>BTCM01000005.1:0-1200000 GCA_030805415.1 Cutaneotrichosporon spelunceum
CCCCTAACCCCCCTAACCCCTAACCCCTAACCCCTAACCCCCTAACCCCTAACCCCTTAACCCCTAACCCCCTAACCCCCTAACCCTCATTCTCACCTCGGGTGCGCTCCTCAGCCGCGCGTTGCTGAATAGCCTCCTCGACTTGCTCCTCCGCGTTGGTGCGAGTCTTGACCCATCGCCAGGCTGGGACGTTGCGCTCGTACAGCTCATCAATCTCTGAGGCAGAGCGGCTTGACATCAGCTGGGTAATATCGAACAGATAGAAGACGTACCCCTTAGTCTCCGGAAGATAGACCCAGAGGAGGGCCGCGATGGGGGTCGCGGTGCCAAAGAAGACAAACCCGGCCTTCAAGTTCAACGCCAGCAGCATGGGCGGGGCAGCAAAGTTGGCAGCAATGCCCAGGCCGGCGTTGAGGATGTAGCAGAGTACACCAGTCTTCATTCGCAGATAGGCCGAAGGTAGCTCAGTGATGTAAATCATCTGCGAGTTACCCGCGATCGTCCCACAGAAGGCCCAGAAGCAGGCCACAAAGGTCTAAAAGAGGTCAGCAACCAACAAGCGATGGATACGGGAGGAAATGGAGATACCTACCAGGGCCCCCATGCGCGAACCCGAGCCGGCGTCGACGAAGGACATGCAGCCCCAGCAGAGCATACTGATGGCCTGGAATGAGTATGCCCAAGTCACGAAGACCCGCCTGCCGAACTTGTCGAACGTGACCATCATAAGGAGGACGACGACGCACTGGACCGAACTAGTGATGATGATTGTCTGGAAGGGGTTCTTGAAACCGGCGAGGGCGTACGTGTACGTAGCATACGTGTAGAGGATGGGGAAGCCGCCCAGCTGCAGTGACGCGCTGATAATCATCGCTGCAAATGTGCGCTTTCCGTTCGTTCCCTTGAACAGGTCGTTCCAGCCCGAGGCCTTGTTGCGCTTGATCGTCTCCCGCTCGTGTTCGATGGTCTTGGCAATGATACCGTACTCCTCCTCGTAGTCGTAGTTGGGGATGTTACCGTACAGAGCCTTGAGACTCTTATAAGCCTTGTCTTTAGCCCCCCTACGGGCGTAGAACCATGGCGACTCAGGAACTACGGCAAAGCACAACGCCATCATGCCGACAGGTCCCCATGTTGCGTACACAGGCAGGTGCCAGTTCATTGGCTGGGCCAGCGTGAGGAAGTTCATCATGATCGAGGCCATGAGAGTGGCGAGAGCACCCCAGAAGATGGCGGCAGAGAGCACGATTCCGCGGATACGAGTTGCACAGACCTCCATGCCGTATGGACCAGCGACGACACCAACAATACCCGTACCCATGCCGGTGAAGAGGCGCCCAATGAGCTGAGGTTAGCCAAATAGGACCGAGGTTAGGTATGCAACTCACCCAAACCTCGGGAGTTCGCGCCAGGGTAAGGCAAAGCATGGCAAGGGCGATGAAGAACCAGGCGAGGAGGAGTGCCGGCTTACGCCCGAAGCGGTCCGTGAAGCTAACATTAGCGTCAGTGGAGAAGAATGAGGCTTACAAGGAGATCCAGAGAAGGACGAAGATTTGTCCAGCGCTGACGATGACGGCCCATGCAGACACTGAGTGATGTAAGCTCCAGCTCTCTAGACATCAGATAGGAGCTTACTCACCCCAATTGGGGTCCAAGGCGGCTACACCAGCTTTTGGCCCTTGTCGCCCCGGCTGGCCGAACTGCTTGATAAAGCCTGGATTGGCGAGGATGGCGCCGCTCATCACGATCTCAAAGTACTCGAGCATGCGCCCTGTGAATACGCAGAAGCACACGAATAGGGAACGGCGAAACACCCATAGGGCTTGCATGATTGTGAGCTGGTCAAAGCGCGACTTGACGAGCCCGTCACCGTCGAGTGCGGCGACGTGCACTTCAGTTTCGGACCCTTTCTCGTCCACTACATCCTCGATGTGGGCGTGCTCGAGGTGCTCAATTGTCGAGGTCGGTTTGTCCTTAAGGTTGGACATTGTGGTTCTTGCTGGGGGAGAGATGGACGCCACAGCTGGGGCTTGTGCTTATGAAGTACGGCCCATCTGATCAGCCGCTATCATCCTGGAAGCATGGGTTCGGGCACCATATCACTACCTGCCAACACAGCAGGTGCTGCTGTTCGGTCTTCATCGATCTGTAGCCGCTGCCCACCTCGAACGTCGAGTTACGCATGTGACAGAGTTGAATAGCTTGAAGGTTCACCTTCCTCTAACCCAGTTCTCAGTGCTCACACCTCATGCAGCGGTCAACACCGACGCCAAAGGGACGGTAGTTGACGACCATGACCGGTGACTCCTTGATGCGGAGATGTTTACGGGTTTTCGACGAATGGGAAGAAGCCAGAAGCATGCCGCTGCCAGACAAGCAAGTGCACATGACCACTGCTCGGAGCTGTCCGATCCGATTGTCGGTCATTTTCCATTCATGAACCCCTCCTTAACCAAGCGGGGCATCTAGAAGCTATCGGTCTTTTGAGTTTGACCGCTCAAGCGCCATGGTGGCGTGGGGTGGTGGCGCCGGATGGTCAATGGAGCTACATGGGGTTGAATGGGGATGGGCGGGGACGCATGGGGATGCATGGGGATGCATGAGGAATGTTATCGTTTCCTCAGTCGCCATCGCAGGGCGCAGCGTTGTACAGACTGATGTGTATTGTATCAGCCCGGCTTCCCTGGTGCGACAGGACACTAGACCCCCCACACCCCACCCGCTCACTTGACAGCTACATCCAGTCTCCCAGTCAGACTGTGCCCGGTGGCAGTGACATTGTCATTAGAGCGAAGTGGGCAACCACTTCGCCAAGGCGCGGTACGCCCATCCTTCCGCGAACCGAGACTTGGTCAGCTGGGCTATCGAACTTGTAGAGGAAAGGCACAGATATTAGTTTGCCCCGATCTTCGGAGGTCCACTTGCAGCTAGAAGTAAAGCGAAGCCTACCATCCCACCCTGGCTCCATGTACGACTGCGAACAAACAACCCACAACAGCAATTACCACCTGGAGTGGACTCCATATCCTCCGTTCCTCGGAGGTCCCTTGCGCTTTCGTCATTACTCCGACAATTCAGCTTGCTCGACTCACGTGACTTTCCTGACTGTGTCGGTGTCGGAGATAGCCGGACCACCCCTTGGCTGAGTGGGTGTGGCGATCCTAGATAGTGGCGAGGTGCCATAAGAGGCAAAAGAAGCATATGAGGATACCCTACTCGACTTGGCCGGGGATCTCGGTGATAACCCCTGTGGCAGCCGGAACCCAACAGACTGACCTAGCGAAGATCCCATCAATGACATCACTGCCTTTGGGCATATCGACTCCGAACACCCGCCGATATCACTACCTTGGAGCTTCTGCGACACACCTCTCCGGATACATCGCCAGGTTGGCCGAGGGCATGAGGAGGGCCTTCTACTAGGTTTGGTTATATTTACCAGCAACAGACGCCGCTCAGGTGACGCGCACAACTGCGCGGACCATGGTCAGACGCTCTTGCCACTCCGGCACCACCACCCGCACATGTTAACTCAGATTGGGTCGCACTCCAGTCGGGGAATTACAATCAACGTTCCTTCACGCGTGGACACTGTAATAATTATAGATACGAAAGATATCTGACTGGCTTAGGTGAGCCACATTCCATTCCATCACCTGTATGGTGTCCTCTCGTATTTACTCCACATACACACTTACCTGGTTAGCCACTTTGGCCAACGTCTAGACTCTCAGCCTCTTAGTTGTCGACTTGGATCTATATTCATCCCACGAGTTTTGAGTAACACGGTCTACAGCGGGGCCAGCGTGTACGACAACTGATAAGATTCCGTTGAGATATGGCATCTTGTCTCCCTGATTAGCCCTCCCGTCCATGTAAAAGTCACTCCAAGAGGCGTGAGGCGTGAGGCTCGACTAGTCCTCGTGTGCGTAAGTCGCGCTCAAGAGAGACATGTCCTGTTTCCCTTGACGGGGCCACAGAAGCATCGTTTAAATGGTCATCCCTCTGCCGAGGACAACAGCTCTTACTCCAGAAACCTCCAAAAGCATGCATTCCTTCTCGGCTCTAGCTTCCGCCCTTCACCGAGTCCCATTTCCAACATGTGGCGAACACTTAACCTGTGCTCCCTTGCAGAAGAATAAACGTTGGCTGCTCCTTCTGTTCCATATGATTATGTCACTCATCGCCAATGGCGACTATAAGTGTACTTTGTCGTCGATGCTCTACGAGGCGCCACGGAACCGTCAGGGTGGAAACTACCAATCCCCCACGATGTGCTATATCCCAACCATGTATTGCGACTTATTGAACACCCAAATGAATAACGGCATTTTTCACGGGCTGGGTTATGCCTTCAGTTGGAAAATTGCCCCTTTCCTTGCCACTTTCCTTGTCACCTAGATGAGCGTCAGCGCTGTCATCGGCCGCAAACATCGCGAATCTAAGCATGAGAATGTGTTAGATATCTACACCCTGACTGTGTGGGGTCAGTAGTATGTGAAAGCTCTAGCTAGGAGTGGGGTGGGTTGATGCGGGGATTGACGACAGTGTCGGAATGGATGGGATGGTTTGACCCTTTGACTGGGCAAGCTTCCGTGAACGGGCAAAGTGAGTACACATCCGCGTTTCGGATCCCAGGAACTCTAAGAACTCCCTGTCTCTGAACCACTAGGGAACTAACTCGTGTTAAGGAGGGCACTACAGCTGAGCATGAGCATGGGCTGAGCATGAGCATGGGCTACATGACTTGGGTCGAAAGTGATCAGCATGTTGGCTGACGTGTAGTGTTGAGAACAAGGTACTACTTACTAGACTGACTTTGAATATTACTGGGTAACTAACATCCCTTCAGTTTAATGCTAATTCAGGCACCTCTGCCAAGCCGCAGCATTTTGGGAATCAGCGAGACAGCTTTGTAAGGGCGAAAGCGCCAAGTTCCGCCCGGACTTTGACATTCTCGATGACCGAATCAGTAAAGCAGCTCTCACATGGGTCTCACACGGGGTGACACATGTACTGATGAGGTACATGTGTCTTACACCCACCCACCCAGCCACCATTCAAACCCATCGCCAACTTCAGAACTTCCTTCAGCGCTTATTAGGTCATGAAGCGCGCAAGCGCCTAACCTGTCTGCGGCCCGCCAACTGCACGAGGGCGGCAAGAATGTTATTGTCCTTGAGGCCCGAGACAGGGTATGCCTGACACAGGGACAATCGCTGACTATCGTTAGGTTGGTGGAAAGGTTTACACTGGGACGACAAAGGCCAGTGGCACTGTGGAGCTCGGCGGAGCGTGGATCAACGAGCACACGCAGCCTCACGTCACAGCGTTGGCCAGAGAGGCCGGCAACCCGTTCATCATGCAAAATACAGTTGGCAACGCAATCTTTTACGCCCCTCAGCATGGTATCCGAGTACTGGCCGAGGACGGAGCCGGTGAGCACGGCACTTGCTATAATATATCTAACAGGCCTCAGACGACCCGCTTTCAAAGGATAATCCACTTTATGAGATCTACCTGAAGATGGACAAGTTGTCGCAGACCGTCGACCTCGAGGACCCATCACGCACTCCTGGTGCGCTCGACCTCGACGCCCTCTCTATGTACTCTTGGTTTCGGGAGCAAGGTGCGTCAGCGGACGAAATCGCGCTCTTCCTCGACCCGTCAATGAACGCCCTCGTGAGTCTCGACGCCAGTGAGCTCAGCTCCCTGGGCCAGCTGGCC
This sequence comes from Cutaneotrichosporon spelunceum, assembly GCA_030805415.1. Classification (NCBI taxonomy): domain Eukaryota; kingdom Fungi; phylum Basidiomycota; class Tremellomycetes; order Trichosporonales; family Trichosporonaceae; genus Cutaneotrichosporon; species Cutaneotrichosporon spelunceum. The sequence goes on from BTCM01000005.1 coordinate 5,728, forward strand.
GCCATTAAGATGTGTGGCGGTTGGAGAAACATGATCGCCAGCAACGCTCGAGGTGCGCAGTACCAACGCACCCGGAACGGCAACCAGAGCCTGGCTACGTTCCTCCAGTCAACCCTCCTCCCAGGTACTGTGCGTCTGTCCACTCCTGTATCGACCATTGAACGTACCGAGTCAAGCGTCAAGGTCACTACAGCGAAAGGCGTATTCACGTCGTCGGCGATCATCCTAGGGATGGGGCCTACAATGTATTCGGGGATCCGTTTCGAACCGCCCCTTGGCATGGTGAATCGCCTTAGTGTCGAGCGGTCCTTCAACGGCGTCTACTCCAAATGTATCCTCGTGTATGATAAGCTGTGGTGGACGGAAAAAGGTCTCTCTGGCACACCATCGACCCCAGAGGGCTACACGCATGTGACATTCGACACCTCCGATGGCGTACACCCGTCATCCGGGGACAAGGCTGCTCTTGCAGCAGGCCTCTCCCCGCGCCAGTACTCCCTCACGGCTTTCTTGGTTGGCCCGCGAGGTGCTGAATGGGCCCTCCTGTCCCCTGAAGACCGCAAAGCTGCTGCAATTTCTGAGGTCGCCGGCGCCTTTGAGTCCGAGGATGCCAAGAACCCGACATAGGTGTTCGAGATGGAGTGGATGAAGGACGAATGGGCACGTGGTGCACCGGTAGCTTTGCTTGGTCCGGGGCAGTTCCTCCGTTTGTGTGGCGCGTTCAAGGGGCCAGAGGGAAACATGTTCTTCGCTGGGACGGAAACTGCGAGCGACCATCCAGGATACATGGAGGGAGCGATTATCTCAGGTAAAGAGACGGCCAGCGCGGCTCTCGCGCACCTAACTGCAGCTTGATACTGTAGCGAAACAGGAACTCGAATGAATCAAATGAAGTTACTCATCTGCCATGGACTCCACCAAACACAGCGTGGTTTAAGACAAACTTCATCGGGACAGGTACGAAGTGGACAAGAGAGCGGGAAGGATACGAGCACTAGATATAGCCCAGATGGGTATTGGCGTACTTGCGCAGGTCGCGCACGACTCCAGCTTGCTTGTGGAGAGAAAACGGCCCAAATCCCATTGCTCGTTTACCTTCTTGGGACAACACATCTGTCGTCCGTGCACGGCCCACGTACAGACTCTCACCCTCACCTCCAGGGAAGTCAGGCGGAGGAACACCACGGAGGAACGCGTCGCGCTGCTGGGCAACGTATTGCTGAGTGGGTCAAAACTGACTTGTTCCACTCGGGATCACTCACGATATTGCTGTCAGTGAGGGGAACTGAGGGAATGTAGAAAACACTGGCATCACGCATACCCATGTTCTTCCTCTCAGTACCATGGATGGTGTCTGCGCTCCAAAACACGGTGTCTCCAGGATTGACAGTGGGGAAAGGAATCATCGTCTGTTCGAGGTGCAAGTGGGGGTGAATGTCGGGTTTGTGTTCCTGCATTCCCCCGGGCGTCGAGCCGTGGAAGTAGACATTGCCATCTTCGTCATCGAGGCTCAGTTTCCAACCCTCGAGGGAGCCCTTGACTGTGGGCTTGAAGAAGGGGCGGAGTATCCAGTACGCAGTAGACTCCTTGAGGATGGGATGAACGACGAGTGTACCTTGCTGAGGTCCGTGTTCAGAGAGACCGAGCCACCCTTGAAAGGCTCGGAAAACGGAACAGCCACCACCCGCTGAAACAGTAAGCCACGTCTCGAGCCACTTACTGACAATTGTACAGGTTCATGTTGGCCTCGAGGCGGCCAGCCATGTCCCAAGGATCGTACTCGTGCCATTCGCCTCTCAGGATCTTGCGGTACGTGTGGCGGTACGCCGGGTCCTCCCATCGCTCGATACCACCTCCGTCAACGTGAGGCGAGAGCGCGAATTTGGTGTCACCGGGCGGGCGGAGTTGCACGCGGTCCGCATAGGTGAGGGGCGTACTTAGGTCGACGCGCTGTTTGGAGTGGCTTTCATAAATTCCCATTACGTACCGCTGCGTGGCGAGGATGTTGGGATGAGAGCGTGCACGGACCTGGGCAGCAGACCAGTAGGACTCGTACACTATCTTGCAGTCCTCATCTGCTGGGAAACCCCCGAATGACGGGTTGGCGGCGAAGTAGTTGCGCACACTCTGGTGAAGGGCTTCCGCCTCGGAGCGGGGCATAACTTCTCGCACGACGACTACGCCTGTGTCCTTTACCGCTTGACGGACCGAATCTGGCACTGTTCCAGCCTTGACGTCGCTGAACTTGGCCACCGGAATAATCTGCAATTAGTGACGCTCCGCCGCAGAATAACTCGCCTTTTCACGCTTAGCCGCGGTCTCCTCTGTCTTCACTTTGAGCACCTCAATGAGGTTGTCCCATGATTTCTGGATCGCTGCCTCATTACCGTTGACGATCAGCTGCTTCAACTCGCGGAAGCGGGGCGGGAGAGGCACAGCCTTCTTGCCGGAAAACGTCGTGAAGGCGGAGCTGATGTCGCCTTCCCGCTTATCAATGCGTCGGTGAGTGATAGGCTGTGCTTCGGTTGCAAGGCGACGTTCCAAAATCTTGGTAGGTGAGCCCTTGCACTTCCCAGAGAGGAAGGCAGGGCAGGTGGCGCACTTCTTGCTCAACATCGATCGAGCGAGCATGTTGCTTAGCTAGACTGTGGCTAGATGAGTTAGAGGTCGTGATGGATGCTGAAGCCCGCTTCCAACGCTCTCTTTAATACATAACTAGAGCTCCAGCAACATAGCAGAGAGAAAGTATCCTTGTATCACAAATAAGAGAGGCCCGCATGAAGCTGAAGAACATTGGCCTGTTTTCGGCTGAATGGCTAAACTAGACACAGCCCCCCCCCCCAACCTCATCCGTTCTCCAGGTAAGCCCTCAGTTGCACAACTTGTCACGTCCATCCCTTAAACGAGTCCTTCAGTGCACCCCCATCGGCCTGCATTCTCAATATTTCTCTGCAGCGCAAAGCAGCTGTCCAATAGAGGTTTCGCTTTCGAGGAAGCGGTCGCCAACTGGGGAGTCTCCGAAATAGCAGCTATAACCGGGCCAGATGCGGCCAGTGCTTCTCGCAGAGCCCTCCTCTGCGCATCGTCCACTCTCCCGCGCCGCCACGCCACAGTGCTCATCCCACCTAGCCTGTTGTCACGCCTAATGGCCCTTAGTGGTTTTGCAGTTCTCCCCCATGCCCCATCACCAGCCAACCTTGGCTTCCGAAAATACTCCGCTTCACATAGTGCGGTAAATCTACTGTACGCAATCTATGAAACCGCTCAAGAAAGAACACACCACCTTACCTTAACCGCCCTAAGCTTACTCGAGTAGCGGAGAGATCTTGCGGGCTGTTTGTCAGCAACGCAAACAGGGTGTACTTACGGTCTCCAGCGGCCCACGACGAGAGCTGCTTCCACCCAGCGTCCACTTTGAGGTGGAAATTGTTCATCATCGAGTTCTTCATGAGGAACACAATGGCCGCCGCGATCTCATCCGGCTCTGTAAAGGGGCGAGGAAACATCGAGTAGGCGTCAAGCTGGGACTGGAAGAACTTGTCCCGTCCGCCTGCCAGCATCATAGGGGAGAGGACGAGGGCGGGCGCCACGGAGTTGACCCGGATACCGACAGGCGCGAGAAAGTCGGCAACAGCCTCGGTGATACCCAGGACGGCCTCTGGTCCATCAGCGCCTCGTTCATATATAGGCAAAACCTACTCTTGGAGACGCCGTATGTGAGCGATCTGGCAGGGATTTCGTGTCCTACAATGGAGGACAGGTTGATAATGACGCCTCGTTCCTCGGTCACACGCTCGTGGAAGACCTCAAGGGGTAGGTACTGTGAGTTGATGGCGTCGGCGACGGCTGCGTCAACGAGGAATGTTCCGGTCGCGTTTACATGCATGACCTTCTCAAAGTCCGCGAGCTTGTCCATCAGCGAGTTGGACCATGGCTTGCCTGGGGCAATGGCCGCGCAGTGCACTGCGCCGAACAGCGAGCCCTTGGGAATTTTGGACAGAGCCGACCTGCACGAGGCCTCCATCTTGGCTCGGTCAATAATGTCCGTCTGCTCGTAGAAGTACCGGTCTGCGCGCTCGAAAGTCGCAATCTTGCCCTCGGCATCCGCTGGGGCCAGAATGTCGAATAGCTGGTGGTTAGGAGAGCTAGGTACAACTACGTACAACAGCGTAGGCACCCTTGGACACGAGGTTGCGCGCCGTCGCGCCGCCGATTGAGCCGAGACCACCAGTAATGATGAATGCTGCACATCAATTGCAAGCCAAAAACCGACGTGCTCACCCTTGCCTTCGACCTTCATGGTTGCGCGTAGATGTGGGAGAGTGTGAGATGTGTGGTTGGGCAGGCGTTGTCGATAGCCATACCCAACGCCTCCATGATGCTCATATACTCGGTTCCCAACTATCGTAAAGTTGCAGATGACATAAGGAAACTAACTGGCCACGGAGATAGCCCACTCCGATGGACGCCTGGTCGGTCCGATGTTTGTTCCCAATGGCTCGACCTCGCATCGGATATCAAATAGCGGGGTTAAGGCAGGCACATCTCATACCCAAGTCGGCAGGCGTATTCCTGCTGGGCATCGGATCGCAACCTTATGCAAATCGGGGCAGGCTTATGTACGTGACCAAGTATGATGTACACTCCGATCTCTTTACTCAGCCACATACGAGCCATTATCTGATGACGGACTACACATGGCGACAACAAAGGCGAGCACCATCGGACTTTAACTCGGTGCTGTGATGGCTGCTTGACTTCTGGCTGTGATGGGCCCGCAAACCCCAACTGTACCCTGTCTCGCATGTAGTATATAGCCGCATGTGTGCGACGCTGACCACACCAACACTCCCATCTAGCTTAACCTTCCCCCACTCCCACTCTAAACAAACACAAGATGACCATCCCTGTTCAGCAGCGCAAGCTTAAGGTCGGAATCCTCGGCGTTGGCCGCATGGGGTCGATCCACGCCAAGAACTTTGCTTATAACGTCCCCCGCGCCGAAGTCATCGCGGTGTGCGACAAACTCCAGACCAACCTAGAACGGATGGGGAGGGACCTCCCAGCGATCGCCAAGGCATACAAGGACGTCGACGACATGTTCCAGAACTCGGGAATCGAAGCTGTCCTGATCGCGACCGAGACCTCCACGCACGCGGCAATGGCAGAGAAGGCGTGGTCTTACGGCCTCGTGAGTGACACGGCGCGTGACTCCATGGCATGACTAAGTCTTCGCAGCACGTCTTCCTTGAGAAGCCGATCTCGGTCGATGTCGAGACTTCCAAGCGCGTCGTCGAGGCGTCCAAGAAGTACCCTCACCTCCAGACCATGATCGGCTTTGTCCGCCGGTGTAAGTTACAACTCCTCTTTGGCTAGAAGCTGACTCGCAGTCGATGAGTCCCTTGATGAACTAAAGGGCATGGTCGAGTCGGGCTCCCTTGGCAAGATTCACATGTTCCGCTCAGGTTCAACGGACCCTTACGACCCCTCAGGCTTCTTTGTCAAGTTTTCCGCCACGTCAGGCGGAATCTTCACCGACGTCGGTGTGCACGATATCGACCAGGCAAGCTGGCTCGTTGGCGTCCCCAACGGCTGCCCGAACCCAAAGCGTGAGGTGCACTGCGTCGCGGCGTTTGGGCAGAGCGTACAGCACCCCGAGCTCGCAGCGCTGGGAGACGCAGACAACGGCGTCGGAATTGTTGAGTTCACCAACGGTGTGCTCTTTACATGCCACCTCGGACGCACTCAGCGAAACGGCCACGAGTGCTACTGCGAGGTGTATGGCACCGAGCAGAAGGTCATTATCAATGGACAGGCTACGGCCAATCGCATGGAGATTAGGGACAAGCATGGAATCCGTACCGAGTCTCAGTAAGTCCTGAGGGTTGATGTTGGATAGGAGCTTATACATAGCGATTCGCACTTCACTCGCTTCAAGGAGGCATTTATCAAGGAACTTCAGGCTTTCACAGACTGCGTTCTCGATGACAAGCCACCGCACGTCAACCTCAACGATGCCCTTCAGGCTTCTAAGATTACAACGGCACTCACACTCGCCTTCCACTCGGGGCAGTACGTCTAGTTTGACGACGAGGGCGAGATCATTATGCCCAAGTAGTTGTGCCAAGGTCATAGATCTATGTTGAGGCCAAGATGAGGGCGATTCCGGTTATGCACAGTTGTTTTTCACAATTTGGGTTCGTGTCATAGACAAGCCCCTGGGTAATAGTTTCTGTCCCAGAGTGACAACTCGCTGACAGCCTACCAACATAGAAATCCTCCTGGAGACAATACGTCAATCAAGTTGGGACGGCAAGATGGCATGGGCCCACCACCAGTGACGATGGGCAGCGTGTCAGATGACCCTTGGAATGTACCTCATTAAACAAGGTGGTGTAGTCATATTTCTTCCTTTGTCGCCCTCCTTATAACAGATGCGTAGTCTCATAGTATCGCCATCTAACAACATAGTGGTTGTGTGTGGGTTTCTCACAGCCCCCCCCCCCCCCGAGCGATGGATACGATCCTATGCACATGTGTATTGCAGGGTCTGGCGATGTTTGAGGCGCTGCCGTATTTCTGTCCACTTTGGATATCTTCTTGCTTGTAGGGAAAGAGCCAAACAAGGTAAGAATTCAAAGACGTAAGGCGAGTAGTGTTCGGCAAGCAGTATGGAGAGAGAGAGCATCATCGGGCGAACGCTGTCGGACCAGCGGTCTCGGACCAGCAAGGTCAACGGCATCGTATCAATGCCCATCTGATAACGAAATCGGCAGTGGGCTTGGCCTACGTATCGGTACCCAGGAGTGTACGTCATCACAAGCTTCTCCCGTCATCACAAGCCTCTCCCGGTGAAGCTATTGACAGCTAGACTGTTAACGGACCTCCAAATGATGTTGGCAATCATCGACGCAGCAATTCAGTCGCAAGTCTGGTATCATATTGCTTAACTCCGTTCTTGGAAGAAGAGAGCGGAAACTCCACGTGGTTGTCCGATACTGACTAAATTGAAAACGTCGGACTCAAAAGTCGGAGTCCGACTCCACCCCAAGATCTCAATCTTCTCCGTTTCAATGACCACAGTGTCAACCTCGGCGATGTCTAGTCCATCTCATTACTCACTTACTCCGTTCACTGATTACCTCGGCCTCTAACTGATCGGGGGCTCCCACAGCTATGGAATCGAGCATAGCAACCGACAGGCTTTTAAGAACACACACTCGCCTGGCCAAATCTTCCATCTCCTTCACTACCATCAACTTCTCTCAACCATGACCAAGTCGACCACGGTCCGACACCCACCCGACAGAGGCGCGATCCCGACTCTCGAGTTGCTGGGCGTCACACTCAGTCCCGACACTATGCGCTACGTCGAGGATCCACAGCTCCTCGCTGACTCTATTGGGGGAAATGGTGAGCGTTGACTCCTGGTAGGAGCTAGCGAACCCCCATGCCTCAAGGACATCTTCGCTAACAAGATCGTCTTCGCCGCAGCGTTCTCTGCCTGCATGGGCGGTCTATTATTTGGGTTTGATCAAGGCATCCTAAGTATCGTGTACGTTATGGACCGATTTCTCAAGCAATTCCCAGAGGTCGACTCCAAGTCGGGCCTGCCGCACACCGGCCTCAACAAGGGGATCATGACCGGTCTACTCGAGTTGGGCGCTTTCCTCGGGGCCTTTCAGTCTGGCTTCCTTGCCGACCGGTATTCGCGCAAGAAGACCATCGGCATCGGTGCTGTGTGGTTCGTAGTCGGTTCGACCCTCCAGACCTCAGCCTTCCACTACTGGCACTTGACGATCGGGCGTTTCATTGGCGGCATCGGTGTCAGTATCCTCTCCTCCACGGCACCCATGTACATCTCTGAGATTTTGCCTCCTAACGTTCGCGGTGCGTTCCTGGTGCTCGAAGGCGCCTCCATCGTCATCGGCGCCGTCGTCATGTTCTACATTGTGAGTTGCAAGCCTGGCCTGATTGAGTTCTGACTGCCTAGACCTATGGCACTCGGTTCATCGAAAACTCTTGGTGCTACAGGCTTCCCTTTGCCATTCAGATGATACCTTGCATCATCATGCTTGTCGGACTGTGGCTCCTTCCATACTCGCCCCGTTGGCTCTGCCAAGTTGGCCGTGATGAGGAAGCGCTCCACGCTCTTGTCCGACTGCGCGGCTTCCCGATCGACGACCCCAGGATCCAGGTTGAGTGGATCAGCATGCGCGCAGATGCGATCCAGAGCCGCGAGGTGGTGGTAGAGAAACACCCCAATCTCACTGGCTCCGAGTCATCCGTCATGAGCGAGATCAAGCTCGAGGTCGCCGGCTGGATCGACATGTTCCGCCCCGGCATTCTCAGTCGCACGCTCATTGGCATCATGCTCATGTTCTTCCAGCAGTTCCAGGGTATCAATGCTGTGAGTTTATACAAACCAACAATTCTTACAACACCGACTGATGCTTAGCTTGTCTATTATTCGCCGAGCCTGTTTGAACAGCTAGGCCTCGTCACGCAAATGCAGATCGACATGTCAGGCGTGCTTAATATTATCCAGATGTGCGCCACGACGTCAGCGTTCTTCCTCCTCGACCGCGTCGGGCGTAAGCCTCCCCTTCTCATTGGTTCCATTGGCAACATGTGCGCGCACTCCATCGTTGCCGGACTCATTGGCAAGTACAATGGCAAGTGGGACCAGCACCCGCAGGCGGCGTGGGCTGGCGTAGCTTTCATCTTTGTCTTCATGTTCTCCTTCGGCATCGGCTGGTCACCTGTCCCTTGGGCTATCCCGTCCGAGATCAACTCGTCTGCTCGCAGGGCCAAGGCTGTCGCCATCTCCGTCTGCACCAACTGGATCTGCAACTGCATCATTGGTCTGATTACGCCACCCATGATCCAGTCGATCGGGTTTGGCACTTTTATCTTCTTCGCCGGGTTCGCCCTCCTTTCCTTCATCTGGACGTGGTTCTTCTGCCCCGAGACCAAGGTGAGTTGATATGCTCGACTCTGCTGGGGAACAACGCTGACGGGAAGGGACGCGCCCTCGAGGAAATGGACTCGCTGTTCAAGTCCCACACGGCCCATGACGAGCTCGCCGCCAAGCACGAGATTATTGCTGAGATCTGCCGCAGCGGCCGCCGTGAGAGCAAAATCGACTCGGTATCCGACACCGACAAGGACATCCCTGTCCACCTCGAGCAGACTGTGTAAAACTAACACATTGTGCAAAGCTACCTCACCTTAACAAGATCAGGGCCAACGCGGAGCCGAGAGGAAGTGAACAGTTAGGTTTAGTGGACGAAGGGTGCAATTGAAATAGGGTTAGTTGGAAGTTGTCAGCCTACAAAATCAAGTTGTCCTCCATGTACCATGCATGCTGCAAAGCTTGAAGCCAGTTGGAATGCACATAGAGTTACCAGAATGCTTCAGTTGCCAATCTTGTTTAGCATTCTTCAAGGAAGCTTCAGAGTGCAGTAACAGACAGGTCTACTTTTAGGAAAGGGGATATGGTGGCCTCCCCAGAATGTATGGTGACGTCCTGAATGATGACTTGCTGCTCTCAAGAAACATCATCCACAGCGCGGTGAACGTTTTACCATGCCAGCCCCGCTTGACGCCGTTTGTAAAGTGAACATATGAGGCCCAGCGGCTCTGAGAGACGACCGTTTGAGGAGACACTGTTTGACTGTTGTTGGCTTCCGGTCCAAGGCTTCCGGTCCAATTTACAGAACCCTACACTTCCTGTACGGTTCTGTGGGATACAATATGTACATCAGATGCTAATGGTCGTGTACCCTTCACATCAACTATAAGCTCTGATCTGCCATCGCATTCACAAAGCCGTCTCCCCAATTCCACGCCCCGTCACCCTGAGGTGGTCAGCTCCTCCCATTTCGCATAATGGACCTTCAGCTCACCGCAACTCCAAATAGGCTCCTGTCATTATCAAGAGGCATAGTCCCTTGGGTGGCCATAGGGTCGCAGATTTGGGTCAAGAGGTAGTTGGTCGTGTTCTCCAGTGAACCCGACGTCGACCCCGTGTCATGGTTCACAGGTCCAGTGTCACCAAAACTCTCTCTGAGGAGTTCCTGCAATGCGTTCGAAATGGTCTGGTTGACGAACTTGGCCGGCTGGTCGGACACGGCCGGGACAGTAGGACTCGGAATCGTCATGGCGAATCTACTTCCCTCGGCAGCTCGTTCCACCAGGCGAGTGCGCCAGCCCAGGAGCTCGATATCCCAGTCAGAGTCCGAATCGGCCGCCTGGCCCCCGTTGTCGGGCGGCACACCACTCTCGTACCTATTCACAGCGTCCCATGCTCGATTATTCAACCGCAGTAGGAACCGTAGATTGGACATGAGCTTGGGAGTGGGCCGGGTCTGCACGGCTTGTAAAAACAGCGCGATCGTATTGCCCACCTGCGTTAGGGCGAAGCGCGCTAGCGGATCTGACGGCTGGTGCATCGCTAGTGCGCCCAGACACAGGGCGGAGTTGAAGGTGTGGTACAGCCCGTCAGAGCAGCAGTGGGAAGTAACTCACCCAAAGAACCCAATGACGAACGCTGACGGTGGGGTAGAGCGAGTATATCGTCGACACGATCTGGATAACGGCCTACGTGTGTAAGCTGACCGGGGCACACCGACGACTCACGTTACACCGCTCAACGACGGTTAGATAAGAAAGAGCGAACGGTGACGAGGTGGACGAAGAGGACCCAGTGGATGAGTGGATACCCTCTCTGAGAATGGAGGAGAAATAGGGGCGATGGAGGTACAAGATCGCCTCGCAGGTCATCATGGCGTGGAAATGTTGCTCGGCGTCAGCGTACGCGTTCAGTCGACTCACGCTGAAAGTAGTCTGCAGGTCCCGCTTAGACGGCTCTGGGGCATCGCGGTCGGCGTGGACTGGATCAGGGTACAGTGATGGGAGTGCCTTAAGCATGGCTCGGCATCGCAGCCTATATGGAACCGCGTTCTGGAATGCCACACTGCACATCAGCTTAATAAGACACGCTTAAGACATACAACTTCTCATGAAGGGTAATGATAGCCGAGTAATCTGGTAGATCGGCTCGTAGGGTCAAGTCTAGAACACAGAGAGTCAGTGTACGGCCACGTCCAGTGAATTACCAAGCCGAGAGCTGAGCCAGCTCATACTTAAGGGTGTGGTACCCCTTCTCTTCGCGGTGGTAATCGCCACGCTCAGCGGGCATTGATGTATCCACGTAGGCCGAGTATATGCTGTTCCTGCGCTTTCAGTGTAGCCCGGTAGGGGTACTGACGGTCTGGAGAAACAATTCGCCTACGAGTCAGCAACGCACGCCGTCATGGACACACCTGATAGATGTCTGCCGCATGGCATTCCCAGAAAACCACCCTGCGCTGCTCTGCGAGCTGCTCTGACAGTCCCCATCGCCGAGGGTCGCGATGGACACCCATCTGGTATTAGTCTGACGTGGTAAGAGCCGACTTACAGCCTCGATGATGCGCATAGACAGCCCCCACAGAGGCCAAGCCGAGTCACCGCTAAGTTTCTCTTCCACTTCCCTTCGTTGTCAGTTGGACTCGCAGCTGTGCTTACAGTTGGTAATGGGCCATTACATGCTGTGGAGTCAGTGCTGGCTGTCGAGAAGCGACTCACGAGGGTTTGAACGCTGGTGATGGTATTGTACGTCAAGAAGTCGCCGCGCGATAAGCATGTCTTGGCCAGGGTGAAAAACTCTGGCCCCGATGGATCGTCCATCGGCAGCTCAAGGCCGTACCGCACTCCCATGGCGAGGATGGCGAACAGGAGTGCGAGTTCCTGCAGCTGGATTTTCGTCATAGGCGATGTCTGCTGGTTCAAAGGGTCGTAGATACGGTTAAATATCGGCATGAACATCTCCCTCGGGGCGACGTCGTAGCTGTTCGTCAGCTCAGGATGAGGGGAAGATAATGAAACATACTGAAAGGCAAAGTAGCGGTAGTATGCATTGACAATCGTCTCGGCCTCAGACAAAGCTGGTAGTCGAGCAAGGATCGTTTCCTTCCTGAAGGCGGCGTGTGACGAACTGAAAGGAAAAACTGGGGCTGGGAGTTTTTGGCCTATCTGGTCGTCGGTGGTAGTTTGGGGCTCCGGGGATGCAACGTGAGAGACAGTCGGAAGAAGCTCTGACTCAGCTGCCTCTTGCTGCGGCGCCGTCAGTACTATTTCCCTTTTTGACCGAACCAACTCACGTCGCGCAACCATTCACTGTTCGCCGTAGGGCCTAGATAGCGTGGTCGCCCGTCGTGCTCGAGCCGCAAGCTGCCGTAGCTCCGGTCCTGCAGCCCGACGCCCACATGAGAACCTGAGATGTTCGAATCACTGGGGGCAGAGAATATCTCTTGAGGCGAAGGGGTTTGCACTATCGCCCTCGAAAAAGTAGGGGCTGAGACATGATGATGAGAATGAGCCTGAGCTTCGACTGGCAGAGGATGGTTGATCAGGCCCGGATCAAGTGGATCCCCGAAGGATACATTTAATGAAGCTGGGTTTCGCTGAAAAGGCTCTTTCTCGTTGGCCGCGCTGACGGTAGGCATTGGGCGTGTTGGGTTGGCCGAGACACCCACGTTGATACCGTCCCCGGAGAGGACATCATCGATCGGAATGGTATCCGCTTCGGCCTCGCTCGTGCTTTCAGATGGGGATCCTACAGGGGTGATAGACCGAGATCCCCGGGCCGATTTGCGGCTGTAGTCAGTAAGGGCCGAGACCACACAGATTAACTCACGGGCGTCGAGTGACCTGCGCTTCGTCTGGACATAGGTTGGTACAACGACGCCTCACACAGTTGGAACATGGTACTGGTGTCAACGTGCAACTCGGAAGCCAAGTCAAACCTACCTTCGCGGTCGCACTTGAGTTTCAGTCGCCGGCATTCTGCTATCAGCCGAGGAGCACGGGCTACAGATAGTGTCACTCACCTGCACAGCTCAGCGGCTTACGACTGCGCTTGCGGGGAACGGACGTCCCCCCTCTGGGAATCGGAGATTGGTAGTCGGACGCCATATCTGTAGATTGACCACCAACGGGCTCTGATAGAGGAGATTACGATGAGCAAGAAGGAGAGAACGGATGAGAGCATGGATGAGCATGGAGGATGAAATTGACTACCTTTGAGAGCAAAGGCCAGAGTGAGTGAGGAATGTTGGGGAGGGAGGGAGGGGGACCAGAGCCAGAATGGATCGGACTTAAGATTGAAGACACACAAACACATTATCGGAGCGGAGTTAAGAATGACCGACCAATCACCGAGGCCAGTCCCCGCCCCTTAACGGATTATATCATGTATCTTTAACAGCTCACTATTTTCCTTCTACTAGAACCACTACATACATACATACATACATACATACAAATGCACCGTATACATATAACTTAGTGTGGTATGTACAGTACAGTACGTACCAAAGGGCCGGCAACAAGTGGACAGCAAATTGCCGATGGAGTGAATCAAAAAGCCGGAAATGCTGCCTGTTCCAAAGAACAGAACACAAGTTCCAATTGTAAGGTGGCCATTGCGTACTTGGTTAAGGAAAGGCATGGTGGATCAACCTCAGAGTCGGCCTTTCTATACCGCTGAATGCTAACTCAGATCAGATCAGAGTACCAAAGGTTAAATATATGGTCTCGAGTTCAAACGTGTATACAAAGGTGATTGCCGACCGGCGAATAGAACAGGTATCCGACAACCGGAAACTCGGTCAGCCTCACATTTCCCCACCCATCTATTTTGTTTCTTCAAGATGGTCATACGACTGTGACCTATATTCCACGTCTCAAGAGCCAACATGAGTAGCTCATCATCTATCTCTCAGCCTCCAACAATGGTCTCTCAAATCGACACTTGTCCTCGCTCTTCGACTATCGGCTTCATCGGCCTCGGTGCCATGGGTGAGCGGCCCAGGTCATGGCGGGACACCCCGCTAACTAACAGGTGGTCCAATGGCGGTCAACATCTACACAAAGGCATGGAAGGCGGCGCAAGACTACATTGCTCAAGGCAAGCAGTCGACAATCCCAAGAATGGCCATCTGCGAATTAAGTGACAAGAACGCCGACTTGTTCATGGACACTATCCGCATACAGATTGGCGAGGAGGCTGCGAGCCGTATCACGCGGGTGGACTCACCACGCGAGTGGGTGACTTTCTTCTCATCTTCTTTCTTTACCCAACCATACAGGTACTGACATAAACCAAGGTTGTCTGAGTGTGCATCGCGCATAGTCACTGTCCTCCCTGCAACCAAGCACGTCGAGGAGGTGTATTTAGGCGAGAATGGCTTGATTGCAGGACTCGACGCCGCCGATAAGAGCATGACCTTAGCCAAGGCCAACAACTCATCTCCATGGTGGCTGGCGGCAGCACATGGTGAGATTCCTGAAGAAACGACCGGCGCACACACACTCTTCGTCGACAGCACCACCTTGGATCCCGTCGCAGCCAAGCGCGTCGCTGACATTGTGCACGAGCGCACCAGAAACCGCGCCTTGATGGCCGACGGGCCAGTCTCCGGGGGTGAGGCACTTCGGTTTGTCAAGAGAACAAATACTAATGCTCAGCCACGGCCGGTGCATCAGCCGGCACGCTCACGGTCATGCTCGGTGCGACGGACAAGTTTACAGCCGCGAATGCGACCGCCCTAATGCAGTTCTGCTCGCGTGAGGGCGGTGTGGTGTACTGCGGCGGAAACGGGGCTGGTATTGGTCTCAAAGTTTGCAACAAGTGAGTTTGGGCCCTCATTACAAATGTGCTGACGCCAAGCCTCATCCTGTCGATCAACCAAATCGCGCTCGCCGAGGGCCTCGCGCTAGGCAAGGCCCTCAACCTCGACCCGATCATCCTGAATGACGTGTTCAACACGTCTTCAGCACAGTCCTGGTCCTCATCAAAGTACTCGCCTCTACCCCAGATTGAGGGCGGCCGTGGAATCCTCGACTACGAGGGCTTTGCCGTCGCTAATATGATCAAGGTAGGTCATACCTTGACAGGTAGCAGCTGACCGACAGGATGTGACCCTTGGCTTGTCGGTAGCAGAGACAGTCGGTTTGCCAACGGCTATGCTCTCCACCGCTAAGAAGGTGTATGACGATGTGGTTGCTTACGACAACGGACGGCTTGCAGGAAAGGACTTCTCGTGCGTGGTCACAATATCCAGTTGCTACTTTATATCCGTGCTGACGCCAACAGTGTGACGTACAAGTGGTTGAACGAGCTCCAGGCCAAGAATGTCGCGGCGAAGGCTTCCCATCCTTAGCACTTTAGCCGGTGAGAGAAGCCAGCGACGCTCATACACACATAGAGCGTGTCAACACGGATCGATATGCAGATTCATTTGGCAGCATTACATTCCAACTTTGATTATCCGGTGGTGATCGGTTTCTCACCACGCTACAGTACAGTTCACAACCAACCTAGGTGAAAGCGATCTTGGCCTCGATGAGGACAGGACCCTTGGCCTTCAACGCCTTCTTATACTCTTTCTCAAAGTCTTCCAGGTTGGTAATGTTGGTGACGGCTGGCACCCCGTAGCCACGCGCGAGGCCCATGAAGTCGATACCCGGGATCTCGAGGCCGGGGGCATCGGGCGGGCCTTGCGCCTCCGCCAAGTGGATAACGGCACCATACTTGCTGTTGTTAAAGATGACGAAGCCAACGCGCGCCTTGTGAGTCACAGCCGTGTACAGAGCTTGGATAGCGTAATTGGAGCTTCCGTCTCCAATGGTGGCGACAACCGTGTCG
The DNA here is from genome assembly GCA_030805415.1 of Cutaneotrichosporon spelunceum. Taxonomy (NCBI): domain Eukaryota; kingdom Fungi; phylum Basidiomycota; class Tremellomycetes; order Trichosporonales; family Trichosporonaceae; genus Cutaneotrichosporon; species Cutaneotrichosporon spelunceum. Next base: position 21,482 of record BTCM01000005.1, read on the forward strand.
TTTGGTCTGGCGAGGGCAACGCCGACGGCGGCAGCGAGTCCAAACCCAAGCCCACCGGATGCACAGAGCTTGTAACCATCCGGGCGAGTGATGGGTACGCGGTCCATGAAGGCGTCGCTCATAGGCGTGACCTCGTTGACGTATGTGACAGTGTCAGGGGTATTATCAGCGATGACATCGAGTAGCTCATCTCCGGTCATCTGGCCTTCGACGTGCTTCGCCGCAGTCTTAGGCCGGGGGTCAAGCTTCACGCCGCGATCCTTAACACAACCCCCGAGGGCAGTGAGGGCAGGCCCGATGGAGCAAACGATGGAGTTGGCAAATGGAGCCCGCGCGGCCTCTGAAGGGTCCACAGTCAAGTGGATAGCATCGATGCCTGCGGCGGGGACATACGAGTCAGGCTGGTATTGATGATATCGGAAGATGGGGGCACCCACAATGAGGACACCGTCGTGTCCCTCCATGTGCTCCTTGATCTTCTTCTGGCTCGGCTCAAGAACGCCACGGAAGTTTGCGCGTGTGGTTGGGAAGGGGCAGCGGGAGGCGGACGGTGCAACAAATACTGGAGCACCAAGCTTTTCAGCAAGGGTGACCGCTGCCCCTTGGGCCCGGTCGGCGTCGACGTTGGGCCCTAGAATGATCATTGGGTTGGCCCAACTGCTCATGCGCGCCGCGAGATCCTTGATGAGCTCGTCGCTCAGGTGGCCTGCTGTCTGGACAGTGCGTGAGGCGAGGAGCACAACATTTGGGTTGGCAGTCGCCGCCCAGTCGTCCCATGGAATTGAAAGGTATGTGGGTCCCCTTGGCTCAGTGAGTGCTTCGAGGACACCGTTCGAGACTGCACGAGGAACGTCCTGCGGTGACAACGGCTCGTACGACCCCTTGGTGATAGGCTTGGTGAGCAACGTGGCATCGACGTTGGTGAGCATCATCTCAATTGCCGACTTGGTTCCGGACTTGCTGGCCTGCGATGACGACCAGCGGCGAGTGTGAATAGTGTGCGTTGGTGAGCATACCCATTCCGTTTCCTGTGCCGCTATTCGAATGAAGGTTCACGAGCACCGGACCGCCAGTGCTCTGGGCGTACCCCTCCGCCATGCTCACGGCGACACCCTCGTGCAAACACAGGACATATCGGAAACCGTCGGGGAGGTCGGCGATGAACGGCAGCTCGTTCGAGCCAGGGTTGCCAAAAATGGTTGTGGCGTTGTGGAATCTGAGGAGCTCGTACGTCCTCTGCAGGACAGTGGCATTCTTCATGTTGGCTGAGTTGCTTTGTGACGTCGTGGTTTATTCTTCAACCTGGCAAGAGCAGGAAAACCCACCTATTTATACCACATTACATCCAACAAGTTTGCCACCCTCAATACGAGGACTGTGTTGGTCCACGGTGGCGACGAAGGTGATAATCGGGTGAAGCAAAGCTGTCTTCAGTGGACGTTGACTATACTTTTGTAATTCGCCACCCTCAACGTAACTGTGGCTGTGCTATGTGATCCCGCCGGAAGGCAACGAATCCAAGATTCCAAGCATGAGACGAAAGAGGTAGAGTCGTTGCGCTTCCATGTCGTTGAGTCGAGTAGATGTTTTCGTTTAATGGGCTGATGGATGGGGGTAGGCAGTTCGGCTCAGCCGGATCAACCTCCATCGGCATGGAGAAGCGTGGCAGAATCCGGCTCTGCTTATGCTTCTGACTTTGCTCCCGAGAACAGATACTTCATGCTTATCCTAGTGCTGATGACTCACTTCCGATGGATAGAGAACGTAGTTGACGAAATGCATTCCTGCGGAACGCCTCTTTACGACAAACAGGCACCCGACTGCTGAACGACGAACCTTCATTGGCGGGACGGTCTGTACATGTAGTAATAACACAGCAAATACCGGAGTTAATGATTATTGCAGTCAGCAATTACTGTAGACACGATCTATAGGGTCACTACATTTAACAACTACCAACGAAAAGGAACGGAAGAAGTAAATGCACAACAGGCTGGCACCGTTTGAGTGCCTTAGACTGCAGTATGGACGCTTCCGGCGGGTGAAGCCCCCGCCGTAGTGACAGTGACAGTGGTGTCGTCCTTCCGCTCCTCCTCCGCTGCGGCCTGGGCCTTATTGAAGATGGGGAGCGTGAAATGTGGTGGGGCATAGAAGCAGACCATAGGCAGGCCCAGAAGGCAGCCGCCGATCACTCCTGTCAGATCGTATCTCCACGGTGCTTGTGACTTACAGTTGCCGATAAAGGAAGGGATGAGGCTCTGCACAATGTACTTTGCTGAGCTGACGTCTGCGCCGTTCAGCATGCCCACGGGAATGTAGTACATGTTACTAGTCGTCAGCTATGTGTATAATGCTTTCTGGAAAGGGGAGTGGGGAGGAAGACTTACACGATGACGTGTTCAAAACCAAGGAACACGAAGAGCATGGCCGGGAAGTGGATGCCGAGAACTTTGGAGTTAAGTTCGCGTGCTGTGGCTCCAAGCCACACAGCACAACAAACGAGGAAGTTGCACCCAATTGCTCGGAGTACGCATGGTCCCCAACCCTCTGACGTCTTGGCGACTGAGACGCCTTTGGAGAACGTGACCAGTGCAGGCGTGTATAGCCCCGAGTAGTAAGCCATGAATGCCACGGTGCAGAGCGCCCCGGCAAGGTTGCCAAAGAAGACAATGAGCCAGTTCAGCCCGACTTGTCATGCCTTGACCTTGCCGCGGAGCAGAGACATTGGCATGAACACTGGTTGGGTGTTAGCGAAAGGTGTCAGGAAATACAGTAAATGCTTTAGGGGAAATACAAGACTTACTAAGATGGGCGGTGAGCAGTTCCTGCCCGGTTAAGACGAGCATGAGAAGGCCTACCGGGAAGAAGAAGGCGGCGATCAGGCTGATCAATGCCAGGTTCTCTGCTTTGAGACCCGGTGAACCACTAAGAATGAGCTGGACGAGCATGGCGCCGAAGCAGAGCTACAGTTTGTCAGCTACGCAGGTCTAACGCATGTATTTGAAGTGGGTTGGAGGCTCACCATCCAGCCAGCCATCCATGCCTTGAAGAACGTCACATAGTAAGCCTGCTTGGCCTTGACAAGGCCGAGGTTGATGAAAACTTTAGGTCAGGGGAGAAACATCCTGATCTTGGTGACGTACGCTCGGTGACTTGAGACGGAGTCAGTGCGTCCATAATGGTAGAGGCTCCTCAACAATTGTTCGGTGTGGGTGAGTTAGTTTACGACTTGTGTCATGTCGTCCGTTTTATCTAGTTGCCCGATAAACATCTGATGGGTAGGAATGTTTAATCGTGTAGTCTGGCGTGATCGTTATCACCATCATAATCATCGCAAACTTTGAACTGTAGGTAGGATAAGGAAGAGGAGTAATAAGTTGTAATCAAGAAATCAATCACGTTGATTTATTAATCGATTTTTATTCCGAAAACATTTCAATAGAAATAATAATGACGATTTACTAATCTCAATAATGTATTAAATGGAAGGTTGAAATAAATAAATTCATCTTAATTTATTATGATCTATTTATGATCCTTTCAACCGATAACAAACTAATCGTCTTATCTCTCGCTTCTCTATCGGCCTTCCGACCATCTCCGAACCTTACTATGGGACTATCATACCTCGGCTCGATTGGCGTCATCGCTGCGCCACATCAGTGGACGTCAGGCCCACGTCTTATCAGTCGACGTCCATTGTTCACGACGAGGTCGCACTGCAGGAGACTTACCGGAGACAAGACAGGTTGGGACATGTAACGGCTCTTACGTGAACACTAACGTTGTCATCGATAAGCAACCCACGGCAACACACATTGCTACTCAGTAGTCTCGGAGTGGAGGTGACTGCTCCTATCCCGCTATTTCGACATATCAGTTGCAGTGAGATAAGGCGGGTCTATACGTATCTTCAGCCCATCCTACTCAGGAGGTCGAGGGTACTGTCCATCTCGATGCCGAACTCTTCCGGCGCGAATCACGGCCTGTCCTTAGGTAAGTGAAGCGTACAGGGACGTCCATATCTAGCGGAGTGGTTAAGAGTGTTTGACGGTGAGAATGAGATGGGGAGAGGAGAATGAGTAGAAGAGGAACGAGAGACACAGAGGGACAGAGAGAGATAAGGAAAGCAACGATTACAGTTAACTACTGTATACTGTATACTGTCTATAACCCCTTTCCACGACAAACCACACCCCTCCTTCTAAAGTCTCAATGCAGATAACCCAAGCTCCCCCCCAATCAACCATCCCTACTAACAAGTTCTACCCTCCCCCCCCACTCCTAACAACTTAGTGCGCAACCCACTTGTCTACCTTCTCCCACATATCTGGCTCTTCGGCCTTGAGCGACGACAGCACGTCGGCATACACGGCCCACCACCACGCATGGACCGCACTGTAGTCAGTCAAGCTGACTTGCGGGGCCGCAACTGCCACCATGTCACCTAGCGCTGGAGGGAGGGCCGGCCGCGTACCAGCGGCGTTGCCGTCGGAGTGTGGGTCAGGCGTGGAAATTGTGACGGCGGTGGTGGGGAGCTTATTCCACGGCTTTTCAAGGCTGCAAGTCAGCACTATTCACCATCACTGCTCTTCTCCTCTGACTTACATGTAGTGCAAGAGCCTGACCTCGTCATCCTCCCAGATCGGCTTGTGTACCGCCCGGAGAATCTTGAGCGCATTGGCCCACCACGGAAGGACACGCCGTCGTCCACGAAAGACATCGGCCAGCACCTCCTGGTCCGGGAACTGTGCGCTAGCGATGGTGGGAGAGGTACGGAGGTGCTCTTCCAGCTCTGCCATAAGCGCGGGCCGGGGGTGAAGGACCACGACGCCCGAGTTGAGGAGGTGCGCGACTCGCGGAGCGTCGGAGGCCGGTTGAGGCACGTTGTCCAGAGTGGTTAGGGCGGATTGGTGCGAGAAGGAGCAGTTGGTTGGCACCCTGGAGTTAGTACTACCCCCTAACCTCATCCCCAATCCCGCTACAGACAAGCCGCATCGGAAAGTTTAGTCAGACATACCAGTCTTCGGGGTAGTGCGCAAACTTGAAAGGATTGCACGTGCATGCTGGGGCGGCAGCGATCCAGTCCTCAGGAAGGGCCATGGTGAAGAGCTCATCCATGCCGCGCAGGAAGATGGTATCGGCGTCGATCAGGATCAGCCGGTCGTACCCTTGCACGCTAAAGACCTGGAGTTTAGTCCACGTGTCTGCGAAGCGAGCAAACTTGGGGTCGAAGCCGTCATGTCCTTCGGGCACGAGCGGCGGGATTTCGTACATCTCCATTCCGCGCCGGCGGATCAAAGCTCGCTGCTCCAAGGGAAGAGATGGTGTGACGAGCACGAGGAGAGGGTAGGATGAGACGGAAATGAGGGTGCGGTGGAGCGCGAGGAGACCTGCATTGGAGTTAGAGTGAGAAAGAATACGGGAATGAAGACGAGAGGAGGTCAGAAGGGAGGATAGGGAAAATATCGAGGTTGAGGAACCAAGACGCTAATGAAAGATGAGATTCTAAACGTGCACAGACTGGTCTGTGCGTAACCGAGGGAACCATAAGGAGAGAGAGTAACTCACTTGGAACGTAGTTCTCGCGAGTAACCAGCACGGCCCATGCTTTTGCCTTGGAATTGTCGCTGGTGGATCCCATAGTGATTACAAGTTGATGATTTACAACTTTGAGTGAATGAAAGAGAAGTTGATCGAACTTGATCACTTCCAGTCAGTAGTCGGAATGTGTGTGTGTGTTACCACAATGCGTGCCTCATTGTACAGTATTATATTATAATTACTGCCCCACGCTGAAATCAAAATCTAAAAGATATTCCTTACGGAAGAGTCGAACCTCCTCGAGTTATAAAGGGTCTATGAATAAAGTCTGCACCCCAAAGATTGTGTACTGTCAGAACTTACCCTTCAAGCGCTATAACGACATTTCGTACTCTAAGCCTCATAGAATGTCGTTTTCGGCCTCCGAGATCGACGACTAGGTTGAGCTATTATCTTTAATCACTCATATTGTTGTGAGAATTCGTTGTGAGAATTCTTATATGTTGGCTAATGGCCGTGCTAAAGCGCACGGAGGTGGGCGTTACACGATGAATGAATGAATAATCAGATTAATCCGAACTGGTGCGTGTTTTAATTTTAATTTAGCTTTAGACGTTTAGACTCACAAGATGACAAAGATGACTGTCTCAAATGTACCAGTCAGTAGTATCTATGGGTACAGTACAGACAGCTACTACAACTCGGTTATCTACATCTAGTAATCGTAGTTTATGGTCTTTCTACGTCAGAGTCTGACTCACCAATTGCCGCACTTACAGGAACAGGTTGTTGAACCCCGATCACCGGGCTGATGATGACATTTTACTGTAAATCTCGTTTATCAATAATGTTTCAGCTAAACTAATCGTTGCTCACCCATATAAAACCTTGTTCGATGCTAACAATGTAAGATTCCCATTCACAACACTTACTCACTTCTTCACACGACATGTCTGCAATCCAGCCCACCCTCACCACCCCTATTCAAGTAGGCAACTTGCTGCTTAAGAACCGCCTGGTTCTAGCACCGTTAACGCGCCTTCGCAACTCGGAAAAGGGTGTTCCGCCGCCCTATTCGGCCGAGTACTACTCGCAGCGCGCGAACGGTATGGAAACATGTCTCAAGTTGGGGTATGCTAATGCTCACAGATGGCGGCCTGCTCATCTCTGAAGCTACGATAGTCGCGGAGGAGGCCGGCGGCACTGCGGGCACGCCTGGTATCTACAGCCGCGAGCAGATCGAGTCGTGGAAGAAAGTCACGGCGGCCGTCCACGCCAAGGGCGGCTTCATCTACTCTCAGCTGTGGGCTCTTGGGTAAGTGTTCTCCACGGTGATGGTAGCTTCCACACAGTAGTGTGTGAACTACAGGATTCGCAGACTAACGGAAGCCGCGTCGCCGATCCCAAGCTTGTTCCGACCGTGTTTAGCTCGTCCACCCAAACGTACGAAGGCAACGAGGTCAAGGGCATGACGGAAGCTGAAATTGACCGCTTCGTTGTCCACTTCGCCCAAGCAGCTAAGAACGCCATTGAGGCCGGTTTCGATGGCGTCGAGATTCACGGCGCAAACGGCTACGTACGCTCTTCTACATCAGTACCGAGCTAACAGCAGTTAATTGATCAGTTTATCCAGAACGTGTCTAACAAGCGCACGGACGACTATGGAGGTAGCGTGGCCAACCGCATCCGCTTCCCCTTGCGCGTGCTCAACGCCGTGTGCGACGCAATCGGGCCAGAGCGCGTCGGAATCCGCATGTCACCGTATAGCAAATTCCAAGGCATGGAGGAAGAGCGGCCCCTCGAGACCTTTGTGCCCTACACCGAGGCTATCGTCAAAGCTCAACCTAAGCTCGCTTACGTCCATTGCATCGAACCCCGCCTCTCTGGTGATGTGACCAAACTGGACGAGGACAAGGGAGACACCATCCTCCCGATGCGTAAGGCTGTCGACGCCAATGGCCAGATCAAGTTCATCGCTGCAGGCGGTCTCACTCCTGATTCAGGAGAAAAGATCATCCAGGAGCACGGTGGCCTGGTCGCTCTCGGACGTTGGTACCTGGGTGAGTCAATGAGTTGCGAAAGCACACTGATGTTAGCCAACCCCGACCTGCTCCAGCGCGCCGTCCAGAACCTCGGGCTGAACCAGTACGACCGCTCGACGTTCTACACCGAGGGAGAGAAGGGATACACTGAGTATGTAGCTTGCTTGTATCAGTTGAACGACGCTAACTTCAGCTACCCCACGTATGAGGAGAGCGGGCGTTCGTCACCGCGTTAGCTTGGGTAAGAGGACATACGATAGCCCTATATTTTTGAATGCATGAGATGTACATATACTGTACATATCAGCTTGTCAAGCATCCGCATCGGGGAATGTACCCTTGAGCGGAATCTCGAGAGTCGTCATTCGCAATCTGCGGCCGCAGGGAACCGCTGAGCGGGCCACATTCAGGATGGTCCCCGCCCAGTCCACTAGGAGGCGGTTCTCTTCGGAAGACAGTCAGCTCTAAGATGACCTCGTTGGGTGCTTTCAGGATGTGCAGACCCGCGTTGACCAAGTCGCTGAATTCCTAACCCTCTAACCCCCTAACCCCCTAAGGGAGGGCCTTGGTCCCCAGTGGCTCCCACCTCCCCTAACCCCCCCCATCCCTCCAGCTGCTTCCACAGCATGAAAACACCCCTTCCTGCTGGAACATTCTGTGTCCCTCTGGTCAGACTCTCCCTTGCTCTCATCAGAGCAAGAGCAGGCAACTTTGTCCTGTAGTGCACTCCTGAATGGGCCACAACCCACTGTCCTTACTCGGCTTCCCACTGTCCTTACTCAGAACCTCATACCATACAATAGCAGCTAGAAATGTGATGCACCCCCTAACCCCCTAAGTACCCCCTAACCCCCCCAAGTATATATTTATAAAAATTATGGAAATATTATGAGAATGTCTTGTATTAGATCTTGCTATTTTGGTATTATTATTATTGTTATTATTGGTTTTTTTAAAATATATTCGCAAGGTATGAGCCAATACCTCGGATGATGGATCAATCATTGATCACATGGTTACATAATAAACGTCCGCGCTGGTCATAGTTCGTCATGGGTTCTGGCCCACGTGATCTCGACTGGCCGGGATGGTCGGTCGTCGAGTCTCGTTCGAGGCCGAACGAGCCAGACCCGGACATGCACCTCCTAACCCCCTACGTCCATCTTGTGGCCAGGCTGACGGCCAGTCTCCACTAGAAGTCAGTCTTAATGGACAGGCAACGAGAGTGTGAGAACATTGGGGCCCCCGTTGGGACACGTAAGTAGCCAACAGCCACCACAACCCGCAGCCACAACCAGTAACCATCTCAATGCATCTATAAAAACACATCGGTCCGGTACCGGTCCCGGGTGATCTTCTCGTACAGCTCCTCCGGGTTGCTGTCGGGGTGCTTGTCCCTCGTGACATCCGTGACGATCGCGACGAGCTTCTTTTTGAGGCTCTGCCCCAGCCGCGCCCCGCTGCCGCACGTATAGAACTCGGCGCCCGCCAAATACCACTCCCTGAGCTCGCCGCGCTCCTCCCACACCCGGTCCTGCACGTACTTGGTGCCTGGCACGAGGTGCACGTTGCAGTCGTCAAACGCGGCCGGCAACTTGTCGTCGCGCGACAGCACGGGGCGCAGGTCGAGCACGCCATCACGCACCCACCGCGCGAGGTCGGCCGCGTGCAGCACGTCGGCGGCAGTGCGCGTGCCAAAGTACAGGACTGTTTTGCCGGTCGCGCGGCCGGCGGTGTGCTGGAGCGCGCGCTCCTCGATGAAGCCGCGGAAGGGGGCCAGGCCCGAGCCGGCGGCGAACATCACGATCGGGACGCGCGGGTCGTTGGGGGGGTGGAACTCTGCGGACGACTTGGTCGCGCAGATCACCTCGTCGCCGGGGTGCAGGAAAGCGAGGTAGTTTGAGGCCACACCCAGCGCCTTGCCGCCAGACGCGGCAGGCGCTGTGTGCACAGTGAAGGTCAGGCTGACCTCGTCGGGGTTGAGGAGCGGCGACGAGGAGATGGAGTACTGCCTGATCTTCATTTTGGGGAGCTGGGCGAGGAAGAACTCGAACGGCGCTTCGCAGCTCTTGTACAGTTCCAGCACGTCGAAGAGGCTCAGCCGCTTGGCTGTCACGTTGGCGGTGTAGTCGTCGCCGAGGGCGAGGATCTTCTGCTTCTCGACGGGGTCCGAGGTGAATTCAGCCAGGGGCCCGATGAGGCGCTTGGTCAGCGGCTGGCCGAGCTCGACGTAGGATGAGAGCAGGTCGCCCACGCGGAGGGGCGTGTTGGCAGGCAGGAACGACGTGTCGAGGTTGAGCACGATCTGGGCGTTGGCTACGAGCTTGAAGTGGCGGAGCACACGGGTGACAGCGCTGTCGGGGTTCTTGGGGAGGACAGCAAGGTAGTCGCCGGCGCGGTAGGCCTGGCCATCTGGGATCTTGATGGTGATGTAGTTTGTTTCGGGCGACTCGGGGGTGGCGGTAGTAAGGACCTTGTTGGAGACAATGGTGCCGATGCCGCTCAGGCCGGCAGACACAGCCTCGTCGGCGGGGTTGGCCGTGGGCGGGAGGATCTTCATCAGCGGCAGAGGCTTGCCGTCCGCGCCCTTGCGCGGCACCGCGGCCTTGATGTTGGACTCGGCAGCTTTGACACCGGGCTCCTCCGACTTGAAGTAGGCCCACAGGTCGGTCTTGAAGTCCTCAAAGTCGCCGACAATGTCGCCGCCGGCATCGGCGGTGTGGAGGGGCATGAGGCGCTCGGCGCCGAGATCACCAAGCCGCTGGTCAATGTACTTGGGGATCTTGTGGAACGTTGACGCCCAGTCGTGGTGGCCCGCACCCATGACCATGTACTTGACCCCCGTGGCTGCGCCAGCAGGCAGACCTGACAGGCTCTGGACAAACATGCGCGCATTGTCGGTCGGCTTGCCCTCGTACGAGGCAGTGACGATGACGACCGGCGCGTCAGTGGGAAGCTTGCCGCTGCTGACGCTCGAGTCGAGCTCGCCGACCTCAACATCAAACCCGCGCCCAGTGCCCTCGGACTTGATCTCGTGTGCAAGGCTGTCGCACGAGCCCGAATTGGATCCGTAGAACACATACAGCTTGCCGGCCTTGCCCGTGCCAGCAGTCTGGGCCGGTGCCGAGACCTCGCCAGTGCCAGTCTTGGCGGGGGCAGCGGCTGCGCCACCCGCCATGAGCTCGGACAGGAGCGACTGGTTCCTGAACCGCGGATGAGCTTTGATCTTGAAGTGTGCCGGCTTTATAGTGAGTGTCTGCTTGATGGCCAGGTCGTAGGCCGGGTCGTCCATCTTGAGATCGAAGCGCGAGACAATGAGCGCGAGCGCAAGCTGTGCCTCCTGCATGGCAAAGATGCGGCCGATGCACGCGCGCGCACCGTTTCCAAATGGCTTGTAGCTGTTGGGGTCAATCTTGCGCCCGTCGAGCCAGCGCTCAGGATTGAATTCCTCGGCGTCGGCACCCCATGCTCCGGGGTCGCGGTGGAGGGCATGCAACAAGACCGTAGCGGCCTGGCCGTGGGGAATGTGATAGCCTCCCTCCAACGTCTCGCCCTCCTCCTTGATCGGGGTCACGGTGAATGCTGGCGCTGGGGGCTGGAGACGCAGCGCCTCCTTGAGAATGGCCTCGATGTAGGTCAGCTTGGAGTGGTTGATCTTGAGGAGGTTGCCGCCAGCTTCGGCGATGACCCGGTCGGCCTCCTCGCGCGCCTTGTGAAACACGGCGGGCTGCTTGAGGATGTAATAGGTGGAGAACGTGAGCAGGCCTGAGGTCGTCTCGTGGCCCGCAATGAGGAATGTGACCATCTGGTAACTGCGAATCAGCACGCGTCGGTACGGGAACGCACCGGATGTTCTCGTCACTCAAGTGCTCGCCCGTCTTGGGGTCCTTGTCGAGGATCATGTTGTTGAGAAGGTCGTGCGCGTCTGGGTCTGGGAACTTGCGGCGCTCGGCGACAATCACGTCGCATTGGCGCCACAGCTCGTCAATGTTGTGGCGGTACGCTGCGTCCGAGCTGCGAAGCACCTGGTTGAGCAACCCCGGCCTGCGGGAGCGGGATTGCGACTCGAGCAGCAGCTTGACCATGATCTCGACGAACGGGTGCATCTCGGATGCGTGGAATGAGTTGAAGCGGTAGCGGAAGGCGCACCATCCGATCGTGTCGAAAGTCAAGCGCGTGTATGAGTTGGCGGCTTCGAACGCCGTGCCGGCATGGTGCTCCCAGCTCATGAGCATTTGAGAGATGATGTCCATCATCATCTAGCCATCAGCTCTGTACTCTTCTCTTCAAGCCTTCGTGCACTACTCACCCCCTGCATCTTTTTGATGGCGACTGGCGAAAAGGCTGGAATGAGAATGCGATGCGCAAGCGTCCAGTTGGGCTCCTCGCCCCAAGCCGTGAACAGGCCGTCGCCTGCAAAGTTGCGCACCTCCTTGAGAGCGTTGGAGATGTACTTTTTGAAGCGGGACTCGTCGGTCAGTTCCCCCACAAGCGCAGGGCTGGACACGAATACGACCTTGTCCTTGAGCCGCAGCTGGTAGATGGGTCCGTAGAGCGCCGCGAGGCGCTGCAGCGAGCCGATGCTGTCGGACTGATCGACATCGGGTAGGTTCCCCAGCAGCAGCGTCTCCTTGGGCTGGGGGATGGGTGTTGGGGTGGTGCCGGACATGTTGGGGTACTGTAAGCGGGTGGGAATGGCGAACCAGGAAGCACGTCGTTATATGAACGTGGGGAAGCACGTCGTTATATGAACGTGGGCTGCCTGCCTGTCGGTGTGCTCTGGGCTCCGTGGAAAAGGGTGCAGCAGAACAACGGCTGTGGAGCAGCCGGTCGCGCAGCCACAGCCGCCACCTGACATCACTTCTCCTGATGTCAGCGTTTGTAGTTATGGTTTACCCACTTGGCTAGCTCTAGCGGGCGGCGGCGTCCGCGCCATGTATGACGCGACAAAAGACGGTGAGGAATTCAATCGGCGGCACCTGAAATAGCAGTGACGTCAGCAGGGAGGGGTTTGAAAGTCACGTGACACTGTTTGGACTCCCGGACTCGTCCAGTTCGTGTCCGAGTTGAATCTCCCGTTGAATCTCCCGCTAAAGTCAGCAGCCGGGCTCTCTCGCTTGGGCAAGCGGAAGAGTTCAGTTATCTCCGAGCTGACAATAACGCCTGTGGACCGAAACTTGGTCGAGGTCATCTGAAAACAGCGCGGCCGGCCACACTCCGTACTCGAGACCGGGGAGCAGGTGCCACTCGGCGCGGATGGGAAACACACCCCGTTTGCGTATCCGCTAGTACCGGAACATGCCAGCGAGCGAGTATATTCCCAGCAGGCCGGCGTAGCGTCGACGTGATCCTCAACGACCGTGTGCGGTTCCCAAACTCTACTAGCACTGGAGAGGACAGCGATACGAAAAGCGAGGCGTGGGCCGGCCACGAGAGCTGCTTCCCCTTCCTGCGAGCTGCCATGCTACCGGTCAGACAGACCGTCGCGGCCGACGGCGTGTTCGGGGGCTCCGGCGCCTCCCCGAACTCGGACCTTGTCGCCGAGGCCGAACCCGCAACCCAAGCGGGCGGCTGCTACGTCGCCGTCGATCCAGCCTTCCGGATCCTCTGAGATGCCGGCCCTCGCGGATACCTAAGCGCTCAGCGACGTGGCCAACACGGGCGGGCGCAAGGCGGCCGACCAGGCTGTGGGCGAGTCGCTCGATCTCGCCCAGGTCCTGCTCGCCCGCGTCGCGTGCAAGAGTAACGAGCCCCAGGCGAGAGGCTACGGCCCGCGCCCTGTGGAGCATCCTCGTGCCACTTGGTGACGGGCGCGGTCGCCGTGGCGACAGCATCAGCGCGGGTACGGTTGATCTGTGGTGGCTGGGGTTGTGGGACCCGCCGGGATTGCTGGGTGCGTTGGTTTGCGAGGAGTGCTTCTGCTCGTAGCACTTTGCCGCTCGCCCGCACCATAGGAACGGGATACCTTTCGCGTAACGATATCTACGCGCGCTCGCTTATGCAGACCAGCCACGCTCCTGACCGGCAGCTGTCCCCCCGTGCAGCGATCCCACAGCCGGGTGTCCGCTGTAGGTCTGAGCAGAACGGAATTGTGTGGGTAATTGGGACAGGCGTATGAGACTGGGAGTCGGCGCCACCGCCTCTCCATCCACTTACAGCCTCTCACCTCTGACAATCACGCAGATACACTCGACACGACTTGGTGTGAATCCATAATCACTCAGTGGCAGGCGCTTCGCTGACATCGATGCCAACCGGCCCCCCACCTGCCTCTCCAGCGCTCTCCGAAGCCCCGAAGCTCGCCGCGATCGGTGCTGACCGCCATGAATGAGGAGCGGTCAGCAAGGCGGTGCGTGGGACCCGGGAGTAACAGCAGACGACGCCCCCGCCAGCCGCCCCCCGCCCGCTGCAGCGTCTCGCTCCGTCCTGGATCGCTGACCCACAGGCGAGCTGCACCGCTCCACGCCACATGACAAGCGCACCCCCGCCGCTCGCCGTTTCCCGCCCCACGCCCCGCGGCATGGCCCAGCCGCCCACCCGCCGCTGAGCCTCTCAAAAGCCTCTCTCCATCTCTTCCAACATCTCCATCTCCATCTCGTGGCTCAAACCCGCACGCCAACCACACCTCTATCCTCACAATGCGTCCGACACTCGCCCTCGCGCTCCTCGCCCCCGCCCTCGCGTGGCCTGTCACCCTCCCGCTCGTCCGCCTCAAACGCACCTCGTCCCACTCGCAAAGGTACGCTGCCCGTAGTCCGCTGACACCAGCCTGACCCCCCTCGAGACGGGCTTCGGCGTCAGCCTCAAACTCGGGTAGGTCTCGACCCCCTCTCTCCCGCTAACAGGAGCAACCAGGACGTCTCAGTCTACCTCACGCTCGCCGAGGGCAACGGCCTAACGGTCTTCGGGAGCTTCAGCAACGACACGTGCTTCTTCCAGCCGGGCCTCTCGCCGACGTTCGACCGGCGTGGCACACTCGGCTGTCCGTTCGACCTAGCCTTTGACGAGCTAAAGTTCGGCGGCGTGTGCCTGACCACTGCGTTCGGTGAGCCTGCCTCCATGCTCCACTTTCTCTATCGCTGCGCTGTCTAAGACTCGCTCACACAAGCCTACGCCGACGCGCACTACGCCCCCCGCGGCCTACGGGCCCCAGACCGGCTCCCTCTCCCTAGGCCTGGGGTCGCACGCGAACGCAGCGGTTGGCGCGCTCCTCCCCAACCTCGTGTCCCAACTCGACAAGCCGCTCGTCGGCTTCACCGTCTCCTCATCCTCGTCCCCCTGCCTGCCAGCCGGCCACCTCTTGCGGCGCGACGGTGGTTCCGCATCGTTCGGGAGCGACGCGGAGCGCATCGACACCCAGTACAACGGGTACAACAACGGCGCGAGGGCCCGACTGCTTGTGAACGCGATTCCCGTGAACGTGCCCGACGTACTGGGACGTCAGGGCCGCGGCCTGCATCTCAACTCGCGCAACAGCTCTGGTTCTCGCAGCGACGTGCTCACCCGCCCCGAGCTTGCGAGCAACGTGCTTCAGATCGTGCCGCCGCTCGCAGAGGCCATGTTCAAGCTCGTGCCTGGAGCGGTCGCTGTCGAGTGGTCTCCTGCTTCTGCTCTCTCTGCTCGCTCCAACTCGGACTCGAACCGCGCAGATGCAAGCGCCGCCGTTGAGGCGTCGACTGGTGTGCGACCCCTCGAGCACGGGGGGAGCTACGCTGTGCCTTGCGACACGAACGCCACTATCACCCTAGAGTTTGGTGGCGTCGACTACCCCCTGGGCCCGGGGCAATGGGTTGTTCCGAACGCCCCCAGCCCCCGCGAGGAAAACAAGGGCGCCGCCAGCCTCAGTTCGCTCAGCTCGCGCACCGGCAACGGCTGCGAGATGTGCCGGACGCGTGTGTTCGTGCCGATGTCTGGTTCGCCCGATGCCTACGCGGACGACACCGGGCCCACCCCCGACATTATCCTCGGTGCGCCGTTCCTCGAGACGGTGTATACTACGCTGTCGTATGGCGAGCAGCCCATGCTCGGTTTTGCCAAGCTGTGCCAGTAATTACCTGACGCCTTGTGGACTCTGGACTCTGCCTCCCTTAATAGCGTGGTTCATCAATGTAGCGTGGTTACACTAGGCTGTGAGCGTACTATCACTGGTTTCAGGCAAGTTATGGTCTGATGCAACACTGGTGTGGTTTCAGGCAAACCACGGTCTGATACAACGCTGCGTCGCCTGATACAGTACCGTGCTTTCCAGAGGACCTTACTCCACTACGAGTACACTGACATTGATACAACGCTTGCGTCGCCAGATACATGTACACTAACACCACTGCCACGTCACTCTCTATACCTCTACAACCCTACAGCAACCTACACAATACACGCCGCGGCGGCGATGACACCCACAACGCCCGCGACGCTGTATCCCAGCGGCCCCGCGCCCGACGTGCTCCCGCTTGACGCACCCTGCTCAGAGCTCATCCCCGACGTCCCGTTGCGTGCACCAAACGCAACCTGGGCCGTCCCGTTCAAGCGGAAAGCAGCACGCACCGTGCGGAGGAAGGGCAGGCCGAGGATCACGTCGCTCATCAGCGTGTCCTGCATCACGAGGGCGGCCTGGCACCCGTCGCCACTGCGCACGACCCAGTCTTTGGCAGCCAGTGTGTAGTTGGTGCCGGGGAAGACGAGCGTGATGACCGCAGTCGTGTTACAGGGTACCGTGTAGTACGTCTTGCCCTCGGGACGGGGCGGCGCGTCCGCGGATACGGCCGAGTTGTTCGCGTCCGAGCCGGCTGACACTGGGGTAGCTGTGGCGGAGGCCGTGGGAGCGCGCTTGGCTGCGCTGCTCACGGGCATCATGCCGGGAATGAGCTTCTGCAACGCCTTGGCGGCCTGGGGCGAGATGGCGATTTCATCGTCGAGACTGAGGGCAACGCGGAGGGAGGGGTCGCTGCTGGTACGGCAGGTCACCCGGCCACAGTCCGTGCAGGAGCGGGGCTCGCGTACGCATGTCTCTCCGACCGCGCAGTTACACTCGGGCTGGACGTCCGAGCACTGGACGCACTTGCTACTGTCGTCGGGGAACGGCTTCGCCGGCTTGTGGCACTCGAGCCAGGGGCAGCGGTCACAGCGGGTCTGGCGCACGCACGTCTCGTCGGCGTGGCACGAGCACAACTGGTAGATGGCGGGACAGACGACAGTGCCAGTGCAAGTGGGCGGTTGCGGTCCACTCGGAACTGGGCTAGAGGGAACAGGGACTGTCACTGTAGTGGGGGCTGTGCTCGGCTGCTCCACAGAAGGCTCCTCCCACTGGGGGTTGGCAGGGGTCACGCTTCCGCGCTTCCGGCACTCGACGGTCTCGCATGACTTGCACGACGCCAGGGTCCGCACACAGTCCTCGTCTGGCCCGCAGTCGCACGTTTGGTAGATGGCCGGGCAGGCGACACAGTTCTCGGTCCCGCTGGACGTGCCGTTGCGCACACACTCGAGGAATGGGCAGGAGTTGCACGACATTGCGTGGCGCCGGCACATTTCACCCTCGGCGCACATGCACAGCTTGTACTCGAGCGTGCAGATGATACTGCACGGTTCACCATCGGATCCTGTGGAGGGAGATGGTGTCGAAGCGGAAGTAGCTGTGTCAGAGCCGACAGAGATCGGCGTAGAGGCAGGGATAGTGGCTGGAGTTGCCTGGCGCTTGGATGCCAGCACAGTGGCGAGGGTCTCCGTGGGCTTGGCTGGCTGGCCGGTCGGGCTTGCCGGAGGGATCTCGCTGGGCGAGCTACCGGGAGAAGACGAGGGCGCCGGCACATTGCCGTTCACGTCCGCTGTCTGGGGGAGAGGTACGGGCTCGTCGTCGATTGTCACCATATGACCATCGAGGGCCAAACCGTCGATGATGAAGGACCACCCAGCCAGCGGGTCCTCGATCGGGTTCCACCAGTCGGTGAGGCCTGGCTCTGAGCCAAAGCCGAGCGTGCTGTCGTTGACCCCAATGGACAGCGAGAAAGTCTTGCCGGGGATCTTGCTTGCCAGTGCCCATGCAATGTCGGTCGTGGTGTTGCCTTCGCTCGGCATGTGGACGCCAAGGGGAAGGGTACCCTCAAGGCCGGCGTCGTTGGCCTCTGTACCTGGCGTTAGCGGTAGGCTGCAGAAGCAAGCGCACCAATCTCCCAATGTTCAAGAGTCACAGGGCCGATCTGGACGTTGTCGCGGGGCGGGCTGTCCTGGAAGCTGCTACTGTTCTGGTGCTTGAAACCTGGTAGCTCGAGCTGCCCGGCGTAGAGGACGAGCTGGACGGAAACTTGTTGTGGTGGGGTTCCGGCGCTGACGACGACGCTCGCCGTCTTGTTGGTGAACTGGATGGGGATGCTGGTAGCGTTGACGGTGGGGGAGAGGCGGGGCTCAAGCCGGGCGGCCGGGCTGGCGGCTGCGCCTAGGAGAAGAAGCGGTAGTGTGGTGAGCATGGGATGAATGTGGTTGAGGAATCAGCAAGGCAAAGTGAGGGATGGGCGAGGTTAAGTGGACCTGGTCTGCGGGGTCACGTGCTGCCTAGCTCAAGTGGTCGGGGGCGTGGCTTGGCACCGAAGCGGCATGAGTTTGTGAGGCGATGCACTTTAGTCTGCTCGCGGAGCTTGGCGCAAGGGGATGATACGACGAGTACGCGAGTACACGAGTACGACGAGCGTGCTGCGGTTAGGACAATAACGATAGAGATAGCTTGGGCGGGGATGTTAACGCCGGGTGGCGGGGCTTGGCAGGGCGAGGGGGCTGCGGGCTGGCTGGCTGCGGGGTCGGACTGGGGCTGGAGAGAGTGAGAGCGACGGCGAGGACGAAGGGGATGCAAGAGTTGAGCCGATGCTGTGCTGCTCTTCAGTCACGAGACGCCAAGGTCAGGGCGTCTAAAGCGGGCCAGATAATATCCAAGGCACGGCCCGATCCTCAACTACAACCGCCCTCGACCGGAAATCGCACGACCGTACCTTGGCCGGCTCCCTTCTGCCGGCTCGAATGAGGCCAGACAGACAGTGAGCGAGAGCAACCAGCCCAGCCCAAGTATATACCTCCCCAGCTCCCTCTCCAGCTCAAGCGCGGCCTGTGAGCATGTCATGCGCTGCCTCAAACTCTCCAGGTGGCCCAGCGAATGACGGGCGCAAGCGGCGCACCCGACTCTGGCGATGATTGCAAAATAGGTGCAAAATCCAAACACCGGTTGACGCACATACAGTACACATGCAGAATCGCCCATTATCAATGTCCTGTATATGGCCCAGGCAGACGGCATCTCAGCGCGCCGTCTCGTAACACTTGGGGTCGACAGGCGGGACCTCTGCGCCCGCGACGCACTCGCTCAGCATCAGTACACATCTGCGTTAGGCACGCCCTACTCTCACTCACCATCCTGCATGTCCACATGCACCCCACCGGCCCTGATGACGTGTGCGCCAAAGCTCGTGAACCCCACCGCCTTGATTTCGGGGATGCACGCCCTGCACAAGCTATAATACCCTCACGCAACTGTGACAGCCAGGACCTAGTGTCAGATTGCCTCCCCGACACGCTTACCACAATGTCGTTCAGGCTGACGTCCTCCTGCTAGAAGTACTTGAAGAGCGCAATGGTCGAGGGGAATGTGACACCTGCGTTGTCATCTCTGTCGTCAGACACCCGCTCCACCGCCACTCACAATCCAACTCGTACTGAATCGAGCCGTCGATGCCGCCTGTCCCAGGGGTGGAATTGTACCCCGTGGCGTCGTAGAACTCTGTGCGCACCCACTCTACCGCGTTGATGGGGTTCGTGAGGCCGACCGGGCACGGCGAGATGTTGGAGATGAAGCGGCTCTCGACCATGAGGCGGCGGAGCTTGGTGGTATCGGGCGCAGAGGCGGGCACGACGCAAGCCAGGAGGATGCTGAGCGCGGTCCAGGCAACCATTGTGATACAATAGAACTAGCTGAACTGGCCGGTCGAGGAGGACCAGGGTGCTTTGATTTCTGCGAGCTCAGTCCGGGCAAATAGTCTGTTCTGTCGTTTCCGATCCGGTCGCATGAGAAGCACACGCGCGGTTGCACCAGTTGCTTGGGCGAGGTATTAGACGGCCGCCGGCGACGGTGTGCACACAGCCATAATGGTAGGTGGTGATCGTTTGTTCACAGCGCTGTACGGTTCCCCGACAGCTATTTCGGTGCCAACTGGTCACACGCCGCACGTTCACACACGTCAGTGAGCTCAAGATGGCTACCTGCCTGCCAGGTGTGTACCCAGGTGTGCACAGACACTGTGAAAATGTGGACAAGTTCAAGGGTGCTGAGCACGGCTTGTGAACGGCTTGTGAACGGCTTGAGCACGGCTTGAGCACGGCTTGAGATCTGTTTGAACACGGTTTGTGTGTGGTTTGAGCCAGCTTGAACACTCGCAAGACGATTCAGCCGGCTGAATTCACGCCGTAATGGTTACCGAGACGGTTAACGGCTAAGCGTGCCGGTGAACAAATGGCGGCACCTGAGCGTGCTCGCGAGCAGTTGACGGCCACTGAACGGGTGCATGAGATGGGTTCCAGATATGGATCAGCGGCGTACTGGCGCGGTGAGTGTGGGTTCTTCCCATCGCTATCCCGAGGACCGAGGGCACGCGAGTCAGCGAGGTCGAGATCGTCGTGGCTTGCCCAGAGCCGGCCAGCCACTGGACAGGGTTGCGGTGGGAGTCGTTGCACGGCGCTCCGTCATCGACGCGGATATGAACAGTACGCTTGAGTAGTTCAAGCGGGCCAGAGGATTTACGTTAGGGCACCCAGCGCCATCTGGTGGGCATGCTTGAGAGATCTGGGGCGGTGGCTGACGAGGCGCGCGGAGACGATGACTAAAGCGCACGTGCTGCACCTGGTGCATCACGGCCAAGCGCGCCCAGAACCGAGGCGCAGCTCCTACGAGGTGATTTGTGCTGCGTGTGCCTGCGCCACTCCCTTGGCACCTCTGCAGTATCGCTCGAGCGAGATTGCCGACACGGCCAGTGTGGTAGCATCGAGTGATGGCGTGCTGCAGGTGACAGGTGGCGGGTGTGCAGTTGTACTGTGCTGACAAGATGTCGTGCAATCTTGGTCGGTGGTGACAACCGCTGTCGGCAAGCAGAATGTTGTACAGTCGACAAGGTTTGGGATCGTCTACTTATATGAATGCCAAGACAAATGACGTACGGCCCTGACCCGACATGCTTTCCGGATCTGCCTATCTCCCAGTCTCCAACGGTGGCCAGCGTTCTCATCCTCTCCAACTCTCCAACGCCCACTCCGCATTCTCATTACGATGAGAGGCTCCGCTTTCGTTCTTCTCTTCGGCGCAGGGCTCGCCGCCGCCAAATGCTCCAACAACCTCCAGCCTGAGTACGACAACCCAGTCCCCGCGCAGGGCTGGTCGTGGCGCTTGGTTGCCAACGGCCTCACCAAGCCCCGCAGCATCACGTTCGACAGTGCTGGTGCCCTCCTCGTCCTCGACGAGGGTGCAGGCGTCAACCGCCTCGTCCTCCAGGATGACGGGAACACGTGCTTGAGCGTCAAGGAGAAGACGGTCGTGGTCGCAGACAACGCTGTGAGTAGCCTACCCATTGTGCTGATATCAGCTCGGACACGGCCTCGCCCTCGCCGACGACGGGACCCTGTACGCGTCCACCGACAACGAGGTGTGGTCGTGGGCGTACGACGCTGGCGCCGGCACCGTGGACGCCAGCTCGAAGCGCACGCTCGTGACCAACATGACCAACGAGGGACACACGTCACGCACGCTTCTGCTTTCCAAGGCGTCGCCTGGCTGGCTGATCGTGTCGCGCGGCAGCGAGGGCAACGATGATCCGCTAGCCGAAATTGAGGAGAGCGGGCACAGCCAGATCCGCGCGTTTGACGTCGGGCCACAACGCCAGGCCGCGCCCTACAACTACTCGTCGGACGGCAAGCAGCTCGGCTGGGGCCTGCGCAACAGTGTCGGTGTGGCCGAGCACCCCGTGACCGGGGGGTTGTTCAGTGTCGAGAACAACGTCGACGACCTCCATCGCCAGGGCATCGACATCCACGTCGACAATCCAGGCGAGGAGCTCAACTACCACGGTACGCTGGATAACATTGAAGGTGGCAACTACGGGTATCCCGTGTGCTATGCGCTGTGGTCGGCAGACGCACCCTTCCCGGCCCTGGGCGACCTGAAGACGGGCAGCCAGTTCGCGCCCGACCGCAACGGTAACCAGTCCGCGACCAACGACACAGCCTGCAACACAGATTACAAGGCGCCCCAGCTCACGTTCCACGCGCACACAGCGCCGCTCGACATCAAGTTTGACAAGGACGGCGCGAACGCCTACGTCTCCTTCCACGGAAGCTGTGAGGCTTCCACAAGTACTCGCTGACACCAGGGAACCGCCCCGACAAGGTCGGGTACAGCGTCAACGTCGTCGCGTGGGACGCCGCGTCGGGCCGCCCGCGCGCCCCCTCGGACTCCAAGGACGCCGCGGTGCCCGTGCTCAGCAACAAGGATCTCTCCAAGTGCCCCAAGGACTGCTTCAGACCCGTTGGGCTCGCGTGGGACACGCAGGAGCGTCTCTTCGTCGCGAGCGACACGACGGGTGAGATCTACGTGCTCGCGAATGACGGCGGCGGGAACAGCGGCGGGAACAGCACAGAGGACAGCGGCGTGCCGGGTCTCATCCCGTCGCTCACTCTCCTCGGGGCCGGCATACTCGCTTCGCTGATGTAGACCCTCTTGTATTTAGCGCCAGACATTGAGAGTGACGAGTGACAACTTGGCTTGATGGCATAGCTCGACGACTCGGCGTCGGTGGCTCGATGACTCGCGACGACTTGCCTCCAGACCTGTGATGATGCATGCTTGCCAGAATCCAACTGCTGGCCCTACCGCAGCTCGCCGCGCGCCATGCGCGCCCACCGCGCAACCTTGTTCTGGTGGTGCGCGTACTGACTCGAACTGATCCCGCTGCCGTAGAACGTGAACCCGATCCGCTCCGCGACGGCGATACTGGCCGTGTTGGACGCAAGGCACTCCCACTGCAGCGCATCGAAGCCGGCATCGAACGCCCACTGCGCGACGAGGCGGGCGGCGCGCGTCGCAATCCCGCGCCCCCGGTACGCCGGGAGGAGGTAGATGCCGCCAATGTCGGGCGCGGTGCCGGGCGGGTTGGGGGTGGTGGGGTTGGTGGGGACGGTGGGGACGGTGGGGACGGTGGGGACGGTGGAGGTGGTAGGGTTGGCGTGGTTGGCGGAGGCGGACGTGTCAGTGTCGGCGGGCGTGTCGTGAGGTCCCCCACGATCATGCGCGGACGCGACACCAGAGACCCCAGCGGCCCCAGCGCTCCCGCCCGCAGAAGCCTCAGGCCGGCCGCCGCTCGGCAGCGCCTTAAAGCTCAGCTTGACCATCCCGACGAGCGGGGCACCGTCCGCCGTTCTGATTGCCCAGAAATACGCACCGTCCCCCCGCTCCGCGGCGGCCACGTACGCGCGCGCGTCGGAGAGCGTGTACGGCTGCGGGACGTTGAGGGACGTGACGGCCTCGGCCTCGGTGCATGCTGCGAGGAGCGAGGGGATGTCGCTCGCCGCCGTGGGGGTGAGCACGAAGCCGGCGCCGACGAGGCGGGGGGCGGGGCCGTGCATTGCGGAGAGTCCAATTCCAGAGTAGCTGAGCGTCTCCGAGTGACGTGCAGGAAGGGCGGGGTTAGTAACCGGAAATAGCCGAGTTTCATTACACTGCATTATTCTACGCGGGCCCGCTATTCTCACTGCGCTCGCTCGCACACCCGCCTGTCCACTATTCTCGATGCTCTATCATACCTCCCACCTCCTAACGCTCAAGCGCAGTCTTCATGTGCGCGACGGCCTGCTCAATCGCAGCCTTGGCCGCGTGCGTGTCGTGCATCGAGTTGACCATGACAAAGTCGTGGATGATGCCCCCGTACCGCACAGCCGTGACAGGCGCGCCTGCACGGCGGAGCTTGGCAGCAAACGCCTCGCCCTCGTCGCGGAGTACGTCGCACTCGCACGTAATCACGAGCGTGGGCGGGAACTTGGCGAGCACCTTCTGATCCGCGTTGAGCGGGGACGCGGTCGGCTCCTCCCGCTTCGCCTTGTCGGGGAGGTACTGGTCCCAGAACCACTTCATGCCGTCGCGGGCGAGGAAGTAGCCGCTCGCAAACTCCTTGTAGCTGTCAGTTTCGAAGTTGGCATGCGTGACGGGGTAGAAGAGGGCGGCGGCGCGGAAGGCGACGTCGCCGCGCTCGAGGGCGAGCAGGTTCATCACGATTGCCATGTTGCCGCCCACGCTGTCGCCTGAGATCACCATGCGCGAGCCGTCCAGACCCTCGCTGGCGCCTTGCTTCACGATCCACTGCGCGACAGCGTACGCCTGCTCGTTCTGCGTCGGGTACTGCGCGTCTGGCGCGAGTGTGTATTCGGGGAAGACGACGGCAGCACCGGTGCCGACGCACAGGTCGCGCGCGAGGCGGTCGTGCGTGTGCGCATTGCCGAAAACCCAGCCGGCGCCGTGCGTATAGTACACCACGGGAAGCGTGCCGGTCGTGCCCTTGGGCTTGAGGATGCGCGTCGGGATCTTGCCAAACTTGGTGTCGATGTCGATCCACTTGTCCTCGACGTCCGGCTTGAAGATTTCGCTGTTCTGCACGCCGTCGACCGCCTTCCGCCCTTCGGCGGGCGGGAGCTCGTACAGGAAGGGCGGCTTGGACGTCGCTTCGGAGAACGCGAGCGCGGCAGGCTCGAGGGCGTATCCGTGTGGGTTGGCCATTGTGATGCTGTTTTTTTGAGACTTGAGGTCGTAGAGCATCAGTTTCTGGCCCCGGTGCTTTTTATAGGCCACATGCAGAAAGGTTTCTCACGCCCAAGAATGCTCGCCAACTCTGTTCCTCGACGGCTGACGACCATGCTGTTCAGTGAGCTGCTACTCGCCGTAACGTGGTCCTGGACACTGGTCGCCCAGTGACGAGTGACGGCAAGAGGCGGAATGCGAGCCTGGAGCAATCTAAGAATGACCGCCTATGACATCATCTACCCCAATCAATCTAGGCACCCATTAGAGCGTCCCCCCCGTTCGCCGTATAGCAAGATACCGTGATTGGTGAATAGGAAAACGACTGTTGCATTTGTATTTGTTTATACACAACCTTAAATGACGTGTACAAGGAAGAGGCAGATTTGAACCCGCTCGGGCTGGGGGGGCACCGCTGCGGCCTGACCACGTGGGAGGTGCTGAAAGGTCACCGTCGCGGCCCAAAGTCGCCGTGTCGCGTGGCGCCCTCGGCCTCTCAATCTCCTACATCCCGCGTTTCGTCCCGTCGTGCCGATCCGGCCGGCCTGCTGTATCCGACCTCGGCCTTGCAGCCGGGGCCAAGATGATCAAGGCAATGAGCAAGCCGATTGCAGCATTTACGGCCGATTAGTCAAGAACGTTGCAGAAAAGTCAATTTGTTCACTTTGGTTTATCAGGCCCAGCCAGGACGACAGACCCAAGACGACGACCCAGACCTCAGATAAAGCCATGTCGTCATTGTTACTGTGCATCTCTCAACACTCCAACCGTTTCCCACCCCCCATCTCACCATGGCATCGACAATGAAAGCTATCGCATACTCGGCTTACGGCGGCCCCGAGGTCACCAAACTCATGGAGCTGCCGCTCCCCACCCCGCGCGCCGGCGACGTGACTGTCCGTGTCGCGGCCGGCAGCCTCAACCCCGTCGACAAGCACCAGCGCAACGGCACGTTCAAGGCGCTCATCCCATACTCGTTCCCCGCCATTGGGGGCAATGAGTTCTCTGGCGTCGTCACAGCCCTCGGCGAGGGCGTTGACCGCTTCGCTGTCGGCGACTCGGTCGTCTGCCGCACCGAGAAGACGGCGATGCGCGCATTCGCAGAGTACACGACCATGCCGGCGCACCTGTGCGCCAAGGCGCCGACCACTATGCCGCTGACAGACGCGGCCGGCCTCCCGCTCGCGTCCGTGACGGCCGAGCAGTGCCTCGACCTGCTCGAGGTCAAGGCCGGGGACCGCGTGCTGGTTACGGGCGGCGCGGGAGGCGTAGGCCTCTTCGCCATCCAGCTCGCCAAGCTGCGCGGCGCGCACGTTACCACCACCGCCAGCGATGCGGGCAAGCCTTTCGTCGAGAAGGCGGGCGCAGACGAGGTTGTCAACTACAAGACGACCAAGCTCGCCGACATGCCTCAAAAGTGGACCAAGGTTCTCGACGCGGCTGGCGGCGACGACGCGATCTTGAACGACGTCCTCCCGGCTGTCGAGGACGGTGGGAAGATTATCTCGATTGCGGGACCCCAGTCGCCGGGGTGCTTTGACGGCGTCCTCTCTTGGTGGATGAAGCCCGTCATCAACCTCGTCATCTGGGCGCGCGCGCGCACGGTGCTCAATGCAGCCGCAACGCGCAACATCACGTACCAGTGGTGGTTCATGGTGCCGAACGGCGACCAGCTCGCCAAGCTTGTCGGATACGTCGACGAGGGCAAGCTTGTCGTCAACATTGACTCACGGTTCAAGATGGCCGAGTTCAAGGACGCGTACGAGCGCCTCGAATCGGGCCGGTGCAAGGGCAAGATTGTGCTCGAGATCGGAGGGAACCCGTAGTGCCCGTATTGTATAATAGACCGCATGCATGTATTAGGAGGGACGTATCGGCCAGAGAGCCAAGTTGCCGACCGATTGTTTGACCAACCATCCGGACACCTCACCGAGCGGTACATTGAGCAGCTGAACAAAAACGTAGACTACCAGAGCCCGATGTTGACGCTTGTGTGGATTGAACACACGACCGAACGAACTGGGCGCGGTGCGCTTCACTCGCTCGCTCTCCCACTGAGCTAAAGCGTCTGAGACTGTTACGTAAACAGTACTGTGAGCTCGGGCCTAGATTACGATTTAAACGTGCTGTGACCTGGACAGCTGCACTGCTTGAACCAGCGCAACGCAGTAAACCAAGAAGCAGGTGGATCAAAGGAAGGGTTTGACCTTTTCACTTGCTGTGCCCTCCCCTCCCCCTCTCGTGGCTATTAGGAGTTGTGGTTAAACACGGTATAATCAATTTGACTGCTTTCTCTTTGTATTTGGGCCGGTGTAGAATAATCAATAGGCAATTCCGCATTCCTCTCCACCTTGTGCGGAACCGAATACGCTGCCAAAACATCGGTTCTCCAGATCGGCCGGGGCTGGGTTTGGTAGGACAAGCATCCTCGTGTGCTCGGTATCCTTGCTTGGTGTCTTGGCGCAATGACATCAAGATTCGGAAAGACTGAAATCACGTTCATAGATCATGGTCAGCACAGGTTGAGTTGGACGGCGCCCAGCACAACAATGTAACCAGGGCACAATGCCGTTCTGCTCAACGGCCATTCCTCTCTTGGCTCCACAGCCGCACAGGGACTGACAGATTGGCATTAAACCGCCTGCGTCCCCCCCCCCCCTTCCTCTCTCTCTCTCTCTCTCTCTCAGTCCCATTCCCCATTCTGGACGCCTACCGTCCGGACAGTCCTCGCAAGAGCGCCTGGCGCTTCCCCTTGTCTCTTCGGCGGCAACACCATGCTCTTCTCCGCCCTCGCCTTGGCGCCAGTCGCGGCCGCCGTAGTCCACGTACAGCTCACCCGCCGCAGTGGCCTCGTCCAGCAAAGCATCGGAGCCATTACCACCGATGTAGGCAGCGGCTACACCATCCCCCTTGGTCTTGGGTATGTCCCTCTCCCCCCTCTCCCTCCTCCCCTCTGACGACGAGGACCCCTCCCCAAAACCTCTCAGTCTTCCTGGGCATGGGCTCGGGCAACGGCCTGACCATGTTCGGCTGCGACGGCTGTATCGACGAACCCTTCTACCGCCCCAACAAGTCGAGCACCTGGAACCGCACGGGCACCCAGCCCTTTGGGGTGGCCTACGACACGGCTCAGCTCTTTGGAGCCACGATCCCCAACGCCCCGTGCGGTGAGTCCCATCCTCTCCACCCTCTCACCCACTAACACTAGCGTACGCCAACAGCACCCTCGCTACGCCGCAGTACGGCCAGGCCACCAATCAAGCGGGCCAGCTCACACTCGGCCTAGGCCTCAACGCCGACCCTAACATCCAAGCCATCATCCCCGCCCTCGCTCCAAGCTGGGACGAGCCCGTCTTCGGTGTCCAACTCACCGGCTCTGGCGGCCAGCTCTCCTTTGGCGGCGTCGACACCTCGCTCTACCAGGGCAGCCTGACTTATATTCCCACCATCAAGGGGACGTGGAACTTTGCGGTCGACGGCTTGAAAGTCGATGGGAACACTGTTGACACTACCGAATACCTCGCCTCCCAGGCTGCCGCCATGGCCCAAGCCGCCGCTGCTGCCACCAGCTCTGACCAAGCTACTCAGGGTACCGGCCAGCGCAAGATCGTCGTCCGCCCCGAGATGGGCGTCGACTACATCCAGCTCTCGCCGCAGATCGCGGGCCAGATGTTCGGCCCCACCGGCCATGTCCCCGGTGCGGCGGCCACCCCACCCATCCAGGGGCCTGTCAACGAGGCCGAGGTGCTCCGTAGCACGGGCATGCCGTCGCAAGCAGGTTACAGCTACGAGGTGCCGTGCAACACGAACGCGACTATTAGCTTCACGATCAACGGGACAGACTACAACATCCCCCCGTCCAAGTGGGTGCAGACTGGGTCCTCGGTGACCAATGGAACGGACACGTGCAAGACCCGCGTGCTGGTGGTCGAGAGCGACGGCTTTGGGGCCGAGCTGTACGACGTGCTCGTCGGGAGCCTGTTCCTCGAGTCGACGTACTCGGCTTATCGATACGATCCGCAGCAGGCACAGATTGCCTTTGCGGAGCTGTCGCAGAAGGCTAAGGAGGCGGAGGTGGCGGCGGCAGACACTGCCAAGCCAAGCACTGCTGTGCAGCCGACAGCCTCGGCTACTGGCGCCGCCAACGCGATCGGCCACTCGGTGGCGGGAGTCCTGCTCGCCGCGGCTGTCGCTGTGATGGCTGCGTGAGCGCTTGTTCCTTGTTCTGTTCGGGGGATTGTCAGAACGTAACCTATACCCTATAGTAGCTTGCTGGGAGATGGACAAAGGTTTAGTGTGCGTTGGGTCGAGTTGCCAAACGATTCCATGGCAAGTTTGGCTTTTGGGTGGTACCACACGGACAAGCCTTCCTCCCTCCTCCCTCCTCCCCGCGGCCCACCCCAGCACCCCCCACAGCCAGCCAGTGCATACAACATCGTCGTGGCTGAGCCGGCGCCCTCGTCACAGTTCGTATCTATTGTGATAATCAAATTAAACAGAGGGTTACCATTAGACCAATACCACATTTGGAGCATTTTCCAGCCAGGTCCTGCCTGCAGATTCGTGACTGTGTCGCCTACTCAAACTCGGACCACACCACTGCCTTGTTGACGAGCTCGCCATTAGGCAGGTCCCTCGAGGACGCGTTGGACCGCTCGACAGCGTCCTCGATTGCGAACGCAATCTTGTCGAGAGCGCGGATCTCGCGGTCCGGCAGGCCCGCGAGGCGTAGTATCGCCAGTGCCTGCGAATGTCCCCCGGCATGCTCTGAGCGGACGCGGTCCAGCGCAGAGACTATCGGCGAAACGGTCGGCGAGGGCTGGGTTCAGCTTGGTATCATGCACAACTCACAGTGATCAACTCGCTGAGGAAGGTACGGATCACGCCGGCGAGGTTGATACGCACATCCTGCCTTTTGGCCCAGGTATCGATGGTGTTGAGTGACTCCAGGACCCGTTGGTCTGCTGTCAGCCTGGAATTATCACTGCCGAGGGCAACTCACATGCCTGGCGGTGGCCAGCCGTGTAGCCGTCGTTGCGCAGCTTGAGAAGGTGGTGCAGCACGGCGACGTAGACTTCAGCCAGGTACGCCAGAGCGATAGCGCGCCAAAGCGTGAGGGTGAGACCGGCACGGACGCAGGTCGAGCGCGTGCGCTCGAGCACATCCATGATCTTTGGTTCCGGTGCGAAGACCTCCTGCGCAAGCTTGGATGAGTGGCGCTGCACCGTTGTCATGAGATGACGGTTGAGCACGTCGCGAAGGACGTTTACATTGGATCGCACACGAGTGTGTGCCGATACCGCCGTTCCACGAGCCTCAGCAAACTTGCCAGCAAAGTTGGACAGCGGGGCCTCGCTCACTGGCGCCGTGAGCTCAGCCAACATGGCGCTCTGGAGGAAGCCCTCGATCATGGCTGCCGCAGAAAGCGCCTGGTCGAGGCGGAGCGCAGAGAGACGGCTGCCAGTTGCGTCGTTTCCGACAGCCGAGAGGAAAGCACCAGCAAGAAGGAGCATGGGAGTAGCCATGCGTCTCTCGCCGAGGCGCGTGTGAATCTCACCGAAAAGCCTACCAGTCGCTACCCCAGTAGAGAACGACTCGGGGCTTGCAAGTGTCTGCGCGAGCGGTGGTAAGAATGACGTCCACTGGATCCTGGGACGCACACGGGATAACACGCCGCTTGTGCCGTTGCTCGGTTCCGAGTCAGCCTCAAAATCGTCCTCGCGGACAGTCGTGTCAACAATTAAGCTGGCCTTGTGCTTGAGCTCGGGGCGCGTACCCTCGTCTGTGGATCGCCTGTGCAAGTCGACTCTGCTTGTGCCATGACGGTCGCCGTCGGGTAAGAAGTCCTTGTTGCCAGGCTTGAACGAGTCGTGGCGCTTGTCTGGGACGACCCTGTCCGATTCGAAACTTATCCGCCTGGAGCCGTTACGCGACTGGCTGCGCGACTGAGAGCCATCCTTCAACGCAGGCGGCATGGAAGAAGGCGGAGCAGGTATGCTAGCGCGTCGGTTTGCGTTGCCGCTCCGCGAGACAGGTGGAATGCTCGTCGCCTTGGGCAGTGCGGGCGGGCCGGGGTTGTGAGATGTAGAATTGGCATTGAGATTGAGGAATGCAGCAAGTCGGGCATTTTCTGCAGGACCGGATGGCTGGGTCGGGGCAGGTGTCGGCTCTGCGGGAGCCTGAGCATGGGAAGCTGCCTGCACTGAGGCCTGAGCAGGTGGGCTCAACGACGGAGGGGCCAAAGTAGGAGGACTAGACACGGGAGCACTAGACACCGGCGGGGCAGACGCAGTTGTTGGCGTCGGTGAGGCAGGCTCTGCAACATAGGTTGACGCGGCGCGGGCAGTGTCTGGCTCGGCTTTGGGCGCAGCCTTGAGCTTGGCGGCCGGCGAACAAGTCTTGCTCGCTGGGGTGGCTGGCTCCCACTTTCGAGCACCGGTCGCCTTGTCTGGTGACGTCGCAGGGGTGCGGAATGGTGCCGGCAGCATTGGGTCACCCAGGGCGGGTGGGAGGCCCATGAGCCCACGGATCATGCGAAGAATGTCCTGACATCAGCATGGCCACAGGGCACCTAGTCTTGTTTGCGAGCAGGAGTGCGAGCGCGCATAGCTCCACAATGCAGTGGAAGACTCACAATGGCCGGAATGCCGTTGTCCTGCATAAGCAGCAGGCTCTCAATCGCCGTAGCGGGGCAGGGACGTTCGGGGTGCGTGAGCGCATAAGTGCAGCGAACAATGACCTCGGCTGCGGGCCTTTTACCAGATGAGCATGAAGAGACCGAGGGGTGGCCCTCGTCCGAGTGATCGGTGGGCTCTGGTGTGTCATCTGGCGTTGGTGGGGTATCGGCTTTGACCGCCATTGCGACTTTTGGTGCCCAAGTCTACTGTCAACAATGAATCAAAAGTCTGGGTGGTAGCGCACGTACCTCTGAATAGGCGCTGCCGAGGCGCGAGGGATGCCCGCCTGGGCTCGAGGCTCGTGAGACGGAGCGCGAGCCATTCGCACTTGCGTGGCTCTTGGTGCGGGAGATGCGCGAGGCTGCGCGTGAAAGGCCCGAGAGTGAGCGCGTAGGAGAGGTAGGCGGAGATGGGGTTTGATGGGTATGGTTCTGAGTGAGCAGGGAAGGTGGGGTGTTGAGAAGCATACATTGTCTGGAATGGTTGGTAATGGGTGGTGAGTGCCAATGGACGGCGCTGTGTCGGCGACGGAGTCGACCATGGTTCAAGGTTGATGAGGGGAGGTGTCGAGTGGTATAGAAGGAGGAGTGAAAGTGAGAGGGGGATGTCAAGATGGTGGAGCTGTCAAGAGTGTGTGTGAGGTAGACGATGAAGAGGAGGAGCGGGGGAGGGTAGCTAGTGTGGTTTTTTTTCCTCTTGGTTGCGATGGTCGAGCCGCCAGACTGTCTGATGAGATTGGATATTGAGAATAGAGGTTGAGCAAAGAGCTTAGCGGCCGATTACTGCGCGACGAGAGCGCCCGGGGTCCTGGGTCACACGGGTCATGGTCTGTGCGCATCACTTTTCTGGCCGACGAGTTCCTCGACTCTGGATGAGATGCCGCTCTGGGCGTCAGTAACGCTCCTGGAAACCCATTACAGCTCCAAGCTTACCGGGTCGACGAGAGGCTTCACTGAACCTCTTTGCGTCCCCAGGCTGCTTGAGCTCTTTCATTTCCCTGCCCACAGTCTTACTGCTACCCATCAAGGCAGGTAGAGTTGAGGATTGTGAGATGCAATGTAACGCTGTCCAAAAGAAGATGGGATGAGAGTGATCAGAGTGATGTAGGAGTAAGCTTGGGATGTTGGGCACGCCTCTGACGTCGTTGTCTGAGGTGAGTGCTGATAAGCATTGGGCCTGGCCTGAGGTTGAGGACTCGTCTTCCCTCCCGACCGGTCCTCGTGACCGGTGACCGGACAAGCCGAGTAGCGTTACCAGAGCCTCTGAAACTGTGAGATTACGTCATCTGCTGCTTCTCTGCGCTGCTTTCCCAGGCCTAAATGCTTTCGCAGTCTGGCGCCTGGCCCAGGCGGAACAAGGATCTCTCTGTTAGAACGCCGTGTTCGGGCCGATGTTTGGCTGCAGCCGGTGCCCCTCCCAGCGTGGATTGTACACAACCCCAATCGACGAATTAATAATGGCGACAGATTAATGACGGCGACAGGTGATGATGGGCATTAAGATGGCTTCAATTCTTCTGGACCTGTATCATGGGGGATCCGTGATCCAGCCGAAATTCAAGTTGGATTCAAGTTGGATCATCTGATTAATGGTGCGTGGGATGGACCTGGTGTCGAGAGAGAACAGAGAGCAAAGACAAGTGGCCAGAGTTGGTTGCATGTCACGTTCGTCCTGACTGTCCGTCTGGACCATCCAGAAAGTGGTCCCGTTTGTCCGTCCGTTTGTCCGCCCAGCCGTCCCGCCAGCCGCCTTCTGTAATGAAGGCACACAGGAACTCGACCGCCACAACAACTCGACTTGTCCAGCTGCCAACTCGATCAAGCGTTCTACAGCTGCAGCACGTTCCTAGTGCCTACCATGCATCCGCTGCACATTACAGCCCACGTCGTTTTAGCTCGTTTCAACAGAGTATACAAGCGAACCGGCTCTCCCCCTCTCCCGGTCACACTCACCGTCACAAACCTTGTTCCTTGGCTACTTGGCTACTTGGCAGGGAATGAATGGATTACTGTATGATATACTCAATCAATGCGGCAGCACGCGTCCTGCGTCGCCAGGCAAGACCGATCGGCCAACGGAAATGCCACCACACTCGGCCAACAACGTCAGCAGACCATACATCCTTGTTTCAAGTGTCACAGTTGATCACAAACCCATATGCAATCCTCCGCATGCTCCGTTTGTTAGTGGCACACTCATTTGTCAGTAGAAACCAAACAGTCATTACAACAAAGACGGATGGGGTCTGCTAACAAACTCTGCATGCGCAACGTCCGGAGTGTATATAACTTGGACCGTGCCGAATTATAAGCGCCAGCGTCTGCGGCATCGTTACGTCAAAGGTCGGGTGCTTAGAAGAGGGAGTAAGCAAGGGCACCGGCACCCACAACGGCAGCAAACGAGCCGGCAACCTTGCCGGCACCACCAGTGGAAGTGGTGGACTCTGCGCTAGCAGGGGCAGACGCCGAGGGGGCGGTGGGAACGGCCCCGCCCGAGGCATCAACGCCGCCCGACAAGGTCGCACCAGCCGCGGCCGAAGGGAGGGGGGCGGCGAGGGTACCGTTGCGCTTGATCCAGAAGCCGCGGGTCTGACCAATCTTGCGCTCAACCTCGTTGCTCAAGGCGAGGACGAGAATGTAGTTGTTACCGGGGTTGAAGCCCGAGATCATACCGGTCCAAGTGCCAGTGCCGGCGGGGACTAGGAAGATTAGACGAGCACAGGCAAGGTGGGCTTACTGTTGGTTGCGATCGTGGTGTTATCCGAGAGGAGCGTCTTGTTCGAGTTGAAGATGATGAGGTTGACCTCCTGCTGGTATGGCTCCCAGATGGCAGTGTTCTGGGCCTCGTTGACCCCTAATGTTAGCTGGCGATTCAAAGTGGCTCTGCCAAACGTGAAACCTTGCTCATCGTCATGTACATGCAGCTCCTACTCTTTTCTCCCACAGCGTGGACTCACAGTAGACCTCCGTGTTAGGGACGGAGAAGTTGGTCAGGCTCCAGCTTTCACCGCTGGAGTTTGTGACGCCGTGGCCAGTGTTCTCGGTGTTGCCGCCGACCGCGCCCTTGTGGGTGGTGGTGGCAGCCGGAGCCGCAGCAGTGTCGGTGGCCGGGGACTCGGCGGGAGGAGCCGCGCCATCAGCAGGGGCGGCCGTGTCCGAGGGGGCAGCCTCCTGTGCAGCGACGAAGGGGACTGAGAAAAGAGCGACAAGGAGCTTGTGGAGAAGCATTATGAAGAAGGGTGTGGTGGGTGAGAGGTTGAGGGAGAGAGTTGGAGTGAGAGAGAGAAGGAGAAGGGGAAAGAGGAAGATGTAGAGAAGTAGGACAAGATTGCGGGTAGAAATGGATCAGGCAACTCAAGGTGGGCGGGATGTGATGGAGGAAGGGCAAGGGGCGCAATGGGAGCAGGGCCTGCCAGAGGGGCGGGGAAGGCAGGAGAGAGAGGGCAGGGCAGACACGAGGGGCACGGAATAGACTAATGGGTAAGAAAACAAAGGGAAATACGGTGGATCGGAAAGCCAATCGACAAAGTCCTGTCAGGGTTCCCGTGCCAAGAATCCGCTCTTCAAAGCAAGAGGCAGGAGCGGTGAGCGCAGTCTGTCAAGAGACGGAAACAAAGTGGATGCTAGTAGCAAACCTAGCATCAATCAAATCTTGGCCCGCCATCACGGCAGCTTGGAGTTGGAACCTGGGGCCTTGGTTGCACCGTGGACTCTGGTGTTATGTTTGTTTAGGACGACCATGTACCAAGGTGTGTCTCCAGCGTCTACACTGGCTGCTCAATCAGGGAGTGACGCGACGCGACTTGGGCCCTGCCGAGAGTCGCTCCTTGTTTGCTCTTGCTTTCTCATGCCCCCTCACGCTCACCTCGCCTCAATGCGCCGCAGCTATCAACAGCAGTCTCCTCGATCTCTTGTTGTCCTTTTCCCGACTATTGTGTCCGCCCAAACATTACACACCCGACGCTTTTAATCTGGGTGGCTGGCGTCGTCGCCTTGCTGGCTGCTGCCGTGCCGCACAGCCGGCGGGCTTAATGGGCCCCGCGGGGGTTAGGGGGTTAGGGGGTTTCGCGTTTCGCCCCAGGCAGGGCGACCAAGGTGTCTAGAGCGTGACTGCAGATACGGGCCGACTGTGGCTTTTGCGTCTAAATGGATTCACCCAAAGGGCTTGGGTCAGTTGGTTCTCGGCGTCATTGACAGAGGCCAAGACGCACACACACTCAAGGTTGCCTAATCCTTGAGCGTTCAGGGATAATCTTGGCCGCATATTGCCTACGCCATGGACAGAATATTGGTGACTTGACAAGGATCAGGGAGCAGGCAGCAGAGAGCAGGCAAGGCAAGGCAAGGGCACCTAGGATCACGCGTCAATCCGGCAAAAAACGCAATGAACCCTACCACAAACGCGTCTTTGCTCCGGCAAGTGTAAAGGTACCACAAGATCTCATCCAGACAGACATAGGACGTACGTCTCCAAACATACGGTACCAGGCATCGACCCATCCATCACTGGTTGCTTGGCAGACCCAGACCTCTCGATGCAGGCGTCGCTTTCTGTCTGTAAAAAGCCAAGACAAATACCATCTTTGGTCTATTAACATGTTTACAAGCTCGGACGCCAGGTCTCACATGGTCAACTGGGTCTAACGGCAAGCACAGAGACCAGGGTTACACAAACTTGACAGGGCTACAGACTACACACAGGTACCAGGCCGCGGAACGCTCACGCTGGAGGCTTGTACTGGGGAGAACGGCGCGCCACATCGGGGCCTACCTTACGCGACCATTCGTCAACGGCTAACGCGGGCCGAACCAGACGTTGCCTTGATCACAAATGAATTCAGGCGCGTGATGATGGAGGCAGAGATATCACGTGATTGACTGCCACGTGAAAAGTGGAGGTACAGACTGTGGGGTCTCCACAATGATGCGCCTCCAACGATGTCATGTGTCACTTGACACACTCGTGGCGGAGTCGCTCAGATCGCGCAGACCTTCCCTCCCTCCCTCTGACCCTGCGCCATCGCATTCTTGTCCCTCTGCTCGATAACGTTTCTCTCACCACACCAGCCATGTCAACGGCCTACGCCTACGGTCAGTTCGCCAAGGCCCTACAGGCCGCCTCGGCCCATGGCGACGACGACGTCCGCGACCGTGCAGCTGCCCGAGCAGAGAAATGGGCGGCTGCCATCGACGGCATCGAGGATGGCCAGATTACAATCGGCTCACGCGTACCCGTACAGGATCTTCCGGCGTGGGTGACGCTCGAGGTCCTCTGGGGTGGCTACTCGTCTGGCAAGGCGCTCGCCGAGACTCCTCTCGAGTCCGACGAGATCGAACTCGCGGAACGCCTCGGTCTTCCTGATGGACAGGATCGCCGCGCACGGATCTTCGCCTACTACCTCTCCGACGACGGTCTCGCCGAGTTGTACGAGCTTCTCGACTCGGGGCTGTATGCTGTCAAGCTCCCCGAGGATGCCGCCCTGCTTACCGTGGCTTGGCTCCTTCGGGTTGGCGACGAGGGAGGTGCCCTCGCCATTCTCGATGCCATTCAGCCCTTCTCTCGTCGTTTCCGCTTTGCTCCCAGACACGACTCGACCGTCATTCCACCGGGACACACCTTCCGCATGAGTGTCGGGGAAGCGCGTCAGGCCCTTCAAGACCGCCGCATGCCCCCGGTCATTCAGAGCATGCTTGAGACACTCCGCGTGTGGAACCCATATGCCGATCGCCTCCTTGCGCTATGGTATTCTTGCGTCAAGGAGGACGGTAACGTGCAGTTGGGAGACGCGGCATGGAAGCAGTCGGCGGCTGGGCTAGCGTCCGAGTTTGTCTCTCTCAAAAAGAAGTACCCAAGGAGCCGCAAGGTCGTCAGCGCAGGCAGCAACATTCAGTGGCTCGTCTCGGCCGCGAGTGCTGCATCGTCTGCCAACACCACGGCGCTGACACCCGCCCTGGCGGGCCGCGTACGTACGGCTGTTGCTGACATGGTCAAGAAGCGTGGAGCACCAGGCTCTGACGAGCTGAAGAGCGTTCGCTCGCGGCAGATGGCAGTTTCAGACAAGCAATCTTCGACACAGCTTGCCTCCATCGCGGCGGAGCGACTCACCGAGCCGCAGCAGCGGATGGGCCTCACCGACCCGTCCGAGTACACGGGACCCGTCACTTCCGCAGAGTCAATGGCACACGGTATCCCCGCCAATACTCCTATGCCCGAATTTGTTGACCGTATCCTCAAGCGCACCCGTGTCGCAGCCGTGGACGACCTACAAGTCCCTTCTGCCGAGGCATATGCTGCCCTTGTGCCAGTGTACGTCTCGGGACTTGTCGCTGACCAGTACCCTGAGGCTCTTGGGCATCTCATGGCGCTAAACTACGAGGCATTCAGCACTCGTCGTTCGTTGCTGCTACTCAACCTGGAGCACCAGGTGCGGCTGGACGAGCTACCGTGGGTCGTCGCTGTCGAGCCACATGCGAGCCATATTGGTGGCGACCCGACGACTCTGACAGCGCTGGGGCACATTGGAGAGGTCGCCCTCGAGAGATGGCCAGGGACCATTCTGCCCAACAAGCTCGTCTCGCAGATGAACAACCTCATGCGCCTTCGTCACCTCGACTCGCGTCGCGTTCCGCTTGTCGAAGAGCTCGCTGCTGATATCTTTATGGGAACGTTCTCGAGCAAGTTCACCATGGCGGCCAAGATTGCTGCCGAGCTCGCGGGACCGATCTACATTGCGTACTATGGGATCGACACCAAAGCCGTCGAGGGTCTGTACACTTCAGGTGCAACAAATCCGGTCGAAGACTCCATAAGGGAGGAGACGGCCGAGGAGGTAGAGGATGCCGAGGTCAAGGATGGTGAGATGGACGAAAACCCGGCCGATGATCAGGACTTTGCGCACATGTGCTTCAAACGGGCCAACGAGAAGCCCGGTCGGGGCCGGACGGCGCAGCACGGCAAGGTCATCGAGCAGTCCCAGATTCTGACGACGCACAACCTCGCCGTCGTCCTCTCGCTTGGTGCGTCACTCCCATGGGCCAAACTCGCCAAGCGAGCATGGGCCGAGTGTGTCCATCTCTTGCGCCTTGCGTGCCACGAGCCGCGGCCACTCGGGACAGTCAAGAACGCAGCGTACGCATGGCGCCAAGCCGTGTTCTTCACGTCACTCGCGGCCGACGACGTTGCCGGGATCCTCGAGGAGATGGACAAGGACCGCTCTGCACTCCCTGCGCTTGGGCTTGTGATCGACGGCCTCAAGGATGTTATTGCCGGTGGCTCGTTTGATGCAGAGGGCAAGAGTGGACATGGCCGCCGGCTACTCGGCTGGACTCTTGGGCCCCACTGGATCCTGAAGGATGCACGCAAGGCGTCCGCAAAACAGTAGTGATCTTGGAGCGATAAGCTCTTTGTACGATGAGATAGGCCCAGGAGCAGGTTGGTATAGTGCTCCCATTGGTTTGCCAGTCATACAGCGCGCTCCAGTGAACAGCGGGACAGGCACCATCTGACGATGAAATGCTCCGGCCATGCCAGTTGTTGATCCCAAGCTCAACATTCGTCGTCGGTTCAGAGGTTGGGTATGGTCTGTCACGTCGTCTGAGAGTGTACAGTACCTCGTCCCACTTGTCGCCGTCGTTTGCTCATCTCGGTTTGTGGACCAATGTTGGTTTAGAGGGACGCTCGTTCGGGGATGAGTCCGAGGCACGCTAGTGTTGGCTGACAAGGCACATTCCGCACATCTCATCACTATCCCATGGCTCGACTAGCTCTCGTCAGATGCCTGGGCCATCCCAGACTGTGAGACACCGGGATGCTCTTGAATCATTTAAGTCGGCCTTTGCTTTCCTGCCTTGTTTCCTTTATTCTTCTCACCACCATCCCCCACTGACAATGAGTCAAGCTCTCCTCGCTACACACCGCACCATCAACCTCGACCGCGCCGTTGCCGTTGCCGTCGCCCACCCCTACCTCACCCTCCTCTCCCTCGCTGCCCTAGTCCCAGTCATCTACCTCCTCTGGGCCTACCCATACCGCGAGTACACCCTTCCTTACCGCAACGTGCGCGGCCCCAAGGCCACCAACCTCTTCTGGGGCAACTACGGAGAAATCATCAACGAGCCCACAAATGTTCCACAGACCCGCTGGATGACCGAGTTCGGCACCGTCTTCCGTTATCAGACCCTGTTCGGCAAGCCCCGCCTCTGTCTCGGCGACCCCCTTGCTATCGCCCACGTCGCACAGCACACATACGACTACCAGAAATCGTCCCAGACAGTGTATGCACTCGAGCTAGTGCTAGGCCGCAGCCTTCTAACCGTCGAGGGTGACGAGCATAAGCGCCAGCGCAAGATTCTCGGCCCCGCGTTCGGGCTGCCGGCCATCAAGTCGATGCAGTCCATCTTCATGGAGAAGGGGTGGGAGCTGCAGCGCAAGTTGAGTAGCTTGCTCGAGTCGGACGAGGACAATTTTGCCCCAGCACCGACGGCGCCGGAGGACAAGGTGCCGGGCACCAAGAAGGTTGATGTTATTCGGTACATGGGCGAGATGACGCTTGATGTCATTGGGCTCGCGGGCTTTGACTATGACTTTGGCGGTGGGTAAATCCCAAATCCCACGAGCTGACCCCAGCGCTGGCCGGCCGCAGCACCGATTTGGCGGATGCGTTTCGCGCCCTACTCAAGGCTGGTAGCAGCCCGGGTATCATGGCGATCCTCGCGGCAGTGATTCCATTCTTCCGCATCTTCGTGAGTCACCTGTTCTGAAGCTAGCTGACGGCAGCCCAACAAGCTCACGCACGCCGTTGGCGCCGCAAAGTCCGAGACGGACCGCGTGGCTCGCGACATTGTAAAGCAGAAGAAGGAGCTCGTGGCAGCCGAGCTCAAGACGGACGACAGGAGCGAGACCCGTGGTCGTGACCTCATCTCTCGCGTCGTCCGAGCGAACATGGACCCTGACTTGCGTCCCGAGCAACGTTTGACCGACGACGAGGTCGTGGCTCAGGTCGTGACTTTTGTGAGTCATTCTCTGGATGCGCGTTGCGCGCCTAACAGCAGATGGTCGCGGGCCACGAGACGACAGCCACCGCGCTCACCTGGCTGATCCCCCGCCTAGCCGACAACCAGGACGTGCAGAAGAAGCTTCGTGACGAGGTGCGCGCGTTCCCACACGACAACCCGAGCTTGTGAGTGGCGATACGATCGAGCTGACAGCAGCGACGAGCTGAACGCCCTCCCGTACCTTGACAAGGTGATCCACGAGGGGCTGCGCATCGACCCGCCAGTGCCAGGAGGTATCCGCGTTGCATCCAAGGACTACGTGATCCCCCTTGGCGAGCCCATCCTCGGGCGCGACGGCAAGATGATGAGCAGCATCGAGGTACCCGCTGGAACTGACATTTTCATCCGTTCGTCATCCCTGTTCATGCTGGTGCTGACACCAGCCGTCCTGAATGTCAACCGCGCCAAGGAGATCTGGGGTCCGGATGCGCTCGAGTTCAATCCCGACCGCCACGGCGACCCCAAGAAGCCCCTCAAGAACGTTTCGGGAGTCTATGGCAACCTTCTGACATTCTTCAGCGGTGCTCGCAACTGCA
Source organism: Cutaneotrichosporon spelunceum (assembly GCA_030805415.1). Classification (NCBI taxonomy): domain Eukaryota; kingdom Fungi; phylum Basidiomycota; class Tremellomycetes; order Trichosporonales; family Trichosporonaceae; genus Cutaneotrichosporon; species Cutaneotrichosporon spelunceum. The sequence continues at coordinate 62,144 of BTCM01000005.1, forward strand.
TGTGAGTGTGCTGGCAGAATACAAGTTGATGGCAGTGGTTACCGCCTGACACTGGCCGAGATGAAGGCGGCGGTCTTCTGCATCTTCCGCGAGCTCGAAGTCCTCCCGCTCCCTTCCAGCCCATCATTCCGGCAGAGGGCACAGTGAGTGTGAAACAAGACTCGGCTCACCACAGAATCGTCATGCGCCCAGAGTTGATTGGCGAGGAAGACGCCGGATACCAGATGCCGGTGCTGATTCGTGCGCTTGCCGACTAGTTGCTACGATGTGGACTGGATGCAGGCCACTGCTGTTCGACTAGCCCTCGGAGGGTGGAGTGATCTGAGGCACGACTTGCAAACAGAAGGGGCGCGGTGTGCAGTGTCTTGCTTGCTTTGATACATATGCTAACGTCTGATGATGACTTTGGCTCCTGGCGGGCTTGAGCTGTCCTGCCTCTTCCGGATCAACCCACTTTATCATATGAGGGTTGCGCAATCTGCTGTTATCCTGTCTGGCCTATCCGAATTGGCTGTAACAAGGCTATCTTTCCTGGATTCCGAGCGATTACGAGTCTCTGATGCTGACGCGAGCACATGCTACCAGCCACCAAGCGCGGGACGTGGCCAGGAGAGGGGGAGGCGGGCCGAGAGGAGAGCGGAATGCATCCCTAACGCGTCGCGGAACGCGAACCAGGGGGGTGATTGCCCACCAATAATAAACACGGAACAGGATGATTCTGACATGAGCCCATGCCTTGACCGAGAATAATCATGCACGGATCATGATCAAGCACACGGACCATGACGACGACGGCTGGAATAGGTGATATGCGGCGTCACCCATTCTTCAACCCCCAGCTCCTGGATACAGCCGTGTGATTCGAGAGCGGCCGGCCCTTCAACGCACCTGCCGAATGCAGATTATTCGTCTCTCATCTCATCATACAGTACAGGTATGGAACACGAGTCTAAATTATCCGTGAGGGGGCGCTATGCGGAACCAAGGCTGCAGCTCAGTTCATGGCCATGCCGTGTGGGCGGAGACCGAGGCCGGGAATAATCTCGTCCATGTTGACAGTAAACCTGGGCTCTGGGTACAGGACGCCCTGTGCCGAGATGGTGAAGACGCGCACGACATGGTCGCCGTCCATGTGGATCTTGCCAAAGTCGTCCTCGTCCAAAAAGTAGTCGGTCGCGACGAGGCGGTTGTCCATAATGTGGCACAGGTGCGGGCCAGCATAGGCCGGGAAGCGCTCGTTGTGCACCTTGCGGATCGAGTTTGGGTCTGACACGTCGTACGAAACAATGCCAGAGTAGTAGCCCTGCTTTTCGTTCCAGCGACCTGGGGCTGAGACGTACGGCACGAAGAGGAACCGGTCATCCGTCGTCATGGCCATATACTGAGCCGTGACGGTGTAAAAGGGCTTCATGAAGAACCACGAGATGACGTCGTTGTTCATGTTGAGCACCTTCTTTGCTGTCCCCGCAGCCGAGTCCCACTGGTACACTTCGCCGTTGCCAGAACCGCCCATGTATCCGCGCGCGCGCGGGTCCTTGTGGTACATCTTGCAGTCCATTGTCCCGGATCCGGCGGCGATGTAGATCGTGTTGACAATCTTCATCTCCTTGAGGTTCCAGATGCGGACGGAGGAGCGGAGGACGACGCCGCCCGGAACAGCGTTGAGCGTCGATGCCGGGTCGACGTAGTCGCACGTCGCCATGAGGTTGAGGTCGTGACGCACCTGCACGCCATGCGGGTTGAAGTCGGCCGGCGGGTTCTCAGGGTACTCTGCAAGCACGGTGCCGTTGGACGCGACGTGCGCAATTGTCCCCGGTGACCCGCCAGACGCGGAGCCCATGTTTGAGAGCAGGAACGTGTTGTCGGGCATGGCGACAAACTCGTCGGGTACAGAGCCGTGAACGCTCTTAGTTGTCCGGATGAGGCGCGGCTGCGCGGGGTCCGTCTCGACGTCGAAAACGAAAATCTCGTTCTGCGCCTTGAGGAGTGAGAGCAGGCCGCCACACAGCAGCCGCGTCCGGTCAGACGAGAGGCCGCAGTGGTGCGGCTCGTTACCCGTCGTCTCTGTGAGTGTCTGCGAGATCATCTGGCCGTACGTAGACGACCACGGGTCAAAGTCGAACGTGATCAGCCGATCGGGCACCTGCCGCCCCACGGCGCCGGCCCAAATGTAGATGTACTGGCGCGAGCGCGCGCCCCACGCCGGCGTCAGGTCGGTGGAGGGCGCGGCGGCAGCTGCGTCCGTCGTGGCTGTGGCGGCCGCCAGGGCGAGGGAGGACGCGAGCGACGCGGCCACGGCGGGATTGGCGGCCGCCTGGGAAAGGGCGGAAATCGAGGGCTCGGCTACGGCCGGCGCGCCCTCCGATGTCGGGGCAGCTTGCTGTGTCTGCGGGGCCGGGACCGGCGGACGAGGGCGGTGATTGTCGACAACCTCGACGTCGGCCTCTCCAGAGGCTGAAGGAGACGCGACAGGGGCGGCGGCCGAGGGGGAAGGAGACACGGGGGCGGCTGCTGAGGCCGAGACCGAGGCTGGGGCCGAGGAAGCAACCGAGGCAGAGACAGAAGCGCCTTGTTGACGCTTGTCCATCGGAGCGGCAGAGACGCTGCCGACGGCGGCCAGCAGCGAGATGAGGAGCTGGACCTTCATTGTGACGAGGGCTCCAGAAGTCTGGGGTAAGCTTCAGCCGGACTTGGGACCTCACAAGCTGGTCGAAAGGGGTTAGCGCAGGCGGACGGGCGGGTCGAGGCGGGCCGGTGGGTGCCACTCAGACGTCAAGTTGCGGTCGCTTGAACGTGTTGGGTTCCAGTCGGGAAGACTGATGTGTGCCTCCCCCCACCATCTTATGTACCAGTCGCTTGCATCTTGTCGACGAGCCCATTGTTTGCGATCAAGCGCTCCCCTAGCTAAAAGGAAACCGGCGGGAGAAGCAGTTCCGAAAGAGGCCAAGTCCACCAGCCATCGCGCATGACGAGACTTTTCGAGGTCGCATGCAAACAGAATCAAGATGAAACGGCAAGAAGGACGCTTCAGTTTCAGCAGCGCGCTCCCGCGTCCGAATCTTGGCTTGGGAGCGGTTCGATGCCGGCACGGGGAACTCTGATTTACCAGCCCGCACTGCCCGCACTGCTTGGGTCCCCCGCCAGCCGCTGTTCCGCGCTTGCGATCCTGAACCCCCTACCCGAGCTGGAATCACTCACGCCATCCCCCAAGATTCCCAGAGAGTATCATGACGCGGGGTACAGTGCTAAGATGATGAACAGGTCTGACTCCGCCGGCGCGGATAGAGTTCTCGACGTCCTGATCCACCTGGACTGGTGTGCCTTCTGTCCCTCGCGCGCGCCCAGCGGCCTGTTGCTCTGCTAAACCCTCCCGCTACCCGTCTGCAGAATGCGAGTGGGAGCAAGGGCAAAAGAACACCTGGCGCGGAAAGCGACGCATTCCCAACGAACACTAGGACCCAGATCAGAATGGTTGGGTTGATTGCCCTGTTTGCGAGTCGCAGAAGAAGACGCAATGCAGCTCTCCCTTGCCATTGATGCGACCATGAGCAATAGTCCCATCAATGATGACGGGAGGGATCGAGGCTGGCAAACCCGACCCAGTCTTCTGTCACTCCCAAACCAGCTGTTGACCTGAGTCAGGCAGGATATTGGAAGAGGCGCCAAGGCCGTCATGTCGAGGCCCCCATGGGCTGTTAGAGGGCCTGCTTGCCTGCGCGCAGTCCGGCGATGGGATCGAGTGCGTACTCTACTGTTGTGTATTCCCAGACCTGTCCTCCTCGTCCATGTCCCCATGATCTTGTGCCGTGCTTTCGCGCTTCCGCGTCCAATAGTGCTCCACCAACTGCTCCCACGTTCGAGGTGTTTTGGCACCGTGTGTCATGTTTCACCTCCAATGATTATGAGCGAGCTATAGCCCACGTATCCCTATTTCCCTCATGTGACCTCGAGAGACCGAGCCAATGTGTGTCTCACCGACCACAGTGGGATGGACTGTTCTCCATCGACGTGAGAACATGGTTGTTTATCACCTGCACCCTCGTCGAGACGCGGCGCGCGACGCTTAGATCGAGACAGAGAGGCACGGAACTCCGAGACACCGTTGGCTGTCGTCATGGAGACCTCGAGAGGGGAGGGCAAACGGACAGAGCCAAACAATCCCATCTTAGGGAACTGTCGCAGCGACGAGCGACATGTCCTGCAGTAACAAGGGCTTGCAAGCGATGTAGGTTTATCCTTGATACGCTCCTACGGAAGTTGGGGATGGGAGAGTTTAGAGTTACAGCGAGGGTGTTCGGGCATCGTCACAGAACACTGGCGACCGATGCAACGTTGGTAGCTCCCCCCAAGTCCTTGCTCCCCTTCCAGCCGTGTCTCCAGTCTCGACTACCTGGTAAGGCACATAGAGGGGATCATGGACGTCAAACAGGCAGATAACCTATGGAGTGTCAGAGGGAGAATGTGGAAGCTCCAGCCGACAATCGTGAGTATGGTGCGTACACGAGCGACCAGGCAATGGAAGGGCCACTTCATTGGTACGTGGTACTTGCTATCACGATTATATTCACAGCTTTGATTCTCAGAGTTCATTCTTGGCCTTACTTCGGAGTGAGGCCGATCGCAGTCACAAGCGCATCGCCCAGGCCGAGGCGGGGTGCCCTGGTGTAGAGCACGGGGAAGCCGACGTCCAGCCACGCGTCAGAAATGAGCCGTCCACTTGTGATGAGGAACGTCCACGTCCAGATCCAGCCGACGACACCCCGCACACGCCGGCCAGTGATGCTCCTGAATGCACGCTCGGCGACGCAGCCAAAGCCCGACACCATGAAGAAGGCATAGATCCTGAACAGGTCGGGAACAGGCTCCATGCCCAGGTGCCCAATTATGTGCAGGAGGCCGCTGAAATGGAAGACGAGGAGCATGTACGTGACCCGTCCACGTAGGAACCGCGGCAGGACGGCCATGACCATCATCGACTGAACGGCCATGTAATGCTGCTGTGAGCACTTGGCGGTTTGGAACAGACGAGACTCACACGAATGACTTGCTGCCATCGGCGGCTCCACATCTCGTTGATGCTAGTGGACAGCAGCGGCGAGTTGAAGATTGGAAAGTCCCAGGCACTCGTCTCATACAAAGTCGAGACAGAGATCGCCGCAATGGTGTGGTGGGCAGCTCCGAGGTACAGAGCGGTGACGGTGGCCATGAGGCCCGTCGCGAAGATGACGGCCGCGATCCTCTGAGGCCCCTCCCATTGGGAAATGAACGCATCGATGGAATTGGGGTGTCCTCCCGGCGCACAAAGTGTGTCCTCGCCGAGAGTACGCATGAAGGCCAGCACGACGTCGGCAAAGGCGTAACGCCAGACGGCCGCCCAAACGTGACGCATGACTGTCCCCAAGGGCCCACGCGGGCGCCAGCGGGGATGGGCGTAGTGATAATCTTTCAGCTTGCTGTTGCGGGGACCAAGGGAATGGTCTAGTCCGATGCTCCCAAGTCCAACATTGCGGAAGTTGGTAGTCAAATCGAGTGCGCTGAGGAAGCGGGTCTTAGCTGTAGGAGCCGGATTATGCAGAAGGCGTGGGTCGACAAGAGGCCCGACAAGGCAAGACCACTCGAGATACTTTGCCACAACAAAGAAGGCATAAAGAGTCAGCCCGGCGTTGGCCATGTTAAAACCGGGGTCTAGAATCAGCTCCGAGCTAGACCATGGTCTTCCGCATCCAGGAGGTAGGCCCAGGAAGGCTTACTCACCGCTGATGCGAAACTCCAACCAACACGGAATATACATGGCGAGACCCAGCACGCCCAGAGTTGCGCGCTGGGGACGCGTCCCAGGCTTCACGATCAAGTACCCCTGTAAGAGTAGCGGCAGACTGGCAAGGGTATACGCAGGTTGAGCCCACCGGTTCCACTCGCGTCCACGGAGGCGAGCCTCGTGGACTGCGTTGAGGGGACCGAATGGAGGTTTGGTGAGCCACGCCTGGAAGTCACGGACGGCCGGTGAGGCTAGGAATGTGTGGACGGCTGGCGGGAGTCGTGAGGTTACAAAGTCGTTGACGGCGGGGGCCAGCTGCATAATGAGGACGGGGAAGTGGGAGACATTGAGCAGGCTGCAGTCAGTGAGTTAGTCTATATAATGAGAAAATGATGATGCGGGTTTGTGTAGAGAGATCAGGGCGCGACTATCTGTCGCACGCGTCAGTGCTGTCATGACAGAAGTAGAAAATGGAGGAGGAGAGGTAAAGAAAAACAAAAGATACACACCGGTCATTGAAGACCGCTGGTCCTCGCCGCGATTCGAACGCGGGGCCACTCCCATAGTCTGCGAATAGGCAACCCTAAGAGAGTATGATAACCACTACACCACGAGGACGTATGTTGACATTTCGAATTTGTGTAAAACGTCTACTATCCCGGTTGGCAAACCTCCACTCTCCACGTGGCACGCTCTCGAACCACTCTACTGACCGTAGATTACGTCTCCAGTAGTCTATACTCTGCATCTCATCATCACTCATCTGCAACCCGTTGCGCCAAACCCGTTGCGCAAGCCAGTCTGCACCTCTACCGCAGAGCTGCAAGCAAGGGCAACATCTGGTGTAGAGTAAGCCCCACGGCATCTACCTAGATCCAACATAATTTGCCCGTCCCCATGTATTTTCAAATAAGACCACCAGAGACATCATTACGCCTTGCCTGATCTCCGCATTCGTGCCACATTTCTCCTTGCATCTGTTGTCTTGTGTGGACCATGCCCATCTCATCCTAATACAGATATCACCTCTTGTACTTGTACGCGGGGTGGTCTCGCGCGACGTGCGATGTCGCTCCTGGCCCACCCATCAACTCGCGGAGTGTCTTGCGAGGTGCGTCCTCCGCCTGCTCTGGTAGACGCCCCCGATGGCGCAGCTCTGGGACGATGAACTCGATGATGTCTTCAAACGTGCTGGGCGTAACAGCGTAGGCGAGGTTGAAGCCGTCGAGGTCAGCTTCATCGACCCACTGTTCGAGCTGGTTGGCAACATTGGTCGCGCTCCCCACGATGAGTGGGCCCAGCCCACCAATAGAGATCTTCTCGGCGATCTTGCGTGGGGTCCACACCAGGTCGCCCGGCCCCTGCTTACTCCACATCCGGTTCACGGAGCGGATGGCGTCGTTCTCGACGTACTCCAGCGGTTGGTCGACGTCGATGGCCGACAGGTCGACGCCCGCCCACCCGCCATACAGTGCCAGGGCGCCTTCGATGTTCGCATGCTGTCGGTACTCGTCATACTTGGCCTGGGCCTCGTCTTCGGTTGGGCCCGTGATGATTGTCACCAACGCAAAGACCTTGACGCTGGTGGGGTCACGACCCTGCTCGCGCGCGCTGGCACGGATGCCACTCGTGATCTTCTTGAGGTGAGGAATGGTGGGGCCTGCGATAAACACGCTCTCGGCATGCTTGGCTGCAAAAGCTTGACCCTTGGTACTCGCACCAGCTTGAAAGAGGTACGGTGTGCGCTGCGGACTCGGCTCGCAGAGGTGTGCCCCTGGCACGCGAAAGTACTTGCCTTCGTGCTCAATGTCATGCACCTTTCCTGGGTCGGCGTAGATGCCCTTCTCCGCAGCCTCCATTGGCTGGAGCACAGCATCATCCTCCCACGAGCTCTCCCACAGCTTGTAGCACACCTCCATGAATTCCTCCGCAATGTTATACCGCTCGTCGTGGGGCACCTGCATCTCAAGGCCGAGGTTCGTCGCGGCACTCTTGAGATACGACGTCACGATATTCCAAGCAACGCGGCCCTTGGTCAGGTGATCGAGGGTGCTCATACGCCGCGCAAAGGCGTAAGGGAGCTCGTACGTGAGACTCACAGTGACGCCGAAGCCGAGACGCTTGGTCACAGCTGCCATGGCGCTAATGGGCCCGACTGGATCGTTCACGGGCACCTGCGAGGCCGAACGTACCGCTGCGTCGCGGCTGCCGCGGTACACGTCGTAGATGCCAACGACGTCTGCAAGGAACAGAGTGTCGAAACCGCCCCGTTCGAGCAGCTGGGCCAGGTTGGTCCAGTACTCAAGGTCCTTGTAGGTGCTTGCCTGGTCAGATGGGTACGTCCACAACCCAGGTGACTGATGACCAACACAGCACATGTCAAACGCGTTGAGGTAGATGCGCTTCTTGGAGGCCGGGGGCGTCAGCGAGCCGTATACGCCTCCATGATACACAAGAGGCTTCCCCGGCAAGAGAGCGATGTGGTCCACGCGTCCGATGGCGAGGAGGTTGTCGCCGGCTGCATTGAAGGAGACGATCTCGCCGCTGAAGCGGGCAAGCGAGGGAAGTTTGGGTAACCCATCCTCGCCCCAGCTCCAGTCATCGCTTAAGAAGCGCTTCGAGGTGGTGGCTGCAAAACGGGTGGCGAGATGCCCTTGACCTTCGTCTAGGAGGTGTGCCGCAAAGCGCAGAGAGCGCGAGAGGGTGTCAAGCGAGGAGGAGGTGCGACCAACGTTGAACGACACCATTGGGGGATCGACGCACACGCTGTTCACCGTGATGGCGGTAAAACCGACAGGACTTCCGGCATGAGCAGAAGTGATGACCCAAACGCTCGTTGCGGCATTGCGGAACGCCGCGCGCAGGCGAGCCCCGTCGACAGAGCTTGTGCTGGAAGCTGACAAGCGGCGCTGCGCGTCAAGTCCAAAGAACACCTGCTTGGTGTCTGGTTGTGCAGTCGGCATCGTCTTGGGTGATACTGACACTGAAGACTCAAAAGAGGACTGAAACGAGGCTGGAGGAGACCGGGTCGATAGGTTCTTCTCCGGCGGCGGCGACGGCGGGGAGATTGACACGGAGGCGACGCGGTTGATGATCCCAGCGACGGTAGCGGTCGAGGATGGGACCCTGGGAGTGCCGGGCTGGGTATTGAGCCCGTTGGGTGCTCCAGTAGGGGACATGCTGGCGGGCGAGCTTGGTGAGGTTCGGGAACCGCTCGCTTTGCGCAGGGCGGCGTGTGGACGCGATTTTAGTCGCTCCGGCAGAAGGAAGAAGGTGGTGCTAAAGCACATAAAGTGACGTCGAACGGGGAGCCTTCGCGGCCTTTAAGTGCGAGGCGACTTTTCTCGCTGTCACGGAAAGCGTGTCTCCTCCTGTAGCAGACGCAGCCCTTGCGTCCTGCGGCGGCCGAGGATGGGCTGAGTGCTTGGCCATCCATTGTTGACCCGAGATCCATTGTAGGCCTCGCTGTTGCGCCAGCCTCTGCAAAGACGCCATGCGGCGTGCAAAGGCTACTGGCATGTCTTTTCATAATCTCTTCGCAGCGTGGTGTAACGTTAATGAACGACCTCCAGCCAAATCACGACTGCGGCCAGCATCAGAGGGCTGTGTTGGTTAGGCTGCTAGGAATTTGAACTTGGGGAGTGTCCGAAAGTGACGCAAAAGAGTTAGTGAGTGGCAGTGCAGGCGGCGACTGGCTGGCCTGGTCATGTCGACATGGAGTGGATGGTGATACGCCATGTTAAAGCGGATGGCGAGACGATGGCGACAGAGTGACGCCGAGCCTGATCATGCTGCCGGGTTTGCCGAGCTCGGCATACCTCAATCTCTTCTAATGTTCATTCTAAATCTGTTTCATTTCGTTGCTCAAGCGTCGATTCGGCTCTGGACTGACTTTCTCTCCCCCAAGAGCTGACGTACTTTACGCCATTGAGAGGCAAGGTGGTGACACTACACCATTGCCGTCATCGCCAATGAACACCAGCTACTGCATGGTTACGCCTTCGCGCCATCTGAACATGGCAGGCCAGGCGGAGTGTGACGATGCAGAAAGTCTCGCTTGATCATTGGCGAGTCATCATGGCGCAGTACGGATGCTGAAAGCATGCTATATCGATAATCTTAGCACCTGGTCTTCGCCGAACCAGGGCGGTGATCCCACTACCACCGTATCCGAGTTATTCGCCACGACTTGGATCGGAACGGCACGGCCTGTCCCGTCTTGCCAGACGGAGGGAGCTATTGCAAGGTCCAAGCCCCACAATCACCTAAAAGACAGGTTAATGTCAGTCGAATAACTCAGCTCCCGTGCTGTCAACAAGCCATGGCGAGCATTGCTACTAGGGAGAGCGTCGACAAGACGCAGGGCAATCTGCAGACGGTGCTGCCGACCCATTCAAACGACTCTCTGTTTGAGCGTCTCAAGCATTGGGTCCGCGACCGCGATTACCATGTCTGGGTCATGTCACTGGGTGAGTTGCTCGTATTGCTCTGGTACCTACTCTGCGCCTCGCAACTCCCGATCAGACCGGCTGACGATAGGCTTCCTACTCCTGTTCACATCGTACCCCATCCAGGGTGTTCAGACCATCCGCTTCCCCGACACGGGCGCGTACATTCTCATCGTCCTGTACTCGGCGTACTTTGTGACGTCTATGTGGGCGACGTTCTTTCTCAGCTGGTGGGGCCTCGAGTGGTGTCTCCCGTGGGGTCCGATCTCGTACGGGACATGGATCGCGTGCATGTTCAGCAAGAATAACGCTGCCAATCTCGTTGGTGCAGCGTTCTTCGGCTGGGGAGCAGGCATCCTCTGGCCGGCAGCTGGTCAACTCATCGCTGCAGTGAGTACGCCTGCCAATCGCGCCTCAAACGCCGGCATCTACCAATGTGCGTTCCACATTGGCGTGTTCACCGGCGGTCTCATCCTCGGCGCCGTGCAGAAGACGCTCTCCAATTTCAACCATCAATATGCTGTCTTCATCAGCCTATGCGGTACTAGTGTGGTCACGTTCTTCGTTCACGCACTTTCGTTTCGGCGTCGCTTCCGACAGCCTCAGAAGAAGAAGAATGGCAACACCGAAGCGAGCGAGGTCGGGCTCCACCGTGTTCAGCGCACGGATGGCACCATAGAGTACCGCACGGTGCACAGCCAGGACCTCAAGTCGGAGACGGCGGTCGTGCAGGACCTCGCTCTCAGCGGTGGCCATGAGCAAGAGAGGAACAAGCTCAAGGAATGGAAGGACAACTTCTGGCGTCCCCTCCAGATGCTCTTCCACCCTGTGTTCGGTCCCCTCGGGCCTGCCATCTTCGTCACAGGTGGCATGACACAGGGTTGGTTCAACGCCTCGTTCAACAAGATCGTTGTCAATGTTGGTGGCGACTGGAATGGGTGGATCTACGCCATTAGTGAGAGCTGGGCAATTGTCGCAAGCATCGTCTTCGGCCTCTTCTACGACCGCCTCCGCACGTACTACATTGCTGCACGCTTCCGCTGGGTAATGTACGTCTATGTCGTCGCCTACTATTTCCTTTGCAGCCTCGCCCTCGTCGCCTGGTACATGGCCGAACGGGGGGTCGGGCATGGGCCTGGCCAGACCCGGCCCAGTCACTTCAAGGTCGTCCTCAGCTTTGCAGGAGCGTTCTACAACATTCAACTCCTCGCACTCGAAGTCTCCATCTTGACATACCTTTCCACCTTTCTGACCTACAATGCCGACGTCGCGTTTTCCTCCAAAATCGGCTGCGAAGCGGGCGGATATCTCTTGGTATTCGGCCTCGTCAACGTCCTCGACCCAAAGCGGATGATCGTACTCCTCTTCTGCGTCGGCCCGCCAGCACATATCGTCTACCTCCTGTGGTGGCACGCGCCTGAGCGCCCTGTCGCCACCATATTGGGTGAGAGTGACAGCGAGGTAAGTGGGAGTGGCACAAGGACCCCAACTGCGAAAGTGGAAAGCCACAAAGACTGGGCGCCCACGGACGTCAGTAACGAGGAGATCAGTAACGAGGCGAAAGCATTCGAGGTAATCACCCTGGCTAAGTAGTGAAGGGAGGTGGATATGTATTATGTTTCCGGGTCCCAGCGTATGATGGTTTAGGAGGAGAGTGAGGAGTGAGGAGGACAATCTCGACATGCAATATTTCGTGAAGGGCCTCAATACCTTGCTTGCAGCTTGAGTATCAGATCTCGAGCGTGTCGTTAGATTCTTTGCTGCGTACAAGTCTGCATCCCAATCTAACATCTAGAGCTTGGCCTTGGCGTCGACAGCAGTGAAGCGCTCGATGGTGATGCCCTTGCTGCCACCCTCAAAGAGAGTCTTTCCCGCACGTCCGAGAGCGCGGTAAGCGTCCGACTTGGTGTGTGCTGACATCAGCAGGCAAAGCGCAAGCAGAAAGGTGACGGAGCCCGTAATGTAGGACGCTTAGAGGGCCTCCTCCTCCCTTTCTCTGGCTTTCACTTTCCTCGCAACTCACGGGCAATAGCCTCGGGGCCGGCGTACTGCTCAAACACCTTGAACTTGAGGGGGTCCTGCATGTCACGCACAGGCGTGTACTGAAGAGTTCCCGGCTCGTGCTTCTCGGCGTGCTCGCGGCAGGCAGCGAACACTGTCGACGTCAGCAAGTCACCAGCACCGCGGTTTGCAGCCTCATCGGCACCACGGTACAGGTATGCGGCCCAACCAGACACATGGCCTCGGACTCACGGACGGCGAGCTCGTCAGCGGCCTCGGCCGAGACGGCGCGCATGCTGGCAATGACGTAGAAGGGAGCCATCGTGGTGAGAGTGTAGGAGCGCAGAGAAAGAGGAGGAGCGATGGGTTAGATGTGGTCGTGCTCGACTTGAATCCTTTGGTAGCTACTGCGGTTACTCTCCTTAGCCGGCTACCGGCCATCGCCGCGCCTTTCCGCGTTGAGGAGCATGTTCGGAGGTCGTGTGTTCGATTCATACCCGAGCAATTTCAATTTGGTTCCGTATCGATACATGAATATCAACAAGAGCAGGCGCGTCCAGCCCCTGATTTCGGCATTACTCTTCAACCAACTCGGTCGCTATGCCTCCACGACGCGCCGCCGCCGCCGCCGCCCGCGCGTTGCGGGTCCCGTCGACCTCACCATCCATCATTGCCATCTCAGACTCTGATAGCGACGCGTTCGTCCCCCCAGACACTGAGGACGAAGGGGCCGACGATGTGCCATCGGCTTCGTCGTCGTCTTCCCCCCCTCATATCCCCTCAGATTCAGGCTCAGATCCGGACACGGGCAAGAGGGGAACGAAGCGGAAGCGGACTATCCCGTGCCCAAAGTTGACTGGGAAAGGCCGAGGAAACGGAAGGGCCAACGGCAGCGCCGGTGTTGACATCGAAGACTGTCACCGGCGACCCCACGGCATAGAGTACCATGATGTCGATGCAGTGGTTGCCCTGCAGCAGAAGCTGTTGGACTGGTTTGATGGCGTCCGGTGAGCATTGCTGAGGTTGAGTTGACAGCAGTGACGCGCGAGGGATGCCGTGGCGGAAAAGGTACGACGCGGCAGCTACAGTCGAGGACAAGGCCCAGCGCGCATACGAGATTTGGGGTGGGTCATTTGCTACTTGTCGAAGCGATGCTGACCCTTCTTCCTTGTATAATCTTCATTCTTCGCCTGCTCCCATCATCTACTCTTCTCATCCACCCGCGACCGCGTCCCACCGGTCCATTCACGCACGACTGTGCTCGACTCCCGCCCACAGTCTCCGAAGTCATGCTCCAGCAAACTCAAGTGGCCACCGTCATCGACTACTGGAACCGCTGGATGGCCAAGTGGCCAACGATTTCTGACCTTGCCAAGGCCGACTTGGAGGAAGTGAATGCTGTCTGGCGTGAGTTTCCTGTCAAGTTACATTCCAGGCTGACACCAGGAGGGTTAGGGTACTACCGTCGTGCCAAGTCGTTGCTCGCAGGCGCTACTGTGATCACAGGAAGCGACGAGCATAGCCGTACGCCTTATATAACTTGGTCCCAGCTGACTTCAGAACGCCTGCCCTCTGACCCTTCTGCCCTCGAGAAAGATGTGCCTGGTGTTGGAAGGTATACAGCGGGCGCGATTTGCTCGATGGCGTATGGCGTGCGGACTCCGATTGTGAGTTCAGGTTCCCCCCACCCTAGCTTCTCGTTTCGTTTGTGGAACCGATTTTTCACCAGTATGAGCTGATCCTAGGTCGACGGCAACGTCCATCGTGTCCTCACCCGCCTACTGGGTGTCCACGCCACCCAGACAGCTCCTCAAACCATCCGCTTCCTCTGGGATGCGGCTGAGACTTTGGTCGATGCCCTCCCGCGTGGGCTGTCGCGAGGGATCGCGGGCGACTGGAACCAGGCTCTCATGGAACTTGGCGCAACTGTGTGCCGTCCAGTACCGACGTGTGGCGAGTGCCCTTTGCGCGACGCCTGCCACGCTTACGCAGAGGCTGAGGTGAGCTCGTGAATGTCACTACAGCTGACACCAGATGGCCACTCCACCACCCCAACCCAAGGGCACTGAATGCACACTTTGTGAGCCTGTTGTCGGTGAGATGGCGGTTACGGTGTTTCCCATGAAGAAGATCAAGAAGGGGAGCCGTGTCGAGCATGAGGCGGTCGTCATCACCGAGTGGCAAAGCGAGGACGACACGAGGTGGCTCTTCCTTAAGCGGCCAGAAAAAGGTGAGTCGCGGCCCGATGTCCAAGTCTGAAGCTGATGTCAGGCCTTCTTGCAGGGCTGTTCGAGCCACCTACTACACCTGTTGCCCCAACAGACGCGGCAGACCAACTCGCCGCCGGCATGACTTTCGTGACCGACCTCCTGGGCGACGTCGAGGACGCGTTCGAAGAACATTCAGCCATCGGACCTGTAACCCACATTTTCAGCCATATCAACATGACGTACCATGTGCAGCGTCTGGTACTGCGTGGTAACCGGCCAGAACTGAAGAATGGCCAGTGGCTCTCGCTAGAGGAGGTTTCGGACGCGAATGTCGGAACAGGCGTCAAGAAGTGCTGGGCCAGTGTGTATGGAAAGTGGGGTGAGGGTAAGGTGGGGAACTTCAAGGTGGTCAAGCCCAAGAAAGAGCCACCGACCAAGCGAGAGAAGAAGAAGTCGGTTTTCAAGAAGGAGCGGGTGAAAATGGTGAATGAAGAGGGAGGGCGCGTTGTCAAGAAGGTGTGCATGCCTGCGATGCCCAAGAACGGTGTCTCGGTCAAGGAGGTCAAGATGGAGGTCGAAGTGGTCGTGCTAGACGACTGAGCATGTATGCTGCTTTTATGATCAAGTTAGTCACGGCGAGTGGCTCAAGCCTGGTCGCGTTTATCCATAGAACCGGGAGGTACTCCCTTCACGGATTCCTCTACCAAATTGCTCCCGTTAGAATTGCCACCAAGCGCGTCCTAGTTGCAAACATGATCCACTCCGTCATCCCACCCCAGCCTCAAGACGACAACAATGGCAGAATACGTGACTCTTGATACGTCCGTCGGCTCGTTTACAGTCGAACTGTACACCAAGCATGCTCCCAAGGTGTGTCCAATCACTGCCCCCCAGGAGCCTGGCGGGAGCTGACAGCAGACGTGCAACAACTTCCTCAAACTCACGGAGCGAGGCTACTACAACGGTGTCATTGTGAGTAGCAGTGTCATAAGTAGCAGCTGACTCGCCAGTTCCACCGTATCATCCCAGTGAGTAGGCTGTAGGCTGTACTCTTTCGGGATCCCAGGCTTGCTAACGACAGGGGTTTTGCTGTCAGTCTGGCGACCCGACCGG
The DNA here is from genome assembly GCA_030805415.1 of Cutaneotrichosporon spelunceum. Lineage (NCBI taxonomy): Eukaryota > Fungi > Basidiomycota > Tremellomycetes > Trichosporonales > Trichosporonaceae > Cutaneotrichosporon > Cutaneotrichosporon spelunceum. Next base: position 77,674 of record BTCM01000005.1, read on the forward strand.
CACAGGGCGTGGCGGGACGAGCATCTACGGCGAGAAGTTTGCGGATGAGCTCTCTCCTGAGCTCCGGTTCGTCGGGGCTGGGATTCTCGCGATGGCGAACTCGGGACCGAACACAAATGGTGAGTCACTTTGCCTGGCCGAGACCTGACACTAGGTTCGCAGTTCTTCATCACTTGCGTGAGTTGCACGGCGTGTGAAACAGGGGGCCGCTCTCAGAGAAGCGAATGTCGGGCGCCGCTCTGGATAGAGTAGACAGCACTAACACCAGGCACCTACCCCATTCCTTGACGGCAAGCACACCATCTTCGGCCGGGTATCCTCTGGCATGAACACAATCAAGCGGCTAGAGGCAGTGCGGACCGACAAGAGTGACCGGCCAGTTGAGGAGATCAAGATTCACAAGGCACGGCTGGGCGACGCAGGGCAGGCGAACGCCCTCACGGCGGGCTAGATGGGCTTGGTGAGGACAGCAGTTGACAGCTAATAGACGACAAGTAGATGCATTTCACATACAACAGAAACAGAACAGGTATTACAAGCCGAGAACGTCGTTGGCGGCGCGGCGCACGGCCTGCTCACCTCTGCGCATGTCGGATGTCACGGGAAAGGCCTCAAAGCCCATGGCGCGGCGTCCGTCGGTTCCTTGGATGTCGCTCGGCGTACCGGTGCCCGTGAAAGAGCTCTCGCCCTCGCCTCCGGGAAAGTCGGGTGGCGGGCAGCGAGCCTCAAAGCACGCGCGCTGGTCGCGAAGGTACTGTGCGTTCAGGTGGGTGAGCGGCACAGCGGGGATGTACATGACCGCGCTCGGTCCGGCGCCACGGTGTATGCTCTCAACGGCGTGAATGACGTCGGCGTGCCACCATGCCTGGTCACCCGGCCGTACGCGCGGGATGGACACCATGGTCCGGTCAAGCTCGAGGTGAGGGTGGGACGCGTCGTTGAACTCTTGGCTGCGTCCAAGCGGAGCCTGTGGGAAGGCGGTGGAGTCGATGTCAAGCTCCCAGTTCTCTGGGGCGAGGTAGTGTTCGCGCGAGACCGCGGCGCGTGGCGCCTTCTCGCGGAACAAGGGCCGAAGGAGAGTGTACGCCGTCATCTCGCGTAGGAGCGGGTAGACCCGGAGAGTGCCCTCGCCAGGTCCCGTGTCAGAGAGAGACGTCCAGCCCTGGAACGCACGGAAGACACCGCACGCACCCGCCCCGTCGTAGAGGTTCTGGTTGGCCTTGGCGCGTGCCTCGAGCTCGTACGCGTCGTAGTTCTCCCACCGCCCCTCAAGGATACGGGCGTAGACGGCACGGTAGGCCGGGTCCTCCCAGCGCTCGACAGAGCCGCCGTCCATGTGTGGTCCGAGGGCGAACTTGGAGTCGCCGGGGTGGCGGATGCGCAGACGGTCAGCGTACGAGATCGTGGTGAGCGAGACCTCGGCCGACTGCGGGAGAGAGAACAGGGAGAGGAGGGCGCGCTGCGCAGCCAGGCTACGGGGGTGGGCACGCGCCGCCAGCTGGGGCTTGGACCAGTAGATCTCAAACACCTGCTTGTCGTCGGCAGGGAAGCCGCGGACTTGGGGGTTGGCGGCTACGTATGCCTCCACCTGCTGTAGCCATGTCTCGGCTTCGGTACGGGGAACGACGCCCTGCACAACAGCGGTGCCCGAGCGCTTGATAGCTGCAACTGTGGCCGGGTCGCGGGCGAGCAGGGACTCGTACGAGACAGTCGGTACGGCGTCGGTTCCGAGGCGCTCGATCTCGGACGCGGCGGCTGCAAGCCGCGATGTGAGGGTTCGGAAGGAGGAGACGAGGCGGGCGCGGTTGGCCTCGTCGCCAGCGATGTGGCGCTTCAAGTCGGCGAAGCGGGCCGGGTGGGGCTGCTCGGCCTCACCCGAGAGGGAGGCGAAGACGGAACCGATCTGGCGTCAGTACAGCCGAGGAAGCAAGTCGAGAGACACTCACATCGCCCTCGGCGCGCTGTTTGCGCATCATCGGCGGCTCAGGAGCCGCTGTCTCCCGGTGTACCTCAGTTGCGAGGCCACGGGCGCTGGATGCCATCGCCCGGCGGGCGGGGAGGCGTGCGAGAGTTGCAAGCTGGACTGTCCTGGACATGGCAGTGGTTTTGGTGAGAGGACATTGCCTACATCGTTGCGAGGCATTATATCATCCTCAAGGTCGCGCAGTGAGAGCGCTCCATCGCCTCGCCGAAGTCTGCCTAAGAAAGGTTTAGCAGATCAGCAGAAGGCCGATGCATCTACGGTGAGAGACAGCCCGGCGGCAATGGGATGTTTAGCAGTTCTGCCGAAACCGGCGTGCCGCTTCTCTGGTCGTGCCCCGAGAACCGCGGACGCGATGACCCTTGAGGCAAATGGCCAGCGGCACAAGCTGGAACGGAGACTGGCGTCGAGTGGGGGGGTTCAACTAGTTCAGCAGTTTAACAGAACATCATCCGGCTCGGAAAATTCAAACAACGTCAGATTCAAGACAACGCCGGCCAGGACGGGCCGGGAGGCAGTCGGCCTACAATGGACGCAAGTGGACTCGGTCGACATCCAAGAGCCGGTACAGTTCAGCCCGTGGATCTTCCGAGTATTCTCCAAACGATGCTGACATCCACATGCCTATGAGACTACCTCCGCAAGACTGGTGATAGTGTTGTAAGGAAGAGTCCATGGTTGTGTGCCAGGTTCAGATCAAGGTCACTGGTGCAGATTGCACGTGCAGCAGTGGCGAACAGACGTGAGCGCCAGATGCGAATCTCAGGCTATCCAGTTTGCCATCTCCGACCCCGTACCCGCTCAAAGCTCGCGTGGTTCATGAACTTGGCTCACCGCAGCCCGGGTTTTAATCGTACCCGCGCCCACTGCGCTTCTTGCCCTCCTTGACTTTATAATGCTTCTTGCCGTTGTTGCGCACGCGTACCGGCCCTTCGTCAATGAGCGGCATGCCGTCGGGGCCGAGCCGGCGCTGGTGTGGCGAGATCATGGACTTGGTGTAGGCGAGCCCACCCTCGCTCGCATCCGGCGCACCCTGTAAACGGCCCTTGACAACGGGGCGCGGGGCTGGGCCGGTCTCGGTGAAGAAGACGTTGTCGAACGCAGTCGCGCGCACCCTGCCGCTGCGCATAGGCGCTGTGGCGGCAGACTGACGCACGCTTTTGTTGGTCGGCGCGCGTTCGCGCTCCTGCGGCTCACCCTCCGTCGCCATGGAGGCGGCAGCGGATGCTCCAGAAGGAGCGACGTACGTGTCGGCGTTGCGGCGGACGTGCGTCTCAGGCTGCATCTTGCGCCCCGCGGCGTATTGGGCAGCGAGTGCCTCTAGCGTGCGCTCGTGGGAGGTGGACATGAACTCGTCAGAGTCGATGCCTGGAGGAGGGCGGGCATAGAGAAGCTTGGCGTTGACATAGTCCTTGAGGACATAACGGGCAGCACGGGAGGTGTCAGGCATACCGAACGACGAGCGAGTCAAGCCACGAGCGATCGCATACGCGCTGAGGAAGTCCTCCCATCCGACCTTGCCCGTACCGCCGTCCTCGACCTCCTTGACATCGATGCGGATGCCATATGTCCCCTCGAGGATGGCGCGCGGGACGCGGCGGCAGACGAGGTCCACAGGCGCCGAGTACTCGCGCATCTGGTCGATGGGCAGGACACCGTCGCAAACCAGGTCGGCCTGCGTGTTTGCAAACTGGGGGAAAACAAGACCGGGGCAGTCGCATAGCGTAATGTTCTCCGTGAGGACGAGAGTCTGGAAGTGCTTTGTCTTGCCTGGCGTCGCAGAGACCGAGACCTTCTTGGCTCCAATGAGTGCGTTGATCGTCGATGACTTGCCCACGTTCGGGTAGCCGACAAGGCCAATCATGAGCTTGGTGGGGTTTGGGTCGCGCTCCGTTGCAAAGTCAGACAGCGATGGAGCCGAGGTGATGAAGAGATGCTCGAGCTCGGCCACAGTAAGGACGCGCGTGCGGTCAGATTCTGGCTGAGTGGGCTCAGCAGGTGTCATGGCCTCCTCGATCCTGGACCGCTCCAGTGCTTCAGCAATGTCGTCGGCAATCTCCTCATCCTCCTCCGTGGCCCTCTGCTTGCCCTTGTTCTTGGGAGTCGGCTCTTCCTCGCTCTCGGTCTCAAAGTCATCCTCGTCTTCGTCTTCGTCTTCGTCTTCGTCCTCGTCCTGGTCCTGGTCCTCGTCCTCATCCTCATCCGACACTTCGTCGTCGTTCGAGTCTTGGACTTTCGCCTTGCGCCGTTCCTTCTCGTCAAGCGCCTCCTGGGCTGCCGCCGCAGCGACAGCTGAGAAGAAAGCGTACTTGATCCCGGCCTGGTCAAAATAGTCAGCCCACATGCAGCGCTGCTCATAGGTAAGCAGGTCCGACTTGTTGATAAGCAACAAGTTGCGTCGCTTGCCCTTGCCGGGAACGGTGATCTCGTCGTCCATTTCATCACTTCCTACGTCAAGGACGTACTCTTCCAGGTCGGCACTGCGGAAGCCAAGAGGGTTACGCGCGTCGACAATCTGCACGACGAGGTGCGAACGCTCAATGACACGCCACAGCTGACGCCACAGCTGGATGTTGCGCTCAAACGGCGTGAGGAGGAGAGAGCTATCCTCCGCGAGGCGAGCGAGGTGCCTCCTCCAGTCAAGGAACGACTCGCGCTCATGTTTTTCGAGCTCTAAGCGGGTCATTGCGCGCGTCCAAGGGGGTCGTCGAGGGACGTGCAGGTCCTTCCGTGCCTCCTCCTGCTTCTTCTCAACGCGCTTCTCCTCAGCCGCAGAAAGAAGGTAAGGGTTGGCCTCTGGCATCACACCGCCAACCTGCTGAATGATGCGGAGCTTGGAACGTTCTGTTGTCAGCTACAGCTCCCATCAACAAAGCAGGTCGATGCGCAATCGCCACTTACCCGTAGTGAAGTCCTGGTCCGCAAGCGCAGCGTTGGCCAGGAACTCGTCGAGGTCACGCTCATGTGTGACAGACGCGAGCGGGTTGTTGTCATCAAGCGAGTACTACGGTCAGATGTAGCTGCAATAGCGTACTCACGAGCTGCGACTCTTTTGGCGCATAAGACTCCTTGTGCTTGCGGTTGATGAGGGCCTTGCCGAGGCCCGCTTTCGAAGGCTTGGTACGCGGGGGCTGCCATCAGCTTACTGCTGGTCTGGTCGTCCGTTCTGGCCTTTGTCGCTGAACTTACCATTGTGCTAGGCGTCCGCGAGGGGTGGGATGGGTAGTGATGACTGAGACACCGCCCAAGATTTTGGATTCAGTGCGGAGTGGAGGTCACGTGGGGCTATTAGAACGCTGTTGGCTGTTTATAATGACCAGGATACCTCCGCTAATTCAGGATGGATTAGGACTGTTTTTCCACACGGATGTGGTCGGAGGGCGATGTCGAAACATGGCCTGGTGACTACACATATACCATGAGCCGCAACATTGCCCGCCAGCTCCGCCTGCCCCGCGTGCAGGTTCGCGCTGTATCCAATGCCGCCAGTGCGTCGGGTGCGACTGTCAGCTCGGCACAGTCAGCACAGCCTTCCCAGGCTACCGCAAGCTCGTCCTCGTCTGCCGCCGGCCCGAGCCAGCCGCGCACCACCCACTTCGGCTTCCAGGAGGTGCCCGAGGTGGAGAAGGAGTCGCTGGTCGGGAGCGTCTTCTCCTCGGTCGCGTCCAACTACGATGTGATGAACGACAGCATGTCGCTCGGCATCCACCGGCTGTGGAAGGACGACTTTGTGTCAACTATGCTTCCTCGCTTGCCCGCCAGCGTGCACCGCAACCCCGCGCGGCCGGGTGTGGCACCTGCCCCCGAGGCACCTAACCCGACATTCAAGTGCCTCGACGTCGCAGGTGGTACTGGTGACATTGCGCTGAGGATTCTCGACCGCGCGCGCGAGAAGTTTGGCAACCGTGAGATCGAGGTCGAGGTCGTCGACCTGAACCCCGACATGTTGCACGAGGGACGCAAGCGCGTTGCCCAGACCATGTACTACAACAGTGAGTTGCCAGGGTGTTACAGATCACTCCTTTGCTGTTCCAAGGCTGATTCCAGCACCCCAGATCACTTTCACGCATGGCAACGCGCAGTCCCTTCCTGAGCACATTAAGGACAACTCGATTGACCTGTACACGATTGCGTTCGGGATCCGTAACTGCACGTCTCTTCCCAGCGTGCTCTCTGAGGCGTACCGCGTGCTCAAGCCCGGAGGCCGTATCGGCGTCCTTGAGTTTGGCAAGGTGTCGAACCCGCTTTTGAAGGAGGCCTACCGCCAGTACTCGTTCCAGGTCATCCCGGTACTCGGCCAGATCATCGCCGGTGACCACGCGAGCTACCAGTACCTCGTCGAGAGCATTGAGCGATTCCCCGCACAGGCCGACTTTGCGCAGCTCATGCGTGACGCCGGTTTCCAGACGGGCGCCATGCGCGAGGGTAAGGGCGGGGCGTGGAAGGACTACACGTTCGGCGTCGCGACGATGTGGACTGGTGTCAAGGCGTAAGACATAGAGCATGCATCACCTCTTGGAGCAGCGACGGATCAGGTTGGAACAGAGACGATTGCGCTGGTCGTGGACGGACGAGTTGTGACCCAGGGCCGAAAGCTGTTGGATAGCGCCAACTTGTCACAACTTGCTGAAATACCCTATTGCTGCTATACAGACACCAATGCATGCGTTGCAGTCTACTCGCTCCACATCACAGATACAATCCTGCAGGCTGTCCGTTAGTTCTGGTCACAGTCCACCCAGAGCACAACACTCACCGTGTTCTCGTCCTTGCGGTAGAGAACCTTCTCGCGCGCCTGGGTAAAGTCCTCCTTAGTCACGCGCATGCGGCGCTCACGCAGCGCAAGCAGACCCGCCTCGGTACACACGGCTTTGATGTCGGCACCCGAGAGGTCGTCCTTCGTCATGACGAGCTCCTCCAGGTCGACATCATCGGCAAGCGACATACGCGACGTGTGCAGCTTGAAGATGTGGCGCTTCGTCTTGGTGTCTGGGAGAGGGAATTCTGATGTCAGCGCAGCAACTGAGCCAATGCGTACCAATCTTACGGTCGATACGACCGGGACGGATGAGTGCGGGATCCAGAGACTCGATCTGCGGTCAGCAACAAATGGTGGAATCGAACTCACCCGGTTCGTCGCCATGATGACCTTGACGTCTCCGCGTTCGTCGAAACCGTCCAGCTGGTTCAGGAGCTCAAGCATGGTACGCTGGATCTCGCGCTCGCCACCCGATGTCGAGTCGTAACGCTTGGTACCAACAGCGTCGATCTCGTCGATGAAGACGATACTTGGAGCATGCTCTTCGGCAACACGGAAGAGCTCACGCACGAGCTTGGGGCCGTCACCAAGGTACTTCTGGATAAGCTCGGAGCCAACGATGCGAAGGAAGGTGGCCGACGTCTGATTGGCGACAGCCTTAGCGAGCAGGGTCTTGCCAGTACCCGGCACGCCGTACAGGATGACACCCTTGGGTGGCCTAATGCCCATCTCCTCGTATAACTCGGGGTGGGTAAGGGGGAGTTCGACACTCTCCTTGATCTCCTGGATCTGGGTCTCGAGACCACCGATGTCGGCGTAGCTCTCTGTCGGTGCCTTGTCAAGCTTCATGACTGAGACCATAGGATCCGTGTCGTCGGCGAGCACACCCACAATGGCGTGTGTTTTGTGGTGCAGCAACACCGAGCACCCGGGCTCCAGAAGGTCCTTGTCGACAAACGACATGATGCCAACATAGTGCTCTGGCCCGTTGCCAACAGACACGATGGCGTGGTCGTCATCGATAATCTCCTCCAGCGTACCAACACCCATGGGTGAGCCACGGAGCTCGTCCACGCGTGTCCGGTCTGCCGCTGTCCGGTCCTCGCCCGCTGTCAACGCCGCGTTTGTCAGGAACTCTTCCTCGAGCAACAAGTAGTCCTTGATGCGCTCCATCTTGAGCATCTTGAGCTTGCATCGCGTCGTTGGGAAGACGGGGGGGAGACGCGTCGCCGCATCCGGGCCGCGCTTCTTCTTCTTGCCTACGCGCGTAGGAACGGGAGGCTCCCACTTGGGCGCCTTCTTCTGCTTGTCAGCGGCGGTCCGCAGTAGAGACGCCTACCTTGTCGTCCTTCTTGTCGCCTGGGCCCTTGCCGCTTGACGGAGCCTGTCCCTGGACGTTAGCGGACCCCGATTCTATGAACCCCTACTGACCATGATGTGATGTGTTGCGAAGAGTGTTGTTGCGGTTAATGACGACCAGTTGGACTCGGCCCTCACCCATCAGCCGTACACTCGACGACGCTGAACGCGCGTCTCCGTCATTCATATTTGATTCCGGCAATCAACACGTGGGGGGAGAGGTTCTGTTTGCCACGTCACACTGAATCACGCGACAATGATGTCAATGCATTAGCGGGACTATAGTTGTATTATTTTGCCACCCAATTGTAATGATGATTAGAGCGTTTCAGGTGACCTAGGCGGTTCCCACCCAACAGGTGCAACAGATCAGATTCAGTTGGGTCAAACACGACCTGGTGGGTGGGTGGCCTGGTCAACAGCACGACGTTACAACCTCTACCATACCTTGGCTTAACCTTCCTTAGCATCTCCCATCACCCGTCACCCGTCACCCGTCACCCGTCATCGGCCGACAATACCTTGCCACTTGCCACTGCTTTCATTCTGTTCCTTCACTCTCACTCTCACTCTAACTGATCACACACACGTCAACACCCGTCGACACACTCAACCAAACCCCGAAGGAAGGAGAGAACTACATGCCCACCATGAACGTTCTTAAATCTCGTGAGTAGCATCTAAAACATCGCAAGGAGCTTGCTGACCTCTCAGTGTTCGGGCAAATGTGGGGTACGTCTTGTCTACCATCGCGCGCTCACCTACAGGAAACCCCTCCAACCCAGAATTGATTCAAATCGATGCCGGTCAGCTCTACCTTGTACGACCCGACAGCATCAAAGGTTCTCGCGAGTGCATGTGCGTGCTCGGGAAGCTTACGATCCCCACTGACACTAGCTTCACGGACTGTGTCGCGACTATCCGCCGCGCCGGGGTTGAGTTCCAGTATCAACTTGTTGTCACACGCGCGTACCAGGAAGGCGAAGTGCCCCCCGACGAAGACGCTGAGAGTAAGTGTTGAGACGTCGTGCATGTTAGACATTAACGACAGGCGACCAAGAGCGCGTTTTTTTAATTGATGAGGCCCTCGGGTTCCGCTTTGGCTCCTTGGACGGAGACGCCATTGTTGCCTGGCGTGACATGAGCGGCGACGAGGGCGATCTGTGGGAGTTCATTGCAAACAAGGTGCGTGTCCGTGTGCGGCGCATCACTGATCGCAGTCTGTCGGCAAAGCGCAGTGCAAGCTGTTCGAGATCACGCTCCTGCGGTGCATGTATGAGAGGGTGGGTCATAGCGTTGACAATCGCCGCTAACAGAAGAAATACTCGGAGTCGCACGACTTAGCTAGCGATGAGGACCTCGAGGCTCTCAAGTACCATGGAGAGCCCACGTCCAGGTCAGCACCATCCTCGCCGAACTCAACCTCTACCCATGCACGCCTTGCTGCCACCGCGGCGACTACTTCCAATGTCGTTCCAGCCAGCGCTACGGCTGTCACCGAGCATGAGGAGCACAACGACGAAGCGGAAAGCGAGGGCGAGGACCCCTTTGAGGGAATCCCGATTCTCCACCGTGCTCCGGCTGAGCTCTACCTTTTCGACCTGGACATTGATGCCTTTGTGCTTCAGGAGAAGGATGCCAGCGTGGACATGGCGTCCAACGGCGAGTACGACAGTGAGTCTTGAGTCAATAAGTGAGACTGGCTGACAGCAGCTTGGCTCATCGTTCGCAAGAACAACACGCCGTTCATCTCGCTTCACATCGACTCTGAGATGAACCCGCGTTTCCAGATCGCGCCTCGGGCTTTCATGTTCACGTTCCACGAGACTGAGGGCCTCCCCGGCATGACGTGGTGTCTTCGCTTCAGCGAGGACGTCTTCCCCGAGTGGAAGGACAAGTTCGCCCTCTACCTATGGGAGAACAACAACAAGGCCCCGTATGGCAAGGAGAAGCCTGCAGAGCAACGTTACATCCAGGACGCGTACGATGACGATGACATCGAGATGGCGGACGCCGAGAAGGACGCTGAGCCCGAGCCCGAAGAGGAAGAGGAGGACTACTCTGAGGATGAGGATGACTACGAGGAGGAAGACAGCCAGGACGATGTATTCGGCCGCGAGAGCAAGAACGAAATGCTTGCGGTCGGCTACAAGAACGACATGTCGTTCGTCACGCGCGGCAACATGATTGGCGTGTTTGCGCACGATCGCGACAAGGTCAAGTTCCGCACTGCCATCGACCGTATCAAGGACATGGACGGCAAGAACTTCACGCCGAACAAGGTCAGCTGATCGCCTTGTCCATTGAAGCGCAGCTGACCCCAGATAATGCTCCACAACCAAGACACGGACATGCTGATGCTCGACCCCTTGCAGAAGAATTCAGTGTACCGCATGGACCTCGAGTACGGCAAGATTGTTGACGAGTGGAAGGTGTCGGACGATGTCGAAGTTCACAACATCATCCCTGAGTGCGTACCGACAACGGAGGAGTGACAGATGCGGTAACTGACGGCAGCTCCAAGTACGCCCAGATGAACCCGCAACAGACCCTTATCGGTCACTCTCGCAACGGCATCTTCCGTATTGACCCGCGTGTGGCTGGTAACAAGCTTGTAGAGTCTCAGTTCAAGCAGTACGTCACGAAGAACGACTTTTCGGCTGCTGCGACAACCGAGTCTGGCAAGCTTGCGGTGGCTTCGAACAAGGGTGACATTCGCCTGTTTGACACAATTGGCAAGAACGCCAAGACGGCGCTCCCGGCTCTTGGCGATCCGATTATCGGTGTGGACGTGTCGGCCGACGGACGATGGGTCGTTGCTACCTGCAAGACGTATCTGCTACTTATCGACACACTTATCGGGGATGGCCGGTACAAGGGCTCGCTCGGTTTCGACCGAAGCTTCCCCGCAGACAGCAAGCCCGTTCCCCGCCGCCTGCAGCTCAAGCCTGAGCACGTGGCGTACATGGAGGACCCGGTGTCGTTCACGCCGGCTCGCTTCAACACTGGCTTGAACGAGGCCGAGAAGACGATTGTGACGTCGACGGGCAAGTACATCATCACTTGGAATTTCCGCCGCCTTAAGCAAGGCCGCACAGATGACTACCAGATCAAGGTGAGGCTGGGAGGAGAATGGGGGGGTGACTGACATTAGAAATACGACTCTCGCGTTGTGGCCGACAACTTCAAGTACGGTGCGGACAAGAACATTATTGTGGCGCTTGAGCACAATGTGCTGATGGCAAACAAGAACCAACTGTCCAAAGCCACGCGCAGTTCTCTCGCGCCGTCGCGTGACTCGCTTTCGACTCCGGTGTCCAAGTTGCGTCAAGGCGGCGAGTCGCATAGCTCGATTGTCAATAGCCCTTATTGAGGAGGCTAGAAATCGGGATGTGTTCCATTGGGTTTTGCATGGTGATCCAACGTAGAGAGCTATAATTTACAACGAGGATATTGTAGACGATCAAACGATGATGCTGTTGGTTTCCGAGTGATGCTTTGTCTAGACGCGAGGCCTTGGAGAGGAGGGAGGTGGGCTACAACTAGACGAGTGGAGAGAGACTATGCAACAACATGTTCAAAGTTGAACTGAATTTGAATTGGATTTGAATTGGATTTGAATTGGATTTGAATTGGATGCCTGTAGGGAGGGGTAGTCACTTTGCGAATTTGGCCCGGTCCGGTTCGATTGCCGGTTTGTGGTGGGGGTGCCTGGTTGACCGCGGGGTTCCCACTGGGGATGGGGGGATTGAGGGGGGGATCGTGTGGGGGGGGGCACGAGGCACCAGCAACCAAAAGTCTAAAGTCGGAAGCGTCGAGGGGACAGGTAGACCGTGTCAAGCATGCCCACGCCACGGGGGGGGAATTCCGTGTCGAGGCAAGTTGCAAGCCAGTTGCAAAGCGAGCGCGCGGGAGAGAAATTACTCTTCGGTGATCATGGCCTCTGCCGCGTCCTCGTCCGTCTCGTACTGCGGTGCAGGTTGGGGCTGCTGGATCTCAAACTGGAACGTTGGGACCGCGGGCTCCTGCTTGTCGGTGCCAAAGGAAAAGGAGAGCGCAGGCTTGGCGTCGGAGCGGAAGGCGGCCCATGCATCCTCCTGCTTGACCTGGTTGAGGGGGGCAAAGGCGTCGCCGGCAAACGAGGCCTCGAGGTCCATGTCCTCGTCAAACTGCGCGTGCTGGGTGTGCGTCTCGTACGGTGGCGCGGGACTGTCTTGGCGGATATAGTACAAGGGCTCCTCCTGGAATGAGGTGGCGAAGGAGGGGGCGGGCATGGATATGGAGCCGCGGTGGCCCGTGTGCGACACGGGGAGGGCGCGAGCGAGGGATGCCTTGAACAACTCGAGGTCGTAGGACTCTTGCGAGACGTGCATCCCGCCGTTGAGCGTTGCGATCAGGTCGTCCATGATAAGCGGTGAGTGAGCGGTGGGCGGTGGGCCGGATATTAAGGTGAACTGGGTGAACAGTCGATAAGGATGGAGATGCGTGGTGGTGGTGGTCGACAAATGTCCGTGTCCAAGTAGTCTAATGGCCTAGCGGTGAGGAGGAGAGATGGAGCGATGATGAGTTGAAGAATGGCGTGGCAGATGTTGTACTGGAGTTATGAAATAATTGCCCGTTCTGCCTCGTGATAGCCGCCGAGTTCACCGGCAAGTTTGGAGGAGACCAAGGCCAAAAGCCGGACTCGGAGTACCCGGGCCGAGACATTTTGCGTTGCCTGGTGCTTGGGTGTTTGGCCTATTCCCCGCCCGGCCGGCCTCTCGGGGTCCACCAATGTAGCACGTTTCGCGATAAAGCATGCACAATGGCGCACCACAACGCCACTCCAAGGCTTGTGCGTCGACATGGCAATGGCCCATCACGACCATGTTCGCTCTAGTGCCAAGTATGCGCTTTGTCATATGCGCACCATTGTGCCTCTCTCGCTGCTGAATCACTATCGTCGCCCCTCGGCCCGTTGCCTTCTGAGTTTTTACTCGATCGAGTGCGCACGCGTATCGCCTCAGCACTGAATCGGAACACATTTCAATAGAGACTCAAGGTTTGGGCGCTGGCTGGCTGGCTTGAACCATGATGGGTGCAAGGACTGTATTGCGGTGCATTGCATCCGTCCGAGAGCAACATGTCCGAGGCGATAGGCCCGGAAGCCATGGAGCCGGACAACACGTCTGGAACAACCTTGATCAAGGGCAACACCCGACACGACTCTCGGAAAGTCCCGGGCTCTTGGGCGTAGTTGCCGTTCTCCAAGACGAGCAAAGTGCTATTGTCGTTATTGTGTACCTGGGACCTGCATGGGTCCACGCTCGTGTGCACAACTAGACTGCGTGCTCCACTCCGGTTTCGGACCCCGACCGGCCGAGGACCCAGGGCCGGCAATTAGTGCGACGCTTGGCTCGAGACCATTGCCGTGAGCTGCAAAGAAAAAACTTGGACAGGCACGAGCAGGACGCCCGATCTGATCAGTAACCGTCGTGTCTCGTCGCGTGGACTGACACAGCTACTCATCCATCGATTATTCTACTTTGTCCTCAGCCGAGGTGTCTCCCTTTGCCGAGCGGCGTTCCTGCCGCCATTTCCCCGTCAACCCATCGCGACTCCCTTCCGCATGATTCCCCGCTCCAGCCGACCTCCCTGTTTGATTGTTCGTCACATGCACGTCATAGCCGCCGGCTCCACATGAGGTAAACTGGAAAGCTCGCGTGTACGCGTAACTGTATTCACATGAACATGCCCCCACCCCCACCCCCACCCCCGCCAAAGCGGCCTCCACCCCCGCCCCCGAATCCACCGAGCCCTCCGAATCCACCGCCCATGCCTGGCCCGCCAAAGCCGCCTCCTCCTCCTCCTCCACGACGCGGGCCGAAGCGTCCGCTCGGGTCCGGGCCGTGCTCTCCAGGAGGAGGCATCTCGTCGCCCCATTCTGGGTCGCTCGAGCCAAACCCGCCGAGTGGGTTACCACTAGCAGAGGGGAACCGTGGCCCGAGCGGCCCGGCAGGTCCAACAGGGTCCCACCGCGAGCCAGGAGGGTTCATACTGCCACCTGGCCCCTGCTCCTGGCCGTTGCCGCGCCGGCCATCAAACAGAGGATGGTTGAAGTCAACTAGCATACCTCCGCCACGGTCAAAGTCCGGACGATTGAATCCTGGGCCAGTACGCCCGCCCAGGGGATCAAGGTCACGGTGACCTACCGACGCAGCTGGGACCCCGGCAGGTCCTGCCGCAGGGTGCAGGGGGTCGATAAGAGGCGAGGGGCGCGCAGGCCCGCCGCTGGGTTCAGGCTGGTGTGGACGATCGGGACGCGGCACACGTGGTGCAGAAGATGTCGAGCTGGCCAGTCAGATAACGGCTCGACTGATAGATAAGGGAGCAGTGACTCACGGCGCGCGATAGCCCTCTTTTTGGAGGCCGGGGATAAGACGCGTGATAATGTCCCGGTTGTACTGGTCGACAAACGTGCGTACGCTGCGGTAAGCCGTGGATCACCGCGCATCAGATACGTACGCATCCTGGGATCGGAAGCCCAGGGCCCGAGCCTGCGTGCCGTCCTCTGCGTTCGCCGAGTTCGCCGCCTGCCCGGCCGGAATCGGGAATGCCGCCGTATCGAGTAGGTCGTTTACGAGAAGCGAGATTGTGTGCGGAGCGCCGTCCTGGGTGTGAGCGGGGGAACCGGACATGAGTGCGGCGAACAAGGCATCGACGCCGCCGTTGTCGACATGTTGGTACTGCTCAGCACGTCGGCTGCCGCAACGACATCCCAGCTCATGCTGTGGCTTCTTCTCACTCAACCTCGTTTCCTGCTGAACTTTGACACACAAACCCCCCCCGACCCAAGCCACTAACACTTACCTCAGGCATCGCGTCCACCTGGATCCGGTTTCCCATACGTCCGACGCGCACGCGGAACATCATCGCACTCTGTGCATGCCGGTACTCGAACATGTACGATTCCTCGCCACGTGCGTTCCACGACGCAGGGAGTGCGTTCGCGGGCGGCTGGCCTTCATCAGGGTCAACCGCGGTAGCCGTCTCGGATTGCGTGTCGTCGTCCGCAGCCGCGTCAGGCCCGATAGGTTCATCCTGCACTGCGGTGTCTGTGTCCTGCTGCGTCCGCGTGGCCGGGATGAGGCGGAAGTCGAGGGCGGTGTGGATTGCGTGCACGAGGGCGGCGGCGGCGTCTGTTGGGCGCGGGAGTGGCGAGCTGGCGTGCACCGAGGGCGTGAGGGAGACCAAGAGCGCCAGAAGAGCGCTGGATGCAAGAGGATCCGACATTGTCTGTCAGCCTGGGGTGAGAGTAAATGCGCGAGAGGACCGAGTGCTAGTCGAGGAAGACGACAGTGCAGGTCGCGTCAGCTGTATTTTGGGGGGTCGCACTGACGTCTGCGGGGAAGCCGTGCCTGACAAGAAGCGGAGCCGTCACGGAGTTCTGAAGCTTCTCCACAGGATAGTATCCCACGGGTGTCTGCCCAGGTTTCCCACGGTGGCTAAAGATGGCGTTGACAACAGTTTGTGGCACGCCATATATGACCATCTCACCATGCTCTGCATCTTGCGCACGCTCCCAGCAGCCAGGCAATACAGCGCCATGACACCCATATGCATGCGCAATGCCCCATGCGGTGTCTCTTAGCGGCCGCCCAAGCTGCTCCACACTCTAGGCTCTAATGATCGCAATTGTCGCAATGGCTCCCATTACCCCGATTGCCGTAGCAGGATTCGCGGGCACAGCGCAAACGAGGCTGCCAATTGCGCCAGGCGTGCGACTCGACAACCCCAACCCCCTGCAGAGTAATGACATGAGCAGCGGCATGCATCGCAGCTGCAGCCGCATATAACCAGCGTCCAGCGCTCCACTCTAACCCACCTCCTCATACCAAGTTGCACACCATGGCTGCCGTCAAAGGCCCGTCACCTCACATACGTGCCCACCACCTCGAGCGCAAGCGCTCGTCCACCCTTCCCAAAACCATAGACATCTCCTCCACAGTCCCAGACTACTTTGCCTCGTCGGCCGAGCACAGGGGCAGGGCCGAGAAGTCGGCCCACACCGGCCGTGGGCGCGATGCATCTCCCAAGGCCCTGCTCAACCTCAACGACTTGAGCCCGCCGCCGACGCCCTCCCTCCCTGCCGTGGCCGGGCGGCGCGTGAGCGCGACAGCCCTCGCCGCCCCCATCTTCCAGGCGCACCACCAGCCACCGCCTCCCGTCGCGTCCGACATACCGCACGCCGACCCGATTCTGTACCTGCCTCCACTCCTCTCGCGGCTGCCACGAGCACACGAACATCTCTCGGGACACAGCACCGAGTTCGACACCCGCCTCCCCGACATTGACCCCGCCTCCCTCTTCCTCCACCAGGCGCTCCACTACTTCCGGCCCCGAGACAGCAAGTACGCCGCTCGAGATTACCCCGACGCGTTCAACTGGGACGACCTCGCGCTCCCAGAGGACGTCGAGCGCGAGTGGTACGGAGTCGTCTTTCGATCCCGCCGGCGCCCAGAGTCCTCCAGTCTGTCGCTGTATGCCGCCGACCGCGCGGCGCATGCCGAGGCGGTCATGAACGGCGGTCTTGTCATGTACTGGTACGGCGTGCCGAACGAGACTGGGCTCAACCTCGCCACGTGCATCTGGCAGTCCCGCAGGCACGCAATCAACGCCATCTCGGGACCTAGGCACATGGACGCCATGAAGCAGGCGCGTGGGGCATACGAGACCTACGACCTCGAGCGTTGGGTCATCACCAAGCCCGCTGGGCAGACCGGCCTCATCATCGAACCGTGGGAGGGCGGTGACGTCGGGTGGTAGACGGCTAGATTCGAGAAAGGATGTCGGAAGTTTTCGTAAAGGAAAACATAGTCAAACCCCGCTGGGTAGCACAAACATCATGTATCATGTTAGCGGATAATGTTAGCTGAGAGGCAGCCCTATTTGTGAGTGGGTAGCCCAACAGAGAGCGTCTGGGACGGGAATTAGAGGCCTGTTGTGCAGTGCTGGCCACGCAACAAGAGATGGGTCACGGCGTTAGTTGCGAACGGCGCAAGCTGCCGCATGGCGCCCCCGATGTCGCCATCCGTGACACCAAGTGCTACACATTTCCCATTTCACGAACGCGCAGCCTCCAACCCCATGATGAGCCGCGGCGGTCCACAACTAACCCCTCGTGTCAGTGCCCTATCGCACAGTAGTCAGTCACCCTGCTGCACAGTACCGACAGCCGTAGCTCACGCTAGCGTCAGTGGCCACGTGTGACTGACGGCAGACCTGCCCGCGGCATTAGGTATACAAATCCATCCTCTGTAAAGACCGTGTCTATGCTCCGCCGCTGTGTGTCAGTGATATCCAAGATGAGAGTTGTCGGCTTACACAAGAATGTTGTTGATGGGGATGTGGATGAGCTGGGATCAGCAGCTGCGCATGGGGTTTTGTTCAAGTTGCATTCGGGCGAGGTTGGACAGCGTCCTCCGGCCCTCCATCTGGTCAAAGTGCCTCGAGGCTGCACCGTATCCCCCCCGCTTGGGAAATAGCCCTCAATACTGACCTTGACAATGTATCCAATAAAACCCATAACCAAGAACCCGACCCCGACAGCGCGGCACAGCTGGATGTACTCTGGCGTCAGCTTCTCCAAGCTCTCTCAGCTAAGCGCCTTCACAGCTGCGCCTGCATCCACGGATGTATCTCCCATGCCCACACACCTGTCTTGGATGGCTTGGTGCAGCGGTTCATGAACTGCCGTCAGCCAAAGTCAAAATGGAGTAATGGTCACGCTCGGCCCAGGACACGTGTCGCATTAAGGCGAGCTGTCACTCACGTGCATCCCCTCCTTGATAAAGTTCTTGGGGATATCAGCAAGCTCCTTGACGCTCTCGGACATGTTTGTTCGTGGTGTGGTGGTGTGTTGATGCCTGTTGGCCGTGGGCAGCGATGAGGTGGTGAGCGCGCGGCGCGGCTTGGGACGTGGCAACGGGACCAAAACGCGCCTTCATTTTAACAGCCTGTTTCGGCAACGTCCGCCCTCCACGCCGCACGTCGCCTCCACGTTCGTCCTCGACACTGTACTCCGGAGAGCTATGCATACAGAACTGGACTCCAACTTGGGCCGCATCTAGGATTCGATGCACATTCAGCAGCCCGCGTTCTGGCCCCCCCGAGCCCCTTGACCAAGCTTGTCCATCCGTACAGTGCCAACTCGCGTCGCCCGCAACGCCGAACCCCACGCCTCGGCACCGGCGAGCATCTTGACACTGGCGTTCTGCATGAAGATGCTGCTTTTGAGGAGGTACTGTCCGATGATCTGGACGATCTGCTGCAGTATGCTCTGCAGGGCCGTATTGTCCCGGTTGATGACGCTGAGCACCAGGATGGCCGCCAGCACGCCAAGCACCGCGGCCCACTTGAGGAACGTCGGGGAGGGAGAGAGGGAGGGCTCGGGCTTGGCGGCAATCTGGGTTGGCGTGCTCGTCGCTTGCGCATACGATGGAGGATGGGACGGCGAGAGGCCAACCTCGGCGGTGAGCGCTGCGACTAGCGTGTCGCGCTCAATAGTTGGCGGTGGCGTGGATGAGTAATACGCATACCAGCTCGTTAGATCTGAATCAGACATCTCCTCCAGTGCTGCAATTGAGGAGATCGCCTGGTGTCAGCCCCGCCTGTAGAGCGATGGCAGCTCACCGGGAGCTTTGGCGGTTGATCGCGGAGGGTGACCGGGAGGAGCTCCTGCCCGGCGAGTGCCCTTACGCGGTTCTGACGCCTGGTGTTAGATGAGTGCTTTGGGCGAGCTTGTCTCCGCTCTCGCCAGCGTCATCGCTCTCTGTTTAGCCACACCATTGACCTCCTCCCTCACCTTGCCCATCCTCCAGGCACTGCAGTGTTTACTCTTCCATTCGGTACTCACCTAGCTTCCTCGGCCCGTGCAAGCAGAACCACCTCTTCCTGCCACTTGTACATCTGCGAGACCTCGTCGTCGAGTGCCTGGAACTGCGCGCGGCTAGACATTGTGTGCGTGGCGAACTGCATCGCAAGGTGGTGGAGCTTGGCGCCGGTCCCATCGTCACTGCCAAAGCTGTACGGCGTTTCGGGTACGCTTCCCCTGGAAGGAGTTCTTGATATGGACTGCGCCGACATTGTCAGTGTCGTAAATGTAATGTTGAACGAGATGGAAGAATGAGAATGTGCGATAAACAACAAAAGACAACAACAGGTCTCTGGCTGTTGCAATTTGACGTCATGAAGCCATGTTCATTAGGGGGATGGTTGACAGACCATTAACGGAATCAGATCCATCCTCGGACATGTGTTCCCATGTACCGATCTACCGGCGTCAAGAAGAGGATCGGGGTCATATCTGGACGGCTGCTCTTGGCATCACTCTCCCCTCATCAGCATGCGACCAGCACTCCGCCTCGCGCCTCTGTGCGCTGGCCTTGGCCAACGAACGGTCTTCACTCCCCTACCCCTCTCCCTCTCCCGCGCTTCTTCCTCTTTCTCAACAACGCAGATTCGCGCCTTGTCCGTCTCGTCCCGCTCCTTTGCGAATAACAAACGTGGCCGTGGTGACAGCGGGGAGAGCACAGCCGAGATGCTTGACCGGATGACAGCCGAGGCACGGCGCCGTGGTGCCGCGGACGATGCCACGCGCGACTACGCCGGGCCGTTCCCCCTTGGCCCGTCAGCTTCAGCACGCACCAAGACTTGGACGGCCTGGCGCAATCTTGGGATTGGTGGCAAAAGTGAGTGGCATTTCGAGCCCAACTGACAACAGTCGGACGCATATTTCACCAGTCCGGCAACCTCTTCATCGTGATCGCCGGAGCTTCGCTGTTTGTCGTCCTGGCAATCGCCCTCAGCACCGAGCTCTTCGCTAAGAACTCGCCCAGTGTGCTATACTCGGAGTGCATCGACATGATCCGCGGCTCGGACGCGGTAAGTACTCGCCTCTTCTTAGCTTAAACTCCCATGCATTAACTGACATCAGCTCGACCGCTACCTCCTCCCGCCCGTGTCGTTCACCCACTCGCCCACCTCCTCGGCACCGACGCGGGGGACCGCGCCGATCATGCATCGCGTTGTCCGTCATCCCCAGTCCGGTCGCGACCACCTCATCATCAACTTCTGGGCACATGGGCGTGGACGCGATGAGCCGGAGCCGCTCTCACGGCCAAAGCGCTGGGTAAGAAAGGCGACCGACAGCCTGCGGAAGGCGGGCTCGTGGCTGGGACTTGCCTCGGACCCGGAGGGACCGGAATATCCACCTACAAAGGAGGAGCGTGAGAAGGCGGCAGCAGACGCCAAGGCCGAGCGTGAGAAGGCGGCAGCCGAGGCGCAGCGAGGGCCAGGCTTCCTCGGCCGCCTGACCCAGGCCTTCAACTTCCGCCCGGATGTGAAGAACGTTCGCTCGGCGTCACCCGACCCCCCTCCTGCTGGCACATACAAGATCGGCGAAGTGCACGCCGACTACGTCAAGAATGCTAGCGGACATTACACGATGCTCGCGCTCGTTGTCGACGTGCCGTCCAGCCGCGCCGCGTACCCTGGTCGCGCAATTGTCTACTGGTCGCCTGAGGCCAACAAGGAGGGCCTCATCGGAGTCAAGTAAGCCCACATCACAACTGTATCACTACTCCACGTCCACCGCTCCGTTCGCGGGAGGCGAGCAATGCATGTGCAGTATAACAGCGGTCCGCTGGGTGGATTAGTAAGCCGCTAACCATTGTAAGGGGAAGTAGGAAGAACCGAAGAAGTGTACGACAGATTACTAATAAATAGGAGCCTATTGAAGCAGGTGGTCGGACCATGACGAGCGCTTGTACGCGTATACGGCGAAGAGGCGTTGGAGATAGCGGGACGTAGGCGAACAAAGCTGGGTAAGCTCCCAAGACGGTGATAAACCCACCTCGTTAGCACACGCATCAAGTGTGGCCTCGAGCTTCTGGCGCTCGGGCCCGTCATCGAGTCGGGAGGAGACAATGCGCCACAAAGACGCGCGGATGACGGTAGCCTGAATGGCACCGGCCTTTTGAAGAGCTTTGGAGCCTGTGATCAACTATGTGCCCTTCGTCGTACTCTGTCATTGACTCTGCAAATCTGTCAGTGCTGAAGCCCTTACGAATCTCGATGTAGGGGACTTACCACCAGTCATGTACGCGCCGACAGGACAGCCAATCTCCTGGAAGTAGAACTGGGGCCAGCTGTGTTCAGCTCGCACTCGAAGGAGAGACTCACAACATGCCTGTGTCGGCGATGGCGCTGTCAAGATGACGAGGGATGTCGGCATCCGCTGCTGTCAGTTACAGCAAACTGCTCTGGACGCACTGTTCTTTGCCGCAAGAGCGCGCCTCAGTGCTTCTGACCACACGACGACACTGTCAGACGGTGGGCCAAGCGCGGACACCTGGGGTTAATGCTGACTCGCGAATACGTACATAGGATAGCTCGCTCTCCACAAGGATGAGGAGGCCGGCTGGGCGGAGAACGCCCGAGAGGCGCTGCACGAGCTGCGGGTAATGCGGAATGTCCATGACCATGGACTTTACGTGGATGAGGTCTTGAGTTGGACCAGCTCAGAGCTCGGCACTCACCGAACGTATTATCTGGCCACGGGAGGGGCTGTGTAACGTCTTCCGTTAGCAGGGTCTGACAGGCAGTCTCACCGACAGTGTAAAAGTCGACATTTCCATGCGGTAGCTTGACAGGCGGCTGGAACTCGGCCCATGAGATGCTGCCGTCAGCCCAACCACAGCCTTGGCGCACTCGATGCCAACGACGTCGGCAAACGGGTGGTGACGCGCAAGCAAGATCGTCCATGTGCCGGCACCCTGAATATCAGAGTGGCAGGGGGGGAGGGAACACACAATCCCAACGTCGAGGACTTTGGAGCGACGCCCAGTCGCATGTACACGTGCCAGGTGGGCTGTGATGAGGTGGTCGTGGCCGGGATTCAAGAGGACGAGGTGCATGTCCTCGAGTGCGTTTAGACTTGGTTTAGCGGAGTTAGGAATGAGGCTCACCGCACAGACTCGGACATGGGTTCAGCCATGGGTACCGCGATGGCCGTTGCCGCAGGCTGAGGCTCAGTCAGTGTGCCGGTCATGATCGCCTCGATCTGTCGGTGTAGCGGTTGGCGATGGGATTTGTGCCAGTGGTCGAGACCAAGAGTGTGGCAGTGGACAGTGAAGAGAGCAGAAGGCAGGGACAGCACGGCAAGGAGCTGCAACCGTCTCTAATATCACTTTTGGCATTCAGTGCTAAGCAAACTCAGAGGAGGCGCCCGGGGGGGGGGGGTAACATCCGTTCCCGGCCGTCCCCGGCACATTTCCACACGGGGGGTTGATAGTGCGAGTGATTGACAGTTTCAAGTGACCGACTGGGGAGGTTGCCGAGGAACGGTGATCGCACAGGAGGATGCTCACGTGAAGACATTGCGCTCCACATCCGGATTAAGAGCGACTTGGGGACAAATCAGGTGTCCATGATGAGTGTCAAGGTGAGGGCGTCTGGGGCGAGACTGTTTCGCAGGCGACTCATCCCTGTTTCGGCGCCGTACTTGCCCGGACTTCCTCAACTTGTCAACTTGCTCATCACTTTCTGACTCGAAACAGCCGGAGCTCGTGGAAGGACCGGATCAGTTATTGGAACTGCAGGAGGAGATATCCGAACGCCCCGTCATTTCCGTCCGCCGTGCCGATCCCGGGGCACCCGCGCGAGGGGTATCCCCGCTGTGGCACCAGCCGCTGGGTATCCAGCTCAATCAAAGTGCCGGGCGCTTCCGACTTCCAGGGGGAGAAGCCGAACACTTATCTGCGCCTCCGCCCAGGACCAGTAAGCGACCAGTTCGAGGCATACTCCCAGAACTGTGAAACATTCGCCGTCTTCCCACATGAGACATCACACATCAGACCATACTCTGTCGATCAGGATGGCGCTCCAACTGCCTCAGGCTGGGTGTATATTTGGAGTGGCCAGCCATGAGCCGCCGATCACATAGAAGCAGCTCCACTTGTATCAAGCTTGATGTGTTCTTGTTTACTCGCCTTGACAACATCGCAGGGGTGGTCAACACTGTCGGTGAGAGCGCGCCGTCAGTATCGCCCTCAAGTTGGCATCGTCACTCTGTACATCCCACCCACCGATCGAGCCAGCCCTATAGCTGGCTCTGTTGAGATGGAATCACACAAGTTACCAGTACAAGATGACCCGTATCCCTACCCGGTGATAATCACTGCGTACACTACACAGTCCGGAGTAGCGTGAGCGACCGGGTTCTCCAGAGTTCTCCTTCCGCACTGGTTCTTTACACTGAATACAACTTGTAATCGACATTCACGCCCTGTAAGCAGCCGGAGCCAGGCTAATACCCCCTTTGGAAAGTATTTCCCCTAGATTCTCACCAGAGCAGTTTGTACTGCACGAGTATTCCACTTGCACGAAAATGCCGAAATTCCGAGATCCTCATCCAACAGCCCAGAGGTGTCGCCAATGTCTAGTCGACTTCGGAGAGGCGGGTAGTAACAGCGACGACGGCGTTCAGAGCAGCCACCAGAGCAGGGATCCCGTACACAAGCTGCTACTTCGTTCATCAATGACGCAGTCAGTTCAACTGCTTCCGAAGTGGGCCATCAGCAGTGGGAGACATAGCAAGTTGGAACAAAAGGTACCTCTTCTGCCAGAGCAAAGTGTCCACAATATCGCACACATCTCTCCAAGTACTGAGCAATCTCGAGACTCGGACTTGGTGGAATGACGCGCAGAACCAAACATAACATAGCGGAGCAATGCTGTCCCGTGTCGGCCTCCACTTTTCGAGCCATACCAAATGAGTCACCCACCAATCTCGTCAGCGCGCCATCTCTGACCTCTCCATCTTCGCCATGCCCCACACCGAGCCCGATCACCTTGTCATCTCGGCAGCCACACTCGATGCCGGCGTCGCGTGGGTCGAGGAACAGCTTGGCGTCTCCCTCTCGCCCCGCCGAGGTGGGCAGCACGACCGGCAGGGCACCCACAACGCGCTTCTCTCGCTCGGCCCCGACTTCTACCTAGAGGTAATCGCCATCAACCCCGATGCCCCGGTCCCCAGCCACCCGCGTTGGTTCGGGATGGACACGGTCGGCCCTGAGCCGCGTCTTCACCACTGGGTGTGCCGCACCTCGAACCTCGCCGAAGCACTTGAGAAGAGCACAATCAAGCCGGGAGAGATCGAGCAGATGTCGCGCGGCACACTGCGGTGGCTCATCACTATTGCGCCCGATGGTCAACTCAAGGCCGACGGTACGATGCCCTCCCTGATCGAGTGGCAGAGCCAGCCGCATCCCGCTGCAGGCCTCGAAGACAAGGGATACCGGCTCCAGAAGCTCGAGGTCCATCACCCCCAAGCACTGGAGATCAAAGCGTCCCTCTTCGACGCCGGCATGTCGGATAAACAGATTGAGTTTGTGACTGGAAGCCCGAGGCTGGCAGCGACGATCCAGACTCCGAGCGGGCCGAGGATTCTGGGATGAGGACGAGACGCGCGCTAGTGGTGGAGATACGCACCACTTTGGAGACACGTACAAGTCGCTAGCTGGATGGGCCTGATGCAACCGGTACACTGCTTGACTTTCTTGCAGGGGAAACGGAATACAGCTCGAAGATACCCTCTCCTGTTCGTCAAGAAAACAACAGACAAATCGCCAAAGTTCCACCGCCTTGCTCGCCGCCTTGTCAGGCTGACAATTCGAGGGTTGTTGGGGTCGTTGCGAGAAACGAGCGAAGTGTAATGCTGCGAAAATAGACTGGCTTGTGACATCATCCTCTCTTGTCGCCTGCCTTGTCGCCTCGGTTGTCGCCTGCCTTGTCGCCTCGGTTGTCGCCTGCCTTGTCACCTCGGTTGTCGTCTGCCTTGTCGCCTCGCTTGTCGCCTGTCTTGTCGCCTCGCTTGTCACCTCCCCCACAAGTTGTTAAGGCTCGTGTGAAAGTGTGACGTGTCCACTGTGTCAAGGCCCATATCATTGTGTTCACGATAAACGGTTGATCCATCCCAAGGCATTGCGGTCGAGAAGCGGTCGTAAGAAAAGCACCTTGAATCTGGTTAAGCTTCAGTCCCCTCATGCATCATGCTGAAAACTGGTAACATAGTTATTTATGCACAACCTACCGGATTGCGGCTCCGCCGCTTCTTGTAGTAGGTTCTTCCACATCCTGAAAGCCCAGTCAACTCACTGTGGCACACTGGACTCTGGATCACAATACTCAGGTCTGTCAAGGAGGAGATGAAGTGACGATGCGGTTAAACCCCCTACCTCTCCCCCCGAGCATTCCTCTACACCACCACTACCTCGAGCCCGTCTCGAAGCCCTAAGAGCCTCGAGGTGCGGGAGTTGCAACAAGCTCCGACTGGTCTCTATCGCTTCACTCCCAAGCGCGCAAGGCGGAGTGCAGGAACGCACTAACCTCGGTCTGGAAGAGTCGATCAGGTACGTCAATACTCTTGAACATCTCAACAGCCTCCCAGAACTACACGATGCCAATACTAAGGTTGTGAACGGAGCTCCTCAGTCACCTATGTCTTAATCACAGGATTGAGTTCGAAGGGCGTGAGAACATAACAGGAAGTTGCACCAGATGGAACATGCTCCGAACCTTGATGTCAGAGGACATCCTCCCGGCCTGTGATACCCGTGAGTACCTCAACAGTCCCCCATAACATGGCCATGTCAATGTCGCCATAGCTACAGCGAGTGAAACATCTTAGTCATCTCTGTCTCTCGGTAACGATATTGGGTTCGACGTCTGGGGACTTTGTCATTGTTTCCGGTTGTTGTGGGGACGGACAACACACAGCCGAGACTCGGCTCCTCAACGAGCTACTTGGAACCAGACGCAAAAATGGGATAAATACCCCCAGACCAAGAGGTTCTGTCTCTCATCTCAACAAGCCTCACTCCTCAACGAGTTCACCTCACCAACAACCGCAACTGTCGCCCAACTCAGCCATAACACAACATGAAGTTCGCCATTGCTACCGCCTTCGCCTTGCTCGCCTCAGTTGTCGCGGCCGCTCCCGCAGCCAACGACGCCCCGGCGACTAACGCCGTGTACTTCGCCGAGACAGACGAGACGTGCACCGCGGTGGGAGAGAACGTCACCTGTGTCCCCGGTCGCACTCCAGGCTCCACAGATGTAAGCATCCTGCTTTTGTCAGCTGACGCCAGGCCGCAACTGTTCCCGTTGTCCTCTTCGAAGACGAGGACGACATCGAAAAGCGTGCTCTAGAGCCCCGCCAGATGCTCCCTTGCTGGGGTAGGGGTGGAGCGGCAAGGTGCCGGGCGAAGTGCCGTCGCCTCGGCAGATGCGGCGGCGTCTGCCACGGCTTCATTGGGCCCACCTGCGTCTGCAGGAAGTGCTAGAAAGTAGTACTAAATTGCATACTGAACTGAGAAGAAATGAATGAATTCGTAGTCTGAGACAGAAGTGACGACTGGATCACGAAGCCGTACTTGACATCCCCACTGATTTTATTCTCAAACCTGGCCCAGAAACTGTGATTGCTTGAGACCAGGGGACGAGGTATTGGCCGGGGATGCGGATGTGACAAAATAGGCAGGCGACCAGTAGGGAAAGTATCGTGAGTTACGCAACCGAAAGCCATCAATAGAATAGACAAAATAACTTGTGAAATTTCAATGGACTGGATGATCAATACTGTACATGCCGTATCTGTGCTGCGGATACGGATATACTGTGTAACATTTCTGTACGAGCGGAGCTACGCTTCAGTCTCCCTTGACTACTGTTGGTAAGTTAATTATCCCTTGTCCCACCCGCCAAGGGCCCAGGACATTGTATCACTGTTGTTTGTAATGTATACTTCATTGAAGTAGACACAATGCCATACCCCGACACGTTACTGCCAGACTTCTGCTGTCCCTAACGTACTCATCGAAAACAATAATGAGGACGATACGGCAAAGCGGTCTTCTGAGGCCCGCTGGCCCACCTGCTGAGCCACTAACGGTGGTGAACTGTGCCAACTCAAGTGCGGCGGTCTCAGCGGCTGCCACTGCTTCATTGGTCCCGCCCACGTCTGCAGCAAGGAGAGATGCTAAGAGTTACGCCTTGTTCCTTAGCTAAAATGAAAGAACCGTGAATGAATGAGTAAATGAATGATTTACATACTTCCACCTTCGTCTAGAGAGAAATAGCGACTATGACGCCACGATTTGCGCACGTCTCTGCTCTATTTGTCTCAAAACTCCCTCTCATAGTTTGAAGCAGCCTCACAGTTGTTCATTCCAGGTGGCGGAACAGGCCTCTCAAGAGAGATAGGGTAGTCACATCCGCGTCTGGTTAAGCAGACTGAGGGGATGCTCAGTGTCTTGAGCTTCGACAACCCTCTTCTAACATTAAGCGTAGCGATCGTATCTGGTTTGAAAGAGGCCACAGAGTCGCTTCTGGAAGTGTCAAGACGAGCAGAATAGACCGGATTCCTTCGGCTGCTTGAACAGACCCTCCACGTAGGTTAGTTCAGGAGTGGTGTCACATTACTAAACATGAGCGCTTTGCCAAGTGTGTGTCCAGGATTAATGGGGCCCTGCGGGAATGAGAATGCATCTGGGAATTCCAGAATGAGTATCTATCAAAGTAGAGTGGGTTTTGGGCCGCACAGTGACAATTTGGTTGCAGCTGGTTCAAGAAAGACAATGTTGAGGAATATTTATCATCCAAATACAAAAATGAGGGCCTCTCACAAGTTGCTGAAGGTGTCAAAATCGTAAGAACAATATCTATATATTGTCAAAAGGGTTACGCTCTGTGCCAGTCGGTGATGAGCCCACGGTAGTAGCCACCTCCGCCGTGGTCGGAGTGTGGCTGTCCTCACTGTTTCTCCCGCTGTTAACATGCGTTTCTCGGTAGCCCGAAGTTGATTGGCATTTTGATCGGATTTCAAAACAGCTGTTGTGATTTTACTTCCGAGGAATGGTTTCCTTTCCCAGACTTCTCCGCACGAGACAGGAGTGAATCGTGTGCGCGTGTGACAGATGGCAAACAGGACCCTCGGGGTGTTGTGAAAATTCAAGGCCGCCACACTTGCCCGTTCCGCCCTCGACGTGCCCTTCCCATCGCCAAGCGCATCTAGCTGTATCACCACAAGCAAGTTTTAAACCGCACCGCTTCACTACATTCTCCCATCGACAGCATGATCTATCTCGTCCTACTCTTCATTTGGGATGCACCAGCTCTAGACTCCGACGTGGGCGAGGACGGGCGAAGTGTTTGACAGGAATGCGTCCATTGTCCGCTGGTCGGGCGCAGATGGGAACGGAGACGGGTGCATCGACGTGCCGAATGGCGCGCCCTAATGGTACAGCCACAAGGACAAGGTAAGGATGAACTTGTGCGACAAGAAGAACGAGAGCCAACACTTTTGGATGTGGCAACAATATCTCTCAGAGGATTGCCCTTTCCTCGAGGTGTTGGATGTGGTACAATGGATTTGGTTTTTATGCAGCTGCAGCGCATTGGTTGCAGGGCAGTGAGGGAGCAAGGCTTCAGAAATCGAGGGCGTAGCAGGCAGGCGCAGAGCACAACACCCAGACCAAACCCGACCTCCGCCGTCTCCAGCCGTCGCCGCGCGAGAGAGTTGGGCACTGACATTGGTACCTCAAGCTGGACGACTGGAATGACAAGAAATTGGCCAACCCCTCCGTGCGCTGCTACACTCTACGAATCCATGCGAACTTAATTTACTGATCAGGCGACGTGTACTTGGTGGGCTCACCGCGCGCCTCCATGCGCTGCTTGGCCTCCTCCAGCGCCCATGCCTGAATACTGTTGTGGGTGGGCGCGAGTAAGTGGACGGAGCAGCCGTGGGCGGGTGGTGCATCCAGATGGGGTATAAGCGTGGAACATCACGGTGTGGTGGGTTGAAGACGGGGGGCGGGGGAGTGGCGTGCAATGGAGAGTGTGAAAAAGGGTGCAGTGTCGTGATGGAGCAGCGGAATGGCGCGAGTGACACGCAGCAGATGAGGACGAGTGGTCAGCAGGCGTACAAAGCAACAGGAGCAACGCACGAGGTGTTGGGCTTGTACATGACGATCGCGGCGGCGAGAGCGAGGCCGCCAAAGAAGCCGGTGTAGAAGATGGTCCTGTCGGTCAGCACCGGCGACACCATAGAGGAGGTCGGTCATGGGCGCACGCCTAGGACGTCGATGTGGACCAGCCTTGCTGATGGCGATCAAACAGGATCCAACACTCACTCCCAACTCTCACGGACACGCTTCTGGCCCGGGGCAACCTGGTGTCAGCTTCTGAAGCTTGCACAGTCTTGTTGGTGGCAGTGCGCGTGTGTGGCAGTAGGAGACGAGACGACGAGGCATGACAAGGAACGAGGTGACGCGCGGGGGAAAGCGAGCGGGATGATTGGCGGGTTGGGTGGCGAGTGGTGAGCAAGTGGTGAGGAGGTAGAAAGGCTGCTGCGGAGGCTGCGGTGATGGGGATCGCTGAAGCTGCAGCATTCGGCGTCGGAACAAGCGCAGAAAGTATCTGCGCGTCATCCTGGACGCCGTCTGCTGTCGCCGCAGCGGCGATCCGCCGCTCCGTACCAACGCTGCTCGCCTCTACCTTCCCCACCTCCTCACTACCCCTGGTCCCCTCTTCCCATCCTCCCCACCCTCCAACCGCACTCCACCGCTCCCTCCTCCCCGTCCCTTGACTCCGCTCTCCCTCTCTCCTTGCCTCCGTAGAGCTCGCGCGGAGTGCCTTCTCCTCACCTCCTCGGAGAAAACGAGACCCGACGGCTGGTTGTAGTGGGGTGTGCTCCCGTAGCGGACCTGGACGGGGCGCGCGGCGCGGGCGACGGGGCGAGCTGCTTGACGGAGCATTGTGAGTGGTGTGGTACGGTGCTCGATGCTCGGTGCTAGATCGGATTGAGTTGGGCGGCAATCCAGTGGGGAGCCTGAGGACGGAGGTTGCCACGTGGATGGAGATTACGATGTGGCGCATTCGGCAATCAGTTGCCACCCAACCCACGACCTAACTGTGATGCATCGATGCATTGAAACTACGCCAACAGATATGAGCAACAGGTAGCAGACGATGAGTGCGACAGCGACTACATCCATGTCGGCGGCCTCTTTCTCGGCTACGTTGGACGTGCTGGCCGAGTCGGCTTCTCAAGATGCAAGCCGCACCAGAATGGCGCGGATGGAGACGGCGACCAACCTCGGCAAGGGCTACAAGTACAGCTCGAGCTCGATTGTGCGCGTGGCCATTGCGACAGGTATTATCGTGCTGGGCGTGTGTGCGTTGTTAATGTTTGCCAAGGTGAGTTTCGAAGGTGTTGCAAGAGGAAGCCCAAGGGGAGGAAGAGAAGGCTAGGGAGGAGCAGGCTGGGATGAAGCCAGGCTGGGATGAAGCTACGTCGGCGCGGACGGCTTCGCGGACCCTTGCCTAGTCTCCGGTCTGCGAGACTCCTCTCTCCATCTAGTCTTCAGCAGCTCGTCTGCCTCATACTCGCGCTCGCTTCCCAGTGTGTACTCGGCTCCCAACGCCCGCTCGCCCAACGATAACCCCAGGTCTCAGGATGGGTGCGCTATCGCCAGCGCCTGAGTCGCGAACGCGCCCTCAGCAAAGCGCATGACAGCGAACAGCGTGCGCGCGCCTTTGAACTCGCCGCGTGGGCCGATACGCCCGGCCAAGCACCAGTCAGCGGACGCGACACCGACCGCCGTCGCTGGTGGCAGCGAAACAAGAACAAACCGGAGGACAAGGAGAAGCGGCGAGGGTTACGAGGCAAGACAAATGCGTATGCAGTGTACGAGTGGGAGGGAGTCCCGCAATAGACAGCCATCAGTTGTGCGCGTTATATATTCTCTGAGTATCGAGGATGACCTGTACATGTAGTTGCATCATGGATCTATAGATGGCTTGTACAGCTTTTACATGAGTGGCTTGCTGCGCCCGCTCACGCTCACGCGGCAAACTTGCCTAGGCCCATGACGCGGTCGCGCGCCTCCTCGTATTTGGCTTTGGTCTCGGCGACCACGTCGTCGGGCAGCGCGACGCCCTCTTTGCCCTTGAGCCCGCCCTTGATCAGCCAGTCGCGGAGGTACTGCTTATCGAATGAGTCCTGGGGCTTGCCCTCCTGGTACGCGGCAGCCGACCAGTAGCGTGACGAGTCGGGTGTGAGCGCCTCGTCGATGAGGATGAGCTGCTTGCCGTTCGGCGTGTCGAGAAGGCCGAACTCGAACTTCGTGTCGGCGAGGATCAGGCCGCGCTCGAGGGCATACTTCGCGGCAGTGTCTGATGTAAGCATAGTACAGGGCTGGAACGGGAGACCCGAGCGTTGATGGTCCAAGCCTCGCGGAGACGCCTCCAGAGGGAGACAGCTTGTCCAGAGCCTCGCGCTCCCCAGATCCTGGGCATCCCCGTACGCCCAGTCGCACACACAACTCACTGTAGAGCTCCAAAGCCACACGCTCAATCTCAGCAGCCACTTCGGCACCGCAGATCTCCTTTGCCTTGTCGGGATGGATGTTCTCGTCGTGGTCGCCCAGGTCGGCCTTTGTGCTCGGCGTAAAGATGGCCTTGGGGAGTTTCTGGCTCTCGACTAGCCCCGCCGGCATCGGGATGCCGTGCACCGTCTGGCTCTTCTTGTACTCGTTCCACGCCGAACCGGTGATGTAGCCTCGCACGATGGCCTCGATCTTGACTACCTCGCACTTGCGCACGATCATCGACCGCCCTTCGAGCTGCGCACGGTACTCGCTCAGCGAGGCAGGGAACTCGTCCCACGCAGTCGTGCCACCCTGCAGACACGCTGGGGACGCGCCCTCGATGGACGGCGTGAGGACGTGGTTGGGAATGACGTGCTTGAGCTTGTGGAACCAGAACATGCTAAGCTGGGTGAGAGTTGCGCCCTTCTGTGGGATACCGTTCTCCATGATAACATCAAAAGCGCTGATCCGGTCCGTCGCCACGAAGAGGAGCTTGTCCGCGTCCGCCGCGTCGGGGAGCGCGTAGATGTCCCTAACCTTGCCCTTGGACAGGAGCTTCAGCTTGGGCATGTCCGTGTTAAGGACCTTTATGTTAGTCTGTGCAACAGGATCACATCCATTTACGCCCGCTCCTACGCAACGCCTACTTCTTCTTGCTGGGCTTACTCACAGCTGTGCTTGGTCCAGCAGTGGCGTTCTTCGCGGCGAGCTCCTTGGCCTTGCTCTCCTCCTTGGCCTTCCTGAGGGCAGCGCGCTCCTCCTCGGTCGGCGGACGGTTCGCGCCGCCCTTGGCCTTTTTGGCGGCCTTGGCAGCGTTCTTCTCCGCCTTAATGCGGTCAGCCTCAGAAACTACCTTCGGGTAGCCGAGACGGTTCATCTCCTGCCAGTCCGGCGATGCGTCGTAGACCTTGCGGATCGGCGCGAGGAGGCGGATAAGCGCGTCCGTGACGCCTGACTTGAGGTCTCCAGGGTGGAGCTTCTCGGCAACGTACGCGTCCTCAAGGTCCTGGTACGAGGAGAAGTGGAGGTCACCACCAAACTTCTCGGGGCGCTCAATGGTGAAGACGGTCCCCATGGGCGAGGTGGCCGAGGCAAACGACATCTCGCCGACGTAGCGTTTCTCGCCCTTGGCCACGGCCTGCTCGTCGCGCAACATCTGCGCGGGGATGAGCACAGCCTTGAGGAAGGCGAGAATACCGTTTCCTTCAACGACACCTGGCTCGCACACGGCCGCCTTAATCTTGGCCTTGACGTCAGAGGGCGAGTCTAGGAAGTCGATTTTCGACTTGGGGTCCGATGCGGACATCTTGCCGCCGCTCAGGCCTGGCACCATCCCGTTCATGAGATGCGCACGCTTAGCGTACCCGAGCTTCGGAAGGTAGTGGGCGGCGAACATGAAAATCTTGCGCTGGTCAACACCGCCGAACTGGATATGCACGTCGAGGTACTGCTCGTCAAGGCACTGCAGGCCAGGGTACAGGAGTGAGCACATCTGTGGCGAGGTCGAAGCCTTGACAACGTCGGCGCCGGCGTGCTCGGCCTGCTTGACCGTCGTCAACGAGTTGAAGCGGTAGACGTCGAGGGTGTAGTCGGGCTTGAGCTGGTACGACGAGCCTGTGACGAACTCGAGCTTGTCAGTCGGCACACCGAGCGTCGTGAGCACTGCGTGCAGCAGGTACGAGTAGTACTTGACACGGTACTTGAGGACGTCCATCGTCGACTTGTTAGCATCGAGGAAGGCATGAATGTCTGCTGTCAGTCAAGCTCCCGTTCAGTACACACCGGCCAGGAGGACCTTGACGTGGACACCTGCGCTCAGGAAGTCGGCAATCTTGATCAATGGCACGCAGTATGCAATGTGTGCTGCCGTCAGTTTCTCTGAAAAACAACCAGCTCACGCCGCCCAGTGGGCGCAGTGCCCCAGTAGAGTCGCGGAGTCTCGCCATCTGCGAGAACCTGCCGGATGATGTCGGCAGAGGTGACCTCCGCGAGGTCGCGGGTGATGCGCTCAAAGCGCGCCTCAGCCTCAGGGTTGAGGGCGATTGTGACGGTCTTTTCCTCTTTCTGGTTTATGAACTCGAGCTCGTCGGACATGATGTTGACAGCGATGAAGCAATGTTGAGTGAGATGCTCTATCAGCATAGCACGGCTGACCGCCGAGTCGAATTAGTCGACCACGTGCCTGTGTCCGGGGGGTCAAATCGATCATTATCAGGGAATGGGTCCATACACGTCATTCTGCGTCCTCTCCTCGTCCTCCTGCTCTCTCCTCACGCCACACGCACTCGTCCTCCTTCTGCTCCTGTCTCCGCTGCATCCCCATATCCTCTCTCCGTTCGTACTCTGTTCATGTATCGTTCTTCTCCTTGCCTGCGGTCATAATCATGCTAACAATCACATTCTGTCCATTTAGTTATATA
Organism: Cutaneotrichosporon spelunceum; assembly: GCA_030805415.1. NCBI lineage: Eukaryota > Fungi > Basidiomycota > Tremellomycetes > Trichosporonales > Trichosporonaceae > Cutaneotrichosporon > Cutaneotrichosporon spelunceum. The sequence continues at coordinate 111,664 of BTCM01000005.1, forward strand.
ATCCAACCAGTAGTGCTTGGGGCGTCCCACATCGCAATGAGTCAACATGATGCATATGCGGCACAGGTACGATACAATGCAAGGAGTGTGTGGTGCAGATTCGGCGCGCGGTACTATTATATACGCGTCATTTTGATTGGGACACGAGAGTTCTTGTTCTGTCCATTCAACTTCGGTCATTGAGAGGAACAAACATCGCCGCAGAGTAGCCAAGGCTATCCTCGCTTTCAGGACGTGGACGGCGTTCGCTGACGCCTGGCACAGGCGTGGAGGCAGGTGAGGGACCCTGGCTTATCCGCCGACCGCTATTTGGCCCGCGACCGTCATGCAGCATTTCGTTCGAGCCGAACGACGTGACGCTCGGTCGATGATGTTGCCGCGTGTCGTGATATGAAGAGGGAAGTCCGTGATACGAAGAGGGAGGTCCACTCGCGATAAACTCCTCGTCCTCTTCCTTTATGAGGTGCGACATGCTCGAGCCACTGGGAGTCGGTAAACGGTCTGGCCCGTCGCCCTTGCGCCGCACATTGAAGCTGCGTGGGGGGGCGGTGAGCAACGGCGCTGATGTCATCTCGCCGCTGTCAGAACGTGGCGGGCGTGGGGTTGGCATTCCTCTGCCCATGCCCTTGCGTTGGACTTTGAACGTCGACGGTCCGCGAGGAAGTGGAGGGGCGTCGACACCCGCAAGAATCGCGCCAGAGACGTTCATTGCGACGGCCTTGCGCACCGAGTTCTCAGTTCGCTCCTGCTCGTCCATCGTCCTGTTCTTCCGGCTGAAGAGCGCCTTCCATCCACGCGACGGTGGTGGCTGCTGGTAAACCTCATCCAACAAGTCCCCCTGGCTGAGGCGTGCACGACGCCGAGCAGGGCCGGGGGGGCCAGGTTCATCGTCCGAACCAGAATCATCCGCGACGTTCAGGCCACTGGACGACTTGGTAAACCAGTTGCCGCTGGACCATGAGCGTCTCTTGTGACTGTTGGCGCGTTCATGCTCCTCAGCCTCAATCGTAATGTTGTTGAGCGACCGGCGGCGAGAGATAGCTAACGGAGGTGGTCTACCAACAGTGCGGTCGGGACGAGCACCCACTGTTGGCGGGTAAACAGTTCCTATGCCAGGTGATGTCGACGACGAGCGCATTGGAGGCGACGCGGTCGGCTGCATGCTGGGCGAAGACAGTTCCTCCATTATGGCAGATGACGAGTATGCGCGTGTGTGTTTCAGCACCTGGTGTTGGTCGTCCGACTTGGTGACGCGTATCGATGGCCCACCGCTGTTGAAGTGGCCGCCAGACAGACGTGGAGAGGCCACCGGTGTTGTCCCTGTACTCGGTGACCCCAGCGGCTGAGCGTTGCCGTAGTAGCTCATCGGCGCCCACGACTCTGCTGCGCGGTTCTCGTCGGATAACGTGAGCATGCTGCCCTGGTCAGACACTGAACGTCGCCCACCAAAGTCGTTGACAGACGACATGCCCGGGTTGTTGACGGCCATGTACGAGCCACGGGGCCCGTGGCCGTGGTCGTGGTCCGAATCCAGCAGAGGGTAGCTCATACGCTCAACGCCCTGCGAATGGCGGTCGAGCATCATCTGAGTCGTGAGGGAGCCAACGACGGAGACATTCTGCTGGAGCAGCCGCGAGTTTCGCTTCCTGCGGCGACGCGCGGCGGCCTTGCCACCACGCACACCGTTGAGGCAGTCCAGGTCCATAATGGCTGCAAAGATGCCACCGTCGATGGGATGGTTGGACTCGTCAAACGGCGAGCGTCCGAAGAGTCGAATCAGTCCCTCGACAATCTTCGTCAAGACCATTAGGAACAGGAAGATGAAGACGATAGCCTGGAGAAGGAGGATGACGTAAGTGATCCACTGGCCGGGGGTTCCGCCCGCGTTGACCTGACGCGTGAGCTGTTGCTGAAAGGTAATTGCAACTTACTTCCTTGGCCATGACCATGGTTAGGACGATCGACGCGATGCGCACTACCGAGACGAAAAAGACAAACGCGCCCATGCTCGCACCCTGGCCCCACGGGCTCCAGAACGTTGTCGTCATGAAGGACGCGAGCTCGACAACAATGAGGACGATGGTCTGCGCAAGTCCGCTCTTCTGTCCAGCGCCAATAACGATGCCGCTGGCAAGACTGCCAAACAGAGGGAGTGCTCTATACAGCTGTTTCTCGGGCTCGTAGACGTTGTACATGGTGCCAAGCGCGAGCAGCGTACGTGCCGCGTCGTACAGCTTACCAGTGGGTGTGCGCGAGATCTTGAACAGGATAAAGGTCGGGATGAAGACGGAGATGACCGAGAACGCGAGAGCAGCAAACACCTTGGAGACAATGGAAGCGCTTTTGAGGCTGAGCTGGTATATGGAGAACGCCGTGACCGGGAAGTGGAACGTAATGATGAGGCGGAGAAGGTTGCCATACAGCGCCGAGAAGTGGAATGCACCAGCCTCGCCGCGTGGCATGAAACGTCTTCGGGTCCGGTGCCAACGCGAAGGCACGGTAGCCTTGGCCTGACCAGTATGGCGCAAGCCGCCATGTTTTGGTGTGATCAAGTCGCCCGATTGATTCCATTCCTTGCTGCCCATGGTTGTCGCGCTTATGCCACCAGAGCTGTGCCGTGGAATATGTTTGCTGCGCGCTGTCACCTGCTTGCTACGATCTGGGCCAAAGGCTTCGGTAAGCCAGTGGATGAGCCACATGAGCAGGCTAAAGACGACGATGACGGCGGCCAGCATGAGGAACAGTGTGAGGCAGGTGCCGAAGAGGTCTTGCGGCCGCAAGCCAACCATGCGCGCCCACGACAGCATGCCATCAGGAGTCCAGTCGAGGTCCAACAGTCGCGGCTTGGCCGACTCGTTCAGGTAGAGTGCATGTGCCGGGTCGGTGATGTGATTCTTCATGCTGTCGGGGGCAGACCAGTTGGTGGGGTAAACGGACTGGTGCTCGTTTGAAACGACAGAGACGTTCCAGACCAGGTTGGCCCACGCACTTTGTGTGACAATGGCATAGAAGAAGCCTGGCCAGTTGACTCTGATCATGCCAAGCATGGTGACAAACTGGATGTGGTGGACAATGTCGCGGAGGCTAGGGGTAACTGTGCGAGATCAGCACGGAGCGTGACAACGAGACAGACCAAACAGCACGTACCGAAGCGGAGTAGGGCAGCACTGGCTCCCAAGCGTTCGCCACTCAATCCCGAAATAAGCATTGTGCCCCACTTGAGCATGTGCGCTTCGCGCTGCGCCTGGTCGTTGCGGTCGAGTCCGATTACCCATCCCGCAGCGAAGCGCGCCGACCAGGTGACAATCCAGTACGCAATGGCAATAGCCGCCGGCACCCACAGGAAGACCTGGTAAGGCCACGAGTTCTCCTCGTACGGCACGACACTAACTTGGAGGCAAAGAAGAGAGAGCGCTGGATCACTCGCGTCCACTACGTGGATCTCGGTCCGTAATGTCGTGAGCGCGTGAATGTTGTAAAGTGGTACAGATACGTTGATGCCGTAGGCGCCCGTTGGGAAGCCAATGTCAATGGGACAGAAGTTGTTGGGTCCATCGTTCGGCGCCGATGCGTTCGCGGGCCACAGTGAGTTGCAGGCATAAGACGTGGACGTGTATTGCATGATCCCAGCCTCGGTGGTGGTTGTGAAGAGGGTCGCTGAGATCAGCGGCAATTTCCCACTTGCTGTCTTGCGACAGCTCTCGTCTCGCTGTGAAGCGCTGTGTTATGTTGCACCGCGCTTGTCGTCCATCGTCATCTACTTACCTAGTTTCTGACTAGTCTCGTTGTAACCCTTCAGGTTTGTGAGTGCTCTGCCAAGAATGTCGATGCGCAAGACATCGTCATGGTCGCCGACAAGGTTCTGTCTCGCGGCTTGGCGGCCGGGCACAAGGGTGGCTAGGACATTGTCAACCAGCAGCTGATATTGCTGAGGGGCTACGGGTTGATATGAGCCAAGACAATTGGACCACTTTGGGGTGAAGATGGTCGCAGAGGATTGGGGAAGAAGGGCGACTACCGCCCCGAGGAGCGCAGCGACATGCATGATGACGAAGCAGCCTCGGGGGTGTGCCGTGGGCGATGTGGTGTGGCCTGGGTTGGGGGTGGGGAGTCAAGGAAGGCGATGGCGGAGTTGTATAGTGAAATGCCGAGGTGCGGCCAAGTCGGAGACGGAGTGTATGTGCAGTGAGAATGAGGATGAGGGCGAGGAACAGAGAGTGTTGAGGGACCCGGGATGAAGATGGGGAAGATGAAGGGGCGGAGGAAGAAGAGGAGGGGATGAGGCGGAGTTGGGAGAGGAGAAAGGGAGTGAGAATAAATGGATAGAGAAGGAGAGAGGGAGGATGGAGACAAGGACGAGTCCGCGGATGGTAGGGTCGAGGACAAGGCCAGCTGGTGTTGGACCTGGCGGGTTGAATACAGACGGTGTGTAGGGTGGCGTGAGGGTGATGTTTAAGGGTGATTAGGACTCTGGGGTGGTTTCCTTTCCATGCAACCGTGACCCAAGGGACAAATCCAATTTGGTCTGGCGGAGAACAGGGTGCACCCCCCCAGTGTACAACTGACATCAAGCCATGCCGTCACTCGACAGCTCGCTCCGCATCCCATCCGCCGCCCTGCCGCACTTGACAAACGCCTCCAACCTCCAACCCTCAGTGTGCAGTCGACTGTCAGGCTCCTGCTTGAACATCCTCACTGGCTTGGCAGACAAGTGCAGCCACCCCGATTCGTCGGCCGCCATGTGATGAGGAACCACGCATTCATGTACTGTATCATGTTCATCGTCCAACGACGTCATTCGTCCTCACACCCACCAATTGACACATTACACGAAACAGCATTCTCGATAAGCCTTTCCAATTCAAATTGTGACTCGCCATGGTTGACAGCCTATATGACGACAGTATGCAATCGAGCAGCATGGGCCTGCATGTGCGCTCCAGTACACAACGCTGACCGATTCTGCACATGATTCTTGATTTTATTCTCCGACTCTATGCAGTGGCATAGCATCAGCCCAGTCACGCAGCAGTCACGGCTGAACGAGTACAGTTTACGGGCAGTTTAAGGTGGCGTCCTCTGCCGGACGGACGGAGAGGGGAGGTGGGTTGACCCTTTACAACGAGGCAACAACTAGTGGGCGCGCATGTACGAGTGCCTCATTGATACATACAGTACTCCATCTATCCAAGAACCTAAACCCAGAGCACTTGCGGCAACTGCTATCGTCACCAATGCACGTATCATGTGACCTGGTGCCTCAAACGTAAGTCCAAGGTACCAAAGGGTTGTTTAGAGCATTTGTTGTGCGTCACCCAAGCAAGTGGACGCAGCAAGTGGAGGCAACTTGAGGGACACTCCAGAATGGGCAAGGCAAGGGGATCAAAACGGAGAATGTGGGCGTGACCAACAGATGCAGTAACGAGGGTCGAGTGGGGCAATGACACAGCCGAAGAATCGAGTCGGACCATTGCCTAGTCGTTCAGGCCCGCCGGTTGACCAGCGTAGAGTCCTTTCTTGCTGACATTGTGGTGAGGCAAGAGGTTGGTGAGGTGGTGAGGTGGTAAGAGGAGAGCTCTTCGGTAGCAAAAGGTGCAGAACGCCGCGCACGCCGACGCCGCGTCGACTCGGCTCTGACGCGAACCCATCCATAATACAATGTCTATCTACTTCTTGAGCTCTGCGACCTCTTTTGTCAGCGCCTCGGCAAGTGCCTTAGCAAAATCGGGCGTCTTGACCATGAGCGCGAAAGGCTTCATCTTGCCCTCCAGGTCGAAGCCAATGAACCGCACATGCTTCCCTTCAGCCGTGGCCTTGAATGCATCGTGTAGGCCCATGTTGAGCACAACGGTCCCGCTCCCGTCTGCGCGCATCAGGAGGCGGCGCTTGCCATCCTCGCCACGCTTAAGCTTGAGCTGTCCCAGACCTACGACCGTGTTCTTCCCGCCCTCGAGGTCAAATAACTTCCCGCGCTGCTCGTAGACAGTCGTCTCACCCTCCTCGCCCGCACCTTCAGTCTCGGCAAGGTTCTTCGACTCCTCCTCCGCCGGTGCCTCAGGAGCGGGAGTTGAAGTGGCCGGAGCCGGGTTGGTGGATGCTGGAGAGGAGACAGCAGGTGTGGAGGAAGAGCTGCCGAATGAGAACGTGGGCGCACTCGACCCGAAGGAGAACGGCTTGGGAGCCGTGGGCGACGATCCAAAGGAGAACGGAGGCTTGTCAGTTGGTTTGTCAGCGGCCTTGTTAGCCACTGCATTGTCGGCCTCGGCCTTGTTGTCCTGCGAGCCGCCAAAGGTGAACCCCGACCCGGAGGAGCCGAACGAGAAAGGTTTGTCTGCTGGCTTTGAGCTAGAGGCGGAGCCAAAAGAGAAAGCAGACTTCTCAGCCGGCTTATCTGTGGACGACGTGCCAAACGAGAACGCCGGCTTGTCCGCCTCCTTGGGCGCCGCGGTCCCCGAGCCAAACGAGAAGAGCGAGTTCGATGCAGGCACCCCTTGCGAAGACGGTTGGTCCGGCTGGCCGTTCTTCTCAGCGCTTCCAAAGCTGAACCCAGTGCTTGGACCCTTGCTTGGGGTAGAAGCCTTGCCGAAAGGGAGCTGTGGCGCTGTGCCATCGGCGCCGAACTTGCCAAGCTTCTCGGCAGGACTGAACGTCTTGCTGTCAGGAGTCGTTGGCACAAGGGGAGCGGATGGTGCGAACGCGAACAGACCAGGCGGCTTTGAGGCACCGAACGAAAACCCCTGGCCCTTCTTCGGCTCGTCCTTCTTCTTCTTCTCTGGCTCGTCCTTCTCGGCAAGGACAGCAGCAGCAGCAGCGTTGACTGCATCCGAGCTCTTCTTCGCGGCCACGGAGAAGACAGGCGCGGGTGACTTCTCGTTCTCTTCCTGGGACGGCTTGCCCTTCTCCACCTCCTTCTCCGCAATCTTGGCGAAAGCTTGAGCGGATGGCGCGGCGGCGGGTGCGGGCTTCCATCCCGCCTTGGCGCTTGACTCCTCGAGGTATCCTTCGTACTGCCGCATGAGGTCCGGTAGCACGGCGCCGAGGTTAATGAACTCGTTGCTCGTGATGGTCCTGGAAACGAAGCGCAGGAACGCGGCATTCAGCCCCCGCAGAGCGGTGTAGTATGCAACTTCACCATCGTTGGGAGGCACAGACTGCGATGGGAGGATGCCGCTCGACGGGCGCTGGGCGGGCCGCGCCGATTCCTTAGCATTCGATGAAGCTGTGGGGGCGAATGAGGGGGTTGGTGCGGCGGTGGGGGCAGAGATGGGGGCGGGAACGGCGGCCTTGCCACCAAAGTTGAACCCGCTAAACGCGGGCTTAGCGGCAGCTGCTCTATCCGCAGCCTTCTCGGCGGGTGCGGCGGCCTTGCCAAAACTGAATCCGCCGAACGCCGGCTTTGAACTGTCGTCCATCGCCTCGTCCTCCTTCTCTTTAGACTTGTCTGTTGAGCCAAAGGAGAATCCCGACGCAGGGGTGGAGGATGGAGCAGTCGCAATGGGTACTAGCGCAGCATTCTTCCCAAAGCTGAAGCCTCCGAACCCTCCCGACGGCACTGAAGGAGGGGGCGCGGCCACGGGAGGAGGCGCCGAGCTCGAGCTCGAGCCGTTGCTTCCGCCGCTTCCGCCAAACGCCAAGGGCGATGGTGCAACTCCCTTTCGCTTCGGAATACCACGGATCCTTCCGTCAGCTTCCTCCATACCTCGATCTTGGACTCACTGCCGTCCCTCGACGGGCTTGAGCGCCTGGGTGCGGACGCCCGGCTGGCATCAGCATCATTGGTGACCACCACCATCCTCCCCGGGCGCGCGACCACTCACATCCTCCTCCTCGTTGTCAGAGGCGTCGTCGCGGGTCTTCTGACCGTCTGCTCCGCGCTTTGCCATGTTTAGAGAGTGTGATGTTGACAGACGACCTGTAGTTGCGGTTGCGAGAAGGACAAGAAGTGAATGTGCATCAAAGCAAAGAATGTGGAATGTCGCGTGGATTTGGTTCCGTCCGTGCAACACGACAGTGACGACAGCGATGATCGATTGCTATCAGCAGCAGCAGCAGCATCACCCAAGAGCACCAAGAGAGCATTGACATCAACATCTCCTTCCTCGTTCTCTCCCTTCTTCAACCAGATTGACTAGAGGCTGCAAGTAAACGCCCTACAGGGCATTACTAGGTGCTGCACTAGAGCTAGAGTGAGCTGCCGACTATCCCAGCACCAGCCCCGCCACTGACACACAGGATGACGTCCCCAACCACCCACTCTAGCGCGGCTGACGACTCGCTCCGCTCGGCGGTCGTGTCTGGCAGCTCGGAAGGGCGAGACCGCCCGCCCGCGCCGTTAGGACCTCGCAACCGCCAACGCCAAGGCAGCGCGCGCACTCACTACACCATTACGCCTCCGCCACCAATCAGCATATCACTTCCAGCTGTGGTGGCAGCGCCAGAAGCAGTACCTATGTCCTCATCAGACGCAGCGCCTGGTATGGAGGATGAGCCCAAGTCCGTGTCCCCAACTCCCCAAACTCCCACAACATCACCAACGGCGCAAGTGTTGCTCGCCCCTGTCCCAGAGGCCACCGTCTCCGCCCCTCCCACCCTTCCCCCTCGCACTCTCCCTCCCCTGCCCTCCTATCAACCTCTCGCTCCAGAAACCGCCACCGCCTCCTCCCCAGCTGATTCTGGCATCCAGCTCAGCCCCGCGACGACCTCTACAACCAGCGTCGAGATTATGAGCGCGGCGCAGACGGAATGTAGCGAGCCCGAGTCTCTGCCTGGCTACAGTCGCGAACGGTACCGCAGCCCCGAGGCTGTGATTGAGCATGTCGAGGACAACGATTGTTCACTACCTCCTGGAATTGTGGACGCGACGTGGGACGACAAATGGGACAGCAATGAGAGCGACAGATGGGAGCCCAAGATCAGCCATCCGGAGCGCCCGCAGATCGGCCCCGGTCGCCTGCCTCTCCGCTTCCTCCAGGATATCCACCACCACCCGCTAGTACGGCCGGCTGTCATCAACGTTCCCCCCCATACCAAGCTCCCATCTGCTTCCCCCCGCACCTCGATCTCTTCCATTGACGTGGCGCCATCGATGCCCGGCATCACGATCGACGATGTGTGGGAAACCCTCCCTGGTGGACTGGCGCAGCGCGGAGAGTGGTACTTCTGCGCTGAGTGCTTTGGATGGTTTCACATTATCGCCGGATCTGGTGAACCGCCCGAGTACCGTGGATACGACAACCGCATCCCACGTCCGCGCATGAACGAATCTGACGAAGACGAGCTCCAGGCCTGGGGCACCGAAAACTCGCGGTTACGCGACATGCAGCTGAGCCGCTCCACAGCACCCCACTCTATGGGACATTTCCACACCTTTGAGCGACTGCTGGACCTCCACGATGACGTCCGCATCGACAGGGTCGTCGTTGACGGTCTTGTGGAGACGTTTTCTCATTTCGATCCAGCTTATGGCGTCGTTCCTTCACAACTCGTCGGCTCCAATCTCGGGCGCGAGAACAAGAGCGAACTCCACATGTCGTGCTCAAGTGACTGCTGGGTCGTCGTGCAAGGACCTGTCGGCGGGCAGCTACCAAAGGCCGCCGCTCACGAGTGGACGCAGGAGAAGCGCGACAACCCGGGGCCTGGGGGGAACGGCATCGAATCAGCCATCGAAGGGTGGCAACTCGTCCTCAGGCTCCTTCAGAACCCGCTGTTCCAGGAAAAGCGAGGATGGATCAAGATGTCCAACCCCAAGTTCTTCGAGATGATTGGGCCGAGTCTCAGGTCGTAAGTGCCTCTAGCTGCTATGCTGACGTCAGCTCAATCATGTTACAGCACATAGGCTTCAGCTGTATGAGCGGTGACGACGGATACCAGGTCGGACCGTTTTCAGCGGGAGAGCTTGTCACCACGGAACATGTCGAACAGATGTACAAGTACATGCTGCGAACCTGGGTCGAGTTAACCCTGTACCTCCAAGCATTTGAGCGTAACCACGGTGGGTTGGAGCGCGTTTGCAACGTTAACGCAGGCAAACCTGTGAACACGAGCTACATCTCTTCGTCCACAGTCGCCGAGGTCATCGGCCCAATCCTCGAGCTGAAGAACATTCCGAGAGGTAAGAAGCACTGGGCAAACATGTTGACACCAGCACAAATGCCTTGGGGCAAGGAATCATACTCTGCACTCGAGACGCTTGGCGTGTCTGCCGAGGACACGTTGGAAACCATTGATGTTGCGTACGATCTCCAGATGTCTGAGAACATCGCCCGTTCAGCTGCATACTTCACCGCACTGGAACAACTGTCGACGGTGGACCGGCCTGACGTCGACACCCTACGCCTCAAGGTTGCTATGGAGCGTTCCATTGACCGTTTCTCTCTAGGTAAATATCGCTGTCGGGCGCATCTGATGTCAGAGGAATTAGACTCGGCATACGCGCGTATTGGGCTGGACCAAGCCCATCTGGAAGCCATCATGGTGGACCGCAAAGAGCTTCCCGCGGAGTACATCTACGACAAGCACCGCGAGACGATCCAGAATGCGGCCGACGCCGAGCAGCGCATGCAGATCTCCAACGCCCTCGTCATGATTGGAAAGGATCGGGGTGACACTGTCATGCAGAGCCTGGGTCGCGTCGGTGGCACGCATCTCTCTTTAGACCAAGCATATCGCGAGTTCAACGTCACTCCGGATCAGCCTATTGATAACGAGATGCTCATCTTGTGGGCCTGGTTTCTGCCGAGCAAGCTGACTGCAGGCAATACGAGTCGTGGATCGCCGATAGACCCAGCCGCAAGGACCACTATCGCCAGGCCCTGAGTTTAATCGCGAACGCACCTGGGCAAGAGCGGCCCGCCATTCAGGCGTTCCTTGAGGGCAAGGACATCTCCGAGTTGCAAGGTCCAGTGCGCCGCGACATTCCCGCCGGACTGCGGAACATTGGTAACACGTGCTACCTCAACTCGGTTTTCCAGTTCCTCTACGCCGTCAAGCCGATCCGTGACGCAGTACTGGGGTTCGAGCATACGCCACCTGCGGCTCCGCCCGAAGACGAGGACATCAGGGCGACCGAGAAGCGGATCAAGATCCAGTCGTCGTGCCGCTGTAAGTCTACCCCTCTGACAGGAGCTGACGACAGTCGTCGAGATGCTCGGAGAGCTTTTCCGGCAGATGTACGAGACGGAACAGGCAGCAGTAACGCCGGCTGAGGAGCTCGCACGCCTCGCTATTCTGCCCATCGACCTGGTCGACCAGCGCCGCGACGCTGTACCAGCACCCAAGACGGGACTCACGATCGACACATTGCCAACCATCCCTCCACTCGCGTCACCGTCATCGTCGGCCATGCCGACAACGACGGACACGACGCCGATCACCCCAACCTCAGCCTTATCCCCGACTATCTCGTCCGCAGGCTTATCGCCACAAATCAGACCGTCACCACCCCCTCGCAGAGGCAGAGTCCTTGGCAAGAGGGCCAGTGAGGATCGCGAGTCGACGTTCGGCGGCAGCGAGGAACGTCTGCGGTCGTCATTCAACCGCAGCAGCAGCGTGATCGACGTGGATTCGCCAACACGTGGTTCGTCCACCGCAAGCGATGTGCCAAGAAACGAGGACGTCGAGATGAAGACCGAAGAGTCTCAGGGCAATGATCTGTCTCCTGCCGATGCGGGCCTATCCGGCCTGGAGCTCGCATCGCCAAGCAACGTCATGGACGGCCCGATGACTCCCAAGATACGCAGCACTATGCTCCTAACTCCTGACGCAACCCCTCCTCGGGAGATTGGTCCACAGTTCCCAGACGATGGTATGAGCATGGCCGATGCCTTACGCTCCGGTCCGCCACCATTACCTCCCCGCCGCCGCTCGCTGGCGTTAGTAGCTGCCGAAAAGTTTGGCCTGCAACAGGACGCTGCCGAGATTCTCATCAACGTGCTCAGCCAGCTCGAGTACGCGTTCGACAACGGAGACGGAGGCAACCTCATCAAGGGCCTCTTCTCGGCCCAGTTCCGGCAGCAGATGCTCATGGACTCTGGTAACGGATTCACTGAATCGCACCGGCCTGTCGAGAGCCAGTTCTCACACCCCATCATCGGCGTTGAGGAGGACGATAAGGACTTGTACGACGGCCTTGCGGAGTTGTATCTCAGTGGCGACGAGGTCGACTATGAGGGCAAGAAGGGGTACAAGATGGACCTGCTGGACGAGCTCCCACCAGTGCTGTACATCCTTATGCGACGCAGCCAATACGACTTCGCGCGGAACCGGCAGATCAAGACCAACACGTACATCAAGTTTGGCGAGACTCTCGCGATGGACCGCTTCCTGGCTGGAGCCGACCCCCTCCGTCGCGAAGCGAGTATTGCTCTCACACGCCAGATGATGCGCATGCGCGCGCGCCGCCACGAACTGCGGCACCACAAACCCCTCTCGATACCAGATACGTTCCGACTTGTGCGCGACGCACTTGACGACAAGCTTGGCGCACTGCTAGGTGACGACGCACCTGCGCCAGACGTCCTCGACGGACTGGGTATACAGGCTACGCGTGCGGAACAGGAGATTGCGCTGCTCAGCCGCGACCTTGTGGAGGGCAAGGAGACGCTCGAGGCAATGTGGGCTGATTCTCGTGACGTTGAGTACGAGCTCGTGAGCGTGTTCGTGCATGGAGGTACTGGCACGGGCGGGCACTACTGGACGTACCAGACGGCACCGGGCGACGGCAAGTATTACTATTACTCGGACGACACTGTCAAGGACGTTCCGGCTGCCGATGTCTTCCAGGACAAGTCGAGCCAGGGTGTCAGCCCCGCGCTGTTGGTGTATGTGCGCAAGGGGCAGGGACTAGTGGATACGCTGCACCGCCGGGTGGCTGAGGAAGCAGCGGCTGAGGCAGCGGCCGGAGAGACGGAGGAGCTGAGGGAGAACAGCGAGGAGGGTGAGCAGGCCAAGGCAGGTGATAAGGCCACGAGACGCGAGGATCCCGCAGCATCGCCCACCTCGCCACGCGTCACGTTTGCTGTCCCGCCGGTTTCCGGGCCGCTGTGGGCCGCGAATGAGTGGCTGCATGGATAGACAGAGCAGCAGCAGCGGTGGCCGAGGTTTGAGCAGGAGTCCAGGTTTAGTCACTTGGAGGAGCAGCACTGCATGTATCGTGTGGATGGATGCCATGGGACGGACATTGGCCTGTGCGCGAAACTGTGCGGAACGGGAATGTGCGCGCATACTGTACCGGCGAGGTCTTCAATATTTCCAGCACCCCCTCAAGCACGGAGAGTACGTCGCGTATGAGACTGCACCATTGCAGATGTGGAGATGCAAATTTGCCAGTCTTGATCTGCAGAATTTTCCAAGTACGGAGATGCAGGGAAATAGGTCATGGCGTGTCTCATTGTCAACCAGTGCTGTGCTGTACTCCCTTGGCCACACCTGGTGAAACGCTGTACATCTTGGACACTCGAGTTGCCTCGTGAAATGATTCGGTGGCGCGGATAAGCATGGAGCCGAAGCCCAACCCTGGGACGTTCGCATTATCCAGCGCCTCGTAGTAACCAGTCTTGGGCGCAGCCGATTGACTAGCCCGCCAGTCTGCAGCCCTCAGCTCGCTAATGTACGACGAGGGACGCAACATTGTGTTGGTTTCCAGCGGCGACGTTGGGCTGTCGTTCCCGCCGTAGGGCTTGTGCGAGGCATGTAAGCGTGCTGCAGCTAACCCGCTCGCCGAGTCACTGAGAAAGGAGAAAGGGCACTAGGGACTGTTGAGGAGAGCCAACAATTGGTACACCATAGATGGATCCTTGGTACGAAAGGACCAGAATCTGTGTTTCCGATTTGGTTATTCAGTTGTGCGCAGCTCGTGAGCAGTTCACTCATAGTCGAGGTACTGACGGCGTCCAGGTAGATGCTGACCTTGTCGCCATATCAAACCTTGTCGCACATCAACACATTGTCTGCTGTCTCTCTTGGCCTCTTCTAGACATTTTGGGCAGTCATATAAGGTAGCAGCAAGGGCATTCTGTTAAAAGTCGACCGAGGACATTAATCAGAGCAGCAGGGATTGCAATATAGGTCTCCTATTGTTATATTGGTGGACCACTCAACTTGCATACGCCACAGTGGGCATATGTATCCCTTACTGGGAGCAGGCTCATGGACTGCATGTCAAGTGCTCATTGCTGCAGAAGAGGCGTGGATAAGCCAGGCTCGGAGCCGCCGAGGTGATCCTTTCTGTGCAGCCGGTAGAAAGCGGCACCATCAGTACAGGTAGAGATATGTCACAGCATATCTGTCATTGGGTACTCTAAGGGGTGTATCCCGTCAGCCACCTGCCACATTTAAGCAGGCAGGCTGACCTACGGCTGCGTACATCTGCTTGTCCATCTATAGACTCTAGCGAAGAATGATCTTCAATTCTCGTTCACGGCAATGACGACCGTAATTGTGCCGTTGACCGAGGACGGAAGAGGACCTCATAAGCCGTAGTTGACGAGAGGATCGTCCGCCGGAAAGCGATGACAATGGCCCCACGAATGCCACTCGGAAGCTAAGTGTCCTCCGTTTATTGTAATCAAGCTGTTTAGCCCCCGATCACCCTTCCCAATTATTACAGCACCCCTGCCCTTTTCCTAGTTGCTGCTGTGTATCTCTACAACGCCCGCTGTGCAGACGACAGGTTCACCAAGCTACCACGAAACGCCAACAGGGCATGCTTTGTTCAAGTCCCCACCGTGCCACATTCGTGCAGTTTACCCATTTACCCGCGTGGATCTATCTCACCAAGTCTTCCCACGTGCGCCAACTGTGGCACTCGGTAAACCCGCGGCAAACCACATGGCTACCTCGGTCGCCCGCTTTCACACTGCGGCAACAGACGGCGTCAAGCCAACTTACCAGACTTGAGTGCAGGCCCCTGAGCCGTGCCTCCGAGCTTCTTCTGGAGTGTTTTGAGCCTCCGAGACGTGCGAGGTGAGTGGCAGGACGGCAGGGTGGGAAGCTGGATGTGTGTGTGACTGCGGCGTCTGCATAGCACCGGCACAAGGCGAGCGTACTCGTCCCCGTGATGGTCTAGACCATGACATCGACCCAGACTACAGAGTAAACACGAGCCGGTAGATTCGCTTATGACAGGCCGGGGTTTTGTCCGCCTGTCGTGAACGAAGGTTATGTCGATCAGGATGAAAAATTCAGGCAAGCTCTAAGGTGTAGAGTGTTGGCTCTGGGGCCGTTGACAACGCGAGGCAGAGCAGACTTGCGGAAAAGAAGCTGGCGAGCTCGGGCGACATGCCATCTCGGTCCGAACTCGGGCCGATCGGAGAATTGAGGTGGAAAGTAAAGTGGGAGCCGCGGGAGTGCGCCACCGCCACCATCCGCTCGGAGTATATTCCCATCACCGCTCGTGTGGGTGACGAATCGTCGGAGATCTCGAACTCGTCGCAAAGAGCAACGTGCGGAAAATAGTCGTCACCCTTGCCACCCTTCTCTGAAGCGTATACAGACGTACAAGCGTACGCAGCGGCTGGAACTTGTTCGCTAACACTAACAGTGCACACGGTGTCACCCCGTACGACGCTGGCCGCCAGGCGTTACCTTTGGCTGACGACAGCCTTGCAAGGTTAGGCGCCGTCCCGCCCAGAACATTATCGGGGGCTCTTCATGGTTAGTGGCGCGACGCTAGCTCTGGGAACAGCGTACATGCGTGCGCTCTCGTCATGTGCTGTGGATCCGCGCTGCCGAGGCTTTATTGGTCGATTCCAGTCAGAGAGTAACCAGAATAGAGACTAGTACGCAGCGTGAGTGTACGTAGCGTGGGAGAGCGTACCAGTACCTACTTGGCTTGAATAAAGTTGCACCCCGGATTCCAGTCGATGCTGTCGTATACCAAGGGCCTGGGCGGACCTTGCCATGTCGTCGTGGACTCTTCGGAGAATGGGCATAACGCCACCCCCTTGTTTAATCTTGGCTCGCGGTGTCGGCATCTCTCGGAATGGGCCGGCATAGCCTCGACCTAGTCTCGTAGGCTCTCGTAAACGCGCCAGGTGGCATTCCACCACCTCGCCAGCGGACGGACGGAGCAACACACCGCAATCGCCTAACCGAGGACGGCAGCACCGCCTTGGATGAGGAATAACCTCTGCTGCCGTAACTGTGCGTAAGCGTCCTCGGTTGGGGCCTGCCCTGTCACGCGTGCCTCAATACTGAGATTTATGGGACGGATACATTCAGCGCTGGATCAGTAGAGGAACGGTCGGATGGATGGACGTGTGGGAAGGACGGATAGGAGGGACCGAGGAACCAAGGTACGGTGGACGGAGAATTGATGGCTTGATTGGGTTGATGCCACGCTTCGAGTACTGTTTACCTGCCACTCTGGAATCAATCGTGCTCGAACGATCGTGTGAGGCAGGGGGACGCTGTCTTGTTCTCTAATGATGTCTCGGGACAGTATGTTTCACTGGATCAGCTGACCACAAACTAATCGCTGATAGGCGATGGGCCAGCCTGTTGTTCACACGCCGGATTGCTTGATCTGATACCCACCAACGACACCCACCTCTCTTGAGTCAGTGTCCACTCCCGCGCACCCTGGCGGGGACACCGCCACCGTCTCGTGGCGTTGTCTGGTTTAGCGCGGGGAGGCAGCTGACTGCCCAATGAATAGATTGGGAATCGCGGGTGCACCGTCTTTAGGCTTTGGGCAAGGTTGGGCAGCCTTTGGGCGCCCGAAACGGCGCCACGGGGAAGGACTAACAGTTTCAATATCTGGCACCAGGGATGTAATGGATCCGATCTTGCCACGCGATCCCGCCCGGCTTTCGATCAGCCATTGGTGGGAACCAGTAACGCCGTTTCACGAGTTCTGCTGCACATGACTCGGCCCGAGGCGCTGGGTGGTGAGCAGAGGACGGCTGTTGTGATTTGCAGGCGGGCGAGGAGGTGGGCGAAACGCCGCGACGCATTTTCGTAACCCCCTGCATGACAACTGACCGCACTGTTCACCATGATGACGGTATGTATCTGGCCCATCGGACTCGAGTCAACAACCAACTCGAGTTACCGGACGTCGCAGCGACGAGGTTTCTGAATGTTCGGTATACCCTGTCGTATGTACCAAAGTCAGGCGCCGTCGTTGGGCGAAAAGTGGCAGGGGTTGGAGCCCAAAACAAGCAGGAGATGAATCAAGCAGGTGACTGGTGACTGGGGACTGGCTCGGAGAAACGAGCAGGCTGGGCGGCGACTGCCGATGCCGTTCCCTGCTGCACTACGCGGTTGGTAGCGGCGGCCGGGGCAAGGCCGGGGTGAACCAACAAGCCGAGTTGAGCGCTCGATTGCCCACTCGGAGCCGGAGACACTGGTCGCGGCCGCGAAACGGCAGCGCTCACCCCTTGAGACCCATTCTCTGGGGAGAGCTGTGGACAGATTGAAACGGGACGCCGCCCCGTTCCGTGTGGCGGCTGCCGTGCGCCACTGCATACCGTTGACCATTGTTGGATGCATTATCGGGTCTGTATCATGACCGAAAGTGGGGAATGGTACGGTGCTTGTCGACTTGTAGCTCGCATTCGGGACGAGTGGAAACGCAGTGGAGCTTTACTTGGGCCCAAGAAATTGGGTGGACTGCATGAAAGAAGTACGACGCCCTGCGGTGCCTATCATCCACTCAACTGCCGCATGGGATCCGCGTGGTGGTTGCAGTCTGGCGGGAGCCCAAGTTGATGGCTAGGGCCGAGGTCGGTTTGTCACTGTTCTGCCACGAGATTGCATCAGATTTCGCCCAGGGAAATAACGCAGGCAGGTTTGAGCATACGACGTCACGTCCAAGTGCAGTAACGCCACTGCCCTGCCGCGGTATTCGGTTTGCGAGGCAAGCGACGTTTGGGTCTGTCCGTCTGGGGTGACTGCGGCGACTGCTGGAGCTTGGCCCTTGCTTTTGGTCTGAATGCAGGCTTGGATTTTGATGCTAACGGGAAGGGTGTACCCTGCCACACTGACTCTGCCTCAGATGCCCAGCGGCCGCCGCTCAAGGGCTGGTCCAAGCGAGGCGAGGAGAGAAATGCGAAACAAATGATGGGGAATGCATACAGCAGGCAGCATACAAGGCCATCGACCCGCGGAATGATGCAATCGGCGAGTGCGATCGTACGCAATGGGTCTCACGGTCATACGTGCTGGGTGCTGGTGAGCAAAGCCGAGTTGGTGGCGGCTGCGACATGGGTGCCAGAAAGGGGAGGACAGTATTGTCGAGTGGGGGAGAGTAGGCGACTGATCTACTAGATTTGCCGTTGAGACGACAAGATGCATCAAGCATGAATCCAGGATGGCGCCGGGGGGGTGTTTGACGGCGGTTGTCAAGTAACAGTCCAGGGTCAAGAAAATCAAGCGCCACAGGAGGGCGGAATTGGATTTTTGGGTTAAAGACAGTGTTTGATTTCGGCGCGTCATTAGGTTTGCGGTGGAGGCGCTAGTTGCCTGCCATTTCAACTATGAGTGATCATTTTTACATCTTGTTCGGCAACGGCGCTTAGGCAAGTCTAGGGGCTCCAGGGCTAGGGCTCCAGGGCTCTAGGCGATGGGTGGAGGTAACGTCTGGTACCCTGTAAATCTCGGTCAGAGGATTGAAATTGACCGTCCAAGCCTCGACCGCCCTCAAACTGAGAAATGTCAGGGTGAGCGTGTCCATTAGGGTGGTACTCGAGGAGAACCCTGTAGACAAATCAGCCAGGGTCCGAGTGCAGCCCCAGTGCATTGTAATCATCCTCGAAGATAGATTGGACCCGGTCGCCCGGAGGCGCAAGCGGTTGTCCCAGGCTGTTCCGCCGCTGCCACTGTCTGACCACCTGCGCCGTACGTATCAGAACGACCACGGCCACCACCGCCGCGACATCTGCTCTCCACCTCGTCTTCCTCGCTCTCCTTCCCTCGTCCCCCTTGCTCTCTCCACTTGTCATCCTCCTCATTCCTCATCAAAGACAGAGGTTAGATACAGAGGACGGCCGGCCCTTTCTCCTCTTTTCATTTCCATTCGTCTTGTCAAAGTGTTCATACACTGCATCGCCACGCATCTCGACGCACGCGCAGACGACGTTTGCCCATTTCCATCTCCCCACTCCCCCACCCCCACACTCCCATCCCATACTTGACTCTGGAGTCAATCACGACCGCCCACTCATCGTCCATCATCCTCAATTGCGCGACTCTCATCACTCTCACTGCGCCGCCAGCATTTCAGTATCGCGCTGGCATTCCGCCCCGGCATTCACACATCGCCGACGCGCACCAGCCACGCACCTACTCCAGCCTTGCCTCCCTCTGTTCCCACCGGGTCGGACCTCGCACCAGACATCCACACGTAAGTGCTGCTCCTGTCTCTCAATACGCCACAAGCTGTCGGCGGCGCCGCCTTGGCTCCGACCTCGTGCCCCACCACCACCCCTTTCCTCTGCCGCGTGTGCCTTTCTCGCTCTCGTTGGGTGAGAGTGCGAGGCGGCGGCGGAGACTCTGCACCACGTAGAATCTGGATTGCTTGCCAAGGAGCCTCCGCTTACACCTCAGCTTGATGTCCTTGGGCCTCGCTCCGTGATAGTGGGTGAGTTGCACCCACACAATTTGCGCCCAACCCCTTTCTCTGCTCGCCTCCATCCTGCAGCGCGAAGCAATGTCGCGTCTGGTCCCGTTGTCTCAGCCATCTTCTGTACACGTGCTGATGCCCCTCTCCAGACTTTGAACGCATCTGCATTCACAACTCTCTTCCCCCCATCCCACGCAAAGCATCGTCCCGGCTTGACGACCACCTTACGCCGTACGTACACATCTAGCCACTCGAGGCTGTGACTGACTTGTCTCAGTGTAGCACGCCACGTCAATTACGACCTCTCGAGTTTACTGTCGCCGGCCGACTAGACTCTGAATCACATTACAGCAGATACATTCTTCTGACCCTGCCTCTCTGCTATCCCCCACACCCACCACTCGCCACCATCACATCATGGCCGCCACGATGGTTACATACGCACCCACCCCTGACGCCACTCACCTTGAGGAGGTCGACTTCATGACCATGTTCACCAATCAAAACGACGAAGTCGTTGCAAAGACTAGCGAGCCGACCACGACCAACCCCATCAAGCCCGCACTCGTCCAGGTACAAGCTGCGCCGGCTGGCCCGGCGTCGCCTACCCTGCCTGCTGCCGACCCCCTCCAGGTGTTTGACGCTCCCCCACCATCCATCACCGACGTCACGGCCTGGCAGCAGCAGCAGCAGCCTGCTCAATTCCAGGCTTACCCCCTGCAGACCATGCCAATGTCCATGCCCCATGGCGTCGCGTACCCTCACATGATGTACCACACTCAGCAACCACTGGGTCCCCCCTTCATGCCTGGTCAGATGACCCCTATGGCACACCTTGTCGAGCCTGCAGCCCTTCCTGGGGCGCAGCCGGCATATTCGACATTCCCTGCTCCACCATATGTTATGCCCACGTCTGCACAAGTCGAGACCAAGCCCACGGCCACTACCCCTCCTGCCACTGGGGCATGGTCGGGCACTCCCCCTGCCTCCACCGCTGCCATTGCCAACAGCACGTCACCTACGCCGGGCACCAACTCGCCCAAAGCTCCCCCTCCCCCTGCTGCAGGTCGCCGCAAGCGCAAGCTCATGCCCGAGGACAAGCGCCGCATCTGTCAGATCTACCGCAACTCGCAGGGCAAGATCCGTCAAGAGGACATTGCCAAGGAATACTCTGTTGACCGGAGTACCATTTCCAAGATCCTCAACCAAGAAGAGCGCTGGCTTGACCCTGAGCAGTCCGGCAGCGCTGCTGGCCTTTCCCGTCGTCCCGGTGGTCGCTACCCGGCCATTGAAGAGGACATTCATCGCTGGCTCGACGAGGCGGTGCTGGCTGGTCGCGAGGTGCGCGACTCTGAAGCGCGCGAAGAAGCCCTCAAGATTGGTCTGCGCTTGGGCCACCCCCACTTCCAAGCTTCGTCCAAGTGGTGGGACGGTGTCAAGCGCCGCCGCCTAGAGGAGGGTCGCGCCATGCCCATGCCTCGCCGTCCACCAACTGCGCCCCGCGCCCCCACCCAGCCCATGCCTGGTCTTGTCCGCACATACACGATGGACATGCCGAGCCAGAGCTTCCCTATGGCGGGCCCCAGTACCTATCCCCTTATCGCACCTGGTGTCCTAGCCACCAGTGGCGCCCCTGGCATTATGCCTGGTATGTCTCAACCCATGCGTGCACGCTCGCAGTCGTCGCCGCAGGTCTTCAACTCGTACGTCCCGGCACAGCAGACTCCATCATCTGGGCCCGCCCCCCGGCAGCGCATGAGCCCACCACGCCACTCGCCAGTGACTCCTCTGAGCCGAAACCGCTCCTACCACGGTTCGTCTGCTGGTTCGTCGCCCATTGGCCGCCCAACACCACTGCACCGCGCAAACTCGTCCGGTGGGCGTCCTTCGCCCCATCTCAGACTTGGTGCCTCGGCGTTTGGTCTCACCCCAATGTCCGAGCCCCAGAATGCTGTGCAGACTCCCACGCATCCCATCGGTCTTTCCGAGATGCAGCACGCTGGTGCCACGACCCCGACCACGTCTGCGACTGCGTCGATGCCCTCGCTCTCTCCCCTGTCTGTGTCCGAGGCGTCGGAAATGCCTAATGTTTCCGCTGCACTCTCGCCCAGCACACCATGCACGCCGGCGCAGCCCACGTTTGCTGTTGTGCCTGGTCAACCTGACGTGGACATGATCACGGGCTGTGCACCCCAGTCCCTCATCTACCGGCACCAGCAGCACATGGTTGTGGGCGGATACCCTGGTTCGCATTTTGCGCAACCGCTGTACCCGGGTTACGAGTACGTGCAGGGTCAGTGGTAGGACAGAGTCTTTTGTGCATAGTCAGCGCTCGTGCAGCAGCACTGCGGCGCGACTTTTCGACACATGGCACACATCATCAGCTGTTCGGCAGATTTCGATCCATCCATCCATATTGCTCTTGCTGGAGACACCGCCTCATACCGGCTGGCCCGGTCCATGTTATAGCCACGTAGCAACGACTAGTTTCGACATCACTCGCAATGTATATGCTCATCACACACGGCCAAAACTGGAACAGGATGTCGTGCAGGGCTTCACCGCGGAGGGGGGACGTGCAAGGACACGCAGCTGGGCTGGGAACAAGGACGCTGCCCCCGTTCCTCGCGAGGTAAGCATCTGTCCGATTGGAGCGGGGTATTTGGGCTATGCTAGATGGGGAATACGGGTTTTATGGGAGGGCGTCGCCGGATCCGAGCGCAAAAGAGAGCGGACAAGACGAAATGTAAGTTTTGGGGGTGTAGCCTCTTGCTCGCCTCGTGTCCCCGTGCGTCAGAGCGCAACAGGACGTAGCGTAGCGTTGGCATAGAGCTAGCACTCTGGATATCCGAATACGACTCGCCGTCTGGGCGCGAGGTTGGTTGTACTGCATCTTACCTGCATTCGCCTCGTGCTCGCCCGTTTTGGGCATGTCGTACAAGTTGGCCCGCCAGGGCTGTCTCCCTCTGGCACGTCTTGGTCTGTCCGACTGTCCGACTGTCTGTCTGTCCAACTACGGTCTCACGTCCAGCCATCTGTCCGTCTCCGGGTCTCACTTCTAGCTCATCGCGTGGTGCCACAAGGGGAAACAAGTGGTAGGGAGTAAACGAGTAGGGCACCTCGGGTGAATCTCATTGTGTGTTTCTGCATTCCACAAGGTTACAAAAGCGTACAAAAGCCTCAGTGAACTGTCAGACAGGCCGACACTCGGCATTAACCAGCACCTTGCGGCGACTAGGGTCTCCGAGCTTGACTCTATGTTGTTGGCAATTCTCATCATTGGGCGGGATTGGGGGGGGGGAGGGGGGGGAACAATAGGTGGAGAGGAGGATGGGAGAGGAAGACGAAAGGAACAGGACAAGGATGGTGAGGAGAGGATGGGAGAGGGAAGCGCAGACTGGCTGCTGAAGGAGACGAGCAGACGACCATGTGAGCAATGTGACGCCAGTGCGCAGGAAGCAGTGAATCTGTAGGCGTTATCAGGCCGTGTGCAGAGCAGGGGAAGGGAGAGGGAGAGGTCAGTCCGGCCCCGCCGCGCGCGCAGTCGTGCATGCTGTCTGTGGAATCTGTGGTCAATGAATGGAGGATGGAGTTAACGAGCGAGAGATAGAGAGATGGTTTCGAAAGTTTGGCATGTCCGCGAGGTGGTGCGAAGATGGTGATACAGAATACCACGTCACTTTCACTTGCTTATTTGCGCTCAAACTTACTCTCCCACTAGTGCTCCCGCGAGTTCCACGAGCTAGCGTGGGAAACATTCAAACATCAATCGTGGGAGATTCCAGACGTCACCGGCAACAACAACAACAACAACATCATGGCCGACGACGACACGGGCAGCACCCCGCTCGACCTGCTCCTCAATGCCATCTCAGGCAATGGAGACTACGCGTTCCAGGGCGAGGGCCACTTCACTGGGGAGATTGATCCGGCGTTTGCAGCCGAGGAAGGGCAGGACGACGCGATCCTGCTTGAAAATGGGGATCACGATGTAGATGTTGACAGAGGCACCGAGGGAGCGAGAGACGTAGGGGAGAATGGGCGGGCGGAGGGTGACGAACAAGTTGACCAACTTCCGCCCTCACCGCGGCAGGCGCGTGTGCAGCGCATGTTGCGTGAGCACTTTGCAGGCGGCGACACCGTCAGCACAGTCGAGGTGTGGCATCCCAAGACGGGCCAGAAGAGCTACGGCAAGGAGCGGCGGTGCGTGCACATCTGGCCTGGCTGACTACAGGATTCTCCAGCCGCCTCCAACGCTGCGTGTGAGCGGCCCGCTCGCCCCGCTGGTGACTTACGTCACGCTCAGCGCACACCCCAACGTCGAGGCCGAGGCCGGGCGCGTTTGCTTCTCCGCCCAGAGCCACAGATTCGGGCTGGCCGAGCCCGAGCCCGAGCCCGAGCCGCACTTTGCCGAGAGCAAGAGGGACGAGCGGGCGCGGCAGACTCGCGCACTGCGCGCGCAGGCGAGCCGCGCCGGATGGGGGAGCACACTGCCGTGGGAGCGCAGCCGGACTGGCATCAGGGGCAGGGAGGAGGTCGCGGACGGAATCACCTTCCCCGGCCTGTGGGTGGGCGAGGAGACGGGGAAGAGCAAGGAGTTTCGCCTCGAGCTCAGTGTTGGCGTGCCGGGCGTCGAAGTCGACGAGAGCGGGCAGCCGCTCAACCTCTTGGTTGGCGAGGGCGTCGATGCCCCGCTCGACGAGGCTGCGTTGCGGCATGTGCTGGGAAGCAATGGCGTTTTTCCGGACATGGTGCTGCCGCATGTGCTGGAGACCGATGTCGATGCGGCAGTTGCTGCTGCACAAGAGCACCCACAGCCCGACACGCTTGAGACGCAGCACGACACGCTGGAAAGCCACTCGACCCTCGCACACGCAGAGTCGTCACTCCCCAACAACACCCTTGTTGCTACTCCTTCTGAGGCATTGTCGGCTCAGCCTCTCGTGCCATCACCAGCACCGTGGGCAACATTCATATCCGGCCCGCTTACAATCGTGTCCAAGCCGTCCCAGAAGACTGCGCGTGCGCGCAACATGGCGTCATGCCTGTCGAGCCACGACCCATTTGCGCTCTTCGTCCGCGTCAACGCGCAGACAGTGCGCACAAAGCTTCTCAACCTCGACGGCGCGGACACAGGCTCGCCGACGCTCACGGCACGCGCCGGCAAGTGGACGCCGTTCCGCTTCGAGGTGATACAGCGCGCCTCATCGCCCGAGGATGAGCGGCGGGGCCGCTTCAAACTCGACGCGAGCGACGTCGTCGTGACCTACGGCTCTATTGTCAGACTCGTCGACTTAACCAGCGGTGTGCACAGTGACCCACTGCGTCTTGTGCGGGTCGACAAGAACGAAGTGACTGTCGGCAGTGACGTGGGGCACCCCGTCAGCGAACTGCAGCGCATCGGGCTTGTGCGCGTCAAGGAAAACCTCGAGGACGACATGCCCGGCGCACGGCGATGGTACCTGTCCAGTCCGGGCGCACTGGCGGGGGCCGGTGAGGTGAAGACGTCGCGAACGCGACTGCGCAAGTCGGTGTCTGAGCTTGAGGAGAAGCCCGAGGCGGCAGAGCAGCCGCGTAAGAAGCGCAAGACCAAGCGACACGCGCTGGCGCGCGCCGTCATCGAGGAGGAGGAGCAGGGCGCCAGTGCGTCTGGCCTCATGTTCAAAGCGGCCGACCGGCGGGGCGAAGTTGACGACCAGGGGGTACGGTCTATCATTGAGACGGTCCAAGACAGCATGTGTTGGGTGCTGTCGAGTGTTCGTGAGTCAAGAGGGAGGGTTTTCTCTGCAACTGACACCAGGGTGCTTTTCCTACACATTCTTCAACGCCCTTGGGGAACCCGGGCCCGGGTCACTGCCGACAGCTTCGCTCGACCCCGTGCCGCGTCTTCTCGCGAATCCGACTATTAACACAGCTAGCACTCCCGCCACGTTGCAGCTGACGCTGTCTGGTTTGTTCGTCCCAAACGAGTTGGGCGTGCTCCAGCCGCTACGCGTGTACGTCGGCCCCATTGGTCCGCTCCGCGCTACGACATGGCGCTCGGTCGCACCCGAAGGGAAGTACTTTGACCCGCACTCGCTGCTTGACGCGATTCCGTTCAGCGGTGGTGCTGAAGAAACGTCCCTGCCCGCGGATGCTCCCGCTGTGCGCAGCAACTTTCCCCACAGCGTCCCACACGTCATTGTCTCTGTCGAGTTGCCGTCTTTGGATGAGCTGGCACGCGCGATGCAGTCTGCTCCCGTGCCACACGATGACCCGTGGCTTGGACTCGGTGCTGGCGAGCTCACGATCCAGGAAGCGTTGCACAATGCCAACAAGGCGGCGGACTCGGAAGGAGACCTGGCCTTGGAACCGGGCGAGTTTGGAGTCGACAGTCTGAACCAACTGGACGCCACACTTGACGACGCCGGGAACCCCGTCGCCACCGGGGCCACCACAACGACGAGCATCAGTCCACCGATGCCCGTTGGCCCTACGCACGGGTGGGCCGACTCGACAATTACGATGCACCGACCGGGCCACGTGGTCGCCGAGGACAATGCGCTTCCGGTGGTGCTCGTTCGGCCGGATGGAGTGGGTCACGGCATCGGGTGGAGTGTAGAGCGGGGGCCGAGTGTGCCTTCATCCGAGACGGCCGGTGAGTTTATCCTGGAAGCGTGGTGATTGGGTGAGGTTTGCTGACATATTGCGGAAGCAGGGATCCAGATTGTGAAGACGATTGGGCGTATGAGATGAGGCGACGGCCAAATGGCCGGATGAGGCAACGGCCGAGTAGGTCATCCGATCTCAGGGTGCATTCCAGGGTGTTCCACACCAGTTACAGCCGAGGAGCCGATGGCGGGCGGGTCAGGAGAGCCAGATGGCTGGCGTTTGATCCGGGCCCTGAGTCTGATTTGGCCAGATGTGTGCCTGGACATGGGATGCAAAGGCATTACATCCAAGGGACGTAGGGGCAGGGCAACGGGGACGTCATCGGACACCCTGAAAGGGTCTGTCTGGGTCCGGTTACGGCCAATTTGATATGGCCATCACCTGATTAGGATATTGTTTGTTTGAGCCTCCTGGATAAGATCTGGTTCCGTGGACTGTTCACCCCGCGATTGGGTGGATTGGCCTTGTTGAGCACTAGCTCGGTCTCCATGCCACCCTCAATTCCCTAATAGTCATAGTCCAACTCAAAATTACAAACCCACCCACCAGCCAGCCTCTTTCCCTCCTGTGCCCTTATCCGTTCCTCACCTGGGACCCAGTGGGCTCGCTCAATCGCGTGATCTCATATCTCGAGCATCTTTCTCTCCCCTCGACTGTTCCTTCCCTCTTTTCTCCTCTCTTCATCCATTACTCTCTCATCAACAACACCATCACCTAGACTCTCCCTTCCCTCTTCGTCACTCAAGGCCTTCTCTTCTTACGCACACACTGGCACCACCACCCCACCCCAGCTCCGCCGCCTAGCTCCTCACGCGACGCTATCAAATAACGCGTCTTCGCGATCATATCCGTGCCTTGGCCAGCCACCGAATACCGACTGTAGTCTGCCAGCCCAGCTAGCTGCCTTGACTGTTACCACTTTGCATCCGCCCATTACTAGTTGCCCTCGTTGCTCTCTTTTTACATTCAACACACACATACCACCCACCACGTTTTGCGCACCAAGCACTCCCACCCCACCACACTCCCCCACTGGCCTCTGCTCCTGTCCGGCCTGTTCCGCCCGCCGCATGTGCTCTGCCATCCCCCACCCCGCCATGAGCACGTCTGCCTCCCTGCCTGCCCAGTTCCAGCAGTTCCCCCAGCCCGTCGCGAGCATGTCGTCCAACCCTAAGCGCAAGCGTTCGTTTGACGACGAGCGCGACCTGGCCGAGGAGATCATTGGCCTCGATGCTACCAAGGTGAGTAAAACAACCAGCCTGCGGACGCGTTAAGGGAATGAGGAAACCAGGGACGCATGTGCCGTGGGGTCGGTGATGGCTGGCCATGGTCCTGCCACGACGGCATGACGCCGTCATGTTTGCTGTCGCATGACGCCGCTCTGTCCGCTGTCACAATGTTGGCTAGTCCTCGTGTGGTCGCTTTGGGCAATGCTGCTTGCTATTCCTCCCGATTCTACCAATTTCTTGGCACCCTCCCTCACCTCATCATCCCCATCCAACCACGCGACAATACTCACACACAGCACGTCCGCACCCTCCCCCCATCCGTCGAAGGCCCCGGTGGCTTCGCCTTCCCCATCAACATGCCCGACCTCGTCACCGACGCCTCCACCTCGGCCTCCGCGTCCGACGTCATGGACCACGACATGGACTTTGAGATGGACGATGCCGAGCTCTCTCGCCAGCCCCCACAGTACAGCTACGCCGAGGGCGGCTCCGCCGGCTTCATGTTCGGGCCTGGCGCAGACGAGGATGAGATGAGCGACGACTCGGACTTCAAGGGATACCCCACCCTCGACATTTACCCGCCCGTGCCGCAAACGGCGTGGTCGGCACAGTCCTATGCGACCAATCTCGCACCACCCACAAGCGCACTGGGCCTCATGCAGCCGGCACCGTCTGCTCCTCTAGGCGACGATGCAACTGCCGTCGACTTTGCACGCAGCCAGCACGGGCCACACTGCACGTCGATCCCCAAGCTCAAGATGAGCGACTACCCCGACGCTTCTGGGGGCCGCAGCCTGTGGGCCGTGTGCCCGGATTGCGGTCAGATGCAACGTGCGTCTTGATTGACAGAGCTCGCGCTTATTTCAGGCCAAGGGTGATGTGAGAGTGAGTGGATGGCCCTGGCGGCACGAACCTGATCATGTGATCGCGGCAAGACTTGTACTCGTAGATTCCGTAGGCCGGTGTTGTACTGGCGCATATATGCATGCATGAGACTGTAACGTGCGTGGGCGTCGGCGGGAGTGGTCGAGGAGGCTTGCCCGGGCTTGGTTCACCAAAACTTCGTCAGCAACCGCGAGTTCTTTTACAGTGTCGCTCCCAAATGCACTCCTCACTGCGATCTTGATTAATCTTGCCAACCCCGGGCGTTGCATCATCTCCATTCGCGCAATAGCAGAGACTCAGCCGAGGATGCAAGGGGGGAGGAGAGCGTCGCGCCATGGCGTTGAAGCGGAATTTTTCTACCTCAACCTCCACTCTGTCAACTTGACCTCCACCCTAATTTTGCAAACTTCTTGTTGTTGGTATTCATCGTGTTCTTGGGATCCTTTGCCGCTACCCATTGTCTCTCGCTGCCGTCTCGCTTTTCACCTGAAGAGAACGCGCCATCTCACTGTTCACTTGGAAGAGAACGCCCTTGGTCACCGTTTCGCTTAGTGACTCATCACCTGCTGAACAGCTTCACCCGCAATCGCATCCGCTCGCCTGATCGCGGCCGAGGAAGGTCAAGCTCCCATCCTCATCTTCTTCATCCCTCGGGCATCTCTCATTGCACTCCTGCCTCCTCACACCAAACTCCTCGGCCTTCCTCTCTCCTCCCCCCTCCCCTCCCCTCCCTCTCACCCCCTCACACAATGGACGCCGACCCCGCTGCGACCCTGCGCGACCTGGACGTCTCCCTCGACACGATCGAAGCAGCCCTCGCCCCCCTCCTCGCACACCCGCTCAACGAAACCCGGTCCGCCTTAGGTGCCATCGAGCGTGCCAAGCTCGACGTGCTCGTGGCATACACCGTCAACAATCTCGTGTGGAGTGAGTGGCTGTCCGGCAGCTGAATATCGTGGCTTTCGTCCCTCAACTGGACCTGACTCCAGTGTACCTCCGCATGCGCGGCATCGAGCCCGACACACACGGTGTTGCCAAGGAGCTCGTGAGTACTGTTGACCGCGAGGGTTGACGGCAGGAACGCGTCCGGGGATACTATGGCAAGGTGCGCGATGCTGAGGACGGCAAGCCCACGAGTGAGTTCAGGCTCTGGCTCTTGCTGGACTACCAGGCTGCCAGGCTACCACGCTCCCCTGCTTACATCAGCCCGCACCCGCATCGACAAGGATGCCGCGAAGCGCTTCATCACGCACTCAATCGGGGCGCCCACCTCTGCCGCTGCCATGGCGCAGCGGCAGGCGGAGGCCGCGATCCGTGAACGCCAGGCGGGCGAGAGCGAGGCGACGCGTGCAAACCGCTTCCGCCACGTCGCTGCGGACGCGGGACGCCTGAGCCACGACGAGGATGAGGACGAGGGGATGGAGGACGAATCTGGGGAGGGCGAGCAGGGCGAGCCAATAGACTCGGAGGGCGAGGCGGCTGCCCTCCTCGCCGAGGTGGCAGAGGAGGTCTACGACATGGTGCCCGAGCCGGCTGAGGCCCGTGTCGACGTACCGTCCAGGCGGACGAAGAGGAAGCGTGCGGTCGACTTGGGGCGGTAGGACGTGATGTATACCCTGCGACGAGAGCGTTGCGCAGAGAGCGGCTGTGAGAGCGGTTATGCAGAGAGCGTGGAAGCGTGTCGACTGACCTGCTACTTATTGCATCCAGGCGCAAGCTTGACAGTGTGACTGTGCTCCTCCGAGGCTGACTACTCCTTGACGTCTATTCATCCGCTGCGTGGTCCTCAGACCTGCACGCAACGGTCGGCTGTTCAGGACTGCCCCAGGTCACCCGGCCTCCTTGGGCAAGGGTTGCGCTGTATGCACCGTACGTCCTCAATGCCAGCAAGGCAGCCTAGGCCCCGTCCGCGCTGATCGGCTACGACTAGATTCTACGCGCACCCAAGTTGATCACGACATGCCATCCAGCCAGCTGAACTGCTTGCGTTCTAAAGATGAGCAGACTTGCATTCCGCCTGCTGAAGTGACTCTCTACCCGCTGAACAGACTCTATTCCAATAGGACAGGCTCTCTTCCATCGGTTCAGCAGAACAGACTCTCTTCCAGCTGAACAGAGTACATCCTACCAGCTGAACAGTAGTACTACATCCTACCGCTGAACCGACCAGACTACACCCTGTCGGCGGCTTATCCAGGCTACTGGCAGCGCTCTATACTGTGAACTGTACACATGTACATGCAGCCGGCTCCTGGCAGCGTCCGACTTATTACTGGGAGATGTACAAGCTGGCATGTGGTTCCTGGCAGCGTCCCACCTGTTACTGTGATGGTACATGCTGGCAGCACTCCCACTTACTGTGAACTGTACAGTACATGCTGGCAGTCGGCTCTGGCAGCATCTCACCTATTACTGTGAATGAACTGTACACGCCGTGGGCATCACCCATTACCGGTGAACTGACCTGGCAAGGGCCGCACTTACCGGTGACACCCGTCGCGTGGACCTGACATGGTCTCCCGTGCCCACCTTGACACGCTGTACATCGGCAACGACCGGCAGTACCTCGCGTGGCTGTACGCTCAAGCGTCACCGTGATCGAGTCGGAGCCTCGGAGCGTCAATTGCGTCAGGTCCGAGCCCCAATATCACAGTTCCGCTTATCTCCCCCAGAAGTCCCCCGAGGCCGCCTCGGCGACAGATCATGTCCCGGAGCACAATTCACGAGCTCAGGGCGGGGAGATAGACGGAGCGCGGGGACCGAGCCCAGCCCGAGCTGGACCCGGCGAGCTCGGGGCTAGACCCAGCCCGACGATCAGTATCCGCGATGCCAGCGATCCGCAGTCCCGGCGACCCGCTGTGATTTCAGCGACAGCGATCTGGCAATGGCGATCATTCTAGATGCGCGCTGTGATCGACGCTTGGTTTACGCCACTCGCGCAGTGGGGACCCGCTCCTCCATATCGTGCCCGAACGCGGGGCTGGGGCAGGGGCTGGGGCTGGGATGGGGCTGAGCCAGAGCTGAGACCGAGCCCAAGGCGAGACGAGATATTGAGCTGAGACGCGGCGTGAAAATCTGCCCCGGCTCAACCTTGCGCAGGAAGCGGGGCCACACGGGCCCTCCCTCCCCCTCCGTTCTCCACCCACACCCCCTCGGTCCCCATCACTTGGGCGGCTGGGCGTCCCTGGCCCTGGCGGGACGGTGCGAGCAAGGGCCAGTTGCTCCGGTCGGGGCGACGGGCGTAGAGCGCCGGGTCAAATTTTGACCTACGGCCGCCGTCTAAAGCCGGTCACGTGATCTCACCCGCCCCAGGCCAGTAGCAAGGCGTGCTTTGCTGCGAGCATCGACGGCTTATAAGACTGGCTGACTTGGATGACTGCATCAGCCCACATCAGCCAACCGATCCGAAAACACCAAAATGGTGAGTTGGACGCGCAGGCCCTCCTGCCTCTGCCTCTGCCTCTGGCTTGTATCTGACGCCAGTCTCCCAAGCCCCACTGGTCCAAGTTTGTCCCCGTTGAGACGTACCCCATCGTCGCGTGAGTATTCGACCAGAGCCCAGAGCTCAGAGCTTGTGTGGACGAGGACCAAAAAGCAGAGCTGACCTCAGCATCATGGGCGGTGCGGTCGTCGGCGCCGGCTACTACCTTGCCCGCCTGTCCCAGGGCTCCGAGGTCGTCTGGAACCGCGGCGGTGACTGGCGCCCGTGGGACAAGGTCAAGCAGGACGAGAACACCAAGTTCATGACCGTCCACCCCAAGTGGTGGCAGGAGCGCAAGGCCGAGGTTGCCTCGGCCAAGGCGGCCCAGGAGTAGACTTCTTCCCTATGTTGTTCTAGATGTATGCTTAGACTTAGCCTTGGCGACCGCCAGCGAGCCGGCGTCACAGGCGTCGAGATTCAGATTGGAGCCGAGCGTGCCGCAGCGACTGGCGTGCGTCCGTGGCTGACCTCACTCTCTGACTGGTACATACTGGCATTGTGTACGCACCGGCGCGTGCAGATTTTGCCGAGAACGCTGTGTGGTGAGTAGTTACCGGGGTGCCTCGGGAAAAATCGGAGAGTCGGAGAGCGCCGCTGCGCCAGGCACCCGTGGAAACGGCTGCATACATACCCCGATCACATTCACCGTTTCGGGTGGAGAGGATGGGGCGGCGGTGGCGGCAAGTGGAGCAGACGCATGTAGAGTACGTGCAGTGCGTGCTGGGCGAGTGGGTATCGCACCGCCATCGCTTGTTGATCAAGATGACGGGATGAGCCTGCTCGGAGGGACTACTGCTCGTCGCGAGACCACCAGGCCATGTGCATGTACAGTAGATTACGGCCATCGACCATCGAATGCGCTCACTCTGGTGGAGATGGTCGTGGCGTAGGCGGCAGGGACGGTCAAGTTGCGGGAGCCAAGTGGGGAACACCGCTAAGACGGACATTGTCAGGTGTGAGGGTCTCCGTGTTGTTCAGATCGGAATATGAACAAGGCTATGCCCGTTCGTGATTCCTCCAGTTTCTCCACTGCAAGACCGTTTGAACTCTGCTCACCCAGTCACAGCGCTGTTCAATTGTTTCAGCTCTGGCTGTCGCCAGTGCCGACCTCCACACCTTGATAGCAAGCCCTTCTCAGGCCTTCCAAGACTCTATGCTAGACCCAACGCTCTCACTCAGACCTCGCCAAACGACGCTCCGCCGGCGGGCAATATGGAGAGCCACACGCCGTGGCATCAATGCAGGGTATCTATGTTTACAATCACATGCGCGACAGCCGGGTGGCGGGGTAGTGCTCGCGCGGCTTCTCGTCGTTCTCATTGCTCACGTCGCTCTCTCCTGCCTTCTCACTCATTTCCTTCTCCTCATACATGACGCTCTTCTCCGCTTCGTCAGGCGCATCGAGCTTCGTCGGCGGCACCGGCATAATGGCGTCGAGGTAGCGCTCCGATGTCTGGTGTCAGCTGCTGCCAGTCTCTTGCCTCACCTCCAGGTTCTGCCCGGCCGCGATGCCCTTGAGGATTAGTCCCGTCGTCTTCTCCTGCAGTAGGCGCCGGTAGCTACGGCGGTAGAAGGTCGCGATCGTGTCCAGAGGCCAATCGCCCGGCGCCATGTCTAGCACCTCGTCAACATCCAGATGCACGCCCTGCGCCGACAACAGGTTTGCGGAGCGTCCAGAGCCACCACTGTCGTACATGTACGCACGCAGGAGCTCGACAATGAGACGGTGCTGCGTCTCTGAATCTATTGTGCGGCTCCGTTCGCCGCCAAGCGCCGCCCAGCCTGCCAGACCTGGCTCGTGCTTCGTGATCGCCTTGGCGACCTTGGGGGGAATGATCACGCCCCCCAGCGTGCAGTACGTCTGCGCCGATACCGTGTCCGGGAGGTCTTGTGCAAGGAGTTTGAACGCCTCCGAGTGCCTGTCTAGGCGGCCGAGGACGATCACCCGTTCCGTCACCAGAACACTGAGCTTCTCCAACTTATTAGACGCGGCCTCGAGATCGTACGTCGCGTTCTGGAGGAACAGCATGAGCTTGAGGCGCAGCGTCTTGAACGGCGTCGGGGGCGCGACCTCGGCAAAGAACTCGGTATAGCTCGAGCTCCCCGCGAGGCGGTACTCGGCATCAAGCTCCTCGAGGTGATACTTGATTCCGTCGTCGGCGACCAGCTCATCCGCCTGTTCAAGGAGTTGGGCGAGCAGCTGCTCGTGTAGCGCAGGAGAGCCGGCGCGCTTACCGACCACCACATACTCGAGGTACTGCTTGACAGCCTCCTTGTCCACCGCACCAAGGTCGGATATGAGCGCCTCATCATCAACCGTGATAGTATCCCCCTTGGCAATGAGCAAACTGATCCCCCTCTCTGGCTCGCGCGTCACGAGCCATAGGACGTAGTGGCGCAGTAGTTCCGGGTCATCAACCGTATCTAGCGTCTGCACAAGCTCGCCGACTGGATCATCGCACAGCGGGTCCGGAGGCCCCTCCGCAATCCTGGCGTCAGCTCGCACAGGGTTGCAGTCACTTACTCTTTCAACAGCTCAAGCACCCGGTCGATTCGCCCCTCACTCTTCATAACAGTGCTGAGCACATACTTGCGCTGAGCGAGGAACGGCTCAAGCTCCTGCAGAACAACGTCGTTGGGTCCACCGAGCAGCGTCAACAGCTCGTGCGTAGTTCCCTCCTCCGCTAACAGCTTGGCGAGCGTCGTGTCTACGACAATGTCGATCTTGCGCGAGTCGAGACCCCGCGCGCCTCCCTTTCGCCGCTGCACGCGCATCTTGCGCAGAAACTCTGTGAGCATGTTCTTCGCACTGTAGTACAGCGCCAAGCGCAGCTCCTCAGCCTCGGACGCCTCGGGGCGCGGCGAGTTGCGATCGAGAAATGACGAGACTGCGTCAGCTACTGTCTAACCCATACTCACTGATGTCTTCCACTGGCCGCATCGCCTCGAGCGTCGGCACCAGTCCCTCGTACACGTCGACATCCTCCGCTGTCCCGATCGTCTTGCCGCGATAAGCGGGAAACAGGCGGACGAGCACGCGCGGGTCAATCTTCCCGCGGACGAAGTAGTCACCTGCGCGTTCGAACACTGTCTCAACGAGCAAGTGACAAGCGAGGTACTGGTGCATGAAGCGGACAGTGGCAGTGTGCGTCGCCTGCTGTCAGCTCAAGCAGGGTTTCAGCTCACCTTGTCGATGTCGATCTCGCCGCGCCGCCCACGTCGCCGCTCCTCGTCGACCATCGCGATCGCCTCGTCAACTCGATGCTCTGCGCATAAGCGCTCGAGACGGAGGACGGCCGGGGTGGGAACCAGGCCCTGGATCGAGTGCCGACCGATCACGAGCGTCTCTGCAATGACGGAGGAGAAAGGCGGCCGACGTGCGCTGGCCGCAGAAATGAGTGAGGAACTGCGGGCAGCCTTGATGGGCTGGCGTGCAAACTTGGGCGAGGACGGGGGCGTGAGGCCCGACCCGCCCTCTGGCTCCTCGGACTCTGCAGGTTTTGGTTCTGGCTCCTCTGGCGCCTCTGTATCATCTGGCGCCTCGAGCAATTCTGGCAACACCTCAGGGCTATCAGACGAGGCAGCTGGTGTCAAGGCGTCGCTCAGCAGTCTGAAGCGTGTGGTCACCATGCGCTCGTCGCGCACGGCATCGTGAATGCTTATCCCATATGGGCTGTACGAGAGTGTGAAGATGCCGTCCGAAGCATCGAGGGAGATGATCTGGGCAGCGTTCTCGAGGTCGTTGAGGTTGTGCACCACAACTGTGTTGTTGCGGAGGAGGGCGATGATGAAGCCGCTCTCCACTGCGATGCAGAGCGGGTGATTGGCCCACTCGATCGTACCACGCTCTGGGTCGCCCTGGCCGTTGAGGAAGACGCCCATGGTATTGGCACCCGTGTAGGACGTGACAAGGAACTGGTTCTCGCCAGGGATGACGACAACGTTCGGGTTGGGCTTCCAGTCGTCGTCGGGGTCTACCTGAGACACGGGAAGGACCTCAGTCAACGATGCATCCGACAGATCGATGATGCAGTACGTCAAACCACTTTCGGTTGGCAGAGCCGCACACATGTACGTGCCGAACAGGGCGTGGTGCCGAGGTGGCGTCGGAAGAGGAATCTCTTTGACCATGGACATGCGCTGGCCAAGACGGTATATTCCCAAGCCATTGCGCTTGACGAGCACGACTGTCATATCTGTCGAGCCGTCTTTGTCGGCCAGGTCGAGTTCATCGTCATTGAGCGCGACGCTCACCACACCGCGCACAGCCGCGATCGAGTTGGAGGGCAGCGGCTCGAGCCCCGGTAGGCTTAGGGGGTGCAGTGTGCCCTCGGAGAGCACCAGCGCCCGCGAGACCTTGGGGAGAAGCACGATGCGACTCACTGGCCGGCATGGGAACAGCTTGTGTTTCCGCTGAAGCTTCCATCCACAAGTCTGTTGTCAGCTTAATCTCAGTGCGAATGCAAGGGCTGGATAACCTTGTTGAGCCGGCTCGCCTCTAGTCACACTTACCTCATTCGGCCCTGCACTTCCGTCATACACCCACCACTCGACGACGCCATCGCTGCCCCCGACATACAGGTTGGCGCCGAAGCCCTCGACGCATCGCACCTCCGTACGCTCGGGCCCTTCAGTATCTGAGCCTGAGCCTCTTCGCGGGCTTGCTGGTGTGCCCGACGAGCCAGGCGACACAGATCCCAGTCCTTGGGGCGGAGACGCGATACCTGCGCGCGCCCCGACCCCCGCCGCAAACCCAGCAACGCTGCTGAACAGCGACCCGACCGAGTTCTCTTTCGGTGGTGAGTCGGAGGCGGAGGCGGAGAAGGTCGTGATGTGGTGCGTTCCAGGCGCCGAGAAGTCGAGTAGGTCATGTGAATCGTACAGGCCCGCAAGGACAGGCTGGAGGACGTACGGGTCGTCCATGGTGACCCCGGGTTCGTGGATAATGGCGAGGACGATGGTCATGGTGGCCTCGCCAGCAACGTCACTGATGCGGAGACCCTATCACTCCCCACGTCATTGTTGCCACCCCATCACGTGAGCAAGATTTAACAGAAGTGGAGGTCACAACATTTCGCCTCCATCTCCGCAACGCTTAGCAACTACCTACAACCATGAGCAAGGACGCCCGCTTTGCGCGTCTACAGACGGACCCGCGCTTCAGGCGCCCGAAGCAGAAGGCTCTTAAGGCCGAGATTGACGAGCGTTTCAAGGATGCTCTCTCGGCTGACTTTGGCAAGGTCGCATCGCGGGGTACGTTTGAGGTGGGAGAAGGCTGACAGCAGCCAAGGTCGACAAGCGCGGGCGAGCGATCACGTCAACCGCTGGCTCCGACAGCATGAAGCGCTTCTACCGCCTCGCGTCTCCAGATGAGGAGCGCGTCGACTATGCGCGTGGCGAAGGCCTGCTCGAGTCGTCCGGCTCTGAGGACGAGAGCGACAGTGAGGTTGAGGAGGAGGAGCTCGAGCTTGGCGGCAAGCGCAAGGTCCGCTACCTTCCTTCTGACTCTGAGTCAGAGGAGGAGGAGGATGATGAAGAGGAGGAGGGGCTGGTGAACCTGAGCGAGAGCGAGGACGAGGGCCAGCTACACGTCAACCTGAGCGAAGACGACGGGCCGGAGATGGAAGAAGAGGAGGAAGAGGAGGAGGAGGAAGGTGCAGACCCTACGGCCCGCGTCGCTGCAGTGAACCTCGACTGGGACCACCTGCGCGCGGCCGACCTGTTCACGATCTTCAACTCGTTCCTCAAGCCGCAGGTCAAGAAGGGTGAGGCCGCTCCACCTCCTCCAGGCAAGTTGCTCAGCGTGCGAATCTACCCTTCCGATTTCGGCAAGGAGCGCATGGCGGCCGAAGACGCTGCAGGTCCAGGTGGAGGCCTGTGGAAGCTCGACAAGCCGACCAAATCGAAGCGGGCGGACTCGGATGAGGAGGGTTCCGACGACGAGTCAGAGGAGGAGGGCTCTGGTGCCGAGGATGAGGAGGAGGAGAACGATGAAGGTGAGGACGACGACGGCGAGTCCGAGGATGCGCAGGATGCCGAACTTCCGGGTGATGGCCTCGATGCCGACATCGACGACCTGGAGATCCTCTCGGACGTGAGCAACGAGGAGGGCATCGACATGGACCAGCTGCGCAAGTACCAGCTCGAACGGTTACGGTACTACTATGCTATCGCGACATTTAGCAACGTGCCTGCCGCCGAACTGGTGCATGACGAGTTGAACGGGACCGAGTTTGAGCGCACAGCCAACATCCTCGATCTCAGCTACGTGCCTGAGGGCATGGAGTTTGCGGAGCACGAGGTGCAGTGAGTCGAGCAGCCTCGGTAGATATTGACGATAGTGACGAGTGCACCAAGGAGTCTAAGGGATACAAGGGCAACGAGTTTGTCACAGACGCCCTTCGCCACTCCAAGGTCAAGCTCACTTGGGACCAGGATGACCCGAATCGCGCCAAGATGACGCGCCGCGCACTAACGCGCGAGGAGATTGAGGAGGAGGACTTTGCCAACCTAGTTGCTGGCTCGGGTTCTGAAGACTCTGCCTCTGAGCCTGAGGAGGAGAAGAGCGACCAGGCCAAGAAGAACAAGAAGGAGGCGGCAAAGGAGCGTAAAGAGAAGCTGCGCGCTTTGCTTGCTGCCGGCGATGGTGACGTGTGGGGTAAGGCTGGAGCTGCTTGGCAGGAAGAGCTGGCCGACATCCGGGACGGCAAGAAGAAGACGGGCAAGAAGGGCAAGGACGATGTCGAGATCACGTTCAAGCCTGGTCTGACGAATCCCGCCGTGGCAGACGAAGAGAACATAACGTCGCTGGAACGGTACCAGCTGCGGATGAAGGAGAAGAAGCGTGCCAAGAAGGACAAGCATAGCAAGGTCGACGACAACGAGATCATGGGTGGCGACGACTTTTTCGGCGACGACGAGAGCGAGGACGAGCCAGTGTCCAAGGGCAAGGGTGGCAAGGATGCAAAGTCCAAGGGCAAGAAGGAGGCTCAGGAGAAGAAGGGAAAGAGGGCGGAGGATGAGCGCAACGACGTTATGTTTGATGCGGACGCAGCTGGCCTCGTCGACGACCCCTCGCGCCACTTCGCACTCAAGGATCTTCTCACTGCCGAGAAGGAGGCGGGCAAGAAGCGCAAGCGGCACCGCAAGGGCACAAAGAAGGAACTCGAGCTGGGGCCAGAGGGCTTTGCAGCCAGCGTCGACGTCGCCGACCCGCGCTTCACGGCCATCTACGACGAGCCCGCATTCGCTCTCGACCCCACACATGCGAAGTTCACCGATACGAGTGTGAACCGAGAGATTCTCAAACGCACACGTGACAAGCACGCCGAGGGTCGCGAGGGGAAGAAGTCAGAGGGCGGGGAGAGTGGTGAGAAGGGCCTCAACGAGCTGGTGGCGAGCGTCAAGGCAAAGAGCCGGCCGCGGAAGAGGCGCAAGCATTAGGATACCGATAATGTATGGATGGATAGATGCGCGAACGCAGCAGAATATGCTGAAGTGTGCGCTTCAAATTATTCCCATTGTCAGCGGGAGGGTGAATCGAGCGACATTCGCATCACACATGAGACTACACAGCGTTGCTCACTTGGGCGCTTGAAAGAGTGGATCCTATGCATCCTGAGGCACTGCCGCCCAGGGCATGATTTACCGCCAGGGCGGAAGGGCCCAGAGCCCCGGGTCTCATCTACGAAGGCGAAACTAAGGCAGACAGCGGCGGTGCGCACTGCTGCAAACACGAGGGGATAGGAAAGTGGAGGGTGGTAGTGATCGGAAGACGAGTGCGATTTCGTCTGGTATAACCGAGGGCGTGATGACTCGGGTGGGGTGGGCCCTTGGCTGGGCCGATGCCGGGGTTGGAGTGGTGTAGGTTGACCACGCCTTCGCGCGACACCTAAGCGAGGATCATATTTCTAGACCTCGGGCCATACGTGCGTTGGAGATAGAGCGCACGCGCACGTTTGGCACGCAGCTCCTTCGTCCGCATCTGCTTCGTGACCTCGCGTCTGTGCAAACGGGCCGCGGCGGTAAAATGCTCGGCGGACAAGTCTGCGTCAGCTGTGTCTGCTGGCGACGCGACGTGTGGAACCTCATTAACCTGGAGGTGGTCGTTAAATACGAGCGGCCGCTGACGCTGCGCTTGCTCCTCGAGTGCCCGCGTCTCGGCGGCACGACGGGCGCGTGCCTCCTGTTCCAGCATGTATGCGTCTTGGGCCTTGCGAGCACGGGCCTCTTGGCTGGCTGTGCGCGACACATAAGTCTCCTCGAGACGCAGGTTCACGTGAGCCACAGGCGCGAAGGCATGGGAGGGCGGCGCCGGGTTGTTGCTCGGTTGCGGATACGGAAGAGTGTACCCAAAGTCAAGCGAGCCGCGAACGGATGATGTGCCATAGGTCGGCTGGCTCGACAGCGAGTGTTGCGGTGCGCGATCAGCAAAGCCACGCGTTTCATGGGCCGATGCGACAGCGTAATCAAATGGAGAACGGTGCCAACGAGAGTCCGAGTCAGGGTATGTGCGGTACGGGTCTGTGTGCTCGTCGTACGCAAAGTCACGCGCTTTCGGACCTGGGGACTGCCCTCGGTTATGGATCCGGCCATGGCCATAGTTGTAACCCTGCATCGAGCACTCGCGGCTCATGGGAGGCAGTGCCACCGTAGCAGGGCTAGAGGAAGGGGTGTTGCGCTCATAACAGAGCGCGTTGGCTGTGTCCCACATGAACGCAAAGACGCTGGAAAGGATCTCGCGATGCTCGGGCGGAAGCACGACCGTCGCCGTGGAGCAGCATGGGTCGGGTGGGTAGAGAGCAAGGCTGACTTGCGTGACGTGTTTGCGCCAGGCCTCTGAGGTGAGGTTGACGTCCCATTCCATGTCCTGGAGAGCGTGCTTCTTGAGGAGGTTGAAGCGAGTCCGCTCCATTTCGCCAATCTCCCACATCATGTTATTGGGCAGGTGGAAGTCGCGGTCCTCAAGGGTGTTGTGTGCGAGGCTGATGATAACGGCTGTGACGCGACGTTCCAAGGCAAAGCGGACGTCACCTGCACGGCGAGGAATGAGGTGCGTCCGGAACTCGGAACCATGGTGGCCGTCGACGTCGTGAAGAGCCAGGCGGTCCAGGAAGTAGATGGCGGCGACGAATATCTCAGCAGTCTTGATCCGATTGATGACCTTGTACATGTGGTGCACCAGTTCGGTTGCCACGACAATGTGGCCGTCTGAGTACGAGTGGCCTGATGACACAACATGGTATGGATCGAACTGTCCCATGGTCATC
The DNA here is from genome assembly GCA_030805415.1 of Cutaneotrichosporon spelunceum. Classification (NCBI taxonomy): domain Eukaryota; kingdom Fungi; phylum Basidiomycota; class Tremellomycetes; order Trichosporonales; family Trichosporonaceae; genus Cutaneotrichosporon; species Cutaneotrichosporon spelunceum. The sequence continues at coordinate 152,740 of BTCM01000005.1, forward strand.
TTGGCAGAAGATTGTTTCATGGTGGATGCGTTCGGGTACGCCAGCCGGTTGACGATCAGACCGGTGAACCAATACGCGAGGGCAAGGTCAGCCTTCTCGTCAAGGCGAGCCACGCTGTGGTGCCATGCAGAGCGGTCCACAAAGGGAGGGGGCCGGGGTGGGGTTGTCCCAGACATCGCGACAGGGTAATCAGAGTCTAGGTCGCTGGGGTTGAAGCCGATCGGCGCCTCCAAGTAGCCTGTGGGCTGAGACTGCGCCTGGTGGCGGTGTGGCACGGGCATAGGCGCAGGCGCCGCACGGTAGTTGGAAGCCGGCATCATCGTCTGTTTGCGGCTGAAGCCAAGTGTTGATGGGCGCACGGGGGCAAAGCCCGGACCGCCAAAGTAGTCCTTAGGGAGGTCTTGAGGCGCCTTGGACCAGCGAGACTGCGCAGGTGGCGGCGTGTTCGCGAACGAATGGCCGTTTGCCGTTGTCCAGCGAGATGGCGGCGGCGGCGGCGGCGGCGTCCCCACGAAAGGAGCCCCGTTCACCCAGGTCATGGTGTTGGGCGCATGGGAAACGACACGAGACTGCGGATTGGACAACGTCGTAACAGAGTGGTCGTAGCGGCGAGGAAGTGGGGGCGCGCCACCGCGGATCAGCGTGTTGTAAGGCGAGGGGATCGCAGTCGAAGGAGTGCTGTACACAGAGAATGGAGAGCTGGATTGCCTATCGACGTCGACGATGCTGCGACTGTTGTTTGCGTTGTTGGGAGCGACTGTGAATTGAATGTTATTAAAAGGAGAATTCGCCTGGCTGATGGGCGCAGGAGACGTGACGTCGCGCGAGACGGTCGAAGCGGCTGGCGATGGAAGCGAGGACATGTCGTCGTAGACATCAATCGAGCAGTTGAGGTAATCCTGTCCGCGCCCCGGCTGCGGAACGAGAATCACTTCCTCGTCGGCCACATCGCAGGCCGGCGAGGAAGCGGTGTGGTGACAGGCCATGTCGAAGGTAAGAGCGTTTGCCACCTCTTGCTCTTCGACCAATGTGGGTGAGTGGACAAAGGCGGCGGCAGCGCGGGTGCGAGGGGAGCGGTGTACATCCGTGTTGCTGGAACCTGCCCGGTACGTCTTGCTCTCCAACTCGGGGTAGGGGTTGGGCAGCGCTTCAACCAGTAGTTGTTCGAATGACACGTTGCGCATGCGCAACTGAAACGCGCGCCGGCGACGGCGACAGGGTGGCTTGTCCAGAACTTGGTTACTCATCGAGGCCATATGACCCAGCGCCACCAGGCTTGGAGGTGGCAGGGAAGGAGAGCCTCCAACCACGTATTGCAGGGACCGGATGCCTGCGTGAGGATGACACGCAGGATAACCGCGGTGATGCAATGCAAGTGGTGAAGCTCACGTGCGAGGTGACGGAAAGGGCAAGCCGCTCGGTGTAAGACCGTTGGGCGTCGACACAGTCGGGTGAGACACGTTCGTCCCAAATCACACCACGAGGATGCGACTAAAGGAAAGGGACGGGAAAGGAAGGAAAGGAGGTTGAAGCTCGCCGTGCTGATGGTAAAGCTGGCGGACACTCTTTCAGGCTCGTGAATGCCTTCAGGAGGTCACAGAGCAACGTGCGCCGCTGGATGCGTCAGACCAAAGCTGTCTGTGGATGACGCTGGCTGGTGGCAACTTACAGAGCGAGGTAAACACGTTTGCAGTACTCTGGGCAGGGTTTTTTCCCGAGTACGCCTTGTGAAAACCTCTTTTACTTGCTCTGCGACGCCCTCTGGGAACGGCCGAGGCCGGAGGGGGGAAGGGTGATGTCGAGCGTTCGAGTGAGAGCTGCCAGCAGACTGTGGGGGATCGTGCTGCGTTTTCCACGCTCTAGTTGCTCGACGGGGGGGGGGGGGTTGATGGGAGAGTTGCCAACGAAGAAAAGACGGAGCGGGCGATGGGATGAGGGTCATTTCATGAATCCAACCTCTCCAAAATAAGCTCAGGGTCGCGTTCTGTAATGGAGTTATGACATGCCTTAATTGTTTACTAGCTCGGTGCATTGGGCGCGCTCGAGCCAACCATTCAACCTTAACCCTGAACCTGCCATACACATGAGGCTCCACGAGGCGCCCTTGAGGCTTTAGAGCCCTGACCGTCATCCCTCGGTCCGCGCGTTCTGACCGCCCTCGGTCCGGCCTCGGTCCACCCCTCTTGGCTCGATCATAATGCCACATAATGTCACCCAACGGCATTACTATACCATAACCCCGTCGTGGCACACTGCCCTTTCTAACAGCTAATCAACAGCATAATATACCAATGTACTTGGTAGCTAATCCAACACGTGACATAGCCTCCACCATGACGCTCTTCCTGCCTTGGCCGTCCAGATTACTGATTAGGCGGTGGGGAGGCATGGTGGGGTGGGATAATGACGCCCTTGACTGGCCTCCACGCCTCCACTCCTCCACCTTGAACCACCACGAGGGTAGTAGCAGCCCACCGCCACTTGTCACCACAATCTCAACTCCATCGGCATCATTGTTACCAACCAGCACTCTTCACGGACCGATACCAAGCTCATTCTTGGTTCGTTCTAGCATGTGAGTGCATGCGCTGGCTATCCTTAGGCTATCCTTAGGCTATCCTTAGCCATCACGCTAACTTGAAGCATCAACTCATCATGAGCCAACAGCCGGCACCTGCCGATCCGGCTGGCAAGGCGGCAGGCAGCGTTCAAAGTGGAGCGTCATCCTCAGAACCGGCAGGAGCTGGTAACCCCCCACCAGCCTTGGGGCCAGTGACTGGGGCCTCCAAAAACAAGAAAAAGAAGAAGAAGAAGAAGGGAGCGGCCTCTGTCTCTGCAACCTCCCACAGCGTCGGTGGCTACGATGCAAAAGACATTGGGGCTTCCACACCTGCCACGAGTGTCGGTGAGACCTCTGGCGCCGTATCCGATGACGATCCCACGCCCGACTTTTCGCCCCGGCCCTTCTCGCCTCCGGCCGAGGCATCGGAAACGACGCAGCCCATCAAGGGTGTCCCTGCCGCGGAGTCAACCGACGGCGCGGCGCTGTTCGCGGACGACTGCGAGCAGGTAGCCTTCCTAGACGACACACGCCCTGATCCTGCGCCTGGGGCATCTGCGGACATGGAACCTGCACCTGCAGACGTGGAATCTGCTCCCAAGAACCCCATGATGACCGACCTCACCGCTGCGCAACTCCCAGCCGGTGTGTCGACCTTCCTCTCCAGCCCCACAAACGACTTTGATGAAGGTACCTTCGAGAGTACCTCTGATCTCAAGACCTCCGTGGATACTGCCACCGCAGCGGTGGGTCGGGACCACGCCGAGAATGTGAAGGCGGACCAGGCAACCTCGGATAAACCGGCCTTGGCTGCTTTATCAGAACCGGCAGAGCCCGCCTCTCAGCAGGCTGCGGCGTCTCCCACGACAACACATCAGCCGTGGATGCCATCTGAGGAGAAGGAAGTCACACGTGCGTTTTCTGGGGAAGCTGAGTCGCTGGCGTTCGAAGGTCCAACTGTTGGCGACGTGCTCGATGGTAGTACCGACACTGTGGAGGCCCGCGCCGAGGGTGTGCCCATACCCCAGGTACCCAACGAGCTCGGACGTGCGTCTGAGTTGTTCGCGGATGAAGCCCATACCGAGGCGTTCCTTCCCGATGGTCCACCTTTGGTGACGTTTCCCTCAGATTACCCACCTGTCGCGACCACGTCGCAGCCCAAATCAGACAGCGGTAAGGAGGCCTCCACGTCCACGGTTACAGTCCCTGGAGGCGAGGACCATGACATCGCATTTCACACCCGCACTGCCGACGACGCAGTAGCGGCTCAAATCCGCTGGAGGGAGTCGAAAGACGGTAGTATATTGTCAAGCGCGCGGAAGGAGCCGGACGCATCATCGAACCTCTACACGGACAAGGCTGATGCTGGCACGTTCTTGCCCCAAGGCGACGATGATCCAACGTCTGAGCCTGACTATCCCCCCGTCGGACTTTCATCGGCTGCATCGTATGGGGCCACTGCGCCGACTGCGAAGGGCCCAGCCCCTGTTACGAGCGCACGTCCCTCAGAAGCGTCTCCTGGCAAGAAGGCCATGTCCGCATTGCCGGCCATGTCTTCCAGTCAGCCGCACGGCGCTGGCGAGGCTGAATCAGTTGCGCCTGACATTCCCACCTACACCGACGTCGCTGAGAGCGATGTTGACACCGAAGGGCCCCGACGGGAGGGTGAACCTACGCCTCAACTCCCGAAGCAGCAGGGAGCCGCGTCGGCGCTCTTCGCTGACGACGCTGAGACGGACGCGTTTCTCCCGGACGGCGATGATCTGCCCACCTTCGAACCATGGTTTCCTCCCAAACCCACCAGTGCAGCAGAGGAGGACATGTTCTCCCAGTCACAACCCTCGCAGATCCCCCGAGCCCAGGCGCTCTTCACCGAGGATGAGCCGTCTGCGTTCGACATTCATCTTTCTCACCCCGACGAGCACGTACCATCCACCAGCCGGGCGTTAAACTCCACCACGGACACGTCGGCCGCAGCTCTGTTTGCTGATGACAAGGAACCTGAGTTTGACATCGGTCAGTCATCGGTAGGGGATCAGAACAAGGCGCCCGCTCGCTCGGACCCCATTCCTGGTGCCACCTCGGATCGGACCGTGGCTCAGCCGGCCAATTCGTCTGTTGTGGGCAATCAATCTATCCAGAACATCTTTTCCGCGGACAACACGCACGACTGGTTCGTCGACACCAGCGTTGACGACACGCTCGACATTGGCCGCGCCGACCAGCAGCAGGACGAGCCCATGTTGGATGCTGAGGAGCTTGAGTATGACGAGTCGCAGGTCCCGCAGGGATGGTTTAACGACAATGGCGAGTTCCAGTGGTACACCGATGAGGAGCGCGGGGACGTACGTGCCGCCATGATCGCCGACGGGAGTCTTGTGGGCAAGCCCAAAGCAGAAGCCGCCGATGTGCCCGATATGGCTTTCCCTCCAGAACCGTCGAAGCCAGCGACAGAGCCCGCAGCGAGTAATCCGTATGAGCCTGCTACCTACGAGCCTCCCAGGGCGACGACGAGCGTGACCGACTCGAGCTTCAGTCAGCAGCTGACGTCGGCCGCGCCGACCTCATCGTTCGGCCACCCCACTCACCCAGCGGCCTCAACCTATGTCCCGGCGACATCGGCTTATGCTCCAGCCACCGCACCGACGGGCCCGAGTGCCTATGTCCCTGCGTCAACATCGCCTTACGCACCGGCACAACCATATGGCGCGGTGGCGACAGCAGCATTTGACCCCTACGCGCCGGCGGCCTCCTCGGTTGCAGGGTACGGTGCAGCGGCGTACGGCAACACTGCGCCACCTGTGCCGCAGGTTCCAAGACCCGCGCCCTCAGAGCCCCCGAAGCGCATGAAGTCGACCGCGTATGACCCTCCACTCCGACAATCCAAGAGTTTTGTTGGACGTCCCAAGTCGGCTGCGCCTCCAGTCCCCACGTACAGCACTTCCACAGCCAGTGATGCGCCTCCAGCCCCTCGTCCTGGTCCTCCAAAGCGCTCCGAGACCGAGCGGAGTGCTGCTTCGGTGCTGTCTCCACATATGCCGTCGATGCAAAGCCTCCCCGAGCCATGGATTGCTGCTGAACCAGTGACGAACCCTTATGACCTGCAGCCCGTGACGGCTTACGAGCATGAGAGTTCCTCCGCAGCCGCCAGATCTCTCTCACCACCGATCCAGGCGCCCCCTCGTCCATCGACTGCGTCGGCGGCCCACCCACCGAAGCCGACCTCGTTTGATCCACCCCTTCGCCCTACGTCATCACGTCCACCGTCGCGCCACGCGTCACGCCCCGCTTTCCAGCCACCGCCTGTCACAAGCCCGTTCTTGCCCACTGAGGCCGTCCCCCCCGTACCAGCCATTCCGTCGCAGTATGCGCCGCCACCACTGGGTGATGCGCCGCCCATGGGCTCAACTGGAACCCAGCAGCAGCCAATTGTTCCTCCACCTCGCGGTCCTTCTCGTGGCGCTTCTCGCTCACGCGCTGCGTCACCCAAGTTCGAGAAGTTCGAGGTCCCCCCGCCTGTCCCGGCTATCCCGGCTGCGTTTAGTCATACTCCGTGTGCAGCATCCCCTCAGCAAGCACGTACACCGCCAACCGCGACCCATGGCGCTCCTCTGCGCACCCGCACACCTGTCGGCGCGCTACCGAGAGTGACGTCACCACTCAAGAACGAGGTGTTCCCAGAACCCACAGAGCCACTCAAGAGACGAGCCATTTCAGTGCACGAAGAAGTTGATCCTGAGGGGGGTGCAGACGTCTGGGACGAGAGTGGAGGCGCGTGGAGCCAGCCACCGCCGGTGCACTCGATCCCGAAGGGCGCAATGCACAAGGACTCGCCCGCATCAACGGGGTCGCCGCAGCTAGGGTATGAGTCCGTGTCGCTCGTCCCGGAGACTGATGCGAATGAGGCGATGCGTGCCATCGGTGGTGACCCGTCCAAAACGCCAGTCGCGCGCCGTGTCGAAAACCCGTACGCGCCAGGCGCGTCACACGATCCGATACCGTCAACCGCGTCGTCGGTCGCGCAGGCTGCCTCGCTCCCAATGGCAACTGCCTCCATTGGCCAAGTCACGCCTCGCCCTCCCCCTCAGCGTGTGCCAAGCAGCCCGTATGCGCCTGTATCTGTCGAGCCCGCCAGGCAGCGTGCTCCGCCCAACCCATACGCTTCCCCACCGGCAGAGAAGCACAGCGCGTTCAGCCCGCTGAGCCCGAAGAAGACACCCGCGCAGCTCACCAGCCCCAAGGAGACAGCATCACAGTACATGCCCGGTAGCCCTAAGAAGAGTACGTTGTTCCCGTCTGCACGCCATGAATCAACCGAGACCTCTAGGCCGCGCCACCAGCACACCGTCAGCAACCCGTATGGGCCATCGTCATCACACAGCCGCGATAACTCGGTCCAGGATCCCTACAATCCGTACGCGCCGTCGCAGCCTGTCAACCCATACGCGCCGTCGGCAGCGTCACAGCCCAGGGCCCACAGCCGCCAGTCATCGACTGCGCAGGACATGTACAACCCGTATGCTCCCGCCGCACCAACGCAACCGGCACACAGCCGTCAGTCGTCGGCCCAGGAATCGTACAGCCAGTACGCTCCTACCTCGGCGAAGACGGACACATATTCTCCCGCGACCCAAAACACTCTGGACATGTACAACCCATATTCGCCCGAGGCGCAGCCGAAGCGGGGCTCGTTCAGACAGTACGGCGGTAATGACTTCAACCAGTATGCGCCGGCTGTCCAACTGCCAGCCGCGAGCCGGCAATCAACCTACGATCCGTATGCACCGGCCCTCACCACACCGAGTAGCGACTTGTACTCGCCTGGTATCGACATTTTCGGCCAGCGAGCAGTATCTCCACAGCAGCCCAACTACTTCCAATCGATGGGCCCATTGGACCCTACATACGTCCCTCAGCAGGTATTGGAGCAGCGTCCGGTCTCCGAAGACCCGCTTGGTCGCTGTGCGCCCGACGCGCATAACATCCCCCTCGCCGTGTTCGGCTTTGGCGGTGTGCTCATCACGAAGTTCCCGGGCACTGCTGACGATTCGGCTGACGCGCCGTCGTACGGGTATGCGTCGCATCGTGGTCTTGTCACCATTCGCCCGGTTTCGGAAGTCGCCGAGGCCAGTGCATTGTCTACCAACTCTGTGCCCTTCCCCGGTCCGTTGGTACTCGATCCCGCTACGGCCAAAGGTGCCGCAGGTGACAAGAAGCGCCGGGATGCTGTCCTCTCGTATCTTTCGGCGCGCTCCGAGGAGATTGAGAGTGGATTACCATACCTCAAGTCCAACGCAAGCGCGAAGCGGCGTGATGAGGAGGCCAAGCTCGTCATGATGCGCATTCTGACAGCGATGGTTGAAGGTGACGGGCGGTTGTTTGGCACACCAAAGGCGGCGGAGGCAATTCGCGCGGCGCTCCAGCCACCAGCCGCCGTGGGTCCGTTGCCCTCCATAAACGGCATGGGCGAGAAGCGCGCATCTGCGGCCGCGTCGACTCAGTCACAGCTTCAGCAACTGTCGAGTCTCGTCCTCGCTGGCGACAAGAAGGACGCGGCTCTGTTCGCTGCGAAGTCTGGTCTGTGGGCACATGCGCTTGTACTCTCCAGCGCCGTCGGGCCAGATCTCTGGCGCGATATCGTCTCGCGCTTCTCCAAGGCTGAGCTCGGCCACGATCCCATGACCGCTGGCCTACAGTCTGCTTACTCCATCTTTGGTGGTATAACGCCCGAGACGATCAACGACCTTCTCACTGCGGCCAACATCACTGATGACCCTAGCGCAGATCGATGGCGTGAGGTGGTGGCTGGCGTGCTTTTCAACGGCAAGCCGACGGACCTGGTGTGCTTTGACGATCTCGGTGCGCGCTTCCAGCGTTCCGGCCTCGCCAACGCGGCGCAAGTGTGCTTCCTCCTCTCGCCTAACTCACCGTTTAGTGACATGTCGTTGACGGCGAACGAAAAACCGGTCAAGCTTGTCGACAACGCCCGAGACGAAGATGGCGCGATCTTTGCCGAGATCGCCGAGTACGCGCGTAGCCTTGTTCCGACGCCGAAGGGCGCGGAGGCGCCGCACGCCGGTCTCCCCCTACTGATGCCCATTAAGCTGGCCCAGGCGTGGCGCGCCGCCGAGCTGGGCGAGACCGAACAGGCCAAGCGCTATTGCGAAGCGATCGAGGCGTCGGCCAGACCGACCAAGCACACCAGACCGATGATCCCGCGTCATGTCGCGGCAAGCATGGAAGACTTACTTGAGCGTCTCACCGGCGAGCCGTCGGCATCGCCAGCGAAGGGGCTCAGCATGCGCAAGAGCAACAAGTCTCTCGGCTCGTGGATCGAGGGCCGCCTCACCAAATTCATCGCTGGTGAGGACGACCAGACGCCAGCCAAACCGGACCCTGAGCCCAAGGAGGGTATCCCTGTCGGCCCTTTCAGTCACTTCTCGTCCATTTCGCCAGGCCCAAGCGGGGGCGCCAGTAGAGCCGGCTCTCATGCTGAACTTGACTACCCCCCGACTGCGTCGTCGCATGACTCGTCGTATCAGCCTGAGACATCGAGCTACCAGCCGTGGGCCGAGGAGGACAACACTACTCCTGTGGCCGACGACAGTGAGCTCATCAACCCCATGGCCAACATGTCGCTGGGCCCAACCCCGGTGGCGCAGGATGACTACAAGCCAGCTTTGAAGAAGCCGGCTGTGTGGGACGACGACGACGACGACCTTGGGATTGGAAATTCCTCGCTGAGTCGCGGGCGCACGCCAAAGGCTGAGGCTCCACCTGTGGAAGAGAGGAAGGAGGAGAAGAAGGAGGAGAAGAAGGAGAAGAAGGAGGAGCAGAAGAGTGAGTCTTTCCAGGGGCCAAGACAGAAGCTTACATCAGCCGGTTGGTTCGGCGGATGGTTCGGTAGCAAGAAGAAGGACGAGTCGGGACACAACTACACAAAGGCCAACCTTGGCAACGAGACCAGCATGGTCTATGACCCGGACCAGAAGCGCTGGATCGTCAAGGGGACCAAGGCTGCGCCGTCCGCGCCATCGCCGCCTATGCCACCCCCGCGTGCACAGACTGCCTCGCCCGCCGCAGCGCGAGCGACCCCGCCACCTGGCGGGTCAGCTCCGCCTTCTCGGCTGTCAATGGGTGCTCCGCCCAGGTCGGGCCCAGCTGGACCGACGACAGGGTTGGCTCCTCATACGGGCCCACTTTCAGGCCCACCTTCTGGTCCTCCCTCCGGTGCTCCTTCCGGACCACCGTCGGCGTCCTCCTCGCGCGGCCCACCGCGCTCTGCGCCACCCGGTGCTTCGCTGGATGACCTCTTGTCCCGCCCTCCGTCGGGGCGGCCCACCTCGGCTGCCGCTGGAAAGAAGAAGCGCGCAGGCAACAAGTATGTCGATGTTTTCAAGGAGTAGCCTAGCATCATCATAATCGCAATCACATGCACAGATCGGATAGGACAGGCGGACGGAGCTGGGACGGGTAGACTGAGTTGGTGGAGCCCACAACGATCTGCTGAACAATACTACGAGAAGGTAGATCAGAACGCGAGGCTCCGTGGAACGGAGAGCGACTGCACATGCGTTTCATTCTTCCTATCTCTCACTGGACCCGTCGCCACAGTATTCAAACATACCCACTAGTGCACGCCGAGCTTCTTGAACGACGCACGCTGGGTCCAGCTGTCCCAGTACCCGGCGACGACAGGGTCGATCGGCTCGGGGCCGATGCGGGCCTGGAGCGCAGCAAACGCCTCGCCCGATACGGACCCAGCCTTGCCTCCAGCGTCGGTGATGATACGCGCGAGCCACGTGATGAGGTGGTCTGGGATTAGCTACATCTCAGCCCAATCTCACAGTCGGCCTCGCCGGGTACGCTCGCGCCGCCAAGGTACGACCCGGGCGTCTTGCGGAGGATGTGGGTGACCTCGCCACGGATGAAGTCGCCCGCATTCTTCCACTGGGCGTTGGCGTCCGAGTAGACCTTCTTAACGGTGTCATCGTCCGCTTCACCAGTGTAGAGCGAGAGGAGGGTACCGTTGAACTTCTGCTTCTCCTTGATGAAGGTCTCGAACTCGCCGGTGTCCTCCTTGACGAGCAGGTCCAGCGTCTTCTGGCGGCCGCCGAGGAAGGCCGCGGGAAGGCCGCTCGCCTTGGCTGAGCGATCCTCGTCATTGACGGGCAGGAGGAGGAGGACGTTGGGGTCATGGTGCTCGGAGTGGACGCCGTGGATGAGCTTCTCGAGCTCGTGGTCGGTGTGTGTGTCCTTCTTGGGGGCGTTTGGCGCCATCTCGATGAGCGCGCGGGTGCAAGTCTGGTGTTAGTTGAGAGCGAAACCTCCACAGCTGATGGCAACAACAGACATAAGCGTGACTGGATTGTCTGTATGGTCGCCGTGGCAGGTCCCAACCAGACTGCAGGTGACACAGCTCCTTGATGCCACGAGTTCACAGCGCCTCGAGAGACATTACTCACAGTCGAGTCGGTGTATGTCTTGCCATTGGCCTCAAGAGACGGGATGGTACCGTGGGAGTTGACCTTGAGGTACGCGGGCTGGAAGTTCTCGCCCTTGTCATCAGCGTCGTGTATCTCATGTGCCGTTCATGTTCCTACTGTGACGTTCGCTGCTCTCCTCTACCTCAACAGATCACTCCAGCTCCCTCCATCACCAAGCGCCACACGCTTGGACTGTGCCAGACTTGGTAGATCTACGCACCTCGAGCAGGTTGACGACCTTGAGCTCCACGTTGTTCTGGAGGCCAAGCTCCTCGATAGCGAGCTTCGGCACCTGGCACCAGGCGGACGCGAAGAAGTCGTAGAGGACTGGAGTGAGCTCGGATGCCTCTGGCGCCAAAACCAAACGCACCAGCCTTGGACATTGTTTCTGTAGTGATGGTTGGGATGGGAGACGTGTGCTGGCAGTGTTTAGACCCGTGACACACGTCTTAAGTAGGTTGAGGATCGCATCGCGCAGGCTGACACCTGTTCATTCGCATGACGTCACTCGCCCACTTTGGGGTTGAAGGCACGTACATCGACTGTCTCGAGTCTTCTCGATCTTGTGCACAGCGCTGACATGCTATTGCCTAAACAAGAGAACGGCACGGAGGCACCCCGGAATCCCCGGAGAGCAGACGCGCCTCTCGCCGCGATGGTGAGTGGGGTCTGCCGATTGATAAGGCCCAGTCAAGCACGACTGGCAGGCTCAACGTTCCGTTCCATCGGCGATTGACTGCACGACTGACAAACGGACAACATGCTTGCTTACCCAGACAGTGTTCAAACACCGTGTTGCACAGGTCCACAGACGGACGAGCCTCGGCTCAACTTGTGATTGCTGGTTGGCCTGACTTGTAATGGCACTGAGAGGTCGCAGGTCACGTGCTTGGCAGTGACGTAGCTCTCTGTCATACAGTCCATCTCCAGCGTCTACTCTGCGTATCACTTCGGCGCCTTCACTTCAACCCGTTGCGCACGGCACATCCAACTCCATCTGTCCAACTCATCAGTCTGCTGTCTGCCTGTACCAGCTCGATACGTCTCGTATGCGGTTCCAAACACTGAAAGATCGTGTGCAAGCAGCCCCTATGGTGTAATGGTAACACGTGAGTCTCATAATCTCTAGCCCTCAGTTCGATTCTGAGTGGGGGCACTTGCCACAAGCTTTTTACCCGGGTCCTGAGGACGGGTATTTGGTGGCACGTATTGCTGTGTATTCTTCACGCGTTTGAACCCCGGGCCGCGCCATCGCGATGATAGGAGCAGAATGAACTGCGCCGAAGTCTAGGCCGTGAATACCAGTGCAAGTGAGGAATTGATCTACTGTTACATCGTTTGATACGGAAGAGATGCTGGGAGGGAGACTTCGTGGCCACCGGCGGCCGACGAAGCATGCTATTGGTATGGAGTCGATCTATCTAAGCCTCTAGCAGGCGAAGGGGTGAGAGAACTTGCCCTTGCTGTAACCGTCCTTGATGCCCTGGCCAGCAGAGTAAAGGCCGAGCGGGGTGGTGGCGACGGAGATGAAGATGACGAGGATGGCGATGGCGCACATGATCTTCTTGCCCACGGTGTCGATGGCGCGGTGGACCGGCTCCTCGCCCTCCTTCTCGCGCTTGCGGCCAAAGAACCAGGGCGAGTTGTCGTAGAGCCAAAGGAAGCCACCGCCGCCGCAGACGTACCAGACCGAGAAGAGGGAGGAGATGATGGTGAGGAGCTGGTTAAAGAATGGAATGAGCTCAGCAACGAGGAAACCAACGACCCAAATGATCGAGACCATGCCCATCCACGCAAGCTGAGCACGCCAGCTCCTGGAGGTGAGGAGCTTCGAGTCACGCAGCCACGTGATGTAGAGGTACTTGGCACCGACGTTAGCCCCGAGGATACCCGAAACCATGATGGTGACAAGGGCAATCGAGTACGAGGTAATGCTGACGGCCGGCGAGGTCATGGTGAGGGCAGGCGACGTAGTGTACTGGCCGCCAAACGCGTAGACAGTGCCGCCAACAATGCAGTAGCAGACGGTGGCAAGGATCTGCGAGAGGGCAAACGACTTCTTAAAGTCGTTGGGATTCTTCATTTCGGAGCAGAATGAGAAAACAGCCATGTTTCCACCGTATGCGAAGAGGACGTTGGTGTAGCCGCCGACGATGTCCATAACCGTGGGGTTGAGAGGGAAGGCGTACCACGCAATAGGGCCCTTCTCGGGGGTCTCAAGGCGCGAAGGCGACTGGACACCGGTGCCGACAATAGTCATCATTGACGCAGTGAGGATGCAGCCGACGGAGACAAACGACATCCACCAGAGCTTGTGCCACTCGCGGTTGTAGGCAAGGATGATGGACACGATGGTGACGATGACGCCCCACCAGACGTTGCAGATGGCGTGCGACGAGATGGTGGTAATGGCCTCCTGGCCGACGAGGACATGCGAACCGGCAAGACCCATCGACTTGAGAACCATGCCGACGCCGAAGACGCGCTTACCCCACTTGCCGAAGATGACACCACCGGCGTCACCAAAGTGCATGACACCCATGTGGTTCATCTTGAACTCGATCATCATCCAGGCGGTGATGTAGGCCAGAGTGCCGAGGCCAACAGTGCTGATCACACCACCGACGACACCAAGACGCAGGAAAACCGAAGGGAAGGAGAGGAGGCCGAGAGCAATGTTCTAAGGGTGTGAGCCACAAAGATTCACCCTGCCAGCTAGGAAGAACTTACCTCAGCAGTGGCGATTAGGAAAGCCTTGATCCATCCCATGGATCGGAAGTCGACATAGTCCTCGTCGTCATGGAGGTCACGCTGAGCCGAGAACGGGTCGACTTCGTATTGCGTCTCAAGGGCGGGCGCGAAGCCAGTCTTGCTCCAGTCCTTGCCTGTCTGCATGATGGACGTAGAGTCCGTCTGGGCCTCGGTGTCGATCGACGACCGCGCCTTCTCGCTGGCGGTGATCATGGCAAGAGGGCCTTTTGTTGGGGAAGAGAGTCCGAGTGTGTGAATGAGTGTGTGTGCGTGGAGCAAGGCCAACGCCGAGTAAAGAAGGGGGATGGGTTCAGTTGATGCTGGCTCTCCAGGAGGCAGTTTTATTTTAATCTGCTGGTCTCCGTTTTACTGCAGTATTCCTCGAACATTTTCTTTCTTTCGCCGTCGTCCAGGGCTTGATGAACAGCCCCGCTCTCCTCTACGCGCCCGGCCGGAGCCCACCAGTCGACGAGGGACGACGTTGCTGGCCGCAGTGCGGGGCGCGCATGGCGGCGAGTTGGATTGCCTGACCCCTTGGCTAGGGGACAGATTATTCTCGGCACCGGGCCGGCGGCTGTTGGATTCACGTGCTGCAAAGCGCCTTGGACTGCATAGAAATTTGTTCACCAGGGACATCGGCGATCCTCGCATATACGTATATCCCATTGGGTGGGGACGCCACCAGTGTCATATTTCTACAGGGAGAATGGCAGTTGCGGCTCGGTTAACGGACGATAACCCCAAGCCCGTCGGTCCGGCTTGGCAATCTCTGCCGTCGTTGGGAAATTTCTCGCTGACTTTGAAACACGCAGTTGGAGCTGGTCATTCCTGGGTCGTCATTCATTAGCGGCGTGATCCTAGTTGGGGAGAGGCCTAGCATGGCTGAGCGGGCAATCAGTGATGCTGGTGCCGTGAGAGCTGAGAGCCAAATGCTCACAAAAGAAACGGGTCCCAGAATGGAGACCTTTGGAGACCGGCACCTCGCCAGGCAGCCAGACAATGTCAGGTGGAGCGTCCGATGACTGTGTGTAGATTCTGCCGCCGGTGAAATCGGGCGACTTCGGGGTCCATGGAGCTTCATGACAAATGGCCTGTCTTCCAGCTAGACCAACTCTGCGGACAGCGTGGTACTGCGGGGTAGTACGATGTGAGGCAGGGATAACAGGTCAGATGGCCAATTTCTATCTGTCGGCACGTGGCCCACATGTATTTTCTGCAGTTTTGCCAGCAAATATACCCCCAGATCAGGGCAACTTCATGCCAGTCGGGTGACACGTCTTGGCACGCGCATGGATAAGAAGTAAAACGGCGCGGCTGCCGGGCGGTAGCTTGGTATCCCGTTGGCAGCTTGGCCGCTTGGCACGCTGCACGAAGATGAACACGATCAGCCACATTCGACTGGCCATAAAGGCTGAAATAAAGTTTGGAGACTTGCTGTGAGTTCCCCACTGTCGAGGCGTCGGCGAGATCCCAATTCGGCAACTCCGGACGCCGTCCCAGCGAGTCAGGCATACACTGAAGCCTCAAACCTACTGAAGCCTCAAACCTACTGCAGACCTCGCACACTTACTGCAGACATCGCATAGGTCTTGGATGGTGTGGTATGGGCAACGTATTCTCTAGGCGCGTTTCGCGAGCCTAAGAGCGCCTGGTGCCGGCAATTTTCTATTCTTGGAAATTGACAGCAGTGCCTGACGCGCTCAGAACAAGTCACCAGCAAGGCGCGGCGGCCTTAGTGCACCAGACCAATTCCCAGAGAGTCACGGAACTTGCCACATGCTCTGCTGCCGGCCCCACAGAGTACTGGTCGTGCAGGTTGAAGGCCCGGGTTCTTCCGATCCGAATCCGAGCGGACTGGGCGCGGCGCGCCGAGAACGGGCGGAGAGGGCCGAGAGGTCGAGACGACCTACGGTGACCTACAGAAAGCCTTGGTACACTTCCTTTTACGCTATCCGACCGACGCACCAGTCCACACTGACCACCGTGCCGAGGCTTGTGCACACGCGGAGACTTTTGGCTCAACGTACTCTTCACCTCTCGTCTTCTCACCCTCGTGATGCATCTAAGATGCGCCGAGGCGCCTGCAAACATTACTCCGTGCAGGGTTGGCGTCCTGACGGCCCCCTGTGTACCAAGACTTTCTATCGGTCGCTGTACGTTTGGTCGGGCGTGCCTTGTGGTTCACCGATCCAATGTGGCGACGCTAAGCACCCCAGGCTGGCTTGTCTGCTGGAAGATGATCGTGTGATGCTGGTCATACTTCTCCGTTGCGCTTCTACAGTTGCCTCCCGTCAGAATTGTCCCGCTCGCGCACTGCGTTGCGGGCACGTGTTGAATTGACTGAATCTGTTCGCGACACTGACATGGAGTGTCAGGCAAGGGAGGGCACGTGACCAAGCGCATTATATGATCATGGTTGGCTTTGAGTTCGTCCTCCTTCGGTAACCGCTCGCGACCTGAGAGCAGTGCCTTGGATTTGTCAGAAATTCTGTTCTTTCTATCACCGTTGGAAGAGTGGCAGGGGATTTTGGCTTTGCGGGCCGCGGGCTCGAGGTCCAGGAATCAGGGCTACTACTGTTTCCGCCGTACCTGGACTTTAACGCGACGGTCCCGTGACGTTCATCCCGCGTCTGCATCCTTACGTTCGATCCACAAGACAAGAACAGCATGAATGGTACTGTAGCAGCGTATAAGATGACAACCGCCTTTCACAACTCATCCTCGACTCACCCTGACTCACCATGTTCTGGCTGTTCAATTTCGTTCTCCTTGCGGTGGCATGGGCTGCGGGAGACCGGTACCTCATTGGCGCAGGCAAAGGCGACATCACCGGCCCTGTCGTTGAGGTTCCGTTCATGGGCTACGCCAGCCTCGAGCAGAAGGGCACCGGCCTCAGGCAACGGATTTACGCGCGCTCTTTCATTGTTGGCGACATCAACAAGCCGGCTGACAGATTTTTGTACATTATCCTTGACGCGGTTGCGGGTGACACAGCGGTACGAAGGGGAATCCTTGAGGGACTGCAAGCCCTCGGCGGTGACTACGCGCTGTACCACACAGGCAATGTTGCACTTGTCGGTACGCACTCGCACTCTGGGCCTGGCGGTTGGCACAACTACGTCCTCACGCAGGTGCCGGCTCTGGGTTTCACAAAGCAGAGCTACCAGGCCATCGTGGACGGCACAGTGTTGTCCGTGAAGCGGGCGCACGAGTCTCTGTCTCCAGTATGTCTAGACTAGGTACTAGGTGAAGCTGATGGCAGGGGTACCTCGATGTCGGGACCGCCAAGGTCCAGGATAGTGCGATCAACCGCAGCCTCTGGGCGTACCTCGCCAATCCTGAGGCTGAGCGGGCAAAATACACTGACACGACGGACACGCTCATGACCCTCCTTCGCCTGAAGCGTGCCGACGGCAAGACCCAGGGGATTCTCAACTGGTACGCAGTGCACGGTACGAGTGCACATAACAACAACACGCATGTCACTGGCGACAACAAGGGGGTCGCAGCTCTCCTGTTCGAGAAGGAATTTGGCGCTTTGCCTGACGCTGCACCGGGATTCGTGGCTGGTTTCTCGCAGGCCAATGTGGGTGACACGTCGCCCAATGTTCTGGGGCAGTGGTGCACCGACGGTTCAGGGGAGTGTTCCCTCAAGACAAGCACATGCGCGGACGGCAAGTCGACGGGTTGCCATGGTCGGGGCCCAATGTGGCAGAAGAATGACAAGGGCATCTCGTCATGCTACGAGATCGGGAGACGGCAGTACGCCACGGCCAAGGACATCGTCGCCTCCATCGACACTGGCACGCCCGTGACCGGCCCAACTGTCAAGGCGTTCCATTTCTTCCACGACATGCGCTACTTCACCTTCACGCGGCCAGACGGGTCGCAGGGCACGACGTGTCCCGCTGCGCTCGGCGAGTCCTTTGCGGCCGGTACGACGGACGGTCCCGGCGTGGGCGACTTTGCGCAGACCGTCCAGGCGAACCCGTTCTGGAAGTTTGTCGGAGGGGTACTGCGCACCCCGTCAGCGCGTCAGAAGCAATGTCAGGGAGTGAAGAAGATCCTCCTTGACGTGGGTGAGATGGAAGTGCCCTTCGCATGGACCGCTAATATCGTCGACATCCAGGTCTTCCGTGTCGGCCAGTTCGTCATTATCGTCAGCCCTGCCGAGGCGTCGACAATGGCCGGTAGGCGGTGGCGGGATGCCATCGCCACAGCTGTGAAGAGTTTCTTGCCCGCCGGCCTAGAGCCCATTGTTGTCCTAGGAGGCCCTGCGAACACGTATACGCACTACGCGGTGACTCCAGAGGAGTACGACATTCAGCGCTACGAGGGCGCCTCAACACTGTACGGTCGCGACACGCTCAACGCGTACATCAACCTCACTGTAGGCGCGATCAGCTACCTCTCCCCCACGTCCGACTCCAAGCCTGCAGCGGGCCCGATGCCGCCAGACAACCGTGCTCGCTCGGCCAGCTTCATCACCCAGGTGGTGTACGACAACGCGCCCATCGGCAAGAAGATGGGCCAGGTGCTCTCGCAGCCGCGGGTGAGCTACGCGCGCGGCGCCACGGTCACTGCCGTGTTCCAGGGCGCGAACCCACGTAATAACCTGCGGCTCGAGGGTACATTTGCAGCTGTTGAGCAGCAACAGTCAGACGGCAGCTGGACACGCGTGCGTGACGACTCGGACTGGTACCTGGTGTACTCATGGACGCGGACGGACGTCGTCTGGGGCGCGTCGACTGTCCAAATCGACTGGGAGACAGTGGATAGCCCCCAACCTGGCACCTATCGCATCAAGTACTATGGCGACCAGAAGATGTCGTTCACTGGCAAGGTTGTGGCGTTTGAGGGCACTTCAAACACGTTCACTCTGACCTAGGCGTCTTTGTATCTTGCGTATTCGTTGCATGTCAGAAGTCAGAAGTCAGGAGTGGCAGGTCCGTGGATCAATGCCCCAGAGCTGCACTAGTGAATCTCTTCATTCACATTTCCGCTCACAAGTACACCGTTCATATGACTAAACATATACACACAGGCCGCGGTCGACCAAACAAACTGCTACTCTAGTCTACGCTTCCGAGTCGTGGAACGTGCCGAGCTTGAAGAGACGCTTGGCGTTGTCACGACCAATGTCCTTGTACGCCTTCTCACCGCCGACAGCCTCCATGATCTCCTTGGCGTTGTCGTCGTACCACTCGCAGCCGACGTCAATGTGCTCGTAAGGCGAGTCGACAGAGAAAAGGACGCGGTCGGCACCGACGTGCTCGACGCAGAACTTGAGAGTAGCGGTGGAGAAGTTGCCCGAGGTCGTGAGCCAGATGTTGTTGCGGAAGTAGTGGAGGAGGGGCTTCTCGGCAAAGACGTCGCCGCGCGACTTGGCGAGAGGGCGCGAGCAGTGCTCGAACCAGTGCTCGATGCGCCAGAAGTCTCCGGGGATGTGCTCGCCAAGGTGGCCAAGGATGACCTTGAGCTTGGGGAAGCGGTCAAACACACCGTTGACAATCATGCCGAGGATGTGGAGCGAGACGCCGTTGGCAAAGCTTACGGGAGGGCCGATAAGGTACTTGCGGCCCTCGTACTGCTGCTTGAAGTACGAGCCGACAGGAGGCTCAGGGTGCATGTAGAATGGCACGTCGAGGTCGCAGCAGGTCTGCCAGAAGATGTCCCACTCGGGCTGGTCGTAGAAGATGTACGTCTCGCCCTCGGGGCCGGCGTGCTGGACGTCGTTGACGAGCGCGCCGAGGAAGCCGAGCTCCTTGACGCAGCGAGTAAGCTCAGCGGAAGCCTGGACAGGGTCGTGCATCGAGAGAGCGGCGAACGCGCCCATGCGGTCCTTGTGCTGGGAAATCTCCTTGTGGATAAAGTCGTTGCACTCGGTTGCGTACTGCTCGCACGCCTCGCGCTCAAACCATCCCTGCGGTCCAGGCGAGTAGATCGAGTAGATCGTGTAGCCGATGCCGTGCTTGTTCGAGAGCTCGAGGCGGTTGCCGCACGGGTTGAGAATCTCCTCAAAGTAGCGGTCGCGGTTGTTGGGGGCAATGTAGAGCTCGGCCTTCTGCTTGGTCTGAGCCGCGTACTTGGGAAGCTCGAACGCCTCCTCGAGAGAAACCTTGCCGCGCATCTTGTCTGGGATGTGTGTGGGAGTAGGGGAAGCTGCCGGTTAGAGAGGACGCCTGGGTCTTGAGGCTCACAAGTAGTGGGCCGTAGCTGGACGGTTGGTTGATGCTGGGTGCTGAGCACATTCACCGTCACCTTATACTGATTCTGGGAACCCTCTGCCTCGGTAACTAGGGGCCCAGCGTGCCAATCATCCCGTCGGCACGGTGCTACCACCGCGGTCACCGGTCACTTGCCCACCAGCTCTGCGTCAGAGCGTCAGCCTGGCCACGACTGCACCGTGTTGCTCACCGCAGGACGCGGCAATTAAGACCCGACGGCATTGCCGCGGCCCCACGGGCCAGGGACCATTGCCCACTTGTGGCAGCCTCCCCACGGGGACCACTGCACTTGCCATCCCTCATGCTGTACATGGCCGCATGCACGCGCGGCCCTGCGGTCCCGAGGACGCCGGCGGTGGCCCCGCGGCTCTTCAGCATCGGGGGGAAGAGCGCAGCACTCGGAACTTGATATCGGATGAAGGCGAGAGTGCGGATGCGGTTGGGAACAGTCATGTCAGTATGGGTTTGGCCGCGATACACTCCCCAAGGGGATGAATGTAAGGTATGTGAGTGCCAGCGAGATCGAGATAGCGGCGGCGGCTCGGAGATAGGGGAATTGTCTGTTATTGATATCAGATTGTGTGAATCATGGGTGCTACAGAAGGTTAGTCACAGCATCTTCCTAAGCTAGCGCGCATGTGAACACCAGGTTTTCTGACATTCCTGGTATCGTAGATAACGCGCCCAGTACTTCTGCACTTTAATGTGTCAGTTCGGTCCACTACGATAATTGCTCCATTCTTGACACCCCGCGGCTCTCTCGGTAGATCGAGGCTGCCTGGCGCTTCATGTCCATCCTTGACCAGGCCTTCATAAGTTGGTCATAGTTCTGCCGTCTGTGCCAACCAAAGCAAAGCCCCATTCCATACATGAAGCATGACCAAAACTAAAATCAGGAATACTACAACACCGATGCTCTCATCAGAACGCGCAAGCCGACCAGAGTCTATGCTCAGGCGGAAAGCTTGGCAGTCTGAGCCTTGGGCGAACCGTGGGGGGACGCGTAGAGGTGCTTGAACTCCTTGGCCTCCTTGGCGATGTGGTCGTGCATGTTGTACTCGTTCATCTCGTTGACCGTGAGCTTGCCCTCCTTGGCGGCGAGCGCGGCGTCGGGCGCCGAGAGAGAAGTGAAGCCGATACGCTCGTTGAGGTTCTCAGTAGCGCGAGCAGAGGCGGCCTGGACGCGGGTGGCGCGGGGCTTGCGGATGTGCTCGTAGAAGGAGAGGCCAGCCTCGACGTTGGAGGTAAAGTCGTACTCCTTACCAAAAATGATACCGAGGGCAGCGGCGTCCTCGATGGCCATGCACGCGCCCTGGCTCTGGTGCGGCATCATGGGGTGCGCAGCGTCACCGAGAATGGCCGCCTTGCCCTTGTGCCAGTAAGGGTAGGGCTGGTGGACATAGAGGCGCCAGGGCATGCGGTCGATCGAGTGCTCGATGAGGCCCTGTGCCTGGGGGTCGAGGCGGCTGTACATGCCAGCCATGATGTCCGAGACGGGGACCTCCTCAAAGACAAAGCCCTCCTGGGTGTGGTTGGTCATCTCCGTCGGCATGAAGCAGTAGAACGAGACAATCTCGCCGTCCGAACAGGGCGACATGACAATCTTGTAGTACCGGTTGATGTCGCCCTTGGTGAAGCCTCCCCAGAACTGGATGGCGGGGTCGACGGCGTCGGCCATGAGCCCGAACTTCTCAATGTCCGTCTTCTTGACGTTGCAGCGGTAGCAAGTCTGGGGCGCCGAGCGCATCTGGGGAATGACACCAATCTCCTTGCGGAGGACAGAGCGAATGCCATCCGATCCGATGATCACATCGGCCTTGACAACTTCGCCGTTCTCAAACGTCACGATGCCCTTCTCCTCGTCGAGCGACTTGGCAATGTGGTCGACGACGACCGAGGCAGGCTCTCCAGGGCCGTCAGGCGAGGTAGCGCACTCGAGGAGCATCTCGTGCATGTCCACACGGTGGAACATGTAGTAGGGGAGGCCCCAGTTCTCCTCGTAGTGGTCAAGGTCGTACTGGTTGAGGATCTTGCCGGTCTCCCAGTCGCGCATCGTGAGCTTCATGAGGTTCACGGGCTTGCCGCGCTTGACGTCGACGCCCCACTCGCGAAGCCACTGCCCGCCGTTGTACGCGCACGAGATCGACGCGCCGACTTCGACCTTGAAGTCGCGGCGCTCATAGATCGAGACCTTGTGGCCCGCGCGGCGGAGCGCGACTGCCGCCGCCATGCCCCCGAGGCCGCCGCCGACGACTGTGGATTAGTCTTCCATTCTCTTTGAAAAATGTAAGGTATAACTTACCGGCAACGTGGAGCTGCTTCCAGTTGGGGTGGGTGGACATGCTTGCTAGTTTGGATTGTTGTGTTGGGTGTATGTGAATGGGCTCGCTGGAGGGATTGAGAGGCTGTGAGTTGATGGGGCTGTATTGCAGATCACACTTCCACTTTATGTTGCTGCAGTCCCAGTCACATGAACGTCACCTGCCCAGCTTGATCTCCTGAGACCCACTACAAACCAAGGCGCAGCCGCGGCATAGGTGATAGCTACTCGGCTCGGCGCTTGGGCCAATGTGAGGCAATCATCATGGATTGAGCATACCAGGCCAAGAGCAGGTGTCAGGTCTGGAACTGCCGCGGCGTATCCACGGCTGCCCCGCGGCACCCCCGAGCAACTGCCAATCACCTACTTCACCTCGGATGGTGGTACCACCGGTCCACCCTGGCCATGCGCATTCCTCGGCCGGCCCACTAGCGTTGCAATCATGGGATATCGGCGAATATGCGACACCTCTCGTCTTCCGACCCAACCGCGGGAAATGGCGGCTGAGCTCGCCGTTATCTGGCTCCCAGGCGTACACCGCGGGGCCGAGGACATGATAATGTAGGTAAGATCCAACTTGTCTGCTGATGATCCAAATCGTGCACAGCAGGAGGAGCCGCGGAGCGGACAGGAATGGTGCACTGCAGATTCACACTCTCTCACTATGAAGACCCATCCATGCTAGTGCCTGCTCACTCAGGCCCCAGGCAATACGGGCCTGGGACCTGAGGCTGTCCAAGTGAAGTGCGACGCCGGATCTCTAACAGCACGTTTCACAACTCAAGTCGCGCTCCTCCAGGCCATGGGTTCTCGATCATCAGCATAGTAGGAAAAACAGGTGTTTACTTCCCGCAGATCTACAGTTCTATCAGAGTCGCCCCGTGTCATGCCAAGCACTCCGGAAAACCCACCGGACCTCGCCGAATTTGCAAGTCACCCAGAATTAGGTGGGCATGGGCCCAGAAGGTGGGGTTCAGCCTGAGGAATCGTTTGTCAGGTACACCACTGTCATTCCTTCGGATATCGCTTGCTGCCGGCGGGGTACAGTTCAGGCAGAGGACCACGGCCCAAACATCGGGCCCATGGGGACCCCGACTTTTGCTTGGCTCGGAGATTACTAAGGATAATTACGGTTGGTTGACAGACCTGTGAGTGCCCAGGCCGAGTTACGCGATCCAGTTTTACACTCCGGTGTCCGCGGCCCCAGCGGGGAACCCATATGACGGACAGGGTCGGGCACGCCCTCAACGCCCAGTGGTTGGCGTATTTCCTCGGCACTCCCGAAGCCACTGCCGGGAAGCCTGGGCCGTGAATCGGTTCGCGAGTACAAATATCAGAGCCGGAAGGCACTGGTTACCATCTCCACAACAATGGAAGCCACCCAAGAGCGCAAGACATCAGTCGACCACATCGACGACAAGCCGCAGCAGCTCGAGAGCCTCGCCGAGCGCGGGCATGCGGTCACAGACGAGCATGGCAATGTGCTTGTGCAGTTTGACCCCGTCGCCGAGAAGCGCCTTCTCCGCAAAATCGACCTCTATGTCGTGCCGACCGTTGCCATGATCTACCTCTGGTGCTTTATCGATCGTGCCAACATCGGCAACGCCAAGATCGCAGGCATGGAGAAGGACCTCGGCCTCAAGGGATACCAGTACAACATCCTGCTCACGGCGTTCTACGTGAGCTACATTGTATTTGAGATTCCAAGCAACATTGCGTGCAAGTGGATTGGGCCCGGCAAGTGGATCCCGGCTATCACTTTTGGTTTCGGGGTAAGTTGCATCTGATCCTCGAGGTGGCAGGCGCTGATCCCAGCTCATGAGCATGGCTACCGCGTTTGTGCACTCGTTCGGTTCGGCCGTTGCCGTGCGCTTCCTCCTTGGCGTGTTCGAAGCCGGCGTCCTTCCCGGCATCGCGTACTACCTTTCGCGTTGGTACCGGAAGAGCGAGCTTATCTTCCGCCTCGCCCTGTACCTTTGCACGGCGCCTCTTGCTGGCGCTTTCGGTGGCCTCCTTGCTGGTGCGATTCTCGCGCTCCCCGGCATCGGGACTGTGCACTCGTGGCAGCAGCTTTTCCTCGTCGAGGGCATCATCACCATGGGTATCGCGATCATCTCGTACTTCACCATGACAGACCACCCACACACGGCGCGCTGGCTTAACGAGGAAGAGAAGGCTCTCGCAATCGCCCGCGTCAAGTCTGAGAACGTCGGCACGACAGAGGTGACAGACAAGATGGACAAGAAGAAGCTCCTCGCCGGCGTCATCAACCCTAACACGCTTGTCGTGTCGTGGATTTTCCTCTTCGTCAACATCACAGTGCAGGGCATTGCTTTCTTTACCCCAACCATCGTCGCCACTATCTACCCGAATGAGACCGTCGTGCGCAAGCAGCTCTGGACTGTTCCCCCCTACGTCGTAGGCGTAGCTGTCAACCTCATCGTCCCATTCTTTTCGTGGAAGATGGACCGGCGGCTGGTGTTCTTCATCTTCTGTGCGTGCCTCGCCATTGCGGGTTACGCCATGTTCCTTGGGACGACCAACCCACGCGTGCGCTACGGTGCTGTCTTCCTGGCCATCAGCGGCGCGTTCCCCTTCGGTCCTCTCTGCAACGCCCAAGTCGCCGTCAACGCGCTTTCCGACTCGGCGCGATCCACCGCCATCGGATGGAATGTCATGGTCGGCAACATCGGTGGTCTCATCTCCACTTGGTCGTACCTCCCCCACGACTCACCCGACTTCCACATCGGCAATGGCCTCAACCTTGCGGGCAACTGCACCATCCTCATCACCTCCATCCTCCTCCTCCTCTTCCTCGGTCGGGATAACCAGAAGCGCAACAGCGTCTCCGAAGAGGAAGTTGACGCCAAGCTCGCGGGCAAGACCCAGCTCGAGATCCAGGAGCTCGACTGGAAGCACCCGGCCTGGCGCTGGCAGCTCTAAGAGGTTTAATTTGTGGAGTTGGGTATTGTTGGTGGATATTGTGAAGTGATGGAGATGAGCAGGTTGTTCGAATGGGTCACGTAATTGTCCATGTACTTTCTGATCTTGCCTCCTTGTGGCGTTTCATGTATTGTGTTCTTCACATGACATACAGTCCCCTTGAACAACTGTCTAATCAGTGGGCCATGTAGCGCAATTTCCGGAGTTGTTTTTGATTGACATATTCCGAACAGGTGGTCATAGCTCAGCTACAGTTTTTCCTACGCAAAATTTGACCGCGTCATTGAGTTTTACCACATCGACATGTCCAAGACTAGCGAGTACAGTATTGAGGAGTGCGCCGGCATGGTGGCAGAGACCAAACACCTCAGCAACAGAGAGGTGGCGTGCCTTTATGGGGGCACTGTGTGCTACAATGTTGCCAAGGCTGAAAACAAGGAGAACAACAACTCACTTGCCAACCGCAAGGGCAGGCGCAGGAAGCCAGCACTTTCAGAGCGACACAACAGCATAATTAAATGAGTTATCACATCATCACGGGCAAGCAACATCTCCCAGCTCAACCAGGCGCTCAAACCCCTTGACATCAATGTTTGCAACGGCACCCTGCGCAAGAGGATCAATCAACTGGGCTTTAATCGATATGCAGCAACCAAGAAACCTCGCTTATATGCCATTGCACGCCAGAAACGCCTTGCTCTGGGTGATGTAAAGGACAGGGATGCTGCTATCTTCACAGACGAGGTCTCCTTTAGTCATCACAAACCCTTCTATTCAAAAGATCACAAGACGGGACCCAACCCCACCTTGCTCGTCCTTCGGGTCGTACGAGTTGTAGCCTTGGCAACATCAACATCATCGTATATGGCGATTATTTCGATTCGTATGGAGTTTCGTCCTCTCATCCTCCTCAACCGATCCTCTGACCTAAACACAGCTGTCTTCTTAGAAATATCTTATCCGCCACCACTGTGGACCTGCGCGCTCCCCAGACTCGTCATGTCGTATACAAGCAAGACATGCTGCTTTCTAGATGTACTGTACATACACAGCCCAACGTTCCCAATCTCTACTGCGCCGGCCAGGCATTCTCAGTCTGAGTCCACAATGTGTCGAGAATGTCAAACGAGGGCGCCCACATGTTGTCAAGCCCGAGCGTGTCCGATGACCCGAGGTCGCTGAACGCCTCCGCCTGTTGGAGGGCAGCCATCCCCATCACAGGCAGTGGCATGTTGCGTTGTTGTGCCGACTCGTTCTGAGTTGCGCGCTCCAGGATGTTTCGAATCGTCGACCGCAGCAGCTCGTCCGCCTGCAGAGTGCCTGGCGAGAGTGCAGCCTCGGGTCCATTGTCGCCGCGACGGCGCTTCGTCGACGATTCGCCCGTCGCCGGGTCGCGAAACTGGTTCTCGACCTCGAGCAGCCGCTCGAGAACAAACACGCTCTTGCGCGCGGCGGGCGACAGTACTGTGTGCTCCCGGAACGTGGCGAGAATCTGAAGCACGCTCTGGCGCTTCTCATCTGTAGGCTCGAAGAGGTGGTCGATGACCACTGGCACCGCCTGCTGTCAGCTACCATCTAAGAGAGCATTCCGGTTGCCTACGTACAGCGGAAAAGGCGTAGAATAGCACAGTCCAGAAGCCGAGGAGGACTGGAGCTCGATGCGTCGCGAGCTCGATGAGCTGCAGTACTGTCTGTGACGCAGAGACACAGCGCTCCTTGGACCGAAGGTAGCGCACGTCTTGATATCCCCGAAGAAGGTAGGGCCTGTGAAGACGGATGAGGCGGATATTGGCTGTGATGTTGAGGAAGATGCTGTCGAGGACGAGGCTCGGTGATGAATCGCCTGGCAGGTTAGAAGGGTCGCCAAAATGCTTCGGAAGGTTTCTGGCGAGTTCAATGATCGAATCGTCCATACTGCGTTCAGTACGCAATGGGTTACACAAACTCACGCGAGGACGAACTGGTACGACGGGTTTTGATGAGTCATCGTGTGGTCGGTAATCTCGCGGTACATCTGAACAAACTTGAAGCGGAAGATGTGCATGCTCATGTTCTGGAGTCAGGCGGAGCGTAACACCACAACTCACTGTGTACGTCGAGAGAGGCTGCGGCTGTGCGTTGGGGTCGTCAAGAAGCTCCTCCTCGACGTTGAGAGGCAGAGCTGTGAGGTTCTGTGACGGGTGGACGACGTCTGCGGTCAGCATGCCCAACGCGCTACTCACAAGTTGACCCGTGGGCAATGGCATGTGCCCAGTCAAGCGACACGAAGGTCCACCACACGCGCCGTCCCATCTCGCGTCTCATACGTGTGTTCCATACCGGTGACCAGACCTTGTCAGCCGCCTCGGCTTCGAGGCGGTTCATACCGAGATTCTGAGCCATCTTGACGGCAGAGCCGAGGAGCGCCCACGTTGCGTCCGCGCCATCCTCCATCCCAAACCCATAAATGGTCATGAGGGAGATGGCTTGAAGAGACTCGAATGTCTGGCGGTAGAGGAACCGGGAGCACCATAGGACACCCTCAGCGACATGGTAAAGCTGGTCGGCAAGGGCGGGGGCGTTGTGCATTCCTGGCAAGTTGGTGACGACCATCCTCAACCCAAGGCAAATGACCATGATGTAGGTGCAGATGAAGTCGGGACTGAGCTGGCTAGTTGGTGGCGGCGCAGTCCAAAACTGTCGGCACTGGTGCATGAATGACGGATAGTGCAGGCACTTGTGTCAGTGCGAATGTCGGCAGCGCGCGAGGCTCACTCGTTGGAACCACTCGACGTTCTCGAAGTACTGGTTGACAAGTAGCTCGCACGTCGGCCGATCGGGCAGAAGTGCAAGCGCCTTGGCGAGGTAGTCGGTACCAGGGGTAATGACGAAGGACAAGGGGTGGTCATCCGTCACGTCCGCAGGCGCAGTCGTCACATCGTGCCCCCCGTCGCCACTGCCGAAGCGGACCGTCGTTATTTCAGGCGAGTCACTGATGTTGCGCATCGCGTTGATGCGGTGCCCACCATGGAAATCTTCAAGGGCATACACCATCTCATCGTCTGCCATGTGTCGCCGGCTCATAATCTTGGCTTGCGGTGCCGGCGACACGGCCGCACTCGTTGACGACACAGGCGGGCGTGGGCCTCTGGAGCTCACGCTCGCCTCAAGCTCCTGCACCTTATCCTGCAAAGCTTCGACCTTGCGCGCGAGGAGCTGAAACTCTCTCGTCGAAACATAGCCACTGGCGTCAGTCACAGTAGAGTGGGCGGATCCGATGGAGGCGTAGGTGGGGTAGTAGCAGGAGTATGCACACGCACTCTGTAGATGGCACGGTCGCCACGTCGCCACCAATCTCTTCCAGGCGTCCTAGCGCCGGCGTACAGCTCTTGATGTCTCTCCGTAATGCACACGGCCCGCCTATCGTCAGTACCGCCACACAGACGACGCACATGGGATCTTCCGATCGCCTAGGGTTAGCAGGGCCACAATGTACACATACACTTGATCTTGCGCTTCTTGCAAGGCAGGCAGTTGCGCATCTGTCGCGGGCCGAAGAGGTCACCTAGCTGGTCGATATTCATGTCTAGTGGTGGTGAGTGAGATGATGTGGGATGGAGAAATGTTGAGGATGATGGATGGTGGAGAGGAGTTGGGAGGCGGCTGCTGCCGAGATGCGAATTGTGAAATGAGCCACTAAAAGCATGTTGTGATATCCTCTGAACCCTCGTTTCCCTTCAACCTCACCACTTTCCCGCATGACGAGCTCTGATCAGGTTCGCTCCCCCACTCAAGTCCTCCCGCGTAACATGCCTAGTTCTACCGCCGTTGAAATGCATATGCTTCGACGTCATGAAGCCCTGTGAGACCAGATATTCAATGTCGATCAGTCACCTAGGTGCTCACCCCCACGCGTCTGACACTACCAGATAGGACTGCGGGGCCCGAATGGCTTGGTATACCGTCGCCGCCGGAGCCGCAACCGCGGCTTTCCCGATGATTCCGCTCAGTCCGGGGTATGAAATGGAAGGGGATGCCGTTCCCAAAATACTTGATCGGGCGAGCCCGATAGCTGGTCGGCGATAAGGCCTCGTCCTCAGCTGAAATCAACCCCATTGCTCAGCACCACTTGTGGTGAGTTTAACTCAGCCCTGGATTGTTAAGAGGAGGTGGTCCGTGCCCTGTAGCATGAACGAGGCAGAGAGCAATGTTCGCATAGGCGTCAAGGGAGACCCTCGGGCCGACATGCAGAAATTTGAGGAGCTGCTTTATGCTGTGTCCATATCCTCACAACACTCAGTCAGAGCGGTAAATTGATTCGGCATACCACCACCCCCCAGATCTTATCCCGGCTCATCTCGTAACCGTCGTCAAGTGAGGTACCGCTGTCCACGAACTGCGGCCGAGCAGAGGTCGGTTCGGCATGCTCGGACAACCCCGCAGTTTAATCCACTGCGTCCTGGCAGAGAGCGGAGGGCGGGGATAATGGCCAAGCTCTCCGCTCAAGCTCCACACTACATTCGTTCATGACCTCCTCGAGCTCATCTGGGTAGGCTGCGCAGTGGCACGGGTTTGTTTGGCTCCGTGCGGCGACTCAGCAGCGGGCTCCGTGCGGCAACTCAACAGCCGAAGCGGCAATTACCAGACACCCGGACGTCTTGTTGCCGTGCAGCATTCTTGCCCACCGCTGCGATCCCTGTCGCGACGCCTTCTCGATTGATATTTTAGCATCAGGCCCCAAACTGATATCGAGCAGCGCAGTGACTCTCCCAGCTTCAGCTTAGTCCCTCTCACAATGGCGTTGACCAAGGACTTCCAGGTCGCGATCGTCGGTGGCGGTATCGCCGGCCTGACCCTTGCGATCGCGCTGCATGCCCGCAACATCAACGTCACGGTGTACGAGCGTGCCGCAGCGTTTGGCGAGATTGGCGCCGGGGTTAGCTTCACCCCAAACGCTGTGGAAGCCATGAAGGTATGCCACGCAGGGGTCTTTGACGCCTTTGAGCGCGTGTGTACGCTCGTGTCGTCACCCGAGAAACGCAAAGCAGGTGTCTTCTTCGACTACGTCAAGGGCTATGACCCAGCCCTGGGGCCTGGAGAGATGCCCAAGATCGAGTTCACCATCCGCAGCGCGTACGGCCAGAACGCGGTGCACCGCGCCCACTTTCTTGACGAGCTCGTCAAGCTCCTCCCTGCGCAAGCTGCCAGGTTCGGCAAGGGCCTCACCTCTGTCAAGCAGGTGGGAGAGGAGGTCGAGATGTTCTTCGAAGACGGCACGACTGCGCGCGCCGACGTCGTAATTGGATGTGACGGGATCAAGTCACGCGTAAGGCGGAGCATGTTCGGAGACGACGCACCCTGTGCCTACCCAAGCTACACGCACAAGTACGCTTACCGCGGGCTGATCCCGATCGAGAAGGCAAAGGCCGCGCTCGGCGACGACCTGGGCGGCAATGCGTTCATGCATGTGAGACTGGAACTGTGGTATCGAAGCTGACCTTAGCTCGGACCCAACGGGCATCTTCTTACGTTCCCAGTGGCACACGGGAAAACGCTCAACGTTGTCGCGTTCCACCAGGACGATGGCGAATGGCCAGACTCTGAGCGTCTAACGCGACAGGGGACGCGTGCGCAGGCCCTCAAGGACTTTGAGGGATGGAGCCCTGCCGTGCAAGCGCTCTTGTCGATGTGTGACGAGACCCTCAGCGTGGTGAGTGGCATCCCGAGCCGTAGGATGACTATCATCACCAGTTGCCAGCTGACACCAGTGGGCAATCTTCGATCTCGCAAACCCTGCCCCCTCCTTTTCGATCGGTCGTGTCGCGATCTCCGGTGACGCTGCGCACGCCACGTCTCCTCACCACGGCGCAGGAGCTGGCTTTTGCATCGAAGACGCGGCTGTGCTCGCCACGCTCCTTGCCGATCCAGCGTCCACTCGTGAAACCCTCCCAACAGTACTTGAGGCGTACGACGCAGCCCGCCGTGAGCGCGGCCACTGGCTAGTGGAGAGTTCGCGCCACCTGGGACGCATGTACGACTGGCAGGAGAGCATGGGGAGCGACATGGCAGCGATCCACGCCGACCTCGAGGAGCGGTACAAGATCATATACGGCGACGGGGCGGATGCGATGTGCGACGCAGCACGGGAGGAGCTGAAGAAGCGGTTGTAATTCTAGCACTGAGAATGCAGTTTAGGCAGATATGAGAAGTGAAACGAGTGAGGCCGCCTTTCTTCACATTGAGCTGGACTGAACCACGGACATCACCGGGGTCGGAGAGTTCATACCACGACGGCCCACGTGTGTCGTAAGATAATGGTGACTTGGGCTTGGGAAGGACTTTGGAAAACAGAATTAACACAGTATAAAAGAAACAGCGCCGGCAGCTGACGCAGTCTCGCGGTCTGGATAAAGCCGGGTGTACAGAGTCTTCCAGGTAGTTTTTGCCCACCACGCACAGGCATGCATACGGGCCACCGCGTTTGACGCCATAATTTACATCGTACTTCGGCCTGATCATGTGACCACCCTTCGACCGCTTCGTGGGCGGCGGACCACATTCCAAGAAGATCCTTGGTCATCTCGCCAGGTGCACATGATCAAGATCAGTTCAACTGCGTGTGGTAGAGGCCATCGTGGCTTGGAAGACACAACGGAAACACACCTGCCCACCTCATCCGCTTAGCGCGGAGACCCCGTGAAATGTGAAGTGGGGAGGCGTATCTGCCTGATAATGTTCAGTACCCGCCTCTAAGCGGCTGCCAGAGTCTCAATGTCAGGTCCGGAAGCTCGGGTCGATTGCACAACTGGGCGCGTCTCGCGCAGCCCACCTAGTCGACTTGCCCTCGGCACGCGCAATCGAGCGCTCAGACGGCTGCAAATCCGCCGTGGAAGCCTTCAGCGCTCTCCGCTCCGGATAGGGTAAACCCAAGGGGACACAGTGTTTCCAATATCGGAGGCGAGGGTCAGGTGCCGAACCGACATTTATGTGCCTGGATTGTGGCGGCATTCCTGGGGATAAACCTCAGACCTGGTGCGTCTGCTGGACAACGCTCATGTGCCTCCAGGCCCACAATCCTCAGTTGTGATCAGTCGGTCGACCAGGGCGCGACCGTTGCTCTGCGACGCCATGAACGCCATTGTTCACACTCAGATGTCAGGTGGATTTGGCTTACATACAGTAGCTCTCACTCAGCAACGAGGAACGTGGGTGCGACTAACCTACATTTATGTGGTCGTCCACTCAGTCGACCTCGTAATTGTCATCTGTGGCTTCGATGGCGTCCTCTTTATACATCGACGTCCGCCCGCTGCCTCCAAAGTCGAACCCGCCTTCGTGCAACTCTGTTCCCTCGATATCAGACAATCTCGACAAGTCTATCGCCTTGGGCAGAATCAACGAGCGCAGAATCAACGAGCTCGCCGACATGTTTCCCGAAGACCCCCTCGCCTACTCCCATTCGCACCCGACGGCGCCGCCCAGCTGCAGTGCCCCCTCCCCAACGAATCCCATGTCCATTCCCCAGCGTCTCTCGCGAGGAGTGTCAGAGATCAAAACGGGACACACGCGTTGCTCCAGTGCAGGACGCTCGCCGCCGCGCCTCATGCCGTCGTATCCCAGACCCGGGTCGACGATAGCCTTCGCACATTCACCCCTTCCTGCTCCCATACCACCCAGCCTGATTCGCAGATGGAGCTCGGGTG
Source organism: Cutaneotrichosporon spelunceum (assembly GCA_030805415.1). Lineage (NCBI taxonomy): Eukaryota > Fungi > Basidiomycota > Tremellomycetes > Trichosporonales > Trichosporonaceae > Cutaneotrichosporon > Cutaneotrichosporon spelunceum. The sequence continues at coordinate 185,709 of BTCM01000005.1, forward strand.
CGGCGCCGCCGCCGAGCCATCGGCTTCTGGCACCGCCGTCCAACACATCCCCAAAGACGTCTCCAATCTCCTCCCCAAAGAACTGCGATTCACCAGACGTTGTGCACCACGCACTTCCCACACTGCGAGGTATGCAGGAACGACCATTAGTTCCGCTCCGCCGGCCGCTACCAATATCATCTGAGCCTGTGGCCGTAGGCCCAGCTGATAGCCGAGGTCATCTGACTCAGTCACGCGCACCTTAATACTTGATAATTTTGGGCATTCACTCGGTGTATGTATTTGTTGTTCTGGGGTAATGAGCCAACTGTTCCTGCACACCGCAATTGCCGCGCGCCACATCCGAGTTCCAGGTTTCCACTCAAGTTCTTATGATCCATGTAGATTGAAGAAGGCATCTCGATCCACGTAGATAGCACACCAATGTAGATAGCATAAGGCTTGTCGCATTACTGTACTGCAACCTACGTAGTCCGCGGAAGGCACCAACCGAGGCCGGGTCCGGTTCCTCGGAATCGGGAACTGGGACCATCTGGGCAGGGACTCGGGGCCCGCGTAGTATTGTCACCTTGGGGACGCGGCGTGCATTAAAGTGCGGAATCGTGCTGAAGAGGATACGCGGCATCTCGAGATGGTCCAACTGCCCGCGTGTCCTCTCCTCCTGACATCGGCTTCTCGGCATGGAAAGCGACCGCGAACGCCCCGATCCGGAAGGTTTCTGTTCAACTCTCAGACAGGCATACGAGTCGCCAGAGCCAGCCCAGGATGCGGAGGACTCGGATACCTCCAGGCGATATTCCAGGGTGATGTGGTTTGTGGATCGGAGATTCCGTGCCGCCCAGCCCTCTACAACAGCTAGGCGATCAACCGCAGCTTTACGTGCCAAGCCGATCCCAGTGTACCAAGCCACTTGGCGCCACACGACGCCTGCGCTCAACTGCACATGTTTGAATTCGAGGGCTCGATCGCTGCGGGGTTGTCAACACAACGACCAATGGGACTTTTGAAACCTGAGGAATGCGGGTGAGAGACTGGGGCCGCTGGGAGGTTAACACGGGGCCGACTTGATGCTGCGCCAGCCCGCGCGCAGTAGCGGGGAGCAAGCCGTTGAACGCGCCTCCAGGATGGCGGGATAACGGCACCCACCGGCCGCCGCTGCTCGATTTCGGACCGCCAGACCCAGCCTGGGAGGCTTGGTAAGAACAAAGCTGGCTGGCTTCATTCATAGCTGACACTGGTGGAAGCGCAGCATTCCGTTCTTGGCGATACAAAGGCGTTTGAGACCAATCCGGCACTCTCGGAATCCCTGCCCCACTCATCTCACGCTTACCATGTTGTGCAGCTCCCTGTAATGTGTCTGCCTTGGGCCCTTGCAGAGCGACTGCATATTCGCAACAATGTGCGATACTGAGGGTTGCCGTGGCGCCCGGTTCGACCGGCTCGGTCGGTTCTTCCGGTTCTTGACAACCGCCGCCGCCTGGTCGCCCTATTCCGCTCATTAACATTGATAATGCCCTTAATAGGAACTCGTCTTGGACCGTGTCACCGTCCCCATTAGGTTTTGCCAGTGTCTTGATGCTGGAAAGCGACCAAACGTTTGCGCCAGTGCGTTTCGATGGGAAAGAAGGGCTTGGGTACATGTCGAGGCCACCCTGTTGTTGCCAAGTAAGCTCGCCGTGAGACTATCGGATCCCGCTCGCAAGAGGAGGAAACGCTCGGTTTTGACAGGCTGGCCTCTTCACCGGCTTCTTCGGAGCATCACAAGCTTCCGTGGGGTCAAAATAGGGTAGCACTAGATACCGTGGGGACTCGAACCATCAGGCTCATCAACGAACTGCAAGACCTGGCGGAAAACGACAGTGTAGGAGCGCTCTTGTTGCTCATCTAGTCGCGTCCCGACGACACAAAGTCCCTGATCAAAGTGTGGCGTCGTTCAATATCACCGAACCCCGCCCGAGGTTTAGCTGTACCTTTGCATTCTAAGTCTACCCTGGCGGCGATGCTGCCAGACGAGTACTTGTGAGAGACGTTTTCGAACGGCTAAAGTGATGTCGCTAGAATCGCTCGCCAACAGGCATTGTGTTCGCGGTGGCCAACTGTACGTCCAGGCACAATTCTGTGTCAATTGGGTGTCCTGAGTGTTCGGTGGGCAATGAGGCGCCGGTGTGGGTGGCGAGACAGAATGGCCACGAAGGAAGGGATACTCTACCTTTCCCCTTCCGCACGGCGACTACTCGGCTCGCCCCGCTCGGCTGGTCTGTACAATACTGTTCACCCGAGCCATCAGCTCTGAATATTATTTGTGTTAGGCCCATGTGTCGCGTCCAGTTAAAAGGCTATTTCCACCCGATTCACGCGAGGCTGGCGCTCGTGACCGCGAGTGGCACTCGGGAGCTGTTGTGGTCGAGGATGACGATTGATTGGCCACCAGAACGGATAGACGGCGTAGTGAAGTGGGCGTGAAGACAAGTACAGAGTGTGGCAGGTGGCGTCTTTCCTTCCCGCCACCCGGCAGGCTACCAGTAGATGTGATCCCCGGAACTCTGCCAACCCCCCAACGATTAGTCCCTCTCCAAAGCCCACTGACGCGACCCATCATGACGCATGGCAGAGCAGCCTCCGACTGGAGTACAGTTCCTACATCCAGATCAAACCTCTACACTACGCACGCAGCCTCGCCAGCCGCTCCTCACTCACGCGAAAGCTCTTCGGCATCGCGGCATCCCACACCCCCGTACGGATGTAATGCGCGAGCGCGGGCGCAGTAACAAAGATCCGCGCCATGCCTGCAGTCAGCATACCCTTCGGCAGCACGTACCGTGCCCGCAGTACCCGACTGCCGCATACTCCCCGCCCACCTCGCCCACGAGCGGCACATTGTCGCGCGTGACCCCGATGATCCCGTTCCACGCGTACTCGAGGCCCACGCTGCCGTTGTCGTCCGGCACATCCTGTGTGCCCGGAATCTCGGCGGCGGCTTGCATGGCCTTTGTGCCTTCGCCACCGCCACCGCCAGCAACCCACCCACCAGCGGGGTACATGTCGGCCCAGGCGCTGAATGCGTTCGCGGCCACGGCGGCGTGCCACCCCGCGTCGTTGGTGCACCCGAAATTGGCGGCGAGGAGGGGCCGAGGCCACGAGCCGCGCGAGGCGCCAAGGACTATGCTCCCGTCTGGGCGGGGGGCACTGGTCTCAGCTGGTTAGTTTGGGGCCAGACGTACACTGAATAAAACACGTCTGTCGACTGGCGGAGCGAGTAGCTCCCCGCCAGGTCGGGGAAGACGCCGGCGCCTGCCGGCGCGCGCGACAGCTTGTGCGCCTGTGCTGGTCTCAGTATGGCCTTGGCCTTGTCCAGACTCAGATTGAGACTCACCGCCCTGAGGCTGCACAACGCCCTCCAACCCCTTACACCCGCGGTAGGCGTTTGTGGCCCACACGATCCTGTTCGCGCGCACGCGTCCCCTCGGCCCCTCCACCACCCACCCGCCTCCGCCGCGGGCCCCGACTTCCTTGGTGACACTCCACACTGGCGTCTGTGCAAACGCCCGGAACCGCTTATCGGCCTCACACAGCTCCAGGATCCCCAGAGTCAGCTGGGCCGGGTTGAGCGTGGCCGCGCGCCACCGGTTCGCGCCGACACAGGCGACGCGCGTTTCCCGCGCCGCCTCACCAGCGTCCAGATACGCGGCCGGCACACCGCCCGCGTCCGCATACGCCTGCAGTGCGGCTGTGGAGTGTGCCGCAAACTCGGGTGAGAGGTGCACGTCGTACGTGTCGCGCTCGGTCCATTCGCAGTCGATGTTGTGGGCGTGGATGAAGGCGGCGGTACTGTCGTTAGCCATTTCATGGAGCGGCGTACCGGTCCAGAGCGGTGGTTTCGCTCCTCAAGATGTGTAGGGCCTCTGGGGCGCCGTGCGTGCGCGCGTAGGCGGGGAAGCCGCGCCCGGCGTCGGGGCGGCAGTGGCCTGCGTTGCGCCCGCTCGCGCCGGAGGCGAGGGTACGTGCTTCGAGGAGGAGGATGGAGCCGACTTTTGATGGAGTGGAGACGGAGGGTGAGGAAGAGGGAGAGAGGGGATGCTCGTCAGGGAAGAGGAGGGCGTGCGAGACTACCGCGCCGCAGAGCCCGCCGCCGATGACGACAATATCAGCTTCGGCTGGGAGCGGCTCGTGCGCACGCGCATTGAGGAGGCGATGGGAGGCGACGGTGCGCTGCCAGAGGGAGAGGTTGGCGAGGGGGACAGGGAGATCGGACGGTTCCGTCATTGCAGAGCTGGGAGGTGAGCAAATGTGCAAGAGCGTGAACAAGACTCGTCACGGACATGTCCGAGATGAGGGCCGGACTGTGCCGATACTATCTGGCTGCATGAGTATCGGCGGTCGGCCTGTTTGGCGTATGGCCAGATGTGGAGCATGGCTGAGCGATAGATGGAACCAGAGTTAGTCGTCATTCTGAGAGACGGGACGAGACCAGACGACGCTACACTGTGCGCCGATTCCTGGAATGGTACTGTAGAGCTTGTTCAATCTTATCTCTCCAACGATTAAGTCATTGTCCGCTCCTCGTTCAAGCTCACGTTGGTACTGCATCAAGGGTGCCACAAGTCGGCGATCGCCCGAGGCCAAGATGTACAAGACTGGGAAGAGGCCATCGCCGCATGCCCGCAGCCCCCCGCCAGCCACCGTCGCCATTTCATCCATCCATCCATCCATCCATCCATCTGTCGATTGCAAGCCCTGTGGCCGCCAAATCTCTCGGGATCCAGGATCCAGGCTGCTCAACATTCGCTACTTGCTATCAGGCTCGATTCGTCAGAACGTCGTCAAAATCTGCCTTTCAGTCAGTTTGCATGCCGTTGGCGTGACGCCGTGACTGTCACGTCACGTCCACGGCGGCGTCACGAAACATGCCGACATGCCGACATGCTCTAGCTCAACAGTCGCGCCGGGTGCTTGCCAGCCCTTTCTTGCCGACTGACCGACGCGACGCGCGCAGGCTCATGGTGGCCGGGGAGGGAGGGAGAGGGAGAGGAGGGAACAGGTGAGGTGGCAGGTCGAGTGATCAGACCAGGCTGGTCGGGTGGTCGGGTGGACATGACCCGCCGCGCCGCCCATATCCGAGCGCATCTGCCACTGATTCGCAACATGCCGAGTACTGAGTGCCCAATTCTCGCTCGTCCCCCTGGCAGCAGCTTGGTCCATCCACTCTAGTCATGAATTCATTCTACAAGTACAATCCGCCGCAGCAAAGTTCTAGCTTTCCGGACGGCAAAAGGGGGGGCATGTGCGGTGACGTTGAGGCGTGGTCGCAGACTGGTTCGTGCGTGTCGTGGCGATGGCGCGCAGCGCCGCGAGAGCGTTGGGTAGTCTATCTACTCGGCATGACGACGCGGACGGGGCGCTAAAGATCCAGCTCCTCGCGCGCCCGCGTCCGCGTGCTCTCCTCGTCCTCTTCCTCGCGGTGGCGGCCAAGCGCCTGCGCCCCAGGCACACCACGCAGCGAGCTCGACCCGGGCCGCAGCGTGCCCATTCCACTTGAAAAACCGCGCGACTCGCCAACAGGCCCGCGCGGATTCCTCAGCGGCACAGTGCTGTGCGACTGCGACGAGCCCGACTCGGACGAGCCAGGGCCCTCACGGTCGAGTACAAGGTCCGCACGCTCAATGCCGCGGTCAATGCTACGGTGATCGATACTGCGGTCAAGGTTGGTGCGCTTGAGGCCTTCGGGAAGGGGAGGGACAGGAGGCGCACCAATCACCGTGCCAAAGAACGTGTTGAACGTGCCCGAGCCATGTCCGTGGCCGTTCAAGCGACGCCCGTGCGACGCACCCATCGACGCGTACTCGCGGCCGGCAATGATACCGCCAGCCGCTTCGGCACGCAAGCTGCCACTCGAGCGTTGGGGCGTGAGGCTGCGGGACGGGTCGCGCGCAACAACAGGGCCATTGAAACCGCGGAGGTCAGGCATCGACTTTTTGATTCTTAGGCCCGGGGTAGGGCCTTCGTATGGCGTGAGGAAGGACGTTGTCGGCGGTTCCTGGCGCTGAGGCGCGTCCTTGGTGACGACGACACACTTTGAATCGCCGTCGCCCTTGTTGATACTTGTGAGCTGTAGCTTGGCAGCAACAAGGTGCACTGTGCGGCGCTCCTTTGCGTTGAGGTTGCGTGAAAACACAAGCTCGTCGCGGTACCGGTCCTCCTTGAACATGTAGACCATGTTGTAGATGCGGAGCGTCTCGGTGTCGTTTAGGTCGAGGTTCATCTGCATCGACGTTGGGTCCGAGTTGGTCGAGGTGGCCGAATGGGGTGGGCTGCGGTCTTCGGCACCGTCAAACGACATCTGCGCATGGTGGCCGTTCTGCTGTTGCTGTTGCTGCTGGTGCTGGATCTGTTGCTGTCGAGGGAAGGGCGGCACCTCGCTGAGGTGCTGTTGCTTGACAGCATCCATCTGCAGGCTCTTCATGCGCTTGATGGCCTTTTCGCGCTCGATGCGGTCCTTCTCGCCGGGCTGGAGCACCTTCTTGTACTCGACGCGGAGCTTGCGGCCCTGGACATCGTAGCCGTTGAGGGCTGCGACGACACTCGCCGCCTCCTCCGGCATCCGGAAGTTGGCAAAGGCCAAACCGCGGAACACACCGTTATCGTGGTGGTAGTTGAACGCATATGGAAGCGGTGCGCCCAGCGACTCGATAATGCTCAGCAGTGTCTCGCGTGACACCACAAACGGAATGTTCTTGATCACAATGGCCGTCGGGATGACATCGTCGTCAGGGGTAGGAATCGACGCGTTACGCCACACCTGTTGGCGCGGGGCTGGAGCCATCTGCTGCGAACCATACGGCGTCCCATACGCGGGTGCTGGAACGGCGTTGGCAAGGTAGTGTGGAGGCGGGGACGGCGCAACGCCCATGGACGGGAACGGATCCATCGAGAACGCGGGGTAATACGGCTGACCAGTGGTGTTGACAGCGTTGCTAACAGGCGGAAGCGACGGGGGAGAGTTTGCGTCACGGCGGAACGAATCGTACAACCGTCCATCGGGGACTGGGAGGTCATACCAGGCCTGTAGAATGAGATGGGTTACGCGGCTGCGACTTACCGGTGGGATGCCCTGGCGTCCACGCTTCGGACTCGCGGTCCAACCACGAGTTGGCGCGCCCGGCGGCGTCGCGATGGGCGGCCCGAAGACTCCGTTGTAGGGATAGTCGGACTGGACACCGTACGGCGCAGGCGATATAGACAGTGCATGCAAGTTGGGCAGCGGGGGTGACGGGTGCTGGTGGCTCATGGTCGCGTGAGGTTGGGTGGGATAGAGTAGAGAAAAATGAGCAGCCGTTGTCGCTGAATTATCAGTGGGTCGTCACAGATGGCAGCGGTTAATCGCGCTCTGGCATGTAGTGTGGGGATAGCGACGGTGATGGCAAGGGCGAGAAAGGGCCGCTTGGTGATGGCGTTGTTGTTGATGTGAGATTGTGTGGACAGGGAGAGGAAGGGGTTGGTGGTTGGGTGTAGGCAAGGAGCACGTCCAGGTAACGGATTCGGGCACGGAGATGGAGGGTGGTTTGAGCAGTCCAGCACAAGGTTAAGAAAAGGCAAGTGTGTGTGACAGTGGATAAAAAGAGTTGTGTTTGAGCGGTGTTAATGTTCACCTGGCAGAGAGAGAGAGTTTGGAAGGAAAAGGAGCTGGTGGTCGTTACTCGTGTGCAATGGTTGTCGAGACGAAGACTTGTTTGTTGTTGCAGAGTAGGAGGCTATTGTCGTTAGGCCGGTGAGACAAGTTTGCAAGTTTGGTGTATGTGTGGAGTGTAGTGAATGCCAGTGTAGGATGGAATTGCTGGGCGTTTGGGCCGACGATGCGATGTGTGTGTTCAAGTGGTGTGTGGGATGTGTGAGATGATGGGATTGGGGGGTTGGGTGAGAGTTTGATGACAAGTGTGACGAGCGACTTGTGAGTTGTGCGAGAACGAAATGAGAGAGGGAGAGAGAGCGAGATGGAGGATGGATGGATAGAGAGAGAGAGAGAGAAGAGAGATGGAGGGAAGGGGAAAGGGGGAAGGTGGTGACAATGTCGCTGGAGAGGTTGGATGAGATGAGGAATGGATTCAAAAGGTGAGACGAGGACGAGGATGTTGCAAGTGGGCCTTGGCAAAAGAAGCACTCACCCAAGCCCCAATCTGTATTCTCTCACTAAGACTGGTGGAGCCGAGCCAAGTCTTAATTGTAACCGCGATTTCATGTTGTTGTGGCTTGCCTCGTTGCCTCTCCCCTCTTCTTCTGGCTGACCCCCGCCTTCGGGTGCCCACCCGGGAGCAAAAGCCTACCTGCCTGCTGTGGCTCGTATCGCCTTGCCCTGGCCATCTCTGGCCACCTCTGGCCACCCGACCACTCATTCCTGCCAGGCACGCTAAAAGCAGACGTGTACCCAAACTAGCCACCTAAGGGGTTTTCCCTCTTCAACCCCTCTCGTCCAAAACACAACCTTGAATCCAATGCACACTCGGTATTCCATGGGTGTTTACTCAAACAGCAACATGGACAGGGCCTTTCTCTCTCAACCTCTCAATGTCAATGGTGTCAGACTACCAACGGCAGATGTCGTCGGGTTAAAGAATGCAGGCAGGGGGTGGTTAGAGGGGCCAATCTAAGGTTCCAGTAGTTTTCAGGGCATTCAGCCGGTCGACCCGGTCCGCCCAATTGCCCCCACCCTCTCAGTCAGTCTCTCTCGTTCCGATGCTGCTTGTCTCACCAGCCCTTGTTAAAGGCCTGTATGGTCGTCGCTTCCAGCTGTGCCTGGTTTATGCATTCTCGCTCTCGTCGCGTTCTTGCTCCTCGTCCTCACAGAGTACATGTATCTGTTGCATTCTAGGTACTAACAAACGGACGGAAACACGACACGGCCAGGCGGTGATGAGTAAGAGTGTGTTGTCACTGTTGTATCATTACAACTGACCAGAGGTAGAGCACAAATTGGCTAATCCATTTGCAGCCATGTTATTGAGCGTTGCCATGCACTGCCTCAATCTCCCACGGTCTTGTGAGCCCTTACGTCATTTGTCCGCTACGATCGTATTGACTCTGGTACACTCGGTCGCTGGCCACAACTGGACGCTCGACTCTCTCGGCACAGGACACTCTCAACACAGGACACTCTCAACACAGCCCCATCTCTGACATCTTCCTTCCTCCCATCCCCCCTTTCTTCATCCATCCATCCACCCACCTCAATCCTTTGCAATGGGACTCGCATCAAAGCTTGCAGCAGCACAGAACCAACCATCGGGCGCAGCATTTGGCGCTCCTGGAGCTCCCCCGCAAGCCCAATACGGTGCCCCTGGTGCCCCTCCACCCGTCCCCGGTGGCAGGTGAGTTGAAGATGTGGTTGCTGTCTCTGTCTCTGTGTTGGGGCGCAACGTCGCAATTCATGATGGCGATAGGACCTGGACTGAGACCCCTCGGGGTACGGATGGGCAAGCCGGTAACAACACTGGGCGCCCACCGGCCTTGAGACAACAACCATCGCTAGCGCCCACCTTCTCCCAACCCAGCAATGGATGTCTGAGCGAGGGTGCGGGGCCGATCTCTCGCCCCAGCCACACGAGCCAGCTTTAGCTGGCCGCCGCCACCCATCCGCGGCGCCTGTGCGCTGTGCCGTGCGAGCACAGCAATCGACGCCAAGTCGCCAGTCACCGCCGACTGTTCGCCCTTGGGATTCAACCTCTCCTACCATAACCCCTCACACCATGGCTTACCCTCCACCCGTTCCTATTCGCCCATCCACCTCTTACTGGTACCAGGTGCAGAACGCTTACATTAGGCCTGGACAGCCCGGAGTCCCAGGCGCTGCTGGCGCTTACGGACAGCAGCCGCAGTACGGCCAGCCTGGCCAGCAACCCGGCCAGCCCGGCCAGTATGGTCAGCCTGGCCAGCAGCAGTATGGTCAGCAGCCCGGTCAGTACGGCCAACCCCAGCCGGGACAGTACGGTCAGCCCGGCCAGCAACCCGGCCAGCCCGGCCAGTACGGTCAGCCTGGCCAACAGCAATATGGTCAGCCTGGCCAGCAGCAGTATGGTCAGCAGCCAGGCCAAGCGGGTCAGTACGGTGCCCGCCCAGGGCAGCCTGGTCAGTACGGTCAGCCGGGCCAGCCCCAGTATGGACAGCCAGGCCAGCAGCAGTATGGTCAGCAACCGGGACAGCAGCCAGGGCAGTATGGTCAACAGCCGGGCCAGTACGGCCAGCAGCAGCAGTTTGGTCAGCAGCCAGGTCAGTACGGCGCCCCAATGGGCGGCGGCGCCGGTGGCGTGAGCGCCCAGCAGCTCGTCCCGCTCCTCCAGCAGTGCGTACAGGACCAGAACCTGCAGGCGTTCTATCCGCCGGGCTCGCTCGAGCAGATTGCCCAGCGTGTCGCAGCTTCTGGTGCCCTGCCCAAGATTGCGCAAGAGTGGCGTCTGCCGATGGAGATTGCGATCGACCTCGTCAAGATGGCGCTCTTCGACTTTGTGCTGTACGTCGACGACTCGGGCTCGATGGCGTTCGAGGAGAACGGCGAGCGCATTGACGACCTCAAGCTGTGAGCATCCACGGAGAAGCGAGCTAACGAAAGCATCATGTCGCGTGTTGCGACCGCGACAGCTCTCTTCGACCAGGACGGCATACAGGTCCGCTTCATGAACTCGCCCGTCCAAGGCGACAACATCACGAGCGAGCCTGCCGCCATGAGCCTCATCCAGAACGTCAAGTTCTCGGGCCTGACGCCCCTTGGCACAAACCTCATGACCAAGGTTCTCGAGCCGCTCCTCCTCCGCCCCGCGCGGATGAACCAGCTCCAGAAACCGTTGGTTGTCGTCACCATCACAGACGGCACGCCTGCCGGCGAGAACCGCGACGAGGTCTTCAACGTCATTCAGCGCGTCGACCACGAGCTCTCGCGCTCGCGCTACGGGCGTGACGCGGTGTCGTATCGTGAGTGCAAGCTGAGCAGCGCTACTTCTTGGGGCCTTGCTTTCCATCTGTCTGAAATGCATGTAAACAACTGACACGCAGAATTCGCCCAGGTTGGCAATGACCAGAAGGCGCAGGCGTTCCTCGAGACACTCGACAACCACCCCATCGTCGGCGGCCTAGTCGACTGCACCTCCAACTTTGAGAACGAACAGGCTGAGATGATGCGCAAGACGGGTATTGACCGTGAGTGTCGCAGAGGAACGAGACAAAGCCGGGCGGCAGTATCAGATCTGTTTGCTAACCTCAGTCACTCCCGAGACGTGGCTCGTCAAGCTGCTCATGGGGCCGATCGACACATCGTACGACTCGAAGGACGAGACAGGACCTCCTCAGCGTCGCTAAGCTGTTTGGGCTGTGATAATCTATGAAGAGCCGTAAGTCCAGAAGCTATAGTCTATCTAGTACGCGCAGTGATACCAATATGGAGTTTGTGGTCTTGGACGTTGCCGTTCGCAAGCAAGTACCTCAGGCGCTAGCTGGGAAGCTAGGAAGCTAGGACTAGTCGAGTGCCGCCTTAGAGGACTGCCAAGAGTGACGTGATTGTCGGCACTGTTCAACAGCGCATCTGAGCAGCCGTGTGATAGGTGGGATGGATACAGAGTGGCAAAAGTGAGACTAAACGCCACTTGACGCACTGCAGCGTTGTTGACATCAATCGATGAACCACAATGCCCTGTGCAAGAGTCATATTCCAACATAAGAGCAAGGCCAGCTAGTGACCAAAAAGCTACACTGACGGGGATTCGAACCCCGGTCAAGTGCTATTCCCATGGAAGGCACTTATGCTAACCACTACACTATCAGTGTGGCTGATTGATTTTCATTTCGGTTGACCTATCTCTGGGGCCAAGGTAAATATGTTACCGTGGGAAAGCTGGTAATAACCGTTGCCCGCACATTGACCCCATTTTGCCCGCACAGCCATCAGTCATGGCCAGCTATCGCTCGTGTCTCGCTGGTGTCTCCTCTATCAGTCACGCTCCGCCATCCCTCGCTGCACACGCGCCATCTCACTCGTACATGCCACGGTACAGCCGCGTGGCGGCGGCAGGCTACTAATAATGGTAATCGGTATTGGGTATGGGTGCTGACTTTAGGGGCATGTACATGGGTTCCGTCACAGTCGGGTGGCGGTAATGCCCCTGTCGCATATCGCACATGGTGTTTGGCGAATACCGCTCCGCCGGCCAGTGTCATGTTTGGCTCATCCGGCTCATCGCCTCTTGGTGAAGAGCTTGTTGAACAGCGCTAGGACCTTGGTAACGTGCAGCTGGACGTACTCGAGGTCGAGGGCCGCGTCGGCGTCCTTCTGCTGCTTCTCGAGGAGGTCGTCAATCTTGAGGTCCATCTCGAGGATGGGCTTTTCTCGGCCCTTGAAGTGGAGAGCGATGATGAATGTGCCCGGCGAGGGCGAGACAATGTTGAAGTAGATGTTGGCGCGACTGCGGTCAGCACATGGTACACAGTGCCAGACGGAGAGGTATCACCCAGACTTACCGGTTCTCTGGCACGTTACTCTCGGTGATAATCCCCTCCTTCTCAAATTGCGCATGCGTGAAGCGATACGGCCCAAGCGCCACCTTGGCGAGCTTCTTCTCCTTGCCGTTCACCGAGAGCACGCCGACACCCGGCGTGGTCTTGTCGCGCGCCATCATCATGCGCGAATTGACGAGGTACGCCTTGTACTGCTCGATTTGGCCGCGGAGGTACGTGTTATGGTCGCAGATTGTGCGGTACACGCTCTCGAGGGAGCGCGTCTCCATGACGACCTTCTCGCGCGCGTTGCCGAGGTGGACCATCTCCATCGCCACCTCGTCCTGCAAGATGCGGTATCCGTCTGCTCGGTCGATAACACCTGCGAGCTCGAGCTCGTTGAGCAGGTTCTGAACCTTGATGCCGCGGCGGACGTGCACCGCATCCTTGGACGTGGCGGCACGCTCTGCAAGGCCAATCAGGTCCATTGGCTTCCTGGTCGGCTCGTTTGGCATTGAACGTAAGAGCTGCACAAAGATCGACTTGGTCTCCATGAAATTGATGTCGTTCTGATTGACCGAGTCGCTAATGAGCGCTGACGAGAGGTCCTGGATGGGCGTCTCCCACCGCGAGTACAAGGGAAGGTCGAGCGAGTTATTCTCCGCACGCCCAACCGACTGCGGCGCGGGTCCCAAGTCATCGAGCAACACACGCAGGTGTTGCCGGTCGTTGGGCGAGAGCACGTCGATGTGCTGAAGGAACAGCTGGTGCGTGTTGTACAGCTCATTGATCGTGATCGAGATCTGGAGGTCGCGCTTCGACAGAGCCATGTACTGGTCCATCTCGAGACTCTCGTAGAAGTCGCCCACCTCGCAGAGGTTGTTGAGGAACTGGTTCATGCGCGTCTTGTTGTTCTCGACGAACGGGTTGAGCGACATCATGTACTGTTCCTTGGCGTAACTTGGCTTGTTCGCAAGGTTCTGTAGCATCTTGGCAATGAGCGTCAGCGTTCGTCGTGGATGCTTGGCCGGCACACCGTCGACGAGCATATACGCCTGCGGCATCAGGATGGCGGGGTTGACAAAGCGGAGGAAGAAAAAGCCGCCAATGAGGGAACATATCGATGCGTCCGTCGCATCGGGGTACTTGCGCCGCGTGAGTGATCGAATCTGCTTGCAGATCCAGCGGATACCGTACGGCACCTGGTCGAGTGAGTTGAGGATGATCTGGAGGAACGAGTCGGCGATCTCGATAAGCATGGTCAGGCGAGGTTGGATAATCGAGATGACGTCCTCGTTGGCGGCAGCTGTCTCGGCATTGATCGCCTTTGGCAATGACGGCGGCACAGCTCCATTCTCGTGCTCGATCGAGGACACCATCGACTCATAGACCTTGAGCGGGTTGATCTCGAGGTCTAAGTGCCGGTGCTCGATGAGCGAGTTGATCCGTTCTGCCAGCACGTCCTTGAGGTAGCTCTGGCCTGGTCCTCGTCGAGTGTAGGTCGTCATCATTCGCGACACGGGCGTGTTGGCTCGTAGCAACTCGCCAAACTCGGCTGTCGACTCGAACTGTGCCGCTAGCACGCTCTGCACAAGTCAGCACACTTTTCTCCAGCTGCGACTCACCTGGAACATTGTCAATAGCAGATGTTCTTCTCGCTGTTCGTACTGGTTACCGTACAGCGTGAACATGACTGTTTGCAGAAGCGTATCGATTTCGCTCAGCGAGACAAGGCGACACAGTGTCGCAATGTGCCGTGGTTCGCTTTGGAGGAGGAAGAAGAAGTTGGAGTAGTGCGCAAGCTTTCTTGAATCGGGAAAGGATCCGGGCACCTCCTCGACCTCTTCAAGCGTCTCCTGTACTTGGCGCTTCTCATCTGCAGCAATGCGGTTTTGAATGAGCAAGCCGATGCGCGAGTCGAGGTACCGCACGTCTCGCTCGAGCACAAAGTTTTTCTTGCTTTGTGAGCTGATGCGCGACTTGAGATCCCGCAAGCGCTTCTGCGCGCGGGCCAGCTCGTCCTCAATCTCGACGTCCTGCTCGGCCGCAAGCGAGTACATCGCGTTGACGCTGTAGCGGTTTGTCATGCGCTGCGTGATCCGCCGCGCTGATGTCGGTGTGGAAACTGTTGTCCCATTGCCGTTCACTGTTGCGCTCGAGTGGGACGACACGACGGGGCTGCCGCTTGGGCCGCCGATGCCAGATGACGACAGGCGAACCGACGACGCCGACGCTGTACGCGACGCTGGCGATTGCATCGGCGAGCCGTGGCCGGGATACTGCACTCCTGGTGTGCCTGGAGCGGGCATTGTCAGCGCCGCCATGCTGGTCGGGAATGGGGCGAGGAGAGGAAGGGCCGTCGGTTGGGCCGCTGGGTGGGGTTGGGCCGCTGGGAAAGGTCGCTTAGGCGACGCCGTGATGTGCCGTGCGGGCGTTGGCAACGCGCGAGGTCGCGGGTGCCGGCTGCAGAGATGTCAGTTGTTTGTGTGTTGACCGTGGATGGGAGGAAGACAACTGCGACGCGTAAAGCGCAGAGTGGGACAAAGAGAGGGGGGAAGAGGGTCGAGCGCACCAGCCAGAACGTAGGGGGACAAGGAGAGGGTGGGGGGGGGGGGGGAAGGCTGTGATCGTGATCGCGGTCGTTGTGGTGGAGAGAGTCGGTACTGGAAGAAGGACCAGGAGGAGCAAGATGTGACTGAGTGGTCAGTGCTGGAGAACAATGGAAAGAACGATGGAGAGAGAGAGAGGTGGGTATGCAGGATGAGCCAGGATGAGTGATGGTGCTGGTGGCGTTGGCGTTGAGAGGCCTAGGAGGGGTGCTCAAAGGACGCTGCGGTACCAGGAACACCCATGAGGGCCTGTGAGGCTTGTGGGGCCTGTGAGTCGTGTGGTGTGAGACCTGACAAGGCTTGCGGGGCCTGCGTGGTGGCCGATGCGCAAGGAGAGCAGGGGGCAGGCAACACACTTTGGAGGCTCGAGCGGCGTCTTCACTTACCGTTCACGCCTCTGCGGCGCGTGTATCAATCGTGTCACTAACCGGTCGGTGATGAGCGCGGGGTTGCGACGCCTGACGGACGACCGGCAAGTACACGAGTACGCTCACTGCCCAGGAGACGAGGTACAGTGGGATTGCCTTCCAGGCTGAAAGGTTGTGTCAGACAGTAATCTGGCTATCAGGCGACTTTTTATTTGCGCTTGTTGTTGCAGTGAGGCAATCGAACCAAGTCAGGGGTCGACGCGGAGCGTCGGACGCGTCGGACGCGCGGTTGGGATGTTGGTGGATGTCGCCAGAGGCGTCGAGGGGCTGGGGAGAAGGGGTCAGGGGAAGGAGATGGAGGATAGACAGATGCAAGGATGGGAGGATTCAGAAAGTGGAGGAGGGAAGACGGAAGGTTGGGTGAGAAAGGAAGGGTGATGGGGAGATGAGGAGAATCGGAAGTGTAGAGGGAGGTGATGAGGAAAGATGAAGAGATAGCAAAGACAACAAAGAGCAGTTTCAAGCCGAGGGGCTCAACCTTGAGGTTGGTAAGATTGGGAGAAGAGTGGTGCGGTAGGTGCCGTTACCAACTTGGCGTTGACACTACTTTCCTTGCTTGTCTTGCACTTGCGCGTTGGATGATGGATTCTTCCCACCCATTCCAGTGTATTACCCCCCCCTCCGTGTCCCCTCTTGCTCTCATCTCATCCAATATCCCGGATTCGAGTCTCAAGCTGCTTGCTCCTATTGTAGTTGCCATCCATCTCCCATCATCACATCATTTGATCCATCTCTCAAAAGTCCCAAGTATAACCAAACCTCTTGCCAATCACTTGATCATGAAAACGCATCTTGTGCCAGCGACACCCGACCGACCTCGACTACGCGAGCAAAAGTCTGATGCACCCGCAGTTCAGGTGTATTCCAAGATCCGTTGGCGTTGGCACCTCTCCTCTGGCCCGGTGCGCTTTCCATCTCTCGTGATTTAAGGGATCCGAAACAGACCTTGAACCCAATCCACCCAAATCCCTTTGGCAACACGACCAGCCCATCCTCTGCTCTTGCACGCTCGACCACGCGCGCTCTCTACCTGTTCCGTTCTCCGCTGCCATTCATCAGCCTCAATGTACCTCACACTGTGCCTCGCAACGTAATCATCACCAAGCTACCGTAGCATCCGAAGAGTCTGTCTACTTCTTCGACCTGGCGTCGTCAGTTCTAGCCACATCCCGCTCTCTGGGCCAAAAAAACCCACTTCTTGATGCCCGCGCCGCCCATGGGGCCCTTGCCACCAGCTATAGAGTTAGTAGATGCTCAA
This sequence comes from Cutaneotrichosporon spelunceum, assembly GCA_030805415.1. Lineage (NCBI taxonomy): Eukaryota > Fungi > Basidiomycota > Tremellomycetes > Trichosporonales > Trichosporonaceae > Cutaneotrichosporon > Cutaneotrichosporon spelunceum. The sequence continues at coordinate 202,475 of BTCM01000005.1, forward strand.
CGTCCAGAGCCTTCTGCTTCTCGACGTCGGGAGAGCGCGGGAACCAGGCGCCCAAATAGCGCGCGGGTACATCCGTGTGTCTGTGTCGTCTTGCGTGACAACAGCAATGGGTAGCCCATCTCCTGGGTACGCACTGGCTCTCGTACTTGGCGCACTTGCACTCACCCTTTGCAGCGGCCGCCTTCATCTCGGCCTGCTCGCGCTTCTGCTTCTCCTATGCGTTAGACTGGTCCTCTTTACGCCATCCCGGCGCCTCCCACATGCCGTGTTGCCCCAACCGACAGAACAAAAGAAGGTCGACGAATACGCCACAAGTCTGGGCCAGGAGCACACAGGATTCAGCCCACGCATCCATCCATTCCAGCGCACACCATGTGGTGGGTCTGCAATGTTTCTCGGCATGTCCACAAGGAGTACACCGCTCGATGACGCCGCTCACGAGCTGATGAGCCAGGCACTCTGGGCGATGAGACGCGACAGTGTTGGTCGGGACACGCCAGGTACTGCACCCTCCGCAGACCAGCGCGCCGCCTGCTGGCTGCGGCGTTGTCTACTGAGGGGGATCGTACTGGAGAATGTCGGATCGGAAGAGAATGTCGGATCGGAACGCGCACTACACTTGCGCATGCTTCGCCAGGGCGAGCGAACTCACGAGGAACGCCCTATCTGTCAGCATTGGTTTGAGGTACTACTTTGGGGTGGTGGGTTGCATCAGGTGGGACACATGGGCCAGGTTAGGTCACGGGGATGCAGGGCACGGGCGATCGGGTCCAGTGTTCGGTGTCCGGTGTCAGGTGACGGTGCTGTCACGGTCCGGGACAGGCTCCAGCACAGGACACTGAGCGATAGGCGATAAAGGCCCAACATGCGCCTAGCGGCATATTAAACGCGGGACATGCTAGTCCGAAGACTGCCAAGTCTGCGTGCCTAACGCTCAACCTCTTTCGAATGCTTCCCATGTTCAACACTTACTTGTCATCGTCGTCGAGCTCCTTAACCTGCTTCTTGGGGGCCTGTTGGGGGAACCAGATAGGACGGTGAAGAGGAAAGGCAACATGATCATGGTGGAAAGAAGGAAGAGGCCGAGGGTGAGGGTGAGGGTGAGGGTGGAGAGTGGAGGAGTCGGAGAGGGAAGGCAGATGAAAGGGCAGGCCAGGTTGCGAGTGTGAGAGGATCACGAGCAGCCGGGTCAGGCGGAATGTTGGGACAGGCCAAGCCAGAATACCAGCAGGCGAAGGTGGTCAAGACGAGACAGGGTAGCGAGCGCGACCAAGCGTGAGGCACAAGTAAATGGGCAGCGGCGAGAGATTGAGGGTGGACGTGGTGGGGTCGGAGGAGGCAGCACAGTGGGGAAGGTGGTCAGAGGGAGGGCGTCAGCGCAAGCCCACGGCGGAGGGAAAGACATACCTTGAGAGGCTTGGCTGTAGGCCGGTTAGCATTTGCGCTCCGTCGCTGCATGCTGCCTCGAGCTGCTCGTAATACCTGAGCACAACATACCTTTACCACCTGATGTCAGCGTGTCTGTGAAATTGACCTACCCTGGCGACCGGACATGATTACTAGTTGTTGTTTGTAACGTGTTGCTGCATGTGTTGGTGCGTGCTGGACGTGATATTTCTGACCGCTTTCCCACGGTCGCCTTCCTCTCTGCCTCCACCTCCACATCTGCACGAGATGGATACTACAACAGGACCAAAACCAATCAGCTGCACTCGGCACAGCAGTTTCTTCCTACCAACCTGGCGTCGACGTGGGGTATGGCTTACTAGTTGCCTAACGTTAGGCATGACCGATAGAGGCATAGCCTGTCAGTGCCTTTCACCGGTACACTAGCCAAGGATAACGCGAAGGTGCAGAGTGGACTCAGTGTTCCACGGCTACTTACTCTATTCAGATAATATCTACATTTTGATCTGTGTATGATCGGGATTACGGTGCACGTCTTGACCGCTAGAAGGTACTCGGATTGACGACGCCCGAGTCCACGAGCGCCCTAGTGTCAGGTTCAGGTGTCGCGGTTGCACTCACCGGACCCGCGCAAACTCGGGCAGCATGGCCGCGTAGATTGCGCACTCCCACTTATCCCGCGGCGCACGCTCGAGCTCACGAAGCCACGGCTCGGGCTCGTCCCCGGCGTCAGAGGCGGCAGGCGACGGCGGTGCCTGGATCTTGAAAGGCGGCGAGGCTGTGAGCGTGACCCCGAGGGGGGTCGCGCCTGCACATCTACTAGGAGGGGTGGGAAGCGTCGAGGACGGCATCTTGGAGTGGGTCATGGGTGGTGTGCGGGTGTACTCGGCATGCTGTGCGTTGAGGAGGGTGCGGACGCCGACCATGTCCCGGCCCGCCGCGAGGAGGGCGCAGCCGTACGCCGCTGCCGCTGCTGCAGTAGCAGCCGTCGGTGAGAGGGGGGCGAGTACCGCGCAGTCGAACACTCTGGCGAGGAGGTGCGGGATGGCTGGGCTGTTGTTTTCAGCACAACAAGGCCAATCTTAGCTCACTTGTCCTCGTCCGTTAACAGAATGACGCGCGCGGGTCGCCGCATTCCCGCCGCCTGCTTGTACGTGAGCACCTGGGACTCGAGGACACAGCTAATGTCAGCTATGTCCGGCAGGTCTGAGTTGAGAACATACCGCGCATTAGCGCGTAGGTCGTAGAACTCGTCGACAGGTGCGCCGTGCTCGAAGCGCACCGTTCCAGCCTTGGTTGCAAAGGGGCTGAGTCAGCCTAACCACCTCTCTCTCCTCACCGAACAAACGCAAAACGCTTGTTGTCGACGCCGATGCTTCCGCCCGGTGCGAAGAGCAGCGCGAGCTTGGCGAGGATATTCCATCTTTTGGTCAGGTATATCGGTAGGTGGCTCACCGGCCGCTGCCGTATTTGTCACGAAGGAGCATACGGCCTACACGTCCATTGGGATCCTGCACCACGCTCGCCTTGAAGACGTCAGGTGAAGGGAGGACGAGCAGGTCGAGGTCATCATGAAGGAGCACCATATCGTTTGGACCCGGAGCCGTGCTAACGGCAGCTGCCGTGGCCAGAGGAAGGACTGTTCAGATTGGAGACGGAGGGCACTCACAAGACAGCACATGGCAGTGAAGGCCCCACGCGCGCCAGCGTGGTACCGTAACCCCGTCCTCGGACATTTGACATTCAAGCCACTTGGTGAGTGGGACACCGTCAGCTTGTGTAGTGAAGGCGTCCATCACGTCATCGCTGACGAGGGCGGGATACGCTGCGCCGCTGAGGGACGTGACGGTCGCGAGAGCGACCGAACTGAGAAGGGCGAGGGCGCCATCGAGGGCCGCGAGGAGGGTATGCTGGTCCAGCGGGGGCTGCGTTAGTCAGGTCTCAATAGGGCAGTAGGGTCAGACTGTGAAGTTTGTGATAGAGGTAAGGAAGGTGAACTCGATGGAGGCGGAAGAAAACAAGGAAGGCAAGGAAGGCACTGTACTCACCACGCGAACTCCAATGTCGCGCAGTGGCACGCGGGCGGCCGCGACACTGCGTGCCTCGTCCCACACGGCCGCATGCATTGCGCTCGGCGTGACGACAAGCGTGAGGTGCATCGGTGATAAGTGAGGGCGAGGCGGTATGAGTGAGCGAGCACGAGTTTCTCGGCGGGGTTGGGGACAAGGGAGTGAGCGAGAACGCAGGAGGGCCTAGTACGAGGGGGGAACGAGGGACGAGAGATGAGACAAAGAGTGAGGATGGAAAGTATGGAAGAAGAGATGCAGGTGAGTCGGAGCGAAGTTCAGCTGTCGTCATGGACACTCGGGCTCGGGAACTCGGGGGCAGTCGGTGCGACGTGGGAGACGGCGCCCATCCCCGTCCTCATGATGGATGATGAAGGGCGCAGGCGCAGGCGGGCCCGTCAGCCCGCGAGCCAAATGTGTCCTATCCTCCCGTGTATGAGGCAGCTGCGTGAGAGGGGGGAGAGCCGCGCCCCAACTTGGCCCAACTTGCTGGGCGGTGCTGCGGTGGCGATCGTTTCAGCTGACTGATTGTGCAATCGTGTCAAGGATTAATCGCCCCGTTACGTGGCGAGGCCAGAGGATGATGTACAGGAGGGTACACGTGGCAAGTAGAGGCAAGGAGCACTTGGGATATTGAGATCAAGACAGAGTTTCAGCGTATTTATACCGTGCCAAGACACAGCTCAGTACGGAACCAAACAACAAAACGGACGGCCGTGACAAGCACAACAGAAATTGTGAATTCTATCTCGTGTATTGCGCGCTACCCGATCGTGTCCGTGTCTGCATCTCCACCCTCGACGACGGTCATCTCGACAGCGACAGCGCCATGCTCCGACAAACACGTCGCCGATGGGACAATCGCAAGTCTACATCACTAATGACTAGTCTACTTCTTCTTGGCGAACAGCGGCTGGCCGATCTGGCTGGCGGCGCCACGGAGCTTGACGCCCACAACACGCTCGAGCTTGCCCAGCAACTGCTGGTTGGGCGTGGCACGGCCGGCCTCAAGGTCGGCAATCTAGGGTTAGCAGTCGCGCGGCGGCAGTGGTGCGCGAGCGAGGCGGTAAACTTGGAACATGTAGAGAAGCCTCCTTCCCCCCCTCTCTCAGCCAGCGCTCGCAACTCACGTCCTGAGGCTTGGCGTTCACAGACGTTGCGAGCTCCTTCTGCGTCATGCTCTTTCCGTCCGCGTTCTTCTTGTTCATGCGCGCGGTAGCGAGGGCCTTGCCGACGCTAGGGTCAGCGGCAAAACGGGGATAATGCGACAGGCTGTACTGGTGCAGGGGAGCGAACCACGAAGAGATAAACAGCAACTTGCTCTCTATCTGCTCGTCGCACACTCCCTACCAACGCTCCAATGCCACTGAGCGCTCATGCCAACTCACGAGATGTCGACCTTCTCGGGGGGCTTGGGCGCGTCGTCAGCGTCGAGCTTGCCGAGGCGCTGGTAGTCGGCGGGTCCTCCGGTCTGGGTGCGACCCTTTGCCGTAGTGGACGCGACAGTGCCGGCGCGCTGGGCGGCTGGGGTTAGCTGGGAAGATGGACAGAAAAAGTAGGAAAAACGGGGGGGGGGGAGGGGACCGCGCTCTGGTCGGTGTGTGCAGAAGAGAGAATAGAGTAAGTCGGAGTGAGAGCAATAGTGCTTGGACGAGCTTCCCGAGCGAGCACTTTCCACAACCAGCCAAGTCAATGGGCCAAACTCCGCATCGAACTTCTCCACTTCTACGCCGCCAGCCCGCCCACCTTGCTCAAACCACTTCAACTCACCGTTCAGTGCCGAGCCCTTGGCGACAGTAGCACGCTTCTGGCCGTAGCCGATAACAGTAGGCTTGTCGTCCCAACCAGACTGTGAGTTGAGGCAAGCAAAGCAGCGAGCGAGTGAGCGAGAGCGGGCGATCGGTGGCGGGTGGGTTATCCGAAAGAGTGATAATGTCGCGATATCGGGAAGCGAGTGTCAGCACAACGCCAGAGTAGACGGGTGACGCCCGCAACAATCCCGACGCCGCGGTTCATTGGGCCTTGGCCGTACGCACCATTTTCGATATGATTGAGGATAGATGATCAGAGAAGGAGAAGTAAGACACCAACGTCGGGGTAAACGCGAGTCAGGAGTGTGCTGGAAATGAGTCTGGAGCCGAAAAGCGGGATCAACCCCACGTGCGCTGACGACATGGCGGCAACTCGTGCACTGCGCTTTCTGGGCCCATATTCCCTACTGGCATGATCGCACCGATGCTGGAGCACGAGACTGACCATTGCGGCCCTTTGACCAGACATTAACTCGCAGTCCTCCTAGACGAGCCAACACCGCCCTCAAACACACATGTCGGTTGGGTGGCGAAGGAACTGTGAGTGCCGAGTGCAAGCCGCTGGGTATCCATGTCAGGTAGCGATTCTTTCCGCGACTGTCTTCAAGTCTGACTGCGTTGGGAATGCCGGTCAGAGGTCAGAGCTTCATACGCCAACCAGAGCCTGGCTGTGCTGGAGCCCCAATCTCTGGCATTGATAGGGGACCGGCCTGTTCAGCATCCCTCACCGAGCATCTCCCAAGACTGAAGACGTTGTCCTGAAGTCAGTCCGTGCGGTGCACCTGTCCCGTCGGCACCAGAACCCCTCAACGCAGCTCCGCATCCTACATGTGCATCGATCCTACACGCCGTTGAGGCGCCGCGCGCCTCCGCCAACCTCTATGCGCGCTACCCCAGCTCTCACGCCTAGTTGCCCCGCTCGGCGTACGCCGTCTGGTGGCCAGTCTTGACCTCGTCCGCGACCGAGATACCGACCATGGCCTCGCCAATGTTCTCCGAGATCTGGGCCAGCATGTCGGGGTTGTTGTAGTGGGTAACGGCCTGGACGATGGCGCGCGCACGCTTGGCCGGGTTGCCCGAGAGGAAGATGCCAGAGCCGACAAAGACGCCGTCGCAGCCAAGCTGCATCATGAGCGCAGCGTCGGCGGGGGTAGCGACACCACCGGCAGCAAATGAAACGACGGGGAGACGCTTGAGGCGCGCAGTCTCCTTCAGGAGGTGGTAAGGGGCCTGGATGTCCTTGGCAAAGGCGTACAGCTCGTCGTCGCTCATGCTCGCCGCCTTGCGGATGTCGGCCATGACCGTCCGCTGGTGCTTGACGGCCTCGACGACGTCGCCCGTTCCGGCCTCACCCTTGGTGCGGATCATAGCAGCACCCTCCGAGATACGGCGGAGAGCCTCGCCGAGGTTCTTGCATCCGCACACAAAGGGCACCTTGAAGGCGTGCTTGCCAATGTGGTGCTTGTCGTCGGCCATGGTGAGGACCTCGGACTCCTGAGGGGTTAGCCGGTGTCAAAGCGCGGGATTCTTCGGGGCCTGTTCAAGCAGCGCGCCAATCACTCACATCGATGTAGTCGACACCGACAGCCTGGAGGATCTGAGCCTCGACGGTGTGGCCGATACGGCACTTGGCCATGACGGGGATCGAGACGGCCTCGATGATCTCCTTGATCATGGAGGGGTCGGACTGAGGTTAGCGGCGGATCGAAAAGCACACAGAAACGGGGAAGAGGAGCAGCGTCAGAGCCAAGAGTAATCGCGCCGAGGGTACCGCCAGGCAGCCAGTCCATGCCGAGCCGTGCTGCTTCTCGGTTGCCAAAACCACGCAGCTGGCCCATCACCAAGGCTCATCACAGACTGCACAGAGCGCACAGATGGTTTGCCCTCCAACGCATTCAGCGTCGGTGGTTTCCAGGCCCGCTCCTCCCACACCGAGCCGATTCATGAACAAGGATGACGGTGTTAGGCTCAAGCGCACCGACAGCAATCCGAATGTGATCGCTCGGACTAGCAGAAGAGGCAGCTCGACGCCCTGTGCGCCTTTTTCCCCGTTCTCTGCCGCATTCTCCCGTGGGTTGCATTTCCGTTCCTCCCCATACCTCAACGACTCACCATGCGGGCAACACCACCGTCACGACGGATGTTGGCGGGAATGCGCTCAAGAGCCATGACAGCGACAGCACCGGCCTCTTCGGCAATCTTGGCCTGCTCAACGTTCATGACGTCCATGATGACACTGGGCGTCAGTATGTAACCGGTGACAGGCTGGGAGCTGGAATTGCAAGTGGTCGGCTGATTAACGCCAGAGCTGACTCACCCGCCCTTGAGCATCTGCGCGAGGCCGGCCTTGGTGGCGAAGCCACCGGTGGTGCCGGCGCCGGTGGAGGAGGCGCCGCGACCGGGGATGGAGGGGCTGGCGGCACCGCCGTTGGCGGGGTGGGTGGGGAGAGCGTTGGAGCTGTGGACGATGGTAGGCTCGGACATTGCTGTTGGGATTGGGGGGGACGGGGAGAAGGGGGAAAAAGTTGGCGAGGCGACGGGCTATGTAGTCTTTGCTGCCCTGCAGACAGGTAAAGAGGGAAGGTGGGCTTGATGGGCACCGTGTACGGTGGCACACGTGGCCGCGGGGAGTGGTGATTGGCACGTTTGGCAGCTGTAGCCGGGCATTTGGTGAGGAATTAGGTTGAGGATTAAACGATCTAGGTATTTCATCCGTTTTCGTCGCGGGGCCCAGGGCGCTCCAGATCCATCGTTTTCCAATGGCCTCCACCACCTCCACCGCGTCGTTGGTTACACCTGAGCGGATCTAGCTGCAGTGCCGGATCTTCCGCCTCGCCGATGGCTGACTCGATCAATACTCGGCTCGGATTATCGAATCATCACAATGCCTGTATTCATCCGACTCAGCAGCAACGACTCATTCAACTGTTGGATATGGCATGGACACACCCACTACATGCAAGAAAAGATATTGACAGAGGCTCCGGTGCGGAAAGGATCAGCTGACTGGGTCACCGTTAAGCGACGCGGGCTGGTTCAAGTCGACCATGGAGTCGTGTGGCTGCTTTCCTGGCTCAAGAACAAGACGAGAGGCATGAGCACTGCGGTCCAATGGCGTGATGTGCCCTACTCGTCCTGAGCCTCCAATCGAGCAGTCGGAATTCTCTAGGCCAACACGGTACGCAGCCGCAGCAACGCCACCGGACGCGTAATGGGCTGAATCGGCTTGGGCCCTGTGGCGGGTATCTCTCCATGTCCGCTCATTTCGGCCACAGGCGCGTACTGGAGTGGTCACTGCTCGAGGCACTTGTGCTCTCTTGTTCGCTTCATGCAGTCTGTTCGCTTCATGCAGTCTGTTCGCTTCGTGCAGTCAACTCGGATGCCCTTCAACTGGCAAACTGCTTGCAGCTCCAGGACCTGGATCCAATTCAAATTCACAAGGGACGGACACCATGTGCGTAATGTGCGACGCGTTTGGTGACCTAGTCACCCCTCGGCCAGCCTTTGCCCGACGAGGTGCGTCATTAGAACGGAATAGGACGCGTGTTCTCTCCGCCTCTGAATGTGACACGACGGAAACAAGGTTAGACTGATCCGGCCTGGTGCGTAGTGGCACTAAGCATACGCATTCAACGCGTTGAGAAAGAATCGTGGTTGCAATGTTCATGTACATCCCCATCAGAACATGCTGCTGGTCATGGATCCAATCTAGGCTCGGCCTCGCTCAGAATGGATGCAGTCAACGACGGTCGATGACTTGTCGAGTTGCCGGCAGTTGCTGTGCAAATCTCATTTTCTAATCGCATCGCCTTGTTCGGCTGACAGGCAAAAGGCGATGACACGTTACGGAATCAAAGCGCTCTGACCTCTGTCATTCCCCATCTACACTGCGCAGCTCTCACATACTGTTAACATCCCATCGCTTACTCTTTCCATCTCTACTCTCCCCTTCCCTCTTGTCATCTCTACTCGTCTTCATCCACTTGACCATGTACGGAGGCGGATACGACAACAACCAGCATCCCTCAGGCTTCCAGCCCAATAACCCCTACCAGAACAATCCCCCGCCACCACAGTTCTCAGACAGCCGCGCCTTTGGAGGAGGCGGCTACCCAGGCGCTGGCGGTGGCTACCCCGGCGCGCATCAACAGCAGCAGTATGGCCAGCAACAGTACGGCGGCGGTGGCGGCTACCAACCGCAGGGGGGCTACAACACCCAGCAGCAGGGAGGTTACAACCAGGGCGGCTATCAGCAGCAGAGCTATGCCCCGCCCCCGCCGCAGCAGCAGTACAACTCGTACCAGCAGCCGCAACGCCAGACCTACAACCAGAATGGAGGAGGATACCAGCAGCAGAGCACCGGCCAGTACGGATCGTACATGCCGCCATCTGGCGCACCTCCCCCACCTCCATCTGGTGCTCAGCACTACGGACCTCAGTTCCAGGGCCCTGGCGGGAAACAGCAACCGTACTTCCAGTACTCGAACTGTACGGGTAAGCGCAAAGCGTTACTCATCGGTATCAACTACTTTGGACAGCAGGGCGAGCTGCGCGGATGTATCAACGACGTGCACAATGTCCAAAAGTTCCTAATGTCGCGGTACGGCTACAGAGCCGAGGACATGGTCATCCTCACCGACGACGCCAAGAATCCCCGCCAGATCCCTACCCGACAGAACATTATCCAGGCAATGCAGTGGCTTGTGCGCGACGCAAAGCCAAACGACGCTCTCTTCTTCCACTAGTAGGTTGCGGGGCTGAGACTGTGCTGACTCATCAGTTCCGGACACGGTGGGCAAGTCAAGGACCAGAGCGGCGACGAGGACGACGGCATGGACGAGTGCATCTACCCCGTCGACTTTAAGCGCACGGGACACCTCGTCGACGACGACATGCACGCGCTCCTGGTTCGCCCACTTCCGGCGGGCGCTCGTCTAACCGCCATCTTCGACTCGTGCCACTCGGCCACCGCACTCGACCTGCCCTATGTCTACTCGACTGAGGGCAAGATCAAGGAACCAAACCTCCTCGCTGAAGCCGGCCAGGGCCTTATGGGAGCGGCGGGTTCGTACCTCAAGGGTGACATTGGCGGAGCGATGTCGGGCGTGTTTGGTATCGGTAAGCAGCTCCTGGGTGGCAACAAGGGCGCGGTAGAGCAGACGCGCCAGACGCGCACATCGCCTGCGGACGTCATCATGTGGTCGGGCTGCAAGGACTCGCAAACGTCAGCCGACACCAGCGAGGCCGGCAAGGCGACCGGTGCGATGTCTTATGTGAGTGCGCCCGGGAACGAGCAAAGGGCAACTGGGCTAACCTACAGGCATTCATCGCAGCCATGACCAAGAACCCGCAACAGTCGTACGTGGGTCTCCTGCGCTCGATCCGCGACGAGCTCCGCGGCCGCTACGACCAGAAGCCCCAGCTCTCTTCTTCTCACCGTCAGTCTCCACCCATGCCACCGGTCATCGCTGACAACAGCTATCGACACCAACATTATGTTTATCTGTTAAGCACTCACTGTACTACTTGTGGCCGTGTTGGCCGACGATGCAACCGATACCTCCACCCGAGATCCCAGTGGGGAACCATGCGCGGCGCGATTCTTTGTCTCGTTGCTTACAGCAGGAATGTTACGTGCCATTAGTGGCATGCGATGTGGAGTCAATAAGAGAAGCGATCGCGTGAGCACAGCTCATGGCGAGACCACTGTTGTTCTATCATGGCAACCGAAGAGCCTGAGCGCGATCAGCTCCGCGCCAGCATCCCAGGCGACTTTAGCTTATCGCCGCTGAGGGTCCGACAGGTCTCTCGCACCACCCAAGACGAAGCTCGGGATATCAGTGTCCACTCTCATTCGCCAGCAGCGCGGCGTCAACAACGCGTCGCTATCAACGGTCACGCACGGCCTCCTGTCCCATGTGGTGCATTGCGAGGATGGGGCCGCTGCGACCTATTCCCGATTGCTCCTTCCAATTGTCTCACTGACTTCTACCTACCACTGACTTCCATCACTGACGGTATACCCGATATCTACTGCCGCCTCCCACCTCTTAGCGATTTTGCACAGACCATGGACGCACCGACCAGCTCATTTAAGTCTTGAGCTTGTCCATAAATAATCCCAGGTTGGCACCGACACTTGGCACCGACACTTGGCACCGACACTTGGCACCGACACTTGGCACCGACTTGGCATCTGTACCTACTACCTACCTGCCACTCACTTGGCACCTACTCGACACTCATATACCCCGCACCAACAGATACGGCCGTCACCGACTAACCGACCAATGGGGAAGCCGACGCAGGAGAAGAAGTATGACGCCGATGTGGCTGTCTCCCCGGCCGTCGAGCTCACCGACATGGCAGAGTCTCCCGCCCACGCCGAGGGCGGGCGGCAGCCACACAACTCGCAAGTATACGGCGACGACATCCAGAAGGGTCTTAAGCGTGGTTTGAAGCCCCGGCATGTTTCTGTGAGTTTCAGTTGGGCGCGATGAAATGTGCGCTGGCTTGGCGTGTTTCGGGCTCTCTCCTCCTCCTCTTCCCCCTCTTGAGCCCTGGCTCCTTGGCTCGTGCGCACCCACGTCGCGCTCTGCCCTCGGCGCCACGCCTCCCGCGTGTCGCTGCGCTTTGCATGCGCGCGCCTCGCTTCGCTCAGCTCACACAGCTACTCACGCTCGGCGGAATCATCGGCACAGGCCTGTTCCTCGGCACGGGCAATGCACTTGTCAAGGGCGGCCCGGTTGGTTTGTTCCTCGGTTATGCACTCTATGGCTGTGTGCTTATCTGGTGAGTCGCCGAGACATCATCAATCCGCCGAAAGAGTGGTGGCGTTTACCAGCTACGTTTACCAGCTATGTTTATCTGCGGAGACGGGCGCTCCATGCGCGGAATAGGTACCTGCGTCTTGGGCACGTGTAGAGGCGTGGGCCGGCTGCTTCCTCCGCTCTTTCCGCTCCCCTTGCCGCTGGGTCCGCACACTCGTGGCGAGCCGCGTTGCTGGGCCGCTCGCCCCACCCGGCCCGCTCATCGCTGACATCAGCATCATGCAGGGCATCGGCGAGATGACGGCCTTCCTCCCCATTCCTGGTGGGCACCTGACCTTTTCTGGCAGATTTGTCGACCCAGCTCTGTCATTTGCGATCAACTGGGCGTACGCTATCCAGTGGATGCTGGTGTGCCCTGCCGAGTGAGTGGTGAGCGAGGGGACCGCCTTACGTCCTTGTTCAACCCCGCCCATCGTCCCCGAAAAACATCACACCAGCTCCCTCGTTCCCCCTCCCCCCCTGCTCTCTCTCCCACCAGCTTCCTCACTCCACTCGGTCGCTCGCTCACGCAGACTTGTCGCCGTCGCCGTCCTCATGAACTACTGGGTCCCCGACACACAGATCAACAACGCCGTGTGGATCACTATCGCGCTCGTCATCATCGTCATTCTCAACTGTTTCCCGTCGTCGGTATACGGCGAGACCGAGTTTATCTTCTCCTCGATTAAGATTATTACTATTGTGGGGTTGATCAGTGAGTTTTGGGCGCGCCCGATCCGCTCAACTCATCACTCCCGCTCACACAGTCTGCGGTATCGCTATCAACTGCGGCGCCAACGACAAGCACGACTACATTGGTTTCCGGTACTGGAAAGATCCAGGACCGTTCGGCGTCAAGTATCTCGGCATCAGCGGGTCGACTGGCCGTTTCCTGGGCTTCTGGGCTGTGCTTACCCAGGCTGCGTTCTCGTGAGTGCTGTGATCAATGGGGGGTGATGCTCTTTCCGCATCCGCTGCCATCATGTCTGGCGGTGGCTTCACTCTCCTGGCGCTATCTCCCCCCGCTGTCTCGCCGTCACTCCCCCGGCTGCTCTGGCTCACCCCCAGCTACTTTGGTGCTGAGGTCGTTGCCGTCGCCGCGGCCGAGTCCAAGAACCCCGGCCGCTCGATCCCCCGCTCGATCCGCCAGGTCTACATCCGCATCTTTATCTTCTACGTTCTCGGCACCTTCATCATCGGCCTCAACTGCCCGTCCAACGATCCTCGTTTGGGAACGACTAGCGACGCTTCGGCCTCGCCATTCGTCATCGCCATCTCGCGTGCGGGCATCAAGGTGTTGCCCCATATCATCAGTGAGTGCTCTCGGCCTCCGCGGCGCTTGTGTCTCGCCTCGTTACTCACCCACCCCAGACGGCTGTCTCATCACCTCGGCCTGGTCTGCCGGTAACGCCGACGTCTACATTGCCGGCCGCTCCCTCTTCTCGCTCGCAAACCAGGGCTACCTTCCCAAATGGTTCATGTACACCCTCTCTAACGGTACGCCCATCGTCGCGTCTATGGCCGCTGCCTCGTCTGGTCTCCTTGCCTACATGGCCGTCAACGCCAACGCGAACAAGGTGTTCAACTGGTGAGCCCTCTGCATTTTCCACTCCATTGACCCCAGGTTTGTCTCCCTCATCTCCGTCACGGGCATCATGATCTACATCGGCATCGCATGGACGTACATCCGCTTCCGCGCCGCGGTCGATGCACAGGGCGTCGACCGCTCCCAGTTCGCGTTCCGCAGCCCATTCGCCCGCGTCGGCGCGTGGGTCTGCATCGTAGCCCTTCCTAGTGAGTTGTGCACCAACATGACTGACCGCAGTCATCGCCCTGTTCTCCGCCTGGCAGGTGTTCAAGGACACGGAGCACTTTGACACCGCGACGTTTATTACAAACTACCTCCCCGCCGTGCTTGTACCGGGCGCATATGTTGCGCGCAAGTTTTATGCCAAGACCAAGATCGTGCCTCTTACGGAGGTTGACTGTGGGTGTGTGCACATGCACGCTGACGCCAGTGGCGACGGGCGCGCGTTTCAAGGCCGACGTGGCCGAAGAGCTGGACGAGGCGCCAAAGGGTATTGGCGGCCTCATCCACCGCTTCCTGTTCTAATTGCCCTGCGGGTGCGGGCTATAATTTAAATGTATATGTGGTTAATGTGATAATGTTGAGAATGTGTCGAGGAGATGAGTGCGCGCGACAATGTCTGTGATAGGCTGGAGTGTGTGACGCCCACACACGTGAGGGAAAGCGGTATGTGGTCTAGAACGGATCAGGTCGATAGAGGGGCTTGCTGTCGGCGTAGAGGTGTGAGAGAGTCGGCACGTTTGTTCGACAGGTGAGGCGAGGTGAGTAACTGCACACCTGCTAGGGGAGGTGGATGTAATTGGCAAGGGGTAATTGCTTGGTGACGGATGAGAGTGGCATGATGGCTTTCCATGGGAGCAACGTCATTTCGCGTCTCCTTATAACCCAGCAGCTGTGGCTTTGAAAGCCGCAAAACAAATCGAAAATTCAATTTGTCTCTGCGAGCTCGCACAGTGTGTGGCGCACTGAGTGATATTTTGGGATGAAGGGAACATCTCCAAGCCCTGGTCCAGAACGAGGTTGGCGCGGGTTTGTCTTGAAGCAGCTGACGTCCATTGTTAATGTGGCAATAGTAAAACTATGCACGTTGGTTAATTTTAATTCTGATTAATGTGTAATATCGTATTAACTACATTACCTGATTCAAATGCTGTCTGTCAACGGGCGCGCGTCTCGTGGGTGAATGCCTCATCCTACACGCACCATTTCCTCCATATTAATCTTTGAACAATGGGTCTTAAATGGTCACATGACACACACAGAGAGTTAAAAAGAGAAAACGAGAGAAAAATAGAGGAAAAGAGGGAAAAAGAGAGAGAAGGAGAGAAGGAGAGAAGGAGAGAAGGAGAGAAGGAGCGGAGTTAGCCGCAAAGATCAAGTGGAAGCCCTGACAGCCGGTTACGCCTCGGCGGTCCCGGTCGGCGGCCACAAACGCCTCAGTCTCGACGATGGCCTTGCTCTCCAGCTCAGCCGAGCCGAGCTCCTCGACCAAGTGAGAGAGAGAGGAAGGCGAGATGCATTCAAGATGGTCAAGACAAACAGTCCAAGGTGACGAAGCTTGCATCGGTTGTGAACCACCCGCACTTTCCCACGGCTGCAAATGTAATGCCCACACCGCCTACATGAGTTACCGGAGAACACATCTCAACTAACCCATCTCAACTAAGCAACTAACCCTCTCGACACAGACGGATGAAAGCGTTCCAGATCAAGTACCACGCCCACCCGCGCGAGCACAGCGTGTACGCACCCCTCGGAGACAGGCCTCGAGGCCCGAGACCACACTGACACCAGCTCGCATATCGCTCCACCTGTCCCTGGCCCAGGACAGGTGCTTGTGGACGTCTACGCGGCCGGCCTCAACTTCTTTGACGTGCTGCAGGCGCAGAACCTTTACCAACGTGAGTTTTGGTCTGTTTTGTCGCCTCTCTCTACCAGCTTCCTTCAAGCTCAAGTGAACCCCTGACACCAGACAAACCGCCTCTCCCATTCACTCTCGGAGTCGAGTTCTCGGGCCGCATCGCCTCCAACTCTCCCATCCCTCCGGACTGCAAATTCAAGCGCGGGGACCGCGTCATCGGCCGTGGCCTCGGCGCCTACGCAGAACAAACGGCTGTGTCACCCGCCAACCTCCTTCCGCTTCCTGACTCGATGACCTACGAGCAAGGTGCCGCCTTCTACGTTGCGTACCCGACGAGCTACGAAGCCCTTGTGGGCAGGGGCAGGGCCAAGGAGGGCGAGTGGGTGCTGATCCACGCAGCGGCTGGTGGTGTAGGCATTGCCGCCGTCCAGATCGCCAAGGGTGCGTCCCTCCTTCGTCGCCGACTCCAATTACACAGCGAGGAGGAGAGCTGATACCAGGCCTCGGCTGCAAAGTCATAGGAACGGCCAGCACTGAGAAGAAACGAGCAGTCGCCCTCGCCGCTGGCTGCGACCACGTCATCGACTATACCCAGCCATGGCAGGACAAAGTCAAGCGTCTCACTGGTGGCCGCGGGGTCGACGTAGTCTACGATCCTGTGGGCCTCCTCATTCCCTCTCTCAAGGTGGTCAACTGGAACGCACGCCTTCTTGTCGTCGGCTTTGCGGGCGGGTCTATCGAGAAGGTTCCGGCGAACCTTGTGCTGCTTAAGAATGTCGAGGTACTGGGTGTGCGAGGGGGCGAGACTAGCGTGCGTAACCCGGCACGGTATAAGAGGACTATCGAGGCGTGTTTCGACATGGTTGCGGGAGGAAAGGTTACGCCGGTCCTCCATGAGCGGGTCTATGAGGGGCTCGAAGAGCTCGCGGAGGGGCTGGGGGATTTGGAGAACAGGAGAGTGTTTGGCAAGGCGGTGGTGAGGATCCGGAGGGAGGATGGGACGCCGGCTAGGTTGTAAATGATAGAGGGCCAGAGGGCATGCAAAGCTATTAAAGAATGGACTGGAGGGTTGTGGGTTGATGGTCGTCCAGTCCCGCAGCTCGCGGGCCGCAAGGTTGGCATATCATGCTCCATCAGCCACTCCAGTCTGCATTCGACTCTGCCAATTGACCCCAAACTGCGGGCAGACGCCATGCGCTCCAGCTACTGCGAGCCTACATCCATTACTACTACGCGACCCAGTCCGTACCCTCATCCACCGCGCGATAGGGCTCCATCGCATCAAACAAGCGGGCAAACATGCCTCCATGCCACTCGCGCACCCTGGCCCATTCCTCGGGTGGCAGAGTGCCAGCCAGCATGAGCAGCCACGCACAAACCACACAGTCGGCATAACTAGCCTCGCCACCCAGGAACGGCCCCGGGTTACGCGCATACAGTTGAGCGATGCCTCCCAAAGTCTTCTCGAGACTGAGGAGGGTGCTCTCCCTTGCCTCGCCGGTGAGCGCAAAGGCGTCCCATGACGAGACGTAGGGCGCGGCGCGGCGTACAAACTCGGCCTGTGTCTGCGCCCGCGTCGCTGGGTCAAAAGGGAAGCCGAGGGTGCATGGAGCCGTGTGGGCTGTGAAGGCTGCGTCGATGGCCATGTTCCACGCCGCGTAGGCGGGGTAAGGGCGGTCGCTGACGTCGGTGAGGGGGACGAGGAGGGGGACGTCGTCGGCCAGTTTAAAGTCGAGCAGGGGGCCGAGGGCGGGGAAGAGAGCCGGGCCGGGGAGGGGGAGAGAGGCGAGATGGAGCGCAATGTCGTAGCTGTCGCCTAGGAGAGTGCCGTTATCGTCCAGGATGGGCAGGGTGTAGAAGTCTGTGCCGTCGTTGAACTTGCGGCCTGCGGGGAGAGAGAGGCTTTTCCTCACTGTGGAGATGGAGGGGAGTGGGACCCAGATCGTGCGGTAAGGCGCCGACTTGAGGTTCAATGCGAGGCGCGCTTTCCATGGGTTCGGGGAGCAGACTGTTCGCGCGCGGGGCGGGGCCATTGCAATGTCGTACAGGATCATCTGGTCGGCCATGGCAGGAGAACAGGGAGGGGCGCGAGTTGGAGAAAGAGTCGAGTGTTCAAGCCGTTGTGTTCATCGCGCTGGCTTGGCACCGTGGTCGAAATAGTCCCGTGCTCTAACATCCGCCGGGCCCCAGCTCAAATAAAGTCACACGCGTCTGCTCTGCCTGCGCGCATCCAGCCAGTCGCACAGTTAGCTCCCTCTAACCAGTCGCACAGTTAGCTCCCTCTAGCCAGTCGCACAGTAAGCTTCCTCTAGCCCAGCTCGCTCGCGCTGCGTTATGAATAATCCATCCTCACAAGTTGAAGCCTACAGTCCCGACGCTCTGCTACGTCCGCCGGCGCCATGCCTCCACCGCCTTGTCCAACCTCGAGAGTGCGAGGTCCAGTCTGTCCGGCGCGTACGTGTGGGTGAGGCGTAGCCACCCCGGCCTGCTAGCATGATACGACTGCCCAAGTCCCTGCTGTCAGCTGGCCCCAGAGGAGACGGCTGTACTCACAACACCAACACCAAACTCAACGCAATGGCGCCCAAAGTCCTTCTCCTCGTCCATATCCTTCAAGCCGAGGTTGCTGGCGTCTACCATCATAAAGTGCCCCGAGTTGACTGGGACCGGCTTCCAGCCCTGCTTCTCACAGAACGCGGCCATCTTCTCGGACGAGTCGCGCAGCGCCTGGACGTTCTTGGCGACGAGCGCCTTGAAGGTCGGCTTGTCGTTAATGAGGTGGGAAATGAGTGCGTCTCCGATAGAGCCAACTGGTGTCAGCAGATTGGGTGGCATCTCGGCCTACGCTTAGCAACGAAGCCGATGTGCAGCAAGCCGCGAATGACGAGCGGATTGTGCTGGCTGATGATGACGCCGAGGCGGAACCCGTTGCACCCAAAGCTGCGGTCAGCAGAACCCATCGACCGAGCTCACTCCTTGCTGAAGCTGTAGACAACTGCATGTCAGCTGGGCCCTTGGCGCTGGGCAGGCCAGTTAGCTCACTGTGCAATCTCGACTTGTCAAACTTCTTGCCAGTCTCCTTCTCGACATCGAGCGAGAGCATCGAGATGAACGGGGGCGAGTTTGCGATCTCTGTCTGTCAGCTGGCGCCGAGGAACAATGCAGCTGATGCCCAACGCACTCGGGTTGTCCCACACGCTCAGTGCGTAGATCTCGTCAGAGATAAGGTGCAGGTCGTGCTTCTCGGCGAACAGTGCGTAGTCAAGCAGCACCTCCTTTGAGTATGTGCGACCCCATGGGTTCTGTGGCGAGCAGAGAAGCTGATGTGAGCTGACGGTGTGATGTGACCCTGTGCTACTCACGACGGCGCGGACGTTGATGCCCTTGGCCTTGCAGTCTTCCATGGCGCTCTCGAACGCGGCAATCTCAGCGCCCTGGGTGGAGAATGCCACTTCCGGTGGGGGCCCATACACGTTCACGATCCGCGCACCGGAACGCACGACCATGTTTGCGTCGAAGCCGTTGTAGCTGTTGTGAGCGGGAGTGAGGCAGGGAAAGGGAGATGGAACAGGGAGCTAAGCGACAGGACCTCTCCGGGACTAGTAGAGTGGCCTGGGAGGAAGGATGGAGGACTCACTGAGGAGCAGCAATCAGGACAGCATCGCCAGCGTCTCCCAGTACGTTGAATAGCTGGTCCAGAGCACCCGTTGCCCCCGGAGCCGTCGCAATGTCATCCCGGTCCACCGGTGTGAGCGGCGAGAAGTTCCTGTGGTCAGCTTGTACCGCAAGCAGGCAGAGCACGGCCGAGAAGGAGATGGTGGGAACGCACTCATTCCACATGTCAGCCACGGCCTTGTGGAAGCGCTTGCTCGCACTCGACTGGGTGCCGTACGTAAAGTCGTTGGGCCGGAGAGCCTGGGAGAATATCTTGCCGTAGTACTGGTTTCAGCTGGGTATTCGCAATGGGGTACCGGCTAACCTCGAGGTAGTCCTTTGTGAGCATGGTGTTCTCGGCCATTCCTCTGGGGTTAGTGGGGGGAGGCGATGTTGGGGACGGGGAGGAGGGGAGGGGGAGGAGGGAGGGGAAGAGGAAGAGGAAGAGGGGAGGGGGAGGGGAAGAGGAAGAGGAAGAGGGGAGGGGGAGGGGAAAGGAGGGAGGTGAGGAGGAGGGAGGTGAGGAGGAGGGGAGGTGAGGAGGAGGGGGAGGTGAGGAGGAGGGGAGGTGAGGAGGAGGGGAGGTGAGGAGGAGGGGAGGTGAGGAGGAGGGGAGGGGAGGAGGAGGGGGAGGGGGGGGGAGGAGGAGGGGAGGGGAGGAGGAGGGGAGGTGAGGAGGAGGGGAGGTGGGGAGGAGGAGGGGAGGTGAGGAGGAGGGGAGGTGAGGAGGAGGGGAGGTGAGGAGGAGGGGAGGGGTGAGGGGGGGAGGGGGGGGGGGGGAGGAGGAGGGGAGGTGAGGAGGAGGGGAGGTGAGGAGGAGGAGGGGAGGTGAGGAGGAGGGAGGTGAGGAGGGGGGAGGGGAGGGGAGGAGGAGGGGAGGTGAGGAGGAGGGGAGGTGAGGAGGAGGGGGAGGTGAGGAGGAGGGGAGGTGAGGAGGAGGGGAGGTGAGGAGGAGGGGAGGTGAGGAGGAGGGGAGGTGAGGAGGAGGGGAGGTGAGGAAGGGAGGAGGGAGCGCGGGTAAGCGGCTACGCACAAGTTGATCATGCCAGTCGGGTTGGCCTCGTCGTCGTAAGCTCAGGTCAGCAGAGTACATGCCGAGACGCGTGTGGACGAAAGCCACACCCCGACTCACTGATCCGGAAGACGTGGTCGAGTCCCTCTGAGCCAGCATAGTTGTCATTCTCCCACATGCGCCTGCTCAGTTTCGGGCCAGTGTAGGCGGCCTTTGCATCTTCCCACTCGCCGACAACGGCGGCGTTGACGAGAGGCTTGCCACCTGGCCCGGTCGCGAGGGTGAGGTTTGCGAGTTTGGCTGTGGGGGCGGACATTGAAGGGATGGCAAGGTGGAAGAGATGGAAGAGAGATGCAAGACGGGATGGAAGGAAGAGAGGTGGGCGGTGGAGGTTGCAGTACGAGGTCGGGTTATTCGTCATTCCGCAGCGGCGAGTCGTCGTCGACTCGGCTGTCCGAGCATGCTTGCTCAGCGACAGCGCACTCCCTGATCTTGCTTCCCATCCGCTCCTCTCGTTACGTGCATATCACATCTCCCATCTCGTCAGCTCATGTCAAAGAGGGTAGAGGTCACGAGTCGCGCCCGGCAACGTTCGGCCCATGCCCGAGCACGCAAGCTCAATATTATTCATCTTATCTATAACCTACCAAGACCGCATCGCCAAACGGCACTCGTCCTCATCGCGCGCCTCGTACTCGTCGAGTGAGATGAACTCGACACACTGGTCCATACGTGCACGCATCTCCTGGTCCGACAGCGCAGACCCATGTCCCGAAAGACGGAGAAAGAGCATATTGTGCCTCCAGAACTCATCTGCTCCCCAGTCGTCACCCAAGTCACCACTGTCTCTATGATTCTTGTCGACCTCGAGTACGCGCACGAGTGTGAAGCGCGTTTCAGCACACCCATTAAGCAACACTGTCCCGAGGAGACAGCACATTGATACGACCTTATCGAGCCAGGGGTACACGTTGCAGTCTGTGAACAGGACGACTTGTGGACAGCCGCGGAGAGCGTCCGCGAGCACGTAGAGACTCACATTCTCGAGAGCGGAGAGAGTGAGGATGACGCGAGGGCAACGCGCGATAAGAGCAGCGCACGCGGCAGAGTCGGTCAGTCCGCGGGGGGGTCGAGAGGCGGGAGTCGTACATTGACGTGTCGATTAGCGGGAGGGGTCCTTGCATGATGATTGTGGTGCAGGTTGGAAGGCGGGGGGGCGAGCCCCGTCCAGTCCATATCACCGAAGATGCGGAGAGTTTTGACAGCGTGGGGGAGGAGTGGGGGAGGCGAGATGGAAAGGGAGGGGGAGGTGGGCCTGGGGTGTGACGAGGATGAGGAGGAGGAGGAGGAGGAGGAGGAGGAGGAGGAGCGGTTGGCGGTGACGGTGGCGGAGGCGGAGGCGGTGGTAATGGCGCTGGTGAGAGAGGAGGGAGAAGTGGAGAAAGGGAGAGGCAGAGACAAAGTATTGGAGGAAGACGAGGGCGATGAGGGCGGCGTAAACCTCAAATCGGGCCCGAGGAACATGATGTCGAGCGTCCCCACATCCGCGGCATAAGCCCCATGCAACGGAAGGCGATGAAGCGGACAGCGGAGGGTAGGAGCGAGGGTGCGCGGGCCGATTGTAATGTGCGCATGCAGGATACTGTCGACACGTGTGCGCCATCCTCTTGATGCGGCGCGCAGCGCAAGCAGAGAGTCGTGGGGGGCATACGTGACAATCTGATCCATGATGTGCGGCAAGGCCAAGTGGTCGAGCTCGACTGGGCGTTTGGGACTTGTGAACCGATAGAGGGGGCTGGGTGCCGTTGGGGACGGGGGCGTTCTTGCCCGCCTCTCTGGCGAGCGCCGCCTGATGACTGTCATGGTGTGGTTCACAGGTGCTGGGTGTTGCTGGAGGCCTGAAGAGCGTCTGATAGCAAGCTGGTGCACAAAGACCGACTGCCGAATGGCACAGGCCAATACAACACGGAGCAAGCGATACAGGGAGCAAGCGATCGATGGCGACGAAGAGAAGACTGGACGACGTGGATGTGGAAAAGAAATCGCAGCCGATGTTGTGCTCCAGGCCGCTGGATGCCACCCCGAGGATACCCCGCACTATCCCCCGGCCGTCCTACACCCACCCCGGAAAAGGTCCGGGCGGGATGGTGGTCGTTGGCGTCTATGGCTCCAACTGCGACGGCAGTTGCTGTCGGGCTGAGCAAGCTGCATCTCACCACGAGCCGCGGCAAGACGGTACAGTTCATGAAAGCTTGCGACTGCTACCACAGTTGACTACCACCAACACCACTTGGCCTGTTTGGTTCCGCGAGCTCCCTCGGCTCTTACAAACACATCTCGGTGTCGTACGCGTTGCCAACATCGGCAGCATACTCGTCAAGCGAGAGGAAGCGGATCCGCTCATGCGCGCACTCGAGCATCTCCTCTCGGCCCAGCGACTCGGGGTGCTTGGCCTCGAACCGGCGCCACAGTCTCCATTCCGTTGCGCGCCGCACCCCGCCCTCCCCCTCGCCCTCGTCTTCCCAGTCGCGCCGCCCAAGGCCCGAGTTGACAACGTCAATCCGCAGCCTTCGTTGTAGGTGGGGCCACGCGACATCGAGGACGGCAAGCGGGTTGCTTGTCATGTTGTCCGAGCCGAAGCCGCGGGCAGCGGCGAGGCCGAGCGCGGTCCCAGCGCCTGCGCTCTCCTCCTCCTCCTCCTGATCCTCCTCCCCCTGACCCCGCTTTCCCCCCTCCTGGGTACGCGAGGAGAAGATGAGGACGAGCTCGCTCGCGCGTCCAAACTTGAGGATCGTGCCGAGGTCCGCAAACAGCCGTTCGGGCCAGGAGGCGGGGACGTGGGCCACAATCCGCCTCCGCACCTGCTTGCGGAGGAGGTCAAATTGGCCAGCCCGCAGCCCGCCAGAAGGCAGGACTAGCGTGTCGACCTCGAACAGGCCATGCTCCCAGTAGTCTAGGACGCGGGACACGACCGCGGTCCGCAGGCCCCGAAAGCGAGCTGCCGGGGCGAGGAGCGAGGGCTGGACTGGCTGGCCGGCAGGCAGGGGCGCAATGTCGAGCACTCTTACGGCGTTGGTGAGGGGTGTTGTGAGCCAATCGGAGACAGGGATGCGGAGGAAGCCGTCGCTCGAGTCACTGGAGGCCGTGGGGATGGTGAAGGAGGTGCCGTCGAAGCGCAGGTGCTGGAGGAGGAGGAGGTCGGCGCGCGTGCGGAACTGGGCCGAGGTGGCGCGGAGAGAGAGGAGGGAGTGGGGGTTGGCCGAGGAGAAGATTGCATCAATCAGGTGCGGGAAGGCGTCGGCTGGGAGAGGCGCTGTCATGACGAATGTGACGAGCAGAGAGAGAGGGGGGAGGAGATTGAAGACAAGATGGGGGATAACAAGGAGGGTGTGACAATGTTCAAGCCACGAACGGCTTGTGCACACGCTTGGCTTGATGTAGGGTAACCGGTCTCAGACGAGGGCACTTGTTGCCGCGCTCGAGACGCGCTGGCCTTTATAGTTGTCGACCTCGCTCGACATGACCAGGAATGTGCAGTGACCTGGTGGCAACATCATCTGGCACCGCGCCGAAATGACGCAGTTGAGGTTCGGGCCGTGTAACTCGCTTCGACGCCATGCGTCGTCATACCAAACGAGCCATCATATCATGCATACGTCGCTGCTCGTTGCCATTAATCTATGCGTGCATCCTGGAGCCGCCTCGAGAAGGCTACTCCCTCTTCCGGTGAGGGCGTCGTCGACATGAGCGGTAGGCGCCACTGGAAGCGATGGGGCACGTCCATCAGGCGGCGCTGGAAGTGGCGGGGCACCTCCATCTCGAGTCGAAACTGCTCATCGCCCACTCGGCCGCGGTACTCGTCAAAGGTCACAAAAGAAAAGTAGGGCCCAAACTTGCGCTTGAGCTCTTCGTCTGGCGCTGGCCCGAACCCGGCCGCTCGAAGAAAGAGGGCGAGCACGTCCTCGCTCGTGCCGGTCAACGCCTCTCCTGCGTCAACGGCAGCGGCAAACCACGGCAAGGCGTTCACGAGGGTGATCCGTATTGTTGGTGGCTGACCCGTTTCCCAGCCCAAATGCCCGCAAAGCATGGCCAGCGGGCCGAGATTACAGAGGTCGAGTACGTTGGCTGTACCAGAGAACACGAATACGATTTCTTGCAGGGAGAAGGAGGACATGTAAGAAAAGTCAAGGCTGAGGCGGAGGGACCTTGCCATGCTGCCCCACGCGCCTGTTTCTGGTGCGTTCGGGTTGTAATGCGAGACGAGGCGATGCGTGCGGGACAGGTAGGGTGCCCATGTACGCATATTCGGCCCATAGCCTCC
Source organism: Cutaneotrichosporon spelunceum (assembly GCA_030805415.1). Lineage (NCBI taxonomy): Eukaryota > Fungi > Basidiomycota > Tremellomycetes > Trichosporonales > Trichosporonaceae > Cutaneotrichosporon > Cutaneotrichosporon spelunceum. The sequence continues at coordinate 227,004 of BTCM01000005.1, forward strand.
ATCAGAGACCTTGCCTGTGAGGACAAGCGTGTTGGAGCGCGGCAGGGACCTGAGGTCCCAGTGCGCAATGCTTCGGGCGCGCAGGATATCTACTTTCGGAGGGAGGGGGATTCGGTCAATGAGGTTGAGGTCGACAAGGTCGAGTGTGTGTACCGGGAACTTGTGCCAGTCACTGCGTATCGGCCCGCCGCCCGGCAGGAAGGGCTGGCAGTCGCTTTGCAGGATTACGTGCGAGAGGAGGAGCGCGTCAGCGCGGTCGCACCATGACTGGCAGGCTGTCCGGAGCGCTGCGAGCCCGTCATTGGACGCGTAGGCAAAGATTGCGTCTATAACGTGTGGAAACGCGTTTGCGGGGATTGTGGAACGCCTCAAGGAAGCGGTGGGGGCTGTTGGGGTGGTAGGAGGATCGAGGTCCATCAGACACGCAGGAGGGGTACGAGGTGGGGTGATAAGCCCCGACGGCGGCTTGAACTGGAACGCGGTGTGGGCGGAGACCATGGCCTCGTCGCTTGAGAGGGCACGCTGTGAGCGGTAGAAAGCGTCGTCCATCGTGACTGAGTGAACGAGTGAGCAAGACTGAATGAGAGACGAGGCAGCTGTCATGGGGATATCGGTGGCCGCAATCTCGATCTCTGGGTGACACTGCTGGGTCAGGTGGCCAACTGATTCGGAATCTGGCCCCACAGGGGGCCCCGCATTGTCTGCTATCTGTTGCCACCCAACCCCTCCTCTTTGCTTGCCCGTTTGAGCCACAAGCCCTGCTATCTGGAGACGCGACCAGTTCCTGAAGCGTATTCCAGAAGTGGCCTGCACGATTCCAGCTTTGGGCCGTGTCGGCGAGGGCTCGGAGTTGTCCGTCTCGGCATGTATTCGGATGATGCCGAGGGGTGGATAAACTTGGGGTGGCTCCGAATTCCAAGTGCCGAGATCCGAGATAGCATCTGGTCTCGACTGCTCTCTCTCCAATCTCCCTCTGCGCAGACTTGCATACAACGACCTAATGCTGATGCTGATGCTGATGCTATCACCAGACGCGTCTTATCACTCACCAATGCCCATCCCTAATGCTATGCTAATGCTATTACCCCAACTGGACACAATCACTTCTTCTCCACATACTCGACCTCGACCTCGGCCTTCTCCGCATCCGGCCGCTCGTTCCGCCGTCGAAACACCCTTGGGAACGCAGTAATCCCCGTGCCCACGAGATACGTTGCGCCGCAAAACACGCCGGCATACGTAAACGTGCCCCCGCCCTTCTCAATCAGGACGCCGCTAACCACGGGTCCAGCAAGGATAGGTAGCGAGATGGCAGTCCACAGCACGCCGATCCACGTCCCCAGTTCCTCGGCCGGGGCAATGGCAGCGGTGACTGCGGACACGAGCGTGATCCACGCCCCGCTCGCGAAACCATACCCCACCAACCCGACCACAGCCGCGGGGGCAGGCATGGGCGTCGCGCACCAGAACGCGAACAGGGTTGCGCTGGTGAGTAGCGCGAGGAAAAAGTAGACACGCCACACGCCGAAGCGGTCTGCGATCAGGCCGCTGCATGCGCGTCCGACAAACGAGCCGGCCTGGAGGATCGCGATTGCGTAATCCCTTATCGCGGGCGAGAGATTGTTGCCGGCTGCCATGACGGGTGCGTCAAAGTATGGCGTGAACATGTTGAGCATTGACAAGCCGGCACCAAGGGCCAGGAAGAGGAAGGCGCGAGAGTGCCATGGCCGTTTGAGGGCTGACCATGGCGCTGGCTTGCGGGGCGGGAGGCGGGCGCGGAGCCAGAAGATGGCGGGGAGCATGAGTGCACCGTTCATGCCTGCTACGATTAGGATTGCGTCCCGGAATTTGAACCGGCCGAGGAGGCCCTCGAGGAGGATGGGGTAGATGATGCCACCGATTCCAGAGCCGCAGCCGACGATACCGATTGCGGTTGAGCGGTGGCGCAGGAACCAGTGGCCGCAGACGCTCGCAGAGGGACCCCAGATGATGGACGTCGCAAAGCCGAAGAGCGCGTGCGCGAGTAGGAACTGGTAGTATTGATTGCAAAAGGCAATGGCGATGAGGGCTGAAAAGGAGAGGGAGGTTCCAACAATGACGAGGAGGCGGGGGCCGTGGGCGTCGAATAGGCGCCCGAAGAGGAGGGAGGGAAAGAAGGTGAGCGTACTCTGGATCGTGGCAATCCAGGCGACAGTGGGTTGCGAGTAGGCGGACAGCTGGTTTGCCAGGTAGAATCGCTTGAGCTGGCCGAACGATGTGACTGGGATTAGTAGGCATCCTGAACCGAGAGGGGGGACACTTACCAAACCCAAACATGGTGAAGAATAACAACGCCCCGCTGAGGACAGCAAGCCATGCATGGCGTCCTCCGTCTGGTGGAGGACCATACGTATCCTCTTCCAACCTCGTCGGAATGGTAGCGAGCTGGAGATCGGGAAACGGGCCGGGGTGTGTCTCGACGCGGGAGAGAATTGTCTCAGTGCGGACGAGGTTGAGGGTCGAGGAGGGCGAGGAGGGACGGGCAAAGTCCTGGGCGATGGGTTCGGCGGCCTCAGAGTGGACCTCGTCGACCTTGTCGAGTTGCTTGCGCGTGGAAGAGGTTGGCGAGGTGGGCGAGGTGGGCGAGCAGAGGGTGAGCTCCGAGTCGGCGCGGGCGAGAGTTGCGCGCTGCTCGATCCGAGCGTTCTCCCGCTCAATGGCGGCGTCGCGCTGCATCATGACTGCGGCGACGTGCATGGCTATGGAGGGTGTGGCAGCGAGCCGGGGGTGTATGGATGGGCAGGAATAGTATGGAGGAGCCGACTATCCGGCGTCTAGTCTGGGCTTGAAGCTGTAGGCGTCTGTTACTGTACTAGATGGGCGTGGCTCCGACCACGACAACACCTCGGGGTCATATATGCACAGCGAGCGGCCCATCTTTCCCAGCGGTGCCGAGTCACAAGCCAACCAAGTGGTCCAATTTCGCCCGAGACAACAGCAATGTGCCAACAGGCGCCAACAAATGTGCCAACAAATGTGCCAATGCCGCCTCTGGCGGATCTGCCAACATGCGCATGCTGCACCCAAAATCCTAATGGCACTGAGCCTGAGCCGACATGGAGCCCTGTGGCCGGACGAGGGCGAATTTCACGCCAGCCAGGCCGGCATGCGCGCAGTGGCTGGCATACGCAGCGACAAAATTCGCCCTCGCCCAACTCCGCTCCCCATCCCGAAGGATGCCGTGGCCCAGATTACCCCGCGAGGGCGAATATCTGGCCAGCATTCGCCCGTGCCTGGGTGCTTGGCTGAGCGCCTGGAGGGATGCATGCTCCCGGGGCCATGATTTGACCTCGTCGACCTGGATTTGACCTCGCTGGGCAGGGACAAGGTTTTGAGCGTTTTCAGAGCGCGCGCTGTCTGTTTGGCTCCCGGCGTCGGGCGCCTCGGGCCAGGTAGGCGCCGACAGTCCTGAGTTCTGGCCTGCATGCTTGTTTTCCAACATTCCCCAGCGGCGGGTAAACCTGTTCACTCATTCTCGCGCCAACTCTCGACGAGCCACAAGACCATTTGCGTGTCCAGATGCCACATGCCGAGTTTGATCGGCGTGGCGGAGACCACTTGCCGAGATCGGGTATTGCCGACGGGAAACCGGCTACACCCCACCGGCTCCCTCCGCCACGCTTGTCCTCAGTCCATCTATGCTTGCACGTCGACTTGGCCAGCTCGATCCTCTGCGTCCACGGTACCTACTGCGCGCATTCAGCACAACCATGACCCCTTCACCACGATTAAGCGCAGGCGGCCGCGCGGCGCTGGACAAGTGGCTGGCCGACACGAATGCGGCGCGCCTCACCCCCGCCCTCTTCGTCGGTGTTGCGAGCAAGGACGACGTGCTGTACTTCAACTGCGCGGGCGAGCGCGTGCTCGGCGAGCCTGACAAAGGTTCCGTCAACGAGGATACGGGTGTGTTCTCCTCCCCCCCTGTCCTCACTCACACACAGTCATTGAAATGTGGAGCATGACCAAACTCGTGACGTCTCTCGCCTGTATGCAACTGAAAGAACGCGGGCTGGTAGACTACGACGACGCGGCGCTGTGCGAACGTGTTCTCCCCGACCTTTGCGCCATGCCCGTCCTACTAGGCTATGAGGGCGACACGCCGAAATACACCCCACGGACCGAGGACATCACCCTGCGCCGCCTGCTCACGCACACTGTAGGCCAGGCGTATGGCAACCGGGCCCAGCTGCGGTGGGAGAAGGAAAACCTCGCGATCCAATGGAAGGATCCTGGGTCGACGACGGCCTCGTTCGCAACGCCTCTCAACATCCAGCCCGGCTCGTCATTTGTCTACGGCCTCGGTATCGACTGGGCCGGCATCCTGCTCGAGCGCATCACCGGCCTGACCCTAGACGAGTACTTCCGCCAACATATCTGGGAACCGCTTGGGATCACGTCCATGTCCTTTTTCCCCACGCCCGACCTCAAGGCGCGCCTGATGCAAATGTGCACCCGCACCAAGGAGGGGAAGCTGGTACATACCCAGAAACTGCGCCCGGTCAAGGACATGGTGCCCTCGGATATCAAGCAGCAGGCCGGCGGGGGCGGGCTACTCGGCACGGCGAGGGAGTACGTCACGTTCCTGCAGGCCGTGCTCCGGTGTAGGGATGAGGATGGGCTCGTGTCGCGCGCAGGGTTCCGCGAGCTATTCACTGACTCGCTGCCGCCTGACGAGGCGGGCCGCGATTGTCACAAGGCGCTGGAGGCGTTCCTCAAGTTCCGAGGGTATCCCGAGGAAATGTCTACGAGCCGCCGCGGTGTGGGGTATTCCCCGGGGCTGTGCCTCAACCTCGAGCCGAGCGTTAATGGGCGCAAGGCCGGGAGTGGCTTTTGGTTTGGCGCAGCAAGGAGCGAGTACTGGATCGATCCTGCTTCGGGCTTGGTTGTGAGTGCCAGAGGGCGGAGGGTGGGAGAGCGGCGGCTGGGATGGAGGAGAGCGACACTGACACCAGGGACTGTGCGCCACGCAGCTCATGAACGACTACGAGACGATCTGGTCGGGCGTATATTCGTCTTACGAGCGGACAGTGTACGATGCCGTCGAGGGGGTTGACGAGGCGCGGTTGTAGGAGTGGTCGTGTGCGGTCTTTGGCCCCGGCAAGACACATGCATTGTCCCACAATCCTACTAAACGCACCATCTGGCGACGACGTAACACGCGTCCAGTCTTCCACACCTTGTGGCATTGCCCACAACTTACCACCCTCTCTGCCTACTTGGCAAAGTCATTCACACGCGGAACCGTTCTGCCCTTGGGCCGCGCAACTAGGGTACTTGACGAGCTAACCGTGTGCGAATCACTGCTCTTCGGCCTACCGTCAGGTGGATACCGACCAAGCTCACGGAGAGGGTTTGAACCGGACCGTGCGTGTAGTAACACTGGGGCTTGTGAGGATGTGAACGGGGGCGGGCTCGGCTGACAGGGCACTGAGCTCGATGTCGGCCGTCTTCGGTTCCTCGGAGCTTTCAAGTCGAGCCTTCCGCCGCTGGTAGAGGAAGAACCACACCGCTGCGACCAAGAGGTGGATCACAACCACTGAGCCGACCTGCAATCAGACAGAGGCAAATGGGGACAGACTCACAATGCCGCCGATAATGTCGGCTTTCTGCAAGACGTAGGCTAGGGTGAGTGGGGCAGCTGGAGACATACAGTTTGGGCCGCCAAAGGGGATTCCCGAGGCAGATGGGCTGCGGTTAGCTGTGCCGAGTTGGGACCTGCCTGTCGTTCGGTGTCAGAGACGTCAGAGTCTGCGTGACAGAGAGAGTGGTCGTGGGCGTTTCTGTTGCGTCCGCCCAATGGGTATCGATGGCTGTTGGGGGGTTGGTTTGACCCGTTTGGGCGGTGGCATACACAGCAAAAGCGGCAAGGAAGAAGGCGAGGAGACACATTGAGATTGGGTTGTTGGTATGTGCGAGCAGGATAGAGAAAGACGAGGGTGGAGCCAAGAGACAGGAGGTGGAAGGATCCAAGGAAAGAGAGAGCGGGGAAAGGCAAGTGAAGAGGTGAAGAGGAGAAAGCAGCAAGATCAAGTCGTCGAGAGACCGCTTCCTTGTTTCCTTGCTGCCTCTGGGCGAACAGCACTGTAATAGGGGGCGACGCAGCAGAAGATGAGAAGGATCAAGTCCCCCTGCTCATGTTGCAGTTTCATCCCCGGCGAGAGCCCCCCACCACCCATCGATCTTCATCAATACTGTACATCTCACATTAAAGCCCGGCAGGCTCTGGATACTAAAGCTTAGCAGGGCACTTGCCACACGCCGGATCCGCCAGCGTCGACTTGTTGAAGGCCTGCGTCGAGAGCGGCACGTCGAGCGCCGGGTTCGCGGTAAAGAAGTTGTTAGGCTTGAGCGAAACCGTGTGCGTCTCAACAGGCATGACCGGGAAGTCTTCAACCCTCGGGACGTGGGTGAGGGCGAAAGTGTGCCAGAGCACGACGTCGGTGTCGAGCGTGTTATCCTTTCTCGCAACCATGGCTTCCACGCCGCCTGCCTTGCCTGTCGACTGGTTCGTGTACTTGCCGGCCGCATACAGCTCGCCGTCCTTGTAGGTAGTGACCCAGACGTGGTGCTGTGTAAAGGGGGCGCGGGTGGTGACCATTGCGTCTGGCTGTGAGAGGCGCATCTGCGAAGGTAGCGGGACGAGCTTGTACCCCACAGGGGTCATCGTGATTGGGTTGATGACGCCACGGTTCTGGATCTTGAACACCCTGTTCTTGTCTGGTGCTGCGTCGGCCCAACCGGCCTGGGCGATTGGGGTCGAGTCCACGCGGAAACCGACACCATGCGGGTTCTCTGGACCCCAGGGCTCGACCACGACGTCGTCTTGAGTAACCGTGTTGGCGTCACCGTCGATCGAGGGGTCTGGGATCAACATTGTCCGAGACAAAACTCACCAATGCGAACCGAGATGAAGTGCTGGTGGCTCGTACCGAGCACACCCGGGCTCACGACAGTGCCATACGGCGACGTCTTGCCCAAATCGATTGGCGACGTGCTCAGAATCCCAGTAGCACGGGTCTCGAGGTGGATCCCGCCAGCCTGGTCAAACTGCCACGCAAAAATGTAGTCGTAGTTGCCCACGGTGATGATGGTTTGAAGAACGAGGAGGCGCTGACGCACGACGGTTGCGCGACCAGTGGCCGAGTTGGTGTGCTTCCACAGGATTCCGTTGTCCTGTTCATGGCAGCACACGACGTTGTTGGCCGTGAATGCGTTACCGGCAGAGTCGACATCGGCCCACGAAAAGTAGCGCATGCTGCCCAGGCAGTCGCACCCGTTCTCGAGGCTGTTGGCAGAGCGACCGAGGCCGACATCACCAAAGTCGAAGACCTGCTTCAGGTGCAGAGGGGGACGGGGGTCGCCGTAGGGTACGTGCATCTCAGACAAGGAGAGGCGGTAGAAGACGCGCCGTCCATCGTACGTCACGTCGTGCAAAACCGGACCCTCGCGAGCGTTGAAGCTGAGGCGGAACCGCCACTTCTGCCACTCCAACAGGTTGCCGTTCACCGCGAACGAGACACCCTCCGGCTGTGTGACGTGCAGCGGCTTGAGCTCGCGCCGCGCAAGGCCGTTCAGCTCGGGCAGATACTCACCCGGCTGCATGTCCTCAATCGCACTCTTGCCCGTGAGCGGCTTGTGGACCATCGCGTCCTTCTCGCCCCCCGTGTAGCACCACTCGACTTTGTCGACACGCTTCTCCCAAATGTTCCAGAACACGACGGGTGCAAGCGGGTATGCGTACTGGTTGCTATCCGGGTGGTTGGACGGTCCGCGGCAATAGAGGATCCACGCAATGCGGCGAGGCTGCGGGGAGACATTGTCCGCCCCGGTGGGCCATGGCGCAACGACCACGTCGACAGGCGGAAGGTTGAGCTTCGCCACAGTCTCGAGGAACGTCGCATCCTTGAATAGCGCCTCGCGGGCTTCCGAAACCTCGTCTTTCGAGAGCGGGGCATGGTGTCCTTCCACTACCACTGATGTCTCAGCCCCGTTGCCGAGGTTGACAATGCTCTCGGTGAGCGAACGGTCACCGAGGTCGAAGAAGAGTACGTCGGCCTCGCGTGCAGGCGGAGTGAGCAGGCTGCCCGCCCGTTCGGCATTGAGGTAAGGCACGAGCTCGGCCTTGCGCTGCTGTTAGACCGGCCTGGCAAGGTGGGCGTGGATGTGTGGACAGGATAGTGCTGGGGAGAGAAAACGCACAGGCTCGCGCAGCTGGCATGACTTGATAAACAACCGGCGGGCAGGACGGTTGGCCTTGATGATACCGCACGCCCTCTCGAGCTCAGCTGGGGAGAGAGGGTCGAGGGGGTGTGCGTACGTCACCGGGGCGGCGGCTGCCTGGGTGTGTGGAACGGACTTCATGTTGATAGTTGGTGGGGTTGGGCGTCCTCTCTTGTCCGGGAGAAAATATAGACGGCTGCATCAGAGCCGCGTAGGAACTGCGTCATGGCATAACAACGGATGGCGAGTCCTACAGTCGTTGGGACGAAGCGAGGTAGGCGATAGGCGACAGGAGAGGGGAGACACCGCTCTTGCGGCACACGCAGCCGACTAGATGCGGTGAGAGATGCAAGAGACTGAGCAGCACTTGCGGGAACGGTGTACTCCGAGTGCCCGGCATGTCCGATGTTGCCCACCGAGATGCGGCATGTGACTACCCTTATCTCGGCATTATCCGAAGTAAGCCGGGCTTGGAGTAACCCGCGGCCTCGACCAGGCGGAATGGTTTCTAACGACGTCGCCGCAAATGCACGAAGAATGGATGGCAGTGCAGAAGGCGCCAGTGATAGTGGTCACCGATACAAAGCCGTACAAGAACAGTCTCCTACCACAAGTTGCCGGACAGATTGACCGTGCACGACTGCCTTCACGAACCCCTTTCGAACGAGGGCCACGCTCATCGCAGAGAGAGAGCGGCGTGAGAGCTCGCAACAACAGACATGGTGGCGCTGCAACAAACCGGACTGACGCCGCAACGGAACGCCCCACAGGCGGAACCCAACAACGGAGTGTGCCCGAGGCCCTGCTGTCACCCTCTCTTGCGATCTCGGAGATGAATTGGGCCCACTCCCGCCACTGCCATTACTGCCAATCATCCTGCCGGCCACCGCTCATCGACAACGCTCGGATTCCCATTGCCTCGAAACGGAGCGGGCCAACTGGACGGTTCAGGCCAGGTGTTGCATTTCAGTTATTCATAAGAGCCGACAGCACCGGCCCAGGGGTGACGAGGACAACGGCAATACCGCAAGAAACCCGAAGCAATCGCACCAACACGCTGCCGGTACTCCTCGAACCTGAGACACTCCGCCGGCCATGTGGCGCCACGCCTGGCGTTCGGGGACACAGTGATCTCCTGCGTGGTGACAGTGGCAAGATCGTGCGCAATGGGATCAGCCGGTTCTTGCCCAATGACTGCAGACTGCTGACGGTCCGCCAGCTTCTTTGCGGTGCCGGTTAGCCCCACCGCAACGTCGAGCAGCTGCAGCCCTCCGTCGCGCAGTCCATGCGCACCGTCCCGCCTTACCAGGGGCAACGTCCTGTCGGGCAGCTCCTCCACGGCCACGCCACTCCAAGTCCTACACTTTCCCCACCTGCAAGCCCAAGTCGAACACGACTGCCGCTCACACTGCGCCAGCCGCTCACAAGGTGCCGACGTTCCTGCAAAGTCAGCCCGCCCCGGGGGCCAGGAGCTGAAGAGGTGATCCGATAAGGAAGCGGGGTGTTGGCAAGCCGGCGATCCTCTTCCGCGCCTTCCAGCATGACCAGGCGCTGGCGTGCTTGCAGAGTCAGCCCGTCCCAGGTCCCAGGAGCACTGTGCTCCCCCGTCACACTGAGAGCCCCGCCCCTGGCTCTGCCGTGGCCGCGCGCTGGCAGGAATTTGAGAAAGTGCTGACTGTGCTCGCCACCGCCACTGCTGTTATCTAGACAATGTAGCCCAGCGCTGAGGCCGCGGCGGTCAGCCAGGTGGTCGCTCCTGAGGGGCCCCTCGCCACCGCAGCTGCCGCCTCGACAGCAAACGCGGTGCGAGATGTCGCACCTTCCAGAGGGACGAACGCGCGTGGGTCCAAGTCGCCGTCTCACTCGAAAGTGTGCCGATGGCAGCGTCTTCTACGAGAAGAAGCGCGGCGAGGTAAGTGTTCTTCTACGAGAAGAACCGCGGCCAGGCCATTGTTCTTGCCATTGCTAACATTGGCACCACTGGTATCAACTGTCTCGGGCGAACCACTTTATCAGCTTTGACCTGAACTGGCCGTATGCTGTCCAGGAGCAGGCGCAGAACCGCGTGCACCGACGAGGTCGTCTACCGGCACCAGATCGTGCACTTGGGGACGCCGGAGCACAACCCCGAGTTCCTGATCCTGCATAACAAGTCGGCCCACATGTCCATTCTCGATGAGTGACTGCCCGCCGCGGGCGCCATGGTTGTTGATGGCGAGGGACCTCTCCAGGAAGAGGAGGAATTGATTGAAGACTCGGTCCCCAGTGACTATGGCGGCAAGCGCGATATCGGATGGCCCGGGCCCATCGATTCTTGCCGACCCCGTCCGTCACGTCTCCCTCGAAACCCAAGACCTGGAGGAGCTGCGGCGGGACCACAAGCGACTTGAACAACGCGCTCGGTTAGAGCACGTGGTGGCGGCGGTGGGCGCTACGCAAAACTGATCCGCCCCGCCTGGTCTGCAAGCACAGTGGCAGAAGTCTGGCGCCGAGCTGTGCGCCTGCCTCCGCCCGCCGGAGCGAAACAGTCGACGTACGAGAGCCGGTTGGAGGCTGCCACCGCCTGGGACCTGATGCTGTTCGGGTACGGGCAGCGCCAGGCTCTGTTGGACGCGATCGTCGAGCTTGTATTGGCGAACAGGAACCAGTACGTTCTCGGGATGTTGCTGCATCCCATCTTCTGGTTCATGGCAGTCCAGTCCTATCCGTGTGGCACGTTCCAACCTCCCAGCACAATCTCGTCTCTCAGGTACTTCTTCAAAGCCTGTCGGGCGCTGCTGTTTCAACAAGCCGGAAGCAGACACCTCGGGGGACATCATCGAAGACCAAGCAGATGGTTGGGGAGAGTAACAATGGGAACGTGACACTGTGCACCATAAAACAGCACTTTTTGAAGGAGGCGCAGTCACAAGAGCTGGACCCCAACACGTCACTGGGCGACAACTGCACAACTCGAGTCGGAGACACCATCGTCACCCTGCCTGGCTTCGGCGAGACAGTACGCGCCGTCGTTGATTATGCGTCTACGGTCCTGTGTGGCGACATCTCCACTCGCACTCACCCCTGCCACAGCCCAAACCATGATACATACACTATACACATATACTCCTTACACAGTGCCACAAATGATGCTAGACTTGCCTTGCGCCTTGCCACTCCAAGTCGTACGCCTCAGCTCCCACGCGTGCGCGGTAGGCGTCGTGCGTCTCGAATGAGACTGCCGTGTGTGCAATGGCGCGCAGCTCGTCGTCGCTCCAGCGGCACCTCTCGCCGCGGGCGAGCCTCACAACTGCGTCCTCGAACGTGGTCTCTCCCGCGGCCTGCCCAGCAAGCCAGGCAGGAAAGTCGGACGACGCGACGAGGACGAACGGCGGCGGGCGGCTCTCAATGCGGCGCAGTGGTTCCTTGATCCGGTCGCCGAGGATGGTTGCAAGTGTTTGCCGCAGTTCGTCCGTGGCCCCAGCCTCCGTGTCGAGGAGGAGGACGACCTCGCGCACTTCAGTGCTCAGCGCGGTGAGACAGTACAGCAGCTCGCGGTTCTTGTGGGCATACGGTGGCTTGGAATAATCCACGACAACACGCTCCACTGAGTGACATAGGTGTAGTGCCCAGCGTGACGGGCCCGAGCCAAAATGCGTAAACCGGTCGTGTTCGAGCTGTACAAGTGTGCGCCCGCGAGGAAAGTCGCCAACGTTGAACGGAGTGATGCCACCATAGTTCCGGATCACAGCCGGTGCGAGGAACGGGAGGATTGCGCAAGGGGGCCGCAAGTCCCACTCTTCCACTTCTCGTTCAACGTCAAGACAGTTAACAGCGCGCTGGAGGTCGCGGCGGGTCGCGAGGTCGAAGGGTAGACGCAGGTGCTCGCCATCCATTTTGGACAAGGCCTTGTACCCTTTGACCAAGGCAATGTGGCGCACCAAACGCCGGTCTGCCGTGTCTCGCCACGCGCGGCATACTGCACGCAGAGCGAGGAGTGCACTGGATGGGGCTTGCTCGAAGATGGAGTCAACGATGTGGGGATACGCGCCGGAGTCGATCATGGGTGGGCGAGGTGGGGGAACAGGCTGGTCGGCGTGGTGATCACCTGCTATCAGATAAGAAGAGGACACAGCACTCACCTCACCAGTGCCGAGGCCGAACGGTTGCGATAGATTTCGAGGATGATAGCAAGGATGGGAACCCAACGTTGCCCACCGATGCAACTCGGCCGAAGAGCGCCGAGATTGATCCGAGAGAGGCACTGCGACCGAGCAAAGCAACGTCGACGTCTACCACCGGGACACGAGGTCGTACTTGTTTTCGCCAAGCACAGAGCGGTACTGTTCGAGTGACATGAACTTGAGTTTGCGCCTGACTTTGGCCACCTTGTCGCGGTCACGAGGTCGCGGCGCAATGGCATGTGCCGCGTCCAGGATGACGGTGCGGAGCGAGTGGCGCATCTGACGCTCACGCCACGTACCGGCATGCTCATTCCATGACTTGGCCCATGCCTCCCCCTCGACGAGAATAACCTCGAGCACGCCGGGCCGCAACGCAGCTTGCGCAATGGAACGCACCATGTGACCGGCGTAGATGCTGTCCACGGCGGGAAGCGCTCCGTCCTGAACACGCTGGAATAGGTACGCACACGCCGTCTTGCCCTCGATGCCAGACTTGCCCGTGGCATTGCTGCACCACAGCAGGGGTGTTGTCGTCGTGTAGTACACGGGCGACGCGATGATCGTGGCGTCGGCGCGTGGGTACTGCACCATGACCGGGTGGCCACTGCGGTGCATACGAACGATGGTTTCTGGGGAGCCAAGGACGTTTGTGGGGTCGAGAGTGCCGCTGTCGGGGTCCATGTTGCGCAGGTAGGAGCCGCGGTATCGCACAACCGCGACGTGCTGCAGGCGGCGGAGTTCGTCTACCCCCCCAAGGTCCCACGGCCCATCGGCGTGGTCAATGTCTACGACCCTAACAGCATCCGCAAGATGCCCGTCGAGGCTCCAGTCTGCTCGCGGCATGCGTCCGAGCACGGAGCGCACACACGACGGGGGTGTTGCGAGGGTCCCGAGCAGGCGCCCGATGAGGCTGGTGCTGACCGGGGCGCGGACGACAATGTGATGGAGCAGCACCTCGTCGACGTGGTCACGTAGTTCGGAGCAGGTGGCACGCAGGATGAGGAGGCTCTCGTAGGGGGCATACTTGAAGACGGTGTCGAAGATGTGGGGGAACGCGGTGCGATCAAGCTTGGAGCAGACGGGCTCTGGCGTGGCCGACTGGGGTGGGGAGACGGAGAGGATGGCGGGGGAGCTGGGGAAACGGAAGGAGCGGATGTTGAGGTCCTCGAGGGAGAGCGTGTCCATCCTGGGTTCGAGCAGAGCGGCGCCGCGTTGGGCAAGAGCCGGGAGTGAGGACATGGTCGATGTCGACAGTTGGATTGACGAAGCGGCTTCTGGGCGGGCATCAATAACGCGGCCCATTCAGACTCAGGGTCCTGCGCGTGCCCTCTGCGCTGGGTGGCAATATCGTCCGCCCTGGCGCGTCGGTGAGCTCTCCCGTGTCGTCGTCGTCGTCGTCGTCGACAGCTTGTTGCGCCTCAAGGCCATTCCACCCAGTGGCTATGCTGTATCCTCGTCATGGACACGACTGGACGCTATGGCCCCTCGACGGCCCAGGCCTTGGTGAGGACTGGGCGATGGATTCTGTACCCCGTTCTCGCCCATCACAGTCTCTTCTCAGTCGCTTCTCAGTCGCTTCTCAGTCGCTTCTCAGTCGCTTCTCAGTCGCTTCTCAGTCGCTTCTCAGTCGCTTCTCAGCGTCTTCTCCGTCTCTCCTACACGGCTGCCCCAGAATCAAGCCCTGCTAATCCTGTGACACCGAGCGAGTGTGCTGTATACAGCCGATCCGCCAGCCCTAGTCCCAGCATCCCCCGGCCTTGTGCCCGCCTCCGACATTGCCTCCTCGTGAACCAGTACTGCGATCTCATCGTCACTCCAGGAGGTTGTCCTTGGGCACCCACACGACAAGGCCGACGCCTATGCATCTAGCGGGAGGTGGCCAGTCGCAAGCGGCGGATAGGAGGGAGCTACATTACTGAACTCGGCATCCACATCGAACTCCTGGCTACACCATGTCGCGCAACCCCTTCTGCTTGCCACATATGGCGTCCCAGGAAGAGTCCACTCGCCTGGACATACGCAGTGTCAGAAGCCGCTCGCAACGTCCTACATCCCGCCACGAGAGGTCGGACAGGTCCGCCGCACCCGATGGGCGCAACGGACCGTCCTCGGAACAGACACACGTCTATACATTCGCCACAAACCAGCCAGACCCGTCGGACCCGCCAACCCCTCCCGCCATCCCAGCCCACCTGGTCTATACCTACAGAAACCCCCTCCAACTCGTGGTAGAGGCGGCCGAGGCGGATGGCAGCGAAGACGGCAGCAGCCTCGTAACCACTGCCGCGGTCGTCGGCTCCCCCAGCCCCCAGGAACCACTCTCTCTACACGCCCCACTATCCAACCATGCCGGCTCCAACCACGCGCGCTCCAACCCGAGGTGCGGAATGAGCTCGAACGAGCACTCACCGCCCATCTCCCTCGCGACAGACACGAACAGTTCCGGCCCCATCCTCCCGCGACAATTCGCAGGCCGTATGGTGCCTGTCTTAACGCCGTGCCAGCCTCCGGCCCAGCACCCCTCGCCGAACAGGTACAGCCTGCGGTATCCGCCCCTCAGCCCCGGTTCCAGCGCTCCCTCCTCGGAGCAAGCCCCCCAGGCCCTCGAATCCCCCGAAGGCTCCCAGCCCCGCCCACTCCTCCTGCACCCGCAACCGCGCCGCATCGTCCCGCTCCCCTCGTTCCCGCGCACCCCCGTCCCGCCGTACCACACGGTCGACCCGCCGTACCACACGGTCGACCCGCAGCCGCCAGCAATAATCACGCGGTACCGCGCCTCTCTGGCGTGCACGACCGTGGCCGGCCGGCCTCTCCTCGCCGCCCTGCTCTGGGGCCCTAATGGGCGGCCAGAACGGCGCGCTCTCATGGACGCGCTCCGGCGCGTCGCGCCCGACCTCGACCTCGACCTCGATGCTCGCGTCGCGCACGTGCTCGCAAACGAGACGCTGTGGGCGGCGAGCGTGGCGATCGAAGGCATCCTCGTCGAGTGTGTCAACCGCCCAGCCGAGAGCGAGAGGGGGGAGAGAGGTGCGCGAACGCGGCGGGGACGGTGGACGAGGTGGCGGCGGAGGACGCTGTGCTGTCTCGATCTGGAGCCTGTGCCGACGTAGTGGCGGTTGGCAGTTGAGAGACTATGTAGACGGATTGGGCGCATTCACCCTACTCGACTCGTGTCCGGAGCCATAGGCTGTACAGTACGGCCAATGTCATGAAATGCAGCTGTTTACACCGTGTCCTCTCTGAGAAATCTTCTGTCCCCAGAGCATCCTAGCCACCATGGCAGTTCTTCGCCACTGGCGTTTACATCTTTGGTTTCTGGTGGACACAGTGGCCTACAGAAACAAGCGGGCCACACTTGGAACTCTCCACGAGCACGTCGCTCGGGTCTGGAGGCAACAAGAGCGTCACCGTCGGCGGCAGAAATGACAACCTCAGGGACTGGCGGCTCCGATCGTTTTGTACCAGATTACTTGTCGCGTCTCTTCAACTCGTCTTGAACTCGCCAGCTTTGCCGGGACTCGACTTTGTCTCGGTGCGCTTCTGGAGCGAGCGTGAACTTGGTGCTGATTTCATCAGCAGAGCCTGGGTGCGTGCGCACGACTGAAGCGAAGGGACAGTGAAGGGTGCGGAACGACGGGGGCCGCGTCATGCCCGATTCCTGCCCTGGATCACCTCGGTCCGGTTGACACCCTGCCTGATCAACAAACGCCAACTTTTACTCTGCTCTTCATCTTGTCGTCCACGCGCACCCTCGTCGCAGGCCTCTGCATAGCTCTCTCTCTCGCCCTCTTCCTTCCGACCTTGTCCCCGAAAGGTCCCCTCCCCATCCGCCGACCATGTCCGCCCGAACCGCCGTGAACAGCACCAAGGCCGCCGCCGCGCTCGGCCCGAATTGGGTCAACGACGTCCTCGGCCTATGGTACGGCCAGTGGGGCCCAGCCCAGTGGTTTGCGGGCGGGTCGCACGTCGACGAAAAGTGCCGCGAGCACTACCACGACATCTGGGAGTGCATCTCGGTCTCTCCCGCACCCGCCAACGACCTGGCGAGCTACTGCGCGTCCACGCCGCGCGAGTGCTTCTCCGACCCCCGCGCGGCCCTCGCCGGCGTGATCGTGTACGACCAGGCGCCGCGCAACATGTTCCGCTCGACAGCGCGTGCATTCCAGACGGACGCTCACGCCCTCGCGCTCAGCAAGCATGCCGTTGCCACCGGGCTCGATAAGGACCTCGAGCCCGATGAGAAGATGTTCCTGTACATGCCGTACATGCACTCAGAGGTGCTTGCGGACCAGGAGGAGGCGCTTGTGCTCTTCAGCGCGCTCGGCGGGCCGATGCAGGAGCAGACGGATGCGATTGCTAAGGAACATCGCGACATTGTGGCCAAGTACGGCCGGTTCCCGCACCGCAACGCCGTGCTCGGGCGCGAGAACACGCCGGCCGAAGTCGAGTTCCTCAAGGAGCACGAGGGGTTCGGGCAGTGAGGAAATAGATATATTGGTACAATGCATCGACATGGCTAGTAAATGCTCTATTATTCGAGCTCTTCAAAGCACTCTTCGGCGCTCTTCTTAACGATAGCCACCATCCTGTCTGCCTCCTGTTCCGTAATGGTATACGCGGGCGCGAGGATGAGGCAGTCACCATTGACGCCGTCGACCGTACCGACGCCTGCGAGCGCCATGAGCCCGTTGGCCATTGCGCGCTCCTTGACACGGACGCCAAACCTTGGGACAAGGGTAGACGGCACGTCAAAGTCGACGGCGAGGAAGAGGCCCTGTCCGCGTACCTCGAACACGCGCTTGTCGTCCTTGAACGCCTTTTTGAGGCCTGCGAGGAGCTGCGTGCCGCGTGCACGCACGTTGGCGAGCAGGTTTTTGTCCTCAATCTTCTGGAGGACGGCGAGCGCAACAGCACAGTTGACCGGGTGGTTTTGGTACGTGTGGCTGTTCTTCCACACGCCAGCGCGCCTGATGACCTCGGCGAGGCGCTGGCCGACCATGACACCCGAGATGGTCACGTACCCGCCCCCGAGGCCCTTGGCCATGGAGATGACGTCGGGCCGGACGCCCTCGGCGACCGAGTCGAACGCGTACAGCGTGCCCGAGCGGCCGGTGCCGCTCATCACCTCGTCCATGACAAAGACGAGGTTGTGCTTCTTGACGACCTTGTCGATCGCGGGAAAGTAGCCCTTGGGTGGCGGCGTCACGCCCGGCCCCGTGCCTCCGACCGGCTCGGCGATGAACGCCATCACGTTCTCGGGACCCAGCTCCTGGATTTTCGCCTCGAGCTCAGCCGCCAGGCGTTCACTGTACGCCCCGTCGCTCTCGCCTGGCAGGCGGTCGCGCGTCTGCGGCGTGTCGACGTGCTGGTACGCGTCCGAAAAGTAGTTGTCGTACAGGTTGCGGCGGCCGGGAACGTAGCCGGTCTGAACCGTCAGGAAATGCAACCGAGACACTCACTCCAAGAGAACCGAGCGTGTTGCCATGGTACGCGGGTGCACGTGCAATAATGTACTTGCGCTGCGGCTCTCCCTCCTCGATCCAGTACTGACGGACGAGCTTGAGAATCGCCTCAACGGCCTCGGAGCCTGGCATTAGCCCGTTTTCCTTTCTTTGTGGTACGTACCAGAGTTGAGGAACGCGCCGGCGACAAACGCGCCGCCGCTACGGTCGACGAGGA
Organism: Cutaneotrichosporon spelunceum; assembly: GCA_030805415.1. Taxonomy (NCBI): domain Eukaryota; kingdom Fungi; phylum Basidiomycota; class Tremellomycetes; order Trichosporonales; family Trichosporonaceae; genus Cutaneotrichosporon; species Cutaneotrichosporon spelunceum. The sequence continues at coordinate 245,105 of BTCM01000005.1, forward strand.
ACTGGGCGAGCTCCTCGCTCACATCGTGCCCGAGCGCCTGGTGGTATGCGTAGGGCATCTGCGCGGCCTGGCGGGCCATCACCTCGACCAGGTCCGGGTTCGAGTATCCGAGGCATGCGACGGCGGCGCCGCCGCTCACGCCGTCGAGCACCTCGCGCCCGTCGGCCATGCGGAAGGTCACCCCCGACGACGAGACAGCTATCGGCTGCGCACCCGCGACGTGGAATGTTGCAGGCGGCTTGGTCTCGACGGGGCGCGACGGAGGCGGGGGCGGGCCGGCGGTCGTCGCGTGCTGTGTCACCGCGGCCGCGCGCGGCGCCGTGGAGACCGCACGCGCGAGCCTAGGCGTAGCTTGCCGGAGGAGGGGGCGGAGCATGGTGGTCAGTCGGGAAATCCAGAATCCGAGCCTGCCAGGAATAGATATAAGTAGACGACGACGGGAGTGGGCAGAGCGCAGAGGGCCCGTGTCAGGCAGCCCGCGCTTAGCCCGAGTACTGTGGAGCGATATCGGATAGCCGCATAGATTGCCGAGCGCATCGGCTCCGTTCCGGACTTGGCCGTTGCGGCTCAAGACGCCTGTGATCGGCCGAGCGTAGAGATACACTGTAGATAAACATGCGGGGTAAACTCTACGCCCAGATCAAGGCGAGACAAGATACAGAAGAGCGAGAGCGCGGCCGAGGCTAGCTGGCCGTGGCCGGCGCGACGGATGTCAGGCCCGCGGATGGCTGCATTCCGCTCTCGGCAAAACCACTAGCTGACAAGCAGCTCTCTGCCCACCTCGACAACATACTTATCCCAGCCGCTCACTGACGATGCAGCCACTTTTTCGATTCTCGTCACCCACGCCATCCAAACAATGACTCAGAGAAAGACCTGGGAGGACGTTGCGGCCGCCAAGCAGGCCGCACGCGCCGCGGCCATCCCTGCCGAGTGGACGATCGAGGTCTCTGCCACGGCCAACGTAATGTCTGTTCCGGCGACCTGCGGCGTCCTCACCCCCGCCGAAGTGAAGATCACCGAGACGACGGCCGGGCCGCTAGTCAAGAAGCTGCTCGCGCGCGAGCTCACCTCCGAAGCGGTAGTCACCGCCTTCTGCAAGCGTGCCGCCATCGCGCAGCAGCTCACCAACTGCCTCACCGAGGTGTGGTTCGACAGCGCGATCGCCGAGGCGCGCGAAATCGATGCAGAATACGCCAGGACCGGCACCCCCCGCGGCCCGCTCCACGGCCTCCCCATGAGCCTGAAGGACAATGTCAACGTCAAGGGCTTCGACACGACCATCGGCTACATCGCGCACTGTGGCCAGCCGGCATCCGACGACGCCGTAATTGCCAAGGCGCTCCGGGCGGCCGGCGCAGTCCTGTTCTGCAAGACGAACGTGCCCACCGCCATGCTCATGGCCGAGACGTACAACAACGTGTGGGGATACACGCCGAACCCTCACAACGCTGCGTATGGTGCTGGCGGCTCGAGCGGCGGCGAGGGCGCACTGGTTGCTCTCCGCGGCAGCCCCCTTGGCACGGGCACCGACATTGGTGGGTCGATCCGCATCCCGTGTGCCGTGAACGGCCTGTTCGGCATCAAGCCCGCTGCCGGCCGCTTCCCGCTCATGGGCGGCCGCCCAGGCCTCGCAGGTCAGGAGGCGATCAAGTCTGTCATTGGCCCAATGTCACCCGACCTCGAAGGCCTCGAGCTGTGGAGCAAGGCGATCCTGGCTGCCAAGCCATGGGAGACTGACCCAGCCGTATACAAGCTGCCATGGCGCGAAGTAGATGTACCAGAGAAGCTGTGCTTTGGGATGGTGATGGACGACGGCGTGATCGCACCTACGCCGGCGATTACGCGCGTGCTCAAGGAGACCCGGGCCGCGCTCGAGGCCGCCGGGCACACCGTGGTCGAGTGGCAGCCGTACCAGATCAACCGGGCGCTCGATCTCTTCTTCGCCCTCATCAAGGGCGACGGCGGCGTGACAATCAGCGACACGATCAAGGGCGAGATCCCAGAGCCCTTCCCAGTGGGCCTCGCGCAGTTCGAGGCGGCGGCCGAGGCCGCGCGCGCCAACCCCCCGACAGTCAACGAGCTGTGGAAGACACAGGCTGCGCGGCAGGCCTACCTCGCCGAATCGCTTGCGCACTGGCAGGCGACGCGCACGCTCTCACCCACCGGACGGCCGTTCGACGGCGTCATCGCCCCGATCGCGCCATACCCCGCTGCGAAGCGGTACAAGTTCCCCATCCGCGAGGGGACATACACGTTTGTGTGGAACCTCGCCGACCAGACCAGCCTCGCGTTCCCAGCAGGCAGTGTTCGGAGCTCTGATGTCGGCGAGATCGGGCGCGCGTACCGCAGCCAGGACGAGAAGAACGCGTGGGACAACTATGACGTGCTCGGTCTCGAGGGCATGCCGGTTGGGCTGCAGCTCGTCGTGCCCCGCCACGAGGAGGAGCTGGCCATCAGGCTCGGCGGGGTGGTTATGGACGCGATTGGAAGCCACGAACTTGTAGACAAGCTCGGTGGTGTTGCTGTGGGTGACAAGCAGTAGAGTAAGCGCGTTGTACAGGCTATGTATAGGTGTGAATTGAAGTCTGGGTTGGAGAGGACGGTCCGCAATGTCCCCAACTCGCTCCACGGCGCTCAGGCGCATAGACTGAGCGTCATATGGGCGCTTCTGAAGATGAGCCCGGGAGGTGTAAGTGTGAGCATGGCAGTAAGGTGCATCAAGGTCGAGAGGATGGAGAGTGGTGAAACGGCTGCCGCGAGCCACGCGGCTGAGGCTTTATACGTGGCTGAAAATCTTCTTTCACCAATCGATAGGGTGACATCGGATAGTGGTTATTCCGCGACCTTGCTATAGTCTAAACAACTGAGGTCGTGCCTTCGGGCTCGAGAGTTCGAATCTCTCTGTCATCGGGATTACTTTTTGCGTCGTCCCATTTGGGATGACTCGCAACTGAGAGATGCCCACAACCGCTGTCTTGCATGCAAGCAGTCACGCCCGGGCCCGAAGCGGGGACACATAAACGTCTGATGCCCACAATGTTCACTTGGCAGGGCGTCCGCTATCACTACGGCGGACAGCGGACGGTGGGGGCAGCCTGTCCAGTTCATGCAGAGCCCGGGTGTTTGCACAAGTACCGCCAGTACCCCCGTCTCTGACATCATCAATCAAGGTCCCAAGCGACAATCCACCGCTAGCATCGCATTTCCACCATGGCCAACGCAGACCTCACCCTCCAAATCCTCCGCACCGTCGTCACACTGCTCACGGTGCTGTGCTACACCGTCACCTCATGCATCGTGATTGTGCGCAGCAGCTCGCCGCTCGCCGCCGTCCTCCCCCTCCCCCTGCTCATGGTGCTGTACCTCAACTCTGAGGCTGCCGCGCCGGCAAAGGCGCAGGCGCCTGCTCCCCTTCCCGCCAAGATCCAGGCTCTTACTCCTGCTCCCGCCCAGATCCAAGCCCAAGCTCCTGCCTCGGCACCCGCCTCGGCACATGCACCCGCCTCCGCTCCTGCTCCTGCTCTCGCACACGCCCCCGCTCCGACTCTTGTGCGTGCGCGCGTTGCGCCCGGCTCATGGAGCGCTGCTGGCGACACAGACGACACGGACGATACGGACAAGTGGGACATGACCCAGATCCAAGGAGGGAGGTGAGGTCCCTCCCATGCGGCACCGAGCGACACGACGCCAGAGGCTACCGGCAGACGCATCAACTGGTGGTGTGTCCGTGTGATTGCGATTACAGTACAGGTCGGAAATGCTGCCAAACATGCGTCGGATTCCAACAAGCAGCCCGAGATTACACGGGCCGGAAACACAGAGCGGAATTGGGTCGGCGCGAGATTACAGCGCGAATCGGCCACTTGGTCCTTGCGCGACTGGACACGATGCCACCATGCCACAACGCGACCATGCCAGCGTGCTGCTCTGCTTTGGCAACGGTTCGCTCCGGTCTTTGCACGCCTTGCACGCTTTACACGCCTCACAGGCCTCGCACGCATGCATCCACGCCATACCGCGCCGGCGTCGGCCATCTACAACCGCGCCTTGGCGTCGACCATCGGCTTGCGCCCCTGCTTGTCCCACGCCGCGAGGACCATCTTCTTCACCTCGCCCTTGAGGATCTTCTGGCTCGCGTTCCACGGCAGGCCGGTCGGGCTGACCACAATCACCGCCGGCCGGGCCGCGTACCGGAGACGCGGGAAGGCTGCTTGGGCGATACTCTCTGGGGTAGCGCGCGCACCGGGCGCCAGGCTCACCGCGACGCCGACACACTCGCCCAGCACGGGGTGTGGGACGGGCACGGCACATGCCTCCTGTACCCGGTCGTCTTGGGCTAGGGCGCGCTCGACCTCGGCAGAGGGAATGTTCTCGCCGCCGCGGATGATGATGTCCTTGGCCCGGTCGGCAATGTGCAGGTCCCCCTCGGCGTCAATGTAGGCAATGTCGCCCGTGTCGAGCCAGCCGTCGGCGTCGAGCGTCTCCGCTGTCGCCTTGGGATTGTTGACGTACTCCTTCATCATGCTCGAGCCGCGGGAGAGGAGAACGCCCTGCTCGCCAGTTGGCATCTCGCGCCGCGTGGCCGGGTCCACGATCTTGAGGTCTGCGATTGGGAGCGGCGCCCCACATGCCAGTGGCTGATTTAGCGCGGTACCGCCCACTTGAGCTCACCTTGTTCACGTACTCGATCCCACACGCCCCTGTCGTCGTCGAGTTGGTCTCCGTCATGCCCCACCCCGTCGCGACGAGCAGGTTCGGCCACCGCTTCACGAGGTCACCGGGGAGGCGGGAGGGGGGCGAGGCACCGCCGAACGCGCTCTGAGCAAGCTCAAAGTCCTTGGGCAAGAGTGGGGACTGGAGCACCGAGGTCGCGATGGCGGGCACGCCGCCAATCTTGGCCACCTTTTCGGCGACCATGATCTTGATCGCGTCCGGCACACTCCAGCGGCGCAAGAAGACGAGCTTGGAGCCCTCGGCGATCGCGCACACGAGCCAGTTCAAGTTGCCCTGCACGTGGAAGAGGGGGATGGAGAGAAGCGCGACGCCGTCGGACTTGGGCGCGGTCGCGAGCTCGATTGCGGCGGCCGGCGGGGCGCCCATGCGCATCGCCATGCGCGCCGGAATGTACTGGCTCGAGATGACAATGTGGAGTGCCTGCCGCTGCGTCACGAGCACACCCTTGGGCATGCTCGTCGTGCCCGAGGTGAAGTAGATGATGCCGTCCGACTCTGGGTTGACGCCGGAGGCAAACGCGCCGTCCTTGACTTGGGCGAGGGCTTGCGCCGACGGCTGGAGAGTGGACAGTTCCTGTTGTCAGCTGCGTCGGCCTCACTCCAGACTCACAGTCACGTTTGCGCGCGCAGCGACGGACAGAGACGCCTTGGACGTCCAGCACCACACGGGGCCAACGCCCTTGTCCTTGAGCGTCGCCGCGACGGGGCCGAGCTGGTTGGCCATGGCGTCGTCGACGATCACGAGGTCGGGCTGGACAAGCGCAAGGCAGTGGACGGACGCATCGACGTGCAGGCCGTTGTTGAGCAGGACGGGCACGGCGCCGAGCAGGTGCACCGCAATGAAGGCGACGACCCATCTGGTGTCAGGGGGTTGGGGGGGTGGGGGGTGTGTGCAGGCGGTAGGGGAGGGGAGGGGGTTGGGTTAGGGAGAGCAGGGGGAGGGATGAGGGAGGACGGAGACGCCAAACTTACCCAGTACAGTTCGTCCCGCCGACGGCGACGCGCTTGCCCGGCCCGATTCCGTGGTCGCGAAGCACCGCGGCGAGCCGAACAGCGCGCCCAAGTGCCTCACCATGCGAGAGCGCCTCGCGCGCGTAGAACGGTTCCGGGTCCGGCACAGGCGACGAGAGGAACGGCAGTGCCGCGTTGGCCTGCATGCGCTCCAGGATCAGTGCGCGGAACGTCGCGACCTGCCTGGTCCACACGCGCTGTTTGCGGCCCGCGATGGTCTGCTCGCTGATCGCAAAGGGGCTGGTGGGGGTGCAGAGCGCAGCGGCGCAGTCGGCGGGGGAGATGTTGCGGAACGTCGGGGCTGCCATGTTCGTTGCTGTCGAGTTGGGCGTTCTCGCGTTCTCGAGTTGATGAAACTCCAGCCTCGACAGGCTGTCCGGCTCGGATAGCCGGCTCAAATCGGGCGGGGCAGGCACAGCCGGCAGTATCCGCCGATTGCCACTGCAGAAGGGCCTTTGGGTGACATTGAGCGAGGTAGGACCGTTTGCGCGTCCAGGTAACCATCTGGCGTCTACAGTTTGCGCGTAAAGGTAACCATCTGGCGTCTAGTGTATATCTATCGAGTATGGAGGGTACAGGTGCATCGCGTCGGGACGTGGATAAACACGAGGTGTCGGTCGAGTTCACGCGGTTCACAGCCCCTGCAGCTGGGGTGTCGCAGTCTCGTTCCACTTATCCGTGTTCTCATCGCGGCACAGCACCTTCCAGCCCACCCGCGAGGGCGTTGCGCCTGTCTGGATAACCATCGGCGGGGCCACGACCCACTGCCAGGCTCCACGGAGGTGCGCGACGGGAGTGTCACTCCGCGAGATGTCAAAGTTCATCTCGGCCTCCTCCTCGTCCTCGGATAGAACGCCAGCGGACAGCGTCCGGGATAGGGGTGCCCTGGTGAGGCCGTTGGTGTTGGCCGGTGTAGAGGACGACGGCTCGGCGACGTCGGTTCTCATGCCGTTGACTACCTCGTTCTCCCACCCCTCGAGCTCGGGCGGCATCCAAGCCTCGTCCTTCTTTGCCGCGGTGACGGTCGCCCACTCGGGTCCTGGGCCCTGTGCAACCGTAACGGGTGCGCGTGGAGGCAGATCACGCGCAGCCGCGGTAAGAAACTCGCCCATCGGCTTGACCACCCAGCGGCGCTTCGACTTGGGACCCTTCATAGGGCCATCAAACCACCCCAGGTGCCCACCACCGCCGGTGACTGCGAGGTACACGTGCGAACCCTCCTGAACCTGCTCGATCGGGAGCGCGGTTCCATGTACGACTGGGTCGTCGTATGCGTTGATGCCCAGGGTGGGTCTGATGTCAGCTCTCACTCTGTCGCAGGCGGTGGCACACTCCCACAACGTAGTCTACTCACACCTTGATGTTGTGGATCAGCTGGTGGCTTCCCGCGTAATTGTAATAGTCAGTGGCGCTGTTGAACGGCCAGGGCGGTCTGGGTCCACCAGCACGCGAAGTGAGCACCTCGTCGACCATCTTGAGGCGCACGTCTTTGCCCATGCGCTTGAGGTTCTTCATGGCGGGTACGCAGTCTTTGACCCGCTCGTTTTCCTCCCACATACGTGGGTTGCGCTCGTAATGCCGGAAGAAGAGCTTGATGAGGTTGGCCCCGAGGGCACGCGAGTACAGTCGCGACGAGATGAAACCGTCCTCGAGCGCGCGTGAAAGTGCATTCACGTCCCATGGGCATCCGATAACCGTGCCCGATGACAGAAGCGACTCCTCGCCACGCTCACCGAGATAGCGAGCGAGTACGGACGCGCCGAGCGAGAAGCCGATGCCGTGGAGTGATGACTGGGGGAAGGCGTTGCGCAAGTAGTGCGCCGCCGAGTTGAGGTCGAGGGACGCCGCGGCCGAGTACAGCTGAGGGGAAGTCACCGGCGTACCGCCGCAGCCACGGAACTGGCGTCAGCTAGCTCACACAAGAGTGGCTTACGTTGACGACAACACCACGTGCGCCAATGCCGCCCTCGGCCTTAGGCTTGATGGCCCAGTTAAGCACGTTGCGGACATAACTCTCGTTCGCGTTGCCGGTCAGGCCGTGGCAAACGACGATTGTCGGTGCGTCCGCGGGTAGTTGCAAGTGATTGGGCGGTGTAATGTCAAGTGAGCTGGTGTAAGCTGTACGCCCCTCTCCGACGCTCACATGGTCCCCCCATCGGGCAGCCGGAGCATAGTCCTCACATAACTGACTGGGTCGACCTTGCTAAAGTCTCCCATGACAATGTAAAATGTCTGGAGGTGACCGCTGATGTCAGCAACCCCATTCTCTCTTCCGTTTCCTCCTTTGCCCGTCGACATACTTTGGCAGCCACCAGCTGGGTGTAAAAGTCCCCTTGAGGCTCGGCACATTCTTCTCAATCCAGGACGCGACGTCGTCCGCTGCGCCGCGTGCAATCAACCCTGCACGCCGGGGGATGACACGCACAATCTGCCGCGCCCACACTGCGAGGCGGAGCATGCCGAGGACCGCAAAGAGGATTTGCGCTGGGAGAGCGAGGACTTTGCCGACTAGCGATTGGGGAAGGTAGAACGCTTTGGGTTCGGGGCCAGTTGGAGATGGGCCCGGAGATGAGGCCGGTGATGGCATGGGAAGGGAGCGTGGATATAGGGGCGGGGGTAGGCTGGGCTGGGGGCGTGAGTAATGGCTGTGGGCGTGCGTCAGTAGTGGGCGTGTTCTCGTCGTGTGTAGAGTAGCAGACAGATAGAACAGTTGACGGGGGACGAGGCGGGGAGGATGGAGCGGTCATCAACTGGACGCGTCCGAAGTGCCTGGCGGCCGAGGACTTGAGTTGGCGTCATGTCACCAGGTCAGCGGCCACCGATAACCGGGGCTCCTTGTCGTCGTCTGCGCTGACACTTGACAGGTCCTGTTCAGAGTGGCCTGCGTCGATGCGATGACGAGGCTGACGAGGTGAGGTCGAGATTGCGTAGCATTTTTTGGCGTTGCGTGAAATTTGCCACTCTGCAGCGTGCCCAAGTAGCATCTCCGGCGCGGTCCCCAAGATACACCTAGGACGATGCTACCGAGGACTCCACGAGCGGCGCTTGAGAAGCGCAAGGCCTCGTGCCGTCGCTGTCCTCCCTCATGGAACGCCAGAACGCCCTTTACGCGCCGCCGCACTCGCTCGAATCCCAAACGTAACATATCTAAGTCTACGCTACAGATGCTAAACGGACACGTCAGCAACCTTGTCAGCGACGTCGTTGACGTCGACATCAACCTTCCCCGCAGCCGCGGCGAAGCTAAAGCCCTGCTTGGCGGTGGCGGCCTTGGGCGGGGGCTTGGCCTCCTCGGCCGGCGCAGCTCTGCTGCCGCGCGACGTCACGGCCTCGAACCCGTCATCGTCCGCCGGCGCGGCCTCCTTCTGGGGCATGCGCGAGGGGTGCACACGGACCGGGCGGCGCTCCTCCTTCTCCACCTTGGGCGCGGGCGGCTTGGCCTTGGCAGCAGCCGCTTCCCTGCGACGCTGCTCGGCATGCTGCTCCGCCTCGACCTCGCGCGTGTGCGTGTCAACGGGGCGCGCGGCACCGAACGGGTTCGCCTTGGCCGATGTCGCCTCGAGCGAGTCGGTGCCCGATGCGGTAGCCGAGCGCGGCGCAAGCTTCAGGCGCTGGCGAGTCGGCTCGGCCGGTGCCTGGGCGACGCGGGTTCCGCGCGACCACTCAAGTTAGCTCATGTATACAATGTAGACTCACAGTCGACTCGGTGTCAGCGAGTCCGGCCGGACGGTGAGGAGGAGCATCGCGGCCACTGGAGCTACGCTCAGGCGCAGCGTTGACGAGAGGGCGCGCCGAGCGCCACTGGTTCGCCTCATCGGCGGCGGTTGAGTGCATAGGCTCGTGCTCGCGCGCACGGCCGTAGCCCGAGCTCTCACGCGAAGACGGGGTGAACTTGGCGCCGCGAGCGGCGCCCCAGTCGCGGTCGTCACTGCCAGCGGCAGAGGAGACACCGGAGAACGTGCGACGGGGAGGGTCACGCGCCGGGAGCGGGGTCACGCGGCGCCACGAGTTGGACTCGTCAGCGACCGAAGGCGCAAAATCGCGGCCGGGGCGCGAGGCGGCTGGGGTCAGCAATGCGCAAGGACATGGAGGTTGTGCGTAAATCGGTCCCATGTGACGCCATCTTCCCCTTCCAACTGGAACCCGCTCACGTCACGCCTCGCACACAGCACATGCGGTCAGAGGGAGCGCTGAGCGCTCTCACGAGCACGCTCCGCATGGCTGATATAGAGACCGCGCTGGAGCGACGCCCTCCACGGCCACGATCGATCCCTCTGAGCAGATGCCTAGCGCTCTCTCCACCTTGTTTGGTCGCTTGCCTGCATCACGCAAAACTGTACCGGTCTGGTCCAACGACCTCCCTCCCCATGAACGCCGAGGCCTCCCAGATAAAGACTCACGTGCGTCGGCAACATTGACACGAATCGAGCGGCCCGCGAGGTTGGCGCCAGAGCGGTCAAGCGCGGTCCTGAGGTCGGCCTGCGATGCAAACTCGACATAACCAAAGCCCTTGCTCTTGCCGGTGGGATCCTTGACGAGACGGACCGAGGTGGGCGCAATGTCGGCGAAGAAGTCGCGCAGCTGCTCATCCTCAGTCTCAAAGGTGAGGTTTCCGATAAAGGCCGTAAAGGGCGGGACAGTGGGGAGGGGGAGCTCCTCGCGCTGGGGCCCGCCAAAGCCCCGCGCGCCCCGGTCGGGCATGCTGTCGAGGTATCCGGGCTCGCCACGGCGGGGAGCAGCATCCGGGTCGCGCGCAGCCGCTTACATTAGTACACGCACGCCCCAGTAGAAAAGGCTTACGCGCAGTGGGGAGCCCCTCCATCTCGTCGGCCCATGAGGTGGGGCCGCCTGAGGTTAGCGTCATCGCACAGGATGGTGTGTGACGGACCGGTCTCGGCGAAGAACTCGGAGAGAGCCAGCTTCTGAGCCTTCTGTTTCTTTGGAGCTGTCTGTCAGTGCTGTCGCGGATGGTCCCGTACGCATGATTGGTCTCTTTGTTGTTTGTTTTGGATGGGGAGTGTAGTACGAGGACAAGGTTGCGGGCGGCCAAGCGTGGCCTGAGACGTTGCCGCCGAAAAGTGCGAGCCTGGTCAGATTTGCCACCGGGCGGGGTTTCGGCGTTATAGGCGGAGAGTAGCGCCAGGGACTGGCAGCGAGCAACACGCCGACGATGACGAGCAACGAGATCCCATCCACTACCAGTCAGTATGGGCGATTCAACGCGGACTTTGTGTCTCAAGCTCTCTCCGACATGACATGTCGCTGCCACTGATGACTCGGCGACTCCCTGACCAAGGGACCCCCAGCTGGACAAACATGGCGTGGTCATGTCCCGCGTGGCGATTACATTCCTGGCAAGAGACCGTGATCGGTGTATAGGAAAAGGAAAACGATTAATGCATTCGTAAATAGTGAATGGTTACTATTTATATGCCACATGGAATGACGTGTACAAGGGAGGGACATGTTTGATACCGCCGGGCTGTATCCTAACAGTATAGCAAGATACAGTGATTGGTTAATAGGAAAACGACTAATGCATTTGTATTAGTGAATCGCCACTACTCTATTACATATTAAATGACGTGTAAAAGGAAGGGGCATGTTTGATCCCGCTCGGGCTGTATCCCAACACTCCTCTTATCCACAATTCTCCCGTCTCCGCACTTCTCCGCACTTCGGTCATGTCGGCCAGTGGCCATGCCTTGGTCCCCATACAACAGTGGATTCTACAACAATAACAACAACAACATGCTCCCCGCCATCACCCTCCCCCATTCACGTCGGGAAGTAGCTGGATAAACTGCACGCGCGAGTACTCATGTCAGCTCGCGTCTTGCCAGCAGCAGCTCACCATGTTCCACCAGTTCCACAAGCCGTCGCCTAATGCGCCCTCGGGCGTCGCGTTCAGCAGCGCGAGGATGACCCGGAACACCTTGCCGCGCATGCTCTCGCCATTGCTGGCCAAGCACTCGAGTGGCATCCCATCCAGTTGCTGGAAGACGGCCTGCGCAATCTCATGCCGGCTCCCGTCGTCGTCCACCGCGACCTTGGCCCTCAAGTCGAGCTGCCGTCAGTTGCTGCAAGATCTAGCTACTAACCAGCGCGAGCTCAATGCAAAGCGCCGTGATGTACACGTTCGCGGCCTGGGTTCCGAGGACGGTGTCTGCGCTTGCATTGTCTGGCTGCAGCGCTGAGGGCATGTCCGCTCGTAGTGCGCGGACATAATCCAGGCTGCTGTCGACAAACATGCGCTGCGCATCGGGAGGGAGAGCCGACTCTGGATCGTTGAGCAGCGTGCGGTGCCGCACGAGGCAGGCACTGAGCACCTTGAACAGCCGGCAGATGGCGAGGAAGCCAGCCATGTAGCTCAACCGCCCTTCAGGTTGCTCACCGGCCGCATGAGGAGAGAGGTGCTCATCGTCAACTTCGAGTGGAAGCGGCGGTGTGCCGTCCATGTCCAGCAGCTGTATTGGATGGCCGTTAAGTGCGTTAGCTGTCGTCAGCTCAGTCTACATATAGCTGACTCACTCTTGTCTATCGCGTACGCCTCCCAGAACAGCCGCCTCCCAATGTCGAGCTCGAGGGGTGTGAGTCCCTCCCGTGGGGTCTCCCGATTCAGGCCGAGGGTGTAGATCAGCCGCCGCACGTCAGCCATAAGGTTGGCCGGCACTTCAGCAGGTGCAGCAGATTGCGATGTGATCCAGTCAAGGATCGTGCTCGCCATGACGATAAGCGACGGTTGGGTCTGGTGCCGGATCTGGATGATGCGTGAGCCGCGTTGGCACCTCTCCAAGAGTGACTCGAGCTCGCGCCGGCCCATGCGACCAAGCAACCAGCTGATGGGACACTGGGCGATGGTGTACGCGACCATGGAGAGCAGGAGGCCGCGGAACGCCTCATCTTCCTCGTCGCGGCGGTGGAGGACGTCCTGTGCAAAGCTTGGCCGGTGCACGAGCGGCACGAGCATGTGCTGGTGCTTCATGTGAAGGGAGAGGAAAAAGCCGATCTCGTCCCAGCTAGCAAAGTTCTCTATACGCCGGATATCTACCGCTTTAGAGGTTGGGGAGGCACCACTAGCTGCGACAAGGTCTGCGATCGTGGTGGCTGGCGAGTACTGTTCGAGCGACTGGAGTGGGCGTGTGGGGTTAAGCTCCGCGGTGTTCGGGACGTGTGGCTCGAGGTCTGGTTCTGGGGTAGGCTGTTGCGTCCGTATAGGAAGCATGTAGTCGAACTCGAGTGCCTCAAGTGTCTGACGCGCACTCCCAAAGATGCTCTCGAAGACGGGCCCAGGTGAGAGTGGAATATCAACGGGAGTGGGTTCGGTTGTGCCAGAATCGAGGACCAGAGGAAGCACAGGAGAAACGACTGTTGGAGTCGCCGAGGACGGTGGCGACACTGAGCACGAGCCTCTTCTCGGTTTCTTCCTCACCACCGGTCTGGCGTCAGTCCGCTCAGAGTGAGACTCACCCTCTTGGACGCCCGGGCTTCTTGGGCGTGTACTCGAACGTACACTGCTCACCCCGGCGGGTGCAATTCCGGCACGCTCCCAGCTCGGGGTTGCAGCGCACCTACGGTCAGCCTTGCATTCCCAGATCATACCTTGCGCGCCCGGCATTTGTCACAAGTGATAGCCTTGTCCACAGACATGGTTGATGGCGTGGATAGAGCAGCAGGGGCGGGGCCGCCGCGCCGGTGGGCCAGGTGTGCCAGCGGGGCCCTAAGCCGAATGGTACAGTTGTAGAGTCCGGATAGGCCCGAACAACCTGAAAAGACTGTGTGGGCTGTGGAAAAGGAGAGTTGACAATGATGAGAAGAATGTGCGGAAGGCGGACCGAGGTGGGCACGGAGATGGAAATGGCCCGAGGACGGAGCCGACTCGGACTTGGCTTCTGGCGACGACACAGCAGAAGGACGTTCTGCGACAGCAGTGCGATGAGACGGAGAAGAGTATCGACCAAGTCCCTCGGATGGCGCGTGGATGCATGTACAGCTTGCGTTTGTCAGACTCATCCGCTGACTGGCTTGGTGACAACCTGGTTCAGAAAATCCACCGACCGAGGCTCGGTAGATGAACAACACCCCATCTCCCATCTACCTGCCTGAGAGGCTTACAGGACATTCTGCGCTGCCAGCAAGCATGACAACTCGGCTCCGCGATGTATCGCGGTACTGTGCCATCGGCGCCGAGGCGGGGCCGTCGCGGATTCGGCGCTGTGTATAAGACGCACGTTCTCACGTTCTCACCCCTCTACTCAGTCGCCTCACCTTGACACACTGACAATGGCACCTGTTGCGATTGCCTCCTTTGCCCGCGCCGACGACCCCGGGGCGCGCAAGCTCGAACTTGCGAGCGACGCCGCCGATGCCATCAACCTCCGCAAGCTGCAGGAAAAGGACAACACGTACGACAGGTCACAGTTTGACAAGGACAAGGACCAGGCCGCCTTCAGGCAGTTCGCAGACGAGAACGAGAAGAGCAAGGCCCTCTACAGGGAGCAGCACACGAAACAAACCGTCGAGTTTAACGTGTCCGCCCGGAAGCGCGCATTCGAGAAGCCTCGGGCTGTTATGGGTGTGTGGGAGGCGATGGAGATGCTCAACACCCTCGTCGATGCCAGCGGTAAGTGTCTTCACGACAGGTCTCGAGCTGTGGCCCAATCGCCTGACGCCAGACCCCGACACGGATGCGACGCAGATTGAGCACCTCCTTCAGACAGCGGAGGCGATGCGGGCCGACGGTAAGCCCCGCTGGATGCAGGTCACCGGCCTCGTCCACGACCTCGGCAAGCTACTGTACTTCTTTGAGCCTGAGGGCCAGTGGGCTGTGGTGGGCGACACATACGTCGTCGGCTGCGCGTTCCCGCTCGACAAGATTGTCTATCCCGACACATTTGGCGAGTGTCCCGACCTCAACCACCCGGTCTACTCGACCGAGCTCGGCATCTACAAGGAGGGCTGTGGACTCGAGAACCTCCTCATCACCTGGGGCCACGACGAGTACCTCGTGAGTCCGCGTGATAGACTTTGCTGATAACAGTATCTGGTCATGAAGGAGCAGAGCCGCCTGCCACAGGCTGCCCTCAACATGATCCGCTACCACAGCTTCTACCCTTGGCACCGCGAGGGCGCGTACCGCCAGTTCATGGGGCCGGGTGACGAGGATGCGCTGCGGGATGTGCTCGCGTTCAACCCTTGTGAGTGCAGCGCCACTGCAAGAAGTCTCTCAGGTACGCGGTAGGCCAGTAGCTGACATCAGACGACCTCTACTCCAAGTCGGACGCGCGTCCAGACGCCAAAGCGCTCAAGCCGTATTACGAGGAGCTCATTGCCGAGTTCTTCCCAGAGAAGATCCGGTGGTAGAAATGTAACCATTTGTCTGTGTACCCTGCTGCCGCCACAGTAACCAAGGAGCGGAGCCTTGGACTTGTCACGGGAAGTTGAGCTCGTCGTTTGTGTTGTGGCGTCATTCGGACCCCAGACATGGCCCATGTTCGCTCTGGATGCAGCTGAGCCGTCGGCTTGAGACGACACGTTGATGTAAAACCCGAACGACGGACTGCGATTACACTGTCACGGATGCCAAAGGGCCTAGTTGACTGGGCGCGCAACCTGCGTTCAACTAGTCGCCATCCCATCCTGTACTTGCAAACACTCGCCACACCACTGCCGCCTTGCTGTGACTCGAGCTCGCTCCCCGTCCTGCACCATCGCTCAAGCGGCGATAAGCCATGTGGTCTGCTCTTGTGTACCCAGTGTGCGCGGCGCACATCTCTCCTTTCAGTGTCACGTTACAAAACTCACTCCAGCATGTCTCGTCTTGACACTTTTTCTCTCCTCCCATCCCACCATTGCTGAATCATGCCCCGTCGTGGTCGGCCCAGTCGCGGACCCCGCCCTCCTTCCCCTCCTCACAAGCCCACAAGCCCACCGACATTCTCCTCCCTCCTCCCACCACCTGGCCTTCCCTCTCTCCTTTCCCCATGTTCCCCGGCCAACTCGGACCCCTCCGCCCAGCTCGAGAAGCTCCAAGCCAGCGTGAACGACTTGGTCGCCAATGCGTACAAGTGTCGCCGCATCGCTGCCATGGCCGACGTCCAGTTGGGTGGTGGACACGCTAGTGGCGGATGCGTCAACGGCATCTCGTGGGAGGACCAAGCCCAGAGAGCCCGCGCCGGCTTAGACAAGGCTCAGGCTGATGTTGCTGTACTAAAATCCATAGTCACAAAGCTCGAAAGAGAGCGCAAAGTGGAAAGGGAGGCCGTCAGCTCCCTCATGCGCGACAACGACGCCCTCAAGACCAAGCTCGCCTCCTCGGCTGCCGCCGAAGAGGATGCCAAGGCCCAGTTTGCCGACGCTGTACGCACTATCGAAAAGCTCAAGGCTGAAATCGCCCATACACCGGTGCAGGACGATGCAATTCACTTGTCACCATTGTTACGCAAACGCATGGTCAAGCAGGGCTGGAGTGTTGGCCCCGACAACGGCCGTAAGAGTGCGACCCCGAAATGTGTAAAGCCCGCAGCCAGAGCCGGAGCGCCACTCTCCTTCCACTCGCCTTCGGACACATGTCCGCTTGTGGGACGAGTCGATGTCGAGTCCCCTACCGTACGCCAGTGTAAGATCGGTGCTGACCCTAGGACGTGAGCGTGAGCCACGGTTCTGGTCAGACGTTGGGACGAGAGGATGTCCAGGTTCGACTCCCGACTCGGACGATGCCGCAGCCGACTGCACCGGCGATGACCGCTGCTACGACGGTCATACATGCGGTTGTAGTAGAAACGGTAAAGGAAGCTCCGCCCTCAGCGCAGGTCGATACCAATTCAACCGAGGGACTCGCTCAAGGGACGAACCCAGCTCACTGCGCGGTCCTCAGATCCGGGAAGAAGAACTCCAACTGCCGCGAGAGGGACACGGCCAGCTCCAGTGCCCAGCACGTCGCCAGCCACACTTTGAGCGCGAACCAAACCGCTCTATCTGTAGAGACAGACGAGCCAAAGGTGCCAGCCTGGACCCACGGCCTTGCTGGGGCTAACATACAGTCCATTTCGACAGCTCTGGCAATCAAGTCCTCAAACACAGCGACAGTTCAACTCGGACGCAGAACCGGCTCCTCTAGTCCCACTCTCACCAAACCTCCTGGCGTGGCTGGCGTGTATGGCTCCGTAGTCAAGACCAGCAGGAAGAAAGGCCGCCAGACGATAGACAACTCCAGCATCACAACCGCCCTGCCGACGCCAGAGTTTGACCAGTCCCGGGTGCCTTTGGCTCACGGCAAGGCCGTTGAGAGCGAGGCCAAAGCTAAGAAGAGCGGAAAAAAGTGAGTGCGGCTTTGTCTTTCACTGACAGTGGGAGGAAGAAGATGAAGAAGCCGGCCGGCGAGAACGTGCTGTGAGAAGGCGAACTGGGACGACCTGTCCAGAGGGGGCCGTCAGGTGTGAGCGGGCCGGACCAAGGGTTGTCAGGCTGAAAATGTGTTATCATGGCGCGAGATCACGAGAAGTAGAGCTGCAGACTGAAGAAGCAAGCAAGCGTGGTTGTGAAGCAGATGTCGGCTCTGCTGGGTGACGTTTGCCAAGACGGACGGGCTCGATTGATGACTAGGACGGTGAGGGCGATCGACCAGAGGTAGAGTTACTGGGTCGCTTTCCGCACTACTGAACGTTATTGCTCGCCATCTCTTTGTGGGATTCCATCCGGAATCATGTCTCGGCATCCCTCGTCCACTGAGAATCACGAGTGACCATTCCCGCACTCTTGTCATCTCGCCGCACCTTCCATCCACCTTCCATTCCAACCTCATCCTCCTCGGTCCGGTCACGTGCACCGAGCAGTCCATGACAGTTCATCTACTCCCTAAACCTAGATCCGCAAAGTGAAACGATTCTCTTTCGCCAGCGAAGGCGGGTAGTGCGTACTACCCATGCACGACGCAGGTGTGCGCGGCTCCCGCTCCCGCGCGGATAACGTTTCGCGGTGCCCTGCAAGGAATGCGGGGCATTTCTCGTAACCGGGACCGGCAGCAGGATAGCACCGACCAGTTCTGGGCAGCTCGGCAACAACATGCGTATGACGCTGCACTCTTGTCCCGCGCCCCTGGCGGAAGCCGCTCCCCACCCGCTACAGGCGCACGCTTCAGCCGCTACTGGTACATGCTTCCCCACCCGCTCGATGCTACCGCCTGAAGCGGTGGTGGCAGGGGAGCCGCCTGAACCGGTGGTGACCAGGGGAGCTAGGCGACGTGTGCTCTCCTGGATCATGTTGGATGGAAGAAGCGTCAAGCTATCAGATTAGCTGGGGCTGGAGGCCATAGACCAGAGAGGCCAGAGAGGCCAGAGAGAGGCAGAGGCCAGAGAGGCCAGAGAGGCCAGAGAGAGGCAGAGGCCAAAGAGGCCAGAGAGAGGGAGAGGGGTTGGAGACAGGATGCTGGAGATATAACAACAGGAGCTAACAGGCATGCATACAGTCACCCACATTCGCTCACACGCCCACGCTCGCTTCACCCCGTCCCCTCACGATGCTCTACTCCCAGGTCGCACTTGCGGCCGGCGCAGCGCTCCTCGGCGCGCAGGACGCACACGCCTTCTTCCTCTGGTGGCCATTCTCGCGCCCCGTCATCTCGCCACACGCCTTCACAGGCTGCATCAAGCGCACGAGCACGTGGACGTCAATCTTCACCTCGTCCGCTCCCGACGCGGCGACCTGTGTCGTGAGTTGCTGGTTCGCGCCGAGAGGCGTGAGCCTCAAGCCTGAGGAGACAAGCTAACAGCAGGCAAATTGCGCCCGCCTATCCGACATGGCGTACTGGTCGCGCACGTCCGGGGTCTGCAAGTGCGGGAGCACGCCCAACGCGCTCGGCATCTTCGACTTTAGCTTCCAGCCCTACGTGTCCGGCAACGAGGGCGAGTGCGGCTCAAACTACGAATCGTACATGATCACGCAGTACGGATTCCTAGGCTGCGCGAACCGGGTGGACGTAAGCAACGCAGTCACCATCGGCTCGAGTGGACGGATGAGCTCGGCCTTTGAGTCCTGCAGGCCGGCGGACCAGGTCATGGTGTTCAAGTACGGCGAGCCGCGGCGCACGCGCTGGAGTGCTTACTGCTTCGACCCGACTGCCCCGCCTGGCGTGGATGACTACGACCCCGTAACCTGCAGTGGCAACACGTACTTTTTGTATGGGAATGCGCCGCCCGAGGTGCAGCGGAGCGCGACGGCCCGTCGCCGCGGCGCGCCAGACGGCCTCCCAGCCCCGTGGTGTCCGCAGGGGCACACGCCGTGCCAGATCGACGAGGACGAGAGCCTCGGGTACGAGTGCGTCGATGTCGAGCGCGACGGTAACCAGTGCGGCGGGTGCGCGCTTGGTGTGTACGGCAGCAGCTCGACGGTTGGGGGCGCCGAGTGCGGCGACAAGGCCGATTGCCATGCAGGCAAGTGCGTGGCGCACGCTCTCTAGGCTCTTCACATTACTAGGATACTAGGACATTTAATCGGATGCAGTTCATGTGTAGCATCGGCCTGGCTGGGGCTTGGCCCCGACCATGGCCAGCGCGGGCGGGGAGCGGGGAGCGGAGGACGCCAGCTTGACACAGCGTGAGCCGTCAGGGCTAGTCAGTTTACGCCGCTCACGCAATCCCACAGTCTACGCGGCCAGCGCCTGCACATCACCATCCGCGACCAGCGTGGACAGTGCAGCCCAAGGCCGGCGCTCTCATGTACCGGGTCCAGCGGGACAGATTGGGCCAGTTGCAGATGGTCCAACGACCAAATCCAGCGAGGTTCCTACGCCATCCCACATGCCCTGACCCCGACGCGTCCTCCCACACCTGTACCGCCCTCGATTCACCGAAGAGGTACATGTACAACTATTGCACAACAATCCACAGCGCGGCCAGTGCGACGACGCCCAGCGCCCCCCGCGTCCCCAGCGGTCCCCTGCTCCTCTGGGCGCTGGACTCGGCGTCCGTCACGTTGGGCACGTAATTTGGGTCGCTGGAAGGGCGCGCGCGGACCGAACTCGAGCGCGGGCTGGCGGCGGGGTCGGCTGGGTGGGGCGCGCTCGCCGCCGCATCGGGTCTGCTGGCCGATGGGGACGCGCCGGGGCGGCCGGGGGCGGGTGCCGATGACTGGCCGGACGCGCCAGGTGCTGCTGGCGAAGCTGCTGGCGACTGGGCCGGCGTGTGGGCCGCTGGCGTGGGGCTGGGGTTCGGGTTGGCGTTGGGGTTGCCTGCAGCCTGGCTGGGAGCGCCCGCGCCGGGAGGGTTCACTGCGCTCGTCTGGTCGATCGGGCCAGCCCCACCCTGTTGCGTCGGCGCCGGCGCAGGCTGGTTCGGCTGGCCGGGCTGGCTGGCCTGGTTCGGAGCGTTGGGCTCTGGCGCTTGACGGACTGCGAGCGACATGGTGATGAGGTGATGAGAACACTGACCCTGCTTGTCTGAGACAGTGGGACAGGGGATGTTTGGGACCGTGTCTCACCTCTGACGCGTAGCGCGCCGAGGCCTGCATCGGGCATGTGCTGTGCCGCAGCGGGTCGCGCGTGCCTCGACCCTTGGATCTCGTCTCCCAGATTGCGACCGCTCTGGGATGGATACGGGGCTGCCAGAGGGGCTGCTGCCCAGCGCTGAACCGCCCAAGCCAAGCGGCTCACTGCATGTATAGACCAAACTCGGTTCCGGCTTGCTCAACAACCAGCACTGCACACAGCTGCTCGTGCTCGGCTGCTGGCCAGATAACGTGTCAGCAGCACGCACAGCTCGAGTCGAACGCTGAGGTCAGCAGCGCCACGCATGCTGAGGAGACGCCAGCCACATGCCATGCACAGACCGTCTCGTCGCCGGCGGTGCTGACCGCATCGCCTTGGGCTTCCACCATCCGCTCACCTCAGCATGAGCCTGCGCCCGCGGTCCAGGTCATCTCCGCCCACTCTCCCGTCAGCCCCGGCCGACGACAGGGGGCCACCGCGCCTATCGTACTCGGCCCATCCAGCGGTCGTGCACAAGATAGCGCGGTTCGCGTGTGCACGCACCAAACTGGCCTTGCGGGCGACATGCCGCACCCTCCGTCTCCGGCTCGACCCCGAGATCTTCGAGCACGCCGTCCTCACAGCTGACGAGAGGCTGCGCTCGGCCGAGGGGTACCTCCCCGCCGCGCCGCTCTACCACGCGGAAAGCGCCTTCTGCCTGTCCTACATCCGCGTCCTGGACTTGCACGCCCCACCCGGCCCGGGCTTTGCACGAGCCAAAGCCGAGCTGTGCGGGCTGGAGATGGTCCGTGGCGCCAGCTTCCTCTCACATGGCCCCGATCTGAGCGCGGCGCCGTTCGAGTGCCGCGTAGCCACCATGGTCGACCGCGTGCATCTGTGCGGCCCTCCCCCGGCCCCAATACTGGCTGGCCGGGCACACAAGCACGTGTTCAACGTCCAGTTCGATCCCACCGCCGAGCATATCCCGCACGCGTCCCTCTCCTTCCAGCCCAGCACTGCCCACCTCGTCTTCATCTTCGCCCCGCACTGCACGTCCGGGCAGCGCGTAGCGCGCGCCCACAACCCCCTCTGCTCGGTACTCGGGCGCATCCTCACGCCTGTCTGGCGCTGCACAAACTCCCGGAGTGTGACATTCGTCGGCCTGGCCGAGCTGGACCGCCGCTCCCTCGGCCTGCCGACTGGCTCCTCTTCGCTAGAGGTAGAGGAAGCCGTGCGCGCCGCCCTCGGCACAGTTGCCTTCCAGGAGCCGATAATGCACTCGGCGGACCTCTCCAACTTCCTCGCCACCGTCAGGTTCTTCTCGCGCGCAGCATACCGCGCCGCGGTCGGGGAGCGCGCGTACGCGCTCGAGACGGGCATCGAGTCCACCAAACCAGCGCTCGACCACACAAGCTACCCGCACATACTGGAGCGTGTCGTCGCCCTCGCGCCATGGCAGAGCATGCTGCGCCTCCGGCAGATCTCGCGCGGCTTGAAAGCGCGCGCGGACGCCGCGTTCTTCCACCACATCACCGTCCTCCCCGGCTCGCTCCCGTACCTCCTCTTCGTGCGGGGCGCCGGCGGCCGCCTGCCCGCCACCACGACCTGGGACGCGAGACACGACTGCCTTGTCCCCCGCCCCCTCCGGCCGCTCTTCGCCCACACCCGCGTCCTCGACATCCCCTTTGAGCTAGACGAGAGCATCGCCACGCTCGTCGCAGACCTCCTCCCCAACCTGCGTGTCGTGCGCAGCCTGTCTCCCAAGCACACACAGCTCATGAGCACCGTCACCGAGGTGCATTACCGACCCCTAGCGTTCTTCCGGGAGAACGTTGTGCGCTTCCCGAACGCGAGCGGGAGCGGCTCTCGCCTGGTAGTGGCCCACCTGTACGACGCGGCTCGGCCCACAGCCAGCGTGCTCCCGTCGGTGTCGTCAGCGCGAGGGCAGCCAGGCGAGGTCGTTCTGCTCTTCATGCCGTTCGTGTTCCCGTCCTCGGCGCCGGCGCGGCCACTACACCACTTCCTGGACGACGTGGACGCCTACATCGTCGCCGCAGTGTGTCGACGCAGAATGGGTCGCGAAGCCGCGCGCCTGACACTGGTGGGCGTCGGCGAGATGGTTGCGGCTGCGAGTGCAAGTGCGAGTGCCAATGCCGCAGGTACAACATGTAGCGAGACAGGCGCCAACTCGCACGACGAAGCTGAAGCGCTAAGCCTCGGTCCCCATTCCACCCACGGGCCCCACGCCCTGCACTCCCCCCACGGCCCACACTCCCCCCACGCCCCACACTCCCCGTACGCCCCGCACGCCCGCCAAGCCCAGGTCCTCCTCGACGCCGACCTCGCGGACGGGCGGGCAGCCACGGCCCTCCTCCAGCGCGCGTTCGCCGCGCGCGGCGCCGAGTGGCGCGTCCCGTCTCTCGGCGCCGTGTCGGACAACCTCCGCTTCGTCTCGCGCGCCGCATACGAGAACACTGACACGGCTTGGGAGACCGAGGCGCCGGCCCTCGCGGCACTGTATGCGGCGGGGTGGACGCAGTAGGCATCGGATGCCAATGCTGGACGTGAAACGTAGCCGTTTCAGTGTTTCATGTCGCGTTCGCCATCCACGCACCGGCCAGCCCCAAGCACTAGCCCACTAGACTAATGCCCAACCCGTGCCCACTAGCCTATGCCTATGCCCAAGCCCAATCCCAGTAGTCTGCGCGTTATCTCTGCGTCCTGTGCAAGTCTCGTGTCGCCAAGCATACCTGCTGCGCAGTAGGCTGGTGGGCAGTGTCTCGTGACTGACATCTTGCCACAACTGCCCGTCTTCTCGGCAGCGTCGTCCATCTCGGTCCAGTATCGACCGACTCTTCGCGAAACACCAGCCCAACCCCTTTGCGTGATGCCGGCACGCAGCATGTCTTTATAGTTTTGTGGCCACGTCGGACCTGGCGGAATTGACGATGGCATCGGAGCTGTCAAGGCCGAGTGGAGTGATGGGGAGGTGGGCGAGACATAAAAGACGCGTGGGCAACGGGTGCCCTAGACATCTCTTGCTAACTGTAAGTTGGAGCTCGGTGTCGCTGACAACTGCGAACATCATGAAGCTCGCCCACATCGCCCTCCTGCCCCTCGCTGTCGCTGCACCGCTACCAGGATACAGGTGGTGGGGCTCCTACTCGCCGGGGTCTCCGTCCGGCTCTTCGTACGGCGCTTACGGGTATGGGCACGGCCACAGTGGCTCGCTCAGCAAGCCCGAGCCTGTACCGCAGCGGCCACCGTTCGGGCCCGCGCCGCCCTCCCAGCCCGAGCCTGCGCCAACTCTGCCCGCGCCTCTGCCAACGCAACCTGCCCCAACACAGCCCGAGCCGCCCCAAGACGCCGGCCAGGACGTCCCCGCCGTCTACCAGAACGCGACCGACTGGTGGGTCGCGGGCACTGTGCTGCACGGCAAGTGGCGCCCCGGCCAGTGGGACGGGGTCGACAACACGGACGGCGCAGTCATGTACATCGATGCGGGGAACGTCGCCGTCACGGTCGTCCCCCTGTAATTTGTGTTGTACGATAGATGCATGTCGTTATCCGGGCCTGCCAAGTCCACGCTGCCCAGTCCACGCCTGCAAGCCCACGCCAATTGGAGAGATTCAGATCAGATAGGCTCAGAACGTTTGTCGGTTGCTGACGCCATGGAACAATTGTGCCTTGCGACATACGCAGCTGCGACATGCCAAGACTTTTGGTGAGCTCCACTGACCGAGCGCATGACGGCAACGGAGGGGTGGGATATCTGCAGTTGAACCGCGTGCCCACCTCTGGTGCAGCCGTCGAAGAAATGAGGCGACGATGGAGCGTTTCATGTCCCAGCAGCGTGGTGCCGAAGTGCCTGTCGAGTATCACGAGCACTTGTATACCCACCTGTTCGTCTGCCTGAGCGAGGGCAATGGGACCGACTCGTACCAGATCCCTATGGTCTGCTCAACATCGCAGTCAAATGTGCCACTGACATCCTGCTCATCGCTGACGAGCGCACTCTGGCGCGTGGCGATATGAAGGCTCTGACGACTGATGCAGCATCTCGGACACCTAACGACACAGAGTGTGTTTTACAGACAACAAGGCTACAATCTGCGAGATGCCCTTGTGTCTGTCCCCCGCAGCTACAAGCCACTTACGCCTCTCCACTTGCACTCCTCCTACGAGGGGCTGTACTCATCTACCGCAGATCTCTGCGCACCGAGATCATTGATCGCGTCTCGCCATGAGCCACGCCCGCACTGCTATTGCTCTGCTCGAGGACGACAGTGGCCGATCAGCACTCACCCCAGCCGCTGTACTCGCGACTTATATGCCCTCGTCGCTGTCGACATCAGCACCGCCAACCCACCGTCTTCCCTCCTTGGTGCTTGCACTCTCGTTACTAGCTACGATCCTTAGCTGAACATGCGCTTCGCCTCGCTTTACCTCCTCTTCTCCGCGCTCGCGTACGCCCTGCCGAACCCCGATGCGGAGCCAAACATCACCGTAACCGTCTACCAGACCGTCTCCCGCTCCAAAGCTGTCCCCGGCGGCACGGGCGTCGTGACCCACAAGCCCAACCCGACGCCCACGCCCGCGCGCAAGGCCACCAAAACGCACAAGCCCACGCGCGAGGCCACCAAGACGCACACCATCACGGGGACCAAGCCGGCCACCAAGCCATCCAAGTCTACCAAGACTTCCAAACCTTCCAAGACCTCCGAGACCGGGTCCGGCACAGGCTCCAAGTCTACCAAGACGCCCAAGCCGTCCAAGACGAGTACGCGCAAGTCCACCAAGGCGACACACAAACCGACCAAGGCTTCGTCGAACGTGCGATCATTCACCGCCCTCCCGAGCTTGAGCAACGCGAACCCGAGCCTCCCGAGCCCCAGCCCGAGCCTCAGCAACGGCAGCCTGAACGCGAACGACACCGCGCCGCTCCTTAACACCACCCAGCTCCCGCCCGCGTCCCTCCCGCCTGCACCGGCGCCGACGCTGCTCAGCACAGCCCGCGTGGCTGTGGCCGAGTACGGCCTGCTCTTCGGGGCCGCCGGGCTGCTCGTGGCCGCTGCGGGTGTGTGGTAGACGGACGGTATAGATGGCTCAGCGGACCTTTGTCACGGACTCGCACACTCGCACTCGTTATACACTCGTTATGAATTTGTGTTCAGAGGCAGATGTGTATGTTCAGAGGAGGTGCGAAACCTCCGGTTGGAAGCCTCTGTCGCAGTGGCATGGCTCTGTCATATCCACTCTCGTGAACCAACTCCAGCCTGCATTGGCTGGCGAGCTCTTAATCCCCTGTCTGAATGGTCCAGGCTTCGGCCGCGGTCTGACTGAGGCTGCACTCAGCTTGTGGGGGGAGCGAGGGCACGTTGGAGTCTGTATCTGCGGCCTGCAGTAGTACGGCACCGTCTAATGCTCGTCCCAGTGGCATCATACCCAGACCGGCCGTATTTAGCACCAGGCCGTTGGTTAGCGCGCGGCCCTCGCTATACTTGGCACGGGCGGCACCATGGCACCGGGATGCACATGGCACCACGCCCAGCACAGGCTTTTAACAGGCCCAGTGGCTGCAGAGCAAGGCAGAGCGGGAATGCACGTGCACATGGCGTTCTAGTACTAATCCCTCTGTTTCAGACAACGTTGGCAAGCCAGCTCGCCGGTCTGCCATCTGCCATCTGCCGCTCACCAGCCTATCTCCCGGCCGACCTCACCAGCTCCCTGTAGCCGTCGAGATGGACGGATTCTAGTGCTCGTACCACAGCCTGGCGCATCTCGAGATCAGATGTACCGTACCAGCCTCGCGATGGCGCGGCATACCTCATCGCCCGTAGTCGTAGGGCATCGGGTGTGGGCGCATGTGGCAGCATTGCGTTCCGGAGAGTCCGGTTCGCCCTCGCGATTCCGGGGTCGGCCACCTCGCCTGCGACATCATGACCGCGTGGTTGCAGTTGACCGTGCGATCCGTATCAAACCAGCCATCTCGTACATGCCTCTTGGCTGTTTGGTTCCACTCTGGAATCTACCTGACGCAACCGCACGACTTGTGACTGACTACTCACTCCGCTGCCTGCGATCGCCGATTCCTGCTCCCCCTACGCTCTTACGCTCCTACGCTCCTGTTCCAGCAATCGCCGATTCCTTCCCGCCCCGTTCCAGCAGTCCCAGCTTCGGATGACGATGACGGGCGCGGGTCTCTAGTTCCAGCACGCCTGATGTGTCCTCTGGAATCCGTCCCGCTCATTTCAGGTGCCATTACGACAATCAGCCATTCATGCTGGCATTGCCGGCCAGCCTCCTAATCGGACTGACGGCAGGCGATGGTAGTTCCGCAACCAGGCCCCCCCCCCAATCAGCCTGACGGCGAGCAATGGGCCATTTCCGTAAACCAGCCCGCTGCTGATCAGCCTGACAAGCCGCGGGAGACTCCGCAAACATGGGAGCCGATGGGAAGAGGGGAGCCAAGGGGCGGGGGACGACTGGCTGGCTCAGTCGGTGGCGCTGACCTGAAACGCGAAACAGGTTGCTGAGGGACCAACCATTAACGACCCAACTTGCACTCGCCATCTTGTCTCATTTCTCGATGTTTCCGTGGGATGAAACGACAGAGGCCACCGAAGAGCGTGCCACTGTGCCTGTCTCAGGCGAGTTGACGACCGTTTTGAACTCTGACGATGCAGCTAGGCGCAATCTCGCGCGACCCGCATCGGATCCGTCGGCTCTGTTCCGCGCATTCCCTGTTCCAACTCTATCGACCGATGCTGGCCGTGTGCTCCGCCTGGCCGTTGTGCTTGGCTTGGCCGGGCGGCCTGGCTCCCGCCTCCCGCGTGTCTCGTGTCTGTAATCTGCTTCACACGGCCCAGCACAACTGCGGGATGGAATGGGGAGTGGGGTTGTCTAGAAGCAGAAGCAGTGGCCAGTCGTCCAGATCAGGCAAAGCCGTTCTGCCATTGCGCAACAGCCGTCGCCTTCCGTATCATATGGCACCCTACGACATGCGACGTCAACACGAAAGCGCAAAGATATAAGATAGGAGGCAAGACCGGAACGAATCCCCATCCCCACCACACCAAGCAACAATGCGCATCACCGCCCTGCTCCCCCTCGTCGCCCTGCTCTCCGGCGCTGCGGCGGCCCCCCTCCCCGACACAGTTTCGCTGGCGCCGCGCGAGCCCCAGTTCTGGTCCTTTGGTTGCCGCCTCTTCAACTGGCGCTGCCCGCCACAGCGCGTAGAGCCGGTACCCCCGCAGCCGCAGCCGACGCGTAAGCCTACACCGACGCGCCCACCCCCCGAGCCGACGACGTCCAACACGCCGCCGGCGCCGTCATCGAGCGACAACCCTCCAGAGCCATCCTCCTCGGCGCTCCCGCCTGGATGCCTCACGCCGACGTTCTGCCCTAACACGGGCGGTGGTCAGGGCGGGTCACCAGAGGCCGGAGACGGGTCGACAAACTACCCGAACGGCACCCGGCCGACCACTGGCGGGCGGGGTCGGCGCGACGCCGATGCCGACGCCAACGCCGAGGCGGAGGAACTCGAGACGCGCGAGGAGGAGCGCTCGACAGACCTCTCGGCGTACCTCGACTAGTACTTGTCCACTAGGACCACTGCCTCGACTAGTAGTACATCGCGTACTGTGTGACCGGACACTGTAGGACAGTATAGACATGTAATTGTACGCTTGTCTCACGTAACTCTTCTCCGTCAGACGCTTGTCACCGACGACAATGTCGCTGCCGGCATGCGGAACTGATGAGTCGCTCTTGGGCTCGGATACATGCCGTGCCCAGCTATGACCAAACTTGCCAGCAGTGCCCAGACTAAACATCACAGTCTAGCCTGCCCATGTCCATGCCAAACCTGGGTACCTTCTACCTACTACCTGCGTACCGGCCTATCTCCTACCTGCTACCTGCGTAACCTCGACGCACAATACCTGCGGAATGGTGGCGTAACATTGCGCGGCACTCGGAATGCCGGGATGCTGGAACAGCATCGAAGCAAGCGTCTCGTCACGCCTTCCATTCCTTAGGCTGATAAGCACTACAGCCGTAGTCGCAGGCTGGTCTATGCCTACGCAGTCGCAGTATCAGTCTAGTCTGCACATGGTCTACAGCATTCAGAACATGCACTCATCCGTACGACGGCATCCAACCAGGCGACGCCCAGCGTGCACCAGAACATACCAGTGTTCCCGCATCCCATTCGCTCCCATCCTCATCCCAGTCACTCTCATTCCCATCCCATCCCGCCCCCCGAACCGGCACTACCTCGGCCCGTCTCGGTCTCGGACATGCATTTCCTAGCTGCCACGCGAGCTCACGGCACGACTTGCTCGCCCAACAGGGCGCGGGACGGGAGGGCCAGGGGCGTTTCAGCTTGCCAGGCATGGCAGGACCCCCGAACGGAATCGAGCTGCAAGGAGCTGCAGGTTTCATGGCTCGGTGAGGATCGCGTGAGCACGACGGGTGGCAGCGCCACAGCGCCACAGCACCACACCGGCGCCACTTGCACGTGGGGTGGGGGTGAGGCCTTCCGCTGGAAGAGAGCAGGAGAGTGCACCAAACAAAGCGCGATGGCCAAAGGAAGAAGAAACACAAGTCCCCCCGGCACGGCACGGCACTGCGTCCCGAGTCGCGCTCGGCTTGACGCAGCGAGCGTCGGGGTGACGGACCAGTGCCGATAATGCAGAACACATGCATGTTGATCATCTCGCATCCCTGAGCCGGCAGGGCCAGGGGACCGATCCCCGTGCCAAGCCGGGCCATGGCCGTCCCGCGGGGCGACCCTGAGCGGCGACCCCTGACTGCCTCCTGCTCCGACCTCGCGACGAGTGTCGCGTTCGTCGTCGGTTGCGTTCGTCGTTTGTCCATTCATTCACTCTGCCAGCTTGACGCTGCAGCCACACTCGTTACCATGCGCGCCGCTCTCTTCACTCTCCTCGCCCTCCTCGTCACCGCCGACGCACGCAAGTGCAAGGCCAAGACGCGCACCACCGTCCCCACTACCACCGGTGACGCGACGACGATTGCCGTGCCGACGGTGACCGCGCCCGCGTTTGTCCACCAGCCGTCGTCTGCGCCGTCAGCCTCCGAGTCCTCCAGCGTGCACTCCGACTCGGCCGCTACCCCCTCGGACCACGCCGCGTCGCCCTCGCCCTCAGAGCCGGCCTCTGCCTCGGACCCCGCCGCGTCTCCCTCGGCCCCGTCCTCGAACTCGGAGCCGTCGCCCTCGCCCTCGAACTCGGAGCCATCGCCCTCGCCCTCGAACTCGGAGCCGTCGCCCTCGCCCTCGCACTCGGAGCCCTCCTCGGCGCCATCCCCAACCCCGTCCCCCTCAGCAGAGGGCCCCGCGGACCCCACCGGTGCCGTGCCGGGTTCGGACCCCGTTGCGTCCGCTATCCTCGGGGCGCACAACACCATCCGGCGCCGTTACGGTGCGCCCGCGATCGCGTGGAATGACGAGCTCTCCGCCATCGCTGTCGAGCAGGCGCAGGCATGCAACTTTGAGAACCAGTTCCCCGCCAAGCGCCAGGACTACACCGACGTCATCTGGAACAACGGCGACGGCGACTTTGCCAACTCTGTCACGCAGGCGGGCTGGCAGGGCGAAAACTACGTCTGGCCAGAGGACGGCAAGGACAAGACGTACCAGGAGGCCACGAGCCAGTGGACCCAGATTGTGTGGAAGGCGACGACGGATGTCGGGTGCGGATGGCACAAGTGCGGCGACGGGAGCGAGAGCCCGTCACTTAATGGCCAGTACAAGTTTGTTTGTGAGTCCCAGTCGTTGTTCTCACCCTCTCCCTCCTTCCGCTCCCCACGTCTGCCACCTCCCCCCTACCTCTTTTCCCCTCACCGCCACCTCACCGCCACCCTCTACCTCACCCCCCTATCACCCTGCCGTCCAACTAACCCCAGGCCTCTACAACACCCACCAGACGTACGTCGGCAGCCCCGACGCGTTCAACGAGAACATCCCCAACAAGCCCTAGTCATCTTGGCTCTTCTTCGCGGCGCTGGCGCCGCTCCCTATACCTTTATACAGTACATGTCACTCTTTAGGACTCGCTGGACACGTCCTCGCGTATGCACCATGTCTTCGAACGGGAAGAGATAGCAGATTTCATGTCGTTATAATATACAGTTACCAAATTACGCCAACCATGCCACTACGCTGCCCGCGCAGTCTCCAGCCGCGCCCCTAGCGCCGTGGGCCCGTGGAACCGCGTCCTCCCGTCAACAACCCATGTGATGCCGGCGAGGAGCCACACGAGCGCGACGACGACGACGACCCAGTTCATCGTCGTGCCGCTCAACACGGGGATCGCAGGCGGGAAGCAGAACGTCACGGACGTGACGGTGCAGAAGACGAGCGCGACAGCGTTGATGGGGCCTGTGGTCAGTCCTTGTTACATGTCTCTGACTCACGCCGCCACCGACCAAGCGACCACTTGGCGTGCTCGACATGCGCGCCAAACGCTGCTGGCCCACGCACAAACACGAGCACGATTGGGATGAAGTAGCTAATCTGCAGGAAGACGACCGAGGACGAGAGGATCGCGTTCGTCGCCACGCTGCTACCCAGGTCTGGTGTCAGCTCGTCCTGGTCGCACTTACTGATCAGGCCAAACGCCGTTACCCAGACGGTGATGAAGACGATGCACCACACGGGCGCCTTGAGGCGGGGGTGGACCCCTGCGATGGCCGACGCCGGCCCGAGGCCACGGTCGCGTGCAAAGGTGAGGACAAGGCGCGACGAGACAGTCAGGATACCCTGGCCGGCGAGCACCATCGCGACGAGGTTGAACATCATGAGGCAAGTCGCCTGGAGTTAGCTTGGAGCAGCTAGTGCACTCACGCCCACACGGCTGCTGGTAGCCTGGTAGTAAATCTGGAGGAGGGGCCCAGTTGCGGCGCTGACGACGGTGTCAAAGTCCTGGAGCGAGAAGAGGATCACGATCATGAAGATCCAGCTCGTCGCGGCACCGAGCACAATCGCGAGCACCCTGGGATCAGCTGCGGCTAGTGTCCGGCTTACATGACGCGAGGCGCGTTAATGTACGGCCGTGGCATCTCCTCGACGAGATGGCTGGCCGCGTCAAAGGCGGTCAGGCCGAATGTTGACTGCAGGAGGCCAAGGATGAAGGCCATGCCATCGGGCCACTACTGTCAGCTGCTTGCGTCCACCTCGTACGTACGCCGGTGACATTGGTGAACGTGGCGAAGACCGCCTTGGGCTTCTGGTAGCTGTCGGCACATGCGAGGCACACAATGCTGGCGACAACGAAGCCGATGATGCTCCACGCGCCGGCGCAGCGGTCGATGGTGGGGAGAGCACGGACGCCAAAGACGTTGAGGAGGAAGGCGATGGTAGCAATCGCCATGAAGAGAAGAAAGAACTGCCACGGCTGCAGGGCAAAGTCGGGGTTCCAGAGCGCGATGAGACTGTGTGAGCGAGAGCATGCGCCCAACGTACCCAGAGATGAAGCCCGAGCCCAACACAGGCGCTGCTGCGGACAGAGCGACCCAGCCTGCTGTGCCGTTCCACCCGGCCAGGAAAGAGAGGCGCTCCTTCCACCCATCTGGCGCGAGGATGTCTGTGGTCAGCTTTACGCGGCGGCGGCGATGTATCTCACAGGACCAGTCGTACTGCCCGCCGCTCAGGGGGAGCACATGGCACACCTCGGCGAGACTAACCGCCATCGCGAGCGTGCCGAGAGCGGAAACGATGAGGCCCCACACCATGGCGATGGAGCCGCCAGAGCCGAGGACAAGGGGAAGGCTGGGGTCAGGTGTAGCTTTGGTGAACGCACGATGCGGACATGGCCGTCCACGAGTTGAGGATGGAGAAGGACACGCCGAGAATGGCGAGGAAAGAGAAGTTGCGCTCGAGCTGCACTCCGCGCACGCTGGCGCCGTCGTCCAGCTCCTTGTCTAACAAGTCGGGAGAGGCTGGTTCGTGACCCATGGTGAGAGAAATGGGGATGCGAATGAAAGTGGTCAGGTCAAGCCGAGAGCTCGCGACCAGAGGCGGGTTATAACAGAACGTACGGCGCGGCCAAGCCCCGACCTGCTCGCCTTGGCAGTCATGGTGAGCCGGCACGCCATCGAACGGGTAGATACCGTGAGCGCACCTCGGAGCGGGGTTGATGCATATGTGCCTGCGGGGAAGGTGGGGAAGGTGTGAGATGAGTTGAAGGCGTGCTGGAATGTTGATGGAAATGGGAGGCCTGGGCTGCTGGAGTCAAATGCTGTTGGTCCGGAAGATCTGGAAAAACATGGCATCCTGGTTTGAGCCAGCGAGCACGTCAGCAGCGTCTCCTTGGTTCTCCTCATCCGTACGTGGTGACATTGGGCCCAGGCCCCGCGCGAGGACAGCCATGTCGAGCTCGAGTGAGTCGAGTAAGTTGCGCTGTGGTAAGATCTCCAGACAGTTGACAGCTGCATGTCTCACGCCATGTTGTGGCTTTTGCTCGTGCGGATGACACGTGAAGAGCATGGAGACACGAAGGCGATAGGGTGAGTAGCGGGTCATTGCTGTTGTTGCTGCTGTGAGTTTATCGAGGCATGGAAGGAGATGGCAGGATGCGTGGCGACTGCATGAGAGAATGGGGAGAGCGGGGAAGGTCGGTCAAGCAGTGAGCAGATGGGAAACGCGACAGCGACAATTACGGCAGCGCTTTGGTTCCGCTGATGGAACTGTTATCCGAGCTAATCAGTTTATTTGAACCTCCGTCCTGATTTGAGAGACTGAGCACCACCAGCCGGCGTCATCGACCGCAGCGACTAGTCGAGTCTTGACAGCTCGAGATAGCCGCCATGCTCGTTGCTCTCTTGCCAACCCCCCACGTCCCATGAACATTCCGACGCTGGCAGCGCGTTGTGGTGCGTCAGCCCTTGTCCATTGTAAGCAGCACTCGAGCGATGGATCCGAGCGACCCAGCGGCCACGAGCGTCGAGACCGGACATGAATGCTGACATGGACCTCGTTTCACCGTCCTAGTCCGGTTCCCTCTACCTTGTCCAGTATCTCGACCCGACGGATGGCTTGCGACGTGGAGGATTCCAAGCGCGAGCGCGAGGCTGAGCTTGAGCGTCCGCGCCGACCGCCTCTCCGCAAAAGCGCTTCGACAACGACCCCGTCTCCAACAGCCATCACAAACCACGCTCGGTCCATTCCTCCTTGCTCTTCACCATCACCATCACCCACTTGCGCACACACGCACCCTCCCCAAATCTCCACTCGACCATCCCCGTCACCCAGCTCCCGCTTCCCGCGCATTCCCACAATCGACCTTGTTCGCACAGACCTGGTCCCACTCGCCTGTCTAGCTCTGTGCGCCACAGGCTCCACATCACACCTCACACTCGCAGCCCTCGTCGTCTTGTCTCTCTTCATCATCCTCCATCGCGTATCCCAAGCCTCGACGCCGGACGAATCGGTACTCAACACCCCTCCCCGCACACCGCTCCCGTTCCCACCTCCACCCCTGACCCCCACAATGTGCGCCTACCCCAATCCATTGCTGACAACAGGGTCTTCACCACTCCCAAAGCCTCTCCTTCCCTCATGTCTGACCGCGTACGCTCCCTTTTTATTCCGTCGCTGACCATAGTCTGTCTCTGGCGCACCCGAGCTCGTCGGCTCGTTTGTCGAAAAGTACAAGGACCTCAAGGCGCGCTACGAGGAGGCGCAGGCCAACGCGGACAAGTACGAGCGCCTCTACCTCGAGCTCAAGGTGCGCGCCGACGAGCTCGCCGAGCTCGAGGCCAGCCTCCCCACCGTGCAGCGTCTCGAGGCCGAGCTCGAGCAGGAGGCCCGCCTCCGCCAGAAGGCGACCGAGGAGCTCGAGCAGCTCAAGCGCGAGCAGGAGGAGCTGCTCGCCATGCAGTAGGAGGAGGAATGCTTGCGTCCCAGCGCAGTGCGTGTCTCTGAGCGCGAGCGCAAGGAGCGCAAGCATGAGCACAAGCTCGAGGAGCGAGACCCCACACCAGACCGGAAGGGCGCCAAGCGGGCGCGGTACGTGTAAGCGGGTGCGTACGTTGGCATGCAGCATTATAGATGGTGGTGGAGGGCGGGGCGCAACGGTGGGCATGGCTGCCGGGAGTCGACGTCGGCGGCGCGTGAGGTTCGAGCGGCCAGGGTGAGCGGGTGCTGGGGCGTTGACGCGGGCAGAACAGCACGGACGCCAGCGATGAACAGCCGGCATAGACACGAGCAGCTGCGTTGCCGACGAAGAGTGGCCGCACTCTGTCATGTGCGACGCCCTCGTTCCAGTCGGGACCACTGACCGGGGACTGACCGGCGCGGGCGATGACGGCATCGCAGGGTCAGACCGCGTTGTGTGCTCGCTGTCTTGCTCCGCACTGGGAACTGGTATCCAGAATGGCAACTTGGGTATTTGTATTCCACGCATTAGTATTGTGCATTAATATCCATTATTATTCCAGGTATTAGTATCCCAGGCATCAGTATTAAGGGCATTAGTATCCAGTATCAGTGTTCCCGGTATCAGTATTCCAGGTATTAGTATTCCCAGGCATTCCCCCCGCCAGCAAAGCTCTCGCCGTACATGTAATGCATAACGCGCTCCTCCCCACCATATTAAAGATCGAATAACTCGGCACTACAACCTCGCGCCGCAGCGGATTATAATATCGTCCGTTTGTCCGTTCGTCCAAGCCATCCGTGACTCCGTCGTTCCGTCGTTCCGTGGCTGCGCTCGAGTCCGTGAGCCGTGCCAGTCGAGTCGCTTACCATTCTAGCCAGCCAGGCCGTCTCTAGCCAAGCCACGTGCCACAACCCACGTGATACTATAGCCAGAACGCGAGGCCGGCCGCGACAACAAACGAGCGCGCGACATACACGACGGAAGCGACAGAGTTGGACGCGCCGGACGTAGAGCCCGGCACATAGTTCGGCACCGGCGCCGGCGCAGCATCCGGAAGCGCAGGTGGGTTACTTGGCGTCCCGAGGCCACCGGGAGCAATAGAGCCGGGCGCGGGCCCGGACCCGAGCGGCGTCGAGCCAGTGACTTGCTGCGCCATTGCGGTCCCGTTCGGCTTGATCCAGAAGCCCTGGGACTGGGCAAACTTTTCTGGGGTGAGCGGGATCTGGTGCGCTTAGGCGCGCTTCTAGGCCCAGTTTTCTAAAAAAAAGCTAAGAAACAGATGGGGAGATGGAAAGAGATGCTCACGGTCCGGGTTGCCTGCCGCCGTCAGCTGCAGCATGTAGTTGTTGCCGGGGTTGTAGCCCGTCACCATGCCAGTCCAAGTGCCTGTGCCGCTGGCGACTGTGGTTAGTCGCCGACGAGTGATACGCACTGTTCTGGGCGAGGACGACGCGCTGGCCTGCGATTCTCGCATTCGAGTTGGACAGCATGAGGTTCGAGGGGACGTTGACCGGCGTCCACTTGGCCGAGTTGACCGCGTCGTTCACCCCTACTGTTAGCTGTGCCGTCGTACCAGCAGGCGCTTACAGTAATTGTTACGCGTCGGGGCGATAAAGTAGGTCACGTTCCAGGGGAGGTTGGGGTCCTGCACCGGCGGGGCTGTGAAGCCGTCATTGCTGGACGCTTCAGTGGGTGCCACGTCCGAGGTGGTTGGATCGGTCGAGGTAGTGTCCTGCCCGGCGGTGAGGGCGAGGAAGGCGAGCGGGATCAGGGGGATGAGGAGCATGGTGATTAGAGAGGGAGAGTAGAGAGAGTGGAGGTGGAGAGGAGAGATGGAGGAGAGTGGGTGGCGGTTAGGACGCGAGACGGTGTAGTTATACTCGAGAGGCCGGGCCTGGTGGCAGATATTCCGCCAGAGGCCGGAGATGTGACCAGATCGAGATCGCAGCCTGGGAACAGATTCAACTAGGAGAACTGCGGACCAACCACTTCGTCATGAGGTCTTCGTAAGCGGCGCTGGCTTGGCGTGGTCTGTAAATTGGCCATGTGTGGCTGGCCCCGTGTGTGAGTGGTCGAGTGTGTGTGTGGCGAAGGTGAGTGTACAGTAGTTTAGAAGTTTTTTAACTGCAGCCGCAGTTGTGGCGATGTGTGGTAAACACGACAGACCGCTGAGATCTGGACTGCTCAGCGCCAGCATGCGGCTAGGACAACGCGTTGTCGGTCTTGGCCAGATCGTCTCAACGGGCACCAGCCTTGGCAGATCTGCTCGAGTTTGTCGCCGCTGGTACTGTGCAGGTCACAGGTCAGCCAGATCACCGCCACTGGGCCAGGCAGTGTGGGCTGGTTTCTTGATTTTTTTCTCCCAGGGGCCCAGCCGCCAACGGTGCCCATTTCTACATTCGCCATTTTCAGAGTTTTTTTGTTTTGTGCGTTTTGGCCAGGGCGAGAATGTCATGTTTGGTACGACAAGAGCCACGAGGCGAGAAAGCCGTGTTTGTGATGAACTACTCATCCCAATAAACAACAGCCCAGTTGGACACTTATATCACCACCCAATGCATGACATAAGATCAGACGCTGCACTGAACTCACCCACTCGCCCTTCGCCAGCATGCGCTACCGCAAGTGCAAAGACTTGGCGGCCGACAAGGCCGCGTTCCTCGCTGCCCACCCTCCCCCAAGCGACCACCGGTCCCAACCGTTCCTAACCCCCGAGCTGGCAATGCACCGCACCTTCACTCGCCCTCTCGACAGCCGCTCCTCCCAAAACCCCGCAGCAGCAGCGGCGCGCGATTGGGCGATCAGGGCGTATATCCTGTTCAAGCGCGTCAAAAGTGCGCGGGACACCCTCTTCACGGCAACCGTCAAGGCTCGCCGCGGGCCCTCGCCTGCATTCATGGAGCTGCTTGAAGCGCAGAGGGCCTGCGTACGCAGCCTAGTGGCTGAGCTCACCGCCAGCCTCGAGGCGGGGCGACACTACCACACCGACTTCCGCGGCAGCGAGCACGTCCTCGCGAGGGTCGGTAGCCCCTTCTACTACGCCGTCAGCATCTGGGCTTCCATTGAGGGTTTCTTGCAGGGCTTCGAGAGTGAGCACCGGAGAGACGGAGCTGATGCAGACGGCGCACCTCGTTTTGTGGAACATGTCGCGTGGAGTAAGGTTGGTGTGCCACGGGGCTCCAAGAACCGCATGCACCACAAGGTACATGTAGAAGTGGAGCTTCAACCAATACAGGAGGACCCGGACAGCTCGTGCTCGAGCTCGAGCTCGATCTTCTAGCACATGCCTGCATTGCGCGACAGGACCCACGCACGGTTGGCTCGCTCCACGTGGGTCCGGAAAGTCACCGATGACGCAATAAGCGGATAAGGCCTCGCCCTTGTAGTTTAGTGGTTTATAATTTCTCACTTGTACGCACGTGCAAATGAGAGGGTCTCGAGTTCGAATCTCGACGGGGGCTTTGCTTTTTGAACACCGCAAGCTCAGAGCTGGATGTGCATTGCTGGTGCTCTCGGGTTCAAATCGACAACATTGGTGGTGAGCTTGGAGTGAGACGCATCGACTCTGACTCTCTGACGTTGAGACTGACCGGCACGAATGACGAGCTGGATTGCATACCGCACGTTTCAGGACTGCACAACTTTGTCTCTAGTCACTAAATCTCGTGACACTCGGTCTACTCACTCGTCCCGTGCATTCACTCTCCACGTCGTATCACATGCGCATCGGCATGCATCAACAGACTACGCCAACGAACACTATCCTCCTGCTCACCGTTCTATCCTTGTGGACTCACCATGTTGAAGCATTTCAAGAAACCCCGGCCAAAGCCGGCACCTGGCCGGCATGTCCCGCCTACGGCTGGCATGCCCCCCAAACGCGAGCATCCGCTCGACCACACGGCGTTTCCGCACGTCTTCGAGAGGGTGTTGCTGCACGCCCCGCACCGTTCCCTCCTCCGCCTCCGGGCAACCTGCCGCACGCTCCGCGACAGCATCGATCGTGCGATGGCCACGCACCTGTTCCAGATCCAGGACGAGAGGCACGCTCCCCTACCCTTCGGCTGTGCGACGTTCCCAGCACTGGCAGGCATGCATAGCCGCCACCCCGCCTTCGCTCCAACCCCGCTTCTACCCAAGCTGCGGAAATGCCGTCTACTCCGCGGTCACGAACCGCCACAACGGCCTCCCAAGACACCAGCGGGACAACTAGAACTGCTCGCCTCGGCGACAGTCATCGACCTCATGTTCGCTGGCGCCCAGTCCGTCAGCGGATTGAGTTCGGATATCAGCGGCGCGGCTGATTTGCACAAGCTGCGTCTACGCGGGATTCGCCTGTGGCGACACGACGTGCAGACGGACGTAAACCTAACCTCGATCCCAGCTTCGACACGGATCGTGTTCTGGTGGCCTGCGCCCATCCCTCGCCCAATCTCTGTTGGGAAGGACTGGCCGAAAGCGAGAAGGAACTATGGGCGCGGGCCGAAGCGTACCGTCCTCAATTGCAGCGTGCAGGACCGACACGACCCGCACTTGTGGTCGTGGATGTGGCTATCGCAAGAGCTCGTGCTCGTGCTGGTCGACCACGGCGTCCGGGAAGCGGACGGCGACCCGATGCCGAAAGCCGGTGCGGGGCTGGGTGGTGGGACCCCTCCGATCTCCGCGGTTAGCCGAACACCTCCAGCAATTGACATCGCGACTGAATCCACGGAAGAGCCGAGCGACACGATCTGGCGCGCTATACTGCAGGACATCGTCCTCCCGGTGGTCAACGCAACGGCCTACTTCAACTCAGAATCAGGGCCCACAGGCACAGTGGTCGTCGTCAATGCCGACGCCCTACCCCCGCTCGATACGGTACGATGGAAGCTCTTCTTCCCCGAGCACCAGTTCGCCGGCCTCCGCGACGTCCTGCAACCGTACGAGACGCTTGGGAGCCTCATGACCCTCGTCACAACACACTATGCGAAGCCGGCGTGGCAGGTGTCGTTTCGCACGCTCGAAGAGCACAGGGCCCATGTGGGGGAGGAACAGTTCCGGCTTGAGACGGACGAGGCGTTTGTGTTGCGCGACTACGAATGGTTGAACTGCTAAGTGTGCGAGGCGTGCTTTTCGGGTGGTGCTGACAGACAGTATCCTATAGAGCCCTCCAATGGATATCGAGTATGGGCTGATGCAGGTGCTCAGGCCATTGTGCAACCTTTGATTGTTTTCCTGTTTTCCCATCCAGAGAGGCAAGTGGGCCACAGCCACGATTATCAGCAGCCTGAAATCGCCTCTGCTACCGGCTCCCATGCCAAAGTCGCCTAGCGCTGCCGCCAAGGGGTCGGGCTTGCGACGGGGAAATATACCAGGTACTGCACGTCCTGGCCTTCATGGACTGAAGTCAGACGTGGCGGCTGGTCCATAACTGGTCCATAATCCGACCCTATTCTGTATCTGCCTGCTCATTGCCGCCTATGGAAC
This sequence comes from Cutaneotrichosporon spelunceum, assembly GCA_030805415.1. Lineage (NCBI taxonomy): Eukaryota > Fungi > Basidiomycota > Tremellomycetes > Trichosporonales > Trichosporonaceae > Cutaneotrichosporon > Cutaneotrichosporon spelunceum. The sequence goes on from BTCM01000005.1 coordinate 284,680, forward strand.
ATGCAGAACAGGCCCATGCGAAGAGGCAGACACGTCAATCAGATATACTGCAATAGATTAGAGCATCCTCCACAGCAGCATGCTTCCTACAGGTGCCTGAATACCCCGACGAAAAACGAGGAAACTCCGCACCTTGGATGCCACAGTCTAGTATGCAGTACTCGACAGATGCATTTGCTATAAACCAGGGACGAAGCCTATGTCGCCATTGCGCTGTCTTGCATCTCTGTACAGAGTTGATGTATGGCCTACATGACGTTCAGTGACGATTTCAGTAGGCCCGCCGCTCTCCACCGTACTTTTTCTCGGTAACTTTGTGACCTAGGAATATTTAGAGGGAGTTTGAAGAACATGATGAACATGAGGAATCGAATCTGATGGTTGACTATGGTACCAGTGTCGTGCGGTAGCATGAGGTGCGGCAGTCTGCCATTAGTCGCTGCGTTCAGTGCACTTTCTACTTGTACACCCCTGTCTCACCATGCCTCAGACTCGGCACTTTGTGGATTGGGGCTGACGACGCTGCTCCTAGATGATCGATGTGTACCCCGCAGCCCCGCAACCTCGCAACCCTGCGCGGCAAATATCGCTTACAGCCACTCGCTGAGGGAGGGCAAGCGCCCGCCCACCTCACGCAGTGCGAGAGAATAGTTTCCAATGGCAACTTGGCGGAGTGGTTAACGCGATTGACTCGAATGTCTCAGGCGATCAATTTCCTTCGGGAGCGCATGTTCGAATCATGCAGTTGTCGAAACCTTTTGGTTTGGTGGAACCGTTGTTTTCACACGGCTTCGGAGGCTTCACCTGGCCCGTGGACTGACTGGTCGACGGCCCGTTTCGGAGTGGACGCACTGTTCAGTCGGAGATGCTGACGAGCAGTTCCAAGGCCCTTGAAAGCTGTGTTCGTGCCTCCGGTTAAAACAACGCCACTTCTCGGATGTCCTCCATTCCACTAATATCAGCATTCTACTTGGTTTGGAGCAAATAGGGGTCGGGTCTCAATTAGGAATCGCTCTACCGATCTCAGGCCCGTACTGGATAACGTGAGGAAGGAGTATCTAGGGGATCGGACTCGCTGCTATGGCGTAGCAGTCGACCGTACTGAGGGCACAGAAGAGCTTGGGTGGTTCCTTCTCGCTGATCCGCCACCCCTCGAAACCTGGGCCTCGTACCAGAATGTGACAGGAATGGTCTCCTGGTGGACGAACGTGACGTGCACCCGGACCGCTGCCGCCACCAATAAACGCCAACATGACCACCGTAACTTTGGACGATCGCAACGGGTGCTTTGCCTTGGAGCAACGGGTGGTTGACACCTTCTCAAGGATGGGGCAGTCGCGGACGGGGCGTGACTGGAGCACAGAGGCAGTTGTCACAGTTAGAAGCAAGTGACATTGTGGTTGGGCGTAAGATGCTTCAGAGTCCCAGAAGCACCGTGACTTTCCTTCGCGATGGTCAAACGCCACACGCACGTCGGGCACGCGCGGCCAGTGCAGGCATGACATCGAGTGGGCTCGACGTGGGAATCTGGCGCGCTTGGCAGCAGCTTCTCGTTCCACAACGAGGGGAGGGGCGCATAGGATTGCGTCTGTCGACGTGGCGGCAGTTACCTGCCCAAGAGGCCTCGAACGACGGGGGGACAAGCACCGACCAATGCATCCGAGGGCGCCGCCAAGCGTCGTACGCAGCTTCTCAGGCTGATAATAGTTTGACGGTTACAGCCGTTGATGAAACGCAACTGGCGGCGGCGGCGGTGTCTGTCACGGCACCTCAGCGACCACACGACCCCTACGGACCATCCCCGTTATCTCGACCAACACTGCTTCCATTCTTCTTGCCCTTCCTCTTCCTCAACATCCACGCATCCCTCTCCATCATGGGCGAGAACCGAACCCGCCTCGGCACCGACCTCATCCCCGGCCCCGAGCCTAGCATGCGTACCCCGGCCCACTCGACCGATGCGGTATCCCCACGGAGCCGACCCGTCACTCTAGCACTCGACCACATGGCGTACCCGCAGATCATGGACGCCATCTTCGCGTCGTCCTCTCCCGGTGCGCTCATTGTCCTCCGCGCAACGTGTACCGCCTACCGGACGCGCGCCAACGTCATCCTCAACCGCCACCTCGCGCTGTCCGACACCTCTCTCCGTTCGGCCCTGGGCCCATGTGTGCCCGTGCCCGTCCTCCGTCCCGAAGTGCTCGACTGCTTCGCCCACTGGTCCCTGCACCCTGGGCCACATGTGTACGCTGCCGCCGGGACACCGACCCTGCGCATGCGCGACGGTCCGTTGTCCGTGATCGACATCATCGCGCCCGCTACCGTAATCGTGTTCGGGTGGGAGCGCATCGAGCGCGAGAAGCGGTGGGTGATGGTTGGCTCAGCGCCGAGCGCCTCGCCAGTCGAGCACTGCACCACTGTTCGCAAGGTCGTCGTTGTCATCGACGGCGTGCCCGACTACACGTGCTATGCGCGCGGCATGGTGCGCGCGTGGCCGAGTATCAGGGACATCACGGTCATCTACGTCCCCAAGCCCCCTCTCCGAGCTGCCGGAAGTGCGGTCACGCTCGACAGCAAGGTCGGGAGAATCCTGTACGAGATGAGGGGGCATGTCGAGGTGCAGGAGGTGGGGCTGCGCCTCACGTTCGTCAATGCCGATGCTATGCCGCCGGACGCGTTCCCGGACGCGGGGCTCGTGGATTGCTGGGCGCGCGACATGGTCAAGAGCGGCCCCAGCAAGTGCGACGAGTGGAACTGGGGTCCGCGGGAACGTACGCTTCGCGACTACGTCGCAGTCGCACGCAAGGCACATGGGCCGGTAGTGGACGAGGTGGTCAGGTTCCTCTCCCTCGACGAGTATGAGCACGAGCTCGGACCCGAGGCGTTCGCGCTCGAGACCGACCCGGAGTTTGTGCTCGGGCAGCCCGACGTGGGTATCTGACTGTCGTTGTACTGCATCGTCGTTATCTTGGCATGTATGTGTGAAGAGTTTGAAGACTGTCCGAGGGTGAGAACGCCAATGCGGGATTCCGCCGCTTTAACGTCACCTTCCCTCCCCATCACAACCGGGAAAACACTCGTGGCAGGGCATCGTGTTCTCAAACCACTCAATCAGCCTCAAGTTGCCAATGACCCAAGCCCATGGTTTTCTCTCAGGCGCTTGGAGAACAGAGTTGAACAGTGGCCACCGTTTCCGGTTACTCACACTTGGGACCTGCCAGCGCAAAATGGGCACGCCGCGGTCAAGTTCAAGACACGTCCGTCGTAAGTGCTGCCGTACAGCTTGTATAGGGGAGCGTGGGCCACGTCTGAGTGTGTTAGTACAACTCACTGATCTCAGGAGAAACTCTAGCCGTGAGTTCTGTGGACAATCTAGTCCATCGATGGCGTTAACTCCTCCTACCTTGTCCCACTCCACAGATGCGTACATCACTTCTATTAGCCTACAAGTTGGCCTTGCGCCGCTCCAAGCGGTCGACGAACTCGATGTGCTCATGCTCCGGCTGCATGGCGGGGCCGTTGGTACGCAGCTCCTCCGTGACCCACGAGTACAGGCCCCTTTTGATCCCTCCCCAAGCACCCATTGCAACTTTGGGGAGCTGTTCCTGCGCGATCTCGATCGCGCGCCCCGTCACAGCCGCCGGGTCTTCCTCGTTGCTCACGGTCTCGTCGACGAATCCGGCAACCTGCGCCTCATGCGCGGTCCAGCGCTTGCCCATCATCGTGTCGCGCAGGACGTTGGGTGTGAGCTTGGCCCGCAGGATGGCACCAGAGCCCGTCTGGAGGGGGAGGCCGATGAGGAGCTCGTTCATGCTCATCCAGCCGGCCTTTGTGCCCATGACGCGGAAGTCGCACGCGAGGGCGAGGAGCATGCCGCCCGCAAAGCCTGGGTTAGCCGGCCGGGATTTTGGGGTACGCACAGTGGCCCGAGATGGCGGCGATGGTCACGAGCGGGTAGTTGAGTATGCGAATGAGCAGGGGTGTGACATACTCTGCCGTCAGCAAGAGCGTGCGTGAGCCCACACACGGTCCTTGAAGCCGGGGCGCGTGAGGAAGGCGGGGATGAAGCCGTTGCTCCAGAACTTGGCGACGTGCGAGTCGAAGACGACTGCGCCGCCGGCCTTGTCCGCGTCCGCCTTGCCCTCGTTCTTGGTGCGCCACTCAGCCTCGACTTCGTCTAGCCGGAGAGCGAGGAGAGCGAGCATCTCCATCGACAGCCGGTTGTCGGGCTTGCGCTCCATGCTGAGGACCCAGACGTTGTCCTCGGGCCGCGAGATGGTCACCGAGGCAGGCGAGTCCATGACGACGGGTGGGCCGGCCATTGTGTGTAGTGGGTCGGGGTTGGGATAGAGCGAGAGAAGGACGTCGAGGGTGAGAGTGAGTGGGAGATGTTGGGCAGAGTGGGAGATGTTGGGCAAGGGCAAGGGGAGGATCCAGTCGGCGTTCGGCCAACAAGTTGCCGGGACCAGGTACAGGCGGCGGAGTTGGCCGAAGCGCTCAACAACTGATAACCGAGATTACTCGTCCACGATTAAGTCGACTGCCATTCATCGCCCCTCCGCCCGCCACACCTTGTCACATAGCCCCACGCGCACATGTGCTCAGCCAGTGGGGCTGTGGTCGCTCCATAACTCTTCGATCCCAAGAGCCTTGTACGTGACAGCCAACATTCCTCGGCGGCCATAGCGGTGCACCCTCGGTGCTAGATGGGTCCCGTTGCAGAGGTTGCCACAATCACCTGACGAGCCGCTCCGACACTACTTTATCTGAATGCCGGGCTCGTCCCCAAGAGCAGGCCGAAGGCGAATCAGCAGCGGCAAGACGGCAGCGCTCAGACCAGCGGGGGAGGCGCGGCAGATTGTGCCCAGTGTATCGGGGCTGTGCCCGCCGAGGTATATGAGGCATCTGATGAGATCCATGCCGCTTCGCTTCCGCACCATACTCCGCACTCCGTTGGGAGAATGTCGTTGCAACAGGCAGAGTGGTCGACTCAACTGGCAATTATATAGCCTGACCTCCAGCTTCTCGCCATCGCTGACCCAATCTCTCTCGGCACCACCATGCTCTTCCTTGCCCTCCTCTCTCTTGCCGCGGCCTCGCCCACCCCCCGCGCCTTCATCCCGCCGGGCGCGTCGCTCGTCTCCATTCACCCACACACGCACGCAGACAGGTGCCTCGACGTTGCGGGTGGTGTGCATAACATGAACGACGTCGTGATGTGAGTACCTTGTGGCTCTGTAAACGCGTTCACACCAGCGCACCCTGCTCCGACGCAGCGTCGCAGCAGTGGTACGTCCTGCCCGGGGCGCCCACATACATCCTCAGCAGTGTGGACCACACTCTCTGTGTCGACGCCGGTACCAGTGAGTCCATACTGTCGCTGGGCTGACCCAGATCCCCTCGCTGGCTATCATCCATCGAACGGCGCAGGGGCCAAGCTCATGCTGTGTCCCTCGGACAACTGGCCCAGTCCGTACGACTCGCCGGACGGGCGCAAGTGGCGCTACAGCGGACAGTTTACGCAGTTGAACACCAGTGAGTTGGTGCTGGGTTGCACTGACGCAGATTTCTGCCTCGACCTTGCGGACGGGAGTGTTGGCGGCAGGGTGCAGATCTGGGACTGCCATGATCAGTGCCACCCGGACTACAATAACCAGGTTGGTTGCGGCGGCGTGGCTAGCTGACAGCAGGTGTGGGACTTTACCTACCACTAGGCATCAACGCCGCCCTGTGACCAGTAAGGACAATGCCAAAGTGCACACTGGATGGACATGGACATTGTGCGCGCTGGAATGGACAGCTTGGACATTGATAATGTACTGTACTTGATGTGACACCGTTCTGTATCCAATCGCACCTGTCCAGACATTGCATATCACAGCCGCTGAATCACAGCGCGTTACCTCGTCCGTACCAGCCTTCCCAAGTCGGGCTTGATCCCGTGCTCGCCTGCTCCGTCGCGCGCATGAGCCTGTCCGCCGCCGCCTCCCCAGCCGGCGGCGTCTCCGCCGCGCCCGTGCGGGCCAGATTATCAAAGCTCGACCAGACACGTTTGACCAGACGCGCCTGGTTGCTCAAAGCCATGGCCCGGAGAGGTGTCCTTGGTGGAGACGGGAGGGGAGTTGGGGAGACAGGAGGAGGGAGCAACGATGCTCCGCAAAAACGGAGCAAAGTGGCTCCGCAGGCTTTCGTACCGTCCGTCTTGCCACCTGGTCTTCCGCCACGTCGCATGAGATAACCAGCAGGAGGAGGGGAGCGACTCTGCCAGCCATACACGCTCACTGGATCTCCTGACTCGTCAGCATACATCAAGTACGGTCCACGCTAGACGGCCTGATTACACGCGTGAGTTGTTGTACCGTACCAGCTTGCCCAGTGTCGCCTCGCCGTGCTTACAGGAATGCCCTACGCTCACGGCGTGAATTAGCAGGGCGCGCTCGTTCTTCGGACGCGATACATGGGCACGAGGACCCGAGGACCCGAGGAGCCCAAGAGGATCTGTACGTCCTCGAGACAGAGGCATTGAACGAGTCTGGCGTGGACGAGTCTGGCGCGTAGGCGTTGGATCAAAGTACGTACAGTACATGGCTGCGCTCCTCCGGATGAGGGTTGTCAGAGTATGCCGTGCAGACCGGGGCTCGGTTGTGAATGGCCTGGCCAGCCCTCCGGCTCGTCCCGGCACGCCAGGCGACGTCTCCTCCGCGTACGCGGCTAGAGTATCGTCACTGGGTAACCAACATCGCACAAGATGTCCACGGACGAGCGACAAGCACCGATCACCTGCACACGGGAGGTGAGTGACGAGTGACGCGGTGAATGCGGTTGATGGCGCGGATTCTCCAGCTCTGTTCTCCGGTCGAAACACCGAAACGGATATTCGAGCCCCCGTCATCCTCATGTACAGGTTGAACGGTTGCCTGATATGCTCTCGGAGGCTCTCGGAAGCATGCGCATGCGACCACGTCGCCCAGCGTGCGCTGCGTTAGCTGAGAGACAGACCTCACGTGCGGCCGTTGTTGCGCCACCCCACCCATTTCGATCTCAGGGCCAGAGGGCCAGGCCGTCGCGGCCGGATGCCGGATGCCCCGCATCCCCTGGGTTTCAATTGTTTCAATTTCCACCCCGCTCTGCCCACCACACCGAGCCACTCAGGCGACCTCGGCCGTCCAGAGGCAGCTACGCCTGGCCTGTGACTGACAATGCGACATCAGCAGGCGGGCAGTGGTGCCTGGAACCCAAGCCAGGCGCAGGCACAGTCCGATTCTAACCACGATCAGCTGCTCGATTCCAGGACTGGTCGACATTTCGACTCGTGGCAACGAGGTGTCACGGTGAAACGGACAGTACACGCCGTCTCTTAACACTGCTCTGGTTGTACTGAATGAATCCATCTGCCTTACACACTAGCGTCTCACCCTTGTCCAGCACGCCGAGCTCTCTCCGATCTTCCCACCCCTGCCCGCTCTTCGCACGCATGAACGCTATGCCGACGCGCCCACGGCCCCGCCGCATGCCGCCGTACGCTCCCCGTACCGCCTGGGCCAACTCCCGGTCCCCCTGCTACCCAGGCGCGAGCACGCCGATCACCCCCTCCCCAACCTCTCAGAACGGGAGCTGGCAGTGGGCGCGCGCGCTGCGCAGGACATTTGGTCGAGGCGAGAGCGCATAGGCGACAGCAGTCTGGGCCAGGGCGTCAGGCGGACCGCCGTCTCCCTATCCAGGTCGGCGGAGAGACAGATGTGTATCACCACCACGCACCACGGTAATTATTGCATGTATTGTTACGGAGACGGATTAGTCCCTCGGACCTCGGATCGACTCGACGCAGGGATAAACGACGGCAGGGATAACTCGGACTAGGACGAGGATGGGTCTGAGAATGTGGAGAATCTGAGAATTTGAGAGGATATAATCTGAGAATGTATAGCTTGTTGCATCGCGCTCTTGCACATGGATGGCCTGCTGTGGCGATGGTAGCGAAGAGGTGAGACTGGTGTCATTCAGTCTTTACACTCTCATATCCCTTGCGCGGCCTCGCCAAGACCAGCCAGCGGCTGGGTAACCCGTTATAGACTGGACAGGCCGCACTAACATCCACCCATTTACGGCTGTCCTATCGTGTGCCTGTTGGCGTTATCTATTGTGCAAACAACTCGAGTCATGCGGTGTTGAATCTAGACAGGCGCACTTTTCTGGATCTGTGCACACGATAGCCAGCAGCCACCCAGCCAGCAACGGCGCTAGGCAGTATAAGACTGCGACAGCGACGGCCACCTCCCATCCTCATCCGCCATCCGTCGACGCGCGCGACCCTCCTGGATCCTACGTCCCTCTCTTCGGGCACAATGTCCCTCTCTCCGGTCGCATCCACCTCGTCGTCGTCGGCCGCGTCGACCGCGTCCTCGCTCTCACCCTCGTCCGTCTCGTCGCCCACCGCGTCCTCACTCGACCTGCACTCGCTCTCGGCGCTGCCCAACCTCTGTCTCGTCATCACCCCCAATCCCACGGACCCCAATCCCCAGCGCGCCAACTCCAGCTCCAAGCCGAGATCCATGCGCGTCGCGCCCGCCGGTCCGCACTCGCCCGCCGCGCCGCTGTGCCTGCCCCCCGCTCGGGGCGGCGAGCACGTCTGCACGCCGTTTGGCAGCACGGGCGCGCTGTGGGGCAACGACGTGTGGGCGCGTGCGTTCGCCCACCGTCGCGGAGCTTAGCATAGATTGATATGTACTGCATGTATCCAACGTCCGATTGACGACGTCATCCGCCACGGTCGGATGGGGAATGTGGCACGGTGTATTTCTGTCAAGGCACGGGCCGCGGTCACATGGACGACGTGAGCGACAGCGCGAGTGAGCCTGAGACGAGACTGCTGGATGCATACTAAGACCGAGGGTAATGAAGAACAATCGAGCGAGGGCCGGTCGGTGGGCGAGAGCTGCGTCATCTAATGCAGTGATGACATGTCAGCTGGCCCCTTGCGCTGAGATGCAATCGACTGTAGTTGATCACATGGCTGGCTGGCTGGCGCTGGGCCACCCGCCCACCGCGGCCGGCGCTGTCTCGTGACCCCGTTACGTGGGGGCACGGCGGTTCGTGGTTGGGTGGTAGATCTGATGGCTGGTTGCCGGAACGATATAAACCCCTCCCACCCCCCACCTGCGCCCACAGAACCGTACTCTGACCAACACACCAAGCACACACCAAGCACACCAAGCACACCAAGCAGACCATGGCCATCCTCGAGACAACCGCCGAGCAACTGGCGAACCCTGCCGCGGGGCAGCGCCGCAGCTCCCTCGCCGCGCTAAAGGACAAGCTAGCCGGCCACGGTGACCACTCCCACTCCCACTCCCACTCCCACTCGCACGAAGCCAAGGCCGACGAGGCAGCGCAAGACCAAGGGCAAGAGAAAGAGCACGGACACGGACACGAAGGACATGCGCACCCCCACTACACGGCCCAGCCAACGAGCCCGGCCCGCAGAGGCTCGCTCGCCCTGGTGCACGACAAGCTCACGTTCTACCACGAGGCACCCAAGGACGGGGAGCTGCCCAAGCCCAACGTCCGGGAGACGACGGCGGACGAGATGTTCAATCCGCCCCCGCAGGGGCGCCGCTCTAGCTTTGTGCAGATGTTCACTGGCCGCAAGTGAGGAGTGTAATACAGTAGGACAGGCATAGAGATGGGAGATGCAACGGATGATCACGCTTTGTTGCCTCTGTCTTTGTCTTGTCTCTGTGCTGCCTTGCCGCTGCTGGCTGCTTCTGCGCTGGCTGTTTCTGTGCTGCCTTTGCTGCCGACTGCCTCTGTGCTGCCTCGCGGTTGCTGGGTTGTTGCTTTTCCTGCCTGCATGCTGGCTACGCTGCATGCTGCCTGCTGCAATCAGCCTGCTTGCGACCTGCTGCCGGCTACTGCCTGCTGCCCACTGCGCTGCCGCTACCTGTCGGCATTCCATTGGACCTCGTTGGCATTGGACCTCGCCGACTCGCCTCGGTCATGGTCAGCTGAGCCCAGGGAGCGAAGAGTCAGGAGCGCCGCAGGAGCCAGGAGCGCCACAGTGGCGACCGGCCCCCCAGTGGCGACCATGCCCGTGCACACGCTGCTGTTGACACGGGCGACCACGACCACGAGCCCGGACCGAGTGGAACTAATATCGGCCGCCTCAATGCCGTCGACAAGGCTACGCATCCGCCTCGGTAAATCCGTCCCGGGCAGCCTAACACTAGGGACGTCAAGTGTGGCCGGCGCCCCGGTACCATGTACGCAGCGTATGATGCAGCGTGAAGAAATGAAGAGCTAACTGTGACAGTGCGCTGTACATGACTGATGCTATCTAATACCATGGACGGCGGCGCGCTTCATTGACCGAGCGCCGGGTCTTGACACGAGCTGGTTTGGGAGGCTGGAGTCAAGGCAGTTGCGCCGTGTCGTGCTGTACCGCTCATTGTATGTCGTGCGGTGTGTCCATTGTATCCGCTAGGTCGTGCAATCAGGTGGTCCGCCAGGCTGGACTCAGGACTCGGCAGGCGGCGCGCGCTGGAAGAACGACGTGATTTTGGCCTGCCCGTCAACGGGTGCCGTCTTGTCGTGCTCGGGCCCATCTGCCCTGCTACCGGAATTGCTGTCGCTCAACGACCGGCCGTGGTCCTTCTTTGGCGAGTCTCTCAGCGGTGCCGTGGTCTTGAACTCGGCATTGAACGCGCGCATGACCTCCTGTTTGGGTGACCTGTCGTAGATGGCGAACACGACCGAGTCGAAGCGCCCATGGAAACGGCCTCCGGGCTTGAGTAGGTCATGGAACACCTTGGCGACGTCGGTTGGCGAGTTGCGGAACACGCCGCATCCCCAGGCGCCGAGCACCAGCGTCTGCGCGCCGTGAAAGGCACACAGCGCCAAGACGCGAGCCGCGCGCTCTCTCATGATCTGAAAAACCTGGCCCACGAGGCCAGGATTGTTCTTCGCAAGCGCGCCATAGTTCGGGGCGGGAGAGGTGACAAAGTCCACGGTATAAGGTTGGGGAAGGAGGTCGCCGCCCGAGGTGCGGTAAACGGGCACGGATGGCGAGTAGATCATGCGGTGAGAGTAGCGTCCGTCAGCGCGCTGGTGTGCCGCGTAGTGGTCAGGCGCCTGCAGTAGCGTCGTGTAGAGTGCCGAGCTGCGGCAGATGTCCTCCTCCTGCGCCTGAGCACCACCAAGGTATCCGCCTCCAGGGTTGCGCGCACTCGCGAAATTCAGGACGACGATGCGCGGCGCGCCCTCGGCGTGCAGCCGCTCTGCAGCGGCCGACGACGCCTCGTCGGTGACGGTGACGGATGTGGGCTTGTTGGGATTGGAAGAGGACACTGTTGTGGACAGGACGTTGTCGATTGCAGCCAGATCATAGGAGGCCACGAGGCGCTTGGCGTTGGAGACGAGAGAGGAGAGGTCGACTGCGTTGCCGGTTGTGGGGGAGGGGTACCAACCCTGTTTGATGAAGGCCTCGTTCTGTGAGGAGAAGGCCCTGTTGGCCGTGCGCGACATGGCAGGCAGCAAGTGCGATGGGGTGGAGAGGAGGAAGAGGATGTGTTGACAAGTCGACAGAGACGGAAACGGGCCGAGGTGACGCAACATGAGCAACACCGCTTCGATTCCGTCCCGGATCCGAAGTGCTTTTGTTGACTTTCGAGTCTGAACTGACTCTCGACCAAGTCGACGAGCACAGCCTGAAGCCTGGCGACAGCACGCTTGCCACCAATGACATGCATATCACTTCTTCCTTGCATCCTACATCCGGCTATGCCCCGCATCCCCGCTCTTGGGCTCCACAATCTCCCGCTCCCGGTTGAACGTCACGGTCAGTGTCTCCCGCTTGGGCCTCACGTCCCCAAACACCTCGTACGTCGGCATGTATCGGTCCACGAATGCCTTGACCTGCTCGTCGCTCATCCCCTGGCCCCCATTCTTCTCCTTCATCCGGTGCTCCTGCTCGGTGCGCCACTCGTATACAAAGTCGAAATCCAGGGGCGTGATGCAGACATGGCAATCGAACAGGGGCCCAATCCGCGCCTCTACCTCTGCGAGGTTGTGGTTGAGCGTCTGAATGCTCGCAAAGTCATGCTGGCTGGCCGTCTTGCCCTTGGCCCACCGCTCACGGGCAAGGGATTCGGGGAGCGGCCCGTAGCCAAGCGACCAGCCCTCGAGGACAAAGACGTCGAGCCTCTGCTTCAGTGGCACCAGGTGGCCGCGATCGCCCTCCCCGCCGTGGAGCGACTTGTCAAAGGTCGGGAGGAAGAGGGGGCTGCAGGGTGAGAGAGGACGGGAGCGCAGCGACTGCAGGACATCCGCGAGGAGGCCGAGGTCGTGCGTCCCCGGAGGTCCGCGGCCTTGCAGCATTGCGTTGTCGGGGTGAGCAGCCGCGACTGCCTTGAGGCCGGCGTGTGTGAGGTAGAAGTCTGCTGTCAGCGCGCTGGGTGGATTGGGTTGCGTTGGTATCAGCCAGGACTCGTGCCAACCTGCACAATTGCCCCTTGCCCACCACGTCCGACTCACCATCCATCGATGCGACGGCGCACTGCATGCCCTGGTCGCCGAGAACCTCGACAACCTCGGCTGCAAGAGTGCTCTTGCCTGTCATCAGCCTTAGTGTACAACCCCTCGAGGCCAGCCCGCTTACCACACCCCTGCGGCCCCTGCATGGACACGAGCAGAGGCCGGTCCGCCTTGAGTTGTTTGCGCTGGGCGACGAGGAACGAGGCAATACGCCCCGCCTTGTACCGGATATGCTGGGCCGCGGTCATCGTGCGAGAGATTGAGCTCATGTCTGGAGTGAGCTGGCTGCAGTGGCGAGTCAGATGAGTGCAGAGGCGAAGGAGAGCGGATGGACAACATGGGCGACGTCGTCGTCGACCATGGAGCGGAGCGGAGCTGTTGATCACGTGACAGCGGAGCAGGGTAGGTCCGGGTGAGGATGCTGGACTTTGTCTCACGGGACAGTCTCGGAACGATCTTGGCTCCGGACTCTCTTCAATGGACTCCAACCTCTCGTACGAACGCGGCCGGTTTTACATCTCTCCCGTACGTACCCTCCCTCTGCCAGCTCGCGGTTGACTCAAGACTGGTTTCCCGCGCTTCGCTGGCTCGGCATCAGGCGCCTTCCTGGCCGACACGGTGAGCGCGCAGGCCGCGGACGCTGCGGCCCTAGGCATCGAGCAGACGCTTGCGAGCCGCGCAGCCGACGAACCGGACGAGAGCCTCCTGTACGAGCACTTGAGCCTGCGTGCCTCCGACCTGCTTGTCCCAGGTCTTCGTGCCGCGCTAGAATCCTACTTTGAGTCTTGGCATCCCCTCTTTCCCTTCCTGGATGGCGCGTACGTCCTCTCCTCCTACGAGGCCGCCGTCACCGCCGCAGCAGCCGGCACAGGCGGTCAGGTGTTCCCCGCCCCACCCGCAGAGGGCTTGGCTCTTACGGCGATCTTCAAGGCCATCGTCGCAATTGGCGACAACGGTGCCGCCGCGCGCGCAGGCTTCCCCCTCCTCACGTCAACCAGCCAGGCGACAATGCTGAGCCACCTCGTCCTCAGTGCCTGCCAGGGAGGCAGCATCGATGACCTCTTTGCTATCCAGGCTCTCGTCGCCCTCATGCTCTTCATGTACATCTCCCGTCACCTCAGGCCAGCTATGCACCTGAGCGGCACCGTGACCAGTACGCCACACCGTCTGACATTGCTAACCCAGAACTCGCCTTCGAGGCAGGTCTCCACCGATGCCCAGACCGGTATCCTGAGACCTTCACTTCTGTCGCCGAGCGCGAGATGCGCAAGCGCGTCTTCTGGTCACTGTACTCGCTTGACAGGCTGCTCACTGCCGAGTTTGGAGTTCCTATCATGCTACATGACACAGACGTCGACACGTGTGTTCCTGGTGGTACTGAGCGACATCCCGTCGTCTGTCCCCCCAGCACTGAAGGTTACTCAGAACGGGAGGGCCAAGAGACGTCCCAAGATCGCCGGAAACGACGGCGCATGAGCGAGTCCCCGCACGACCAGCCGTCGTCTTCACCTCGGCTGCAGGGCCCGAGTGTCGAGAACCACCAGCCCGCGGAACCACAGCGGCAGCGCCTCCTTCCGACCTTTTCTCTTGTCGGTATATCACGCCTAATGGGCCAGGCGATGGAGGCGTTCAACAAGAGCCTGCGCTATCGCTCGATCCAGGCCCAGGAGACACTGCGGTTACGCACAGAGCTCGAACGCTGGTGGAACGACATCGGCTTCGACGCTGACGGGGAGACAGTTAGTCCAGCAGCAGCAGCAGCGCTAACAACAGAGTCCAGACGCCGACGACGCCCGCTCACCTTACAAGACCCTCTTCACCTGCCTGTATCGCCAGCAGGTCATCGCACTCTCTCGGCCCGCGCTCAGTCTCGCTCCGACTGCATTGCAGCATACATACGCACTTGAGACGTGCGTAGCTAGTGCGCGCGTCATTCTGTGCACACTCGCGCGCGAGTTTGATGGCCGACAACGTCGGGCTGTGGAGTGCTGCGGTCTCCCTGGCAAGGACGAGACTGTAGTGTGGCCCGGATACGTTGACATGGTGTTCTTCGCTGCGCTCATCCTCGTCTACGCCGCCAGGCGTGAGGAACCGGACCCTGCTGCGTGAGTGTCACCAATATTGGGCTGACGGCAGGACGCAGCGACTCAAGAGCGACTTGCGGCGCGCGGTTCGAATCCTCGAGATCCTTGCCAAGAGGTGGAGCATCGAACCCTTTGTGGCGGCAGTGCGCGCGTTCCTGGACCCACCGGTGAGTGTTGATTTGGGCGGTGCTCTTCGTGAACGAGGGAGCTACGGATGGTGTAACATCCTCATTGCCACGGGCGCCTGTGCCCTCCCACGCCGCCTTTCTCACCCTCTCCGTGCGTTGGGATCAGGACCCCATCCTGTTACGTCCGATTGCCATCGACAAGCATCGCCGCTGTCTGTCTGAACTTGGCCAGCCGACCGTGGAAGGGTGCTAATGGCAGAAGGACGCTGTCCCAGCTCCGGGAGGCGAGGAACTCTTCAACACACTCCTCTTCGACTTTGACGCTTTCGAGCGCAAGTGGGCCGTGCACCAGAGCCTTCCGTCGAGTCCGAGCTAGGGCAGAGCGTTGTTTGAGGTGGGATGCTCAGCTTGGGCACCTTGGCATTTCAAGATCAAAGTGAGCGCTGTTCGAAGAGTACGTGGCCGTACCGACTCTGTCACCTATGACTTGCGCTGGTGTCCACGCTGTAACTGAAACAGTCCATCACCGTCCTCGGTGGTCACATGCTGGCCGTTCCGGCTTCTGCTTGGCTTGGGGTTTACCGCTCTCAATGGAGAGGGCAAAAGTGAGCATGCAGCAGCTTTTGCCATTGCATCAGGCGTCACCGGGTCACATGGCCTGACTGATTCCTGGTAGCCAGACTAACTGTGGGACGCTAGAGGAGCTAGGTGAGCGGGCACCGATCTCAGACACTAACAGATACAGACGACGTGGCACCTTGATACATCTCCATTCCTTCAACTCACTCCATCAGTCTTCACAACTCTCCATCCTCCATCCACCTCAAACTCCCCGTTACTCTGATCCATGTCCACACGTTCCCTACTCGGTGCCGGCATGGAGCAACCACAGACAGGCGATGAGCCTTCACTCTCGGTCGTGGTTCGTTGTCAACGACCAGCCCTGCTGACTCTAGATCGACCACTCGTATTACCCCGACATCATGGACAACATTATCGCTGCAACCGTACACAGAACCCTCATCCTTCTTCGCGCGACATGCCGTACATACCGCGACCGCGTCGACGCCCGTCTCTCCCGTCACCTCACACTCTCTGTGGATAAACACTCTCGCTTGGATGTGCGCACGAGCTCAGGCCTTCGCCACCCCTTCCTCGGCCATACTAGTCTTGAAATGTTGACAAGCAATGCCCACCTCCCTTCGATTGACGTTGTCGATGTGAGCGCCAATTCTCTCCAGCCCGAGCACACCACCATCATCTCTTCCCTCGTCTCCCGTGCGCCGATAGTGCGAACGTGGCCCGACTGCGGGGTGGCAACCAGCGACCTGCAAGCGGCGCACACGCGTGTAACCTTTGGCTGGAATTTCCATCCCACTCCAACCAGGAGCCTCGACCCACGGCCCAGGGTAATCTGGACCGACGCTGCATCTGTCAGACACCTCTGCCCTTCCAAGCAAGTCTTCGTCATCGACCTCGAACCCAGCAGAAGCCCTCTTGCCGACTTCACTGGTACCGCGCACGATGCGAGCCCTGTTGAAGAGCTGGTCCTCATCTTCAAGCTCGACAATGCGGATACCGATTGTAGTCACATTTGCCGTCTCAAGTTTTCCCACGAGCTCCAATTGCTCTTCGACAACATGCTGGTCTGCTGGAGGCGCGGTCGAGTCCCGACGCTGCAAGTAACCATCGTGAACGTCAGCATTGTGCCGGATAGGTTTGCTAGAACTCTTATTCAGGTCGACACCCTTGTCCCTGAAGCCACGCTGTTTGCGTCGGTGCCAGAATACCTCGAGGTGCTCGACGCCAGTGTGCCTAACCCGAGTGAAGAGAGCAGGCTCACGTTCCTCTCACTCGACGAGTACGAGCAGAAGGTGGGCACGCAGCAGTTCAAGCTCGAGACGGACCCCACTTACAAGCTGTTGTAGATGAGTGGGTGGCCTGCGTAGCCATTCTCTCTCGGAGCCTTGCTCGAGTCCATGTACAGTACGTGGCCCCAGAACACGGCACCAGATGAATGAGTCAGTCTCTGTATCTGAATTGCCGGAGAGCGTTTGCTGCAGTACTGGGGCAACTGGGGCGCCCGCTCGTCATGGCTGAAACGGAGACCGCTGCTGCGTGTCTGAGCGTCGTGCACCCAGATCCCACCGTTGGATCATCCAACTCTGCATCTCTCTAATCTCACATCTCAGCACAACTCGTCTTTCCAACAAGACATCACCAACCTGTCACAAAAGTCTTGCAATCCCAGCACACTACCATCTACACCTGTACCCCAATATGACGCGGCTCTCCTCACGTTGATCTGGCCTTGCGATTACCTAGGGCAGCAAGATGAGCAAGAAGCCACTCTGTGCCGCGGGAGGAATCATTGGACGCGGCAAATCAACCGGGGTGACCGGCTGTGGAAGACGGATGCCGCATGGCGAGCCCACACCACTTACAGACTCGGACATGCTTGCCTCGGGCTCGGAGTAGTGAACCAGGTTGGGCAGACGTGCATTGGAAGGACGACCTGTCGGGTTGAGTTGGTTGCTCGGGTGAGATGGTGCCTGTTCCAAATGCCACGCGGCAATCAGGAGCGGAATGCAGCAATGACGGAGTTTGAGCGGGCAAGTCGCCAATCTCCCGCCCGAGCCCATATCTCGGCGACCTCGAGCAGCCCCCCCACCTCGCCTCGCCGCTTCTCTGCCAAGCCTGCATGCATCCGTGCTGCTATTCTCAGAGCTTCCCCCGGCAGCATCACATATCCTTGCATTTCCCTGCACTCCTTGCGCACGAAGCAGTGGTAGCCATGCAACGTGCACCGAGTGCCAAGCCCGGGTGCCGAGCGGACCCTTAATCGAGGGTCCCGTTTGACACTGGCCCATCGAGCTCTTGGTCCCACCCAGGCGCCAAGTCGGCAAGGCACTTGTCCGCATCTGACGCGGTCCCAGTCCGTCTCCGGTCCGCGTCTCGACGGAGGGCGGAAAAAATTGTCGCCGAGCATGCACAATATTAACGCGCGACTGTGTCTCCCCTCTCTCCTCTTCGCAACAAACACTTTGATGCTCTCGACACCCCTCCCCGTCTCGCCGCCGCCAGCCCCCGCCGCCGTCCTCGTCCGCAATGCTCGCCACCGTCTCCTCCCCCTCCCACCGCCCGGCCGCGCTCAGCAGCTCTCCTGAGGCTGCGTTGTCGTCGACGGCACTCGCCGCGCTGGCGCAGTTCATGGCCGAGTCCCAGGCCCTCGAGGAGATGGTGAGCGCGTACGCGGCCGCCGACGAGCTCGCGTCCTCGTCCTCGGACAAGTCCAACGAGTGGACAATGGACGCCTTCCCCGAGCAGTGGGGCATGAGCCAGTTCTGGAACGATGAGCACACCGCCCGCACGCTCGCGCGCGAGTGCGTGGCCCAAGCCCGTGGCGGCACGATTGTACTCATCTCCTCGCCCTCTGTCTTTCTCATGCTCAAGGTATGTCTACCCAGCTCTGATTGAAATGACTGACAAAAGAAAATGGGGGTCAAGAACAAGCTCATTCTCCTCGAGTTTGACGACCGGTTCGCCGTCTTCCCCGAGTTTCAGTTTTACGACTTTGCCCGCCCTCTCGCCCTCGGCCGCCTCAAGGACGACAAGGAAAAGGCGGCGGTCGTCCTCGTCGACCCGCCATATGTCAACGACGAATGTTTCTCCAAGGCTGCGCAGACTGCTCGTGCGCTCGCGGGCCCAGAGACAAAGTTTATCGCATGCACCGGCTGGGTTGTGCGTCAGTGTGCGGCGAGTGTGCTCGGCGTCAAGATGATCAACTTCCGCCCGGGGCATGCGGGGGGTTTGGCGACCCCGTTCCGCGCATACGTCAATTACGAGAGTCGGAACCCGGCGTTCCAGTTTGACGCCGACCCAGAGGACGGGGATAATGACGGCACCGCGTTTGCGGGCGCGGGCGGGGTAGGCACTGCGTGAGGAGCTGGCACTGCGCGAACAAGTAGAAATAGATTAGATTGTAGATTGGGATTGATTGTTGCCATTCCGCTCCCGCTGGCTGCCGTTCGTTTGGCGTTTCAGTTTCAGAGAGGCGTCGAGGAATTTCATAAACCAAGAAAACTTGAAAATAAATCAGAGATAACTCAGTTTAGCCAACAGTTTAGCCAGATCTAGGCACATATACGTTCCGTCATCCGGAGCACATGGACGCCTTGGGTTCCCTGGACAAGCTGGTCGAACTCGCTGGTCGGCATTGGGTTGACCAGACTAGAAATGCTCTACAAGGCTCGGGTTGGGTTGAGCAGACGATAACACACTGCGGCCGTGTCAGATTAGTGAAAGCAGTCGATAACGCATTGCTGTCGTGTCAGATTAGTGAATGGCTCCGAGGACATTAACTACCGACGAGGGGCTCGGTCTCGAGGACGGGGTTGAGCGTCGTCTGTTGCCCAGTCACCAGGAGGAGATGGACAGTGACCATGAGACTGGGCCCAACCTTGGGAATTTATCGTCCAAGTTGAAACAGGCTAGTCCTAGGGGAACCTGGTCGGAGAACGTGGCGATCAACTCATCCTTGGGGAAGAGGGCGGCGATGACCTTGACCTCGTCCGAGTCCTTGGTACGGTGGTGCTCCCAGTCGAGGAGGACGGAAGCGGTGCCGAGCGTCGCGGCCAGGTACATGCCCCTATGAGAGCGGGTGGGATGCGCAATATCGGTGCTGTCGCGTTGACGGCTGATGACTGGTCATTGCTGGTGGACAAGGTCGGCCGGGGCCAGAGTGTTTATCAGCAGTGATGTCATTCAATGCCTGTTGACTTTACGAGTCGATTTCTCGACCCCAGTTCAACGGGGCTCGCTTTGACGTGCAACATACAGTGGATGCTAAGAGCGCTGGCTGAGAGGCCAGAAGCCTCCTTCAGCCGAGGTCTCGCCGACTCGAGCAATCAATGCATCTGCGCCACTAAGAACTGGCTTATCCGTCCAGTGGGGCCCTCAACTAGTCCGCGCCCACCCGTTCCGAGTACCTCGATGCCGGACCACCTCGTCGTCGCTCGGCAGGATCATGAGGTACACCGCCACGCCCTCCCTGGCCCACGGCGCCCTCCACTCTCCCACAACAACCCACCCGAAGCGGCGGTAAAACGCGAGCGGCCCCTTACTATCGACCACGACATCGAGGCATGGCCGCCCGCCGCCATCACGCGCCGCATCGGTTGCCACGCGCAGGAGCAGCGAGCCGACGCCGCGGCCCGCCCACTCGGGATCTATGAAGAGGACGCTGATGACGCGCACGTCGGATTCGGCACACTCGTGCCCGGCCGCCCAGCGGGTCGTGAGCTCGGCCTCGTTGCGTGGTCCACCGAGGCCGTGTCGCACGGCCACGTGGCCCAGTATCTGGCCTTGGTGTTCGGCGACAAAGGAGGCAGACTCGCCGGGCCGCTGGATAAAGTCGGGCACGGGGATCGAGAGCGGCCATTTGATCGGGTACTGCGACACGGGCTGTTGCCGGGCTAGCAGGTCGCAGAGAGCGGGCATGTCGGTGGGGAGCCGTGGGCGGATTGTGATCCCTGGCTGGGTGCGCCGGCTGCCAACGTCGGGGGACATGTTGGTGTGAGAGAGAGAGTGGGAGCAGTGATGGGAACAAGTTGGGATGGGGTGGGAGCAGTGATGGGAAAGTCGTAATGGGGTGAGACGAGCGTAGGCCGAGACGAGTGCTGAGACGAGTGCTGAGATGGTTCAAGTCATGTTTCGGTGAGTCACCATGGTCGACGAGTCGAGATTGCAACATCCGCCTCGGCTGCGTCGGCACGGCTCGGCACAGCTCGCTCCCGCTCCGAGACGCACCGCGTGGGTATCGACCCGAGCAGTCTCAAGCAGGCTGCTGGTGATTCAACACTGGGGCCAGCGGCGAGAGTACGTCGCTGCTACTTGCTCATTACTGCCGTTGTTCTCATTCACGGATACTGAGGTACAGCCCTCTCCCTCTCTCCGACCAGATGAACAACCCTCCCGCTCTCTTCATCCAGATGTACAACCCTCCCCCTCTCTCCGTCTAGACGTACAACCCTCCCCGTCCTCGGTCCAATATCACTGTAACAACACCACCAGGCCACTACCACCCTCACCACTCCCCCACCCCCATCCCAATTCCACTCACTGGAAGCGGAAGTCGGGATCGCCCTCGAGCACCTTCTCGCCGCGGTCCGCCTTGCGGTTCTGGGACATAAAGTACAGCCACAGGAGGAACGAGCCGACGGCGGCGAAAGCGTTCAAGCCAATGGTGAGGAAGATGCCGGTCGTGTAGTGTGGGATCTCGGCCTGGCGGAACGAGACCGAGGCGAGAATGCCACCGATGCCTCCCCAGGCAACCACTGTCGCGCTCATGACGGCCCGCTTCGACTGCGAACGGATACACGTCTGGGACCAGGCGGTGATGAGCGGGATGAGGGCTTGACAGCCGCCCGTGGCGAGGAAGACGCCGACGTAGCGCGCGGCCACCTGCTCCTTTGCGAGCTGGGAGAACATGGCGACGCCGACGACGGTGATGACCGCGTTCAGCGCGACCATGTGCATCCGCCAGTTGTACTTGTCGGCCAGCTTGGCCATGATGACGCACGGAATCGGCGAGTAGAACGACGGCGGCGCGGTCAGGATCTGGCTCATCTTGTTGTCAAAGCCCATGCCGGCCAGGATCTGGGGGAGGAAGTAAGCGAGCGCGTAGATGCACAGCGCGGCGGCACAGAAGAAGAGGCCGAAAAGCCAGATGCGCACGTCGGCCAGGTGCACCATGACCTTCTTGAAGGTGAGGTGGTCGTAGACCGCGTCGTTGCGGTCCCGCTGGATCCGGGTGAGGACGATCTCGCGCTCCTTGTCTGTGAGGAACGACGCCTTGTCGGGAAAGTCGATGATGAGGATAACGGCGCAGATGCCGATAAAGATGGTAATCAGGCCGTAGATGATGAATATCCACTGCGTTCAGTTTGCGACTGAAGAAAAAAACCCACCTGCCACCCGTGCAGCCCCCCCTTCGTATGCAGGCTGTCGCCGATGCCCCACGCCATGATTCCCGAGAATGCCTGCAGGAACATGGCCCCAATGAAGAAGTAGGACATGCGCGTCGCCATGAACCGGCGCGGGTACCAACACGAGATGAGGTACGCTGCGCCGGGGAAGAGCGTGGCCTCAAACACACCGAGGAGGGCACGGAGCGCGGTGAGCTGCTGCCACGTCTCGACAAAGCCCATGCCTGGTGTCAGCATGAAGGGGAGGCGACGTACAGAGCATCATGACGCCCCAGAGGACAGTCGCGCCCCCGAGCCAGAGCTTGGCACCGAACTGGCGAAGGCCCGCCTGCGACTAGGCGTCAGTGGAGCGTGGATCAGCACGTACCGGCACCTCGAGGATGATGTATGGGATGAAGAAGGCGAGCGTCGCGATCGAGTAGCGGTTCCCGATCTGGAGCTGCAGGTCTATGACCATCTGGTTCTGGTTGGCTGCACGCGCGAGCGCGAGGTTGGCCCGGTCCATCGCCGAGACCTGGGATTAGCCACATACGCCTATTCAGAGGACACGCACGAGATACATGAATGTGAGAATGGGGATGAGGCGCATGTCGATCTTGCGCATAACCCGCTTGACAGCCACGGGGTCGAAGCCTTCGTCGATGTCGACGACGCCGTCGCTGACCGCCTCGACGTGCTCCCCCCCCTGCAGCGCGTACTTTTCGGTGGCCTCGATGTGTTGGATCTCGCCCGAGTTCTTGTGGGTGGACATGGCGGAAGTGTGCACTCGTCTCATCAAGCCAGCTGGTATTTGAGGCAGTGGCCGCTCTTTGGCGCGTGATGGCATCGTGCATGTCTAACCGGCCATCAGCGTCATAGAGACAGCTTGCATGTGACATCCACAACTCGAGGTGTCTGCCGTTGCCAGCCAAGTCATCCTGAACCCCACAGGCAGCTACCGTCGGCCATCGCCTGTCGCGCGAGATCCCTCTCCGCGATGGCGCGACGCCCATTCCAAGCATCCCGTTCGGTCACCTCAGCCCTCGGCCCCCGTCCTCGCCTTCTGCTCCTGCCCGGCCACGGGTTCGGAACGTGATTTGAGATCGCGGAACGGACCAGGCGGTCACCTGACCATCTGATCGAGCTCAACACCGAACCCCGCAAAAACAAGACACCGAGGGGTTGTGGCTGCCGGCTGTGGCGTTGGCTTGGGCTTTGTGCTCATGTCATCCGACTGCTAGCATCAGCTGATGCCACTCTCCACATTCCGCCTCTGCCAAGCATGGGCCTGCCCCATGTTGTATCCCCATACCCATTGTGAAGCAGCGATCGAGTAAAACGCTTTGGACGCACTCTCGAGCGATGCAGATATGATTCGGGGTCGGGATCAACAAGCAAGCCCGAAGCCGGCAAGCTCAGCTAGCGACACAGGCAGGGAACGGGCCGTGTCCCAGACTGCGTTGCCTTTCGGGAACGGGAATGCGAACTGCGAACTGCGATGGGCTCCGGACGCCCCGTCTCTGAGGCTGCTCGGCATTCGCGATAGCCCGAAATGGCCGAGCGCACGTGATGATGCAGCCCCTGGCGGCAGCGGCCTTCGCCGCTTTGACAAGCCTCCTGGGCTGGCGTGGATGCTTGGCTGATTGCCGCTGCCAAGGCCTCGGTTGGCAGAGACGCGGGGGCCGACTGTGCAATTCGCAATCGGGTGCTGCGCGGCCCCCGGCCAGCGGAGGGCGCTTCTTTGCCTGGGGCGCGTCCGCTGATAGGCTGCAGACAGCCATCGGCAATGATAACGAGCGAGTTGGGTACAATATCGCACGGTCGGGCACTTGCGGAAGCGCACGCTGTGTTCCGCACATGCTTGCAAGCCAGGGCTGCTGGCGGGCATTGCGTGGAATGTGAGGCGGTGGTTGCCGATGGCTGGCTTGGGCTGGTGACGCCTGCAGCAATGCCCGCATTCTGCTCGACAGCCAACGCGCTTGCATCCGGCTGGGGCGGCGTAGATGATTGAAGAGTCACCAGACATGGTTGTCACAATGGCTACAGTTACGACGTTTGTGTCCTTGCAGTTCATTGTTTGAGAATTACAGTCGATACTTTGAAGTTGTCAGTCTTGGTGCATCAAGTAGGGGCTATGACTTGAATGTTCTGGGCGCTACGATGGTTGACGCGTACCGATATCTCGACAAACTCCGCCGTGGAGAATATGACAACTCGTCACTGGATCACCTGGCTTCTCTGGTAAGTGGTGTCAGTAAGAGTACTCAGCCACCATTCAACATTGACCCAAGTAAGACAGATAAGGCATTCTATAACATCCACGACGCTACACTCATGTTCATGTTGCCTACAAAACTGGCTGCATTGAGGAAACCATGTCTATGTGTGCAGTGTTCAAGTGTCCAATCAATGATGCTACGAGGTTTATCAGCCGAACCAAGTCGTACACGGAGCTCAGCCATGCTACCCAAGTACGCCGTGGAGCGTCTTTTTGTCATTCTTCAGCCGGAACACTTGTCCACCATCACCTCACGCACGAGGTCGACCTCTCTGGGCACGTGGCGTCGATTGAAGAGCCCCCGGTCCGTCGTCGTCGCCAGCTGGACCAGGTGTGGGCCGCCCGTGGCCTTGCGCTGGGAGAAGCAGGGTATCGACTCGGTGTCGAAGCCGAGGACGTCGGCCGCGAGAAGGGATGCTCTCACTTCCGCGAGTTGGTGCTTGGAGTGCGGGTTGGGAACGGAGGAAGCGCCTCGCGCTCTGCCTGGGTTGGCTTGCGGACCCGCCGCATTGTGCCAGGGCTGCAGCAGCGTGTTTTGCACGCTTTCCTCATGCCTCTTCTTCTGCTTGGAGCGTGCGGGCCGACAGGGCCAACGTTGGGTGAGGAGAAAGCTGGATGTGATTGCACGGTCATGCTTGCGAGAGAGAAGGGGATGGAGAAGAACAAGCACAAGTGCTGTCGAGTCGGGAAGCCGGGATGGGTTTGTTTGAGTTCACCCAGAGTGGTGCTAACAACGCATCGAGACGGAGATGGTGCAAGATGAAACGGGTGGATGCTCGAGAATAGAGTACTCCAAGTATCAGTGGTATCTGACACTCGGCGCTGCTGGCTGGGGACATGCTCGATGTCAACTCGGCATCCTTGCTGTCCCAACCCCGTACTCGTCTTGTTCATCATCTTTGCCACTGTCAACCTGTGCCAGCTGCAGCCTACAAGGTGCGCGCCAGCCTGCATACGCACTCAAAGATACCGCCGTGTATGTGCACGCTCTCGCGCTCTCACGCGCGTCCTATTACTAGTGTAGACTTGTAAACAAACAAGAACATGTTCATCATCTCCCTCCGGGTTGACCGTCATCAGATCCATCACCGTGACTCTTCTCACACTCGACATCCGTTCTGGTACCAACCACGACCACCTGCAACCGCTGCAGACTTTGTCAGGCTGTCCCTTCCCACTTGCAACATCCGCGCTTCCCTCAGCAATGGCTGCCATCGACCACCACCCGACTTGACGCGGTGTTTTGGCGTCAACTGGGACGGGGACCTTGAACTCGCGATACTGTGCCACCCAGATCTCCCCGATGAACGACATGCACTCATTCGCGCACTGTCTGCGCCAGACTTGCATCCCCACTTCTGATATGTACGCATTTTCTCAACTACATCTTCCCAGTTGGCATCGCGCCCTAGAGCTTGGCCCCCGGGGCAGCAGCCTTGAGGTAGCCCTGCACGTCGTCCCAGAGCGCGACGGGTGCGTCGAGCGCAGCAAAGTGGCCCCCCTCGAGATGGCGCGTGGCGTGCACGACATTCGCGACGCGCCTGACAAACGGAATCGGGGTGGGCATGATCTCGAACATGAACTGTGAGTATCCGACCGGCTTGTCGATCCGGGCCGGGTACCCGTCGTTCATGTGCCCGTCCATGCCCCAGGCCTGTTGTCAGCGCCAGTCAGGCTAGCCTCGGTGCCAACTCACAGAACGGTACTCCCAGATACACGTGGCGGCCGTGTTCGTGAACCAGTACAGGCTCAGGTCGGCGAGGATGAACCGGACCTTGTCCGCGCGGTCGGCCACACGGATACCCTCGAGCTTCTCGCCAATCCAACAGAGGAGCGCGACAGGCGATGAGTCGAGGACGGCGCCAATCGTCGCGGGCTTGGTCGAGTGCTCGAGCCGGTACCCCTCTCCCCACTGGCGCCACTTCATCCCGCGTGTCATGGCCTGTGCGTCGACCTCGTCCAGCTCGTCGAGCGACGCGCCCTCTGGCACGCCCATGGGCAGGAAGTTGAGGTGGATGCCTGGTGTCAATGCTTCTCACCCAGTACACCAGCCCGACCCAAATGCACCAGCCTGGCCCAGTATACCAGCCCGGCCCAATACACCACTGGCCCAGTACACCAGTCTGGCGGTATACACCCCGCCGCGTGACGGTGCGGCCGACAACTCGGAGACCTCGAGCGACCACTCACCGAGGCAGCTCTCAAAGCGGGCCAGCTGACGGGTGACAAAGCTCCCAATGTCCCCGCCCTGGGCGTAATATCCCCTGCCGGCGTCGCGGCCGAACCCAAGGCCAGCCATCATGCCGTCAAGCACGGCCGCGTTGTCGAGGCTCCCGAACGCGAGGTCCGGCGGCGGCGGTGAGCTGAACCCGAACCCAACGAGCGCGGGCACGAGGATGTGGTTCGGGAGCGTCGCCGGCGTGTACTTGGACTTGATGTGGTTGAGCATCGGCACAAACTCGAGCACGGAGCCTGTGTAAGCCGAGTAGAGAGAGTAAAAACGACTCACCAGGCCAGCCATGCGAGAAGACGACGGGCACTGCGTCGCGCCGCGCACTGAACAGTGCGAGGAAGTGCACCCGGTACCTGTGGCCCTTGTACTCGACCGTGGCATGGTAGGACGGGAAGGACGCAATCTCGGCCTCGACAGCGCGCCTAGTGTCAGCGTGGTGTCATACAGTGTCAGGTGTGGATATGGGATCCGAGTCGATTGCTATGAGGGCCAGGAGGACACTGCGGGAGGACACGGGACGACGCACCAGTCAAACGCGCGCCACTTCTCAGACATGTCCGAGACCCAGTCATGGCTCGTGCCGAGGTGGGCTGGGCCGTTGGTGTTGTCCCACGTGCGTGCGCGGGGGGGTGCGTACGCGAGGCGGTGCCGCAGGTCGGCGATTGCGGCGTCGGGGACATGGGGGTGGAACTCGACGACGGGGATTGTGGGCGTGTGGGGGAGCGTGTAGAATGACATGGCTAGCCGAGTGGGGGCAGGGGTGAGCGTGCGAGTAGAGAGACGAGATGGGAGTGGGAGACGATGTGATTCTGGGCTGATATATCGTTGCCGGGTATCGCTTTGCCGTGGTGCGGTCGTGGCCGAGACAAGCCATACCTCCGAGCCAGACTGCCCTCGCCATCGTCACACCGTGCATGGCCACGGCAGCTTCTAATGTCTACAGCGCTCTTCGCATTCGTTATTCATCACGCCTCGCACGCTCCACGCGTACAGCCTAGTCCGAGTCCGAGTCCGAGTGCTTCTTCTTGTGCTTGTTCTTCTTCTTGCCGCTGCTGTCCGAGTCCGAGTCCGAGCCCGAGCCGTGCTTCTTCTTGTCCTTCTTGTCCTTTTTGTACTTTTTCTTGTCAAACTTGTCGTCCTTCTTGTCCTTCTTGTCCTTGAAGCCGCCACCAATCGAGCTAGCCAGGCCGCCCATGCCGCCGCCTCCTCCTCCACCGCCAGAGTGCCCGGCACCCTGGCCGGCAGCGTAACCTCCCAGCGCGCCGACGGCAGCGCCAGCAAGACCCGCAAGGCCCATCTTGGCTCCGCCGTGCGACGACTTGTCAGCCGAGTGCTGCTGCTGCTGCTGCCCGGCGTTGTACGCTGTGGTCAGCTCAACCGTGTCGACCGGCTTACGCTGCTGGTGCTGGTAGCTGTGCTGGCCTTGCTGCTGGTAGTTTTGGCCATGCTGCTGGTGCTGACCTCCCTGCGCGCCATACTGCTGGCCGTGAGGAGCGCCCTGGCCAAACTGCTGTTGCTGGGGTCCCTGTCCGTACTGCTGCCCGCCTTGCTGCTGTCCGCTGTACTGCTGATGGCCGCCGTACCCCTGCTGGCCCTGGCCGCCGTACTGCTGCTGGCCGCCGTACCCCTGCTGACCGCCGTATTGGCCCTGCTGGCCACTGTACTGGCCCTGCTGGCCTTGGTCATACTGCGGCGGCTGGTCCTGGTTCTGGTTGTAGTATCCGGCCGCCTCGCCCTGGGGCGCGCCCGCGCCCGAACCACCGTAGCCGGGGTGCTGATAGGATCCAGGTGCGCCAGGCGGCGTGTATCCCGCGCCGTAGTTGCCGCCCTGCTGGTTGTACGACATTGATGTGCAAAGGTAAGAGGGAGGATGCAAGATGCAAAGTTGGACGACGCAAGCGAGTGACGTGGGAATGCGATCGGGGTCGCGTGGCATCGCGAGGTCTGCGCGAGGCGGTGCTGGCCCTTTTTCTCGAGCAGCCCTTGTCGTGCCAAGGCCCCGGGCCCATCGGCTGCGGGCGCAGTCCCCGACACCGAGTCGCTGTCGGGTCGCGAACACAAGCACAGTGGACAAGGCCGGCCTCGTGCTCGGCAGGGTCCAATGACGTATGGCGGCTTGGCTGGGCACGCGGTGGCTGCTCTCCACGCGCGGTGGTCATCTCGTGTCGTCGTGTCGTCGTGTATGCATGTCGTCCTCTACGCTATAACTATCTATATCACAAGAGCCCAAGCTCGGTCGTGCGATTCATGTACACGCCTCATGCTTCTCGTACCGGCTGCCCCGTCCGATCAGTACACCCAGACGTGGCGTCAACGGTCCTAGTTGTAGCCCTGCTGGTTCTGGCCCGACTGCGCCTGCTGACTGTTCTGGCCATACTGGTCGGGCTTGTCGTTGTTCTGGCCATACTGCTCGGGTTTGTCGTCGGGAAGCTCGCGCTTGCCGCTCATGGCGCCCGCAGCACCAGCGAGCGCACCCAGCGCACCGAGCTTGCCACTGCTGCCGCCGCTGTTCTTGCCGCTGCCGCCCAGGGCACCAGCGAGCGACATCAGGTTGCCAACCGTGCCGCCGCTGCTGCTGCTGTGCCCGCCCGATGTCTTGGACTGCTTGCCCGCATACGCAGCTAGCATGGGCACAGCCATGCCCGCGAGGCTGCCGAGGCCGCCGCCACCGCCAGACGAGTTGCCCTGCTGCTGCTGGTTGTTGTGCGGTTTGGATCCCCCGCCGGCAAGAGACGCGAGTGCGCCGAGTCCCGACGAGAGGCCGCCAGAGGAGCCGCTGGAATGGCTCTGCTGCTGCTGCTGGTTGTTGTTGGGCTTGGAACCGCCGGTCGCGAGAGACGCGAGTGCACCGAGTCCCGACGCGAGGCCGCCCGAGGAGCCGCTCGAGTGGCCCTGGTTCTGGTACCCGCCGCCGTGTTGCTGGTTGCCGTAGCCGCCGCCGCTGCCGCCGCTGCCGTACTGGCCTTGCTGTTGGCCGTAACCACCACCGCCGCCGCCACTGCCGTACTGGTTGTGCTGTTGGCCACCGTACTGTCCGCCGTACTGACCACCCTGCTGGTTGTACTGGCCACCCTGCTGACTGCCGTACTGCTGCTGCTGACCGCCGTACTGGCCCTGGCCCTGGCCTTGCTGTCCGCCGTATCCGCCTCGGTCGTCAGCACGTTGCTCTTGGGTTGGTCAGCTCGGCTCAGCTCACCTTGCCCGCCACCGTTGTAGTACGAGTCGGCTTGCCCGCCGCCATAACCGCCGCCACCGTAGGCCTGGTTGTACCCGCTCTGCTGCTGGTTGCTCTGGCCTTGCTGCGTCTTGCCACCGCCTGTAGCGTACTTGATGCCCGCATTCATGAGCGTGGACCCGAGGCCGCGGTCGGTGTCCCTGGGCTGGTTGTTGCCGTCGGAAAAGTCGTCGAGAGTCATGGTTGTGTAGAGTGGAGAGCAAGAGGAAGAGCAAGATCAAGAGGGAGAGCAAGAGAAAGAGGGAGAGAGATGGAGACGTGTCAAGATGGGGATGTCGTTTGACGCGGTGAGATTGAGGGTGCAATCGTGGTCCGCAGCACAAAGCCAGGGCTGGCACGGCCCTCGGATTCTCCAGCGTGGGGCAGCACGGGACGCTGGGCCGCGCGGAGAGAGCATCGAGCGCACTGCTGCCTCTGCTGCTCGCTCAGAGACATGCATCATCGCCATCGCTTCTCTTGGGCGACAGTCTCCAGCACCAGCACCCAGACTTTCCCACAGCACACTCTGGATCCATCTTTCGAATCAGAGCCGTGTTCAACCTTATCGCTCCCATCCTCCGCTGGCTCCTCCGTGTGCCACAACGCCCTTTGCGAGCTCGCGACCTGTTCAGTGCTCGCGTATTCTCCTCTCCATCTCTCTTTACCATCCTCGGCCGCACCAGCTGTAGCACACTACTAGCCGTGGTATACTTTTCCGGAAGCGCACGCCAAGGTCGTTTATGGGCGGTGACGTAAGGTCGGTCACAACAACACCCTTCCGCACTTTGCCGCGTTGTTAAGAGAGTGTGAGAGACAGCACTCGCCCGCCCCGATACATTCTCTCACACCTGCACTCACGATGGGCATCTTCCACGCTTCAGGTTCCAGAGAGCTTGCCCCAGTTAATCCCCCGGTTGAGGTGTACGACCAGTACGTGGCCCGGCAGGTCACCACGCTGTGTCTCAAGGAAAAGACCTGGAGCATGTCTGGGGTGAGTTGGCGTATGGCCAAACGGCCAGATCAAAGACACAAATGGCATCTGGAGGAGCAGACGTTGAGGCAGCGCGTCCCGAGACTGGTGGCGGAAGAAGCCGTTATTGACAACAGGACGACTTTTCTATCGCGGACGCCAACACACGCCAGACGATCCTCAAGTGCCACGGCAAGTCTATGAGCCTGCATGACCGCAAGAGTGAGCCCTCGGTCCAACAGGCCAGTTGACGCAGAAATCAAAACCCCCGAGGGAAAAGTGCTGTACAACATGAGGGACAAGATGCTGTCGATCCACAAGACGACTGTCGCCGAGGACGAGCACGGTCGTGAGGTCCTCAAAGTCGTCAAGAAATGGTCGGGTAAGTATGAAAAGTCAAGTTGGCTAACCCAAGCTGGGTCCAAGCTCTCGGCCACGGCTGTCGACAAGAATGGCCAGGAGCAGACGCTCGTCCTCCATGGCGACATGTATGGCGCGAGCGCCAATATCGAGCTCAAGAACGGCCCACACCTCGCCCACATTAGCCGCAAGCTCCTCGGGGCGACCGAGATCATTGCAGACAAGCAGACCGTACGTCGGCTCGCTCAGATGGGACACGGCTGACATCAGTACTTTGTCTCGATCGCGCCCGGAGTCGACATCTCGCTCATCGTGGCCGTGTGCATTTGCTTTGACGAGGCTGAGAACGATGACAAGCACAAGTAGAGCACAGTCAAGGTATGAATGCATGCATGTACTTGAACAAGCTACGGAGACCAGCTAGACATTGCATCGCGCCCGTGTACTGGTCACGTCCATGGCGCGTAGAACTCGCCCGTTTTCCGGTTAAACCCTTGTTGACGTTGCGCGGGTGTGGGCTCCCGGATCACGTGACCAATCCGCTACCCCCCCCCCAGCGATAACAGCCGTGCTCTCCATCTCTGTCCGTCTCCACCTTCTCTCCATCACCCACGCACCATGTCCGGCATCACGGTCCAGACGCCGTCGCCGTCGGCACCGGTGCACTCGCACCTCGCCCTCATTATCGGGCAGATCAGCCCTGCGCCGCCCTATGGCTCGTCCGTGACCGTGACCGCCTCGCCGCACCCGTCCGTCCGCTTCCCCGTCCACCCAAACGGCCGCTTCAAGGCGCTGGCCCCTCTCACACCGGGAGAAAACGGGGTCCGCATCGAGTGCGGCGAGCAGTCTACCACCCACCCTATATTCTACCAGCCGCTCCAGACACGTCCAATCAGCCTGATCATCGTCGCGGCCCGCGACTCGCCACTCCGCTTCGACGATGTGTGCCCCACCAACTTGGACATGGCGGTGCGCCGCCTTCGCATGGCCGCGTACCTCTGGCAAGCATACACCGCCGAGCAGATGGTCCGTGCCGGCTTTGGCCCGCGCACATTCCAGTTCGAGACCGAGTGGGGTGTCGACACCGTCTCCCAGGCCGGGGTGCAGGCCCAGATTCCAAAGGTCACGCTCGTACGCAGCGGCCACAGCATGGCCGACATTCGAGATAAGAACCGGGCGCAGCAGGGGAGCGGTAGCGCCACACAGGACCTGTACGGTATGATGCGCGAGGCGGTGGAGAACGCGCCCGAGTTCCGGGGGCGCGCGGGCGTGCAGGCCGCGGTGCTTATCATGGACGCGACACATGATCGCAACGGCCTGATTGTGGGGCATGCTGCGCTAGGCGGCGCGAACGGCAACTTGCCACTCGCCATCTTTGGGAGCCACACGTGCTTCTCGTGGCCAGAAACGCTCGACCAGGTCGTGCCTGCTTTCCTGAATCGCGGCCGTGTTGACACGCGCCACTGCGGTATCGACGCGGAGGGCAAGGACTATGGTATGGCGGCGCAGGTCGGCATCGGCGCGATGATGCACGAGGTGGGGCACATGCTGACGTGCCCACACCAGGTGAGCATTTATTACCTTCCGACTAAACTTAGAACTACGGCGTCATGCTGCGCGACTACACGCGTCTCGCAGAGAGCTTCATCGCGCTTCAAGAAGACGACCGCAACGAGTGCAAGTGGCACCGCCTGGACACGCTGCGTTTCCTCTCCCATCCCTCCTTTGCGTTGCCGAAAGACAAGCCACTGCCTGCAACCAAGGGCGCGATCCTCGTGACCGCCGCCACGGACGGGCTCCAGATCTTCGCGCCCTCGAGCACTTTGCTGGCTATCGAGTACCGGAAGCCCGGGAAGGAGACAGCGGACCCCTGGGACGACCTGATCGGCCAGGAGCGCAACACGTACGGCATCGCGCGCCAAACGCTCCACGGCTTCGACCGCATCACAGTCCTCGCGAGCGACGGCGGCAAGCTGGACGACTTTGGGATCACGAATATCTGGCCTTCACGGGCGGGCGTGCTCCGCTCTCCGCCCTTCGGGAGCGAGAACGGGCGCGCGGAGGCGATCGCCGTGCCACCCAACCTGCAGCGCATCCGGGTCTACTGCGGGGCGGCGCTCGACGGCCTCGAGCTCGACGGCGCGCTGTTTGGCAAGCGCGGGGGCTCGCCCAAGGACTGGCCGCTGCGCCCCGGCGAGACTGTCATGGGGATCAACGTGCGCCACGGCGCGTGGATGGACGGCATCCAGTTCGTGACGACGCAGCGCACGTCGCCGTGGTTTGGCTCGCAGGGCGGCGGGCCGGGCGAGGCGCGCGTGCCGTCCGGATATCGCTGGAGCGGGGTCTATGGGCATGTCGGGCAGTGGTGTCAGGGGATAGGGTTCGAGTTTGAGCCGATTGGCGCACAGTATGCCGCGCCGGAGCCAAGTGGCCAGGAGCAGTGGCATGCGAGCGGGGGCGGGGTGCGCCACGGTATCGAGGCCAAGGTGAAGAGCAAGTTGAAGAGCTTCTTTGGGTAGGAGTATGCGTAGATTGAGTCGATGTGCAGTAGAGTGTTCCTCGGGAACCCAGTATTACTCGGGAATCCACCGCGACGGCACGACCACGGATGTCACCTGCACGCCCTGGGAGTTGGGGGCTGGGTCGACAATTAACAGATTCCAATTGTGTAGAGCAGTTCTCTAGCTGGCCAACGCCTACTACAACGAATGTCTCAGTGGGACGTTCACCGAGATGTGCCGCGACGAGCCATCCATCTCCAGCGGCGACGGCAGCTTGGACAATGTCGAGTGAGTAAACGACCGGTGACTCTGAATTCCATCTGTCAGCCTTAGCGGGCCATGCTTAGTCGCGCCAATTCAAGTCGTCTCGCTCGTTGAAAATCGTCTCAAATGGCTTTCAATGCACCCAGAGACATGATGGCGATAGCTGGCCTGAGAAGAATATCTCACCTGTCCAGGTCTCGTGAGCTCGATTGGCTTGTAAGATTATCCGACTTGGACGCGCGAGTGGCAGCACACCGACAGTACATGGGTCCGAAGGGTGGGCTTGGCTTTCGTACCCAGGTCTCAGACGTTTGAATAAATGTGCGAAAACGTATTGCCGAGATCGCGTAGCACTCGCCTCGGTAGCGTACAAAGTCTCTCGAAACTCCGTCAGCACCGCCGGTACTACCACCGCCACCGCCACTGCCTAAACCAGCGCCGATAGCATCGCCGATAGCATCGCCAACAGCGACGACAAGTCCAAGACGCCGACCTTACGAAAATTATCCGCAAGGTGAAAAGCGTCCTGGACTTTGATATTGTGTACCGTGAGGGTGAACCCCGGGACTACACGATCAGTGTTGGCATCAAAATCTACAGGTCTTGACGTGTTGACGCGCTGGAGCATTGTCTCTCGAGATGTGCTGTTGGAGCCGTTTGGAGCACACGAACCGGTGCATCTTCCTCGCCATCACGTTGTTTGGAACACTTTACTCGCTTCTTTCTCCTTGTCCATGCCCCAGCGCCCTACTCTGTTCTCCCCTCTCCCCCCCCCCCAGGCTATCACAATGTCGCCCGACTCGCATCCCAACACTGTCGCCTGCACCGTGCCGTCGCGCTCCAACTCGTACACCATCAATCTGTGGCATGAGGAGCGGTCGATTTCCTAGGCATGTCCTATCACCTTGACAATCCGAGTGCTGACACGCTCAGGATCCAGCCGCTAACCGCCGTGTTGAATCCTCGACCAGAGGTACCATCACGTATAGCGGTGACGACCCCGTGCAGGCGCCCCGAGCCTTGCAAATCGCCGCTAGCGAGCTGAGGCGCGACTGCGTGTCCTAGCTCGGCCCTTCCAATCCCGACAACAACAAGGGCCAGGCTCACAGCACTTCCCTCGCCTCCTCTGATCCTTGGTCTCACAGCTGGTAACCGACGACACGTTCCTCATCAAACTGAAGATTGCTCGAGAACGGATTCGAGTTCTGCACTTGAACACTTTACAGCACCGGTGACCTGGCCTAGGACCACCTCCCTTGCCACGCGTACTCATCCAGTTGATGCTCCCTCGATGGCGCACTCAGATGATGCCTCTCTGGCCGGCCCAAGATCACACTCCATCGGCCTGGGTCCCCCGCCTACATGCCCAATCCTTAGTAGCATGACAAATGCCACCCGGCGAGCAGCCACTCATCAGGTTGAAGCACGCTCGACGAGGCATCCGGGTTACACTGGGTCCTCCAAGCTCGCTACCCCTCACCCTCCTACTGCTCTGAACTCTTCTGGCTCCCAACGACCCACTGCTCATCAAGCTCAAGCTCGTTTGACCAAACCTCGGGACGGCAGTCCTGCGACCTCCTGCTACCCTCTCACCGCACCCGCTCGGCCACAGAACGACGACGTCCCTGGTTGCATCGAGTTTCATTTCCGCGTCAACTACCAGCCCTGTCGCTTCCCATTTACGATCACGTTTCGCGGCTGCCGTGACCAGGATACGACCGGCACTCTACCCTAAGTAGCACTATAGTTTACGACCATGTACTCTGCTCTCAGGCCTCATCTCTTTCTAGATCCATGTCACTGCCAGCAGGCGACGGCGAGCGCGGAGGCTCACGTCGAGTCGCGGCCCAAGCCGCTGCCCGCGCATTCCGTCCTTGTCCGCCATCACGCGAGACATCACGCTCAACCTCGACCGCGCGCTGACGCTCGTCAGCCTCATAATCCAGCCCCTCTCCACTGGACCTGCGCGCACCGAGTCGCGCCGCCAAACCTTCCCTGGTCGCAGCAGCGCCGTCACCCATACGTCCTGTGCTCCACTGGTCTGTTGAGCGCTCGAACACTGGCGCAGAACGTTCCCACCGATCAGCGCCCCACCGGCGGCCATCCCTGTCGTCGCGATTGCGGTCGCCCCGGTCCTCACGCTCGTCCCGAGGCCCACTCGTGCGTCCACCATCCTGCTCCCACCTCCCACCGCGCTCGCCGCGGCGGTATCGTGCGCGCGTGTCCTGCCCGCGCGGGTTGTAGTTCATCGGCCGCGACTCTGGGTCGCGGTAGCGCATAGTCCCACGCCCTGATGTCAGGTTTTCCAGTACCCCGCTCACCCTTGTACACTATGCCTCCCGACTCGCGGATGGCGTTGAGCTCACGCTCGCGCCGCACCCTCGTCTCCTCCTCTTTGGCTGCGCGCTCCGTTTCGAGGCGGGCGTTCTCTTCCGCCTCGAGGCGGGCGTCGAGCTCACTGAGAGTCTCGGAGACGGAACGGCGCCGGCGCTCCTTCCTGTCCTTGTCCTCTCGCCGCTCGCGGCGTTCACGGCGTTCCCTCCGCTCCTCACGATGCCTCTCCTTGCGGGCCTGCCGGCGCCGACGCTTCTCCTCGTCCTCAGAGTCCGAGTCGTCCGAGTACTTGCCCCTGCGACGGGGCGACCGGGAGCGGGATCGAGTAGGAGAGCGAGAAGGCGAAAGAGCGCGGGTAGGCGGAGGGCGCCGCAGCTCGAGCTCGCCAGCGTGCGATACAACGACAGGCGAGAGTGGACGGTCGCGCCCGTCCGTTGGCAGCGAGCCGATGGCCTTGATGTGGTCCATGCCCGAAACGACGCGGCCAAACACGCAGTTGTCAGTGGGTTGACTCGTGATTGGCGTCAACGTACACATGCTTGCCAGTGAGGTGTGGCGCTGGGGCGAGGGTGACAAACCACTGCGATCCATTCGTGTCCGGGCCGCGGTTAGCCATGACGAGGAGCCTGGGGTTAGCGCCTCCTCCACACGCGCACTCACCCTTCACGGTCGACCTCGGTTCCGTCGCCGTCGAGCCGCTCGTCTGCGAACATGCCGCCGTAGATTGACTCGCCGCCCGAGCCGTTCCGCTTCGTGAAGTCTCCGCCCTGCAGCATGAACCCTTCGATGACGCGGTGGACCGGCGAGCCCTTGTACGCAAGCTGCTCGCCCGCTGCGTTCCGCTTCTCGCCGGTGCACAGAGCGCGGAAGCTAGTGTCAGTGTCACCAGAGGGGGAGCTGGGAGGAGGAGCTGGGAGGAGGAGCTGGGAGGAGGAGCTGGGAGGAGGAGCTGGGAGGAGGAGCTGGGAGGAGGAGCTGGGAGGAGGAGCTGGGAGGAGGAGCTGGGAGGAGGAGCTGGGAGGAGGAGCTGGGAGGAGGAGCTGGGAGGAGGAGCTGGGAGGAGGAGCTGGGAGGAGGAGCTGGGAGGAGGAGCTGGGAGGAGGAGCTGGGAGGAGGAGCTGGGAGGAGGAGCTGGGAGGAGGAGCTGGGAGGAGGAGCTGGGAGGAGGAGCTGGGAGGAGGAGCTGGGAGGAGGAGCTGGAAGGAGGAGCTGGGAGGATAAAGCCGACATGAACGAGGCGCTCGGAGCACACTCACTTCTCGGCCGTCTTGGGCACGCTGCCGTCAGCTGGCTGCATCTTGGGAACATACACATCTGAGAAGAGCTCGAACTGGCGTTAGCTCCAAGAGAGTAGATGAGCTCACTACTACACGCCCAAGCGGCGCGTCGGCGACCGCAAAGTCCATGAACACGCGGGGAAGCGTCATGGCGCTTGGATGGATCGAGTAGCTGGGCGGCGGGATGTTGCTGACGCTCGGTGTTGCTGTGGTCTCGTCGTCCAACTTTGGGTGGAGGTTCGGCGGTTTTGATTCCGTGCCTCACGGAGTTGAGGCCCGTGTCCGTGTCCCACGGAGTTGGGACGCGTGTCCGTGCCTCACGCGTCAACACTCGACGCGAGCGGTTGCCGCTCGTCAACACAACGACTCCCATCACCATCCACCCAGTCCGTCACCGCCGCCGTCCTACGCGGCACGCTCTCCAAGAAGCCAAGCACTGTCGGCACTCTTCTCACGTGGTGCACGTTCTTATTGGTGCATGACTAGCCGTTCAGGCGCGTAGATCACCCACTTGCTCCTCCTCCACCGCGCCGGATTCCCGCAACGACGCGGCGTCGTTCATCATGGGCCGCGAGATCATCTCCATCCAGGCTGGCCAAGCTGGCAACCAGAGTATGTATCCACATCTACGGCGTCGAAAGCTAACATCAGTTGGGCAAGAGGTCGGTTTCCCAGTTCCCCTGCGTTGCGTACCCGCTAACCCCAGTTCTGGCAGAAGCTGTGCGCAGAACATGGCATCTCGCCAACAGGCATGCTAGAAGACTGGGCGGAGAGCCAGGGAGACCGCAAGGACGTCTTCTTCTACCAGGCTGACGACGAGCACTACATCCCCCGTGCTATCCTGATCGACCTCGAGCCACGGGTGAGTCGCTGTTTTCGGAACAAGCTGACTCTAGGTCATCAACAACATCCTCACATCGCCCTTCAAAGGGCTCTATAACCCCGAGAATATCTACGTCTCGAAGAATGGCGGCGGCGCGGGCAACAACTGGGCACAGGGATACGCTGCAGGCGAGCGCGTGTACGACGAATTGATTGAGATGATCGACAGGGAAGCCGATGGTAGTGACAGTCTCGAGGTGAGTGCTGAACGCTTCGTTATCGAGCTGTCGCTGACACCGAGGGATTCATGCTGCTCCATTCCATCGCGGGCGG
The DNA here is from genome assembly GCA_030805415.1 of Cutaneotrichosporon spelunceum. Taxonomy (NCBI): domain Eukaryota; kingdom Fungi; phylum Basidiomycota; class Tremellomycetes; order Trichosporonales; family Trichosporonaceae; genus Cutaneotrichosporon; species Cutaneotrichosporon spelunceum. The sequence goes on from BTCM01000005.1 coordinate 322,971, forward strand.
GACGGGGTCCGGCCTGGGCTCCTTCCTCCTCGAGCGCTTGAACGACCGCTTTCCCAAAAAGCTCATCCAGACGTATTCGGTCTTCCCCGAGGCGTCTGATGTCGTGGTGCAGCCGTACAACTCGCTTCTCGCCACGAAGCGTCTGGTGAACAACGCCGATTCGGTCGTTGTCCTCGACAATGGCGCGTTGACACGCATTGCCGCGGACCGCCTGCATGTCCAGGATCCGAGCTTTGTCCAGACGAACCAGCTTGTTTCCACCGTCATGGCCGCGAGCACGACCACTCTTCGGTACCCATCGTACATGAACAACGACCTTGTCGGCATCATCGCCAGCCTGATCCCGACCCCCAGGTGTCACTTCCTGATGACAAGCTACACACCGTTCACTGGCGACGAAATCGACAAGGTGAGGCATGGCAGCTACAGGAATTACTAGAACCCCGCTGACGTACAGGCCAAGTCGATCCGCAAAACGACCACACTCGACGTCATGCGCCGCTTGCTGCAGCCCAAGAACCGCCTTGTGTCCACTACATCAACTCGGACATCGTGCTACGTGTCGTGTTTGAACATCATCTCTGGCGACGTCGACCCAACAGACGTCCACAAGTCGCTGCTGCGCATCCGTGAACGGCAGCTGGCCAACTTTATCCCCTGGGGCCCAGCAAGTATCCAGGTCGCGCTCACGAAGCGCAAGACGTCGCAGAACCGTGTGTCAGGCATCATGATGGCGAACCATACGAGCATGGCATCGGTGAGTTTGCTCGGGCGTGTTCACCCACTAACATGAGCTGTTCAAACGTATGCTCGACCAGTATGACCGTTTGCGCAAGCGCAATGCGTTCCTCGAGCAATACAAGAAGGAGGACATGTTCTCAAACGGGCTGGAGGAATTTGACGACTCTCGGTGAGTTGCTTGACCGCGAGATTGTTAGCTGACCTCTGGCGCGTGGTTGCCGAGATGGCGGAGGAGTACAGGGCAATGGAGAGCGAGTCGTACATCACCCACGGGTGATGCGTGTCGGATATCAGTAGCATAGACATGTATAGTAGCGAGGTGCACGTGGATTTGAGCGTGCTCGACAGAAAACGTTGGCGTCATCGACGGGCTTGCAGTAACCAACAAGGAGTACGTAGTTGCTAATCCTTGCCGAGTTGAGCGTGAAACAAAAAAACAGGCTAGTGAGAGGCAGAAAGTTTGTTCCGCTGCCTGTTCTGTGACCTCTATCCACATCGACCGGTTGGAAGATGATTCAGCCAGGCCACTGCGTGTTGGGTTTGGATAACGAGTCTGGAAACGCAGGGACGCACGCAGAGATACAGGACGCTCGCAGCCACCGCAAATGCGGCCCGCGTGCACACAAAACGACACCATTGTATTCAGACAACAAGAATCTACAACTTGGCCTCGGCGGTCCGCTCAGCCGCAGCAGCCGCGAGCACGTCGGTGCGCCACATCATCTTCCCGCCGTCCCGTCCGCCCGGTCCGAGCGTGCTCACAATCACTCGATCCCAGTCCCCGCCCCGGCCTGTGTTGCGCAGCTCGGGTCCCGGGTCCTCGTTACGAATCACGACACGTCCGTCGGCGAACTGCACCCCCGGCATCGGGGAGGGTGACATGACCTTGTCCGCCCAGGGTATCTGCGCTGTCGGATGGTCTGATGGGCCAGTAGGCACCGTCTCGAGGAAGCAGCGCAGCCTTTCGCGCTGTGCTTGATAGTCCTGCTCGCCTGTGAAGAACTGGGCGAGCATGTGGATGAGGTACGCCTGGGGCGAGAAGAGGATGATGTCGTTTGCGAGTGAGCGCCTGATCCAGGTCGGCACGTCTGCAAACTCGGCCGCCGTGTGCTCGTCGCTGTCGTGCGTCGCCGTCGCGACTCCAGGTGGCAGGAGGTAGATGTACATTTGGGCTGTGAAGCGTTTCGCGAGCTGCGGCGAGGGCGGCGTGATCCAGCGCGTGAATGGTACCAGACCCTCCGTGTCAGGCACCCCGCCATGCTCGGCCACCCAGGCTGGGAACGCGACTTTGTTCGCGTGCACGGCCTTGCGGCCTGCCGCGATCACAGCGGGAGGGAGGGGGAGAAGGTTGCCGGAACCGTCGCGCGCGAGTAGGATCCCACTCTCCTCAAACGTCTCCCGGATCGCGGCGAGCTTGTACACGTCCCCGTTGACGTGTCGCGCCGGATCGTCCGGAGGGGGGATGGGGCCGTCGTGGAACGCATCGCAGTTGCCGCCGGGGAAGACGTGGGCGGACGCAAAAGAGGTGGACGTGTTGACCCGGTGCAGGAGGAGAAGCTGGTTTGTCGGTGAGAGGAGCATGATGCTGCTGTCAGCGCCGCTGGAGATGGTCCTACCTCGCACTGGGCCTCGGTACCGGTGGGGTCTTGAGCGGCTCGCCGTGCTGCTGCGGCTTTGGAGACATGGTGAGCTCGTTGACGGGCTGCAAAGGGGAGGAATGGTGGAGAAACGCGCTGGTGAGCAAGCCGACGGGATGCCAGTTGGGAGCCAGTTGCGAGTTTGGCCCGGACCGGTTAACATGTCCTCGGCCATCTCCGATGTGATCGGCCACTCGGCATCGTCCAGCTTGACGGCGTCGTGGCCAGCCGCCAAGGCGGCTCCAGGCTGTCAACAGACACGTGTCCTCGTCAGAGCTGGTGCTGCGAGGCACTCTGCGAGGCGCTGTTTGCTATCAGCTGTGCTTGCAAGATGTGAGGGAGGAGCAAACTCGGCTGATAAGGCGGGGTGGGCGTCTTGTCCGGTCACGTGACCCGAGCGCATCTCCCTCCGCTATATCCGCCCAGCGGCGTCTCCTCGGCCATCCGTCCGTCTCCAGCATCCTCATCACCATGTCCCCCATCGCCTTGGACGAGCTCTCCTTCCCCGGTGTCGTCGACCAGATCTTCGCGTACGCCTCGCGCGATGCTCTCCTCGTCATGCGCCAAGTGTCCCACGCGTGGAGAGACCGGGCGGACGCGCGTTTCGTATCCCGCGTGACTGTCGGCCAGCGCTCCGACCGAGGCAAGTCCGTCGTCGAGATGCGTGGACCACTCGGCGTCATTCCGCGGCAAGATTGGTACGAGTCCAACGTGGGTGATGCCACGCGTGTCCTCGACCTCGGGTGCGGGGGCAGTGCTGCAGCACTCGCCGGCCTGTGCCGATTGCGCAAGCTCGACCTCCTCCGGGACCATGGGTACGTGATGCGGAACCGGGCGCCGCTTCCGCGCGCGCGCGCATACCTCATGAATCGCGTCGGCGTAGACACCTTTGCCTCGTACTGGGACCACCTCATCATCTCGCTGCCCTATTTCCAGCCGACGTTTGTGCCGCTCGAGAACGTGTTTGGATCCCACGGCTCGTTCCCAAAGTCTCTCGCCGGTGCAGTCCAGAACATGCGCGGCACCATCCGGCGCCCCTCGGTACTCCCGTCGTCCGTTTCGTTTGGGGACAACGGGCGCGCATCCCATCTCGCCGCACCGCACCCCCGTGTCAGTGCCCTCGGCGCCGGACAGTATACTGGTTTTGTGATTCCCCTCTCCCGCCCCTCGAGGAGCTTCCATGTCCCCGGTGCCTTGACACTTATCCTCGCCCGGCCACCTACAGGCTTTGCACCACGTCCGCAAGGCGTACCTGCTTCACGCCGTGCTCCAAGGCGAGCCGACGACTACGAGGGCACGTTCCGAAACATGTCGTGCCGCATCGCCAAGATCCTCGCCGACGGCGGCCAGGTACCAACAACCCTCGTCGGGTTTGACGCCTGGTTCGCGTTCCTCCCTCACAACCGGGTGTGCTCGTACGACACGCTGATGGACGAGATCCGCCGGCTCCTGGCCGACTATATCAAGACCGAGGATGGCGTCGAGGAGCGCATGGCGTGCATCGAGTACCTTTCGCTCGACGAGTACCGTGACCGAGTCGGCTCCGAGCGCTTCCGCCTCGAGACCGAGTTTGCAGACACCATGGGACCCGGCCTGGAGGACGACCCGGGCCGCACGGTCTGGACTCCGCCGAGGGTGTAGCGGCCCGGCTGCTTGCTGGATTCTCGTCATCACTGCCTGATCATCCCCATCTTTGCGCTCCAATCTCAGCAGCGCTGCATGCGGCTTATGCATTCATATTCTTATTTTCCGCCTTGCCTCCGCCTCTGAGACCTTTGTGCCCGAGCTGTGTCGCATCTCGGATGGAGCGCTCCGGTGAACCTCCCATGACCGGTCAACCTCCCCTGCTCCCCCGCCACAGACGCGCGCCACAACGCGTGGGATCCCAGCTGGCGGTCCACCGTCCACGGTCCACGGCCTCTCAGCACATACATTGTCGACGGGCAGTACAAGTTCATTATCAATCTACAACATGCCTAGTCCCAGCTCGTTCAGCTCGTACTTTGTCCCATGCAGTTCGCGTAGACACGGCGGACCAGTCCGAGAACTCGTCGCCAGCCTTCCTGAGCGCGTCAATTACATCTCGCCGTCGCGGGCGACAGCGCGACAGTGTCATAGTACAGTCACCCTCGATCGCGTTCGCGCGCCCGAGCGCTCAAGCGACCAAGCGACAGAGACCAAGCGGCTTCAAGTATACTGAACCGGCTGGCTCGGTACATCTTCGGTGGGGACAGTATCTAATCCGTGCATAGCAATCAACAGACTAGCCAATCGCAATAGCGAGCGCCTGCAGCACCGTCGCGCGGTCCTCAAAACTGTCCGCAAACATGTAGTATTCCTGCCGTCAGCCCAAACTCGACTCCAACCGCACGCCGCCAAAACTCACCTTGGCCCCCGCCTCGAGCTTCCAGCTCCCCTGCACTGCGCTCTCCTCATACGCCTCGTTGATTTTGGCCGTGTCCAAGCGCACACTAGTCAGCGGGCGGCCCGTGTCGCTCTCGCTGTCGCTCTTGAAGAGCAGCAGCTCAGCCGCCAAGAGGTGGAAGTATCGCCGGCGCCACGTCGGCGAGTTCATCGTCTGCACCGTCACCCAGCCGCGGAGCATGATCCCGCCCTCAGCCTTGCCGCCCTTCAGCTGGCGCGTGACCTCGTCGCGCTCGCGCGCAAAGCGTTCCAGGCGTTCCTGCTCGGCCTTGGCGGCCGCGATGGCCTCGCGTTCGTGTTCCTCGCGCTCGGCTTCAAGGCGCGCCTCTTCGGCACGCTCGGCTGCTTCGCGCTCGGCTTCGCGCTCGGCGGCGAGACGCGCCTCCTCCTGCTGCGCAGCGAGACGTTCCTCCATCTCGACGAGGCGGTGCTCCTGCGCCTGGCGCGCCGATTCGGCTTCCTGCTTTTCACGGATGCGGCCTTCCTCTTCGGCGGCAGTTCGCCGCTCCTCCTCCTCGGCGCGGAGGAGGGCGTCGAGGCGCTCCTCTTCTTTGGCCGCGAGGCGCTCTTCCTCTATCCGCGCGGCCTCCATGCGCAGGCGCTCCTTCTCCAGCCGGCGCGTCTCGGCGACGAGTAGAGCCTCGCGTTCTTCCAAGATCCGGAGCTCTTCGGCCTCGCGCTCTTGTTGGAGCCGAAGCTCTTCAGCCTCGCGTTCCCGTTGCAGTCGTAACTCATCAGCCTCACGCTCTTGTTGGAGTCCAAGCTCTTCAGCATCCCGGTCGGCACGCTTGGCCGCCTCCAGCCTGGCGAGCTCGGCTGCCTGGAATGCAGCTGCCTCACGTCCGGCCATCTCGCGCGCAGCCACCTCACTCTCAGCTGCCTCGCGTTCTGCGCGTTCAGCCGCCTCGTGTTCCGAGCGTTCGGCTTGTGCGCACGTCGCTGCGTCGCGTTCCTCACGCTCGGCAAGTTCAGTGCGCGCAGCCTGCTCGCGTTCGGCAGCCACATCGAGATCGTGGTTGAAGCCGTTCAGCTCGAGCTCGCTGTCACTGTCGCTGTCGATGAAGTCGTCGTCCATCTGCGAGACGGCGTCGTGGAACTCGTCCTCTCCGCGCAAGCTAACCCGGCGCTGCCTTGTCAGTTCCTTTGCGCGCTGCCGCTCCGTCTCCTCGTCGACAGTTGGCGAATACCGCGGCCCGTGTCTGTTCGATCGCGCTGCACTGGCCGCAGCCGCGAGTTGCTCGACGGGCGAGGCGGCCGGCTCGCTGCCGGCCACGGTGACCATGGCGAGGCTCAGCGACTGCGGGACCTCGTCGCTTGCGTCGTCGTAGTGTGACTCGTCGGACATGAGCTCGCTGCTCATCGCCAGGCTCGTCACACGAGATATCCGGTTGACGGACGACGTGTGCGATATCGATCGCGCCTTCTCGCTCTTCCGGAATGCCTCCAGCTGCGCAGCCTGCTCCATTGCCTGCCGCTCACGCGCCGAGGCAAAGGCTTCCTGTGCCGTCAAGCTCAGCTTGCGCTCCATCTTTGGCGGCGTGTAGCCAATCCCGCCGCCCGGCGTGCGGTACGCGCTTGGGGCTAACGCAAAACTACTCAGGCCGAGACCCTGTAAGCCGTACTCGTAGGGGAGGGTCGAGTGGTCCTCCGATGTCGAGTTGGACGAAACGAGAGAGTTCCGAACGGGTGGAGAACCAGGTGGAGTGCCCGAGTTGGTATTCCTGCGCCGGCGGAATGCATTCGTGATGCTCTGCGTGCGAAGGCGTGCCGAGGTCGGCGACATCGGTGGGCTGAGGTCGTCTTCCTCTGCAAGTGTGCGCGGCGAGCGGAACGGCATGCGGAACTTGGATGACGTTTTACGGCGCACGACGTGCGGCGTCGATGCGGCACTGGCCGGTGGTGCCATCGGAGGAACCAGGTGAGTCTTGGGCTGAGGAGGAATGGGCGGCGACAGATCAAGCAGGCGACTCGGCGGCGAGGCGTAGGCAGGCATAGCCGCCGCAAAGCCCTGGGTAGGCGTGCTCTTCTCGCTCCCGAGATCGACTACATTTCTGGAACCTAGACTTGGCGTCGAGGCCCCCCTGGACGACACCTTGGACAGAGCTTCAATCACGTCGTCCTCGGCCGTGATACGCTCAACATCGTCCCCGTGCGCAGGGACAAAGCCGAGGCCAATCCCTCGCGACACAGTGTACGTCTCCGATGTCGAGGACGACTTTGAGTGCCTCCCACCAAGGGATGGTGACTTGGAAGCCGTCGTGGTCTCGGACTCGGATGCAGATTTGGCATGCCCGGCAGCGCGGCGGGACGGGCTGGCCGGCGACGGCAAGTGTCTCGTCTTGTCCGACCTCGTCGAATCCGGGGTGATGTTGGTCACCTGGCCGTTGGAGAGGGAGAGGACTCTTGCAAGCGCCGGCGTGGCAGTGACCACCTGGGCCGACGCAAGCGCCGGCGCTTCGTTGATCTCCATGGCTTCCGCAGAAAAATTAGAGGAGAGGATGCTGTGCGGCGAAGCGGCATCCTCCAGGGGGGTTGTCTCTTTCTGGGGGGTCTGCGGCTGCCACGTGGGTACGGCGGTGACTGCACCAACGACGTCGCTCCCGACCGTAGAACGGTCGATGCCGCACACGGTGCGCCCCTCGCCAGGCAGAATCTCGGGTCGAAGGTCTCTTCCCTTGAGACTCCTGGAGCGCTCGAGCTTTGCCGGTGATCCGAAGCGCGGACTCGAGCGCACGCTGGCAGCACGGATGAGAAGGCTTGACGAAGACGACCCCGATGCGGAGCGCACCGACCTTGGCTTCGGGCTCGGGCTGATTGTCTGCAGCATGCCACCATCAATGTCGAGCGAGGCAGCTGCCACAGGAGGCGTACCGAAAGCAGGAGACGGCGGGAGGCGGGGCGTGGAGGCGCGCGATGAGTCACGCGGTGGTGGCACCATGAGGGCCTCGGGTGCAGCCAGCAGCTCGGTCGGCCCTGCCATGCTGGGCGAAGATGAAAGCTGTGGTGACACGCTCGCCTCGACAACGCGGCGCAAGCTGCTCTTCCTAGCGGGTGTCTTCGTCATCATCTCGTCCGGGCTACTAAGTAGTGCCGGGTCAACAACGGGAACGGGCTTTCTAGAGATCGAATTGGCCCTCCTTGGCCCGAGCCTCTTGCCGGCCGAGCGGACCGAGCTGGCCGCACTGCTGGGCGCAGAGTCCTGAGCAACTGTGATGCCAGACGTACGAGCCGCCACTGGGATCGTGACGGGTGGCGGTGGCTGTGCCCGGTTACTCTTGATGCTCGCGAAGCTAGAGGTGCTAAGAGGGCGTGCTGCCCAGTCATCCACGAGCTCAAGGCTGCGTTGGTGCACCGGTGCAGTGAGGTCAACGGGGGGCATACCCAGACCTAGTCCCACCGCAGAGCGTTGTTGAGCAGCAGCCGTCTGCTGTTCAGATTGAGGCGGCAACGCCTTAGGGCTCTCTGGCTGCGCGTACGGAAGCATGGTACTGATGGGCCCCATAGAGTTGGGCCTGCGGGAATCGCGCGTCAACGTGTCGAGAGCTGACTCGTATCTCATGGAGCTGCGGATCGAATCGAATCTACTCGAGTTGCGCGCAGAGTTGGGCCGCTCCGCCAAGCTGCTACGCGCCGAGTAAAACCCAGCCGAGCCCGAGCCCGAGCCCGAGCCGACTCTTGAGTGGGGGCTCAGGGGACTGACTGGCTCGGCGCTCAGTCCCGGCGACGCTTGTGGACTGGAGACGAGTGGCGAGGACAGGAGTGAGCTTTGCCCACTATCAGCGATGGCGATGGATGCCACGCGCACAGCAGTGGGGACTGGTGGCAGAGGATGCTGGTTGAAGCCATCCGCGCTCGGATCAGGCGACGGGCCTGCGCTGCGATTCAAGCTGCGACGTGGCGGCCGGAGGGGCGTCTTCGATGATGACAATGGTGGAACGTTTGGAACTGGCGGCAGCGGACCATCCGGGACAGGAGATGGAGGTGGTAGTGGCCGGGCGCCGTGACCAGATGGCAGCCGCTGTCGCGAGCGCTGCGGGATCGGCGGCGAACCAAAACCGATAGGGGGTGAACCGACTGCAGACGAGGGAGCAAGCGGCATGCCAGCAAGGTTGGGAAGCGGATTAGGGATTGTAGGTACAGCAGGGAGCGGATGGTCTGCGACGGGTAGTGGGACAGCCATGAAGTGACTGTGTCGACCTCCAGAGGATCCGTTTCGAGAGTGTGGCGACTGGATAAGTGGGCTGCTCGCCGGTGAGTGGGGAACAGAAGCCACGCGTAGTGGCTCAGGCTCGCCACGCATGGGTTCGCGTGAGGCGCTGCGCAGCTCATGCGGGAGAGGTGGCACTGGTGGTGCATCGCCCATCGACATGCGGCCTAGCATGCTTGGTGAGAAAGATGGGTCGCTTCCGCGTCGAGAGGAGCGGCGCGAATCAGAGGTGACAGAAGTTGGGACACTCGCGTCTCGTGATGGAGGTCGACCACCCCAGTAGCCAGAATCGCGGGAGGAGAACGGCCGCGTCCAGCTCGCCTCAGACCCTTGGCGCCCAGACGAGTTGGACACGCTCCGCTGTCGCGGAGAGTCGGACCAGTTGGACAGTGCCGATGACGACGGTGAGTGGAAGCCCGCATTTGGACTGGAGAGCAAGGGGCTCGACGTCTGGGTGCTCGGGGCAGTCCGGACTCCTAGGACAGTCGCTGCTGCGGTGACGAGACCACCTGCGACAGGGAACGTCGTCTCCCGTGATGACATCTCGGGAAGTGCAGGTACTTGGCCGTCCCTGGACACTGTGTCGAAAGCTGGCTGGGATCGCGCGGCCTTGGCACCCTGATACAGCTGCTGAGGCGCGTTGGGGTCGATGGGAGCTTTCGGCGTCACGGGCGTGATTGGCGTGGTAGGAGTGGGGGCGATGGGAGGGCCCGCACGCGCCATCATATTGGGCATCGATTCTGGCGAGGGGATCGACGGCGAGGTAGGCTGTGAATGCGAGTGAGGAGGTGGTCTCGCCTTGTCTATTCCTCTCGATGGCGGCGGCGATGCTGAACGTTTGCGTGGACGCTGAGGAACAGGGGCGACGACGGAAGAGGTTGTGGCTGCCGGCTGCACCGCCGCGCGCGGGGTCTCGGGGTCGTCTGGGAGATCTGAGAGATCGCGCTCTGTGGACTGCGCAAAAGCTGCTCCCCGGGGAGTGAGGCCAGCGTTCGAGCTCGGGCCCGATGTTGGTTCTGAACTTGACACCGCCGGCGCGGAGATGGAACATGTGGGAGGGATTGGTGGACTTTGCGATTTGGGTGGAAACGCAGGGGTAGGGGAGGATGAGGAAGTGGACAAGAAAGGCGACGCCGGCTGGGTCAATGGTGGCCCGATGACTGCCGAGGCTGAGGGTGAAGAGGCACCGCCGTCCTGGACGACATGATCGATGGGCATGCCCAGCCGCTCGGCGATGAGCTTGTGGGTCAGCTCAGCAGCGGTCGTCAGGGTCGCGAGCGCAAGGTAGTCGGGAAAGATTGCGGCGAACGCGCGCGCGTGAACGATGGCCTTTGCTGCCGTCAGCGGATCCCGGATGATCTGGAGAAAGGTACCTCGTTTGACGCCACTGCCAGTCAGCCCACGTTCCAAGTACACGCCCTCGGGCGAGGCGCGCACGGCCGAGACGGCGTGGCTGCCGCCAGGGCGGGCACAGACCAACTCACCCAACACCACCGAGCACGAGCAGGACGAGGCCCTTGTCGCGCACGAGCACATATGCGAACGAGACGTCCTGTGTCGTTTCGATGGCATCCCGCAGCCCGGGAAACCACGGCCTGCCACCCGTCGCACGCAGAACGATGGCCGTTGTGCCTGGTGCGTACGTTGCCGCGAGCCTGGGGTTAGTCAAGGGACTGTGGCCGAGGGGTCTGTGGAGGGTGCGGTCCGAGAGGCTGTTCGAGAAGCAGAAGCGTAGGGACGGACCCCGTTGGGTCTTCTGACCCTTGAGCAAAGCGCCCAAAGGCCTCGGGCGCCCCGGAATAACCGGGCTGGACGTTTACAGCCACTGACGACGATGGCAGTGAAGGAAGGCGCGACAGTCTTTCGGAAATCAGTCGCGGCACTGGTTTCGTTGTCCGGATGCAGTCTGCGACCTCGTCCACGCGGGGACAGTGCTGCCAGAATCACTTTCAGCAGTCATGCCTGCACATGTTGCGAACACTGGGTGTGGCTGCATAGTGGGTCGGCGCGGCGATGAAAAAGGGGGGGGGGCCGGCACGTACCATGACGAGGGGCTGGAGGGATCGTGGAGCGCGGCGGCGGCAGCAGCGAGGGCACGGTCGGAGGTGTCTGCTGACATGCCCGGCTATGTAGCCGTGGTGACGGAGAGGGTGGGACGGAGCGGTTGATGGAGAGACGAGGAGGATGCAACAGCAGCGCCAAGCATCCAGTGCCGACAAGACGAGACGGCCCAAAGTGGCCCTTGTACGAACCCCCCGATTATGTTTGTGCAGCCAAGGCCTGGGCCCATTCTCTCGTAACAACTCTCGCGATGGACCAACACCCAACGACAGCACTGGACAGCCCTCGAGCACTCCAAGCACTCTTCCTACTTGCTCCTCCTTGTCGCGCGCGCGCTGTTTCACCATGGCCACTTGGAAACACCTCGTCGTCCCTGGCTCTCGTCCTCGAAACAATTCATTCCGACTGGGACCAGCCCATACGACTTAGGCACAGCGTCCGCCCTGATGGCAGCGACACCCATTGCACGTCACCGGCGCTATCCTCTCCGTCGCCAACCTCTACCCCCACTGCACGTGCAGTCCGGATGGTCCTGCACTGAGGCACCCGCGTAGGATCCAGGTCCAGCCCAGGCCGAGGCTGCATCGCAGAGGCCAGTCACCGCTATGGCCAGACTTGCAATTGGACCTCGTTTTGTCCAAGCCCGTTCGCGATTCCGGCCTGGTTGACATCTAGCGTCGTGGACTGGTTGAATCCAACGTCGCCGGTGTTGAAACCAGTTGTCGAACCCCACAGCCCCGTTGTCAGGAACGGTTGAGCATACACGGCCTGGCGAGGTTCAGCTGGGAGTTGCAGATGCAGGCCTCGAGGCAATGGGGGAAACTCGAGTGCCCCAGCTGCGGTTGGCCAAGGCCATGCCTGATTCTGTGCGCCGGGTATCTGGGGGACTAGAGCTGTGGCGGAGTCAAAGGCCTCGGGAATCGGTTTCGGCACCAGGCTGTGAGGAGCTGGTCGAGTATTGACAGCTGGTTGGGCGATGGCGGCATGCACTGGCCGAGTTGTAGGGGCTGCTGTGATGGTCATTTGCTGGGTGAGCGGTTGAAACGTCATGGCTGCAGACGCTGGATGAGCCATGACAGCGAGCGGCTGAGCAATGGCTGCCAGCGGCTGATCCGTAGCACCGAGCGGCTGATCCGTAACAGGAGCGGCCACCATGTGCCCGACGTCAGGATGAGAGATACCTCCCGGGGCAGGCTGAGCGATAGGCAGTGTTGGCTGACCGGGATGCACTGGAAGAGCCATAGCGGGCGCGGAATGAGACCTCGCGGCGGGCGTTGGATGGGTCACGGCACCAGACCCCGGAACCATGCCGGGCACCCACTTGGCTATGATGGCTGATGGAGTGACGGGCCCCGGGTGAGCGACCGGCCCCGGTTGAGCGACAAAGGTTTGCGCTGCCCTGGCAACGTCAACTTGAGCTGTCGCGGTGGTGTCAGCCAGCGTCGATGCGGTGGCAGCCGGCGTACTGGCACTCGGCCAAATCTGTCGGTTGCGGCGGTTGTGTATCGCATTCGTTGGAGGAGCCTGTGGTGTGCCAGTCAACGGCCCCGACGACACGGACTGTTGAATGGTGGGTGCTCCGTGAGCGATCGTGGGGGCTAGCTGGGGTGTAGCGATCGTCGACGGTTGCGTCGACGGCTGCGCTGTGACGATGGCCGTTGGTTGCCCTGTGGCGACTGATGGCTGCACAGCAGCGCGGCCTTGAGCTGCGGTGGCGGCCGTCATCGATTGCACACTCCCGGTAAGCCAACTGCTGCGGTTCTGCGAGAATGCGCTCGCTACCGCCGTCGTCTGGAACGGTAAGCGTGACGGGCCGGCTATTGGATCGCACTGGCTGAATTGGCCGGCCTGGGTTATGCCGAGCGCGTACTCGATCATCTGCACTGGTGTCATTGTCAGAGCCTGTGGTGTCGGCTGCCGGCCTGGGATGGGATGAGGGGCCTGGGCAAGCGGAGCAGGCGGGGCAGGTTGGGCCGACTGGACACGCTGGACACGCTGGACACACTTGGCATGCTGGGTAGGTGGGGCAGCCAGGGCAGGTTGGACATGTTCAGCATGCTGGGTAGGTGGGACGGTCTGGGCAGGTTGGGCATTTTGAGCATGTTGGGCAGGTTGAGCAGGAGGGACGGGCGCTGCAGCCTGGCCAGGTTGGGCAGGCGTGGCAGGCGTGGCAGGCGTTGCAGGCTGGACACGTTGGGCAGAAGGGGCAGGCGAGGCAGGTTGAACGGAGGGGACAGGCTGGACATGGTGAGCAGGTTGAGAAGGAGGGACACGCAGTGCAGGTTGAGCAAGAGGGACGGACTGGGCAGGTTGGCCACCAGGCGCAGTCTGGGCAAGTTGAGCAGGACCTGCAGGCTGGGTGGGCAGGAGAGGTTGAGACGGTGCAGGTCCAGCCTCCATAGTCAGCAAAGTCGGACCACCGACTGCCTCCCCCATCACCTGTAGCCCCGTTTCCGGTATTGGGCGACCCGGGCCGCCGCTCGGCCCATACTCCGCATGTCCACTAAGCATGCCTCCAGGCTGCGCTGGCGTGTCCTCTGGCCCAGACTCAGAGCCCTCAAGCTCGAAGCGATGTGTATCCATTGCCGCCAGCATGACGTGGTTGAGCACCGACCCCAACATGCTCTGTATCGCGTCGCGCAACGCGTAGATCAGCTAACATGAGCCTCGTGTAAAACCATGTAAAACTGTAAAACTCACATCACGCGTTCCCCGGATCCGAAGCTCCCCGTCCTTCCTCGGACAAGGTCTGCACAGCGGGTACCAGCGCCAGTGGAACGGGTCCTGCTGCGGCGCGTAGCGGTGGAACACGGCGCCTCGCACGTCAAGTATAAGAACGGCGGTATTGGGATCGCGGCACGTAGCCTGACGCACACCCGCTATGTGGGTCGGCGTCACGGCCACTGTGCCCATGAGGTGCTCGTAGCGGCGTGAGCCGAGTAGGACAAGCTGCGGCGGGCGCGGGCGGAGGAGGGCGCCGACGAGGGCCGACATCATCCGTTCCGTCTTCCAGCTGGGGTAGGTGAAGTCGTCGATGGGGAGCATCTGGTCGGTCGCTGGGTTAGTGGTGTATCGGGTTTGGGCTGCACTCACGGCTGCAGGAGAGCATCCAGCGCAGCAATGTCGCTTCGTCCATGGTGGGGTAGGGGCGGGCTGGCCAACCAACGTACATCCGTGGCAGGCGGGAATAGGGGGGCCCAGGGTTGGGACAGTGTGCTGAAAAGGTATGTGGTACAGGTTGAGCCGAGTGTGTCGCTGGGAACGGGTACACAGGCTGGGGCTCTACGGGGGCCGAAACCTGGTGGTCGGCCTGGGCGATGGGGAAGTCTGGCAAGCCTAGGGCCTGGAAAGGCTGATGGCCGCTCGTGGCGTCGAGGAAGGGGGGCGGGCCGCCATGGATGCCTTCCTGGAACAGGAGACCGTACGGAGACGTCGGGAACGTCGGAGACGGAGCAGGAAATTCAAGCGGGCCAGAAACTGGGATGCAGGGCGTTGTGCCGTCAGTCGAGGTAGACGCCTGGGCCATCGAGCCCAGTTCAACCAGCTCTCCCTGAGTGGCTGGCCTGGGCAGGCCCTCCGCCTGGCTACCTTTGGCGGGAGTTGGGAGCAGCCTGCGTTTCTTGCCTTCGGTTGGCGGGGCAGGGCCTGTAAAATTGGATGAGGTAGCGGCAAAAGCCAGGGCGACCAGCGCGTTGGCTTTCCTGGGCCGACCGCGCTTGCGACGCGGCGGCCTAGCCTCGGGGGTTGGCAGAGCTTGTGCAGTCGCGTTGGGGTTCGATGGCCCGTAATCGGTTTTCCTGGGCTGGCCACGACGCTTGGGCGGGACTGGGGTTCTGGGACCGGGATGTTTTCTGCTCGAGTTTCGTCGGGGGTTTGGGGGCTGCCTGCCTGTGGGCCGTTTTGTGCACGAGTTTCGTTGGGGATTTGGATGCTATCGTTGGGGGTTTGGGTGTCATCGTGAGGGATTTGGGTACTATCGTGAGGGATTTGGGTGCTATCGTGGGGGATTTGGGCGCTGCCTGCCTGCAGGTTGTTTTGTGCGCGAGTTTTGTCGGTTGTTAGGGTTTGCGCGCTGCCTGCCTCTCCACGGGTCACACAGGTGTGAGACCTGCTGACGGCGCGGTCCTGCCGAAGAGGAGCCTCAGTAGGCGCGAGCGTGTTGGGAAGTGCTGGGCAATACTGTCCAACGGGGAGTGGTGTGGGTGGACTGGGAGGCGAGCCACAGGAGGGCCCGGTAGTGGGCATTATCGGAAAGGGAGAAATGGATGGCTACTGGGAAGAATGGTGGGAGGAAGAAGAGGTAGATATCTACTGGCTGGCAGAGCTGCCCGGAACGCCAAGCTGAGTGTACACGCGTCACAGTGTGCTTTCAGAGGTCGTTCGGCTGGCACCTTTCGCACCTCCCCAGGCTTGTTACTCCGGAAATGACGGGAGCGGGTGGCACAGCCACCTCCGTCCAATGCACACAGCGGCATTCGCACAAGCGATGCACGGGACGCTTGGGTTCTGAACAAATAATGTGCAGGACGCTTGTAGTTTTCCTGCAAGGAAGAACAATGAACAACGCAATGATGGGTTGGCAGTGATGGCCAGCGAGGGCAGAGCGAGCGGTTATTGTGTATTATGCTTCACCGAGCAGGGCAATTGTGCATACAAACGGGGCGAGCCTGGAGACACACATCGAGATCTCGGCGTGTGAGAATTGTGCCACGAATGCTACCGACAGCAGGAGGAGCTGGCTAATCCCCACAAGACAGCTGGAAGAGCTGGAATGAAATATCGACCTGCCCCGTTCTGGCCCCCACATTCTGAGAACGAGCGATTCCGAGAACGAATGCGCCTGTATGCAAGACGCCGTCAAGCACGGGCAGGAGGCTCGGCCCACACTCACCGAGCTGCCACACCCACCTACAGCGGCACGAGCGGAACACATAGAGTGCCTGGTTTTTTTTCTCTCCGCGTCGGACAACTTGCGGTATGCAATTACCGTGGCCGACTGGCGTAATGTGCACCACATGCCCCATGTGGGGCGTGCCTCGGCGTGGGCGCTGCTTGTCTTGGCCCTCGAGAGTGGGTTGCAGATCGGATCTGAATCTAAGCGACGTCGCCGTTTCGCAACGATCGCGGCCGCGGCGTACTTGCGCTGACGGCTTCCTCATATCGCGACCGTGATCTACAGGGTGTATTAAGCGCGCATATACAGAAGGACAGGTCCTGGTGCCTCAGTCGACCGGCCGTAGTATCGCCCGTGGTACATTTCTGCATTCATCCGGGCTACGAGTACATTATCTCCACAAAGGGTTCACCGCAAGACAGTACTTAGGCTAGAAATAGAATCACATTATACGGAAGCGCTGTGTTCAAAGTTGGACGACGCCATCATGGGGTCGTAGCGGGTGCCTTTGAGTGCCTCGTGAGGACCCCTCGAGAGGTCAATGTCTGCGATCTTGACCACCTTGGTCTTGGCGCCCAATTTCCAGCCAACATAGCAAAGAATGACGACGGGGATGGTGATGTACGACGCGAAGAAGGTCGAGATATCGAACGTGGGAATCCAGGCGGTGAAGCCGTTCGTAATAAGCACGAGCAAGAAGAGGATCATTGTGTAGTACGCGAGGTATGGCTGGAGCCAGCCGTGGTAGGTGAGCTTGTTGCGGTCGATGCCCTGGAAGTTGCATGCCTTCTGGAAGCGGATAAAGCAGAGGCTGATACCGCTCCAAGTGATCAGGGCCGAGAGGGCGGAAAGGTTGGAAAGCCAGATGAAGGCCTGGTTCGACCCATTTGAGACGGAGAGGTAGGCGAGACAGGCAAATGCAGCACCAACGGCGACACCCATATAAGGGATACCGTTCCTGCTGGTGCGCAGGAACACTTTGGGGAGCTGCCGCTCGCGAGCCAAAGCCATGAGCAGGCGCGAGAGGACGTAAAGCTGCTCGTTACCACTCGAGAGGGCAGACGTGATGACGACAGCGTTAATGATGTGTGGGAGGACCTGGACGTTGGCGTTCTTGCACATGATAACCCAGGGCGAGGAGCCAGCGTTGCCGCTGTCCTTCTCGATCTCGGAGAGGAGGAGAGGGTCCTTGAAGTAGACGTTGAGGGAGATCATGAGTGTGCCGACGACGTAGATGAACAGGATACGGATGAACGTCGTCTTGATGGCCTTGGCAATGTTCTTGCGGGGGTTGTGTGCCTCACCGCCCATTACAGCGACCGACTCGATGGCCGAGTAGGCGAAAGCAGCGCCGGTGAAGACAGCCCAGAAACCGAGGAAGTTGGACAGCGCCTTGGGTTTAACACCCAAGAAGTCGTTGTTGAACGGCTCCTCGCGCCAGAACTTGCCGCCGATGAACGTCTTGCTAGTGGGCACACCGCCCAGGTTGTAGATGAGTGCGAAGATCATGAGGCCGACGAGGGTCGTGAGTTTAAGGCAGGCGAAGAAGAACTCGATCTCGCCGTAGTACTTGACACCCATGATGTTGACGAGAACAGTGAGAACCAAAAACGCGGTGATATACGCTGCGGCGTGACTGAGGTTGTGGTCCCAGTAGGTGAAGAGCGATGCCTGGGGTGAGCTCTGCCTCGATCACCACTTACAATGGCAGTGAGCTCGGTCGGGATGCCGAACGCACAGGACAGGAACGCGTTGATACCCATCATGAAGCCCATTGCGGGGTCGACATACTTGGTGGCCATCTCGACGTAACCACCGACGCTGGGGGCGAAGCAAGACCTGCTGTCAGCTACCGCCAGTTTCGGGGCTTACATTTCACCGAGCGAGACCATCATGCAACCGACACCGGTGCCAACAAGGGTGTAACCGAGCCACAGGCCAACTGGGCCGCCGCGGGTGAGAGACGCGCCCGATCCGACGAAGAGACCTGTACCGATAGTGCCAGCGATGGCAATCATGGTCACCACGCGCGAAGGCAGGTCGCGCCTGAGACCGTGCTCGCCAATGTGGGTGTTGTCGAGGTCATCGTACGGGTCCTCGGCGGCATGTACCTCGACCTGAGCGTCCGAGCTCTTCTCATGGTAGGCCTTCTCGTGGACGTCTAGGGACATGGTGTTGTTGTTGTTGTCGAAGGGAGAGCGGGGGGCGTGGGGTGACTGCAGGTCATTAGTGAGGTTATTATAGCCTCAGAGCGGCCATCAGTCCATCCTCTCCTTGGGTCCCCGGCTCGGCTCCTGATCCTTGCTCGTCTCCTCTCGTGCTGATTGCGCTGGGCATGTGAGCAGCTACTGCGGCGTCCGCCGCGATTCAGCCAACCAGATGAGTGCCTGCCACTCTGCCGTAGTGCGATTGAAGGGACGCCCCAAGGGTTGCCGACATCCCTTTCCGGAGCCCACCATCAGGCGCTGCGGGGCCTATGCATGACCTGAGCGAGCGCGCGCGATGGGGCCCTCAGCTGCGCTCTCAAGCGGCAAGAGCAGAGATGTGCAATAGAGGCCAGCGCTAATGGGAAATAGTGGCCAGATGGCGTCGAACAAAGCCCCATGTTGTATTTATAGCGCCAGGCACGCTCTCGTTACGGTTATTAGATCTAGGCATCAGCACCAGGTCGAGAAGCCGCGGGAAACATGTCAGAGCGCTTAGGTTATCAGCTTGCAAGGCCTGAATGCCCGGGGCCCAGCAGCCCAACGCGGTGCCACATGCTCTCCAATCTGGGCGGCGCTCGTTTGGTGGGCGGGAGCGGAATGACATCTTGTCCAGTTCTATCTTTGGGCCTTGGAGGCGGCTTTAGAAAATGCCCCGGCGTTTAAGCGATATGTCGCGCTGCCCATCTTGGGCAGCGGCCCAGCGCCGCAAGCAGGACGGCAGCTAGCTCCGCGCCACGTCATACAACTCGGGTTGACCGAGCAGTCCATCTGCCGTCATTGGATACGCTCACAGGGCACTTGCCGAAGCGCCGACCGACGGCTTCACGCCGCCCCGTCTCTAGCCGCCAGAATCCGCGGGGTGGCGAATCTGGCTCCAAGTTGCTTGCGCTCAGAGGCGCTCAGAGGCGCTCTGAGAATAGGGTCCGCGAGCCCCGCACAGCTCGTGTCCGAGCCCCCGCACAGCTCGTGTCCGAGCCCCCGCACAGCTGTAGCCGAGCCCCATGGGGGCCAGCGGGGATTCCGTTTCGGGAACCTACTGCAGTTTCGGCTTGTAGCATGAGGTGTCGAGGAATGCTCATGCCCAAGCCGGTGGGCGGCTGTCGATCTTTCGCGCTGCGCAGCAACCGACCCCAGCGTCCATAAGCGCAGCATCAGAGGCCATTTCGAATCATTCTTAGCAGCCCCAGCGGTGTGGCGCTCGTGCGATTTCCCATCTCAGACCTTAGTATTTCCCAACACAACGAGCTCATGTCCCATTCTCAACAGTCTGGGGTGCCGTTTTCGAACGTCCACGTCGGCCTCATTCGTGGCGGAACCCCAGGAGCATGCATGTTCCATAGATCTCGAATGTGGCACGATGCTTGAGCACATTTGAGATGGCGAGGACAATGACCATCCAGTGACAGGAAACTGAATCGTTCAGGCGTCACTACAGTACACAGTAAGGCACTCGGCCTGCAAGTACCCGTTGTGGGCTGACCGTTTTGCCTGACAAACTGTTCACGATGACCATGGGCCAAGAAACCAGCCTGATGACCAAGACGCACGTTGACCAAGACGCACGTTGCCCCGCGATCACGTCAAGCCGTGACGGGCCGTCGACGCTGACGCTAATTTGTTCATACAGTTTGTCTACTGCCTATCTGTGTTCCACTCCGTCTTGGCTTCTATTGTAATGTATGCGGTTTCTGTGTCCTGCCGTCAGCTCGGCATACGGCTACGCTGACGCGCGCACGGAAGACGTACTACTTGTCCTTGCCGTAATGGTCCTCCTGCTCGTTCAGGCGGGGCGGGCGGAGCTTCTCGTCAATCTTGACGACCTGGGGTTAGCTGATACTCGAGGCATCGCATCCAGGCAGCTTGGAACGATAAAAAATGGCCGAGCCGCCGTGCAATCACAGACGACCACGCGGCCCCGCATGGGGCCCCACGACGCCCAAACCCCAACCCCGTTCGCGACTCACCTCCTCGGCAAACTTGTCAAACGCCATCGTCCACTCCCAGTCGGCGGCCATCAGCGAGTCCTTGACATCGTCCTTGAGGCCGCGGTAGAACCACTTGTTCTTTGCCGACGGGTCCTTCTCAAACTTGTCCTCGCACTGCTCGGCGTACTTGACAAAGCGCTCGCGGTAGCTGCGCGCACTGCCGTGCTGCTTGAGCTTCTTGAGCTGCGTGAACGCCGTCTCCTTCGGGTCGGGGTTGCCGAAGCGCGCCTGCAGGTCCTCGACAAACTTGACAAACGAGCCCTGCGCCGCGTCAGGGTGTGCCATCGCCCACTTGAGCGCCGTGCCGCGCAAGTGACTGGTCGCAAAGATGACCTTGGCGCGGTCCGAGGAGAACGTTGTCGGCTCGCGGTTGAAGCAGTCGTCGAGGGCGTCGAGGTAGACGCCGAGCTCGGCACGGCGGCCCGAGAAGGCCTCAGGCAGCGCGAACTCGTCGTCGGAGGCAGACATGGTGTGTGGAGAGTGAGGAATGAGGAGAGGGCGAGTATGGGACGTGGATTGTAGACAGTCTCGAGAACAGGAGGGCGGGGTGACAATGACAAGTCGTTGCAGCAAGGGCAAGGAACGAGTCGGCTATGAGTGGGCAGAGGCACTTGCGCTGGTCACATGAACAGTCGAGTGACGTCAATCGCAGACCCAGGGCGTGCGTGCCTCGACCTCACGTGGCCTGGGCACAGGTGAACTTTGAAAAAAAGCAACGAGTCAAGGCCGCATAGCTCAGCTGGTTAGAGCATTGTACTAATACGCAGTTCGTGTCAGTAATGCAAAGGTCGGCAGTTCGATCCTGTCTGTGGTCATAAACCTTTTGAGACTCCCCAATGATATTAACATTCATGCACCACGCTGAGCCGGCTTTCGCAAGGCCATGTGGATACAAATGAAACACAGACCTGATATGAGGGGTACTACTTTTGCATTGCCTCTTTCTGCCTGTTCCCAGCGAGGCAGGTCACACTTTGTTCTCGGGGGGGAATGCTGTACGACGACTAGGGATAGGCCAGCGGCGGGCTGTACTGTATTTGCAAGTCGGCTGCCTGGAGCCTAGATTTGGGCGGTGAGTGAGGTGTTACCGGACATACATCGCAAGTTCCAATACGCATTTACAACAGCCCGCCTCACCTCCTTACACAAGGCCAGCGCGCCGCACCAGCTCCTCAACAAGGCCCGCGTCTCCAACCATCCTCTTCGCCAGCGCCAGCGCGATATCCTGGTCCCTGACCAGGACGAGCGCATGTCGCCGCCCGACGGAGCCGAGGAATGCTTGGTGGACCCCACGCGCCTTCCAAGCGCAGTTCGCAGCCAGCTGCTCAAACGCCCACATCGCAAACGCTGTGCCCTGCGTGTCTGGCACCTGGGGTCAGACGGCCCACGAGTCACTCACCTTGTGCGCGCACGCCACGCTGCGCGCGCTGTATCCGAGCGCCTTGGCGAACTATGTCAGCCATCTCGCGTCTGAGACTCACTGATATGATGCGCGCACGCGAAAACTTGCTCTCCCACGCGCCCGTCGCGAACACCTTTACGCTCGTGCCTTGTAGTAGCAGCGTTCCCCAAATCCCGCCGGTGCCGAGAACGGCGACCGTGCCGCCAGCGACAGGGGTGCAGTAGCTCTCTGTCGAGAAGCCGCAGCGCAGAGGCGGGCCGGGTATTACGGCACGCGCGAGGCGGCGGGCGAGCGGCCCGATCTCGGAGGGGCGGTACGCCCCGTCCCACAGCGCTTTAATGGCGGGCCAAGCGGTGATGGAGCGCGCCTCGAGCAGGTGCTGGAGGAACGGGGCTTCGAGCGCGTTGCGGGCTGCGAAGAGATGGGGTGGGGGATAGTGCTTGGTGTCGGTTTGGAGTTTGAGCTCGCGCGAAAGATCGAGGACATGAGGTCGCACCGTCTCCCACGCTGCGGCGTAGGCGGGGCCACCGAGGCCAAGATGGCCGGCGAGTAGGGCTCGCGTCACGGCTTCTGCTGTGCGCAGCGCGGGGTCGGTCCGCGCAGGAGGGGGGTTGCAGATGCGGGGCGTGCGGTCTCGCGAGCGGGCAAGCTCGTCGATGCCCATGGCCTCGTCGTCGCTCTCGTCAACGTCCATTGATTCGTCTTGGCTCTCGTCGCTGTCACTGTCGTCGCTGACGCTGTCGTCCTCCGTCTCGACCACGCTGCCACCATACATGGCCTCCAGCTCGTCGACTGGAGTGCGCTCGAGCTGAGGGTGAGCGTCCCCGCACGCTGGGAGAGTTGCATTTTTCTCTGTCGGGACGACACGAACCTCCGTTGGCAGACCGAACTGAGCGAGCGCTTCTGCGTTCGGCAATGGGGCTCTTCGCCTGTAACTGCGCGGCCTGGGCTCGCAGGTACGCGTCTCGGGGGCATGCGGTGTGGCTTGTGCCACCGAGCCCCGGTTAGCCTCAGTCCGGAGCCTGGGGCTTGCGATCGCCGACGGGCTCGTGTGTGCCGGCCAAGGGGCAGGCTGACGAGCTGGGAGGCGGAGAATGACAGCAGCGCCTCTGGGCTCGGGGCAGGGGCGTGCACTCTGACCTGGCATTGACGTGCGATCCGCTTGTGACATGGTCTGTTGGGGCCTGCAGGACCAGCCCCCTGGGGCCAGTGCCGGGTCTCTAACCGTGGACGTACCCTTGCTCTTCACCTTGGAAGATTCTGGCTTGGGGCTGAGCCTCACCTCGAGCTTGGGCGTGAACGTCTCGGCGGCACCAACCGGTGTCTCACTCTTATGGGCCTCCCTCCCGGCTTGCGTGGCTACATACTTGGCCTTCTTCTTGGCAATCAAGGCGATAAGTGGGTTGGTTTGAGGCACAGGCGGCAAGTTTGCCTCCCAGTGGATGTGGCCGAGGTGGTCACCAAGCCCCGTAAAGCCCAATGCGCGGTGCACAAACAGGCGGA
Source organism: Cutaneotrichosporon spelunceum (assembly GCA_030805415.1). NCBI lineage: Eukaryota > Fungi > Basidiomycota > Tremellomycetes > Trichosporonales > Trichosporonaceae > Cutaneotrichosporon > Cutaneotrichosporon spelunceum. The sequence continues at coordinate 346,032 of BTCM01000005.1, forward strand.
AGTCTGCCCAGGGAGTGGGCGAGATGTACTCCAGCTTGCCCTCTGCAGCGCAGACACACTTGCCCTTGGAGATGTAGCAGCCGAGGCACTGCTCGGTGTTGCGGTTGTTGACAACCATGCACGGATATCCGATAGCCGCACATCGCTGGCAGTGCAGTGCGAGCGGGCGGATGGCGGCGGCGAAGTCGGTGTAGAAAATGAGCCACATCTGCCGTCAGGATGCCAGGGGTTGGAGGAACTCACTAGTCGACAAGCCTTGACCAAGTCGCGGTCCTTCTGGGCGGCCACCATCCGCTTCTCCATGTCGCTGAACCCGTCCCACATCAACTTCTCAGCTACGGGTCCCACGGCGTCGACACCGTTTCTTGCCAGTCTCATGGATGCGTATGCGTCTGGGCTGAAATGGGTCCGGTGATCGTAGAGGGGATGCAAGGGGTGGCGGCAGTAGATGCGGCCTGCGCGGAACTGGGAGATACGCAGGTCGATCTGCTGTCCCCGCATGTCGTTCTCACGAGCGGAGCGCTGCGTCATCGAGGTGCCGCGCGGCGTCTGCTGGCACTTGATCGCAGGCCGAGTCAACTTGGCCTTGGCCTTCGATGTGGCCTGTACTTTCCTGAGGGAGGGAACGGCCTCGGTCTCAGTGTCGTAGTCGCTCTCACCCGATTTGATGTCCGAGTAGTCCAGGCTTCCCAAGCACTCGGTGGTGGCGCGGCGCTTTGGGGGAGGCATTGCATCGGAGTCCTCGATGTGGCGCTTCAGAGCAAGGGGAGCGGGGAGGCAGCGGGACCCGCCTCTCACGCTTCGAAGCCTTTCAGTGGTGACGGAACCAGTGGCTTGTCCGTCTTGTCCCGCTCGTCGCATATCGATGTTGGCCTTGTTCTCCGGGCCCTTAGGTAGCCAGGATGGAAGATTGCCACTCTTGTGGGTGGAGCCGGTTGTCTCAGATGAACCGAGGCGACGAGGTGGGTTGAATTGGCCTAGGACTGAGATAGGAACAGACAACTTGAGGTGGACTTTGGTGTGGCGGATGGGATGAAGCTGTGGGACAGTGGAACCAAGGGGAGCCCAGGAGCTACTGGCATTCCGCGGAGGATGACTCGACATTGTTTCCGAGGAGTTAGAGGCTAGCAACGAGTGACAGCTGTAGTTGAAGGGTTGATAAAGTGGGAAGCCAGATTCGAGAAGTTGGAAGTCGAGTGGCGTGAACTGGAGACGGTCGGAGATGGCTGGATGTGGGATGCCCCTGCGCAGGTGGCTGTTGGGAGGGGTGGGAGTCGGTGATGTCGTGTAGAGGTTGCACACACGCTATGGGGAGTTGCCGAGAGACAAGGTATAGGGAGATGGGAGCCAAACTGGAGATAGGGAGGTATAGAGGGAGGAGAAATGGCCAGGTAATGAAGGTGAGAGAGAGAAAGCCAAGCCGAGATATGAAGGGATAGAGATATGAAGGGATGGCGTGAGTGATAGATGGCCAAGGTAAATGGGAGTGAGAGATAGCAAAGGTAGATGAGGATGAGAGGGAGGGAGCCAAGGCTCTCGGCGATATAAAGGAATAGATGAAGTGTGATATGTCCAAGACAAATGAGGATGAGGGGGGGGGGAGGGAGGACGCCGCTACGTATGGCTGTAATAGCAGCGGCGAGGAAGGGGACAGTGATTGGATCCAGCAGTCGAGTGTGTGGGGCTGGTTGTTCTGCGCTCTGGCCTCTTGTTGGTTCTTCTCACCTCAAGCCTTGAGGGCTGGCTTCATTGTCGACGTCTGCAGGGTATGCGAGGCGTTTGTGTGTACCGACTGCACAGCAGTGGCTGGGTAAGGCTGGTCAGTCGAGCTCTCCAGGATGGCAGGGCGAGGCTGTTCAAGTCGGTGCTTTCTAGAGTTGGCCACCCCAAAACAGAATCCGGTTACGAGGAGATAGTGTTTATTGTGCTCTGGGTGAGTCGGCTGGAGACATCAGGTTGCTTATCTGGAGATGATAAACACGCGCCAGTGATTAATAACCGGCCCCATAACTCAGACGGTGACGAAGGATGCGGTGTGAGGAAAGTAGGTGTTAACACAACAGAGTGAAGGTGGGAACGCCGCGAGTTGTGGAGGACAGTGACGTTTGGGCTGAGTGTCAAGTACGTGTCCGTTGTAAGACCATCCCACTGTCAAGCCCGTGATGCGCTCCAATGATGCACCAGTAATTATTTACCGCATTCTTAGTTTGCCAGTGACCATTTTGGAGTGCCGTTCCATGGGCTACTCAATGGGTCGCAGAGGGGTTCAGGTTGTGGCGGAAAAATATCTTCGGCCATTGAATCACTTCGCTCAATCCGTTAGCGTTCAAGCTGCCTCTATATTCAATTGTTGACACAACACACGCAATACAAAAATCATACGAGGTTTATTTAGATCGTTGCTGATAACCATTGTGACCAGAGCATGGGTACCGTTCGTCACTGAGGTGGTCTCTTGGGTACTACTGTCCATCGTCTAGGCCGTCGTTTTGTCCTTTCCCTTCTTGTCCAGCGCCTTGAGGCCAGTTCTGAGGGTGTTCTTCTTGGCGGCGGCCTTGATGCCGTTGAGGTTGGCCTTGGACGCGGCACGGCGCAGGGCCCCCATGGCGCTGCTTTCGGCTTGAGACTGGGGTTCTAGGGACACGCGCTTATGCCTGGACTGCTGGGCCTCAAAGTCCGAGCCGTCCTCGGCTGCGCGCTTGCTCGCCGGGCTGGCCTGAAGCTTCAGCTTCGACGGCTTCGACCTCTGGTTGTAGACCCACAACACCGGGTTGAACGGGAAAGGCGGAGGCAGCGCCGCGAGGTCAATGGGAGGGAAGTTGGACCACGAGGCCGGGTCCGCCAAGCGGTCCAGCCAGACCTGGAAGTCCAAGCGGTCCTCTGGCTTGCGCGTGGCGTGATGCTGCCTCGCGCTAACACACCCACCCTTGGAGCACTCGCACGCAACGCACGTAGGCAGGCTCGAGGTCCCGCCGCTCTTGGGCACTTTAGACAGCCGTGACTGGCTGCACTGGATTCCGCCCAGCACACAGCGGCGGCACTCGAGGGCCTGCGGTCGCGGGATGTCGACCAGGTCGGTGTACTTGGCCAGGTAGAGCATGCGGACGGCCTTAGGGAGGTCGCGGTGCGGGTCGCCGTTCTTCTTGCGGCGCGTGCAGACCATGCGCTTCTCCTCGTCTGTGAAGTGGCTGTAGAGCTCGCACTCAATCTGTTGGGTGATGTCGTCGGTGCCCCAGACGGACCAGAATTTCATGAGCCACTCGTCAATGTTCGTCGCTGGGTTGTAGCGGGGGTGGTCTGGGGAATAGGCGTATATTTTCCCGGCCTTGAAGTTGGCCAGCTTGGCCTTCGCGATCTCCTTGTGGCCAGCCGACTCGTGCTCGCGTCGCTTCCTGAGGCGGAGCTGGTGCTTGCTATCTTCAGAGGGCTTCTTCAGATTGGCAGCCACGAGTGTGCCCGCCTTGTCGATGTAGAGGTCGTCGCCGTCGAGTTTGTCGACCTCGTTGCTCTCCATCGCTCGGGGTCCGAACAAGCCCGTGCCGATCTTCTGGCCCTGCTCTCCCCCCTTATGGCGCTTGGTAGCTCGGACCAAAAAAGGGTTAAGCTCAGGCTCCCACTGAGGCTCTTGAGTGTGCCTGCGCTTGGAGACCTTGGTGCTGCTGAAGGGTTTCATGAACGCAGTGCTGACACGCTTGAGCTTGTTGTGGAAAGGCTTGTGGGGGTTCGTGGTACCAGACCTATCATGCCTCACCGAGGGCTTCTGTTGGTCCTGAGTGACAGCCTTCCGCTTCCCAAGGGAGGTAGAAGCAAAGACGCCGAATGAAGCAGGTGGGGCGGTGGGGTGGCCAGGAGCGGCAGCAGCGCTGACCATGAACGGGTTGTCTGGGGAATGAAGGGAGTCATGCGCTTGGCCGCCCACGAAGCGGAGAGACGAAGACCGAGGCCAGCCCTGAACGGTCGGCGAGTAGGGAAAGCGTGAGGAGACGACACGACTCGACTGGCCAGGCTCGGGCGGGGTGTTCTCACTGTCACCTCTGGGGTACCAGCAGAGTGCCTTAGGAATCGAGGGAGACGAGCTTGACACTCTGCGCAGGGGGGAGAGCGGAGACATGTTGGTATCCTTCATGATGCCCTTGATAGGTACCAGCCGGATGGGTGGAGTTGGCGGCCTACGCGTCGTTGGTAGGGTCAGCCCAAGGGGAAGGGCCGAGGGCTGGTACGCTGACCGTTGCCTAGACGGTCCGCCACGAACTGGATGGGCGTAGAACTGGCCAGGGCGAGGTAGGCTGTTGATGGTCGCGGTCCGGGGAATTTGGGTCAGTTCAGACTGAGGTTGAGTAGTGGTCGGTTCCAGCTGAGGTTCTGTAGGGCTGCTAGGCGGGGTTAGGGTTGGGACCTGGCGGATGAGCGCCTCAGGAGAGGGGTAGAACATGCGCGACCCGATAAAGAGCCTGTGGTCGATGGAGAGTGCGGACTTGGTCGCTGCGGCGATGATGTGGCGCCTGCCGAGATAGTGGTGAGTTTCCGTCATGTCCGTGCCAGTCGTGCTCCGGGTGTGGCTGAGTGGCTGGGAATGGTGCAAAGCAATCCCAGTGTTGTAAAGATCGCGATGCAGATCACGAACCGGTCGAGAGTGTCCCATGGGCGTCTTGTGGTAGGGGAGGCTAGCGAGTGCCTGGATAGCGTTGGCCTCGAGCTCAGCGAGCATGCTAAAAAGCGTGGGATGGGGAGTGCTACAATAGGGTATTCTGGAAAGAGTACGGGCGACGGTGTGAAGTGAGAGACTGTATGAGGTGTGGAACTGGGCAGAAAGGAGAGGGGAGCAGTGGCGAGGGTGGGGGCGGACTCGGGCCAGAGTAGAGAATTTATAGAAGACAGGAGAGTGTTGACGGTATGTGTCAATGAGGGAGGGAAATCAACAAGGACCTCTTGCAGCTGCGAGTTAGGAGCAGGATATCAGAATATCAGGGAGTAAAACGGCCATAAACTCGAAACGGAGATACAACAGTGATTCCAGCAGTGTTGATCCCACTAGCACAGGAATACAGGAGCGAGCAGTCCGTGTGGATCTCTCTTGTGCGCGCTGGGGTCAGAGGGAGGGAAAGAATTGATGCGAACGGACAATGGGTTCACGATTCCGGCTCAGCCGCGCGGACTCGGTCAACATCACACATCACTCTGTGAGCCTGGTTGGGCTCTTGGGATGCGCACTGCCAATGAGAATCGGGGTGGGTGGCCGCCAATGACGCCGGAGGGTCCGCAAAGCGGGAGTGTGGCGGTGTTTGGTGATCTGATGGGAGATGGTGATTGGGATCTCACGGCCGGAGTGTATTATTCTGAGGTTTCATGGCTGGCGTTCATTGTTCTGAGGTTGGACAGTCAGGGAAAGAGTCTGAAACTAATCAAGTGCCAGAACGATGGCCAGAGTGATGACCTGGTTACGCAGGAAGAGTATGGCAACCTGGTGCCCTTCAGAGACCAACAATGTCGATGCTACCTATTCAAGTGACCGAATTAAGTCTGGGTTGGTTTGCAACCCCCTCTGCACCCAAGGCACCAAGCACTACCTTGATCAAGAGCATACATGACAACCTACAAAGGATCGAGTTCATGACTCGGGATATTAAGTACTCTACTGCTGTACAACAAAAAGCAAGGGGACTTCAGGCAACTGTACTTGTCGGTCGTGAGTATCTAGCGCCTTGGCGTCTTCCTCTCGACAGGGCAACGCGTACGGCTGCCTGGGCGCCTCCCAGAAGGCTCTCCCTCTGGCTCATGCGGTGACGAACTGATATCAGCTGGCTAACCTCATACTATAGTTGGACATACCGATCTCCAGGAAGAGTCCCAGCATCGGAGCCAGGGGTGCGTAGGATTTGGGCCTCCGTAGTCGGGGAACGCGTGGTGGCCAACTCCGGTACGGTGTCATCAAAGGAGAACTGGGGTTGCGAACTATAGCCGATTGAGCTGGAGAACGTGAAGTCACCGCCCTGGGACGACGCGGCGGATCCGGCCCGAGTGCCTTCAGCGCCCATCCAGAATGAGTAGAAGTCGGGGTAGGGCCCCACGTCCTTGGGTGGAGACCTCGACTGTCGACCCCCTGTGCGTTGGCTCATGTTCCCGCGAATAGACTTGTCCAAATCTTTCCACGCGAACATGGGCTTGGTGAGTGTTCCCTGTTGAAGGCGGTTGGCTAAGTACTTGACCATGGCCAGTTTCTTCATCTCCTGGGAGCACTCGCCGGCTATCACCTTGTCGCGCTCCGCGCGGCGTGCTAAACGAACCTCCCGGGCGTCGCGTTGGCATTTCGTGATAGTGGCGCGGGCAGGAATGAGCGGAAGGGGAGCCCGTGCCTTCTCTAAGCCTTCGATTACAGCGAAGGTAGCATCCTCCTTGTGGTCGATGCGGTTCGGGATTCCATGGGGGTCGAATGGGTTCGATTCCTCCTCCTGTCGCTTGACCCTGGCGAAGAGTTCACTCAAGGTAATCTCGCGGTCCCAGTACAACTCGAGATCCGCCATCCCCATTCCGACCTCCTCAAGTTGATGGGTGAGCTTGGAATGGGAACAGTCGGCCTTCGAAACACGACAGGGTATGCAGGCCGATCGGAAAGCTCCACTCTTCTTGCCAGACTTGTGTTTGATGTCCGTTTTGGTGAACATCTGGTGCTCCACTACGCACGACCAGCCGCCCCTCTGGCAACGGAAGCACTGCTGGTAGAATACAACGCGGGTGTGTCGGTCAGTATAGTGACGGAGCCACACCTGTTGTCAGCCCTGACGCTGTTTGAAGATGCTCACAATAAATAGGGCCTTCCAGAGGTCACGGTCAGGCCAGTCGTACAGCTCCTCCTTCTCCTCGTCTGTCAAACGGTTGTACACGACTGCCTCGGGGACGAGGGTTTTACCCCACTCGGTGTAGACTCCCCAAAGCTCGGGGTCCATGTTGGTCGACTCGTCATACTCGTCGTTGCAAGGATGCAGCATGTAGACCTTGCCGCGCATAAAGTTGTTGACGAGGAGTTTAGATAGATCACCCTTGGAGAGCTTGGCCCCCTTTGTACGCTCAGCGATCCAGTCGCTAACTGCCTCGATGTAAGCTGGATCGTCGCGCTGGCCACGAGGAGCTGTAGGACACGGAAGCTTGCGAGCCATGTCCGCGACTACAGGCGCGTGCCCGGTCTCGAGTGACTGCAGGGGCTTGTTGTGCTCTAGGCTTGGATCCGCAGTCATCGCTCCGGTGGTGGCCCGAGAGCGCTTGGATGGGCGGGAGGTTGTGGCAGGCGGAGGTGAATTAGTCGTACAGTGGGCGCGTTTCTTGCCGGCGGCAATGTTTTTACCAGTTGAGGCGTGTCCCTGGCTGTGGGTGGCGACTTGGACCTCGGCATCGGTGGATGGCTCAGTGTTTCGGCCAGGACAGCCTCGTTCCACCTCGGCCGCAGCCTCATAAAGAACCAGCATCAAGTTGTGCAAGTCCATCCAGTCCCCCTCAGTGCTGGAGGGCTGTGTTGCATCCATGGATGAGGGACGAGTCATGGGTGGCAAGGAGGGTCCACTCCGCGCCCGGTGCTGTGCCACCTCGATCTGTACCCGGGCAAGGTGAGGGTATGTAGCTGGATTGACGTAGTACTCCTGTATCGGCAGCTCCGCGGGGTTTACCCTCTTGATGTAGTGCTCGACCGCCTGTCGGGGGTAGAGGCGACAGGTTTCGTCGGCAAGCCAGAGGGTTCTACGCGCCACCAAGAAGTTGGAACAATCTGCTGAGGACGGATCGGCAAGGAGCTGCAGGTTGTTTACGAGGACGCGGTTTGCCTCCAGCAGATGGTGGAGAGGCACGTCGGCAGGGTTGCTTGCCTGCCCAGTATGTTGCATGGCAGCAGGTGGTCGAGGTGTGTGTGGGAACAAGAAATGGAAGGTGGGAGGATGGCACTGGTGCTTGGGTGGAACTGCGACCTCTTATGTCGCGCTAGGACCATCAGTGACTGCCATTGAGTCGCGGCGACTCACCCTCCAGTGCGAACGCTGGCACGATGCAAGGGACGAGTGTTCTTGATGGAGCGAACAGGGAGAACTGTGTTACAAAAGGTGGTAGGGCAGAGGGGTTGTGCAGTACTTCGGTGGTGCGAGATGAGGAGTGATGAGGAGACAAAGAAGAATGGCATGCATTGATATACAAAGACGGGTCTAGTCGCCCTGGCATGGGCCAAGTGGAATCAGCACGGGGACCGGACAAAGGGTCGTCGGCGACCACACCCCGGGGGGAGGACGTGCAGCTCCTACCCCACCCCTGTGACTTTCCACAGCTCGCCACTCACCAATACTCGCCGCTCGCCATTAGCCGCTGGGTGAGACAACACCCGACGCTAGCTCTTTTTTTGCAGGGCCGAAGGTGTGATGCCCGTCTGCTGCATGCTTTGGTCGCAACCCCGCTTTGTGTGGTAGCCGTTTGAGGCACGCTTCAACTCGCCCCGTGCTCAGATGACCGCCACGCTTCTCGAACAGCAAACAGCCCCGAGTACCATGCGTATCGACCTGCTAGACACTGGCATCCGCCGACACCGGCATGTCGTGCTGACGAGGTACACACCAGGTGGTGTGGGTGCGCTAGGAACGCTCAGGAGAGGCGCACCGGGCTCGAGCGTCCCCCAATGGCTGGTACCTCACCCAGTAACCCGACAGGCCAGAACCTGTGTGTGGTATTGGGATACTGTCGGCGATCTCCGTGGTCTAAAACCTCTGCGCGCCAAGGACGGCGGGTGGTGGGCAATGGGCGATGGGATTCGGTGAGTGGGTCATCAGCTGGGTAGTTGAAACGGTGAAAAATCTTCCGGAAAACACAGCGCGGGCTCGTCCTTTGAGAATCTGCCACTCGCCCAAATCCATGGAGTCAACAACTGCGGTTCACCAGCAGGGCGTTGGTGCAAAGCATGCCTCCTGCACAGACGGGGTGTGGGGTGCAAAGACTCACAAGTAGAGTGGAATGTGGGAATGTGAATGGAATCCACAGGGACAGAGGGCATGTGATGGAGTTGCATGTTGGCGCAACCTCGGTTTCAAGGGAGCGTCAATGTGTGTGCGAAACACCAGATCCGTCCGTGTGCGTACACAGGACACTGCTGTGGGGAAGTATGCTGGCAGGGGCTAGCTGGCTAGGGTAGAGGGGTGGGTGGCCATTGCGCTACGACGACATGCGCGAGAACAGTTGGCCGACCTTTGAAACACGTTTCTGACCCAGTGTTTCCTTCGTGATCATTCCCCCTGCCAAGCGTCGAGAGCGGACATGAGCAACGGGGCAGTCACGGGTCACATTTCTTGTGATATCGCGCGCCACGACCCCTCTATTGTCATTTCGGCCGCCACAGCCCTGAACACTCGACGCCACAATCCACACAGACAGAACACCTAAACAGCCAAATTGGATTCCTTGTCCCGTCGCCCAAAATCCATACCCAACTATCTACATGCTAAATGTCTGGGCATAATGAGAGATAAACAATATACACAGTACCTTGCGCTTAGATCTAGAGGCCCAGCCCCCTGAGGAGCGCCGTCGAAGGCGTGTTGAACATCCTGGGACGCCCGCACTGTGCCGGTACGTCCTCCAACTTAGTAGCCCCCACCTGCCCGAACCTGGTGGCTTTGCTCCTGTCCCCATAGTAGCTGTTGCCCCTCGAGGCAGAGATGTTCCGGCCAGGTGGTGGCGGCAGAGAGCCGAGCGCGCCGTTGGTGCCGTGGTTGACGGGGTTGCACGAGGACGGGGCCTTGGTGGCGCTGGGACCCTGCGTCCTCACACGCCTGGCCCAAGCGGAAAGCCGCGCGAACGTCGTTGGGCGGCGGTGCACTGGAACAGGGATAGCAACGGGGAGTGGCTTGTCCTCTGGTGTGGGGGATTGCTCCGGGCAGATCTCCTCGTCCTGCGTGCCCTGTTTGTCCTGCGTGCCCTGCTTGTCCTGCTCGTCCTGCTCGTCCTGCTCGTCCTGCTTGCCCTGCTTCTCCTGCCTGTCCTGCTCCAGCCCGTCCTGGCTATCACTCTGTCGGAGCTTGGCGTACATGGTGTGCGGGGCCCTGGGTGGTGCCAACCCCATAACCGTCCCAATGGTCCGCGCGCGCTCCTCCGGGCTAAGGCTCGATTTCCAGACCAGAACCGGCTCGATCTGACACCAGGGACTTGGCCAGCCTAAAGAGCCGCAGGGAACAAGCAGGCGGTGAGCGGGACGCGGCGCGGGGGGAAGACATATCTGTGCGTCAGAGCAGCCATGCGTGAGGCTTACGTCTTCGCGCCAGTCGTTCTCATACACATCGTAGATTACGGCGCGGTCGGCCTCCGAGGCCTCCGAGCCCTCAGAACCAGAGCAGCTCGACTCGCTGGTGTCCCTGTCGCCCCTGTCCTGGATCGAGAGGTCGTACTCCCCTTCCAGGCAAGTGTAGCGCCCGTACACGACCCAGAGGGGCAGAGGCGCGGCAGGCTCGTCAGGCTCGCAAATCTCCTCAATGTCCGGCAAGGCCGGTAGCGCACTGACGCGGCGCCTATGCCTAGATGGCACCACCACGGGCGCTCCAATGAAGCCCCAGTCGTCGATGTCGTCAATGTCCTCGGAAGGCTCCTCAACCTCGAGGATGTCCAGCACGGAGATAGGCGGTGCGGAGGCGCGGCGCTTGGCGGTTCCAGGCGCGCTCAGCTCGCGTTTCCCGAGCAGATCGCCGTAGAAGGGGGAGAGGCGGCGCAACTGGTTCCGGCGCGAGGTTACGTGACTCGGCAGCGCGTCGGGAGCGTGGTCTAGCGATTGCGACCCCCTGGGACCGCCGTGCCCAATCGGCAGCGTCTCCTTGGGCGGGGTGACGCGGACCGGGCCGCCGTCTAGGAGGGAGAGAGGAAGGGTGGGGAGGTGGTTGTCTCCAACGAGTGTCGGGGTAGGTGGGGTATCACAAGGGGATGCTGTAGGCGTGACAATAGACGGCGAAGGCACCGGTGAGGCCTGGCTGACAGCCGAGCCGGGAGGAGCCTCGTTCGGCGCGGCCGCGATCGAGCATACCGTGCTGCTGAAGGCTCCTTCAAGGTCCAGTAGAAGTGCTGGCAGCATGAGGAGGCCTTCATTACTGTGAACGAGCGTGTCGTCAAAATCGGTAGAACTGAGAGAATCAGAGAGCTCGAGAAGGTTGCAGGCCTCCGATGAGGTCGCTGAGGCGGAGCCCAACATGTCGGACGGCCCACTAGTCGTTGGAGCTGCCCAAGGGGGTTCCTGGCTGGACGATGTCTGGGCACACTTACCAGTCTCAGATACGGTGTGCCCAGTCTCAGACATGGTGTGCACTGGCTGGGAGCTGCTGGCGAAAATCGAACCGAGTTCGCGGCGGAACATCTGGCTGGCGGAGCCGTCGCTGCAGTCGATGCTGCTCTCGTACGCGTTACAGGCGACCGTATTGGTGTCGGCGGACCGGAGGGTGTCCTGCGCGAACCCGACTGGGTCACGCCTCCACTGAATGCTGTCCGCGGCCTCAACGATGGTGTCGGACTGCTCCAGGCTGTTGCCGCCGTCGGGGGCCCCCTCCACTCTGCCGAAGGCGTCTTCGTTGTCCGCGATAATGCTAACGGACCAGTCACTGTCCTCTAAGCGGGAATGCCCTGGAGAGGGGGGAGGGCTTCCGAGGGCAGGCTCCTCGAAGTCGTAAAACCCAGTAAGGATGTCCTCGCTGTTACAGGCATGCCGCCACATGTGGCCGCCCATCTCGTCCACGAAGCAGTTTCCGTCATCAACAGGAGCGCCGGTAAAGGTGTTGATGAGCGGGCTTTCAGAGGCGCCCGGGGCGGGAGGCGAGGCGTCGAAGGCTACGGCGGCGATGGTGGTGCCAGGGCGCAGGATGCTCGGGGGGCTCGGCGCGTTCTGGCGCGTGCGACGATAGACATTGTTGTCGCTGTCGCTGTCACTGTCGGAGGCTGAGCTTGTACTGGTGTTGACGCCGGGCACGATTGGGACGCTGGACGATTGTTGCACGCGGCGACAGCTTCCTATCGACTCGGAGCCCTCTGTGCTGGGCGTGTTGTCGACAGAGTTGGAGTTCCCCCAGTGCTCGAGCTGCGGCTCCTGTTCGTTGCTAAGCCCACGTAGAGGTCCGTTTGGGGGACTGTGTGCCTCGGCAATTTCGCTGTCAGAGTACCAAGATCTGGAGATGGGTGCTGACAGGCGAGGAACTCCCCATCCGGCAGAGAAGAGGACGTTGCCGAACACGTCCTCGCTGACGAGCTGTTCTGTAACAGAGGCTGTGGGGCTGGGATGGGGGGCAGAAAGGTGATAGCTCTGGTTTGAGCTCATAGAAGAGGCCCAAGAGGCAGTGGAAGAGGTAGCGGGGGATGGTGCCGTGGACATGTGGCTTGGCCCTAAGTGGATGCCACCGATGAGGCGTGCAGGTGGCGAAAGAGTGAACTCGGAACCAGGAGTAGGCGCTGCGGGACGAAGAAGTGGAGTACGGCTAGACTTGGGCTTGAGCCTCAGCTTGGAACAGTTGGGCTTGGGCTGCAGGCTGGATTTGGTCGGCGTTGACTGTGCCGGCGACGTGGGGCTTGAGCTTTGCGGCGACGCCTCTGCCTGTCCCCATCTGGGGGGAGGCGACGACGACGGTGTCTTGGATGGCGACGAGGATGCTGAGTTGGCTTGGGAAGGCGGGGTCTTGAGAGTCATCTTGATGGGGCTCATGAGAGCGCGGTTGTAGCGTCCGATAGTGCCGTCGCCGTTCGCGCCCATCCCGGTTAGGACGTAGGTGAGCTCAATTTGCTGGGCAGCGGTAGCCACGAGAGTGTTGCGAGGGTCAAGAGGGGAGCTGGGGGGTGCACGACTGCCAGAAACTGCGGTTAGCTCAAATAGGTGGTGAACACATACCAGGAGCGCCAAGTAACATGGCGATCTCGCAGCCATTATGGGCTGGGTCTGAGTCGGCCATGCTGGAGATGTGCGGGAGGAGGAGATGTGCTGGGGGAGTAGATGTGCAGGAGGAGGAGATACTTGAGGCCGAATTGTAGAGGAGGGAGATGGGAATAGGCAACGACCGCCACAGGGTGGGCTATATACCAACCTGATAATGTACACGGAGGGCGAGCAGTTCTTGCGGATGGTGTAGAAGCGCGGTGCGGGGTGTTTAGGCGCTCGTTGTTTAGGCGCTCGTTATTGTTTATATCCCGTTTATTGGCAGCTGGGCAGGATCACTGATCTTGAGCAGCATGATCAGTGCAGGGCTGTGAATATCACGAGAAACACATGAGTGAAGGCACAGTGGTGTCAGTGGTAACTCATCAGTGGTAGACTGCTCATTGTACAGAACATGGAAAATGACAAAGGGTCGTTGAAGCGGTGCCGGGTGATGGCATTGCGGGCATCTTCCAGCCTTATCTCCTTACCGAGCGGGCCTCACAGCTACTTTGCGTACTCTTTTGTCACGATGCTTTCTGCCGCGGTCGCTGGAATGCTTGTGTAGGGGGATGTCAGAGGAGCGGTGGATGCTTGTTGATGCTATGACCTGCGGCTCACCGGCCCGAGTTTGCCGCGACCGCATCCATGTCTTTCATCTGTTTGTCTTACCGCGGATACATATTTTACGGAGAAGATTCTGCTGTATGATATTTATGAGGCAGAAAGTAACCGCTATTCCTATATTCCCTGTACAATTGAGCGTTCATACAGTACCTGGAGAAAGGCGGCTGCAGATACGAGCTGTAGAGGAGACGAAAGGCGCACTCGAGTGCCAGTCATAGAGCCCGACTGCGAATTGCAATGCAAGGAGCCTCCGAACCAGTGCCGCTGTTTTAAAGGGCGTAAACCACGCTACGCACTAACGAAGACTGAATTTCGTCATCCCGATCAATGCTGAGGCGCTCGCTGTGGCATGAATGATGTCCATACACATGCGACCAAGTCACACGGGCAAGCGAGGCCTCCACAATGTGGACTCTGGACTGGAGCGCCAGCAGTATATAGGACGGTAACAGCTGCCAGAAACCCATATCCTGTCTCCTACTGCAATGCGCACAACTCTTCTCCCCCTCTTTCTCCTCGGCAGCGCTGTCGCCGAGCCTCTCCTCTGCGGCCTCCACGTCATCCGGCAGGAGCAAGAAGGCGCGGCCCATGAGGCTGAGTTTGCGGACCAGCTCAGCGCGACGACTCCGGCTGAAGGGGGTGCGACTCCTACTGAGCCGCGCGTGACTCGGACTGAGACGGGTGCGACCGCCCCCGACCCCTCCACTGCCCCAAGCGACGGCACAGCAGTGGCGGAGGTGGGACATGAAGCGCTCTACTTTCTGGGAGATGGAACACTCGCAATGAACATCAGCATCGGTACGCCCCTGCAGCACGTCCTGGTCGCCCTCTCGTTTGACAGGAACTCGTCCGACCTGTACCTCACGACCGTTGATACTTCGGCTCCTGCAAACGTCACAAAGCGTGGAGCGCCCATTGACGAGGTCATTAATGCGAGCAAGAAGGCGGTGGATGCCGCGGACGAGTCCGGTAATAGCGATGCCAATCCCGACGACAGCGTTGATGCAGTCGACTCCATGGGAGAACCCAAGCCGGACAACCCTGTCAGAGGAGGAGACACCACGGGCGGAGCCGCTGTCGAACTCAGCAAGCAGGTTTTGGACGCCAGCAAGGAGGCTATGGACTCCAGCAAGCCGGCGCTGAACGGGACTGAAGTGTTAGTCTCCCAGGAGGGCTTGTTCAACCCTGGACAGAGCAGCACCTTTCAGAAGGGCAACCAGACATCCGGCACCGACGTCAGCCAGGGGACGATCGCAGCCGATACCGTGACAGTCGGCACAGTTTCAATCGTGGACCAGCCCTTCAGTACGACTTCGGGCGACATGGCTAATGTCAGTTCTTCAGGGCGGGCTCCCTTCCGACGCGGTAGGCGCCCTGTCCCTCGGCCGGCGCGGTGACGACGAGTCTTTAGGCAACCTCCCTCTCTACCGTGCGCTCGCCACGCACTGGCCCGCCCAAGAGATGGGCCTTTTTGTCGCCTCCAAGTCGGACGCCACGCTACCACTCGAGAACGCAGGCGAGCTCACCCTCGGCGGCCTCAACCCTGCCCTCTATGAGGGCGACATGATGTTCCTGCCAGTGCACAAGGATCACTGGGCCCTCAGGTTCACGCACCTCAGCCTCAACTTCGAGCCGATCATGGTGAATGGCACGTACGCCGTCGACGATATCAAGTACAACGCGGCCGAAGGCGTAACCCCCAGGCGACGTCAAGTCGAGGAGGGTCCGGTCGCCGCACTCTGGTTCCGAAACGGCAGCCTCCTCGACCCCGAGCTGAGCGACAAGCTCCTCGCTGGCATCCCTGGATCGATCCGCACCACCACCGGTGCCGGTACAGAGTACAGTGTTCCCTGTGAGACGAACGCGGCACTCACGTTCACTCTGGCAGGGTACAACTTCTCCCTCACCCCCGAGGACTGGATCTACCGCATTCCCAGCTCGGATGGCGGTTGCGCGACGTACTTCAAGCCGATCACGGACGCTGAGCGCCAGATGTACGGGTATGGGCCTGAGACACTCATCGTGTTTGGCCTCAACGCCTTACGCACCGTGTACACGGCATTCCGCTTCGGCAATGGGACCGAAGCGCCTCAGATCGGCTTTGCGAAACTCAGCCCCGCTGCCTTTCTCGTCGTTCCCACGCCTGTTGGGCAGGGGCCTGCGGTCCCGATCCCCGGCGCAAGCCAGGGCCCCGTCGTCACGGGCACCGGAGCGGGCCCGCAGCCATCGGCGCCCGTGAGTAAGCCGTCCGCTGCGCCCCGTGCCACAGCCAGCGTTGGGTTCGTGTTCGTTGCCATCGCCCTCACGCTCGCCATCCTTTGATAGAGAGCAGCATGTCGGGCTTCGTGCAGATCTCTTCTCCGCCTAAGTTGTGTAAGCGCCGGTGAAATGCACAGTTCTCGATGACGGCGAAGTGGAAGAGCTTGGAGGGAATGAAGACAGGCTGTGAGGCTCAGTCCGAGTCCGCAATATTGTTTCCGTCTCTAGGTCGTCATTGAATGCTCGGTTCAGCTGCGGTTATTCCTGTCGTTCTTGACTCCTTGCTGTGAGCCCCTCTTCACGATCCTGTCCAGCCTGGCTGGGCCAATTCGCCTATTCCGTGGCGAGCGGCGCTTGCAAGCCATTGAGGTCGCTGACGGCATTAATGGGCTCATCAACATTGCAGTGGGCGACACCAAAGTACAGCTCACCCATACCCCACGTGGAAACCTGTGGCGATGGAGAGGTTTCTCGAGCATCGGGCCTGTCAACCTGCCGGTTCCCCTCCTGTTCCAAGCAGCCACCCATGGTCAACTTCTCTGTACGCTTGACAGAGTAGTGGCCTCAACAGTAAAACCAAGGCACCGGTTCAGCTGGGCACGCCTCGGCCGATAACCCTACTGTGGAAGCTCATGACTTGGCCTCGGGTGTCAAGAATCCCAATCCGATGAAGGGACCCAATCATGACTAGACACTGGGTTGATCGAGAACAGCAGCGCTAGTCCAGGCCATTCCGACTCCGGAAGCCAGACCTCGACTCATGTTCTTGGAGGAGCGGCCAACATTTAAAACATCTAGATGCATGACCTATACAATGCCAATTCCTACAGCGCAGCGACGACAGCAGCCGCGATCGCCGCGCCCACAACGGGCACCACCACGACAGCGGCCTTGGACGAAGGCGTCGCCGCCGGCGAGGATGCGATAGACCCGCTAGCCCCGGCTGCGGTGGTACCAGATCCCGTAGCTCCAGTCGAGTTGCTACCGGTGGAGTTGGCATGCGGGTTGGTCGCGTTGGCCGCGTACGTGTTCTCCGGGCACCCCGCGCCGCGGTACGTGTTCACCCAGGCGTTGACCTCGCTGGCGCACCCAGTGTACATGCACTTGCGGACGGCGGATGTGAAGCCATACTCGCACAGGCAATCCTGCGAGTCGCTACGGTCAGGTCTGCTACGAGGTGCGGTGGCTCACAAGTCCTTCGAGGGGCAAGAGGTTGCGTTGGTCGCGGTAACGTTCTGCGCACACTGGGTGATGCAGGACGAGAGCTCGGCCGTGACAAGGGTGGCGAGGGCGGTGAGGGCGAGGAGCTTCATTGCGTAGATGTGGGAGTTTGAGAGAGGTTGAGAGATGTGGGAGATGAGGGGGGGAGTCGAGATGGGATGCGGTTATAAAGCATACCCTTGTCCCGTTCTGGACATGTACAGTGGTAGCTTAGGTTGGAGAAGAGCACACATATTTCTTGCCCAGATAGCTGAGCTTTCTCCTGGTGCTGGGCAGGCGTGCCAAGACCTGCAAGAGCTTTATCAGATAACGTGCGGCCGAAGGTGTCAGGGCGCCAGTCGGCGACCTCGGGCGATCGGCTCCGGGCCCCCGGCCTGATGTCTAAGTGGGAAAATAACTTGACCCAGCAATCTCAGTTGCACGCCGCCTGGCAAGGACGCTGACACGATTGGGGTCTGAGCATCTTGGGTGGGGCGTGAAATGGACAGGGACGTGTCTCGGCGGGCAACATCACAGTGTGATCAACACGAATGACTCGCCTGTCTGAAACAGTGCGTGTTTGTTCCTGCATGTAATGTCTGACCTCACTTAGTAACCATGATGTGAGCTGCAACAGGGACGGAATGGCCTTTCCTACGCATACTGATATCAACAAATTCTGAGACATTCTTTGGAGCATTGTACAGAACTACAGGATGGCGAGGAGTACGAAACGGGATTAAGTGACAAGGATGGAATGCGCTGCACCAGAGCCGGAGGCATCGTTCACTCTCCCCTCCTGTCCTCCTCATGGAGCATGGGCCCCGGGAGCCCAGTTCCAAACTCAGTTGGACCAGCGGTATTATCGGCGTAGCAGCCGGTCGGCCCAAGCCGGGAGTCGGGGACGAACAGGGGTTTCCCTGTCTGGTAAGCCTTGTTTGTGGACCAACTCTCTCATTTCGGGTTGGGGAGTGAGTATCGCGTGTTGGTTATACTGCAAAGAGCCAGATTGAGCAGGCACACCGGCCCAGAACGAGGCGGGTGAGAGCAGAGGGGGTGCAGCTTGGGATGGGCTGATCAGCTGAGGTTGTACGGGCAGGCCAAAGTTTTCCTGGCGGTACTTGGGTACCCCAACCGGCTCTTCAACGACGTACGACCTGGCGAGCTCCTCTGGGACCGCATGATCCCAGTTGCCCATGGAATTCGCTGAAACAGGAGAGGCGCTTGGCAATTGCCCGAGACCCATGTGAGAGAGTGCTTCGAGCCCTGCGCTAATCTCATCGTCCTGGTGTCAGCAGGGCAGAGGTTTCACGTACCGCCCAAACTCTCAACATCGAGGGATCACCATGAAAAGTGGGTTCTCTAGTACCGGCTGAAGTTGACCCCATAGAGTTAGACGTAGTGGGAATCGGGAGTGGGACAGGGGCGAAGGTTGAGACGGTGGAGTGCAAAGGCATTGGTGCTGTCAACTCCTGAACGTCTCCCCTCGGCATCGCAATTGGGTAATAAGACGAGACGAGGTCGGTTGGCTCCTCGACCTGATACCTGTTTCCGTACTGATCTCCAGGCCGGAGAAGCTCTGTACCTTGAACGGAAGACTGGTAGCTACAGCCCTGCCGGGCAACAGGGGATTGGTAGCTACTACCCTGATGGGCAACAGAGGACTGATAGCTACTACCCTGCTGAGCAAAATACATCTGGCGTCAACACGGCAGGCGGGAGTACTCACAGCCTCGTTGCTCGTGCTGGCCGACTCGTCAAAATACAGCTGGGGTTGCCCAGTGGTGGTCGGAGCCAGAGTGTACTGTTGTTCAAACGCAGGCAGGGATCTCTCACGCTCGAAGGAGCTTTGAGCAGCCGGCATGCGGGCCCCCTTGCGAGGAGACCTCTCCCGATTTTGAAGTGTCTCCGTCTGCAATAGACGGGGGTACTGCTGTGCCCATCGATAGGAGAACCGTTTGAAAAAGTGGGCCCAGTAGGGGCTGATCCCCCCATACTTAGTGCGCTTCAAAAGCCTTTCGAACTGGGATTAACGTTGTTATTTCATGACTCACCTTCTGGCCTCCGGCCGATTTCTCGAATGCCACTTGGACATCCGACTTGCGGACAATAGGGTCCCCCCAAGGATAGGTTGGGAGGTACTCCTCGAACGCGAGCAGCATTTCTGGGTCCTTCTGTTTTGGGATCTGGTAACCGGCCGCGAAGTACAGGCTCACGTTCTCAAGTTGCGTCTTAAACTGCTGTAGGATACTGGTCCCGTCGTGAAGTGGCGCGGCATAAACATTCTGACATTAGCACCGGCCTGTCCAAGTAACATACCTGCTGCGTGAACGCCCTCCAGAACGCAGAGCGGAAGTCATACCCGAAACCCATCTGGCGGTACTCCTCTGGAGAGACTGTGAGTGTGAAGTCGATGAGGTCACCGAGGATAGGGGTACGTTCCTCAGAGGGTCGAAATGTCTTGCTTTTCGCCTTCCTGAGGATACGAGCCTTAGATGGACCCTCGACATCACTCTCAGCACGCGAAGGCGGGCGTAGGTAGGAAGAAGACGAGGTCTTCTTTAAGGAGGTCTTGGATGTCCGCTTGCCTGGTGTCTTCTTGGGGGTACGCGATGGCGGTAGGTCGGCGCGGCCGGGGGTGGGAGAGGGTGTTGTTGTTGGGGGATGATGGGGAGTGGTGGACGGCCTGAAAGTCTCCGAAACACGGGAAACCGAGTAACCTGGGGATCTTGATACGAGCAGGTGCTCAGTGGACTCAGATTGTGGGATGCAGCCGTTGACCATAGCCAGGAGTTCATCCATGTCAACATCAAAGTCAACACTGCCAGGATCGTCCATGTGGAACATGGGAATCTCCATGGGTAATGATGAGGTGTGTGTAGTGACGAAAAGGAGAAACTGCTGGGAGATTTGGTGTAGAAAGTGAATGTAGCGGGGGGGAGGGAGAAGGAGTGGTGACAGTTGAGAACGAATGGGCAGTGACAGTAGGCGAGTAACTGGACAGGTGAGGTGAGAGAAAGAGGAGGCGGGTTTTGCAGGGCCAATTTATGGCGCGATAATGTTTAGGTCGCCACACCCGTCGACGTAAGCTGGATGGAATATGGTGATGTTTACAGGAGCAAGGCCAGGGCTAAGGCCAAACAGAAGTGGTAGTGCCACAGCAGAAGACATGGTGCGTCTCGGTAACATTGGGCAAGGCACACACACACACACACCCCGCAAAGCCCGTTCACCAGGGGCAACTGTCACAGCCGAGCGTCCCAGGGAGTGTGGGCGATAACCAGCGAGTTAGATAATGGGCCTGCAGAACTGTCGGCTGCAACACGAGGACGGCTCGTGCCGCAAGAAAACCGAACAGGCCGCAGAGAGGTGCCTGTAGGGGTCCAAATGAGAGTGAGGAAGACATGATCGCAATGGGGTCTGGAATAATAGCGATTCTGGGAGACAGCATAATTTCTTCGCACTCGCGAAGTCCCTTCTTGTTAGGATGGGACGGTGGAGCAGGAGGAGGAAATGGCCAGCAATGTGAAGAGATGAGACGCCGTCCAGGACGCCGTGAATGGCACGACATGAAGATTTCAGGGACAGAAACACCACAATCATCTGCTACGCCTGGCCCAAGCTGGGAGCCGTGAGGAGGGCAAGAAAGGAAATGTGGCGATACAACGCGTGTGTATCGAGTGAGAAGCTAGTCTCTCAGGGTCGGTCTGTTACCAGGAAGTCAGACAGCAGTTCGCCGCTAGCAGTCCACTGGGATGGCCAGGCAGAAAGGCTGAGAACCTACCCGGTGACAGGGCAACCACGGTTTGACGAGCAAGTGAAGGCACTCACGGGCCGGTGGCGGTGATGGAGCTGACCCTGCAGCCTGCCGGCACAGATCGCTCCTCTGCCATCCCGCCTTGCTTTCCCGAAAACCAGCCTTCTGAACCCAGCGAACAATGCATAGGGCGATGGATGTCGTTTGGAGTGCATGCAATGGCGGATGCGTTAACGGAGTCCTGGACCAGGGGCGGCGGCAAAACTCCCGTCCAGATCCTCACCATAGCTCAGTTGGTAGAGCGTCGGACTGTAATGGTAACCCAGCTCGTAAGAGCATCAATCCGCAGGTCCTGTGTTCGACTCACAGTGGTGAGAGCTTTTTGAGATTTACGGATCCCGCTTTTGCACACCAGAGTCTGCGGAAGACTATGCGCAGAGCGATGCACGTCACCTGGAATGCATACATTCGTAACTGAGGCGTGTACGACGACTTGTCTGAGGGCCGGCAGCAATGTTCCTGTCCAGTTCCTCACCATAGCTCAGTTGGTAGAGCGTCGGACTGTAATGGTAACCCAGCTCGTATGAGCATCAATCCGCAGGTCCTGTGTTCGACTCACAGTGGTGAGAGCTTTTTGGTATGTACGGGGCTCGCCTTCGCACCAGAGGCTGCGGAAGCTGGTCGGCCTTTTGGAGGGTTAGAAAACGGCCAGGAGATGCAGTGGAAGCCAGGTGAGGTGACGTGGAGGCATTTAGCTGCGCTGCTCCTCGCCGTCCCCAGTACGTCGACGAGTCCTGCGGAACAGCTAACATCAGAGAGCCTTTGGAGTCTAATTACGAACACGCACGAGCTGTAAGATGCGTGACAACACTTGGAGGTCAACCTGGGTCAGTCAGTCATGCTCAGCGGCCTCCATCAACCCTTGCCATGGCTCAGCAATCCCCTTCAAGCCTGGCATCTCACTACTGGACGCGGCTGAGATGCATGAAACGTGACACACCACCGGATGCTGTGGATTAGGGACCACTGCTCACCCTGTTACAATACATTGAATCAAGTAGAGAGCAGCGGACATGCACGGTGCGGTGGGCGTGTCGAGATCAAAAATCACGTGACTGATCCCCGCTCAACCTCCATCTCGTCCGCTCTTTCTCTCTCTCTCACACAAACTTCAAAACAATAGTGAGGGCAGCCTCAGGACTGCAGATGTACCTGGCAGACTCGCACCGGTACAACCAGCGCTGATGGCGAGAGTGTACGCGAGAAGGTCATCCTGTGCGGCCCGGTGAGGAGTGATGTGATCCTCGCCATCGTTCTTCCACAGAGGTCAGCGTCCCTCAGAAACGCTCATTCGTGCCGTCTACCATGTTAGAGGCAACTAAAGTCGTCATGAAGGCGTACTGCGCCGCGTTGCCAGGGATGGGCGGCCTGTGCGCTTGGCTCTGAGTAAGTGGCATATCCTTTCTGAGAATCCCTAATCTCCACGCAACCCTTGCATCCCTTGCTCCCTGTGCGGTGCCACGACCTCCCATCAGTCGCCGACATCTGCAGCAGAACGCCCGCACCCCATTGTGGGCGAGGGAACCAAAAGCTTCTCCACCAGGGAGTTGAACCCTGCTCTTTCGCGGTCAGGCCGTGTCTCGAGGACATTCCGGCCGCTCTCGACTGAGAGGCGAATATACTAACCGATATACTAGTGAAGATTGGTGTGTTTTATATTTCGATCGTTGGGTGAATTCCACGACCGACTACTACGGCGTATTCAACATCCATGTTGAATACGCCCATTACCGCTGGCAAACCTCCACTTCGCAGATGAGATGACCCATTACACATCTTAAGAATATGATTACTAGGATGTTTATCCCAGGAACTAGGATGTATGTAGAGATCAAGTCAATCATTCCGGCAAGGACTGTATTGGCATCGTCATCCAAGTCATTTAATCTTGTAGGTGATAGTAGAATTAGCTCTCTAGCGACTGGCAAGATCTCGGATGCATCCTCACCTCGAGCAAGCATAAACCTCGATTCACAGATCGGGATAAGTAAACTAGGCAACCTACGCTCTGCAAAGATCCTACCTCCTGAGGATGAAGACTCTACCTAGGCAGGTTGCAGACTCATAATCTGCATTAGCGTCGTTTGGAAAGGCGGTGGTTAATTGAGCCCTAAGATGCCCGACACTGGCCAGGTGCGGCTAAGTGACGTCGGAGATGGAGGGCGTATGCCAGAAGTGAGGTGCGCGGCTCCGGAGGTGCCGACGGAGGGCCCGAAGATTGCGCCGACGGCGGCTATGAGGTTTGATTGAGATGACTCTTAAACTGTTAGAGGGGTGTGGCTCCTCGAAATGATGTGACTGATCCACCGTGGGCTGCACCTCTGCAGCCCGAGCTCGTCTACAGCGACGTTGGTAACACGGCGACAGATGAGAGATAGAGCGAGGCATAGAAAGGAGGATGCAGGCTATTGTAGATGAGCACGGCAACAGTCGTCCGTGCGAAAGTGGGCTATGGAAAAGTGGAGCTGCTACTACAGTCGTGGGAAACAGGTCCTGGATCGGATGCCAATTCCAACATGGTGGAAACCGCTTAGCGTGGATGGGGTACCGGCAAAGATGCAGGCTGCCGTGGCTCGGGGGCCGTCGCATTGCAAAGCCGTGCAAACGTTGCAAGTTGTTGACAAGCAGTCAAAAAGCAGCGGTGAGTCAACACAACGGGGAAAGTGGCGGTTGGCACTTCTCAACTTCCGCCGAGACCTTAAGGAGGCCGCGAGCAAGACAGACCGGGCGGCGGTGGCTGGAGAGGCGTGAGTGGGGTGGTGTGGGAAAGGTGCACAGTTGGTGGATCTGGGGCTCGGGGGCTTGGATCTGGCTGATTTTGCCCAGTTGGATCTGGCTGGGCTGAGCTCGAGTGCTCGTGCTCGTGCTCGGCCAACTCTGAACGAGGCTAATACTCGAATTTCCCATCTCTTACATCGTCCGCCTATTACTGAATGCAGCACGCATACCCGCCCTTATCTGGACTCTGTGCCACCTTGGCCTGGGCCTCGAGCACTGCGATCCGCACGCGGAGGTCGTCCGACTCGGCGCGCAGCTTGTTGCACTCCCCGCGCCACAAGTCGAGCTCCTCGCGCGCCTCAGAGTTCAGTTTCGCCTGTGCCTCTCTCCGCCGCGCAAGGGCCTCGAGGGCGCGCTCTACAACCCGTGCCTGCTCCTCCGCGACATCCACGCGCGATCTCTCCCTCACGGCATTGTCGACCAGGTGCTCGATGTCGGCGTACATTTCGGTGGTCTTCATCTGCAGTGTTTCCTGGTAATACACAGAGGCGACCAGCGCCTGCTCGTGCAGCTCGCGCTGGGTCTTGAGCTGATCCTTGAGCGCGTCGAGGCGGTCGCGCTCCTGCAGCGCCTTGTCTTCTAGGAGATTCAAGCTGAGCACATGCTTCCTGTACTGCTCTTGCAGACGTATGACGTCGGGACGAAGCGCCTCGATGTCGGCTGTGGCCCGGTCCACGTCGGCTTGTAGCTGCTGGACCTCCTCCGCAAATGGAATCTTGTCCAAACGTATGAGGCGCGGCAGGAATCCAGAGAACGACGAGATTCCTCTCTGCGTCGAAGGGCTGTAGACGTAAGTGATCTGCTCTTCCCCAGTTGGGGTCGAGGCTGGAGCCGAGGCTGGACTGGTGGAGCTTTGGTGCAAGCCATTGGCCTCTTCCGGACTGTGAGGCATTGGGTTGGCCGCCTGGTCCCTAGCGGGCGCGGTGCGGTAACTTACTACCGATCAGTTCGAGATGGCCCAGAGGTACGTACAATTGCTGGTACCCGACATGGGATAGAGAGTGGCTGTGAGACAGGTGACATGGGAGATGCTGAGCGACATATGAAGAGACTGGACAATCTCTGGAGGAGACGATCAGCATGCACAGGCTGGAAGCTGGGACACAGGCGTGTCGGTGTGAGATTCCCATGCACAGACTGGCTTGTGGAGTTGTGTCCACAGCATTGATGAGAGGAGGGTTCATCCTGCTTGTTGTCCCACGTAGTACTCGGAACCGAGCTACTTGCGTGCCAAAGATGGTGAACACGACTTCTGACACCGGTCGGAGCGAGCGGGCCAGGGTCCGTGTGGTTTATGAGATGCTGGTTGTCAGACCCACTCGGCAGTTTCCACCTTTCAAGTCGCATTGGCGAGTCAGCGAGATCTGCCTCTGAGCCGCCGGTAGTCGTCTGCAGGTCCAGGGAGATTAGAAGGGTATTCGCTTGGTCAGCAGGCGCCCCAGCATAGATGGAGAGTATAGGATTTGAGGGGGCAGATTGTGAGAGAGCAGCGGTGGTGGTGAGGTCTCCCGGAGGGCTAGTTAATAGACTTGGGGCTGGCGGTAGGAAAACTGTTGGCACTTGCGATTGAGAGAGAATGTACATTGCACAGAATCGAGTTCGGGGCTCTGGACATTAAGTACAGAGCCCTCCAGAAAGCCTGGGTACACCTCTCTGAGCGCTACCTGACCAACGCACGGGTCCGCTCGGGTCACCCTGTCGAGGCTGGTGCAGGCGCTGGACTTTTGGCTCAACTGACTCGTCACCTCTCCTCTTCTCACCATCGTGATGCATCTAAGACGCCTCGAGGCTCGCGCGAACATTACCTCCAGGATAGTGCAGGGCAGACGTCCTGGCCGCCTCCTGAAGTGTACAAGGCTTTCTGGAGGGTACTGTTCTACAACAAAACCCGTGACTTGGAGGAATGAGGCAATGTCATTTGTACTTGTTTTCAGATCATCGTAGTTGCAGTCAACAGTGACTTGGCTGGGAACGAAACGAGCGTCGGATGTCTCCTGGCCCGATCAGACTTCAAGGATCGGTCTATGGGGTACCAAGGCTTGAACTCGGGCTGCAGACAGTACACGGCGGCACCTCCTCTCACAAGCCTTCTTCTACCGCTGTCACAACGCCTTTTCCAACACATAGCTGCAACACCGTGACACTCCGCATCGGCTTCCAGATAACGACGCCACTAACCTGCGGTCCTCGCGGACCAGGCGAAGGGAGGGAGCGGAGAGCGCACTATTTTCGTTGCCGCGGTATCGGCGCGGCGGCCGTATTTTTCGCTTTCCACGCCTTTCACAAGCCAGTCCGCCCTAATCGCAGTCGTGAGTCTGGTTGACCCGCGCGCCCGTGCATGTTCAAATCCCAACCGATGCCGGAGAATCGATGTGGTCCCATTTGGTCAACGGCAGAAGGATCCGGCAAACGCAATGCCGGAAAACACCCTGCAGATAGAGCGACGGCAGACGCGTCGCCAGCCTCAGATACTCCCACGCACACGCGCTCGGCCAAACTATTCGCCGCCGGATTAGATTAGCAGGCGCCAGCGTGTGCGAGGCAGCTCGCCGAGGATAACCATACCTCCGTGTCGGGCCGTGCCTGCGGAAACCTGTACAATGCCGCTCCGAATGCCGCCGGACCGTGCCTGCCCCGCGTTTGAAAGAGATACCGAGGTTTGAGATCAGACCCGGCGCGTTTGAGATGGCGTCGAGGGTGCCGTGTGCATTTGAGAGGCCTGGTGCGTTTGAGAGGGCGTGGCTGGTAGGCCGGTGTGAGTGGCCGCGGAGGCGGCGCGGACCCGTGTCGAGGGCGCTGCTGCAAAGCTAGCCTGAGTCCAAGGTACAGTATGTGATTGTGCCACAACGCAGCTCGGCCCAGTCTACAGTGTTGCTGATAGCTGCTGGAATGGTCACGAGGTACAGACGCGATTATCTCGCTGTGGAATGCATAGATAGATGGCTCCAGAGTTTGATAGAGGATAACATTGTATGCTTGCGACGTCGTGGGCGGCGGACGCTGCGGGGATCGTATCGAGCGCTCCAGGATGGGTCGGCAACTTGTTTGTTGGGGACCCGCTCGCGGAGATTCTGTCAACAGTCGTGCCTCGTTCTTCTGCCCACTCTGTCAGGCTCTCTTCCACTGCCCACAGGCCCAAGCCGGGCGCGGAATGTCTCACGACGCTGTCCACATGACCCAGAACGACGCATGGCCGTATTGTTGTATCGAAACCCGGGACCTGGCGGGCCCGATGGGAGCCGGCCAGTCCTCATTGTGGGCATGTGGTCGGCGTGTGAACTGGCGCTACCGCAGTCAACAGTCTTCTGGAACCAGATAAAAGGACGGTGGGAAACGGCCCTGGTCTCCATTCCACCCGCCTCTGCCTCTTCCACAGCTTCTCCAGCAGCACCGCTACTCCCAACACCACCACAACTCGTTCAGCATCATGAAGGTTCTCATCATCCTCTACTCTGGTGGCCAGGCCGCTCAGGAGCAGCCCAAGCTTCTCGGCACCACGGAGAACAAGCTCGGCATGTACGACTGGCTCAAGAAGCTTGGTCACGAGTGAGTCCAGGTGCTGGGGAACGTTCCCCGTTCCCCGCTCTCCTTCTCCGCGCTAACCCCAGGGTTATCGTCACCGACGACAAGGAGGGCCCCGGCTCCGAATTCCAGAAGCACATTGTCGACGCCGAGATCCTCATCACCACTCCCTTCCACCCCGGCTACCTCACCGCCGACCTGATGGACAAGGCCAAGAAGCTCAAGCTCTGTGTGACCGCCGGTGTCGGGTCCGACCACATCGACCTGAACGCGGCTAACAAGCACAAGATCACCGTGGCCGAGGTCTCGGGCTCGAACGTCGTCTCGGTCGCCGAGCAGGTCCTGATGACGATGCTCGTCCTCGTGCGCAACTACACGCCAGCCCACGAGCAGATCGTCGCGCACAAGTGGAACGTGGCACAGGTCGCGCGCGACGCCTACGACCTCGAGGGCAAGGTGGTCGGCACGATCGGCTGCGGCCGCATCGGCTACCGCGTTCTGCAGCGCCTCGAGCCGTTCAACTGCAAGGAGCTCCTGTGGTTCGACTACACAGACCTGCCAGCCGACGCCGCCAAGGCGATCAAGGCAACCCGCGTCGCGACCCTCGACGAGCTCTACGCTCGCTGCGACGTCATCACCGTCAACTGCCCTCTGCACGAGAGCACGCGCGGCATGGTGAACGCCGACGCGATCAAGAAGATGAAGAAGGGCGTGTGGATCGTCAACACCGCCCGCGGCGCCATCTGCGACCGCATGGCCATCGCCGACGGCCTCAAGTCTGGCCACATTGCCGGTTACGGTGGCGACGTGTGGGACGTCCAGCCCGCACCTGCCGACCACCCGTGGCGCGACATGCGCGGGCCCCAGGGTAACGGCAACGCCATGACCGCTCACTACTCGGGTACCACGCTCGATGCGCAGGAGCGCTACGCCGCCGGCACAAAGGAGATTGTCGACAACTACCTCAACGGCAAGCCGCAGAACCCTGCCAACGTCATTGTTGCCGATGGCCAGTATGCAACCCACGCGTACGGCCAGCGCAAGTAGGTGGTAGACACAGAAAGTAGGCAGTAGAAGATTGTCCGAGTTTGCATGTATCAGATGAGCAGACCGTTGTTGGAAATGGCGCGGGGCCAGGTAGACGCGTTCTGGAGATTGCTGACGTGGCAGGTCTTCGCTGGTATCTGGGCGAGCGCTTGGCGCAGGTACCGGCCTTTCGGCCGAGGGCTAGAGGCGTCTGCAGGTGTAGAGTCCCAAGGCTGAGTGGATCGCCTGGGTTGCAATGCAGAGAGATGGACCAACTAGCCGGCCGGCAGGGTGATGAAGAGTTACGTGGGATTCTGTGGGAAGATGAATATAACGACGCCGCGTCCTGCTTGTTGGATCTGGGTAGATGCCGTGGGGCTTACACTACGCCAGATGGTGCCCGGGATTGCGGGCTGCCGTGCAGTCTAGGATGCAACGGGCTGGTGCAACGGGGTTGCAGATGAGTGATGATGTGAATGCAGAAAGTAGACTACTGGAGGTGCAAGTAATCTACGGTGAGGGGGGGCGTTGCCACGTGGCAAGGCAGGGTTGCCGCCTGGGCTAGTAGGCGTATTCAACACTGCTCAGACAGGACGTTCTTATAGCTCAGTGGCTAGAGCGTGCGATTGCAACTCACCAGTCATCTCAACTGGAAGCGCGAGCATCACATCGCAAGGTCCCTGGTTCGATCCCGGGTAAGAACTTTTTGAGTCTCTGAGCTTCCCCCGCGGCAGAAGGTGTCTCGAACGTCTCCGCGGACGGGCGGGATCGTCTCGGCGCTCGAGGGGTAGTGGTGGACTAGAACTGTGCCTGGCCATCGGTTTGGCATCTGCGTCTCGTCCTCCCCTCCTCGGCCAGGCAGTCATCACGACATCGAATCGCGCGCGGCGGTCCCCCAACCGCCTCAGACGACGTGAGCACGGTGTCGTGCGGCAGCTCATCCGCCCCTTGACGCGTAACATGTCGCGCCCCCCCACGCCCGCGCCTTCGCTTCTTCAGGACAGGGTTGTACACTGGCATGCCTGGGTGCCTGGTGCCGGGTGCCGCGGCAGGCAATGCAAGTCTGATGCCGAGGGCTTGAGATCTACAATCTACGAGCCGCGAGCCGCGAGCAGCAGCGTCCGCGGTCGTCAATCTGTCTCAGCCTGAGTGTGTCCAGCGTGAGGTTGAGGCCACTCAATGGCGAGGTGCACAGAGTTCGTGCCCATGGCGTGTCAGCATGTACGCCATGACGTCGTGCCCACCGCACATGCCGGCCGAGGGACAGGTCGCTGCCCAGACAATCTCCAGACCTCGCCGGTGCCGACCAGTATTCCTAGTCGGTGCCGCTGGCGCGCTCTGCAGCCAGCCACCATTGGCCCTCCTACTGGACCGCGCGCGTCGGCGCTATCGCACTGAGTGACGGAATGGGCGCTGCGGCATCTCCGTGTCCATCGCTGAGGTCGACATGGTGTCGGAGGCGTCAGGGCGGCAGAGACGTCAGACAAGTCAGACCAAGCAGAATGTACCGGAGGAACGCGGACGTCAGGTACGCCAAGCTCTCGGAGAGATATTTGGGAACGAGGGGAGCGTACCGGCCAGCATTGCCCGCTGCACCGCTTGCGGCCCTTGCATTTGCATGCCAGAGATTGAGTCTGCGATGGCCACCACGCCGCGGCGCACATCGTCGCTGTACCCTGCTCCATTGAATGCTGCGGAGTAAGAGTGCGAGCTTTGCGTCACCGTAGTTTGTCAGCCCGGCCTTGTGGCATGGAGGATGGAGAATGAGTTTGTGTTTGGCTGAGGTGGGCCGTCAGGACGGTATGTGATGTGGTCAGCATCCCAAGTCCCCGACGCCATCTCCGTGTCGACAAACAAACGACAGAAAACAATTCTCTGAAACAATCATGCATTTAACCGCGACACAAACACTTGCCTAGCTTTAACCGTCCACACAACGACTGTGCACGTACCTGGCGGACAACTCTACGTGTCGAACAATGGTCCGCTGACAACTCGGGTCATCTGCACCTCTCACTCCCTTGCCGTTTCGGGTCATTCTTGTCTGGAGAGATCCAAAACGCTCACGCACAGGGAATGCGGTTGACAAACTCCGCGCACGCTTAAATGGCCCGGCTTGCTGGGATCCCGGCATCGGTGGCGACGGAACCCTTCCCGTGCCCGGGCGCGAACAAGACGGACGGCATGAAACCAGACGAGCCCCTTGGGCACTCCCTGCCACACAAAGCCTGCGCGCTATGAGGGTGCCAAGCTCTGGCAAGCTCAGGCTTGAAGGTTCACGCGGCTGCCTGGTGCGGCAGGAGCTTCCCTACATTGCTCCCGGTCACGCAGAAGAGCATGAAACAAGACCTGGCAAGACGTCGCTCTCAGGTGCTGTATCAGCCATTTGAACGCATCCAATGTGTCGGTATACTTCCGAAAGCGCTGTCGCCGGCGTCTAGGTCAACAAGGCAGGAGCAGTGGGTGCTGCTTGGCGCCTCCCGCAACCAGGCCACACAAGCAACGGTACTCGCGCAGACCTTGATGGTTATCGTTTGACGATAACAACAGCGCCCCGGAGCAGATTGCACTCGTGCGGCAAGCGCATATGATAGAAGGAGCGTGAAGACGAGGTTTTTTTTTCCGATCGGATGACAAAACTGTGAGATTTCGCGCTCGCGGCACTCGAGCCACAAAACTCGGCATGCTGTCGTCGGCAGCCACTGCTCAGGGACACCCAATATTGACAGACGAGACGTGGACGCGCTTTTCTGGGTCTCTCACATTCTGCTTGCTAAGCGACTCCCTGACCCGCAATCCTGGCATGCCTCCCGCTGTGACAGACCCCAGATACCACCCCTCAGGCCTGGCAGAGATCTACCGTACAGGCGGCGCGGGACGTCATATATCCTCAGGTACAGGCTCATGTACAAGAAGGCACTCTGTACGTTCAGAGGGTTGCAGAACGAGATCGAAGCAGCATCGTAATCAACCCAGGCACCGGGAACGGCAAGCCTGAGCTGATCACCATGTCCACCTCCCAGCTTGCTGCCGAGCGCCACGGTCCCTCAGTCCGCGGCCGCTCAGTCCCTCTCAGTCGGGCCATGATGAGAGGCTCTGCGTCCACTTGTACCCGCCACGCGTCTCCAAGATGAGGCTGCGATTGCAGCACGCGTTAATTGCCGGTCAAAGCCCTCCTCCGGCGTCCCCGTCGGTCGAAACCCCAGCCCAAGGCATGGTCTGGATGCAGTTTGGACCCTCACAGTGCGGCTCCCGGTCTGATCACGCCGGCATGCCAAGAGTGCCGGGGTTCAGTTTCAGCCGGCACACAAGAGCCTAGAGGGCACAGGCAGTGAACGCAAGCCGCGCGACCAGCACGACTGGCTGGCGCAATCGCTGTGCTCCCTGCTCACTACTACCGCGCCCATGACAGGAACACGCCCGGAATTACGTTTCCATGCCCCATCAAGGAACTTGCGGGCCAAGCCATCCTGGAACCCTCCTACTGCAGATCGTTTTACCGCAGTGGGCTCGTGAGTGGCAGTGGAAAAGTGGCTGCGAACTCGGGCGCTTAAGAAGCAGCTACATGGCTGTGAGACCCATAGCACTTTTATTCTCTCTATCCCATCCACACCCCCCCCCCCCCCTTTTCTCCCCTTCGACTCACACTGGTTCCTCAGTGTAATCCGTAAACATGCTCGTCAACCCACTCTCCTTGCTCTTCCTCCTCGGGGTGCCGTTTGCGCTCGCCAACCCCATCCCCAACCCCGACGCTGCCGCCAACCCGGCCGCCGAGGCCGAGCCATTCTACCGCCCCAAGCCCACCATCCCCGTCTGTGGCACCATCACCTCGACCTGCACCCAGTGAGTACTTCCCCCGCCCTACCCTCCTGCCCGCATCTGACGACCAGGACGAAGACGGTCGGCGTCCCCGGCGGCCCCACGGTCACCAAGACCTGCGGTGACTGGTGCTACACGACTGTGACCAAGACGCAGGACAAGGTGGTCTGCAAGACAACGACCGTCACCGGAACGAAGACGTCGACGCCGACCGTCATCGTCACTGCGCCCCCCACCCGCACTGTCACCAAGACGATCTGCGCTGCAACCAAGACCGTCTGCGCGAACAAGTGGAAGAAGGACGAGATCCCCGAGGAGCTCTCCAACGCCGAGCGCCTCCAGTACGGCCTTCCCCCCCGCGGCCCTGGCGACAAGGTGAAGCGCACGTTCGGCCACGGTGGCGGCAAGCCGCCCGTCCCTTCCTGCACGCCCACGACGGTCGTGGCGACGACAACGTTGACCAAGACGGTCCCAAAAACGTCCACTATCACGTCCACCAGCTGCTACCTCACCAAGACGAACACGGCCTACAACACCAAGTCGACAGTGTACACGACGACGTGCTGGACGACGACCAAGGGCCCTGCAGTGACCAAGACCAACTCGTGCGCGACCGCGGCCACGACCACCATCCGCACGACGGCGACCGTGACCAAGAAGTGCTACTAGATGCAACCTTGGCTACGCAGCTTTACGCTACTCGGCCAGAACACACACGTAGACAGTATAATGCTGCGGCAAGGACGCCGCCACTAGCCTAGCCCGCACAGTATCGCGGCCGGGGCCCACCTTCGTCTTTCGGGCCTGCCGCGCGCGCGCCACCGCCGACCGCGATGAACATTAACAGGACACTATTAGACTTGACTCCTGGACCTGGGCCGGTGCGCCCGGGGCCAGAGTGCAGGTAGATTTTTGTACAGTATATGGATCTACATTATGCTGTTTTTACTGTGGGCTGGATTTTGTGTGGGCTGGGTAGTGCGATAAGCACGCCGAGGTGGGCCAAGCACGTCGAGGTAGACCCAGCTAGTGGAGCAAGTCGAGCTAAAGTTGGACGTTGGTTGGGGACAGGTCGAGGCTGGGCTGTAACGGAGCGCCACAGCGCCACAGGTGAGTAGAGTTGCGGGTCAACATCGGCACCACACTGACACCCACTGATACACTGGTGGTGGGGACTAGGTTCGCTTGCCAATATGCCGGCCAGACGCAGAAAACGCAGACACAGACTCAAACGCAGACGTCGACGCTGGGCGGGATAGGAACCGGGCCCAGCAGCGACAAAGAGTTCGTTACAGGTACCGCTGTGACATGACAGATTGACAGATCCCGAAGCTACCGTCACGGGGTGGTCACATTGGTACTTTGGCTCACGTCAGCGGGCACTCGGCGAGCGCGACTTGGCAACTGGACAGACTACTCAACCGGTAGCAGGTCTTTGTCATGTCTGTCGCACCCATTGTCTCACCAGGCCCTGTCCACTGATGCATAGCATCCATCCCACCTTCAAAGTCGCCCTATCGTCATCGTGATCCTCAGAATGTCATTTGGGTGCAGTGGGTTGGCCTCTGATGTACTGGATCCATTGCGATTCCACTGGGATTCCACTGCGGGAGGGGCCGAGCCGGGACGACGATTGGAGCGCAAGCCGACATGTCAGTCCAGTCCCAAGAACCAATGTGCCCGCGGTTGGGACGATAAGCATGTATCTGTGTAATAATCACGCATGCATCCCATCTTCACCCCAAAGTCTGCACTGTCGCAGCAGAGTCTTCTGTACCAGCAGCGTGCCTGGTGCTGGCACCAACTTTGCATGGCTCTTACCAGAAATGATTCTAACGCTACCAGAAATGGTTCCAACGTGCACTGTCCGGCCCTGCAGTCGTGCAAAACCTGTATCGCCTATGTTCTCAGCACGCCAATGGCGGGTTGCATGCATGAAACTGATCCCTCTCCCTCTCGTAATATGCGAAAACACCCCAGGTGGCGTGGCACCTGACGCCAAGAAACTCTCTCGGCACCAGGACCTTGGGGCATGGTTAACAATCAACCAGAACAAGCTTGTGCGCGTGCCAGCTCCTAAAAAATCCCCCAGAACAGGCAAACGTACTGTAGAATCCAGGCATCCCGCACAGCGCAGGAACACGCGACGCGAAACGCGGTCCGGTCCATCCCTCATTTTCCCTCCCTATGCCCCAGCCGAGATTCCATGCACAATGCATTACATCCACACTCACCACCATGCTCCCGCGCGCCGCCCCACTCCTTGGCGCGCTCGCGCTCGTGCTCGCCGGCCCCGCGTCCGCGTTTGTCGAGTACAACACGACGATGCGCTCGACCGCGGCGATCCTCTCGTACGCGCCGTTCAACACGACCGCCGACGCCGGCTGGAATGAGACCTACGCCACCTCGTGGGGCGTGTACAACCCCGGCGCGATGCCGGACGGGGACGGGGCGCACGTCTCCTCACATGCCGGCGCGACCGTCTCCGTCTCGTGGGTCGGCACCGGCGCGTACTTTCACGGTAGTGGGGGAGACGTGACCGTCGCCATAGACGGAGAGGAGCGGTTCGCAGGCGGGCTGGGGGAGGGGGACGTAGTCGGCGCGGCCGGCGTCGGCGGGCTCGCGTACGCGCACCACACGGCCGTCCTCTCCGTGACCGGCGGCACGGTGCGCGTGACCAATGTCACGTTGACCACCATCATCGGCGGCGACGGGTAGGCAATGCGCAGGGCTGGCTGACCTCAGTGCAGTGGACGTGGACGAGATCGTGGGCTCGCTCGCGGACATGGACCCGAATCCTGCGCTCGAGGTCCTCGGGCGCTGGAAGCCAGCGTACACCATCTGCGGCGAGATGATGAATGCGACGTGGAGCTCGTCCAGCTGTGCTGCGTACGACACGTTGGTGAGCTCGCAGCCGGGCGCGTCCGTCGCCATGCAGGTGCCTGCGAACGCGTCGGTTGCCATTGTCGCAGGGCCGGTCGGGAGCGGGTATGGCGACTACACCGTTGTGGTTGATCCGGTGCCGCCGCTCGCGCCCGCCAACTATAGCGGCAACGCGAGGCGCGCGTGGATCAGCCCCGGCAACATGCTGTATTACGGGAGCCTCGATCCTGCACAGCGGTACACGCTGCGCATCGTCGCCCGTAGCGGCAACGTGCAGTGGAGCGCGGCTAGGTTTATCATCACGCAGGGGTGAGTGGGTGGCTGTTCCTGCTGATGGTAGCGGTGCGCCGTGGTCGCCGCCTGCGGGAAATGGGACTGGGAATGGAGGAACTGTTGGAGGAGGCGGGGGAGAGGAGGGGGAGAAGGGGAATGCGACAACGTCCAAGTTCCCCGTCGGCGCGGTGGTCGGCGGCATTGTCGGCGGTCTCCTGCTCCTCCTCCTGGCCGCGGGGCTTGTCTGGTGGCGCCGGCGCAAGGGCACGGGGCCCAGGAAGCGCCGGCCAGTGTCCAAGTTCGAAGTCGATATCGTCGACCAGACCAATCAGTCCGGGGCTCTGGGGACGTATCACGCCATGACGGACCCGGTGCAGGCGAACGCAGACATGATCCCCGACACGTCCGAGAGCCGGATCACGCCGCTGCCCGTGCCGTGGCCCGGAGACGTGGTGTCGCTCAGCAGCGGCAAGAGTGCGCTGTCCCATTCTACAGGGCGGTACGCGTCTCTTTCGGCAGACCAGCACCCGTCGCAGTCGCATGGCACACAGTCGCATGGCCAGGCATTCGGCGTCGGGGGCGTGTACAACTCCAGCGCACCCTCTTTGCAAAGCAGCCCGGTCCCTCACTCCGCCCAGAGTCTGGCGCACGACTATCCCCCCAAGTCACCGTTTACGGACTCGGCCGCACCGTCCCCGCCCACGCCATCTGCGCCGGCGCAGACGTATCCCCCCTCCCTCGCTGCGGCGCTCAAGAAGGGGCCGGGGCCGTCGCTGCCACCCCAGCCACGGCCACAGCCACAGCCGGCGATCGTCACCCAGGCCGAGGATGGGGGCCGCGTCGTCGAGGAAGTGGTGCCGCCGCGGTACGACCCTGCGTGGCGGGACGAGGGTGGCAGGACATAGGTTATGGATCTGGAGCTGGGAGCGAGAGTGGCCGATAGTGCTCGTGCATAGCGAACAAGTACATGCTGAGAATAAAACTAGCGGGGAGCGTTGCCGAGTGCGGACGTGGCATCCCCAATGCGCAACGGTAGTCTGGCGGCGGAACAGCTGGTCGAGCGCGGCATTGGCCACATTGGCGGCCGCTAGTACAGGCCGTAGCAGGCTATGATGCACCGAGAGCTCATGCTCACTGCGAGCCGTCCCAAGCATGGCACGGGCATCCGCGCATGCTCCAGCAGACTCACCACAGCCTCACGGCTTGGCGTATTGAACGCGCTCCTCACGCACGTGCGATGTCGCAAACCACTGCCAAGACGACCTCCACCTCGGTTGAGACATTTATTG
This sequence comes from Cutaneotrichosporon spelunceum, assembly GCA_030805415.1. Classification (NCBI taxonomy): domain Eukaryota; kingdom Fungi; phylum Basidiomycota; class Tremellomycetes; order Trichosporonales; family Trichosporonaceae; genus Cutaneotrichosporon; species Cutaneotrichosporon spelunceum. The sequence continues at coordinate 382,423 of BTCM01000005.1, forward strand.
CGCCGTCTCCAGCTCTTGCCACTGCCCGACTACGTCTCCGCCATGCTCGTCCGGCTCTGGGCTGTCATCAAGGCGTACTGGGACCTCGGCTTCACCTCCTTCGGCGGGCCCGGCGCCCACGTCGTCCTCCTCCGCAAGCGCTTCGTCGACAATCTCAGATGGGTCGACGAAGTCACGTTCCTCGACCTCTTCGCGCTCGGCAACGCCCTCCCCGGCCCCGGCTCGACGCAGCTCGCCTTCTCCATTGCGGTCGTCGCGCAGGGCGTCCTGCCCGGGCTCCTCGCCTTCCTCCTCTGGTCCCTTCCCGGCGCCATTGGCATGCTCGGCCTCGGCCTCGGTATCTCCCATATTCCAGATACGCTGCCAGCCATCGTGCTCGCCCTGCTGACGGGCCTCAACGCCGCCGCAGTGGGACTGATTGCTCTTGCCGCCGAGCAGCTCGGGCGCGGCGCAGCTACCGACCGCCTCACGCTGGCGCTAGTGTGGCTATCGGCATCCTTTGGCATCTGCTACCATGCGCCGTGGATGTATCCCGTGCTGATTGTGGCGGGCGGACTGTCCACGCTCCTGTGGGACTTTCGACGGCAGCTCTTCATTGCACCCGCACGCCGCGCCCACGCTCGCGCTCGCAAGTCTCGGAACAAAGAGCCCCAGGACGAGGGCATCGAGATCCCAAGCGTTCCTTGTGAGTCATGCCTGGCCTGGCTGATGTAGACACGCCTGACGAGCGACGCTCCCCCTCCATCCGCCCCGCCCCCTCGCTCTCCATCTGCGAAGACGAGGCTCCGGCAGACTCCGAGTCCGGGGGCGCGGCGTCGACCAACCCGGGTTCGATCGAAGCCGCGCGGGAGCACAACCTGCGCGTCATCTCGACACGCGCGGCCGTCGCTCTCCTCCTCGCCTTTGCACTCTTCCTCACCACCCCGCTAGCGACGCGCGCTGGCCTGCGCAACGCCGGCCGCGCCGTCCCCCGCGCTCTAGACGTACGTCTCCCCGCGCGCCAAGCTGACGCAGTTCTTCTCGAACATGATAGTGGCCGGTACGATCATCTTTGGCGGTGGCCCCGTCGTCATCCCGCTGCTGCGCGACTACGTCGTGGCCGAGGGCTGGGTCACCGACCGCGACTTTCTGCTCGTCTTTGCGATCCTGCAAGCCTTCCCCGGCCCAAACTTCAACTTTGCCGTCGCGCTCGGCGTGCTGGCCTTGCGCAACGGCCTCGGCGGTGTCCTAGGCTACATCGGCATCTTCGCACCGGGTATCCTGCTCAAGCTCGCGCTCCTCCCGCTCTACGCGAACTGGCGGGATCGGGCGGCTGCGCGCTCGGTCATCCGCGGGCTGAACGCGGCCGCGAGCGGGCTCGTCTTCACGGCGGTGTGGCAGCTCTTCCTCGTGGGCTATGTGCATGTCGCAGCGGACGGTGCGAGCCGGCAGGCGGTCAGTGGGCCGCTGACGGCGGACCCGTTCTGGGCCGTCGTGGCGAGCGGCAGCTTCCTCGCGTGCAGGAACTACAGGGCGCCACCGTGGCTCGCGGTGGGCGGGGGCGCTGTGGCCGGCCTGTGCTGGTATGGTGTGCATCTCAAGCGCTAGTCGGATGGTAGAGGAATGCATAATCTATAGACGAAGAACGCGGGTAGTGGCGCAGCATTGCAGGGCCTGGCTGAGCGTCGGGTCGGAAACAAATGCAATGCCACTGTGCAGCATCGCCATCTATGATCTAGACGCCGCGTCTGATGGCGCAGGGTTGGCGAGTGGCCTCGTCGAGGCGTCCGAGACGAGTGCGTGCCCGGCTTGTGCGATTCTTGCAATCCCTCGATCGCAGCGGCAGCACACATGGCTCGGTTCGAGAAAAATGGGTCGTCCAGAGGGTGGACGGCGAACGAGTCTGGGCAGATTACGCGTCCACAACCGCGCGGGCAACGTGCATCCACCGCAGCGCGGCAAACTGGAACCAGGACCCGAGCAGGACAAAGCAGTGGAAGATCTGGTGCGAGCTGCCGATGTAGTTGAAGCGGCCTGGCCACCGGCTCTCGGGGATGCGGGCGGCATACAGCACGGCGCCAAAGATATACGCCGCGCCGCCAGCGACAATGTACCCGAATCCCATGCGTTCGCGCGCGAACGTGAGGCCGCGGGAGAGCACGACGTGTCCGACGGGCAGGACGGCGGAGAGGCCGAGCGCGATGAACGTCAGCGTGCGGTGCCACCGGTGGCGCCGGTGGTGGGGAGAGAGGACAATGTACGCGCTCGTGAGGCCGGCGGCGGTGATGCCGGCCATGTACAGTGCCTGGAGGAGGGGCGTGCCATGGAAGCCGTAGTACATGCCGGGCAAGATTGAACCGACGATGAGGACGACGATGCCGACGTAGTCGCCGCAGTGGGAGAGTTCGCAGACCTCGGCTGTCGAGCAGGAGACGGTGTGGAACCACGACGAGAGGCTCAGGCAGGTTATCGCGCACAGGATGTAGCAGGCCATGCAGGCCTTGTCGGTGAACGTGGCGGGAAGCGAGGGGAAAGCGCCGAGCGCCGGGAAACGGGCGGGGAGGAGGTGCAGCGGAAGAAGGACGGCCCAGAGCGCCGCGCCGAGCGAGTGCGTGTGGATGTTGACCGTCTCGTTGTGGACGTCTGCCGTTAGCACTGCCAGCTGCGCCACTCACAGCCAATCGCCGAGTAGAGGCACGAGCTGATGTTGACCAGCTGCGGGCGGTACCCGCCAGTGATGTACTCGTTGTCCGTGGCCCAGGGCACGACGCGCCGGCTCTCGTCGTAGCTGAGCAAGCGCGGCTTGCCCGTCCGGCGCTGGCTGGCCGTGTCGGCGCTGAGGAGGGGCTTGGTCTCTGACCTGTCGGTGTCGGGCATCTCGGACTGGATAGAGGTGGCGGACGAGATGGGTGTCGGGGTGGCGGACGAGATGGGTGTCGGCGTCGCCTCGGGCGTCCTTTTAGCGGAGCGGCTGCGCATGGCGGGTTGGGAGAAATGTGCTGCGCGCCGAGACATGGCGTCTTCGTGTTGTCCTTGTGGATTCGGCGTGGGCCGTGCCGGGCGGGGCCATTTCTTCCGGCCGACGCTGCCGCCCAGCTGCAGCCCACGCACCCCCCCACGCACGCGTGCAGTTCTGCTCTGCCATGCGTCCGCCACGTCGATGGACGTCGAAGGAGCGTGCCCAGTGGGGCGTGTGCCGCGCTCGAGAGCACCGCGGCTGATTTGAGAGTGAGTGGCCGGTGGGGAACGCGAGCGCCACCCATCACGTGCCCACGGCGCCTCCCTGACGACGTTTCCCCAGAACTCGAACCAGAGTCTGTTGTGCATGCAGAGAAATGGGGATGCGACATCCAAGGCCGGTACGGGACGCAGCGACGAGCGCTGCAGAGTTGGACGAGACGACGCCAACGGCTCGGCCCGGCCGGCTCGGCGTCTTGACATCTTACTCCGACTGGCGGATCCGCTTCACCATCGCTCCATCGCCCACCGCTGCGCCTCGACTCTCCTGCGCTCCTCACATGACCCGGCCTGCAGCTCTCGGTGGTGGTGCTGAGCGAGGAGCACGGAGCGTGGAGAAGAATGGCTGGGAATGGAAGCGAGCATCAACGCTGACCCGTCAGGAGACCACGAGCTGATGAGGTGAGATACGCCCAGACCACCCTTGTTCGCCTGCTGCTCGCCGACAGACCCGTCTCCGTCGCGCACCCCGGCATCCTCGCTCGGCCGCAAGCCAAATGCAAGCGCACGCATCCGTCTTTTCCGCCTGCATCTCAACTGCCGCGGGACCACCAGATCAACGCTGTTCGCAATGGTCGCTGCGCTGACTTTTTGTGCTCTGGACCACACGCCATCGACCACTCGCCATGGCCACCGCGACCATGCTTCTCGTCACCCGTGCACACACACACAATGGCCGGCGTGTGCTTCTCGCCACCTGCCACGAGATGGCTAGAGTCAGGCCCAAGCGCGATCTCATCCACTTTGCACTTGACTTTACGGCGCACAGCAGGGCAAGCTCCCTCCAGGCATGGGCAGCGGGCACCAGTGGGCATCTGGGCCAGGGCAGAAGGGGAGACAATGGCGGAAATTCTGCGGCTGCCGCGCAGCGGCCGTGCGATGGCTCAAGCGGGGGCTTGAGAGCGCACGGCCGCCAGGTGTCTTGGATGCTGATGGCACGCGATGAGCAGATGACGACCACAGGCCAGCTTCTGACACCCTGCCCCTCGTCCCTCGCATCTCATCTCATCGCTGACCAGACCAGACCAGCCCAGCCCCAGCTCCAGACGTAATCCCCCTCCTTCTCCTTACTCGCGCCGTGATCAAGCAGCGCACAGAACCACACTACACCGTGCCCGTGCTCTGTCGGGTCTCATTCAATCCCCACCCCCGAGACGAGCCGCCTCCCGGGCTGCGAGGATATAAGAGCGGCATCATCCCTCTCTGGTGCCAAGCTACCTGCTCTGTAGCAACAATTGAAATCGGTCTGCGGCACCAGCTCTCGTCTCGACCTCTACAACGATGCCTCCCAAGCACCTCAACTCGAACGCGAAGCGCACGCGCCCCCGCGCACCAGGGGTCAAGGCTGGCCTCGAACTCATGGCCACCCTCGGCGGCATTTCCGTCCTGGGCACGCAGCAGACGCCCTATTACTAGTGAGTACACCGGCGACGGCGACCGCGCGGTGCAGCGTTCCCCCGCCAACCGCCTGAGCGAGACGACCTGACCCAAGCTTCCCTCCCGAGAAGCGCATCCGCGCCGGCGTCGACCGCTGCACGCGGTGCGTAACCGCCTGCGGACCCAAGGCGGCCTGCAACGTCCAGCCGCTCCTGCGCGTCGGCACCAACCTCTGGAAGGGCCGCCAGTGCTATTACTGCACCATCTTCCCAGCCGAGCTACAGGGCGAGACGTGCTCGCTCGACGGCTCGCTGTACATCTTCGACGGCGACCGGCGCCGACTCCTTCTCGTCGACGCCAAGGGCGAGGTCATCAACCGCCCCATCGACGACCTGGACCTGCCCGAGCTCGCCGAGCTTGCCGACGTCCCCAGCCTCCCCAGCTCCCCCAGTCCCGCCTCCGCCCCCAGTCTCCCCAGCCCCGCCGACACACCCGTGTCCACCCCGCCCCCCGCCTCGCCAGCCACACTCTCGTCCGTCACCGCTGCCACCGAGATCAAGCCGCTCGTCGCGACCGAACCCACTGTCATTAACAAGGAGATTTCTCCCATCCAGGTTTCTCCAGAGGCTTCCGAGCCAGCCCCTGTTCCTATTACGCCTGTGCGCCTCTCACCCGAGTGGTCGCACGCGCCTTCTCCTGTTCCTGCTGCTTCTCCAGCTCCCGCCACCGTTGTCGCTCCTGCCCCTGTCCCTGCTCCTGCCCCTGTTACCCCGGCCCCAGTCCACGCCGAGGCTGCGCCCGAGTGTGTCGAGTGCGTCGCGTGCGAGCCCGCCTCCCCCGGCCCTGTGTCCGCCTCCGCCCCCTCTACGCCGATCCTGCCTGCGCTCGACTCGGCCTCGTCCACTCCCGCCGACACTCCCGGCCCGTCGACCCCTACCCCTGCTATCACCGAGTACCAGTGGCTCCGGGACGACCTCTCGCTTGTGAACCGCAAGGCAAAGGCCGAGGCGGCCGTTGTGACCGGGTCGACCCCTGCGCCGGTCCCCACCACCCTGGCGCCTGCCGCTCCCATCGTCGAGGCGCCCGAGGCCAAGGCCACCAAGCCTGTGCCCGTCGTACCCGCTGCCGAGAAGCCCGCACCCGCAAAGGTGCCCGTCGAGAAGGCGTCCGAGGCCAAGCCTGTCGAGAAGGCCGCCCCCACCCCAGTCGAGCAGCCCACCGCGACCACAGACGACCCGCTCGCCCAGCTAGCCGTCTCGCGCCGCCCGCTCGCAGCCCTCAACGCCCTCAGCAGCCTGCTCGAGGCCGAGCTCGCGCAATTGCGCGCAGCTAATGCAGAGGTCGAGCGCCTGCGCGCTCTCGTGCGCGCCAAGGACGCCGAACGCTCCGCCAAGGCCGCCCGCGTCGAGCAGTACCGCTGTGCGATTGACACCGCGCTCACCGCCCTCGAGGAGGAGCGGAGCAGCCTCATGCGCATGCGCGGCCAGCTTGCTGCTGCGCTCGCGGCCGAGTTGTAGGTGTCGCATTTGCTGACAGCATGCATTGCATTTTGTTACCGGACACGGCTGGGGCTTGGTCGGGCGTGAGTGCGTGGAGTCTTTGGAGTCTCAATCTGGCCTTGTTCACTTCCGGCCTCAGCCTCGGCAGTCCCTGCCTCGCAGAGTCAGTCTATCACCTCGACCGCCAACTTTGCAAGTGCAGGCCGGCTTATAATGCTTGCTCGCGCCCTCGTGTGCTGTTGGACGTCGGTGGCGCTACGCCTAGCTTGGCGCAAGCCTCTGCTTTGTCTGTCACGCCAGCTCCACCTTACTCGCTCGCCTACTCGCCTCACGCTGCTCCATCTCCAACCAGGCCCCACCCCCTGCTCCACATCGACACCAGCTGACAACCCCCACAGCCCGGCCCAGACGCACACCGACGCCACCTACGCAAGCTTGACTGCATGCATCTTCATTATTACACTTGACCTGCTACGCCTTTGCTCTACGCCCACTACGCCAGCCGCCCTATCCACAGCGTGACGGCCACTACACTCCTGATACAACAACGCACCTACGACTCGGCCTTGACAGGTACAGTGCTAATCTGGGTCCTGTTCTTGTTCGGGTCGTCGCCAAATGTCTCCTCGTAGTACTGGTGCACCTCCTCCGAGAGGTCTTCGGTGCGCGGTCCCCTGCGCGTCAGCATGTCCAGAACGTTCAGAAGACAACTTACGTGAAGAATGTCTTGCCTCCAATCTTGGGCATAAAGTAGTATCCGCCTGCAAAGATCCAGACGGCGGCAGAGACGACGACAGCATAGTTCATCGTCTTGGCCGACGGGTTGCGCTCGCCGGGGCTGACGTTAGCTGCTGAAACTGGGGCTGGGGCGATCTGGTCGGCCTCGGTTGACCTCGTCCATTCGGACTCACAAGCAGAAGATGACAATCGCAAAGGCCATCCAGCCGGTCGCGACGCACGCCATCGGGTACGACAGGCGGCCGAGGTACCATGGCCCCGGGCGGAGGAGGGAGCTGCCCCAGATGACGCGCGCCGCGATCGGGATGCCGTACGCGACGTACAGGCCCATAATGTTCAGGCAGAAGATGGCGTTGATCGCGGACAGGTCGATTGGGTCCGCAAAGGCCAGGAGGCCGAGGGGCATCGCGCACAACGTCACGAGCCACACGGTGCGCACGGGCGTGCCCGAGAACGAGTCGACGTGGTGCCAGAATTTGGAGAAGGGGAGAGCGCCGTCGCGGGCGAATGCGAATGCCTGGCGCGACGACGGGAGAATGAGGGACGAGGTCATGGAAAGTTCTGGGGGTCAGCTTGGCGCACAGAAAAAACGCACGGGAAATCGCGATGAAGGACCAAATCGCGAGCGCACCCTTGGTGCCAAAGCCCATCTGGTAGATGACCGCGAGGGGCTGGCCGATCGAGCTGTCGTTGATAGCCTCGACGTCGGTGCCCATGCAGAGCGAGATGATGATGAGGTAGATCGTACCAAGGATGCCGGCCGAGGCGATCGAGCCGATGATGGCAGCGGGGACTGCGATGCTCGCATTGCTCGCCTCCTCGGAGATGGAGACGGCGCAGTCGAATGAGCCGATGGTCCACACGGGCGCCATCATCGAGAGGAGGAACGTCATGCCGCTGTTCCAGTTTGAGAGGTTGACCCAGCCTGTAAAAGTGAACTTGGCCGTGTTGAGGCTGCCCTTGCGGGCAATGGGGAGGCCGATAATGGTCGCAAACACAAGCGCAACGTTGAGAATCGTCGCAGGAGTCTGCAGACGCGCAAACAGCGTCGTGCCGTACGCACAGAAGAGGGCACAGAAGATGAGGATACCGCAGTAGAGGCCGAACTGGGCGCCGACGGAGGGAACAAAGTTCTCGTTGGCCATCGAGCCCGCGGCGAACATGATGCCCTGGCAACCCCAGCCCAGTGAGGAAATGGCGGCAACGTTGCCCAGGAACGAGTTGTAGCCGACCATCCACGAGAGGAAGTTGCGGTACTTGGGCGGAGAGAGTTTGTACGTCCAGTAGTAGAGACCGGCCGACGTCGGCATCGACGACGCGAGGTCGCCCATCGCAAGGCCGACTGTCGCGATGAAGCATGCTGCCAACAGCCAGCCCCAGATCATGCCAACCGGCCCACCGTACGGCAAGTTGTAGAAGATGGTACTCGCGATCGAGGGCACGATACCCATAATACTAAACGCGACTGCAGGGTCAGCCCCAGCCCTCGTTGAACCGCATGTGGGGTTCCAACTCACCGCCAAACGTCTCAAACTTGGAGAACGCGCGCTTCAACTCGGGCTTGTAACCGAGGTCCTCGAGCCGGGCGTCGTCGCGAGTCATTGTCCCGCCATGCTCGACACTGATGCTCCGCCGTTGGGTCACCGCGACCGAGGTCTCATCTTTGATGAATTCCTTCGAGGCGGACATGGCCGCTGAGAGAGTGTAGGACGAGGGGTAAGGACAGTTTCAGTGGTGTGTCCAGAGGACGATGGGGGACAGCAAACCCCAAGTGCTTGCATTTAAGACGAGCCGGCACCGGAGCGCTCAGGGCGGTGGCGCGGGGCTCGCATGCTGGCCAGAGGGCTGTGGGCAGCGGGAAGATAGGCGGTCGATAACGGGCTAAAAGGATGGACTGGGCGCGGGGTGGGACGTACGCATGAGCGCACGAGCGCTGTTTGGTTGGAGTATCATGGGTATTCTCAGGTTGTAGATGGTGGACGAGGCGAGGACCGGGGGGCCGAGATGTGAATACCCTTTCGCCGGACCGGCCAAAGCGGCCCAACTAGTCATGTGAGCATGCGGGGCAGCGGATATTCCCCGTCTCTCAAGCGACCTCGCTCGGTCTCCGCTCCTCAGCTGGCCCAGTTACTTCGTCCCCCATGCTGTTGCCTCGCTGGTGCCTGCTGCGACCCCTGCAGAAGCTGCCCAGGCCCGGTTACCCCATGGGCATTCAAGGAGAGACGAAGGCTATGATTAGCTGCAGCGCTTGGCTCGACAGGGAGAGCGTCAAGCAAACTCTTTCACAGGATAATCGGACTATCTACCCCACAATTAGGCGGAATGCTGACGCGCACCCCACAGTGATCCCTAACTGCCCCGCGTGTTAAGCCTGGCAGATGGGAGGAGTTTCTGGAGTGCTATGCATGCGAGGGCTGAGCGGGGTGAGTCGCCGGGAGTCAATGCATGAGAAGAGCGAGGCAGGTTAGTCGCCCGTTACACGGGGCCCACCGCAGGGTCCTGTCGCCTTTGGAACGTACTCTGTAGATGATGGGGATTACGAGGCGATGAGGCGCACGGAAGATTCGTGTCGCGAGGCGATGAGGCGTACGGAAGATTCATGTCGCAAGTCAAAGGGAAGCGTCTTGAGTTCTGGATGACGTGCACGCGGTCCCCGCCGTCACTCGGCTGCTAGACCCAGTAGGAGCGCTGAGTCTGGGTGCCGAGGTGCCCGTCGGCGTGTGCTGACGAGAGGAAAATGAAGAGAGGCTCTGCCACAAAGTGATCGAGTTCCTGTCGATCCCTCATGCACACTGCCACCATCTGCTGCGTACCTGCCTTATACTGTCTTTCTGCCACGGGCGGAACCAGCTTGGACAGGTTAATAGGCACCAAATCGCCCCAGACCGTTCCGAAAACGACCAAACCCCGAAGACGGGCCTAATCATTGGCCTTGGACCCACCTTGGCGTGGTGGGCAATATCGCTGGATGCCGCTCGCCTACCCCGCCAAAACCGCCTTGCGACGCCACACACTGGCGGCAGTGCCCACCGCCAAAGCCTGTTCTGCACGGCGCTCACAGCACAGTCGACATCGTTGAGGCGTGAGCGATGCGCGGCCCATCCCATGCCGCGCCGTAGATAGAGATCCAGGGCGGATCAAACGGGCACGGTGGGCGTTTCATCCATCCAGTGCGCTTATAGCGACGAGTCCACCGCAGTGCGTTGTCCATGCGGTGCGAGATCTGAGCTAGCTGCTGGGTTGATAACGGACAAGCATTCGCTATCAGGTGTTTCTGAACGTTGAGCTTATCGCTGATACCGCGGTATGGGCGCGTGATACTGGTACCTCGTGAGGGGCATCAATCGTCGCTCTATCTCTGCTCACATCAGCCAGGAGGCGCCGTCTGTGGCGTGAGTATCAATGCATGGGGAAGCCTCGTCACGCAGCGCTACAGCCGCCTGTCGCGTCAGCCACGCTACGCCGCCACGGCCTTTGAAGCCCGAAGGCCGTGCGCCTGTGGCGGCCAGCGCCACTTATCTTATAGATAATGTCGGGTCTGTGTGATACGGTGTTCAGCCGGGAGAAAAACCGTCATAGCACCCAGTGCTCAAAGACGTGTCCAAACTTGCTAGATGACCTCCAGGACTGCAAAGTACCTCTCAAGAAACATTACTGGTGTAGCAAACTCCAGGACTTAGAGGCAATATTCTAAAACAACGACCAGCAAAAGAATTCTCCACCAGGGAGTTGAACCCTGCTCTTTCGCGGTTACGCCTTTACAGGCAACTCTCGAATGAGAGGCGAATATACTAACCGATATACTAGTGAAGATTGGTATGTTTTGAATTTCAATCATTCACTGAATTCCACAACGGACGGCTACGGCAAGCGTCGCGAGAAACCCGCATGTCCTGCAGGACGTTTGTTTGCCAAACTGCCTGTAAGGGGGCCTTCCGACGCGAGCCTTAGATATCTGCCGAGTTCGAGACAGTCTAGTGCTTTCAGGACGCCTGTTCGGCCTCGACTCACTGGAACTGTGCTCCACATGCACCTCCAATCGAGAATACTCTGATTCCCTATCCCTAAGAAGCAGCGTGCGTTTCATCATCACATACCAGCTACGCATTGGTGTGCCGCAGTCTGTGGGCTCCCGCACAGGCTGCGAGGCAACTCGTGCAATTGCACTCGTCGATGGCCCCAGTTTTGAATCGAACCCCATGCTTCCCTTGGCAACGAGAAACAAGGACGAAATGATTATCTCTTCGACGATACATCTTTCCGCATCTTTGCCTACGGGTTTTCTGAGCATTCCAGTCCCTCACCGCTCACAGCATGTAGCGGAACGACTTGTTCTCGCTTCCGTCAGCACACCAGGCCCAGTCCACACTCACCGGTCGGTCAGGTCGACAAACTGGTCCTCGTCGGGCAAGGGCTTGCCGTATAGCCGGTCGCGCCTCGCATTCTCCGAGCGGTAGTAGAGGAAGAACGCGACGAGGATACAGAGGTTGATTGCGTTACAGACGACAAAGGTCAGCAGCGCGGGTGCGTACACGGGCGCGTCTTTGTCGCGGAATGCTTGGGGCCCGATGAGGTTGCCCGTGCAGTTGAAGACGAGGACGAGGCCCGTGACGAACGTCTTCTTGGTACGGCCGGCAATGTTTGAGGCGAGTAACGTCATCGCCACAAAGGTGGGGATGGCAAAGGCGAGCGAGAGGTAGAAGCCGGCTAGGCGCGCAATCTTCTGGCTGCGCGGTAGGACCCACACCATTACGCCGCCGACGATGGACACGATCGTGAGCGGGATGCCGGCGAGCGAGCGGCATTTTATGCGGTCGGCTGCCCACATCGTGACGATGACGCCGATTGAGAGCCATGCGTTAGCCATCGACAGCAGAAGCGCCTCCTGCACGTTGAAACCCATACCCATGACGATGATCGCATAGAAGTTGGTGATCCCCCCGTTGGGGATGTAGGAGAGCACGGTGAGCGCACAAAGAAGCCACACTGCGGGGTCGAGCAGAGCCTCACGGACCTGGTACCATTTCCAGTGTTTTTCGGAAATGTTTTGCTTGTTCTCGAGGGTGCGGAGCTTGGCGACCTCCTTGTCCCGCGAGCTGAGGAAGAAGGCTCCGTCAATAGTGTCCGGCACGACGATGAGGAAGATGAGGCCGATAAGCACTGTCAGGCCCCCGAGGAAGAGGAAGAGGCCCTTCCAGGACGGAATCGCCATGACCGTTCCGCTCTTGCCCCACTTGGCCTCGACCTCGCGCGAGCTCAGGCCATACGCAACGCCGGCTCCTAGGATTCCGCCCCATGTCGAGAACGAACCCCAGATGCCCACGCGCGTAGATTGCTCCTCCTTGCGGTACCACTCAGCCGTGAACATGATGGTCGCGGGGGCGATTGTGGACTCGAGGAATCCTAGGAGACTGCGATTAGAAAGAAAAAGGGGAAACTTAAAATCGGATACCCATGAGCTGGGCATAAGTCTTGCACGCGGCCGTGAGCAGGGTCGTGGCGCCCCAGAGGATGATAGTCGCCGCAGTGAACTTGGAAGCGGGCAGCCTCTGGTGCCCGACAGACATGGGGTAACAGCCTGCGAGGTATCCAAAGTCTGGTGTCAGGGGAGGACGCTGAGGAGGACGCACAGTAGATCGATCCGAGCCACGCATACTGCGCGATGGTGAGCTTTGCGGCAGACCGAATGCCCATGACCGAGGCATAGGTGAGAGCCGTCTTGTCGAGCTACCGTCAGCTCTGGAACAGGCCAGAGGCCAGACCCACAAAACCAAGGGCGAAGATGGCGCAGAACATGGGCAGGAGCACAAAGTCGGTCCTTCGCCGCACCCGCTTCTCCTCATCGGCAGTGTACGCTGGCGCCTCGCTCCCAGTGCCGGTACCGCTACCGCTGGCGTTTTCAGCGTGGCTGGCGTCTCCCTTCTCAATCTCCATGCACGTCATGGTGGTTTCGAGTACATATCTCCTATGGGCTGGTACAGATTATATAAAATCTCGTCAGCTTGATGCCACCTCCTACCCTACAACGTAGTAACGCGGCTCAACGCTGTCCCACGGGAAGCCCATCGCAGCCTAGCTAGAGAGAAGGGCGGCGCCCGCCGCCCGTGACTAGCCAGCGTGGCGCCGGCTGGGCATTCCCCACTCCGCCCATGGTTTGAGGCTAGCGCGAGGGCCATTGGGCATGTGACCCGAGATGGCTCTGGCGACGCACCCAGGCGTGCGGCAAGGCTGTATTACTCGGCCATGAGTGGCTCGGCAAAGACCAGAAGGCCGGTGCAAGTTGCCGATCAATCACTAGGCTTGTACCGGAGTGGTCATGCGGGATGAGTTGCCCGTGTTGTCGCCTCAAATGCTCTCTTTCCAGTTGGATCGGCTGCCTGGCCTGGTAAAGGACAGCGAGTGATCTTGCAAAGAAGTGCGCTGGAACAAGTCTTGCACGGAAGTACTGTACGCTTCCCACTAGCTTCCCACGCTCGAGCAAATTACAGTAATGTCTCAAACTGCGGAACGCGGATGTGGATGGTTGAGACCAGCTCGATTTTTCCGTACGGCACTCGACCATTGCCGTAGCGGCGACCAGACGAGTTGGATGAAGCCGGCCGGTGCCGAACAACGCAGTGGCCAGTGACCAAATCGCACAGCCCAGGCGCATTCTTCGTACTCGTGCTGTCCATCTCCGACTTTAAACAGCCCTGCAAGGACATCCAATGCTCCCTTCACAGCGCTGTTCATCCTCCCATCGCCAGCTACACATGTCCTCGGCGGCCCGCTTCCGCGCTCGCTAATGCTGCTTGATCTAATCCTCTATCTATCCTACATCATCGCGCCCGCTGTGGCTCTTATTATACCCCTCAACGACCTTGGCAATCTTGCGGAAGAACCACTCGCGCCCAGTCTGCTCCGCAATCGGCAGGAACGGGCCCGGCGTCCCGCCGCGCAGCACAAGTGCAATCCCGCTCGCCTCCAGCGACAGACTCTGCAGCTCGTCAAAGCTCACCTGCCAAATCACGCGCATACGGCGCAACTGGACATACAGCAACCGGTTGTTGCTGAGGATCGCGACCGCGTCATCGCCGGGAATGTCGAGGTGCGCGACATAGCTCTCGGAGAAGTATGCGCCCGCGTCCAGGTCCTTGAGCCAGCTCTGGCCCAGTGCCTCGCGCCCCGAGTAGGGTCGCAGGACGCTGTCGCTTGCAATGAAGCGGGGGAGGCGCACCCGGTCGATCGTGTTTGTGTCGAACACCGTTGTCGTGTTCCTGATCCCCTCAGTCGAGGCCGAGATGAAGTCCATCACGCCGACGACGGGTTTGGTTACCAAGCCCACGAAGCCCTTTCCGACGCCTCTGACGAAGCCCACGGCACCACCCTTCTCCGCACCCTCCATTGGCATTGCGGCGACACCCTCAAACGCGCTCGTCACCGAGTCGGCAAATGCAGTCGCTCCGGCCGCCACTCCATAACTGCGGTCAGCTTCAGCAGAAACCAGTAAGCCCACAGTGCGTGCTTCGGCTTGTTGCGCCGCTGTGCCATCCGTCGCTTGGTCTGGTATTCCTGGTCGAGGGTCGCAGCCGATAGACCCTTACCGATACTAGACGTGAACTTGGTCATCGAGTCGGTGATGCCGAAGACCGTCTTCTTGGCCAGACTGGTCGCACCTCTGGCAATGCCGACGCCGATATCCCTGTTGCCGTGCATGACGAAGCCTTGATACGGCTCGTAGAAGAAGTCGGCGAAGCCTGAGCTGATGTTGTTGAACAGGCCCACGGGGTTACCAAGGAAGTCGGCCGAGCCGAGCACCACGTAGATCTGCTGGACGGCCTGCTCCTGGTAGTGCAGGATAACGCGTTCCTGCAGGTCGTGCCCACTCAGGCGAACGTTGTCAAGGAACAGCGCGCGGAAGTTGATCGGCGCTGCGTTCACATTGCCTAGCGTCATGGTCAGCGCGTTGAGGGCGTAGTAGAACGGGTTGCGTGTCGACACCCTGGTTGTCAGCGCAGCTATGATGGGATGTACTCACTTCTCGTCGACATTGACACGGTCGGTGCGCATGAACGAGACCTCGAGTGAGATTGGCTGCAGTTGTAGCGACTGGAAGAACAGGTCATTTCGCTGTTCAGAAATGTTCGGCTCAGATATGCCCTTGGGGTGCTCGATGAGAAGACTGGTGATCAGTCGATAGCCACGACAGTGCACTCACTCCTTGTTTGGCTCGCGCCACGTCGCGTCCTTGAACTTGGTGAAGTCAATGAGCGCCATAACAAAGTCCTCATCCAACTCGATCGTCATGGCCTGGAGCAAGATGGACACATATTTGATAAACAAGACACCGTGCGTGTTGTCCTTGAGAATGGCGAGGCTTGCATTTAATGTCGGGTGCGCGTCGAGGTCCTTGCCGTCCTTGGACACAACGGTCGGATACAGGATGATGGGGAAAATGCCACCAAAGAGCTGGTTGTCGATCTGGATCCATTTGCAAATGATCGATGCCTCGTACCACGCGGGGAAGTCCTTGTAGTCCAACCTGATGCCACGGACGGTGAGGTAGAGTAACTCGTCCGGCTTCTTGGTCACAACCGACACGCCGATGCCCTCGAGCTCGACTAGTACGATGAGGTTGGCCTTATCGCTAGGGGTTTCGGCCTCGTAGCCGGAAGCCAGGCTCTCCTGGCTATCCGCAGGGCCGTCGCCGGTGTCCCTGCTGGTGCTGGCCCTGCGGGCGACCTTGAACACATTCTTTTCTTCGTTGTATGGCGAGATGACCAGGAGCTGCGAACTGCCGTCGGCCCTGATATCGATGGTGATCGTCTTCGATGGCTGCCCCTGATTACGAGACTGCTCTCAGCTTGACTCTTACTCGGCACTCACCGGTATCTTAATCGGCGGCTGTACACCAATAGCCATGACGTCGATGGGCCTAGATAGCACAATGCCACCAGTAGCGAGCAGCACCCGCTTCTCGCGCGACGTTGGCCAGTCCCATGCGTAATCCACCGTCTCGTGTGGCGGAAGCTTGCGTTCCACGAACACGCTCGCATCCGCGTCGTCGTCCGGGTTCTGCGACTGTTTGAACATAAACGGCATGTCAGTGTCATTGCGGAGCTTGATGGGCCAAGGGTCCGTCTCGACCTGCATGAACAGGAACAGGCTTGCGGACTCCATGTGAGTCTCAACGCGGGCAAGGTATGTCTTTTGACCGTTCCGGCCCTGCCGAGT
Organism: Cutaneotrichosporon spelunceum; assembly: GCA_030805415.1. Taxonomy (NCBI): domain Eukaryota; kingdom Fungi; phylum Basidiomycota; class Tremellomycetes; order Trichosporonales; family Trichosporonaceae; genus Cutaneotrichosporon; species Cutaneotrichosporon spelunceum. The sequence continues at coordinate 398,466 of BTCM01000005.1, forward strand.
CAAACGAATGTCGGTACGGCCAATGTCGTTGATGTTGAAAGGTGCCGACCAAGCCAGCTGGCCTCCGTCTTGTGTATCGAACGCGATGCAGAGTTGCATCGCACCCTTCCCGCCCAAGTAGCGGATGGCCTTTTTTTCATTTGGTTGGACGGTGACGAGAGGCCTCGGTTCTGATGTCTGCCGCACTTGGATCGCGTGTTTGAACAGGTTCTTGACCAAGAAGCGCGGGGCAATGGTGATCACCTTCGTGAGCTTGTACTGCAGGTCAGTTTCCACCGGCTAGAGAAGTTGAGCCCACCTTGCCCAGGCCCTGAGTGTAAGACAGGCCAACATAGTAGCTCTTGTCGCCCTTCTCGGTGGGCAGGACGATCTGCATGTCGGCTGAAGCAGGCTCGAAGGACAATGGTTGTGACAGCTTCGAATCCGCCACGCGAAGGAGCAGCTTGTTCTTCCTGTCGTCGTTTGGGAAGCTGAACATGAACGGTGTGGGCTCCTCACGTGTGTAGTCGGTCACAAACTCGGTGTGGCCAGCTACAGCCTTGTGCCCACCAAGCGGGCCCTTGACCATGATGTCAAAGGGCAGACCGGTCTTGTTCAGAATGATGAACGGGCTGTAAACTTGGACCTTGAATGCGCCACCCGAGTTCGGGAACGTGTAGTATTGCAACTTGAGCATCATCTTGAGCCCGGCCGAGTCCGATAAGCTGAAGTGGTCCTCGGTCGGCAGTTCGGGGTCATCCGTGTTGATGATCGCGTAGTCGCTCTGCTTGAACGGCGTGTCCTCTGGGGCCACACTGAGGAGCAGTAGGTGCGATAGCTCAACAGTGTGGATCGGGCTAGTGCCGCCCTTGACGAGGAAGTTGCTCGAGCTCATACTTGTCGCCTTGTCATGGATACGGAACTTGAGGTCGTATGGGAGCAGGTTCTCGAGCTCAACGGGCGCACGGAGCACCAACGAGATGCGGGGGTACAGGCGTGCGGAGGGATCCTTGGCGTTGAAGTTGGCCTGCGCCTGGAAGTAGAATGCTGGCTCCTTTGGCGTCATGTGCTTGCAGCTGATCGCTCGAATCGGTCGCGTGATGAGCTGACGCCAATGCAACGGGGTTGACCAGCCGTAGTCGAAGCCGAAGCCGCGCAGAGGCCGCAATCTGAACCGCTTGTCGTACACGGCGTCGAACGGCACGGGGTACGAGGTGCCAGGGTCTGCGACGTCAGTGGGCACCTTGGACAGTCAACTTACCAATCTTCAACACGCTTCCGGCCGCCTTGCCGTGCGCATCGACGATGATCATCTCAATTGGCAGGCTCGTCTCGTTTTCGATAACCAGAGTCGTGCGGATCGTGATGACCTTGATGTTGTCCTCGAGCGCAATGTCATACATGAGCTGGTACGTGACCTTGTCAACGCGGGGACGGAGGTTGAGGACGTGCTCGCCCTCGCGGTCGACAGATATGCCGCGGACAGGGTCCCACTTTGTGACACCGTCAGGTAACTCGAGGCCAAACGAGTTGTGCTGGAACGCCGAGACATTGTCACGCAGCGTTTGGCGGTCCTGGAAAAACCACGGGATGTCTGCGCCGTCCTCGATCGTCTTACGCTTGTTGTACGGAATAGAGGACAGGTCGTCGCTCTCGGGCCAGATGGTGATTGACATACCAGTGCGGTTGCGGATTCGGAACGGTGCGACCGGCCCGCGGTCCTTCGGCTGCTTCTCCATCTGATTGCTGTAGACCGTCATCGAGGTGATACCCAGCTCAATGAAGGCAGAGGTGAGACTAATCTCCATTCGCTGATCCGCGGAGAGCTTAACGCTGAGAGGTGAAGCTCCGGTAATAGTCGGCGTGCGTGCGACCTCGATGTCAAACTTCCAGGGATCGAGCAGTGGCTCAAAGTACGAGTTGGAGAGATTGAAGTACCGCATCGAAATTGTCACGGACGTTGCCATCTTGAGCTCGCCTGACCAGTCGTTGACCATGCATGTGAACTCGCTCGTGGAGAGGTGCACCATCGGCATTTGCTGCTGGTCGCCGACCAGTATGAACTGGAACCCCTTGATGCCCAGGGTCAGATGCTCCTTGGACACGATGACGCGAGTCTTGACCATGCCGGCCGACGAGTTACGGCGGTGGCTGACAGAGGCTCTGCGAGACAACGTTCTCGGCGGGGCCAAGGACGTCTGGCCATCATGGGATGAACCTGTGGCGGTTGCTGGATCCTTACTCTTCGTTGCCGCGTCTGAACCCAGCGCCTTGCCAGCCGCAGCTGAGGCCTTGTTCACGATATCGAGGATGAGCGCAATGTTGTTAATCGATGCACGGAAGATGACAGGCACCGGAATCTCGATATCGATGATGGTCATATGATGCGCACCGCGGCGCGACGTGTCGAGGGTCAAAGTCATGCTCACGTCGTCGAGGAAGCTCTGCCGGTCCTCTGGTTGGTCCATGCGCCCAAACGACATGCCTAACTTGTCGACCTTGAGGCAGAGCACGTTACTCTGCGACACCAGGATCTCTTTGATCGCGAGCTGGATCGCCTGTGTTTGCTTATCGGTGTCGTCCGCCAGAACAATTACAGTCGAGTTGACAATGTCAATGCGGAACGACAAACCGGTCTGCGCGGGCTTCTCTTGAACAAGCAGAGTCTGGCCATCAGGTGTCGGCTCCTCAGGCGGGGCAGGTTCGGTATTCTTGAAAGGTGCAACCGCGAACTCGAGCAGGGCAGCGAGCGGCTCGACAGCGAGGATGAAGCGCGGGCTGTCGATCGTTACCATAGCCAATGCTGACCCGTCCGGTACCTTTGTGTACTGGACCATACTGGTGTCAACAGACTTGAACAACTGTACAACTCACATCTGGTTGCCGTCGTTGGCCAATTGCGGCACGATGTCACGGTAGACGCAGTTCCCGGCACGTGTGCTCTCAAAGGCAAGTGTTCTCAGTGTGAACTCAGCCTCCATAGCACCGTTCGAGAGCGACTTGAATCCCAGGTTGCTACCAATGAGGGCAAATCGCGCGATGCTGTTCTGCTTGAGATCCTCCTCGGTGAGCGCTTGTCGGCCGTACAGCTCCATCCCGATCGACTGGACGCTGAACACAAAGTCAAGCGATGTCCAAACATCAGCGGACTTTGACGTAATAGCCAGCTCAGGGATCAATGCCGTCTTGTTGTCGTCCGAGTGCGTTTCCGACGGTGTCGAAGGCTCCTCTGGTATTGGTGTAGCCGGGGTAGAACCGGATGTGGGCGATGACTCGTCAAATTCTTCCTCATCATCCTCGAGACTGCTCAGCGCCCGGGGGATGGACTCCAGCACGTTCATGACCAGGATGTACTGACGCTCGGTGAGCGACAGTTTAACGTCCGTCATGTTTGTCGTGATCTCGGTATCTGCCTGGTGTGGGTCCGTGCGGTGGTCGCCAGCCGCGATCTGTTTGATGTTTGCAGTGATGGTAACATCGTCCACCAATTGCAAGTTGGAGGACGTTCCCTCAGCGTAGATCTGCGAGAGGACGTTGAGGCCTGTGAGGCTTGCTTCAATGGTCGTCGTGTCCATCTTGTCACCAACGTAGCTGTTCTTGGCAAAGATCTCACCAGGACGCAGGATGAGGCAGTCTGTGCAAGTCTGGCCATCGCTGGGGAGGATGATGATTGGTGTCTTGATAACCACGTCGTAACGCATGCGCGTGACCTCTGCGGCGCTCTGCATGGCCGCCTGCGACGCCTGGTCGTAGACGGCCTTCATGCGACCGAACTTGTACAGCCAGACCACGAGGCTATGAATCGTGTCCTCCACGTACGTGAACTTGAGCGAGCCGGATCGCAGGTGGATCATCGAGTTATATCCAGGGAATGTCTCGTCGTCGGGGTTGAAAGTCTCATAGCTGAAATCGGCCAGTTCACCGCCCTCGATCGTCAGGAGCTTCTTGAAGTCTGGGCTGGCGACCTTGGCGTCGGTAGTATCGAGGAGGGAGAGGTTTCCGAGGCGTGCAGCCACACGCATTGTACCACTGCGCAACAGCAGGCCAACGTCTGCGGACGGCAAGCTCAGCAGAGCGAAGCGAATACCGTTATTCTCCAACGAGACTTGGGCGCTTGTGAGCTTGACGCGAATGCGCATCTTGTCCATCGACACCGACTCCTGATTCTCGTCCGCCGCCTGCTCCGCAACAGGCTTCTCTGTGTCATCCTGGCCAACGAACGTTGTCATGATGAAATCGTAAAGGGAGAGGATGGGCTCTGGTGCGAGCGTGATATTGAAAGTGGACAGCTCGGTATCGATGCTGGTGTCGATGCCTTCATGCTTGGTCATGAAGTCTGGCGCATCTTTTTCCACTTTGAGGTACTTGACGCGCACGAGCTTGACGTCACCAGAGTCATCAGTCGTGCCGGCGCCCGAGGAAAGTAGTGGCCGCTGGACCTTCCCCTTCTCAAGCATCGCCAGAGTGACGTCCTTGAGGTACAGGTCGACGGACCTCTCGTACTTGCGTTGCAGGAAGACCATGCCGAAGCCCTCGAGCGCAGCGATTGCTAGCAGCTTCTCCGCTTTCGCAGACGTCGATCGGAACAGCGACGCCTGCAGTTTGCCGACCGAGAAGGCGAACTCGAAGCTGACTTGCTGTAACTCACGTTTCTGTTTCTCAGTCGTATGGTCGTTTGAGTCGTAGAACTGTTCACGATGTCCGCCATCGATCGAGGTGCCGTCGTGACTTCCATGGTCTTGATATGAGGACACAGAAGCCGTCTCGTGTCTACTGTCTTCGAGGTTGTACTCGGCCACCTCTCGGCGCTGGAACGCAGACGAAGTGCTTTTGGCATTGGCAGCCTTGTCATCCTCGGCTTCGTCGCCTCCAAAGTTGGGAATGGAGACGTCGATGAACTTCATCAGAGTCTGATACTTGCGGTCAGAGAAGTTGACCTGAAGTTCTGGCAGCTCGCCGGAGATCTTGAACTTGGTCAGCGTCGGGGCATTGACAATGGCGTTGTGCAAGGTGAACGACATGTTGATACGCTCGACAATGTGCAAATCTTGGTCATTGCCTGGACCGTCTGGACCATGAGGATGACTCAGGGCGTCCAAGCACGCATCGATATCGTCACCCATGATGAGCTGCAGAGTTAGCCTTGGAGATCATTAGAACTGACCTGGGTCGAATCAAGTTTGAGCAACACGCGGTCATACATGAGCTCCTCCAACTGCTTGTAGTCGTCGTCATTGTACTGGCGGCCGCGCTTCGCCTGGACTTCGCTCAACTTGTCCTGGTCGGCGAGCTTGCTGATGACAGCGATGTGACCGGCGTCCAGAATGAGAACCTGCGAGTTTTTCTTGGTGACGCAGAGGTTAGCATCAACCTGCGTGGAACACTCACTCCATGGGGATGACGATGATAGGTGCGTTCATGTCAACATGCATGTCCAAGGTCTGTTGTCAGTTGAAATCACAGTGAACAACTTGCCTTGTGCTCTTCGAGCGCGTATTCCAGCCCCGCCCGTGTCTCCTTTCGGATACCATCAAGAGTCTGCCCGGCTGCGTCGAGCAGGGCATTGATCGACTCAAGCTGGCTCTCTGGGGGCTTCAAGAACTCCATGACGGCCTCAAAGTAGTTGCGGTGGTAGATGATCTCCAAGTGCCGCATCTTGACTGAGACTGCGTTGTCTGCTCGCCCATCCAGAGGCTTATTCTCAAACTCGAGGGCGAAGAATGGCTCGGCGTCGTGGTCGATTTTCGCGCTGATTTCGGCGAGCGCCTTAGCCGTTCCACCAGATTCCTTGTCGTTGCTCTGGCGCGCTATGGACGAGCCGCCGTCCTCGTCGAGTTCCTTGAGGCGGACAATCTGCGGGTAGAGCGAGTTGGGTGTCGTGCCGTCGTACACACGGAAGCCGCCAAGAGCCAACTTTGTCTTCATCGAGTCGGTAAGCTGGGTCCACTCAGCTGAGAACGAGTCGAACACGAGCGCTGTCACGTCAAGGTCGGAGCCATGGGGATCAGTACGCAGCGAGAACGAGCCTCGTTTCAGTGTTGCGGCTACTCGCATACGCATGATATCGCGTGCCCCACTGATGCTGTTTTCTTCAGCCGTCCACGCGCTGTAGTCGATGATGTCATCGATCTCCTTCTGCTCGTCCTCGGTGATCTTGGAAGTGGGGTCGTCTTCTTCCGCGGAGGGCGCGCTGGAGCCCCATAACCACTGGCTCCATGTCTGCGCCACCGGCTGGGCTTTTCTCTTTTCTTCCTCGAGCCGTCGCCTTGTATCGGCGTCCTTCTTCGCCACGACACGCGCGACGGAACGGAAGAAGCGAATGTCCTCGTACGAGAGTCTCTTCTCGAGATCGTCCAACGCGTTCTGATCCTGCTGTCAGCTTACCTGGACAAAAGAGTTCGCTCACCTCTGGTGACAATGTCTGGCCATCTGGAAGTGCTAATTTCTTGACATAAAGCTCGACATAGTTGTTGCGTTGGTCGCGCCGCTCGGCAAAGTAATCCCAAGACCAACGCCGATGGCGGTCATGGACTTCGGCATAAATGGCGTTTAGCGCATACTTCCATCTTGCTTTTGCAGGGTTGTCTTTGAACTCGTTCGCTGGAGGGCGGTACTTGGAGTATTGGTGAGTGCGGTGGTAGAAATGGAAGACATCAACAACGGACAGGGCGTCACGGTACTGTGCGGCGTCGAGGACGACACCAATCTCGTCAAAGATGACGTCGATATCAAACTTGGGTTGTTCGTTCGACATCGTGCGGTGGATAACCAAGCGCGCCTCGCCGGTGACCGGTTTGAGGATGTACTGGTGTGCGACATGCTTGGTGAGCATGGCCTTCAAGGCCTGGATGGCTGCCTTTTGACCCTGGTTAGAAAGCATCGTCTTGAACGCGCGCACAGTCTCCGCCTTGTTGTTGACATCCTTGTCAAGAGAGTCTGTGTCGGTGTCAAAGTAGACGGACAGGGCGCTGAGCTTGGCCAGTTTGTGAATGTCCTTGACCTTGTCGTCGAGGAACCTCTCGATCCAGTGCTCGTCGGTCGATACCATCTTGAACTCATCGATTGTGAGCCCGACCGCGAAGGGGTGCTCTGGGGTGTTGGAGCTATCCTCGTAGCGCAGGTGGATGTTGCGGATGTGGATCTGGACATTGTTGATGATCCTGGTCGTGATCGCTCCCAGGTATGTCTCCTTCTCTGTCGTAAGCTGGCTGTTGATTGACACGAAACAACTCACGCTCGTCGCTGTGGGCCTGCTCGACCTCTGAGGCAGTGTTATCCACCGCCTCGGCGCGCCGCAACCGTTCCTGCTTGGTCGCCTGCTCGATCCGCTCATCCTCTGCTGGATCCACTTTGCCCTGCGGTCGTGCTCTTGCAAGCACGTAAATGTCATCAATCTCGATGCGCGCGGGCTGGCTTTTGATGGCTTGCCATGGAATTGTGATTGACAGTTTGCCAATGTCGCCTGAGCTCAGCAATGGCTGCAGTCGGTTACCCACCAGCAACAATCTCGACTGGGATACCAAATCGCTCCAGAACCGACTTTTTCAGACGCAGGTCTTGGAATTCCGCCTTGCCTGGAGGGTGAGTTCACAGAACCAACAAAGCACGTACCAGCGAGGACGGAGAGCTGGAGGTCGTTGGTGTTCAAGTTCTCGACATACGGCGAAACGTATGCATTGAGCATGCGAATCGCAATGTCCTTGACGACCTGCATATTGGGCTAATAACTCTGCGGGAAGATGAAGGGAAGCGGTCAGCGCGGTCGAGCGACCGCCTTCCCCGGGGTCGTGGAAGACTATGCGCGAGGGCGAGCCGAGGGACGGGATCGGGACCAGCCCTTGAGAATTGAGCTGGGCGTAAAAAAGCGAGTAGTCGGACAGGGATAAGGGCGTGGGTGTGGTATGGGTATGGGAGGAGGGGCTCAAGAGGATGGAGGACGGGAGATGAGAGAGACAATGTCAATGACGGATGGCGGGATGCAGTCGAGGAGGAGGCGGAGCGTGGTCGAGCGCGCCCAAGGCCGAGGTTTTGGGTGGGATGCCCAGCGGCGACAAACGTCATAGCTCGGCCCCATCACCGCAGTCCAAGAGGCGTGAGCCACGTGGGGTCACGTGATTCCTCCAGACCTCCACCTTGCAATTTCAGAACTGACCAGGCTGCGACTGTCAACATGCAGTTGCAACATCCATCACAAACACCATGCCCCCGCCAGTGAGGGAGAGGTACAATGCCAAGGCCCGCGGCTCCGTCTCCGGAGGGGGTTCTCACAAGAATCGTAAGCGCAAAGCCCTGCGCGAGGCCGAGCCCGAGGACTCCAAGCCCGCCCAGCCGCATCACGTCCCCGGCATGTCGAGCAAGAAGCGCAAGCGGCTCGACTCGTACATTGTAGGTTTCTCCGCTATGTAAGCTAACATTTAGCACAAAAAGCTGCAGCTGGAGCGTCGCGATGAGACTATTCAAAAGCTCGCCGCTATGCAGAACAGCGAAGCGAGCATGTCTATGATCTCGTCCGCGGGCCTCGGGCAGAATCCTTTCGCTCCCCCTACAGCGCTTCAGCGAGCCGAAATCGCCGAGGACCGTGCCGTCCGACGAGGGATTGAGAAGCTGAAGAGGCGACAAGGCGCTGCCGAGAGTGACTCGGAGGAGGAGGAGGGAAGGAGAGTCGAGATGGTCGCGACTGCGCCAGGGCAGGAGGAGATCGAAACGACCGTGCTAGAGACCAAGGCGGAGCGGAAGGCTCGAGAGAAGGCTGAGGCGCGAGGGAGCGGCAAGCTCAGTATGCCCAAAAAGGTGGGTCGGAAAGCGGTGAGGAGCAGGCTGACCGTAGGCGGGATGGAACCCTGCGCTCAAGACGAGAGGTGAATCATCCTCAGAGTTCGATTCATCTGACTCGGGGGAGGACAGCGAGTCGGAGGCCGAGATAGAGAAGGCGTACGAACCAATTGAGGCCTCGAAGCCTGCCGGGTCCGCGCTGAAGCCTGTCGGCGGCGCTCTCAAGCCTACTGGAAGTGTGCTGAAATCTTCCACTGGGAATGCGCTCAAGACTTCTACCGGGAGTGCTCTCAAGTCTGCGACAGGTAGTGCGCTGAAGGCGGTCCCGGGAAGCGGGCTCAAAGCCAGCGTGGGCGGCGCCCTCAAGACGGCCGCAGACGGGTCGACATACCATCCTCGCGTGGTCACTCGTGGGCCGAAGAAGTTTGCACCTGCGAGGCGCCAGCAAGAGAGCAGCGATATCAGCGACGAGGACGAAGATAGCGATGAGGACGATTCTGATGAGGACGATTCTGACAATGAAGGCGTTTCCGACGAGAGCAATGATGAGGCCGACAGCGATGAGGAGTCTGGGAGCGACGAGGACGATGGAGACGAGGAGATGGAAGAAGGCGACGGCGCCGAAGCAACACCAAAGCGCAAGGTCAACTTCAAGGAGTGGGCGCTCAAGCAGATGGGCTCTGCGGACGCAGAGCAGAGCCTGGCGCCAGACCTCCTCTCTGCGCCAGTTCAGCCGAAGAACACACCAGCCCCGAAGACTGGGGAGTTTGTTGGGCCTATGGGCGCACATTACAACATTCCCACCACCTCTCTTCTCACGGGTGGCGAGGGTTCGGCCGCCAGGCCAGCCCTCAAGCGCCGGCCCTCGGTCGTCAAGGCGCGGATGGAACTGCCAATCCTGGCCGAGGAGCAGCCCATCGTCGAGGCTGTACGGATGCACCCGGTCGTAATCATCTGCGGTGAAACGGGTTCAGGCAAGACGACACAGGTCCCCCAGATGCTCTACGAGGCTGGGTTCGGGTTCCCCGGCAGCGCAAACCCGGGCATGGTGGCAGTGACGCAGCCACGTCGCGTGGCGGCCGTGTCGCTTGCCGAACGTGTGCGCGACGAACTCGGCTTGGCCCCATCCTCAGGGCTGGTCGCGCACCAGATTCGGTACAGTTCGACAACGGCGCCGGAGACGGCGATCAAGTTCATGACCGACGGTGTGCTGCTGCGTGAGCTGGCCAACGACTTCCTTCTGTCGCGCTACAGTGTGGTCGTCGTTGACGAGGCGCACGAGCGTGGCGTGAACACTGACGTGCTCATTGGCGTGCTCTCGCGTGTCGCGCGGTTACGTGAGAAGCGCTGGAGCGAGACCGCGGGATCCGCCGACCGACTGTCTCCCCTGCGCCTGGTCATCATGTCTGCTACACTGCGTGTCGCGGATTTCGCCGAAAACGCCACTCTCTTCGCCACTCCCCCGCCCGTCATCCACATCGGCGCGCGCCAGCACCCCGTCACGATCCACTTCTCCCGGCGCACGGTGAGCGACTACGTCGGCGAGGCGTACAAGAAGGTGTGCAAGATCCACTCGCGCCTGCCGGCTGGGACGATCTTGGTGTTCCTCACGGGCCAGAGCGAGATCACGGGGCTGTGCCGCCGTCTCGAGGCCAAGTTTGGTGACAAGAAGAAAGGGAAAATGCAGGCCATGGTGGAGGACGAAGGGCAGCTGAAGCCCGAGGTGACTGAGGCGGAAGATGTCGACCTCGGCGGGGACAAGGACCTTGCTGCGGATGTGGATGATGGCATAGCCGAGTCAGACGACGAGGCTCTCGACACGGAGGATGAGGACGACCTCGGCATCGAAGACACAGACAGTGAGCCAGACTCCAGTTCACGCTGACCCCAGTGCCCTTGACCGTGCTCCCGCTCTACTCTCTCCTCTCGCAGGATGCGCAGATGGCTGTTTTCCGCCCTCCTCCCGAAGGCCACCGCCTCGTGATCGTCGCCACGAACGTCGCCGAGACGTCGCTCACCATTCCGGGGGTTAGGTATGTCGTCGACTCGGGCCGCGCAAAGGAACGGCAGTACGACCACGCGTCGGGAGTGCAGACCTTTGCGGTAAGCTGGATCTCCAAAGCGAGCGCCGCGCAGCGCGCCGGCCGTGCGGGCCGTACCGGACCCGGCCACTGCTACCGACTCTACTCCAGCGCGTTATATGAAGACCACATGCCGGCCTTCGGGGAGCCTGAGATCCTGCGTATGCCAATCGAAGGCGTCGTGCTCAACATGAAGGCGATGAATATCGACGCGGTCGTGAATTTCCCATTCCCCACCCCGCCGGATCGACAGGCGCTGCGCCGCGCCGAGGCGCTCCTCACTCACCTCGGGGCACTGGATCGGCCCTCCACCACCCGGATGGTGGCAGGCGTGCTGAAGACCGGAAGTACAGGAGGCAAGATCACCGAGCTGGGTCGCGCGATGGCCGCGTACCCCGTCTCGCCGCGTTTTGCCAAGATGCTCGCGGTCGGCAAGGAGAACGGGTGCCTCTCGTTCGTGATCGCCATCGTGGCGGGTCTGAGTGTAGGTGATCCCTTCGTCCACGAGAACGCGCTCGAAGCCGACTCGGACGAGGAGGGAGAAAGGGAGGCCGAGCTGGCCGGGATCACCAGCGACGCAGTGCGGGACAAGGAGCGGAGGCGCGATGTGCGCTCCCGCTTCTTCAAGAAGCACGCGGCGTTCGACTCGGGTGAGAGCGACATGTTCAAGCTCCTCTCGGCGATCGGAGCGTACGAGCACACGCCCACAGCCTCGTTCTGTGTGGAATACTTCCTGCGGCCCAAGGCGATGCAGGAGATCCAGCAACTGCGCGGCCAGATCGCACGTATCGCCGGGTCGCCCATGACACGCATGGCACCCCCGTCTCCGAAGGAACGCAAGATTCTGCGCCAGATCCTCTGCGCCGGATTCATCGACCAGGTGGCCGTCCTCGAGTCCATCGCCTCCAAGAAGGGCTCGTCCGCTCACTCCTCCGCCCGCGGTGTTCCCTACCGCGCACTCGGCGTTCCGGAGCCGGTGTACCTCCACCCCTCGTCAGTGCTGTTCCACCACACGCCGCCTGACTATCTCGTCTTCTCCGAGGTCGTGCGCACCGCCCGCGTGTGCCTCAAGGGCGTGACCAAGGTGCAGGGCAGCTGGCTAGCTGTGTTGGGCAAGGACATGTGTACGTTCTCCCGGCCGCTTGAGACGCCAGGCATGCGGGCGAAGAGCGTGACTGCGACGGAGAGGGAGGTCGTGGTCGTGCCCCACTTTTCAGACTTGGGGGTCGACCTGCCGCCTGTCAAGCGCAAGCAGAGGCGGGAGGGGACCAGGTGGGTTACGCTGGAGGAGTAGAGGAGTGGGAAGGATGACGGAGGGCGGACGCGGGGCCCGAGAGTTTGGGAACACATCAAAGACCACTTCATATTGCATGTATCGTTTGGGGACGGAGCACTGGCGCTGGCTTCAAGACTACTGGAGAACTGATGCAGGCGTAAAGATAACCAGAGATTGGCTCAGATAGGACCCCTCATTAGTGCCCATAAGCCACAACCTCGTCTCCTCACCCCATTCGAAGCCGTTCTAGTCTTTCCAGGCGACAGCGGACTCGGCGCAACACGAGCGCTCCATGGTCCAAACATGCTTGGTCGCATTACTACCACCCGATCCGCACGACTGCCCGCCCAACACCGCGCACCCAGTCGCGCACACGCACACTCCACCCACCCAAGCCCTCGACTTGGGCCAAGAACGCATCCAGCCCCCCCCCAACGCCGAAGTAGAGCACCTATGATCAGCCCCCCTCCCGCCAGAACATACCTTGGCAGCGATGAGGATGACGGGCTTTCCTTCGGCGAGGGGCGCGCGGGCAAAGTCGTCGATCTGGAGCGCGCCCAACGAGTCGGAGAGATCGCCGTTCTCCCCCTCCCTCTCCTCAGAGGTGGCGGCCTCGCTCTCCCTCTCCTTGGAGGTGGCGGCACGAATAACGTCAAGCAGCGGGCCAACGCTGTCCTCGGCGTAGATGGTCTCGGCGCTCATGACCAGGTCGTAGCTGCCCACACTCTGTGCCATGCCCCCCCAATCTCCGCTCGTGAAGCGCAGCTCGACGCCGGCCTCCTCGATGAGGGCGGTGAACGCGTCCAGCAGGGCAGGGTTGAGCTCGAGCGTGCCTGCGCTCCGCGGGTCGAAGGGACGCTTGGCACCCTCGTCCTCGTCCTCCCAGTCCTCCTCGTTCTCCGGCTCCTCATCGATCGTATCGGCGTCCTTGGCCAGGCGCGCGGCGGGGGCGGCCTCAGCGGCCCCCCTAGCCGAGAGGGGGAGGGAGGGCAGGGCGGCGAGCACAAGGTTGGGCAGCGTGACGAGCGACAGGACCGGAAGGTTGTAGTCCTGCACGTGGACCACCGTCTTGGTCGGTCCCTCCCCCTCCCCCGACTCTCGAGGCTCTCGTGGCGCGGCGAGAAGACAGCGCAGGAGGTACGCGGACGGCAAGCCCGTCCCGCACCCCAGCTCGAGCACCTTGCTGCCGCGCACCCAGCCCGCCTCTCCGCCCTGGGTCGCGCGTGCGATCACCTCGACGAGGTCTACACCGCCCTCCCAGCTCTTGAGGCCGCCCTCATATGTGCCGGGGATGAGGTCTGTGTCTGCGTCCGCGTAGGCCTCCCCCTCAGCCCCGTCCTCCCCATCCCCCCGCACCGCGAGCTGGAAGCGGGCATCGTACAGGTCCCGACGGAGGAGCGGCTCCCCGCCCGCCGGATGTGCGAGGGGCGAGTACGAGATGACGGCGGGGAGCGTCTTGATCTGCCGTCAGGTAGGGAGTGGTCGGCACGCACGAGGTCGGCTAGCGTGTGCTCGGCCGAGGGGCCTGGAGCGCGCGACGCAGACTGAGCCTGAGGGCGCGGAGCGTCCTCGCCGTCCGATTCCTGCCGTCAGCCCGGCGCTTCTGCCACTCACGTCGACAAAGGAGAACTTGAACATGGTGTGGGTGGTGTCAAGCCGGAGGACCTCCACCGAGATTATTTTCAATTTGGCCAAGATTCAAGATTTGGGTGGCAACTGTTTTGTCAACACCCATCCACCATGCCACACAAACGTACGCTTACGCTACCGACTCCAAGTGGACTCGCTGACAGCAGGCGCGAAGCGATCGGTGCGCGAGGCCGAGCGCACGAAGAAGGGATACTCCCTCCCGCCATCCAAGGACGACAAGGACGACATGCCGCGCGGCGCGATGCGCATCCTCAACGCAGGCCGGGTGCAGGCTGCGTTCCGGGCGTCGGGGCGCACGACGAGCGAGGATACCGGCGAGCGCAAGCGGGTGCGGGAGGAGGGGAACGCACCGCCAAACAAGAAGCGGAGAGAGGAGGTGCCGAAGATTGCGCCCAACGAGTCGCTGGGCGAGTACAACCGCCGTGTGGAGGCGCTGCTGCGCGGCGGCGTGAGCGGGGCGATCAAGAAGGCTGAGGCGGCGCGGGGGGCGGCCAAGACGGCGGCGGAGGAGGAGAAGAGGGCCCGGGTCGCAAAGGCACAGGGCAAGGCGCTGCCTTCCAAGGCAGAGGAGGAGGAGGCAGAGGTCAAGTTCAACAAGCCAGAGAAAGCGTTCAAGGAGGTCGAGCGGCGGCGGCTCAACGATGTCGCGCAGGCGCCGCCGTCGTTGCCACGCCTGCGGATGGCTGAGAAGGCCCAGAAAGCCGGCAAGGGACGGAGCGAGCGCGACCCCCTCAATGCTGGGCAGCGGCGCATCATGGAGGCAGAGCGCGAGCGCGTTGTCGCGCTGTACCGCGACATGAAGGCGAAGAAGGAGGCAGAGCGGGCAAAGTAGACTAGACTAGACTGTATATTAGGCATTTCTGGGCTTGATTGCACGCAGTCTCGATGCTCCAGACTACTGGCATTACGCTACGCCTATGGTACAATGTTGGGCTTTGTGGTCAGAGGTCGTACTCGTCCGAGTCAGAGTCGTCGCGCTTGCGCTGAATCTGGTGTCAGCGCACACTCGAACCAACTCACAGTGATGCCGGCGCCGAGGTTGCGCGTGCGCGCCGACGTCTGCGTGGGCTTGGAGGTGGGCGCAGGAGGGGTCGAGACCTGGTGTCAGTGATACGCCGAGGCGATCAGAAGGTACGCTGATCACGCAGCAGCCGGAGAAGCTCGAGCTCCTGACCGCTTCGCACATCCCCCAGCCGCCCGCCGCCTGCAGCGGCTCGCTCACCTGCTCGAGAAGGCCCTTGAGGGCCTCGTCCGAGACCTGGCCACGAATCTGGCCCTGCTGGCCCATGCGCACGAGGAGGTCCTCGACCTGCGCGGCGAGCTGGGGGCGGGTGAGTGATATCCGTGAGACTGGGGTCAGTTGGTCGCAAGTACTAGCTGCTGGGGGGTTGGGTGGGAAGAGGAACGCGAGTTGGATGGGGTTGGAGCACCTCCACCGCCGCCACTGGCTCGTGTGACCGGGTCCGGTGGTGCTCGCGCTCCACTGCGTCCTCTTCGCTCGTTCTCTCTCGCCGTTGGATTCCTGCCCTTGCCGTCCCCCCCTCTCTTCCTTCCCACGCCCTCGCAACCCCCACCAGATGCCACTCACGCCGCTCGCGGGCCTCGGGCTCGAGCATCGCCTGGATCATGGTACGCTTCGCCTCGGCCTGGGCCGCCTGGCGCTGCGCGGCCTCGGGGTCGTCCCCGCCCTGCTGCGGCGGAGCCTGGGCGGGACGCATACCGGGCGGGAGCTGGAAGGACATGTTGTGTAGTGTGCAATGGCAACAGTCGTTGCTGGGAAGGGCGCCACAAGGCTGTACCTCGGCGTTTTGGGCGGGGCTCCAGCGAGTCGTCATCGATCGTTGGAATCCATTGTGATGCGTTCTGAACTCTTCCCAGCTCCTACAAACAAACAAGTGCTGCACCAAGAATGAGCGATAACAAGGCCCGTGGGCCTGTCGAGGAGCTCATCGCCAAGCGGCTGCGCCCGCTCAACAAAAAGATTGTAAGCGGGGAACCGGGCAGCGCTGACGACAGCAACGCTTCAGGGGCCACTCGTCCAAGCCCGAGGCCGAGCTGAACGACGACCAGCGTGCCGGCCTCGCCTCGCTGCCACAGCTCGAGGCTGCCGCCAAGGAACTTGAGGACCTCTCGCGTGCCGTGGAGGATGCCGAGTTAGTTGCTGCCGGTAAGATTCGCGAGGAGCGCGAGGCGGCGGAACGCGCGATGGACGCGCGCGTCGCTGCTGCAGCCGCCGAGTTCCAGCTCGCCGTGGCTGGCCGCCTTGCGTCCTTCCTCTGCCTCCACACGCTGCTCCGCCCAGCCCGGCCCAACGACCACGAGAACCTCACGTTCGCACCCCTCACCCTCCCCCTCCGCCTGCAGGACGAGGTGCTTGCGACCGACATCCTGCGCGTCGCTCGCATGTACGACGACCTCACGACTGGCGGGGAGGCTGGGCGTGCTGTGCTCATCTCGCTTTCTTCTGGGCCCGACGAGGAGGACGAGGAAGGCGAGCGCGTCCACCACCTCCTCAACCTTCTCTCGCAGGAAGACGAGGAGGAGGAGAGCGTCGCCCTCGACGAGCAGAGCAACGTGCCCGAGGCGCCGCAGAGCGTTGCCGACACGCTTGGCGAGTCTGAGGGCTCGGAGTTTGATCCCCAGCGTACACCCGTAGTCGCTACGACAAGCCTGAGACAGTTCGACGAGCCGCCCATGCGTGGCGTCGCCCTAAACTTCCTCCAAGAGGACGAGCTTGCGCCCGAGCCGCACCAGTTTGAGGTCGAGGTGGAGATGCCTGCCAGCAACGCCGTGGTGAGCGATCCTCAGGGGTGGTGGTTTGGGGGTGGGGTTGGGGGGCCTGGGCGGGAGAGGAAGAAGTGAAGGGAGAGATCGCACGAAGATATCCGCTGACCCCAGTCATCCAGCCAGTCCGTCTCGCTGGACTGGGCCGATGACGACGACAACGACTCTGCCGCGCGCCTCGCTGCGGCCCTGGGCTCGGAGCCGGAGCCCGAGCCCGACGCCGAGGCCGACGTGACTGTGCAGCTCGTGGAGACCGAAGCCAAGCCCCACGCCGAGGCCGGGCCGTCGGCCGCGTCCGAGGACAACAGTGAGCGCCGGAAGCGCAAGCCCAGGCCCCGCAAGAAGGACGAGGTCAAGAAGGAAGGCGACCTGGGCAAGGGCAAGCCCGTCGACGACGAGGGGTTCGAGGTCAAAACTGCGCGGCGGGCGAGTGCGCAGCGCGGGCGCGGGCGTGGGCGCGGGCGCGGTGCACGTACGTCCTTGCAAGGTAGTGCTAATGGCAGCGGGTGGACGTCAGGGCGAGCGTGGCGGCGAGGTGCGCGAGGGAGGCCCGCGCCGCAAAACTGAGAACAAGGAGGACAAGGAAAATGGGCAACGACGCGCGCCCCGCAAGGACAACGCGCCCAAAGACAAGCCCAAGGGCGACAAGCCCAAGGAGGCCAAGCCCAAGCCGTCGATCTACAAGGCTGTGCAGCCTGGCGCGCCTGTGTCGGCGCCCATTCTGTGAGAGAGAGATAGCAGCGAGGACGAGGACAAGGGACAAGGGACGAGCGACATCATGGGTGATATGCATGGGAAGTTACAACTGTTACATGTGAACTGGATGTGCTGCGGATGCGGAGGGTTTCTGATCTCTACCGCAGATGGAGAGTATTAGTTGGTGTCGTCGGCGCCGTGAGGACCGTCGAAGCTCGTGTGGAACGAGTCGTCAAAACTCGAGTCAACCTCGGTGCGCTCCGAGATGCGCGCGAGGCGGCGGTTCGCGATGGTGATGACGAGGCAGTCGGGCCGGCCACCGGGAGGGGTGGGCACCAGCTCGGCATGCTGGACAAGTGAGGACATCTCAATGTGTTCCTCTGGCGTTGATGTCGTGCGAGGAGGCAGGGCGGCCGTGAGAGCGGCAAAGTCGAACACCTCGTCGCGGAGGGGTGACGTGGCGAGGCGTGGGGACATGAGCGGCGACATGGGCGACGAAGGCGTGACGGCAAGAGGGTGTAGCGTCGCTGGGGAGAGGGCGAGGGGTGACTGGGCTGGTGCGAGAGAGAGAGCGCAAGACGAACCCGCGGGGTCGGCCTTCGGGGCGTCAGATGCCGTGTTGGCGTTGTGCACCTCGCCGTCGATCGTCGGCTTGTCCTCGTCCTTGTCGGCCCCGTTCTCGGCCTTATCGGTCACGTTCTCGATCTTGTCGTTGTCAGGCTTAGCGTCCTCCTCGCCAGTCTCGACCTTCTCGTCCAGCAGTCCGAGGTCAAGGTAGAGCATGTCGTTCCCGGGCGCGGGGAGCTCGGGACCCGGCGAGGTAGGGCACACGGGTGCCTTAACAGTCTTGATGAGGCGCGGAGCAAGGCGCGTAAACCGCGAAGCCGGGGTGGTTGTGGCAGAGCGGGTGGTAGTGCCAGCTGGCGCACTTGTGCGAGAGGCGCTCCGCACAGCCGCGGCGGTGGCAGGGCGCACGGGCCGGGTGCTTGACGTGACCGAAGTGCTTGCTACCGAAGGGACGGAGCGGATAGTGGACACCGATGCGGAGCGAGGAGCGGCACTAGACGGGCGGGTGGCGGCAGAGCTTGTGGACGGGCGGACTGGGGCGCGTGCCGCCGTGGGAGCTCTGGTTGCTGTTGCTGTGGTTGACACAGGCCGCTTGGATGCGCTGGTGCTGGCCGCTGATGCGTGTCGCGCGCGGGCCGCCGACGACGACGTCGGGCGGACTGCACCGGCGGTGGAGGGCCGCGTGGCTGTGGTACGGGCCGCTGCAGTCGGTGGTCTGCGCGACGCTGTGGTTGCACCGGCGGCGCGTGGGGGTAAGCGCGCAGGCTCGTTGGTCTTATCTGTCATCCGGTTCTTCTGGAGGAGGGGATGGTTGAGATGGTCATCTGGAACAAGAGCAATTGCTGAAAAGGGTTCCACATCCGCAAACAGGTCGCGTGGCGGGGAAGGTGCGGTGCGAAGACTCATCGGTCGGATCAGAGCCAGTGCCGCCATTGTCTCTATCACGTCTGGCACTTCGTCCGCCCATTCGGGGACGTACGGCCTATCTGCCGCTGTCGGAGCCGCATACTCGAGCTCAAAGTCGTCTTCGGCCACGATTTCGACCTGCTCCACCTCCGCCTCAAGGATCGAGTCAAGCGAGACGTCTGCGTCCTCGTGTGGCGGGGTCTGGAGGCTTGCGCGTGACCTTCGCCGTGTCCGTTGAGCACTCGGAAGTGGCACAGGTTGCTCATCGTGGTAGATCAGGGGGGCTGGGGTGCGCATGTGCCGCGGTGCAGGCGTCTTCATGCGTGGGCCGGGTGTCTTCATGTGCCCAGGCCCAGGGGTCTTGAGCCGCAACGGCGCCTTCTTTTCCTTCTTGCCTTCGTCCTGGAATAGCCGCTTGGGAGCTACTGTCAGCCGCGCGGAGGGCGGACGTACCAATGTCTTCAGACGGCTGCTGGACCTGGACATTGCGGTCGACGGTACGTGCGCCAAGCGCGCGACCAGACGGACCGGCCTTGCCGAGCGGGGCACGAGACGGCGTCTTGGAGGGGAGCGCGCCCGCATTCTCCTTGTCCAGGCGTGCGCGACGCGTCGTGCCAGGCGCGTTGCGTGTGTAGGGTTGCGCCTGGGGCATGAACATGGTGGGGAGGGGCAGGAGGGGCAAGAGGGGGAGCAGGGGGAAGGGGGAGCGGGGTTGCTATGGATGGAATACGACGGGTACAGGTGGTACCGAGGCCAATACTATATGCGATACTGAGTGAGCAAGAGGTTGTAGTGGCTGGACGGATGGGAATGGTGTTGTTATCTCGAAATGTGGTACTGTGATTGTTGTGTTGGGTGGCGAGATGGGGGGAGTGGGAATGAGATATCAGTCGCGTCGACTCGCCACAAGGGAATCTCGGTATATTTCCGTCATAACGCCGGAAGTGTCGTCCACCGGCTTGGAAAGCGGCCTTCCTCGCCGTACAGAGCCACCTCTACCACCCTTCGACCCCATCAACCACCTGCCAGGTGCGTCACCGCTGCGTCGAGCGTACAGAGAACGCGCAGAGGCGAGCTCGAGGGACCCATGCTGACGCTTGCTCAAACTCGGACGCCGAACAAACCGAACATGTCATCCACCCTCGAAACTGCCCCTTACCCTTGCTCCTCGGTCTCTCCCGATGCCGGCCCGCGCGCGCGCCGACTCTTGCTGCTTCTCTGTCACAATGATGGCGATGATGGCGATGGCGATGGCAATGATGATGGCGCTGACGATGATCACTCGACGATGATGCGCCCTCCTTGGACATGGTTGTCACCCTAATGTGTCACCGGCCTTAACTTCCAACTCAACTCTACTCCTGCATGTAGCCGTCAAAACAAGCATGGACAAGGACAAGCTCGCCAAGCTCCAGGCTCAGGTCCGCATTGGTGCGTCGCACGCACGCAGCACTTGACGAGCGCTGGCCTGTTTGTTTGGATGAATGCTGACGCTGCTCAACTCGACTCGACATCTCACCTCCACCCGGTCCCCTGATCCCTCCTCTCCATGTCCTCCCACCTCATTCTACCCACAGGCGGCAAGGGCACCCCTCGCCGCAAGCAGGTCAAGAAGTCGGTGACCTCGGCGCAGGGCGACGACCGCAAGCTCCAGGCCGCACTCAAGAAGCTCGGTGTCTCGCCCATCACCGGCGTCGAGGAGGTCAACATGTTCAAGGAGGACGGCAACGTGCTTCACTTTGGCGCGCCCAAGGGTGCGTGTTGATCCTTATTCTCCGTCTCTCTCCCTTTCCTCTCCCTTTCCTCTCCCTCTCCTCCTTGCCTCGCCTACCCCGCTTGCTAACCTCAGTCGCCGTCCACGCCGCCCTTCCCTCGAACACCCTCGCGGTCTACGGCCCCGGCCAGACCAAGGAGCTCACCGAGCTCGTTCCCGGCATCCTCAACCAGCTCGGCCCGGACTCGCTCGCCAACCTCCGTCGCCTCGCCGAGTCGTACCAGACCCTCACCCAGCGCCAGGCTGACGCCGCCAAGGGACAGAAGGACGGCGAGGTCGGTGACGAGGACGACATCCCCGACCTGGTGGAGAACTTTGACGAGGCGGAGAAGAAGACGGCCGACCTCGAGGAGCTTGAGTAGGGTTTGTAGGTTGTGATGTTACAGCCGTGTACGGACACGGCGAGGCTGCCGCGAAGATGCAAGGTGCAAGCGAAAGAGACGCCACGGCAAGGGAGAGCAACTGTTGAGTGGTGGACAGGGAGTAAGTAGCGCTGCCGCGGTTGGGCCCAGTATTGAGCCCCAGCGTACCGAGCATTCGGCCATCAGGAGACGAGGGCCGTGGTAATACACATGACGCCACGACGCGAAGACGAGTTAGTCAGAGTGAGCAGAGGAGGTAGAGGAGACTGCGAAGTAGGCAGATTACCATATCTGCCTGTCTTGCTCTTGTTGGCGTTCAGTGAGAGCTGCTTGCTGTTCACGGCTTTTGGAGGCAAATCACGTGATCTCAGCGGAAGCAACTTCGTCGACTGTGAACAAGGTGATTTGGCTTTGAGGAGAAAAAGGCCCCGAGCTTGTTTCCCACTGTGGCAACACGCCGGGTGTGTGATTCGGCCGGTCATGTCCTTGGCTGAGACCGACGTGTTGTTGTGACATCATTCCACCCGTGCTCGACAGCATTCTCGCCTTGCTCGCGCTCGTCGACACCGCCGCCATCGACGTCTGCCAGCGTGAGCACACATCTTCGACATCCTCGACGTTCCCGATCCACCGCCTCTCTCAGGTCCGGCCGCTCCACTGATTAATTTCATTGCAGCTAGTTGATTCACCGCTCCTCCGGCGGCGTCGTGCACCGAGGTGGAGCTTGCGCAGCAGGGTCGAGGTCCCACGGACGTCATATCGGTCATCCGTCGGTCGGGGTCTTGGCAAAAGTTGCAGTCACAGAAGAAAGATCAACACAGGTCCACAACTCCACCCCGTCTGAATCCCCATCTTCCTCATCTTCCTCAATCTCGTCACCCCAAAGCGATCCTTCGCTCTTGACACGGCTGGCTCCGCGACACTGAAACACCTCGTCGTCTAGACGACCTCTATATATTTACTGCCTGACTACTCCAATTTCCCCTCGCCTCCCCTTACCACTCCCTTGCCACATCCCACGTCCCCTCTCTCCTTCAGACGACACTCTCTCCCAGCTTCACGGCTCATCTCCCCGCTGGACTCAACACCAGATACCTCACCATGCTCGTCGAACAGGGGTCCTCCCGTCCCAGGCCTGACAATAATCCCACGGCGGTGGACGACACAGTCGACGACGTTGACGTCCGCGAGGTTGTTGACAACGTGGTCAACCTGAATTCGGATTTCAAGTTCTCTGCGTCTAAGGAAAGGTCCAACGTCGACGAGGATGCTAGTTCCACCATCCCCAGTACAGGCCTCAAGAAGAACCTTCAGCCCGATGGGGAACAAACTAATGGTAACATGCCGCGCACACTGACGTCCGACGTGAGCTCGTTGCGGAGCGAGGACGCGGTCACCGCCGAAGACGGTGGCAGCGTCCACAATGTCGTCATGGGCGACGAGCGGCAAAAGTATTTCCCTCGTGCTGCGGACGGCAATGGATACACAACCAACGACTCTACACAGCTCCAGGGCGTTCACACTGGCAGCTACACACCTCGCGAGCAGAGTCTGCTCATCGGTACGCGAGGCGATGTTGTCGACTGCGCGACCCCGAACCGCGAACAGGAGGGCGCAAGGGGCCAGGGTGCGGGCCAGCACGAGGAGCTGCTCAGCACCAGCATCGTCCAGGGACAGTCAGGAGCCCCCGAGCACCAGCGTCGCCAGGAGTTTGCCGATGGCGAGCCCAAAGCACTCATGAACACCAACGTCGCTCCGCGCGATGTGGCCAATCTGCCCGACGTCAACGCTCAAGACGTACCTGGGCCCCGAAACAATATTGAGCTCTCGCCCCGCGTCGTGCACCTCCAGGTGAGCCTACACGCAGCCCCACTGACTGCCAGTTCCACAATGCTCAGAACGACATGGGCCAGAGGTCCAAACAGGGCCTCGCTATATCGCCGAACGGGGAGAGTGAGGCTGTCGAAACCGCAAGGAGTCCCAGCCCCCTGACGAACGCTGATGGCCAACAACGTGCTCCCGTCAATCAGGCCGAGCTCGACCACGAGTTTGCGGCGCACGGTTTCGGTCGCATCCCACCTGGTGCCGTGGATACACCATCTAGGAAGGGGACTGACCAGGGCTGGGAGGACATCGACGAGCCTCACGAAGCCGGCCAGTGGCGCACGGCCTCTGGCTCCGGAGTCGGAGAATCGAGCCTTGCTCACGACCCAAAAAGAAGCAAGAAGCGGCATTTGGGATCGGCGACCGCGTCACGGGCTGCGCACACGGCAGCCGAGCCGTCGTCGACAACGCTCACTGATAAACGCAGTGGCGGGCGCAAGCTCAGGCACCAGTTCCGACGTGGCGGCGGCGGCAGGGTGCACAGCAAACCAGCGAAGGTCGACGTCGGGGCGCCGTCGATGACCAACGAGATGCTTGCGGGGCAGCTACCTGTGATGATCCTCAAAACGTGGATGGACCGTGACGACGAGGGCCACCGCGCCGTCCCAGTCCTCCTAGGCAACCTCCGCTTCCGTATTGTCAACTCGGTCAATGTTCCCACCGGCTGGCGCAACAGCAGCAAGGAGCTGTTCAAGATCGAGTGCGAGTACGGTGATGGCGCCATCAAATGGGTCGTGTACCGCGATTTGTGGGACTTTTTCTCGCTACACACGCACTACAAAACGTCCAACCTCGGACACCGTGTCACTGGAAGTGTCAAGCGAAGCAACGTGCGGCATGTTGACACCCCCGACTTTCCGCGACACGGTGAGCTTGATCGCCCCACGCTTTCTAACACCAGCGCTGCCGTACTGGGCACGTGACAAGGACGCGCTGAACAAGGTCTCCGAGAAGTTGCACGACATGGAGAAGCTGGTTTCGCACAGCGACAGGGAGAACCAGTCGGAGCAGGAGAGACAGCCGGACAGTGAGAAGCAGCCGAGCTCACAGCGCCGCCAGGTGTCGGTGCCAGTCCTCCGCGACTTGTTGCAACAGTACCTCATTGACCTCATCCGCGCCGTCATGTTCCGTCCCGAGTCGACACGGCTGTGCACATTCTTCGAGCTGTCCGCACTGACGGTCGCTCTTGGACCTCGCGGCGGCTTCCAGGGCAAGGCCGGCTTCCTCAAGCTGCCAGCGACTCGGGTCAGTCGCAAAAGCAATCAGCCTGGCCTGCTGCCCAGCAACAAGTGGAAGGTCTCTCGCTCGCCCAAATGGTTTATTGTTCGCGAGTCGTACTGTGTCGCGACCAATGGCCCCGCCGAGACGGACATTTATGACGTCTTTCTCATCGACACGGACTTCGCCATTGAACGGCCAAAGCGCGTCTACCGAAAGGGCATGCAGATGTTGCGCCATAAGTCGTGCGTTGGTTACACCTGTTTCACTGACAACTCTAGCCGCCGTGAAGCTCAGGACGAGGACCCAGACGTGCATGTGGATGACGAGGAAGGCGGCCTCAGGAACACGTCGCAGCACACGTTTTACATCTCAAACGCCCAACGCCGCCTGCGGTTGCAAGCCAAGAGTGCTGTGAGTTGAAACTAGGGTGCAAGCCTAACCACAGCGTGCGATGCACCAGTTTATCCTCTCGATGGAGCGCGTGGCGACACACTGTATATGGGCTGGGCGGAACCGTTTCGACTCGTTTGCGCCGATACGCGTCAACGTAGCGGCGCAATGGATGGTCGACGGTCGCGATTACTTCTGGAACCTCAGTCGCGCAATCAACATGGCCAAGTCGCGCATCTACATCCACGACTGGTGGATCTCTCCCGAGTTTTACTTCCGACGGCCAGGCGACGAGCGGTACCGCCTCGACAACTTGCTCAAGCGCAAGGCGGAGGAGGGTGTGCGCATCTTCATCATCATCTACAACGAGGTGTTGTCCAAGGCGACGCCTGTGGCGAGCCAATACGTCAAGCAGACGCTCACAGGCTTGCATCCGAACATCATGATGCAACGTTCGCCGTCGCATCTTCCCAACGGCACTTTCTACTGGTCCCATCACGAGAAGCTTTGCGTCATCGACGAGACGATTGCGTTCATGGGGGGCCTGGACTTGTGCTATGGCCGCTGGGACACGAGCCAGCACATACTCACGGACCAGGACTTTACCGCCGAATCCGGTCCAGACGGCCCCGTCTGGCGTGGCAAGGACTATGCCAACGAGCGAGTCGCCGAGTTCAGTGACCTCGAGAAGCCGTTTGAGGAAATCATCGACAGGCACAAGACGCCGCGCATGCCGTGGCACGATGTGGGGCTGTCGCTTGTCGGGCAGCCGGCGCGAGACCTCTGCCGCCACTTTATCCAGCGCTGGAACTACCTCCTGCGTATCAAGAATCACAAGCGCAGGATGCCGTTTCTTCTCCCGCCTGCGGACTTTACCGAGCGCGAGCTCCAGGACCTCGGCCTGCAAGGCACGTGCGAGGTGCAAATCTGCCGCTCTGTCGGTCCGTGGTCGATGGGTACCATGACCAAGATCGAACACTCGGTGCAGAACGCCTACGTCAAGTGTGAGTTCAGTTACTACTTGCTTCAGCTCACACTAGCGATCCAGCTGTCCGAGCACTTTGTTTACATCGAGAACCAGTACTTTGTTACCTCGACGATTGTGGACAGTACACCGATTGAGAACCGTATCGGCGATGCGCTTGTCAAGCGCATCATCCGTGCGCACCGTGAGGGTGAGAAGTGGCGGGCCTGTGTGGTTATCCCTCTTCTTCCGGGCTACACGCACCCCGTCGACGCCCCCATGGCGAGCTCGCTCCGCCTCATCTTAGAGTGCCAAATGCGTACCATCTGCCGCGGCACGCAGTCGATCTTCTCGCGTCTGAGAAAGGAGGGTATCAACCCCGACGACTACATCAACTTCTTCTCGCTGCGCGGGTGGGGCAAGTTTGAGTCAGGCGCTCTTGCGACTGAGCAGGTGTACATCCACGGCAAAACGATGATCGTCGATGACCGCCTCGTGCTGTGCGGCTCGGCGAACATCAACGAGCGGTCGCAGGACGGTGACCGCGACTCGGAGATCATCTCGGTCGTGCGCGACACGGATATGATCGATGGCACTATGGGAGGCAAGCCGTTCAAGGTCGGGCGGTATGCGCACACACTGCGGATGCGGCTCATGCGCGAGCACGTCGGTGTCGACGTCGATGCGATCGAGGAGGACGAGCTCTTCATGCGCAAACCGCTTGCTGAGGCTGACGACGTCGCGTTATGGGACCCAGACAATGAGCAAGACGAGAGCAAGGGCCGCGGGATCTCACGGATCGCGAAGAGCACAGCTGGGAGTAGACTGAAAGAGACTGTCACATCGGCTGTCCGGGGCATCACTAAGGGCGTCGGCGAGAACATCCGCCACGACATGAAGAAGAAGGCGGTGAAGATGAAGCACCCTCGGGCCGCCGCCAAGGGTGAGCTGCTCAAGAGAGCGCAGAATGCGGACGGGCCCGGTGGCGGCCCAATTGGCGACACGAGCGAACGCCAGGATGTCGGCCTCGATGGCAAGGTCATCCAGGGCTTTGCGTCGTCGGTCGTGCCCACGCTTGAGGAGCGCTCGATCGCGGCCCGCTACCCAACTGGACAGGCCGGGGATGCAGGACCGGACAATGACAGGGCGTCAGCCGACGCAAGGGCCCACCCCAATGATGCGAGCGCGGCGAACGAAGCTCGCCGCACCGGAAAGAACAAGGATGATGTGGAGGAAGACGACCCTATACCCTACGACGGGCCCGTCTCGCAGAAGGACTATGAGGCTGTGAAGATACGGCGCGCGCTACGGCCGTACCTGAACGCAAAGCCGGATAGTGGGCGATGGAGCATGCCCACGCCGGCGCCCAAGATTGACCCGAACCGCTTCCACGATCCTCTGGATGACGCGTTCTGGAACAACATGTGGGTCGACGTGGCGGTGCACAACACGCAGATCTTCCGCAAGGTGTTCCGCTGCGTCCCCGACGACCTGGCGACAACGTGGACGCAGTACAAGGCGTATCAGAACCACGAGGCCAAGTTTAAGAAAACTGAGAACGTGCGGGCGGATGGGAGTGGGCTGGGCCGCGAGGCGAACGGCAGTGCCGGGCAGGGCGGCCCGGACGTCGGCGCTGCGCCGGATGGCATGACGGAGAGTGTGCTGGACCGCCACATTACGAGGGAGGGCAGGGACCGGAAACCGAGCGGGGAGAACGCGGCATGGGAGCAGTGGGAGCTGGACGAGATGGAGGTGTTGCTGAAGGAGACGCGGGGTACATTGGTCGTGTATCCGACGCGGTTCCTCGAGGCCGAGGACATGGCGAACAACTTCCTGTTCAACCAGGAGCGTATCCTGCCGCTTCTGATTTACAACTAGGCTTGTGATTGTTAATGCTATTACGATATGACTTGTTAGCGTTTGACCAGGCATTAGGCGATAAGGAAACGGCCCTGCTCAAAGACAATTCAGACGCGGTCGGCATCTTGCCCACGCCCGAATACCGGAGCCAAGTTCAAGGCGTGCGGGGCTGGATACGGGCCTAGCTGGGGGCCCGACAGGCACCAGGGCGGGCACAAGGCCGGGCACAGAGCGGCCTCTTCCGAGCTGCTCCACCCCACCTGGTGCATCAGCCCGAGCTGCTAGTGCCGATTGTCCGAATCTCCTAACAACTCTCTATTACAAAAGCTATTAACACTCCAAGGCAGATTCCAAATGGACCGTGCCCCAACGAGGTGTCAGTCACAGCGCCACCAACAACGCCTCAGCCGGCTTCCCCATCTAGCCGAGCGGCCCTTCTAAGTCTTGCTCTAGTCAGCATCCACATCTTTCCTCGTCCTGCCACTCCTTTCACCACTCTCACGCCCCTCACCACTG
Source organism: Cutaneotrichosporon spelunceum (assembly GCA_030805415.1). Taxonomy (NCBI): domain Eukaryota; kingdom Fungi; phylum Basidiomycota; class Tremellomycetes; order Trichosporonales; family Trichosporonaceae; genus Cutaneotrichosporon; species Cutaneotrichosporon spelunceum. Next base: position 426,148 of record BTCM01000005.1, read on the forward strand.
TCACTGCTGTCACAGCCATCACTCAACTCGACCCCATCTGACCAACCCGCCCTTGGACTCGACGCCAAATCGCTCCCTCGTACGACTCTGACTTGGACACCCTTTCGGTTGGTGTGACGGTGAGTACCCTCCACAGGGCCGGGCTGGGCCACCTGTCCAAACGCAAAAAATCGGACGACCGGACGAGCTGATGCCAGCCGCGTTTGTCCGTTTAGTTTGTCGACGGACCATTAAGCCAAGGGCGGAACTGTCGGCTTGCAAGTCTATCCTGGCTTGCAACTTGGAACTCGGAACTCGGCTCCTGGCCCTCGGTTCTCGGTACTAGGAACTCGGTCTCGTGACAGGACAGAACGTAACCCATCCAAGGAACCCAGCTCCGTCTCCGCTCAGCTCAAGGCTCCAACACCTTCCTCCGCGCCCCTCAACCCCCTCCTCTTTCTGACCGCCCCCTCCTCAATTCCGTCTCAACCATGCTCGGCCCCTCCACCGCAACCGCTCCTCAGCGAACTCCCCCTCACCCGATGTCTCTGCTACCAGACATCTCCATTCCGCAGGCACGGCGTATTGCCGTCGACACGACTGGCGCGCAGATCGTGCAAGAGGAGAGCCCAGCTGTGAGTCGCGACGTTGTCGCCTGAGAAGAGCGTTGGGTTGGCGCAGCCAAACGGAGTCATATGGGGGCGTTATTGCCGCCGACACTGGCAAACTGCAGGCCGGTGTCATGGCGCTGGATTGGGATACACCTTAATACGGCGCACCCCGGGCGCCCGGTGCACCCTCCGGATGCCCGCTGTGCTGGGTGACCATCTTCACGTCCACTGCATCTGACGTCGCTCTTGCCGTGACCCTCGCACACACTTTCCCGGCTAACCCCAGACCCGCGACTCCCGAGGCATCTACCTCCCCCACTACATCGAGCCCGTCTCCCACATCGCCATCGACATTGGCGGCTCCCTCGCCAAGGTGGTCTACTTCACGCGCACGTCGCAGCCCCTGTCCTCCTCCCCGCCCCAGCCATCATCCCCTTTCCTTGCGCCCTCCGAGACACTCACGTCGCCGGGTTCCAGCTCCACTCACCTCCCTTCACCCGAAAACTCGATCCTGCTGGACGGGCACGAGCGTCAACGGCCACACGTCAACGGCGCCCTCACGCCCGGTATCCTCTCCGAGGCCCGCGAGCGTCCCCCACCTAGGCGATCAAGCAAAGGGCGACGGTTTAGCAGGGATCCGCGCTGGCGGCGCGGGAGCGTCCCGGACCCACTCCCAGGAGGCCTGGTCAACTTTGCGCGCTTCGAGACGGCATGCGTCGACGAGCTTATCGAGTTCCTCAAGGACCTGATTTCAGAAAGTGCAAAGGCCAACCGAGTGAGCCTGGAACGGATGAAGAGCATGGTCAAGGTCATGGCGACAGGAGGCGGCGCGCACAAGTTTTACGACGAGCTGAGCCGTGATCTCGGTGTCGAGGTTACGCGTGAGGAGGAGATGGAATGCCTCATCCTCGGACTGGGGTTCGCTGCGCGGGTACCGGAGGAGGTGTTCTGGTTCTCGGAGGAACTGGTGTACATGGTGTCGCACCCCGAGGGGCCGCGTACCATTCCCCCGAGCGAGCTCCCTCGCCCCTCGCCCACTCCGCCCGCGTACGAGGTGACGTTTGCGCCGGCCGGCGACGAAGACACGCCCGTCTTCCCGTGCCTGGTCGTCAACATTGGCTCTGGCGTGTCGATCGTCAAGGTCGACGAGGACGGGAGCTTTGAGCGTGTCTCTGGTACCTCGCTCGGGGGTGGCACCCTGTGGGGTCTCCTCTCGCTCCTGACGGACGCGACGACATTCGACGAGATGCTCCTCCTCAGTGAGCAGGGCGACAACAGCGCGGTCGACATGCTGGTCGGTGACATCTACGGCACTGACTACGGCAAGATTGGGCTCAAGAGCAGCACGATTGCATCCTCGTTCGGCAAGGTATTCAAGCACGGAGCAAAGAACGACCGCAAAAAGGCGTTCCGGCAGGAGGACATTGCGCGGTCTCTCCTGTACGCCATTTCGAACAACATTGGGCACATTGCGTACATGAACGCGGCCAAGTATGGGCTGGACCGCGTCTTCTTCTCGGGCTGCTTTATCCGCGGGCACGCGGCTACGATTTCGACACTGAGCTACGCCATCCGCTTCTGGTCCAAGGGGACGATGCGGGCGTGCTTCCTCCGCCACGAGGGCTTCCTCGGTGCCATCGGCGCGTGGATCAAGAACGTCGAACCGCACTCGGGCAGCACGACGCCCATGCCAGCGACACCGGGTGCTGCTACGCCTGGCGCCGAGACGCGTCAGCCAGCATGCAGCATGGCTGAGTACCACAAGAGCGTGGCAGAGGGCTTGTCCCAGCTGAGCATTCCGACGTAGGCCGGAAGTAGCGCAGACCGTTGGGGCTGGTGGCTGGTACACATTATCTCAATCTAGTTACTAGGCATGCATGTTGTGCGAGTAGATTTAGGTGACGGGTAACTTTTGCGCCTCGCTGGGTGATTCCGACTGCGCGCGCCAACTGCGGCGCGTCGTCGCCAGGTCGCCACGTGTCGTGCCTAGCCTTCCACGCTCACATCCTCGTCGCACATCTCATCGTTGCTCGTTGCACCAAAACCATGTCCCTTTCCGCCCCGCAGCAACGGCGGCCGCTGAGCGGCCGCGACTCACCCACGCTGACATCGACGTCGGCGCCAACGCCACCACCCAAGGAGTCGGACGCCGACGCCAAGCTCCGCCTCCGCGACCGCGACCACGACCAGCCAGCGGGCGCGTTTGGGGGCCGGCGCGGCACGCGCGCGGGCACACGCCTCGGCCTGCGCAGGCGCGAGTGGATTATCCTCGGCGCCGTGTGTGTCGTCGCTAGCTTTGTGCGGCTTTGGAACCTTGCGCACCCGAGCTCTGTTGTGTGAGTTGGTGTTCGTTGCTCCACTTGCCCAGGCTCACCACCCTCCCCTTCTCCCTCCTTGCCTCCTTCCCCTCCTTCCCCCCTTCTCGCTCACATCCCCCACTTCCTTTCCCCTCCGCCATGCTCACTTCCCCACCCCCCCCCCGCTCACACAAGCTTCGACGAGGTCCACTTTGGCGGCTTTGCGGCAAAGTACATCCGCCGCCGCTACTTCATGGACGTCCACCCGCCTCTGGCAAAGCTCCTCGTCACTCTCTCCGGCTGGATCGGCGGGTTTGATGGCCAGTTCGACTTCAAGGACATTGGCAAGTGAGTCGCGCTGGTATTCACCCGCTGACCACAGGGACTACCTCGAGCCCAAGGTCCCGTACATGATCATGCGCGCGTTCCCGGCACTCCTCGGCCTCGCCCTCGTCCCCCTCACCTTCCTTACGCTTATTTCGCTCCGTCTGTCGCTCGCGACTGCGATCCTCGGCGCGTTCCTCGTCACGTTTGAGAACTCACTCATCACCCAGTCGCGCCTTATTCTCCTCGACTCGTACCTTGTCTTCTTCACCGCGCTCACCATCTTCTTCTGGGTGCGCTTCTCAAACGACGACTCGGAGGGCCGCGCATTTACGCGTTCTTGGTGGCGCAACCTCGCCCTCACTGGCGCGGCTCTCGGCGCCGTCGCAAGCTGCAAGTGGGTGGGACTGTTCACGATCGCCACCGTTGGCCTCGGCACCATCCGCCAGCTCTGGCTCCTCCTCGGCAACCTCAAGGTCACCCCGCGCATGTGGGCTCGCCACTTTGCCGCTCGCACGCTGTGCCTCATCATCCTCCCCATCTCGGTCTACATGTTCACGTTCATGATCCACTTCTGGATCCTCGACCAGTCGGGCGACGGCGACGGCTTCATGAGCTCCGAGTTCCAGCACACGCTCGACGGGCACGGCATGGACGACACGTTCGCCGACGTCAGTTACGGCTCGCTCGTTACCATCCGACACGTCAACACGCAGGGTGGGTACCTCCACTCGCACTCACATGCGTATCCCGGCGGCTCGCAGCAGCAGCAGATTACACTGTACCCTCACAAGGACGAGAACAACGTCTGGCGCATCGTCAACGCCTCGGACCCCGACGGGCCGGAGAGCTACGACTGGGACACCCTGCCACTCGACTACGTGCTCTCCGGCAGCAAGATCCGCCTCGAGCACGTCCAGTCAGACAAGCGTCTGCACTCGCACGACGTGCGCCCGCCTGTCTCCGAGGTCGATTTCCAGAACGAGGTCTCGGGTTACGGCTTCCCGGGTTTCGCGGGTGACGCCAACGACGACTTTGTCGTCGAGATTGCCAAGGAGACGCGCGGCAAGGACCGCTACGCGCGCCACCGCCTCCGCACGCTCCGCACCCACTTCCGCCTCCGCCACGCCATGACCGGCTGCTACCTCTTCTCGCACAAGGTCAAGCTTCCCGATTGGGGATTTGAGCAGCAGGAGGTGACGTGCAACAAGAACCCGACGTGGGACAACTCGTTGTGGTACATTGAGACCAACGCGCATGCGCAGCGTGAGTCTCTAGGCTTTCTGAGTCTGCAAAGCTGACCACAGTGGGCGCCAATGCCGAGAAGGTCAACTACGTCAAGCCCGGGTTCGTGAGCAAGTTCCTCGAGCTCCAGGGCGTCATGTGGCGTACCAACGCCGGTCTCACCGACCGTCACGCGTACGACTCGCGGCCGCAACACTGGCCGTGGCTGCGCCGGGGTATCAATTTCTGGGTCAAGGACCACCTCCAGGTCTACCTTGTCGGCAACCCCGTGATCTGGTGGAGCTCCACTCTCGCTATCGGACTCTACCTCGCTCTCCGCGCCCTGCTAGTCCTCCGTGCCAAGCGTGGCTACCGCGACCTCTACCAGGGTACGTTTTCTTCTGACAGCAACACTGACACCAGCCAAGACGGCCTTTTACGACGAGGTGTGCAGCTTCCTCGTCATCGGCTGGGCTCTGCACTACCTCCCCTTCTTCCTCATGCAGCGCCAGTTATTCCTGCACCACTACCTCCCGGCGCTGTGGTTTGCAATTCTCCTGTTCTGCGCTGTCTTTGACTACTTTACCTCGCGCATCCGCCCACGTGCGCGCTTCCAGATCGCGATTGTTGTCATCGTCCTTGCAATCTGGTCGTGGCACTACTTCTCGCCACTCGCGTACGCCAAGCCGTGGACCAAGCGCAAGTGCGAGGACGCCAGATGGCTCAAGAGCTGGGACTTTAGCTGGTACGTGTGCACTGCGCTTGGTTTGCTGTCGCTTGCGCTAACCTCAGCAACGACTTCCACGACCAGACGCATCAATACTACGACCAGAGTGCTGTGCACAAGCCCGTGCACGCCGTCTACCTCGACGAGGACTCGACGACCACGCTGGTCGAGGAGGCGCCCGAGCCGATCAAGAACGTCTTTGACGCGGGCGACTTTGCCGCGCAGGAGGAGAAGACGGTCGGCATCGCGGGGCCGAACAACGACGTCAAGATGCTGGAGAGCAGCATCGCCGTGGCGCCCCCGCACGCGGGCGAGCCGCCAGTGCAGGCTGACGAGCGTGTGCCGGTCGGCATTGACGCGGGAGCGATTGAGGTCACCAACGCGGCGTACGACGAGGGTGGCTGGCACGGCGGCGCAAACGACGACAACATCGCGGCGCCCAAAGAGGGACCCAAGGCGCCCGCTGGCGCCAAGGTCGCCGTGCCCGAGATGGACCTTGACGCGGAGGCGCAGCGGATGGTCGACGAGGCGTTGGATGCGGCCGAGTAGGCGTAGTAGGCGTCGTATACGTAGCGTCTTGTCGCAATGTATTCCTAGACCGGCGGGGGGCCTGTGGAGGGTGCGTGGAGCGTGGTGGTGTGTGGGAGGAGCGTGTGGGAGGAGGGTCTTGGTAATGTGGACGTCGCTGAGGCATGTCCGAATTGGCGACACGCTCATTCGGTTGAGATTCTGAAGGCTGCGGACAAGGCAAGACGAAGAGTTCACCAGACGATACGAACTGCTCCGACCACGGCATATACGGTACACGAACAGCGCCCCGTGTTCCATTGGCCTGTCAGCATCCACCGATGTCTGCTGATGCGTGGCACCGTCGTTACAAATGCATGACATTATCATTAAACCCGGAGTCATCCCGTCACCTTTTCCCCCGCTCACCCCTCCACCCTATCCTCCCCCACCTAAGCCTCGCGCGTCACAGTACCGCGGTACGCGGCCGTCTTGATGATCTCGCGGTACTCCTCGAGCTGTGTGGGGCCCATGGCGGGCAGAGTTGCAGGCGTAGCAGTGGCCGCAGCAGGCGCGGACGCAGGCGTGGACGCAAGTGCAACCGGAGACACAGGGGCGGCGGACGAGGCGAACGCAGCCGCGCCCCACTCCTCGTTATAGCTGGGCGGGAAGAACGGGACGGCGCCCGCGTCCACCTCGGTCATCTTGGACTTCCCCTTCTTTCCCTTCCTCCACCGCCAGAATCCCGCGCCGGCCGCGAGGAGGAGCAGAATGAAGCCCAGCGCGCCGCCGACGGCGCCGCCGATGATGCGCTTCGATACGCGCGCGCCCTGCGCCGCGGGCCAGAGCTCGAACGCATGTACGTCGAACCAGAGGTATGTCGAGTCGCCTCCGATGCTGCCTAGGTTCGTGAAGGAGACGTCGTACGCTTGTGCCGGGTCCAGCGCCGTCGCGTAGAAGGTCGTGTTCGGCGTGTTCCACGATACGGACGTTGTGTGGTACTCGGTCCCGATGCGGCCGGGGGGCGGGGGGAATATGTCGACGCGGAACGTGCCGTGATTCCACCCGCTGGTCCCGTTTACGCGGAGGAAGCGGTAGCCGGCGGCGATGGAAAGCGAGAGGCGCGCGTTGCTCTCCCACGTTCCCATGCGGGTGTAGTTCTTGTTGGGCTGGGTTGAGTCCCAGCCGACCGCGTTGCCGGGGACCCAGTTCTGTTCGAGGACCATTGGGACCGCGGGGTTCTTGGCTGCGTACGGGTGCGGCTCGGAGGTGTTGGTTGGCACGGCCAGGTTCAGAATGGTCGGGTTGGACTCGGAGGCAGCGATTGCCTCGGGGCTGGCGTTAAAAAGGCAAGGGGTGATGAAGACACTCACCTCCCAGCGAGGTCCATGTACACGACCATGTGGGTAAGCGCGACGGTACCCCATAGCGGCACGAGGGCGAACGTGTGGTTGCCGAGCATGGCCTTGGCCTCGCCCAGCTTGATCGGGACACTCGAGTCGTACTCGCCATTCACCGAGCCGGACGACTGCATAACAGTGTTGTTCCAGATATCCAGGACGGCCGCGCCGCCCTGCTCCTCTACACTTCCAGGCGCGCCCCAGTATCCCCAGAACTCGATACCGGTGCCGTACAAGTTGAACTCGGCGCGCGCGGGGCAGTCGGGGCCGCCGCACTTGTATCGCTCCGTCGTAGTGGAGTTGGGGGCGCGGGGGGCGGCAAAGTCGTCCATGCGCACGATGCGGTAGCCCTCGCCCCAGCCTACATTGTCTGTCCCGTTCACCCACGTGCTCCACGGCGTGTCGGTGAAGGTTGCGTTCCAGACGTTGCGCGCTACACCGGGCGAGCTGGGAGTGTACGAGATGCCGGACGCGAAGGCGTCCAGGACGATGGGGTAGGGCGTGGCTGCTGCTAGGCGGCCGAGGACCAGGACGAGGAGGGCGAGCATGGCTGGAGCGTGGCCAGGTGCTTGAGTGAGAGCTCGCGGCCTACTTTGCAGCTACAGTGGGTAGGCCGCAGGGGTGTGAGAAGGAGAAGCAACAATGGTCGGCGTTAGCCATATATGACTGTTTTGTCTCTGCCCAGGGCATGCATGCAGGCCTCTGCAAGGCTGTCTCCTTGGCAGACACCTTGGAACGCCTTACTCTTCGGCCTTTGTCAATGCCACCGATGCCAAGGTAGTCATGCACCGTCTCCCACCCCGACGTCGGTTGTTTCGGGGTGTGTCGAGGGTCTTGTGACTGGATCGGGTGTCGACCCCAGTCGCACCCCAGTTCTGGTGCCGCGCCGATAGGTCAGAGTCCGTGAACACTCGAGACTGGCAAGGCGGCGTAGAAGTTGAGGTGTGTACCCGTCAATGCGGATGTCAGTGGGCAAAGGATGTCATTGCCAGTGGACAGAGGCGACGGAGGACAGCTTCAGATCCTGTAATACTCAGTCAAACCATGGTTAAACCCAAATGCTGGGTGGCGGTTTGGGTGAGATGCCTCAACTCAACCCGGCAGTCACCACGGATGGTGCCAAAGGAATGCGCCACTCCACGCTCAGACGACACACTCTGACATGGCGCTGGCTTGGAAGCTGGCAAGCCCCCTCGCCCTATTCCTCGTCGCCCTCGCCCTCACCCTCACTGTCGCGCTGCGGGCCCACCATTGCTTCGTCCTCGTCCTCGTCCTCGCCCCCGATGCGCACGACCCCAATCGAACGGAACAGTTCCAACACGTCGCGGCGCCCATCGGCCCCAGGCTCCTGATGGCGCAGCAAGTTCGCAAGCAGCTGGATGGCGCTCACGTCCGCAAACATGCTCGACTCTCTGGCGCCCGTGCGAGATCGGCGAGCAATGTTACGCTCGATGATCTCGCTAGCCTGAGCCGTCCGGTTATAGGAAATGTCAGGCTTTCGGGTCGGAGGCGCGAAGATCTAGTCTCAGCACGCTCCAAGAGCCGACCCGTATACAAACGTACCTTGACTGTATTGTCAATCCCGCTCACGGCTACCACAGGGAGCATTGGGTGTTGTTCAGTCACTGCACGTCAGTGCCTTATCCCCGACAAACCTGCCTGCAAGCCTTCGCTCACCATTCACAATGTCCCCGTCGCCGCGCCATATGCCGTCCACCCGCCCGGTCTCCTTGTCCCAGACAAACCAGTTACCGTCGTCGCTTCCCGATGCAATCTTGTCGCTCCTGTCGCCGAGGAAGTTGCCTGGTGTCAGCTGTCATGATGGGCCCCAAACTCACAGGATTTGACCGTCTCGACGTTGCGTGCACCCCGGAAGCTGCGGCGAGGGTACAGCACATCGACGTCCTTGAACTCGCCCTCAGCGCTTAGCGCACCGTTGGGGTACAGCATGCTGTCGTCGTCGTCGTCGTCATCATCATCAACATCGTCGTCTTCGACCCCGTCAAATTCATCAACGTCGTCGTCATCAACGTCGTCGTCATCAACGTCGTCGTCATCGACGTCAAGGCTTTCGTCGTGCTCCGACTCCTCGGCCTCGCTCTCCGTGTCCAACTCGCCCTGGTCCAGCTCCATCCCGTCATCGTCAGCGTCGTTGACTCGCCCGAGGCTGTCGCCGAGGTCGTGGTCCGGCTCGCTCATCTCGCGCTCTCGCACAAACTTAGACAAGTCGATGACTTCGTCAAGTCCCTCTTCTGTACATCAGCGGTAGCCCGGAAGAAGAACTCACCCCATTCAGCACCGAGCGGTCGGCGGTCACGTTGTCTGGGACGAGGAGAGCTCGATCCAGGCTCGTGGGGCGGAGAGCTTGGAGGGCTGCGGAGGAATCGCGCGGCGCGTGCTTCTCGTGCCTCTTCTGGCTCGGTGCTGTCGGTACGTTGCCGCGACGCACTGCTGGGACGCGACTCGGGCCGAGACAATGACGATATACGCCGCTTCGGGGCAGACCTTCCTGGTCTCCCAGCGGATGGCGTCTCCGCCTTCTTCGCACCCTCCACATGGTCCTCACCATCCCCTTGCCGCTCCCTCTCCTCCTGCCCCTCTTCTTCGTCTCTCCTCCTTTCCAGCCTCCGTTCTGCCTTGCGCGTGTTGGATTCTGGATTGGGTGGCACGACGCTGCCGTGGTGCACGCGCGCGCTCGACTCGACCGGCGAATCATTGAGGGAGAAGAGTGACGTCGAGTGGTGTGCAAACGAACAGATCACCTGGTGTCAGCTTCATACACAAAGTGCTAGCTCACCTCGCCGGCGTTGTCCGCGCTCATTTTGACACATGTGATGTGTCGCTCGTGGTATAACGGGGATATCCGCTCCACGCTCTGCCACGCAGTCTGCGGCAGAGCTAGCCGGCGCACACATGTAACCTGCTCAGCCCTACGTGTGTGCTTACCCCAGCTCGGGGACTGGTGCTCCGGCTTCCGCCTGTCGCAGATGTACGCGCAGTCCGTCTGTCCAGCCACTGCAAACAAATAGGGCGTGAGAGGCGACACACTGAGAGAGTAGAGATCGACGCGGGGCGGAGCCTGGAAGAGTGGTGGCGGACATTCGTCCCGACATGTGTGGGGGCGGCGGAGGTCGTGCTGCCGCACTGAACCGTCCTCGGAGACAGTAAGGAAGAGGAAGGGACTCGCTTCAGTCTCAATCCGTTTTGTCCTGTCTCGATGGCAGCGCAGCACGCGCACGCCAGGTCCATCGGCACCCCACAGCGCCCCGCGGGCGCCGGGTCTCATGGGCATCCGCAGCTCACTGAAGGGCTGGGAGAGGCGCTCCACCTCGAATACTCTAATGTCGCCATCGCCTGCGCACGAGACAATGGTGGGTGTACCAGCGTTCGGGAGGAAGCGGGTACAGAAGATGTTCGCGCGATGGCCCGTGATGATGACTCCGTTTAGTTTAAGAGGGTGCGGCGAGATCTGAGCTGCAGGCGCATCTGCCCGCGTGTCGGCCGTCCAGAGGCATATGCTTACGTGAGCCTCAGACCACAACCTGATAACCAAGTAGCACACGACTCACCGCTTGTCATCTGATCCTGAGAGGAGAGTAGTGCCGTCGTCGGACCAGCACAATGCATTGACGCATCTGGTGTCAGTCGCTTTGACCGTTGGAACGTTGGGCCGAGGAAGGATTCCGCGAGGATCCTATCAACCCCATCCTTCTGTGCGATAGCATTCGCTCTACGCATCGGCTCACCCAGTATGGCCCCCACCATCCTCGCCAAGCTCCTGTACGCGGTCCAAGCGGGTCCACGCGTCTGCGAACACGCTACTACGAAGGCGTGCCGCAGGGCGCCCAGTAAGGCTGCTCGGGAGGGGCTCAAGCAAATGGGACTGACGGCGAGACATCGAGGGGAGAGGTAGGTCAAACGAGATGTAGGATATAGTGTGACGGCAATTCCGAGGGTGGGGTGAGAAGAGGATCTAGACGAGGAGAGGGAGCGGAGAGGAAGTTGAGTTGAAGACAAGTTGAGCGCCTGGCCAGTGCGGAAACGTTGGCTTGTCGTTCCCCTTCTCCATCAAGTTGCACACGCAAGATGCTTCCAGAGATGCGCTTAGTGAGCTGTTGACGTGGGTCTGTGAGCCGTTGATGGAGTGAGAGAAGAAGATGGGGACGGAGGCAGTGGCGTGGTTGGTCACGGTGGCGTTAATGACGCTGTGGGGCCCACGTTCACTCCGAACAGGTTTAGAGGCAAAACACGACAGTTCCCATAGTGGTATCATCACGTGACATCCCCCGAGCCCAATCTGCTCCCGCACCTCCACCTCTCAAGAATTTCCAGAACGCCGCAACAACACCATCACACCCACCACCACCATGGCGCGCCCAACGAAGCAGTTCAAAAAGTTCGTGGCCTCCGGCAAGCTCAAGGAGACGATCAGCAAGCGCCGTAGTGCCGCACAGAGCAAGAAGAAGTTCGAGGGGCAGAAGACGCAGCGGCGGCTGCAGCGCGGCGAGGCCAACCCCGAGCACCAGCTGTCCGACGAAGACGAGGACGAGGCGCCTGACTTTGAAGGCGGCGCCAAGGGCGGGAAGGCAGGAGGCGTCGCCAAAACGGTGGACGAGCTGTTTGGCGCTGGGGGACTTGACGTGCCGATCGAGGAGGGGAGTGATCTGGAGGAGCTGTCAGAGGGTGAGGAGGATGACGACGACAGCAACAGCGAGGACGAGGATGATGGGGCGGACCTAGATGAGGACGCTATGGCTAAGGCTATGGCGGACCTCGAGAAGAAGGACCCCGAGTTCTTCAAGCACCTCAAGGCTGAGGATCCTAGCCTCCTCGAGTTCGGAAATATGGATGTCGACGAGGACGAGGATGACGAGGACGAGGAGATGGACGAGGATGAGGAAGAGGACGAGGATGAGGACGAGGGCGAGCGCCCCAAGACGGTCGTGACGATGCGCATGCTCCGTGGATGGCGCGAGGGCATGATCAAGGTGAGCTACCGGTTGATGGCGCTGACAGCAGCAACACTCGTTGCGCTCGCTGCGCAAGATGCTCACGGCATTCCGCGCGGCCGCGCATATGAACGAGGAGGGGGATCAGGGCAGCGGCCTCGACCTACGGTACACGATCCCTTCGGCGGAAGTGTTCAACCGCCTCGTGGTCACCGCGCTCAAGTTCACGCCCGTCGTGTTGGCGCACCACAAGCCGTACAAGACGCTCCCTAACGGCCGGATCAAGCTCGGCGCGTCCAAGGCGCCTGCCACGCTCGACCGCCTCATCCTCTCTCATTTCAGCACCCTGCTGCACCTGCTCAAGTCTCTGCCCTCTACCCCCTCGGCGCTTGGTGAGGAGGAGGAGGGCGCTGGCGGCCTCCTCGCGCTCGCGGTCAGCGAGAGCGCAAAGCTCCTCCCCTGGGTCCTCGGTGCACGCAAGCACGTCCGTGCCTACCTCAAGACTCTTCTCGAGCTCTGGTCGACCGCCTCCGACAGCGTGCGCATCGCAGCGTTCCTCGCCATCCGGCGCATGTTTGTGGCAGGCGATGATGCGATCAAGGACATCTGCCTGCGCAACATCTACAAGGCGCTGCTGCCGCCCCTCCGCCTGACTTCAGTGCACACCCTCCCGTCGCTCAACCTGATGAAGAACAGCGCCAGCGAGCTGTACCAGCTCGAGCCAGCGCTGAGCTACCAGCACGCTTTCACCTTCATCCGCATGCTGGCCGTGCACCTGCGCAACGTTGTGCGCTCCTCGACCGCCGGCAAGGCGGGTGAGGACGGAGCGGCGTTCCGTGCAGTGTACAACTGGGCGTTTGTGCACGCCATCGACTTTTGGAGCCAGGTGCTCTCCGGCGCGGCCGGGACCGAGGCGCAGGCGGCGCGTGGCGGCCTCGAGTCGCCCCTCAAGCCGCTCATCTACCCTCTCGTGCAGGTTGCGCTTGGTGTGGTGCGCCTTCTCCCCAGCTCGCGCTACTTCCCGCTGCGCTTCCACATCCTCTCCTCGTTGATCCGCCTCGTGTCATTGACAGAGACGTATATTCCGCTCGCGCCGTTCCTGCTCGAGATCCTCGACTCGGCAGAGTTCCGCAAGGCCAACCCAAAGAAGGCGACGCTCAAGCCTCTCGACATGGCGTATGTGATCCGGGCCCCCGCCGCGTACCCCAAGACGCGCGTGTACCAGGAGGGTCTGGGGGAGGAGCTAGTCTGGCTGCTGGGCGAGTACCATGCCACGCTCGCGACGGATGTCGCGTTCCCCGAAATTGCGTTGCCTGTTGTGCTCAGCATCCGGCGGCACATCAAGCGCGGCTCGGCTGGCTCGCCAAAGGTCGCGACGCAGCTCAAGGCGCTCGCGGACAAGATTGACGCCAACCGGACCTGGGTGGAGGGCAAGCGCCGCGGGGTGAGCTTTGCGCCTCGCGACCGGTCCGAACTCGCGCGTTTCTGCGAGGGTGTCAAGCCTGAGACTACGCCGCTGGGAGGATGGGTGCGCATCCAGCGCAAGGCGCGCGAGGCGAAACGGCGCGAGATCGAGAAGGCGCTGCGTGAGGAGCGCGAGGAGTAGCGGTGCGTTATAGAGCCGGGCTGGGATGGAGCTATGTAGTCTATACATGTGTAACGGAGCGCTTGGCGGGGAGCTGGACTGTGCGCGGGCGGGGAGGCGGGTGCTCGTCACCCGCGCCTCGGCCCCTCAGGCTGCTGCATGTTGGGCCCCAAGACGCGTTGAGACTGGTGATGTAACGCGTGCCAGGCATCTGTCGGGGGTTTGGACGGTGGGTGCCACAAAGCAGTCAAGAACTGTCGCTCACGAGTCCTGAGCGGGGATTGACCTATTCCTGTCGAAAGCTGCGCCACCGTACACGCCACGCCTTGCGCCAGACAAGCAAAGTGCCTGTTTGTGGGGACACACCCGCGTTCCCGGATCCTTGACGCTCCGGCTCACTCTTTTGATTTCGAGCCGCTTATGTTGCGTCCAGCCCGTAAAGCGAGGCCGTCGTCTGCTTCCCAGGGTGCCTACAATGAGATTGAATGATACCTGAAACATGACAATGAGCGTGGTGAATGAGGGATCCAGGGATGCGCAGATCCATTGACAGCATACGACGCGTTGACGCCCAGCACGAGTGAGCTGCTTGGGGTTGATTATGAGATGTAAAACTCGCCGTCGCGGGGGCGAATCGGCCAGTTGAGAGCTGGCCGCGCGATCTGTACGCCTGGTCTGGTCTGGTACAGATGCTTGTGGGGCGTGGCAAGGAATCCAGGTTGCATGATGCCCTTGAGGCCCTCACAGAGGCGGGAGGTTGCCGACGCCCAACTGGACCGGCTAGCGACTGAGGCCTGAACTGCGCTTATTGTAATTGTAATTGACTGATGCTGGCTGCAATTCCGCTCGGGCGCCCCCGCGTACCCAAGGACCAAATACAGGGGCCTCGTCCCCGGGGAGTCATCGCGTCGGGGAGCTCGTTGTGCCTTTCCTCGTTACTTGCTGGGTGACTAGTCGTCACGGTCCCGATAGAGTCACTCGTTGATGGAGAGTGAGCACATGTCGCATGTCCGACACCAGGAACGGTGACAGGCCGTAAAAACTCTAGAAGAGGAGTGAGCAAGAACAGAGTTGAGCGGCAGGAGACAGGGAACGCTTACGGCACCTCGATTTAGTCGAAAGGAAGGTCGAGAACAGGGAGAGCTGCAGGAGAGGTGTGAATACAAGGCACGCTGACTAGTCTACTGCTCGAGCTCTAAACACGCCGCGGTTGAGAGCTCGAGCGGGATGAGATGGATGCAGGGAGAAGAAAAATGGAGCGTACGATGACATGGCAATTCAATCTTGAGACACGGTCCTTGCTTGGATTAGCCCCCCCCCACTCACCACGCCGCGTAACCCATGCCCCTCCATCTCATCATCTCTCTTCTTCCTTGCACCACCCCGACACGCTCCCACGACGACGTTTACGCTCTCTCACGACACCGAGCTCGCACGAGGGACCCAGTCCTAGGCCCAAACACAAGGTCCAAGGCCCGAGGCACTTGCTCAACTTGACAACCCCAACCTTAAGATTATCCCTCTCTCGTCCTTCCTTTGCATATCCGCACTCCTCCCTGCACGACTTTGTCTCCTCTTCAACTTGCGACACTACACCGTTTCATTCACCATCGCCAACACACCAACACTCCAAGACGGATACAACATCATCGGCAGCTTTTGCGACCAGTGGCTACTGGCTCGATCTCATCTATTTCAGCACAACCCACCACCATTCAGTAGGTCACTGTCCGGTTGTGTGTAATTTCGGGACCGACGCGCCTTGATGGGAGGTCGGGAGGCGCCACCAACAGTCGTCCGCATTCCACAAGGCCAGCAGCAGGCGCAGGCGCCAAAAACCTGCGGGCTGGTCTGTCTCTCTGCGGGAAGCGCGGCAATGGTCTGTGGTATGGGCGTGCTTCGGGAAGGTGGGAGAGGCCTCGAGAGCCCTGCAGGCCGTGGCTCAAGTGGCGTTCTCTGAACCCTGCATCAGCCTCAGAGCCAGGTCTGCAAACTGGCCGGCCATACTGCCAATTGCTTTTCCATGACTCTGGAGTGCACTTGGGGTCACATCGGCCTGCCATAGACACCCGCGACGCGGCGTCTACCCTTTGCTTGCCGCCACATCTTGCTAGCAAGTCGCGCCGCATCTCTTTATACACAACTCGAAACCCACATCACTTGATCAGATCACTCCCAAACGACCTTCTTTCCCCACAATGGCACTTGTCTGATAAGCAGTATAAACTATGCCTTCAAGTAGTCTCGCCAGCGCTCGTCGGAAAGGTGTCGAACCACAATCTGTCGGCCTCGAAGACGAGCTCAGCTTTGGCTCGGACGAAGACCTCATCGAGACCATCGGCGAGATTCAAGTCCCAGACGAGCCCCTCGACTCGAGGTCCATCGCGTCGGTATCGTCGTCTGCGAGCAACCCACGGATGCCCGAAACCAAGGCTGGTCGTCCGTTTCGCCGCAACCCCAAAGATCGCACCGGCTCAAGCAACTCCAAGGCATCACTCGCGAGCACCACCCACCTGCTCCCACCGCTGCCACCTGTGCCAGCAGGCTCTCCCCTCGACCTTCCAGCCAACATGTTCGCCGAGCGAGAGAAACCGGGCAGCAAACGCGGATCCATCATGGGGGCGTTCAAGTCGAAGAGCAAAGGCCTGCGAAGCAAATTCCGAGATGACCAGAGCACACGCAGTAGCCTTGCCACGGACACGATGAGCCTCAACTCGTCCAGCCTTAGCTTGCGAAAAATGGGATCCAACGCCTGTGAGTATTGCATACTCTGCATATCCGGACACCATTCTGACTCGCAGCTTCCAGACCATCGGTCGCATCATCATTTGCACCCACCCCAACCGGCGGCCCATCCCCCAGCTCAACCGTCCCTCATCTCGGTCCCCTCACGTTTGACCCATCGTCGGACCCTGGCTTCCACTCTGAGCGCAAGCTGCCTCCTGCCGGTCACAACCTTGCCGTGCACAACTCGGTACGCAATGTCGATTTGGCGTCTCGGACCACAACACCGTCGCCAGCGAGCAGTATTGGGCAGAGGGTCTGGAGCCCCAAGGACGTCTCGAGTCCAATCCTACCTCACTTCCCTGCGACGCGCGGCTCATTGGAGCCCATCACAGTGTTCAGTGCAGAGGCGTCGAAGCGGCCCTCGTCTACATCCCGAGCCCCTGTTTCGAACCGCTGGTCGCCATGTACACTGGTGTTCACGCAGTTCAAGGTGTCGCTGAGCGGTGAAGAATCCTCCCAGGGAGACGCCGAGCGAACTGTCGCACACGTCCACGTCTACTCCAAGTCTGCGCAAACTACTGGGTCTACTGTTCGCCGGTCGAGGTCTAACGTCGGGTTCACCAGCGAATCTGCCGGCGGGCGCGTCGAGATTGAGCGGCGATGGCTCTCGCGATCAACGACAGCTTCAGTGTGCGACGACTCGTCCAACTCGGACGGGCGAGCTGTGGTGATGCGCATCCTCTGGGGCGAAGACGATCGCGGCAAGTGCTCTGAGTGGGTCGTCGAGATGAAGGACGTCCGGCAGTTGCACGAGTGGGTCCGCCAGATTAAGAAGACGGCAATCATGATCAACGCCGAGGAGTTGGGGTACGGCCACGCTATCCGTGCGGCGTTTGACTCGCGCGGCGTCTCCGCCGACGAATTGGCTCAACAGCTGAGCGGTCACGCGAGGTCGGTCGCAGATGGGTTGCCAGGGAGCACTCAACCTTTGCCATCGGTTGTGTCCACCGGCGCGGCGAGTCAGGAGGAACAACGGCGTCCATCCCTCGACGCGGTGCATGGGGTGGCACTTGCTCGCTGCCACTCGGACCATGAGGTTGACAAGCCCAACGGGTCTGCTGGGCTCACGCACCGGAGCTCTGGATCTGACGAGAAGCTGGCCCCGCCGCAGGTTGCTGTTGGCGACTGGTTTGGCGACACGAACGGCAATGGAAATGCCAAGGCCAATGCGACCAATGCCAGCTCGAAGCAGCAGAAGAACCTCAGCGGCGTATTTGACGGGCTGAGTCTTGGCCTCGCCTTCCCCACACCACCGTCCGACCTTCCGCCTGCGCGACCTCTGCGTAACACGAAACCCAATACGCCACTCGCCGCTCCTCCATCTGCGATGGCCAATCTGCACAACGTGACAGGAGACGGCGACTCTGATGTGCTCACACCCCACAACGCGACTGGACTGCACCTGCGGAAGCCGGAAAGTGTGCACAGCGAGACGCTCAGCACGACGTCGAGCACGAGCCACCTGCGGCGCCTTCGCGGCAAGCCTCAGGTTGTGGACATTATGGCCGAGTTTAGCGCTATAGAGGCTGAGAACATGCCGGTAGAAGAGGACGAGGAGCCGATCCGCGACGACCGTTCGCGGCGGATCCGCTTTGCGGAGGAGTGAGGTATATTTGGATTGTACTTTGTGACTTGGGATACCTGGTGTCTAGAGCGTGCGTGTATGCACATGTTTTGTACGTCGCGCGCAGAGGAATGCAAGGTTGCATATGCATAGAGAGACGATGAAACGCACCACGCGCGCGACGTGACGGTTGACAGACAGCAGAACAATGGGCGTTTGCGGTGGCCGTGGACATGACGTGGGCGAGGGTTGTGGACATGGCCGAGGCAGATAACCAGCAGATGGCAAATAGGAATTAGATAATGGGCTTGTATCAAATGGCCACGTGCTCTGATTATGGATGCTGATTGTTGACAGTTACCCCACGGCCCCCGGCGTCCAGGGCCGAGCTTGGTTGGACCTGGCACGGTCCAGAGCATCCAGGGCAGGCTCTCATCGTCCCACCTCGCCAAAAATTAGCACCCCCTGTGGATAAGACAGGAATCCTAATGTGATTACAATCACCGGCTTCGGCCGAGCCTCCCGTCCCACCCGTGGTTTGTCTTCTGTTTTCTTCTCAACTAGCCTCTCCTCAGCATCTGCTCCACTCTGTCCGCCATCCAGCCGGCGCCTCTCACCCCCCGCTCGACAGTTTACAATCTCCCTCTCGCCTCAGCACGCCCAGCCCATTCTTCACATACAAACCTCACACCCGAGCCTCCCCGAACCGATCCCCTCCTCCAAACCCACGCGACACGGAACCCTTGCCTTACACAAAGAACACAAAGACCCGGCATCGTCCCACAGTCCCTGCGTGCGCCACTGTACTCTTTCAACATTCTCTACTTGAACCAGACCTTGGCCCAAAGCTCATCTCCACCACCATCAACCCCCCACCACCGCCACGATGGACCTCGTCCTCGAATACTGCGACGAGTACGCCTTTGACGCCGCGTACGCGTACCTCTTCCCCGCGCCCGTCTCCTCCCTCAACTCGACCTCCCTCCCCTCCTCAACCCTAAAGGTCTCACGACTGGCACGCGACGCGCTCCCCCGCCAAACTCTCTCCCTCTTCGTGATCGCTCTCACCGGCGCGCTCTCGCTCTACTTCCTCTTCTGCTCGCTCTCGTATTACTTCCTCTACGACCGCCGGCTCGAGCACCACCCCAAGTTCCTGGTCAACCAAAAGCGACAGGAGATTATTTCGTCTCTCATCGCTGCCCCGGTTATTGACGTGCTTACTCTCCCATGGTTCCTTGGCGAGGTCCGCGGGTACTCGAAGCTGTATAACAGTGTCGCCGAGTATGGGTGGGCGTACTTTGCCTTTTCGGCAGTGTGGTTCCTTGTCTTTACCGACTTTATGATTTACTGGATCCACCGGATTGAGGTGAGTTGCGCGAGACGAGGGGGTCGCCCTCCTCGTGCAAGTCTACGCGGAGCGGCGCAGGGAGATGAGCACGCTCGACTGGCTAGATCGAGCGAGGTCGAGCCGAGTCAAGTGCTCTCGCCATCGGCTCCAGCCTGACGCGCCTCCAACCACCGCCGGGTATCTCCACTGTGGCTAGAACCAAGGCTGACCCCAGCACCACAGGAGCATCTACAAGTACATCCACAAGCCGCACCACAAGTGGATCGTGCCCACACCGTACGCCGCGCTCGCCTTCCACCCCCTCGACGGCTACGCCCAGTCGCTTCCCTACCAGTGAGTTTGTGTGTAAGCAATCCGCGATCAGTGATCTCTGGGATGGCCATCTCGGCACTCGGCGTCCGCAGTGCTGGTATCATTCCGGCTTGCCCACACACGCACCTCCATCACCTCCGCGGCGCGTCGCTGCACTAGGCCCCGCGCGCGCTAACACCAGCATCTTCATCTACCTGTTCCCCATGCACCGCCTCCTCTACCTCGGCATGTTCGGTTTCGTCCAGTTCTGGTCGATCCTGATCCACGACGGCGACATGATCTCGGGCCACCTCCTCGAGCGCTACATCAACAGCCCCGCCCACCACACGCTGCACCACATCTACTTCACCGTCAACTACGGACAATACTTTACGTGGGCGGACAAGACGTTTGACAGCCACCGCGACCCCCGGCCCGAGCTCGACCCGATCCACGACAGCATCGCGGCTATGCGCGCCAAGGGGTTGGCGGAGGACGGGACGCCACTGAAGAAGACCGAGTAGACGGAGTAGCGGACGATTACGCGCGAGCGACGTCGCCGCGGAGACTGGCCGGGCGGGCTAGACCGGGCTAGACCGGGCTCGAAATGCCGGCTCGGGAGCTAGTACTCGCGGCATAGTCGAGGATACTCGAGCTAGGCAGAGCGGACGGCGCCACAGACGCTGGACGCGGTGCTGAGCACCATAGATGACCGAGCACGATAGATGCATACGACTAATGATCATGTCAAGAGAGATGCTCTCGCTACTCGTGCGTGTAGACACCGCTCGGCCATCCGAGAAACTGCTCGATCTAGCGGCGGGGTAGCGTACAACATCGAACCTGAACTGTCGAGTTAACTCTACTACCCTCCCTCCCATCGAGGTGTCAGCCGGCCGCAAACACAACCAAGATCCATTCATGAATACTAGTTGATAGCCTCAAAGCATTCTGTGCAAAAAGCCTTGCCCTCCCTAGGGAAGAAGAGGTTGTTGGCAAAAGGACTCGAGCAGGCAGCACACACAAAACACCCCGTGTGCCACTTGGCCCCCATGGCGTTGACAGCAACGTCGGGGATCGGCGTCCTGCACGCCTTGCAGCGCGGCTTGTGCAGCCTGACATGGCACGCCTCGCAGTATGGGTGACCCTTGTGGACGACAAAGTCTGACGTCTCGTCGCGCTCGCCGTCTTCCTCCTCGTCCTCCCCCTCGCCCTCGCCCTCGTGCTGGCGCTCCGTGCCGGCTGCCGAGCTCTTGCTGGGGTGTAGGAACGGCTCGCCGCACTCGGAGCAGAAAAAATGCAGTTCGTGGTAATAGCGCACGCCGAGCTCATTGTCGAGGGTGATGAAGCGCGCGTCGACAATCGGGGTGCGGCAGTGGTGGCAGCGATGCGCGAAGCGGTCGTGGTAGTCGAGGTGGCAGTACGGCTTATTGTCGTGCGCGTAGGCCGAGACGTGTTCCAGGGGCTCGCTGCATACGCCGCACTTGAAGCAGGCGGGGTGGAAACGCTGTGACATGGCGGAGAGGATGCGGCCGATGATCGGGCCTTCGCAGCCCGCGCACAGAATCGCGGTCGGCGCGGCGTTGGGCGCGAGGCGCGTGTCGCTCGACCCGACTTCAATAGTGGGGAGGGGCGTGAAGGCCACGCCCGGCGGGCTGGGGTCCAGGTCCGCGTCGGCGGGTGCTGAGAGGTTGATTGAGGGGACAGAGGCCGGGCCAACCGAGATGGATGGTATCGTTGACGCAGAGCCAACAGATATTGTGGGCATAGGGGGTGAAGCCACCGAGATGGCGGGCACGGTCGGCGTCGCGACGTTGATAGACGGAATCACGTCAGGCTTGCTCTTGCTCTCCGACGCAACCGGGCGTGGCGCCACGCTTTGTGGCTTTACACCGCGCCGTGGCACGCGGCCCGGCACGATACCACCCAGACTCACCCCCGCCATGCGCTGCGCGAGCTGCGCTGGAGTTTCGTGCGTGGGACCGCGGTCAAGTGACCGACTGGACGACACCCCCACAGGCGGCCGCGGGAGGGTACGTTTCATACCCACCGCGCGGTCGAGGGACTTGACGGACGCGATCGTGTCTGAACGTTCGACAAGAGCCTCTTGCCCTGGACAGGGGAGGGCGCGCGATGTGACCGTAGGAGATTTCATGCGAGGCCAGATTTGGGAAATGGGAGGCGCGGGCGAGTTCGGCGTCACAACCTGCGAGATGGGCGGAGAGGGGGAGCTCGGGGCCACGATGATAGGCGGGACTGGAGGGGCGGGGGATGCCGAGCGGCCGTCCCTGGCATGGGGAGAAGGAAGAGGAGCAGGTGAGGCAGAGCGCGACATGCGCGCTGGCGAGACGTTGCGCGACGAAGGTGACGGCGACAGTGGCGCTCGCGGAAGTGACGGCGGTGCGTACCCCTTTGGGTGCTGCTGAGGCATGCCTGTCGGCTGCTGCGCCACGGGTTGCTGCACTATCGGTGCCGCTATGCCCGTGCTCAGCACCCGGGGCGGGGGCAGAGGTCGTTCTCCACTCCGGCCCAACATCGCGAGTGCAGCTGGAGACACCGATCGCGGCTGTTGGAGTATCGACGGCGAGGGCTGCCCGAGCGGAGACGGTGGAGGCTGTTGGTATGGAAGCGAAGCCTGATGGGGTAACGGAGACGGTGGTACAGGTGCCCTGGGCCGCTGCGGGGGAGTGAGAGGCGGCCTGCCTGCCGCGAGGGCCGCCTCACGCTCCCGCTTGCGGTCCTGGAAAGTCTTGAACACGGGGGCCTGGTAATCTACGCGCTGCACTGGAGCGGGAATTGCGTGTGACGAGTTGAAACTCGGCGGATAGTGGGGTTGGGGCTGGAGGGGCTGTGTGTGGGGGGGCTGGTATTGCGGCTCGGCCAGTGTGTACTGTGACTGCAACGGCGGAGCGTACTGCGGCTGCGGGGCGTACGATGCACCTGGCACTGGTGTTTGGCCGTACTGTTGGCTGTATCCCATCTGGGGACGTTGATACATGTTGTTCTGGATGCTGAGAGATGGAGAGATGAGTGATGAATGATGGAGAGAGTGAGAGAGAGGGAGAGAGAGAGGGCGAGCGCGCCATTGTTTGCAGTGGCTTGTTGACATGGAGAATTGGTCCCGCCACTCATGATGGATCCAACAGCCCTTGCTCTGAACCTACATCGTGGGCTAGACGGCGCACGCATGGTCCATATCCATTCGGTCTCGAGATTGAGTACACAGGCTACGCATCTTGTCCATACTGCTCGTCTAGTTGCTCTGGCTGCTGGTTGCTCCATCTCAACACAAGGTCAAGTGTCCAGGGATTGTTGTTTATGACTTGTACATTACAGGCACGAAAGAGCAGTCGCGCGACTGCAAGGTATTCGTCTGCCCCACTCTGTCCACCCAAATCCGCAGGTCGGCAGGTCGCCCAGCTCGGGCAGCTGATGCGGATTCATTCACGTGGTGTACAGCGGGCCTGTGCAATCGTAACCGAGCTGTGCACCGCCATGCCAGCGGCAGATGTAGCCAGGCCAGTGACACGGCCTGTGTTGAGGCGACAAAGCCAAATGCATGCATTGCCCCTACAGCCAGGTCAGGCGACCAGCCCGGGCTCTCGGTGTGGCCACCCGTGTGCGTGCCAAGGGTGGGGTGGAGCACCACTAAACTGGCTGGGCGTGGGACGTTTCAGAACTCGTCCGCTCAACCCCACATTCATCTCTCTCTCTCTCTCTTCTCACTTGCATCCATCAACCTACATCGGCTCCTCCTCATTGCCCGGCACTCGGTACACTCGGTACACTCTGCACCCTCACGACACCGTCAACGCATCCTCCTCAGCCCCCGCTCCTCTCCTCCCCCACCCCCCCAGCGCATGATGACGGGCAGTAACGCGGGGCCCGTACAACTCTTACTCCGTGCACCACCACACCTCCCCTTCGTCCAGGGCTATCCGGGTATCGCCCCAGGCGTTGGCCGCCCCGCCGCGACCGTCCAAGGCACTGTCGAGGTCCGCACCTCCGGCGCCAAGGCAAAATGGGTGCGCGTCGAGGTTCGGAAACATGAGAGCGTGCCCTCAAGCGCAGTCGGCAAGGGCTCGGGTCAAACCTCAACTGTGCACGTTAGCGCACCGCATCTCCTTTGGAAGCCGCCCGAGGGCAAAGAGTTTGACACGCTCAGCACGGCCGACTTCCGCTTCTGTATCCCGCTGCCGGGCGATGCGCCGCCAAGTACCGAGCTCAAGGGTTGCAAGGTCAGCTATGAGCTAATTGCAGCAGTGTGCTACAAGGCCAAGGGCGGGTTGTTTAGGAAGGACTCAAGCCCCATTGCGACAACCTCAGCACCCCTCAATATTGTCAAATACGAGTTGGCCAGTGCTTGGCCACTCTACAACCAGATCGAGCAGCGCACAGCCAGTGCCCTCAACGGTGCCGTGCACTTGGTGGTAGACAGGCCGATTCAGGCGTTCGGCCCGGGCGACAGGATTGTTGTGACGGCCACAATGAAGAGCGAGGCCCAGAACGTGTTCCGCCTCAAGGGCTTTGAGATGTCTCTCGTCGAGATCCTCACCATTCATCCCCCTAAACCCGACCCCAAGAAGAAGGCGAAGGCACCCTCCTTGCCCGTCGTCCGGCGCCAGCCCGTGTGCACTACCCGCGTCGTCGCCGACGGCCTGATCGTACCCCACGGCGAGCGGGGCGCGAGGCTAGACCTCGTCGTCCCCCAGGATCGCCAGCTGCTCACCGTGCGCGGCGCCAAGGAGTTCTCGGTCGAGTACGAACTCGTCCTCGAAGCGACTTGTGACGGCGGACCCAGCAAAGTGCTACTTGGCGGCATGCAGTGTATCATCGGGACATTTTCGCGCTCCTCTGGGCAGAGCGCCGTCAAGTGAGTCTCTCCCGTGCTCTCTTCTCGACCACTCGCCCAGCCCGAGTGTTGGCCCTTTAGCTTCCTTCTCCGCCTCTGCCACGCTCAATACTGATGACCAGAGAAATCGGCTACGTACAGGGCCTGTGCCCTCAACGACCATTTGCCACCTGGTGCCCTCCGTCGATTCCGGGATCCGTCACGGACAGCTCGAACTCAAAGGGGGGTTCCCAAGACAACAACCACATCCCCTTCACTGGCCAGCGCCTGTCGATAAATCCACCTTACAATACTCCGTCTCTGCCAGTGCAAGACTTCCAGCAGCAGTGGCAGGCGCACCTGCGGCAGCAGTCCGCTCCGCCAATTGCCTATCCACAGTCTGACATGTACGCGCACCAGCGTCAGCAGTCGCTGTCGCAAAAGACTGGGTTCGTACCACAGGGCGAAAGCTGCCGCCGCTCCTCGTCGAGCACGACAGCGACGAACACCACTACGGTCACAGACCACGGGCCCGGTGCCACCATGGCCCCCCGCCCGATCAGCCGTACAGGCGTGAGATTCCCGTCGCCGAACCCGCGTCCTGTCTCAGACAGTCCCTTCGGCCCCACCTTGGAAGGGAACGAGTCGATGTACGATCACACGCAGTCTGAGATTTCGCACAGTAATAGCGCGTACGGGACATTCGGGCCGTACGTGCAGAATGGTCCCGGTGCCATCATCACCTCCTCGCAGGCAACGATGATGGCGATGCCGAATGATGCCTCTATGACCCAGCCCATTGCACGACCCGAGTCGAGCAACGACATCACCCCCACGCGCACCACGCCAGGATGGGTCGTGGCGGCGGATGAGAAGCGACGCCTTCATGAGCTGGCGCAGGACCGCGCATCCAACACCATACCGTCCGTCGCACCGCCAGACTACGAGGACACCTCCCTTCCGAAGACTGCTACCCCAGTGCAGACACAGCCACCGATCCGCGACAGTCCGCAGTCTATCCGCTCCCTCGAGCACCGGCGTGTCTCCTCCACCTCCAGCCCATCAAACGGCGCAGCCGTACCATTGATTGCCCAGCCGCTGTTAGATCGCACCGTCCAGCGCTACGTTGATCCATCGTATCTCGTACAACACACCTCGCAGACAGGGCACTCCGGAGCGCAGTACCAGGGTAACCAGAATGGACACATCTCGCCGCAATCCACGGCGGAGAGACAGGACCAGAACGCGAGCCCTCGCAACACCCAGTGGCGAGCGGACGAGGGAGGGAGCAGCTCTGCTAGCTTTGCTGGTCGATCCTCTGAGGCGCATGTCACCCGGACACCGTCTTGTCCAACCCAAGCACTCCTCCAGTCACCCAAGGTGTCGAAGCTATACATGTCCGCCGCGGAGGAGAAAGACATGATGCGTCAACGGTATGAAGACGCAACGGCCGCTGTAAACCGCACAGTGCACGACAGAGCCAGTCCATCGACACAAGCGAGTCCACAGGCACAGCGGGCACAGCAGTCAGAGGCATACATGCAGGACACCCCAACGGTATCTGTGCCGGTCTCAGCAGCGTACATGTCCGCGGCTGAAGAGAAGGACATGATGCGCAAGCGCTACGAGGCAGCCACAAATGCTGTTAATTCAGACACGCTCGGTTCTAGCTCTTCCAACGCTCGTGTCGAACCGCCGGTCCCAGCAGCGTACATGTCCGCGGCTGAGGAGAAGGACATGATGCGCAAGCGCTACGAGGCAGCCACAAATGCTGTTAATTCAGACACGCTCGGTTCTAGCTCTTCCAACGCTCGTGTCGAACCGCCGGTCTCAGCAGCGTACATGTCCGCGGCTGAGGAGAAGGACATGATGCGCAAGCGCTACGAGGCAGCCACAAATGCTGTTAATTCAGACACGCTCGGTTCTAGCTCTTCCAACGCTCGTGTCGAACCGCCGGTCCCAGCAGCGTACATGTCCGCGGCTGAGGAGAAGGACATGATGCGCAAGCGCTACGAGGCAGCCACAAATGCTGTTAATTCAGACACGCTCGGTTCTAGCTCTTCCAACGCTCGTGTCGAACCGCCGGTCCCAGCAGCGTACATGTCCGCGGCTGAGGAGAAGGACATGATGCGCAAGCGCTACGAGGCAGCCACAAATGCTGTTAATTCAGACACGCTCGGTTCTAGCTCTTCCAACGCTCGTGTCGAACCGCCGGTCTCAGCAGCGTACATGTCCGCGGCTGAGGAGAAGGACATGATGCGCAAGCGCTACGAGGCAGCCACAAATGCTGTTAATTCAGACACGCTCGGTTCTAGCTCTTCCAACGCTCGTGTCGAACCGCCGGTCTCAGCAGCGTACATGTCCGCGGCTGAGGAGAAGGACATGATGCGCAAGCGCTACGAGGCAGCCACAAATGCTGTTAATTCAGACACGCTCGGTTCTAGCTCTTCCAACGCTCGTGTCGAACCGCCGGTCTCAGCAGCGTACATGTCCGCCGAGCAGGAAAAGGATATAATGCGCCAGCGGTACGAGGAGGCTACAAACGCTGTCAACCGTGCAGCAGACTCGAGCCCATCGCAGGTTGATACGTCTCAGTTCGTTCAAGTCGCTACTAGCCCGTCGCGTGCATCCTCCCAACCGGGTCCTAGCATTCCAGTGGCTGCGTCGGACGATCCGGGTCCAAGAATTCCGGCGGCATACATGTCCGCAGTGCAGGAGAAGGAGGCAATGCGCAAGCGTTATGAGGAAGCAA
Organism: Cutaneotrichosporon spelunceum; assembly: GCA_030805415.1. Lineage (NCBI taxonomy): Eukaryota > Fungi > Basidiomycota > Tremellomycetes > Trichosporonales > Trichosporonaceae > Cutaneotrichosporon > Cutaneotrichosporon spelunceum. The sequence continues at coordinate 453,324 of BTCM01000005.1, forward strand.
CAAGTGGGGTGGTACGCGTCGCGTCGTCCTCGACACACTCTGACCAGCTCGTCCCGTATGATGACGTCATTGGTCTATCCATGGAAGCCTCAGCAGGTCCCTCAAAGTCAACAGGGGACATGTCGGCTGTGGATGAGAGGGATGAAGAGGCGACGCGTGCAGCGGACAGTACTGCGGGCCGATTGGCATTCCCTCGGCGCAGCGTGACGCTGCGGGAACGCATGTTGATGTCTGCACTGCCGGATGGGCCGCCGCCGCCGCTTGCACCGCGACCTCCGCGCGAGTATGTCGAGATGCATCAGCACCGGGGTCACCATGGATGATCACGATGCACAGTATTAGAATGCATAGATGGGATGGGATTAGCTTTAATTGATTCTACTAGTTGAGGTGATCGAACCAAGTACAGTGTAATAAGACGACGGTTGGCAGCAAGCGCGGCACGAGGCGAGATTGGATGGAGGGGCAGGGGATGAAGCGCGGAAGCAAATAAGGTGGTCCCAAGGTTGAGAAAGGCTCTGGTCGAAAGCGTTTTGTATCGCCCTTGGCTTTTGGCCCCCTCGGCCCCCGGGCGGGACGCTCTCTCTGCCCTCGCTCGCGCGACTTGGTGATGCGACCCGGTCGGTCCTACTCGCGGCCTCCCCCCTAGCGCTCCCCCCTACCCTTACCGTCCAGGTCGACCCGCTGCCTACAGCTGTACGCTACGCTACCTCGCTCTTTCCTCACCCACCACTGGCCCACCTCCCTTCACCCACTTGGTCGTTGACTCTCTTGTCAAACGTTAAAGACGTCTTCCTCACCATCACACTTGCAATCACTTCAACAATCCACAATCCCCTCGCATCATCACAAGCACCGCCAACACCACTTGCACATGCGCCTACACCCGTACACTTCACCCACAACGTACTTTGGTTAGCGGCGGTGCGACTTGGTATCCATCCTCCTTCCTCCTTCACCCTTCCTCCTCCCTCTTCTCTCCCCCAGCCCTCCAGTCACGTCGGCAAATACCCTTCCTTTCCTTTCTCCCCCTCCCCAAATCCTCGCGCCGAATCCTCACCAGCAACTACTGTGACACGCCTGACAAACGACCGCGGACGGGCGCTCCGAGGTGAATCGATCACTGTTTGGCCTACCTCACCTCCGATCACTACACGTCACGTCACCTCTGTCCTCGGGAACACTGTACGACTGAATACCTTCCCTTGCACAACCTCATCTTGATCAGTTAGACCATCTGCCTTGCTTGCATCCCGGCTACTTGGGCCTCAAGCGTCGACCAATCCCAGGTCCCTCTTCCTCGGCGCCAACCTATTCCCCAGCCCATCTAAGCGTCGTCCCCTTTACCAACCGCCAGCGTTCCCCCCTTCTTCCTCACGACCCCGGGTGCCTTCCCCTCTTCTTTGCACCCACAGCCCTTCGGCGTCGCTGTTCCTGCCAGCCCCCTTGCGCCGCCCACCATGGCACCAGGAGGGCCGCGCGCGCGCCCCTCCCAACCCCAACAGGGATACCCTGGCCGCCCGCCTCCCCCCACTGGCACTCGCAATGAGGTCTTTGAGAACATCTTTGGCCGCCCATCGGTTGCGCACCACCTTAACAGTGGACCTCCAGGCCACCCCGGCATGGGCAGGCCGGTCGGGTACGGAGGCGCGTACGGCCCGCCAATGATGAACCCCGCTCAGCCTGGCTTTCCGCCCGCGAACCCCAACCCCGCCCTGCCCAGCTTTCCTCCAGGCCAGTTTGCGCAGGGCATGGCTGCGCGCCCGCCATACCCCCAACAACAGGGACAGCACCGGCCACCTCAGCGCCAACTCTCGCACCGTTCCATGAACGACCGATTCTCTCAGGGGCCAGTCCAGCAGCAAGCGTCTCCTTACGACGGCGTGTCCATGTACGATGGGCCGCAAAATGGGCACGGCGCTACGCTGGCCCCGTCGCGCGCACCTCCGAGCGCATACCAGGTACGTGACGCTTGGTATGAATGCCAATGAACGCACACTGACCGTGCGCAGGGAGAGCCTCCAGTACAGCTGCAGCAGGCAAATGTGCCCACAAGACGGCACTCACTGGTGCAGACCCAGCGCCCAACAGTGCCTCCACCAGGTTCTGGCGGGTTTGACCAGACGCGATCTAACGGCGCTCAGTACAATGGGTACGCCAGGCCTGAGAGGTCCGAGCGACTGCCCCACCTTTCTGCGGTCGTTGACGAAGCGAGCTTCACACAGATGCCCGTACCCCGCGTTCCCCAACCCCGCAGCGTGTCTACAACGTCAGGATCGAGCAGTAACACGGTCACAAGCGTACCTCCCCGCTCGCGCTCGCTACACCACCAGGCTGGGCGAGGAGCGATCGGAGTACGGATACCGTCGCCTACGTTAGGCGCATCCTCGATGATGCCCTTCCCCGAGGCCCCGGGGTCTGATTTACGAGCCCCGTCGCCTCCACCAGCCTACCAGCACGCCATGGCCGCGATCGATCTCAACAGCGAACGCGGGACGCCGTACAGCGACATTTCCGGCTTGCCGCGCAGCTCCGGCAACATTGGCAGGCTGTTGGACCCGCCGGTTACCGACGACTACTTTGGCAGCGGTGAGTTTGCGCGGACTGTGCCGGCAGGCCATCAAGCACAACCCGAGTCATGGTGACGCCATGTGCTGATTTCAGGCAACAACGACTTTGCCCCGCGTCCCTCGGGCTCCAGGCACATGTCGTCGTCGAGCGCCGCCTCTTTCCAACGCTCGATGCACATGCGCCAGCCGTCTGACTCGTCCATCTCGAGCTCCATATACACCCAAAGAGTGGCGTGAGTATACAGCACACGGCCATTTATACGCGCCTTGGCTTGACACTGCACCCACCGTCACACACGACGCTGACCCTTTAGTCCGCTTTCCCAGATCAGCAACTCTGACGTGCCCGACTCGCCCCTGCAATCCCCATCGACCCCAACAGGATCGGACAATGGCTACGGCTCTTTCCACAGACTCTCTGGACGCAGGTCGATGGAGTCGACACATTCACTTCCTCTGCCCGGTTCTGCTCCAACAGACTCGCCGTTGCCTCCAGGCGCGGCTTCGTCTGTGTTCGACCATCGCGCAATGTCCTTCTCGGGCAGCGGCGTGAACAGACGTGACATAGTGAGCGCCGTGCGCTCGTCCACGTCAACGGTCGACTCGAGTTCTCGTGCAAGGTCGGGCTTGTACGGCAGCGAAATGTCGCCTATTGCATCGCAACGCTCACTGGTACCTCATCAGTCTACGGCAAGGAAAGCGGTCCTCACGCATGTCACACCTGCGCTACTCTCCAATGTCGCCGAAGCTTTCCGGCAGCTAGTCCAGCCTCACGAGATCCTCAAGGACGGCATTGCGTACAAGGACGCATTTGACGGCCGTCTTGCCGTAACGATCATCGCCGACATTATCAAGACCCCAGACCGCAATTTGGCCCTGTTACTGGGTCGTGCTCTGGATGCGCAAAAGTTCTTCCACGACGTCACCTACGCTCACCGCCTGCGTGACACTGACAAGGAAGTGTACCAGTTCAAGGAGCGGCTGGTGGCGCCATTCATGAACGATTCGACCATCATGGACAGCCCATCGTCGGACCACCTGAGCCTCACCACCCGGTCACCATTGCAGAGCAACGGCAGCACCCGCAACCCGTACCGCCAAAACATGATTGACTCTCCTGTGCAGGCATCCGACTCACAGGCCGATCTCTTGAGCTCCAGCACGACACCGAGGCCTGGTCAGACGGCGCCGGGGGCCACGGCAGCGGGTGACGACAGCGACGACGACGATGACCTACCGAACGGTGTTTTCACGCTTCTCACCGACTGTTACTCGCCGACGTGTTCACGCGAGCAGCTCTGTTACTCGATCAACTGCCCGCGCCGTGTGGAGCAGATGAAGCGCCTCAACGTCAAGTCGGCCCATCCTGGTCTGCAGCGCAAAATCGAGGAGGAGACGGTGCTCGACGACGTCAAGGAGACAGGCACACTGTGGATCCACTCAGTCTCTCAGGAGATCTTGGACAGCGTCGACGACCGAGAGAAGAAGCGCCAGGAGGCTATCAACGAGGTCATCTACACCGAGCGCGACTTTGTGCGCGGCCTCGAGTATATGCGCGATTCCTGGGTCAAGCCATTGCGATCGGAAGAGGTCATCCCGACGGCTGACCGCGAAGAGTTCATCAGGCAGGTGTTCTGGAACTTCCTCGACGTGCTCCAGGTCAACCACGTGCTCGCGGAGCGCTTGACAAAGCGGCAAAAGCAGCAGCCCGTGGTGCAGTCGATCGGCGACATCTTCCTTGAATGTGTCCCACATTTTGAGCCGTTTGTCGTGTACGGTGCGCATCAGCTGTTCGGCAAATACGAGTTTGAGAAGCAAAAGACGTCGAACCCAGCATTCCAGAAGTTTGTCGACGAGACCGAGCGCAAGCCCGAGTCGCACAAGCTCGAACTTAACGGCTACTTGACCAAGCCAACGACGCGTCTAGGACGTTACCCGCTCCTGCTGGAGGCGGTCCTCAAATACACGCCTGATGACCACCCCGACAAGACGGACCTGCCTGAGGTTGTCAAGATGATCCGCTCATTCCTGGCAAAGGTCAACGAGGAGAGTGGCAAGTCGGAGAACATCTTCGAGTTGGCGCAGCTCGAGTCCCAGCTTGTGTTCCGGCCACAGGAGAACATTGTGAGTTCCAACGTGTGTGTGAGACAGGCTGACATGACAGGACCTGCGCCTACGGGACAAGAACCGCGAGTTAATCCACAAGGGTCCCATGAAGCGACGTGGCGGCACGCAGGGTGAGAATGCCGACCTACTTGCGTTCCTGTTTGACCACGCATTCTTGCTCGTCAAGTCCAAGTGGATCAACAAGACGTCTGAGCAGTACAAGGTGTACCGGAGACCGATTCCTCTCGAACTCTTGGTGCTGCAGACGCCGGAGGACAGCTACAACTCGACCAAGTTGTCGACGACTGCACGCAACAAGCTCATCTCGAGGGCAGGCAGCAAGGCCAACCAGCTGCAATCGTCACACGTACCGCCAAAACCCGAGAGCAAACACGGCTTCTCCATCACTGTAACACACCTCGGCCGCAAGGGCTACCAGCTGCAGCTGTGGGTCGAGTCGTACGTGAGCCGCAAGAAGTGGGTCGAGAGCATCGAGAAACAGCAGCAGACCATCCGCGACCGCTCGACTATCTTCCAGAGCGAGACCATTACGGAAGGCTTCTTCCAGGGTCTGCGTAGGATCAACTGCCTCAGCCCATACGACAACGGCAACCGGATGATCTACGGCACAGACGAGGGCGTCTACTTCTCAAACCTCCGCGACCCCAAGTTACGTGAGCCTGTCAAGGTCATCAACCTCACGGACGTGACCCAGGTCGATGTCATTGAGGAATTACAGCTGCTCATCGTCTTACACGAGCGGTCGGTAACAACATTCCCACTAGACTGTCTGGACCCCAATGACCCGAACGCGGCGCTAAAACGCGGCAAACGCATCTCGTCGCACACGAGCTTCTTCAAGTCAGGCATTTGTCTCGGACGCACTCTCGTGGCAGTAGTGAAGAGCAGCCCGCTCAGCAGTACCATCAAGGTTCTCGAGCCGGTAGACCAGTCGATGCGCGGCAAGAAGCAGCAACGCGGTTTCATGGGTCGCTTAAACAACTCGCAAGACACGCTCAAGGTGTTCAAGGAGTTCTACATCCCCTTTGAGAGCTTCTCGGTCTACTTCCTCAAGACCAAGCTCTGCGTTGGGTGTCAGAAGGGCTTTGAGATTGTCGACCTCGAGACCCTGGACATGCAGTCACTGCTGGACCCGTCCGACCCCTCACTTGACTTTGTGCTCAAGCGCGATGGCGTGCGGCCTATGGCCATCTACCGAATCGAGGGTGACTTCCTGCTCTGCTACGACGAGTTTGCCTTCTACGTCAACAAGAATGGGTGGCGTGCGCGACCCAAGTGGGCCATCATCTGGGAGGGCACCCCGACGGCTTTTGGTGAGTAACACTGCAGACGCCAATCTCTCTCTCTCTCTCTCTCTCTCTCTCTCTCTCTCTCTCTCTCTCTCGTCCTCTCCTACTCCGCCTCCCATTCGTCCACGAACGATCCAAACCTCACCCTACCCCAGTCCCCCAAGTCTCTCAGCGCTCAGCGCTCGCATGCACTTGCTAATACCAGCCCTGCAATACCCCTACGTCATTGCGTTCGAGCCGACCTTTATCGAGGTGCGGCACGTCGAGTCTGGGCATCTCGTCCAGATCATCCCCGCATCCAACATCTCGTGCCTGTTCGCCGACACACCTCCATCGACTGTCAACGCGCCGACCATACCTCAGCAGAACCGCATGGGTAGCCAAATGATGTACCCCCATCCTCAGCAGGGCATGTACCGTCCCCAAATGGGCGGCTACGCTCAGCAACAGTCGCAAGGCCCATACGGATATCCCCAGGCCGGCTACCCGCAGATGCGGCCGCCCATGCCGCAGCCATACGGAATGCCGCCGCAGCCTATGGCACCCATCCGCAACTTCCTGTACCGCCCACAGGTCATCTTTGGGAGCGAGGACGGGCACGTCCAGTTCCTCAAGCTCCCACCGCCGCGGGCCGGGCGGAGATCGAGTGACTCTCGGAGTGTACACAGCATGCGGTAGGCGAGCCACTAGCAACCTGCCGTCCAGCCATTTGAAGCAAATTGCCCTTTGCGCCTCTCCCCCTCCCAGATTCTTGCTAGACGAGCGAGCGCGAGGCCGTAGACACCAAATAATGACCGTGACAGCCAGCAGCGCACGACGCTGGCGGCGGATACAAGGCCACGTTCGTTCATGTCCGTGATGTTGGGTTTGATTGTAGCATCAGTCATGGATTCCTATGAGCATGAGTGGACGGAGCTGCCATTGCCACGTCATGACGCGTGGAATGGATGTGAGCTTTCGATGACGTGTGCATCAACAAGATCTCGGACCAGCGGGAGCAAAGCTGACGTGGGGGACCCACTCAACTGAGCCTCCACACTGTATACTCCGGTTCATGCTCACACAACCACATCACCCAATGCCCCGCTAACATGCGCGTCCCCCGCCTCGTAGCGTACGGCGTCGTATCGACCGGCCTGGCCGTCGCAGTCGTCCACTACGCTGTCACTACGCGTCCCAACTTTTATGCCGCGGGAGCGTCCATCGGCCAGTCAGGCGGGAGTTTGATTGTGAGTCGGATCCTGCCCCTCGCGCCGGGACACACAGCTGTGCTCGTCTCGCCTCGTCCTCAGTCCTACAAAACAGTGACGCGATCGCCTTCCTCGTGGCGGGGATGCTACTCCTTCCTGGCACCGCAGCTTCCCTCACTCCAAAGGCTCTTCCACCTCATTCCGCTCGCTCTGCTCCATCCCACCTCTCACCCGGCTCCCCCGCACTCCGGCGCCCGCTTCCCTCGACGTTTGTTCCGCGCTCACCCCAGGCCCTAGCCAACTTCTTTCTGTTCCTAACCATAACTGTCAGCGTATGCTTTAAAAAGCTCTTCTTCGGCGACCTCCGCCCCATCGAGTACGAGCACATGTTCGAGCGCTTGTGGATCTTCCTCACCGAGTCCCTCCTCGCCCTCACCATCTTCCGGGATGAGTTCAGTCCCTCCTTTCTGCTACTGTACAGCGCACTCGTGTTCCTCAAGTGCTTCCACTGGATCAGCGCCGACCGCGTCGACTACATTGACCAGGTGCCACCTCCAGGCCCGCCAGTGCTGTTCCACCTCCGACTCGCCGCCGTCCTTGGCGTACTGGCCACACTCGATGTGCTGTTGTTTTTGTCCACCATGCAACACGTCATGGTCATGGGTGTCAGCGCAATGGTGCTGTTCGCATCCGAGTTTGCCATTTTGGTGGCAGCTATTTGCGGGACATGGGCGCGCTACGCTGTCGGCTTGGCGGATCTCCGCCGCGCGCGGGGAAGGGTGGATGCACCCGCGTGGGAAGAGAAGAGCATGTATCTCTTCTACATCGACCTTGCAGTTGGTGAGCAATCTACGAGACAGCGCTGACGCAGACCTTGTAAAGCTCCTGACGTACCTCCTCTTCTTCATTGTCATCTTCCTCAACTATGGCCTGCCCGTCCACATCCTCCGTGACGTGTACATGACCTTACGCTCCTTCATCGAACGCGGGGCCGACCTTGTGCGCTACCGCCGCGCCACGCGCAACATGGACGAGCTCTATCCGAGCGCGACGGTCGAAGAGCTCGCCCGGTTGGGTGACCACACTTGCATCATTTGCCGGGAGGAAATGGTGGCAGAACGCCCCGCCGACGCCGAGGGACCAAACGAGACACCAAAGAAGCTCGCGTGCGGGCATATCTTCCACTTCCACTGTCTCCGCTCTTGGCTCGAGCGCCAGCAGATATGCCCAACCTGTCGCCGAGACGTCCTGGCACCAACACGCCACACTCCCCCTCCACCAACCCCAGTCCCTGTCCCAGCACCACAGGACCCGCTGGGGAACGACGCGGACCGGATGCGCTCCGCATTTGAAGAGTACTTCAGGTTGCCGGGAGTGAACGGCGATGCGCCTGCCCATGTCCCCCCGCACCAGCCGGCCCGAACGGCGTCCGCGCCTCCCGAGACGGAACACGACGAGGTTCGCCTCCAGCGCGGAATCTGGGGAGCGCCGATCGTGCCCGGCCGCTTTGCGCTGCCACCTCTTGGCGCAGCTCCTCAGGAACTGGGGATCGGGCGTGCCGTGACGCCCGCCACGTCGCAGGCGCCCATTGTGTTCTCATCAGCTGGCTCACCGCGCGAATCCACCACGCCGCTGGACGATGACGACGTGCCCCTCAGCCAGACAGCAGCGGCTGCCGCCCAGCGCGGCTTCAACGCACCAGGCTCAGATAAAGGCAAGGCGCGCGCGTGCGACTCCGACGCGTTCGACACGCCCGCAACCCACCGCGTCGTGCTCACGCCGCATGCACTTCCGCCGCCGCATACCGGCATTGCGCGCACATCCGAAGGAGCTCGCGCTGCGCTCGACCTACGTCTCAAAGCTCTGCGTGATGTCGACGAGGTCGTGTGGTCACTTATAGGCGAGCTGAGTCGTCTCCGGAGCGCATGGGAGGCGGAGGACGAGGTGAGGGGCAGAGCGGCTCCCATCCAGCCCATCCAGCCCAGCGTGGCGGACGAGGCTCCCGAGCACAGCGAGCTCAGCCATAGAGAACCGAGAGAGGATGAGGTATCCCTGCCTCCGCTATTTAGTAGACCCAGTGAGCCGGGAGCGAGCACATAGAGCATATTCATGCATGTTGATAAGGGACCGGGACGGGGTCAACAATTTGCGACCTCCACCTCCACCGCCCCCCAACCAGTTTGTGTATCACTCCATCCACACCGATTACGATGCCACGCCTCGACGTCGAGACCGACGACCAGCGCCGCGAGCGCCTGGGTACGTGATATTGAGGTAGCTGGTATCTGACACTAGGCAACCTCTTCTCGACACTGTCGTCTCCAGGCAGCTCCCCAGATGTGCAGGACGTGCCCTTCCCAAGCAAGCCATTCGCAATGCCGGAGAGCGACGGTGGGTCGATGCGTGTGCTTGCTCCCTCAGAGACAAGCGGGCCTCCCGGACTACTTCCCCTCCCCCTCCACCAGTTGACACCAGCATTAGCCCGTGCCCGCGCCTTCCTCCCCCTCTTGGCCGCAAGCAACGCCGACCTCGTGGCCCGGCAGGCAGCGGGCGAGGATGTAGCGATCGACGCTGCGCTGGGCGGTGTGGGCGACACTAAAGGGCCAGGGGCAGCAAGGGCCAAGGACAAGGACGAGGATGAGGATGAGGACGAAGCTGGCGATGATGACGAGGATGGAGCGGGGGAGGAGGGTGGGGAGAAGGGAGAGGGAGAGGATAAGGGAGGCCAGACGCACGTCGAGATGGACGTTGGTGTCGGCGTGTTCGATGTCAAGGGGTCGGTGGTAGGGGATGTGGGGCCTGTTGTTGAGCGTGATGCGGCTGTGTGGGAGGGCACGGCTGGCAAGCGCAAAGCGTAGAGCATAGATGCCAGCATATATGTAAATGTACTTTCGGGCCGCGACATCAGGAGGGCGTCTGGGTGCGCTGGAAGGGCGTCATAACCATCTCTTGGCTTATCTAGCTCCCTGTCGTCGCTCCGATACTCGCTCGGTGTCAGTGGTATGCTCTCGGCGCTCGCCGAATCCACGATCCACTCGAGTCCGCTCGCTGCTTCATCCATCACTGCTCTCTGGCCCGCTCGATGCACTCATCGCTGGTCCCCTGACTCGCTCGCTCCACTCATCGCTGCCCTCCAGTCTCGCTCGGTGTCTATAGCTGCATCACTACCCATATCCCTGCATACAGTATCACATTAGACAGTGACGACCCAGACGCGGATGAGGTTGTCGGTGTAACCGGCGAAGAGGGTCTGGCCGTCGGCCGACCAGGCGAGCGACATGGCCTCGGGCTTGCGAGCCTTCTCCGAGAGCTCGTTGAAGTCGGGCTTGAGGTCGTCGACGATCGACTTGGACTCGAGGTCGAAGATCTTGATCGAGGTCGAGGTAGCCGCGCAGAGCCAGTAGCGGTTGGGGCTGAAGACGAGCGAGTTGATAATGTCACCCGCCTCGAGCGAGTAGAGGTGCTTGCCCTCGTTGAGGTCCCAGAGCATGACAATGCCGTCCTTGCCACCCGAGGCGGCGAGCGAGCCGTCAGGCGAAACGGCGAGGGTGTTGATGTAACCGGTGTGGCCGTAGTGGTTGGTCTTGAGCTTGCACTTGGAGAGCTCCCAGACCTAGTCGTCAGCGTTGAGCCAATAATTTGGGGCGATCAGAGATCTTGGTGGAAATGTTGTCTCATCGGGCCACGCCCTCTGAAGTAGCAAATATAAAGATAACATCATGTCGCCCCGGACCAAATGACTCACCTTGACGACCTTGTCCCAGCCGGCCGAGACGATCACGGGGATGACGGGGTTGGGCGAGAAGCGGACGCACGAGACCCACTCGGCGTGGCCGTCGTCAACAATGTTGAACTTGCACTCGCCGAGGGTGTTCCAGAGCTTGATGGTGCGGTCACGCGAGGCCGAGACGATCTGGCGGTTGTCGGCCGAGAACGAAACGCTGGGGTTAGCATTTCCCAGTAAATAGAAAAAAAGGAATCAGAGATCTTGGTGGAATGGTTGGTCTCATCGGGCAAGCCCTCTGAAGTAGCAAATATATAGATCGCATCATGTGGTGTGGGCGGGGGAGAGTTTCTGTTGAAGACAAGCTGTACTCACGAGAGAACATCGCCGGTGTGGCCAACAAACTTGCGGGTGGTGAGGCCGGTGTTGAGGTCCCAGAGGCGGAGGGTCTTGTCCCACGACGACGAGAGGGCGAACTGGCCGTCCGACGAGATGACAACGTCCGAGACGAAGTGGTTGTGGCCGTGAAGGATCTTCTTGGGGAAGCCGAACGACGACTCGTCACGCGAGAGCTGCCAGACGATGATAGTCTTGTCTACGAGTCAGTGATTCCTTCCCTTCCAAGTTTTTCGCCAGCAGCTGGCCCAACGCACCACGCGACGAGGTGAGGATCATGTCCGGGTTCTCCGAAGAGGTGGCGATGGCGGTGACCCAGCCCGAGTGGCCGGCAAGAGATCCCTTGAACGCGAGAGGCTCGCCCATTTTTGCTGTTTTTTTGGTGGTGGTGAGGAGTAAGACAAGACGACAAAACGGGATGGAAAGAGCAGTGAGCAAGGCAGTTTCGCTGTTCATCAAGTTTGATCCCGTCGAGCCATTTGAACTGCACACAGCAGCATTAGAAAGCGCGCATTAGATGTCCTAATTGATGATGTTTAGAAATACTCCCGCTCTGTGGGGTCTCCGCAGTGCCGAAGGCACTCTGACAACAGTTTGAAGCTCTAGGGAGCTGCGGTTTCTACGGAGATAACTTATGTGGCACGCAGAATGAAGTGTAGCAAGTACGTGTTGTAAACGCACCGGTTTTCATCACATTATCCCTTTTACCCACGTGGCGGCTTTGATTCCGCCTCTCCTCCTCCGTCCACTGACGATCCGCGCATTCGACCACACTTCGGGGTCATCTCCTCAGCCACCTCCGCATCGCCATGTCGTTCAAGCAGCTTCCCAAGGCCGTCAAGGAGCTCCGTCTCCACCTTTGCCAGAACTCGCCCGCGTCGGCGGGTGTGCGGTGAGTGGAAACCAAGCGCAGCGCGGCGCAGTCCTCGCGCCAAGTGTAACGAAGAAGTGGGCTGGCGCCGGAACAAGAAGCACGCGGGCTGGGGCGAGCACCAGGCATGACAAGTGGACGAGAGCCCGGAGGTTGGCGTGTCAACCCGAGGGTGCGCTGATCCCGCGAGCCGCGAGCTCTTTGTGCGCGTCAGGCCCGCCCCAGCCCTCCGCACTTGTACCAGTCGCTGACCACAGGCAATTCATCAAGTCGTCCTACCCTGCACTCAGGTCGTCGAACCCCAACGTTAAGGTGCTCATCCGGGAGGCACAGGGCGTTGCACCGCGCGCGTTTGTGCGCTTTGGTGAGTTGGGCAGGGAGGAGTGGTGGAGATGGTGAGGTATGGCGGTCTACGAGGTGGTTTGGGGGACTGCGTGTGTGGGCTGGAGTGAGAGCCGCTGGGCTGCATTGTGGACAAGGAGGAAGGCAGGATTCCAAAGCGAAGAGATGTGTGAAACGAGGCAACTCCACGCTTTTCCGGCTCGCGCTGACCCCAGACCGCGGCGTTGAGGCGCAGGCCGGTCTTGAGAACCTCTCCGAACAGGACGTCGCTTCCGCGCTCACCAAGCTCGCCGACCAGTAGATGATGCAGACATACGGTTGCTACTGTTACATCGCCGGGATATCTACGACTGGGCTAATCTCCGAGTTGTCGAGCTCGATCCCGAGGTGTTGAGCTCTGGTTATGAGCAGGCTGGCTTGCAGAGCGCGGCCTACTTGATGTCGAGCGACTTGATGCCCTGCTCGGCTACATCGGTGGCCGTCTGCGCCTTGAGCGCGCCTACCGCACCCGCCAAACGCCTTGACGTTGACGACGCCGTGAGGACATCATCGTCCGACTCGGCCGTCTTGAACCCCCCGTCGCTTTCGTCGCTGTCGAGGGGTGTGATTGCACCGCCAGCTTGCCGGAACTTGCGGGTAGCGGAGATGACGTGCACCGCGTTGACCCACTTCTTGCGCGGGTTGAAGTTCTCTTTGATGTTTGTGCTGAGGTCGGTGCCGTCGCCAGACTCGCCGGCCATCCACTGCTGTCAGACAAGACCGAGGTGGGACATACGCGGTGCGCCAGTGCCTCGGCGGCAGAGAGGCGGTCTTTGGGCTCGACAACCAGGAGCTTGCAAATGAAGTCACGCGCTGTGTTGCTCACGTGCTTCCAGAAACGATCGTGGAAGACGACCTTGCCGCGCGTGGTCTCGCGGATGAGCTGCTCCTTGTCTTCAGAGCGGAAAGGCGAGTAACCACACAACAGGGTGTAGCAGATGATCCTGGGGTCAATGTTGTTTGCGCAGTGTCGGGTGGGCCGCTGCTCTTGGGCCAACCAGCACGCTTCCCAGGCTGCTCCTCACAGGCAGCAACTCACCCGATGCTCCACATGTCCACCTTCAGCCCGTGTGGCTTGCCGAGCAGCACCTCAGGCGCCGCGTATCCCACGCTCCCTGCCATGCTCGTGACCTCCTCGTCCTCGGTCGCGAGGTGCTTGGCGATACCAAAGTCAGCGATGACGATGGGCGAGTCGGGGTCCTGAGTCTTGTACAGGATATTCTCGGGCTTGAGGTCGCGGTGCACAATGTTACGGCTGTGGAGGTAGGCGGTGGCCTCGAGGACTTGTCTGGGGTCAGCGATGAGAGCGGAGACAGAGAGAGGCGAAACGTGAACCCATACGAGCCCAGAAGCTGGCTAGCTCGTCCGTCGCTAGCACCAGCGTGGCTACACGAGTCTGCCTGCTTGTATCTTCTCTCCAGCTTCCCTCCTCCCTCCTCCACTCTCTTGCCTGGCCCACTCGCTGCAACTCGCCAGACTCACCGGATGCAATCCGCAGCGTCGTCCTCCGTAAAGCGCCCAACCTTGGTAATGCGGTCAAACAGCTCGCCGCCCACAGCCAGCTCGAACGCAATGTAGTACTTGTCGCGCGACTCAAAGTGGTCCCACACGTGAACAATGTGCTCGTTATCGAGGTCCTTGAGGACGTTGATCTCGTCCATAACGATCGTGGGATCGGTGACGAGCTTCTTGGGAATGATCCTGGTGTCAGCGCAGCATCAGGGCAGATAGTGCGGGCCCGCGCGCGTAGCGAGAAGAGGCTGAGGTTGCTGCGACGTTCCGCGCACACTCCTCCGCGTCACGACCCCCTTTCCAATCGACATGAACTGCCCGCCACCCGTCCGCCATCACCCACCGGCCCGATCCCGGCCGCCTATCGTCACCATCTCCCGTCTCACTCACTTTAGCGCCACCTCCTTCTTCTCGCCCCCTGGTGGGCTCCACTTGGCGCGCACGACCTTGCCGAAACCACCGCGGCCCAACACCTCGAGGAGTGTATACTCCTTCTTCTTCTTGAAGCTAGCTGGCTGGGCGAGCAACGCATCGCGGAGGCCGGACTGGAGTCCCATCACGCCGAGATATTGTGTGGTGGAAAGTGGAGTGAAGACGGATGGTATGCACAATTGGAAGCGAAAGGAGATGACGTGAGGGGCGCGGGCCGTGTCCTAGACTTTAGAGGCGCGCTGCGGTGTCGACGTTGGCCCGACTAATTGAATGTGCAGATGCAACTTGGCGAGCTGGACGCGTGGGCGATCGACATGCACCCAGTCTCATCGACCTGGAGATTTGGTGGATCGGGTGGCCGACGGCCGCGGTAAGGATCCATTCAACTCAGCCGCAATGCTGTGTACAATGCACCGCACAGTACATTAGTCGGGCCCTCCCATGCCTGGTCAAATCGGCCAAACGCTGGCTGTTCTTGCTTCACGACTCCATACTTGGGCGTAGGTACCTCGGCGCGCGGCGCGTCTACTCGACCTTGCAGTACTTGGTCGGTAACGTGATGACAGGTCCCAGGACAGGTTCACTTTGGATTGTGGAGGATGTCATTCCTCACTTTACCTCATCTACCTCAACATGTTCGGAGCAATTGTTGCCGGCCGCCTGGTCCAAACCAACCTGCAGCATATGTGAGTTGTTCTCAGGACACCATCTCTTGGGCTGAGGAAGTTGGTTGGGAAGAGGAGGAGGAAGGGGGCGGTACTGAACACCTCGGTGTTGACGCCAACGACTCACACCAGCGATGACACGCACTTCGTGTTCACGCTCGAGCGACCGTACGAGATCAACCACCTGACCGTCTTCCTCACTGGCGAGAGTAAGTCGAATCTTCCCCCGGGCTGACCCAGTGCCGTTCCCCGAAGGATATGGCGCGACGGTCCACTTTGCTTGGCCGGGAGGGGAGTACTTTCTGCTCGGGACGTGAGTGCTGCGTGAATGGGGGCTACATGGTCTGGGCCGGACCTGATAGTCGGCGTACAAGGTCGCCGGTCTACCTCTTGATGGCCTCCTCTGCACCTGAAGCTCGAGCTCGTTGACCAGCGCTCACCTAGTCTCACGAACGCACGCCCTTCGGCGATCTACAAAGTCCGCGGACACCTCCCACCAGGCGTGGCGCCTGGCGCGGTTGCCAACGCTCCTGCCCAGCTTGGTATCGAGGTGGCCCCGCTTGGGGCGGTCGACACAGCTGCGCAGGTCAGCGCCGTGCAGACCGGCAAGGGGCGGGAGGTGGCGCAACGGGTCGATGTCAGCCTGGTCGCGCAGAAGATTGTCAAGAATGTGAGTGCACCAGCGACGACCTTGCTTTCTTCGAGACAGTCTCATCAGCTCCTTCCTCGCCTCTCAGTCATGCCTAACCACTCCGCCTACATCTCAGTCGACGCGGCTCCGCAGTACCATCCCGCCCAGTGCTCCACGCCCCCTTGCCGCTTCGCTCCTGAGTCGCTAACGCATGCAGCTCTTCAACTACCTCCACTCGTTCGGCGGCGACGTCAAGCTCACCTCTGAAACCCCCATCCCACTCTCTGTCTTCCAGCGATGGTACGACAACTTCAACCGCAAGATCACCAACGACTCGGGCGCCGCCTTCCTCGACCGCGAGGACTAATTTTTAGACTATGATACATGCATTGTGTCTGCTCATCTCTATGCAGTGTCTACACGCCATCGGGCTTGGCGACCTTGCGCTTCTCCGTGCGGCCTGTCACTGGGTCCTCCATCTCCTGATACGAAATTGGCAGCAGGGGGTTGCCTGGTGTCAGCTTGTGGAATGCCTCGAGCTCACCATCCTCAGAGACGGCGTATACCACGCCGAGCTCGTTAGCCGCAGTGGAGAGATAATAACTGCGTGCGTCACCGAGGGACACGACCTTGGCCTTGACAATGTCTCCGAGGCGGAAGCACTCGCCCATGCGCACCTTGTCACGCTCCGTCAGTCTAGAGTTAGCCATTTCCAAACTTCAGCTCACCGGATATCTGACACGCGCACAACGCCCGTGATCTCCTCGGTGGACTCCGCGACAGTGCGGTCGTTTACAATCTGGATCGTAATGCTCGCCTGTGTCGGCGAGAGGCGAGAGACCTGCCTTGAGCTAAATCCCCCCGCTTAACTTACCTGACCCGTCACGATCGCATCAATGTCCGGCACAGCGCCAGCGTCTTGTTTCCCCACGACGCTGACAACCTGCTGTCAGCCCGTCCCCATTGTCTTCATTTGCAGTCCAACTGAAGTCGAGGAAGGTCAGAAGGAAGACATGGACGCACCGAACCATCGCGCACTGGCCTCCCGACGATGGAGGCGAGGATACGTCCATCGCGCTCATAGCAACCTGAACCGCACTGGGGAAGGGGAGTGGTGTTGAACGCCGCTGGGAGGGGCTGGCCGGGGAGAAGTATTTGGGACATGACGAGGAGCGAGGTGTTGTTGGTGGTCGACAACTGAGGTCAGGTGGAGGGCCTCCACCTACAAAGCTGCTGGAGAGTTTGCTTCCGCTCCTGGCTCTGGTTGTCACCAGCCAAGTGGTCATAGTGACTCACGCATCGTCTCCTCCTTGAAGCTGGCGAACATGCCTCGCCTTTGGGTGGTCTCTGAGCAACATGAGCGACACATATCTGTAATCCACTTGATCAAGATGCGTTCCCAACTCACGAATCCCCACTCTGGTTCATGCTTGCAGTCCAGACTCGATGAAATCTCTTGTACTTGCTCCCACCTGTCAATTCCCTGGCCGGGCCCCATCACGTTTCGGGCTTTCAATCACCAGAACAGCAGGTGTCAACTTTCCCCATGATGAGACATTAAGAACCCTGGGCTCCTGAGAACAACTCGACCAAGCTCTGCGAGAAAGAAGCAGGAATCTGATTCGGCATTCTTAGGTCTCACAGATATCGAGCAAGAACTGCCACATGGAAATGGTAAATATGGCGAGGCCCCAGAGTTCGAATCGCTGCATGCTGATTGCGGGGTATCCTGCATCTGACTGAAGCCATCTACACCCGTATGACTCGGAGCAGAACCTCCACCCAGACGAGACCGAGTGACCAGTGACTATCTGGCTCTAGCCCACTAACCCGCTGTTAACGGGCGAATGACCTCATGACGGGTTGGAAAACGGAAGCGCGAGGTTGGACATGTCAACAAGCGGATGCATTTGCCACGTTCGGCGTTTTGGGCGGCAGTGGCTGCATTGCGATTTGTCACTGTACAAATGGGAGAGCCAGTGCCGGCGGCAAGCGTGTGAGGTGGAGCGGGGTCGAACGGGCCGGCACGGCAATTGAGCCACCATACAGTCATACAGGGCGAGCCGTGCGGCATCCGCATCCGCTTTCACCCCAGCTGTTGGCGCCCACCCGCTGCCCCGCCAACCGCCCCAGGTTCCTGGTCAGCCGTCACCCAATGCTACCTCGCCCACCCACCACATGTGAGCCCAGTGCCACACGCTGTTAGGAAGACGTATCCCAGCTGCCCATCTTGAATACTTTCCTCATCAACTCCACCACTTCCCATCTCACCACCAACATGCTTCGCCTGGCCACTGTCGCACGGCGCACCGCCCTCTCCTCTTCTTATGCTCGCAGTGAGTACAGATTAAGCACCAGGCCCAGGACCTCGAGGCAAGCCATCGTGCGGAAAGGATTCGCCTCCAATCTGCGCCCCGAGCACACGCGCATGATGTGCGACCAGTGCAGCAAAGGCAGATGCAGCCAGACCTAGGAGAGACTTGGCAGAGCTGTTACCACAAGTGCTGCATCCTCTACAGCGAGTCTCGCTGTCTGGGTCATGACGCTGGCTTTGAAGGAAGCAGGCAGCTCCGCTCACTTTCCCTTCCACCCAGCCGCTAGTGCAAGTGCAACAATGAGCTCACACTAGACTTCCACGCGTCGGCCGCTGTGGCCGCGCTGGAGAAGTTCAAGATGCCTGCCATGTCGCCGACCATGACCGAGGGCGGCATCGCAGCTTGGAAGAAACAGGAGGGCGAGGCGTTCTCCGCCGGCGACGTGCTCCTCGAGATCGAGACGGACAAGGCGACAATCGACGTCGAGGCGCAGGATGACGGTGTGCTCGCCAAGATTGTCGTAGGTCGCGAACTACACACCAGGCTTAGGACACCACTGACAAGTGCAGAAGCCGGACGGCTCGAAGGGCATCCCTGTGGGCAGCACGATCGCCATCGTCGCCGAGGAGGGTGACGACCTCTCTGGAGCGGACGCGCTGGCGAGCCAGGCCGACGAAGCTGCACCTCCCATTCCGCGCGAGGACGACGCACCGGCACCTCCTCAGGCCGAGGCGCCCAAGCAGGCTGAGGCTCCCAAGGAGGCCCCCAAGAAGGTCGAGGCGCCCGCCGCCAAGGCCTCCTCTGGCGGCGACAAGCCCTCTTTCTTCGCCACTCCCATCGCCCGCAAGCTTGCGCTCGAGAATGGTGTTCCTCTTGGCCAGATCAAGGGCTCGGGCCCTGGTGGCCTCATCCAGAGGGTGAGTCACCCCGCCAGCACCTCACCAGGTCCCCTCTCTGATGCCTCCCTCCTTGCACAAAGCTGACAGCAGTCTGACGTTGAGGCCTACAAGGGCTCCGCTGCCTCTTCTGCTGCTCATGCGGCCGCTGGTGCCGCCGCTGCTCCCGAGTTCGAGGACGTGGCCGTCACTAACATGCGGAGGGTTATCGGCTCCCGTCTTACCGAGAGCAAGCAGCAGGTGCCCCATTATTACGTCACTGTCGAGGTTAACATGGACCGCTTGCTCAAGCTCCGCCAGGTGTTCAACAAAGCCAGCGAGGGCAAGTCCAAGCTCTCGGTCAACGACTTCATCGTTAAGGCTTCGGCCCTTGCGCTCGGTGACGTGCCTGAGGCCAACTCGTCGTGGTTGGGAGACAAGATCCGAACGTGAGTCGCCCCCGAGCGTCTGCACAGTCCTACCCCATCGTCTTGCGAAACTACACATGCTGATGCTGCCAGCTACAAGAAGGCGGACATCTCGGTCGCCGTGGCCACGCCCACTGGTCTGATCACCCCCATCGTCAAGGACGCGGGGTCCAAGGGCCTTGCCACCATCAGCGCGGAGACCAAGGCGCTCGCGACCAAGGCCCGCGACGGCAAGCTCAAGCCCGAAGAGTACCAGGGCGGTTCGTTCACCATCTCCAACCTTGGCATGTACGGCGTGAGCCACTTCACAGCCATCATCAACTCCCCGCAGTCGTGCATCCTTGCCATCGGCGGAACGACGCAGAAGCTGGTGCCCGCGCCTGAGGAGGAGAAGGGGTTCAAGGTTGTCAACGTCATGAACGTCACGCTTTCCAGCGACCACCGCACTGTCGACGGCGCGGTGGCGGCTCGCTGGCTCGGCGCATTCAAGGGATACATGGAGCAGCCGTTGACGTTCATGCTCTAGGCGGGAGTGTTAGATTCATCAGGAGATGCAGGTATTATGATTTGGCGGCGGGGCACGAGAAGGGCGGTGGGGTCGTGGCGTGGTGTCATGTGGGGCGACTGACTGCTGATACTCACGATGGGGCGAGACACCGCCGCACACCGATCCCATCGCACACAAAGCGACTGGTGCCAACTGGCTGAGAAAGCTGTGCCGATGACAGGGTTGCGACACTCTGGATACTTGAGGCCGGCCGTCCACGGCCGTCCATTCTGATAACAGAGCATTGATGGCAGCATGATTTTGATGCTCCATTGTCTTTGTTGCCGACCTCAGTCCACAATGTACTGCGCAAGGATAAAAGTCTGTACGTATCATGCCCAGCTCGAGCCCACTGTTCATTACAATACCTGCCTACTCTGCTCTATAACCTCTCAATCTACCGGCCGCTCTATACAGTATCATGTCTCCCGTCTCCGGCATCCTCCTCGACACCTTTATCGAAGTAGCCGACACCCACCTCCCCCATCCGCTACCCATCTGCGAAGAGTTCCACAAACTCAAACCACTTCACGACCTCTCGCGGAAAACAGTTCGTGCCATCTTCGCGGCGCTCGAGCACAGCTGGCGCGAGGTCATGGGGACCCACTCTCCTTCGCCCGTGTTCGTTTCGTTTCTTTTCAAGTCCCCGACGAGTGCGGACGAGGCGTTGGGGGTGTACCTCAAGGCGTTGTTGGAGGTGGAGACGGCACTGGCTGCGAGGAGAAGCGTGGAGGGCCTAATCGAGGAGGTGGAGAGGGGTTTGGCGGAGGACAACATGAAGACGGAGTTGGGATACCTGGAGCCGATGGAGTATCAACCGGAGATCGAGAGATGTGACGAGCCTCAGGTCTACCAGCAGTACGAGACGACCGAAGATTGGCTTAAGAAGGAAGACACCACAGCTGAGCCTTCTAGGACTGGTCAGCCAGATGACGACTTTAGGCTGCCCAAGACCTTCATCAGCACTGCTACGATGATGCCTATGAAGAAAACAGAGACCATCGATGAGGCAGACCGACTGAGGAGGCTCGGCAGGATGTTCGCTGGTCTCAAGAAGGGTGTATGCTTGTAGGGAGTCGATGAGGACAATAGACTTTTACTGTCTCTAGATGAACATAATTTCGTTCAACAACGCAGTTCGACTCTGATCTGAATGAGTGTGGGCTTGTTCTCAGTGGCAGATGTCCGTGCATGGTTGCCGTAAGAGCTACGGTCTGCAGATCCAACCAGCACTTGCAGGTATCATCACCGAGGACGATTCTCTCGTGGGTACAGTGCCATCAGCCAGTACGAGCACCCAAAAAGAAACCCAGAACTAACGACGGTCGCAGTTGGACTCCCGTCGCAGCATCACAGACTGACACTGACAATGGACACGCAGCCACATCAAAACCTGGCAATCTACCGGACCATGGATGGCCGCGCACATCAATATGTACAAAACTACCGAAACGTGCTTGGCGTACCGGAAAATTGTGATGCTTCCGAGAACCGCGTTGCGAGATATCATCACGTTTATGCAGTACTGAATTCACCAACAATGAACACTTGACTTCACTTCCACTGAGCACATCCACCCAGACACCTCGCACCACTGTTCCTGTGGCAGACAGCTCTCGCCAGAAGTCCTCGCCTCCCTCATCTCGACAATGGCGCGTATAAGTATCCTCCTCTTCGTCTCGTTTCTCTCCACCAACTCCCACCACCTCACTTCCCAACTTCCACTCAACCTCCTCTGCCTTGCGTCTACACCACAGCCTGCCAACCATCCGAACAATTATGACCCGCATCTTCCCCACGGTTGGCCGCACGACCCACAACTCCAAGCCGTACTCTGCCGCCAGTTGCGAATCGGACAGCGAGGAGAGCATCAATACCTCCAGCACTACCGTCAGCAGGGTTAGCATGAGCAGCACCATCACCGGCATCACAGCCATTGTTACGCCTACTCCCAGTGTGTCTCCGGCCCCCCTCAATGGCGAGGACGTGTTCCTGAAGCCTGCGCCACGCTACATGGCCGGCCCCATCCGCCGCCACCGCAACCTTTTTTGTCCTACTCCTTTTATTCGTTCTACCAGCTCTGCGACGGACACCCTGGCCGACCTCGAGGCTACCCAGGCTGCGAGACTCCTCCTTCTTCTTCGCCACCCCCACTCGGAGCGCATCACGCCCGCCGATTTCATAGCCTCGGTTAACCGCCACCTCACTGCTCGCGGCATTGATTTCCAGGCAGAGGAGTTCCCCCGTCTGCTCCCGCTCGCTTTCCTTCCGCGCCGTATTGTCCGCCACATCCTCCGCTCGGTACATGACGCGTGGTCGGCCGCGGACCCTACTCCCAAGGCGTGCAAGAAGCGCTGCCGCTGTATGAACCAGATCCTGGAGCGCATACCTAATGGCGAGACGGCTGAGAATATCCTCCGCGCCAATATGGAGGATATTGTGTGCTGGCTCAAGTACCAGAAGAGCGACATCAAGAGAAAGTAACAACAAGAGGGAGAAGGGACATATCAGTAAAGGAGGACAGTATTGTAGATAGCTCGATGGAAATAGTTAGCTTAGACTGTCATTGAGAAGGGGCTGTTCATAACAGGGCTGGATGATTCCATTCAGCATCAGCATGGCCTCTGGGAGGTGTCCTGCTATGGTAAGTGAATGCGTCGTTACGCTGTGTGATCAAGTCACCTATGAACCAATATTATGGGCCAATATTGCCACCGTAGATTTGTGTTCGTGTCTGGAAACAAGTCGTGCGACCCAAGAAACGGGCACATTCGTCAGCCTCCTTAACGCCGCTGCTGTGTGAGATCAAAGTCACTCTCAAGTCCTAGCCCTTCTCACTAAATACCGCCTCGGAAATGGCGCAGTGCCGCTACGAGCTGTGCTCGCACTGACGCCCTCATACTGCATCTCCAGTATGCCGGACCGCAATAGTATGTACCCGAATGCCACTCCGCCTATGACTGACTTGTGGGTGCACATGTGCGGTAAGTGGTGAGTGAAGTGTGGTTTGCATTTTGCATGGAGCGTGGGCTCTGGGGTGAGAGATGAGGAAGTGGCGGAATCTGTTTTGTGGATTGTGCTGTGGCATTAACAAGCTTCATGTTGGGAAACTGGGAATTGTCACAAAGTGAGCACACACCAACATCCCACTCTCCCATCTCGCTCCGATGCATCCCACACCGTACACCCCACGCCGTACATCCCACGCCGTGAATCCCACGCCGTGAATTCCACGCGGTGCATCCCACGCTTTCTCCAGACCCTCACTTCCTCCTCTTCTGGTCCCAATATAAACAATGAGCGTTTCCATCGCCTCTCACGACCAGGATTCATCAGCTCTTACCCAGCAACCTAATCTGCTTCCCCACAACTTTCATTACCAACTCGACTCTCCCAATAACAATATCCGAGGAGCCTGTACAATGGCACGGGATGACTCCCGACCGCCAACTCGAGTTCGAGAAGGAAATCAACGCCAACCTCCTCGCTTGGGGGGTCAGTAGCACGTACAACGACCTCCAGAAGGACCTTAACTTATATGACCGGGAGGCCCAAGGTATCATCATCGCCTGCGTGCACAACGCCGCCTGTGCCGTCGACCTCTACCCCGTCTATGATGAGGTGTGTCTCTGCGAGTTTTGCAAGAGCCGGAAGCACCTCAATACCCTGGTCAAGTCGTGGGCGGAAGAGGTGGCACGCTCTACAGCTGAGGAGGAGCGGAAGCGATCAAAGAAGGCCAAAGGTGTACATACTCACTCACCAGCTAGCGCTCACTCCAGCCCGTCCCGAATGGAAACCGCCTTTAGTTTGGAAGCAAAGGATATGGGCAAGATAGACTAGGTGGTACCTACATGCTTCTTTGATGAGTGTGGTGCTAACTCAAACAGGGGAACGCGACCAACTCGGACCCTTCTCATCGTCACTCCCTGCCAGACAATACCAGTCAAGGCTATAATACCGTGCTTCTCCTCTCTCCCCCTCTCTCCCTCTCTCCCCTCTCTCCCTCTCTCCCCTCTCTCCCCCTCTCTCCCCTCTCTCCCCTCTCTCCCTCTCTCCCCTCTCTCTCCCTCTCTCCCCTCTCTCCCCTCTCTCCCCTCTCTCCCCTCTCTCCCCTCTCTCCCCCTCTCTCTCCCCTCTCTCCCTCTCTCCCCTCTCTCCCCTCTCTCCCCTCTCTCCCCTCTCTCCCTCTCTCCCCTCTCTCCCTCTCTCCCTCTCTCCCCCTCTCTCCCTCTCTCTCCCTCTCTCCCCTCTCTCCCCCTCTCTCCCTCTCTCCCCCTCTCTCCCTCTCTCCCCTCTCTCCCCTCTCTCCCCTCTCTCCCCTCTCTCCCCCTCTCCCCTCTCTCCCCCTCTCCCCACCTCTGTCTACACCAACACGGCCCATTCTAACCAATGACCTCCCCAGCCCGCCTCATGCGCTGCCTCTTCGACGAGGAGCTAGACGCCCGCTACCTCATCCTCTTCGACACGCCTCGGCACGAGTTCCAACCGCTCCTCAAGATCCTCGACCACGACGCACGGCGTCAGATCCAGACGCGGACCCACAGCATCGAAGATTCGGTACCCAAACAGTGCACGACGCGCAAGTGTACCACGCGTTGCACGCACACACGTATCATCACTTGACGGGTGGAAGTACACAAGGCTAGAGGATATAACTCAGATTAGGTATATCAGAGATGTATTAAACCCGAGACGGCTGACAGGTGCGCTCAATCTTCTGATGGTGGGCGAGCTGAAGATAACTGAGCAGAAGTACAGATTTTTGTGAGTGGTTTTGGGGCAGCGTTAGGTAGTCAATAACAATCAAAGTACACAACTTCATCACTATACGAATTCCTCGGACCAGCTGGTCTGGACTGGATCAACAACTCGCTGAGACAAGTGGTTTCCACACTCCACCCTAAAAGCGGATAACCCGCCCCTCCCCCCTTTCTTTCTCTTCACCGACACACCATGTCTGCCACCAGATTTGCCGAGGTACTTGAAACCCAGTGCCGCATCCAGTTCTCCAACTCCTCTCCCCTCCGCCAGGTTGAAATTTGCAGCAAGCCTTTTGACCACCTCGACCGCATCTCCCAAGGACTGGTGCTTACGTGCCTCCACAACGCCATGATCCAAGTTGGAAGAGAGGTCGTGTTAGACGCCCGGTGTGCGTGTTACCACTGCGGCCTGGTTGGGCGCATGCGCCGCTGGAACGAGGAGGTTGGGGTTGAGTTAGAGAGGGACGGATTTATTTGAGGAGGCTGTTTGTAGATTATTTTGGTTCGTAAATATCATGACATAAACTCGGGAAACCACCGTACCGTTGGTGTTGTTATGGGTGATGCGGTGAATGGGCCGACTTGGTCGAGTTCGACTTGATGAAACCACAACTGTGATAGAGCGGACTAATCAAGCAAGGTAACTGACGGGGAGCTGACAATCATATTCTGGGGCTCGGAAAGGACATGCCAGTAGTTTCAATCGAGGAGTGGCGCTAGTCACATGGTCTGTTGTGAGATTGAGGACAAGGGAAAACGAATTCGGTTTGCGTTGGCACAGCTTCCATGAGCGTCCCGATCGGTCTGCACTGACTGTCTGGGATGAGCACCTGTCAGTGATACAGTACTAGCCCAACTGTGCTGTAGAACACAGCTCCAAGACGGTGGAACAGCAGCGAGGACCTTTTCAGATGCGTTGGGAACCGTGGGGAATTGATCCTGGGAATGGCGCCCAGAACAATGGCCAACTGCACCACGCAATAGCCACCATGCCGAGTTTCGGCTCTATAATCTACACCAGATAGACCTTTCAGCGTTTCCTTACGATTACCAGCGCTTGATCAGTATTCCTTGGAAACTGACACGCGATAACAGGGGTGGTTGCATCCAGGGCAGAGGGGGCCGGTTCGTCGGTCGTTCGCTGTGTCCCCTCCGTTTCTGCTGAGGCAGGCGTTTCAGTTACACATTCCGGTACTGACTGTACCTTGAAGAGCTTGCTTTGTGTGGTGACGACAGCGGGTGGCATAAAAACAACCTAGATGGCAAGTCCAGGGATGACACGAGGTTTAGTAGCCAATCCGAGGCAACTAATGAAGTGCTGCAACTTGAACCAGCAAATCTGATGTAAACCTAGCGGAGAATGGGCCTGCAGCACCATCACGTTAATGACGGCAGCAAGGTGAACCAAGGTGAACAGGCAGGTGGATGAGGCCATCAGGGCTTGAACGAAGTGGAAAAGCAGACGCCTATCCAGTGCTAGTATGTATGCTTGTCAACACTGCGCCGCGTTACAGGTCCACCAATCACAAGAGCGTAGCAGTTGGGGGTTTTGCTGTGTAAGCATGTCCAGCTGACTTGGGTCAATTACATTCCCCTACCTGACCCTTCCTCTGTGCACCGCGCTGTCGGTCACATGATACTGTACCTCTCAGAAACAAGAGCTTGTCTTGAGAGGAGCTTGAGAGCTCGGGTTTGAGAGCTCGAGACCTGTACGCAATCCCAGGTCACCTGGCACAGCCTAGGTGTCTTCTCAGTCACACTTCCTGACCGCAAGTCGCCGACGTGAACTCGAGTAGCTTCTGACATAACCGAGCTGACTCAACTGGCGAGCTGCCTCAACTGGCAAGCATAATACTCTGTTATCACGAGAGAGAATCAGCGACCCCGTACAACTACCGTATACCCACCCACACTCACCAGAGAACATACCATACTAGCTGGCAGCTCACACTCGACACCATGTCCTACGGGGGTTTCAAGGAACGCCTTGAAGCCAACTTGGCGAAGCAGCACCTGAGCCTTGATGCGCTCGGGAACAAGCCATGTTTCAACCAGCTTAGCTCCCGCATGCAGACCCAGATCCGCGATGCGATTGTGGCTGCCCAAGACCCAGCTTGGGACGATAGGCGTCCCGGCACACGAATGTCCCACGTTACCAACGCACTCAAGAAGGGCTGGACGCCATCACACCTCTTGTTCACTGTAGCTGACATGGCCGCACAGGAAGCCGCGATGGAAGCCCATGCTATCGCAGAGAGGATGGGAGTTACTCCCACAACAGTCTACATCGATTTCAAGCAGCGCCTTGAGTTCAATCTGACCAAGCAAGGGCTGAATCTCGACGCGGTCTGCAACAAGCCATGCTTGAATCAACTTGGCTCTCGGATGCAGAGTCAGATCTTCAAAGCGCTCATGGCCTCGCTGGACCCAGCGTGGGACGACGGACTATCCGGCTCCGCCGCGTCTCTTGTCCCAGATGCGCTCAAGAAGGGTTGGACTCCGTCGCACCTCCTGTTCATCATAGTCGACCGCGCCGCAAGAGAGGCCCAGAAGGAGGCACTGAAGGTTGCTGAGAGCCCGGTAGCCGCAACCGCGATGACAGCACCAGTGATGGCGGCACCTGCGACCCCGGCGCCTCCAATGGCATTACCTGCAATGGCGGCACCTGCAATGGCGGCACCTGCAATGGCGGCACCTGCAATGGCGGCACCTGCAATGGCGGCACCTGCAATGGCGGCACCTGCAATGGCGGCACCTGCAATGGCGGCACCTGCAATGGCGGCACCTGCAATGGCGGCACCTGCAATGGCGGCACCTGCGACGGTTGTGCCGACGATGGCCGCAGCCCAAACGACGCCCGCAGTCCTCGCCGCGACGAGACCTCCGGTAGTCACCCAACCTCGTTTAGCAGCGCCGGCTCCTCCTCGGACGTCGCCTGGGTCTCCTATCCGGATGACGGCTCCTATTCTCACGGCGCCCCCTGTCGGGACAGCCGTACGGGCAGCAGCTGGGCCCACGACAGCGCCGGCGCCGGCGCCGGCCATGGCGGGACCAGTGCTCATGCCTGCAATCGCACCGGCCGCCGCTCCTGCTGTCGACGAACATGCCTTGCTCGGTGCTCTCAGACACTCTATTGCGGCTGTTCAGGTTACCGTTGACCGCTTGGCAGCGATGTCTACTCCTTTCCAGAACCAACTTCCGAGGATGAGTTCAATTCACGACGCCGAAAGCGACGCCAACATGCCCATTTTGGAAGCATCTTCCGCTATCGAGGCCCGGTTGCGGGAGGCGTTCAGGGCAGCAAACTGGGCGGCAGCCAAGACAGGGCACGGCTTTGCGATTGGGATGGCGTTGGACGAGATTCAACGGTGTTCTGACCAGCGGCTCGCTTCTTCTCATGCAGAGAGTGCTCGGGAAGCCCAGGAGCGTCTGGCAGCCAGTCTGATCAATGCCGAGCTCCAATCCTGTCAGCGCTTGGAGGCTGCTTTGATCGCCTCGAAGAATGTTGTGGCAGGCCGCGTAGAAGAAGCTGTGCGCCAGGCCGAGGATGCCGCCGAGCACCGTCGTCAGGTTGCGTTGCAGAACGCAGCGGACGAGGCTGCCCGACTGGTGGTGGAAGAGGCTAGAAGGCAGCAGGAGGAGGCGCGCCGGGCCTCACAGCACATGGAACGGCTCATGCAGGAGCGTGAGGATGGTCTAAAAAGGCAGTGCTGACTCTAGAATTGGCGGCTGCCGAATGGGAGCGCGAGGAGGCCGTGAGGCAAGCACGGAGCGAAGCAGATCAGCTCTTGGCAATCGCCTTGGATGAGGCGTCGGCGGCAGCAGATGCGAAGGTGCAGGAAGCGCTTGAAGCGACTGCGGCGGCTGACGACCGCCTTTTGGAGGAGGCTGCGAAAGCTAGAATGGCAGAACGCCGGCACGAAGAAAAGGTCGCGATGCTGAATCTCCAGCACAAGGATAGGCTCATGTTGCTGCAAAATTCCGCTACCAGTCTAATGAGCCTCAAGATGGAGTGGAGGTCGTACAAGAAGTCTGTCCAGCGGATGGAAGACGATTTCGCTCAACAGAAGGAGAACTGGAAGGTCACTCTTCAGAGAGAGGCAGAGAAGCTGGAGGCAGCAGACACCAAGCACCGCCAATGTGTCCAGGAGCTCGAGGCCACGCACCGCCAAAGGCTGGAGGAGGTGGAGGCTGCGGCGAGGGAGGAGGTAGGGGCCAACCTCTGTGTCATCTGCCTCGACGTAACGGCCGACCAGATGCCTTTCCAGTGCCAGCACATCATCATGTGCCTCGGTACGTCCCGGGTCTGGCTAGACTCACAACAGGTTGTGCTGAACGCATCGTTACCGAGTCGCAGCAATGTCCGTTCTGCCTCCACAGGGAGCAGCGAGCGTAAGCGAGCTTGCCAATGGAGCTGACCTCAGGAGACCGCATTGGCGCGTGTTCCTTGCAGCGTGAACAGTTCCACAAAGTGAATGAGAGCATGAACAGCCACCCCGCAAAGCTGTGCCCTAAAGCCGCGGACCGGCCGGTACAGTATCCTAGACCGGTGTACAGTAAATCCGATAGGGTATCTCCACGACGCCTCCGCTGATAGCACGCACGACGCGTTCATTCCTGACTGTTAATTGTATGCGGCACAAGGGAAACAGCAAGCCGTGCGAAGCGCATATACTGTACAGTATTGCCGGGCACGACAAGAGGAGGCTGAGACATCGCTTCGGGAAGGGGCCGTGTATGTACAAATAGTTTGTGAAGTATCTTTGTTGTTGTGTGGTATGAATCTTGTTGTACGGTATAGCACCATGGGTTACTTGGGAGGCTGCACTGCCACAGATAGCGCCGACGACGTAATTGGTGTGTACCTGCTTGGGAGCCTTGTTATCTTTATTCTGAACACTGCAGCCGTGCCGCAAAGCTGCGTACACTGCACGACTATGTGGTCGTCACCCCTGCACCAACTTGTCCCGGTGTGAAGCTTCCCATAATGCTCAGAGAAGACAGTGCCTTCCGAATCGGGAAGATAGGACTCTCTGACAGTTCGTGCCGAATGCTGTTGTAGCCTTTCCCGAGTATGCACTCGTCTTCAGATCGGCAGTGCGGTCTCTGCAACAGTAGAAGGCTTGCCTCCAGCAGTTAACGGGCCTATGCTACCGCCAAACGGAGAGGCTACGTGAAAGCTCGAGGAGGGTCATCTCGACGACAGATCGAAAACCATCCTGTTCTCCCTCAGTGACAATGGATGTGCTGTGCCTATCAGTACCAAGACGCTTTAGCTCAGTGGGAGAGCGAGCGAGTGAAGCGCACTGTGCTCAGTTCGTTCGGTCGTGTGTTCAATCCACACAAGCGTCAGTACATCTTGACAGGAGCCTGTCTTTTGGCCGCGATTTCGGGCTTGGTTAGCCAATCAATCTTCACAATGGCATTGCTGCTTCTGTATCAAATGCCTTAGTGCAGCGTTCCGTATGCGCCATTTTGTCGGGCCAAAGTCGGCGCGTTTAAGGCTGCACCTCGTGATACCTGGCGTCCTCTGCCACGCTCAGGCTGCGCGTGTCGCGGCGATGGGCCTCATACTTGGACCAGTAGGGCACACACTTGTCGGCGCACCAATACCACCCGCTCTTGCAGGTGGGGGGGCGGGGGACGGCAGATCGGCCCGTCGTCGGACCAATAGAGGACCTCGTCGTCGGGGCAGGTTGTGCGCGCGACGACGGGGGCAGGCGCCACGGAGGTGCAGGCGAGGAGGGAGAGGGCGAGAGAGAGGGCGAGGCTTGGGGCGAGCATGCTGGGAGGCTCGAGAGGGCTAGAGGGGAGGAGGGATGAGGGATGAGGGAGGAGAGCGTGAAGGAGACAGACGTGAGGACGCGATATAAGTGCTTTGGATGTGCATGGCTTCGGTTCTGGGTTGGTGGAGGATACTCGGTACGGCGCGTGTGCGATGCATGCTTACAAACTTGGTCAGTCAGCATGGTCAAGTGGGCGTTAGTGATGGGGTGTTAATAGAAGTTGTTGGGATGCTGCGTGATCTCCGACTTGTGCCCCGCTGTGCTGAACAGTGTTGCCACAGTGCTCCCATTCCTATCTATGGTGCCCACTACACTGGTATGTCCACTAAGAATGGCCGACCTGTGCAGAGGAGCGTGTTTAAGAAGTACTACTGTCGGACGCGCTGAGCGTCCACTCTTGCCACAGGCCATGGCTCTTGTCAGACAGTGTCAGATCTTATCTGCAACACCAACCTCACTCTGGACGCAAGTCAAAAAAGCATATGCAATCCCGTTACCTCACTCTTACGGGGCCCAGCACGATGACTGACCGGGGACGGGAGATCCAAGAGCGCGGTAGAGAATGGCAGGTTTCCTGTATATTGCTGGACGCCGAGAGTGGCAGGATTCCAGTGCATCCAATGCGATAGCCGAAACTCTGATGCCATTCCGATCCCGCTGTCCTGATCCCGGGACTTTGACGCTCGGAATGCAATCCTTCCGATGGATCGCTGGCTTTGGTTGCATGCTTTCCGCTACTCGATCTTATCCGCTGGGACCTACTTCTGATATCCAAATTCACTTCAGTGTGGTACGTCATGGAGCGCGCCTTTCAACGCCCCATGGTTTGCCCTCTTCCTCACGGAGGTAGACGAAGCGGTCGTGGAGGCGGCTAGGCTGGCCAGCCCAGAACTCGACCTCACTACTAATCAGCTTTGTTTGTATGGCCGCACTCACGTAGGGACGACACGGAACCCACCCCAACCCGGAGGACAGGGAACATCCATGTCGGCGAACCGAGCCTCTGCCTCTCGTACCGCAGCCTCGAGCTCGTCCTCGCCCACTACCGAGCTCTGGGCACTTGCCCATGCTCCCACTCGGCTTCCCCTAGGCCGTGTTGCAAAGTACTCCTCACTCTCCTCCCTTGAGAGCCGTTCCACGGTTCCCACAACGCGAATCTGGCGCGCAACCTCACGCCAGTGCCAGGCCAGCGCCGCGTGTGGGTTTGCTGTCATCTCTGTGCTCTTGCGGGAGGCGTAGTTGGTGAAGAAGAGGAAACCGCGGTCGTCGACCTCCTTGAGGAGGACAGCGCGCGCGCTCGGCACTCCCGAGGGCGTGGCTGTGCAGAGAGTCATGGCCTCGGGCTCGTAGACGACGGCGACTGCGTCATCCAGCCATTTGCGGAAGAGCTCGAGCGGGTTCATAGGGAGGCTGTCACGGGTAAGCCGCTCTGCATGGTACTGGTGGTGGGATGTGAACTTGACACCCTTTGGAGTGGGCTCTGGGTGTTCCACAAAGGTGTTGACATCAAGGGCCGAGGTGAGGTTGCGGGTGAGGAGTGGGAGGGCGAGAGACGGGCTACGTGCCGTAATGAATGGCAGGTTGGGTACGTGGCAGAGACGTGATCTTGTCTGCGGGAACATGATGAGTAGGCAGGTACCGAGGGGATGAATCGTATGGTGGGTGGGATGCAGCAAGAGGTTGGAGGAGGTGGGCAGAGAGATTGTGAGAATGACGAGTGGGCAGGCACCGTTTGATCCAACACTCTGGCATCGGTCGACGATATTGAAATTCCAATTGTTTGGGTCAAGTGCGTATTCAGGGCCATTGCGATTGTTTTGTTCATCATCAAGCCATCTCACGAGTAATACCATCTACATGTGGGCCGGACAAGGGCCCGAGGGTTCGACTTGGTTAACGGCATACCGGGGAGGAAACAGACTCCTGGGCGAGACCAGCCGGCACGGCGCAGACAGACTGCAGTGGCTTGGTGCCCAGTCATGTCAGCTTGCCTATCTTGGGCCTCGGGTCCATTTCCCTTGCCGCAGCAAAAATACTCCCCGCCCCTCGAGGCTAGACGTAAACGGCACGGCCCTTTGCCAAACCCCTGAACTCGTAACAAGCTGCGCTGCTCAAGCTCGAAAAGAAATCAGCCGGGCTCTGCTTTTCTTCCCTGCGGCATGGCTACGACGTTGGTCACCTCAAGGTCTCCCAAGGCCAGGGACATGCCTCATCATGTGGGGAGAATGCCACGGTACCCACAAGACGTTGGCGTCTTTTGCTGCCAGCGGTGCCGTACCGTTTCCAAGAGGTTGCCGTCAGTTTTCGCCCAGCGTTTACTAGGCTGCGTTGGCCATTTGGCCCCAGTCGACAAAGCTATCCTTTGCCACGCTCCAACCTTGCCAAAGGGCCCACCCTCAATCACGGTGCAAGTCAGCCAGAGTGCGCCGAGTGAATGTGATACCAGACTTGACCAGCCATGCCGTGTCAGGACAAGGGCTGTCCCCCACCCACGCCTAGTGTCCCTGCTCCGATCAACCAAGTCGTCTTCTGTCATGCAAACAACCCCAGACCAGAATGTAACGCTCCCTCCTAACTCTTCATCTTTGCAACACTTCCCATTACTCTTACTCCCCCTCCTCCTCATTAACAATCGTGCCGTTGATCGTTACACATCCGACACGCCGGCCTAATGCGCGCACGCCAATTGTGGTGCGCGGTTGTCGGCTGTCCGGACAAGCAGAAGCGGCAGAGCTTCACACCGGACGGCCAAGAGTTGCCTGAATGGCTATCATGGTCGCAGGTGAGACAAGAGAATGGCATACAACTTGGGTACATGCTGATGGGTAGTTTGTGACAGTCCAGGACGGGCAGCCGGTGACGACAGGAATCGTTGTGAATCTGCCTTTGGCTTGTGAGTTGTTTGAAAAGAAAAATCACTCGCGACCGTGCTGACGAACAAGACTATGGACCCAGTATCCCACTTGGTCAAGGATGGTCTTACGGCGGCTCAGTGTCACCGACGGCTACAGCAGATGAAAGCACCGAGCCAACGGCCTCCGGGTCTGCAAGCGCAACATCTGGACCCAGACCTTCGGTCCCAGGTTCGTCAGGGTCTCTGACGTCGTCCAGCTCGCCGTCATCACCGCCCACAGCTGCATCCACTTCCCCAGCATCTCCAACGTCTCCGACATCTTCACCACTATCATCCTCACCCCTATCATCTTCGCCACCATCATCTACACCCCTATCATCTACACCCCTATCTTCTGCACCCCTATCATCTGAACCACTACCATTTTCCTCATCCCCATCCCTATCAACAACAAGACCAACATCATCGTCACAACCCTCTTCCTTAAGCCTATCCGCTTCAACACCCCCACCACTCATCTTGGGAACAAACAGCCATACGGTCTCCAGTCGGGCATCCTCATCAACCTCGTCCCCCACGGCGGTTGCAGCAGCAAGTACAGGAGTAAGCCTGGGGAGCAACCTCGCCGTCATCCTTCCCTCCATTCTCGTTCCCTTCGCCGTCCTTGCCGCCATCCTCCTCCTCGTGTTCTGCCTGCGCAGGAAGCGCAAAGAGCGTCAAGAGAAGCGTACCGCAGCGTACCGCGAATACCACAGATCAGCACCAGAATGGGAGCCAGTGCCGACAACCAACCTACCAGAAAAGCCCGTGGGACCCAGTGGCAGTGGAGGGACGGCAGCCGGGGTCGGGCTTGGCATGGGCGCAGGGGTTGCTGCAGTTCACGGTGCCGAGGTCCTGGCGGCCGGTGGGCGGGCATCGGACGATGCCAGCAGTCTGTCGTCGTTTGGTGATGAGCGTTCGTCACTCCTGAACCGAGGAAGCGCCCGCGGGAGCGTTCGGGCAAGTGGAAATTCAATGGCTGCAAGTCGTGATGGCAGCTACGCTGAGAGCTCGAGCGGCCTCGCAGGCGTCGGCACGGCTATGGGTACCGCTGCTGTCGCTGTGGGCGGTATGGGTATCCTGCGTTCGTTGGGTCTAGGCAAGCGGCCTAGAGTCGAAAGCCGCACGAACGTCGACGAGCAGGAGCAGGACGAGGCTACACGCAAAGTCAGTGCCAACACGATGGAGCGAATGATTGGCCTCGTCCGCCCCAGCCGCGCTAGCAAGCGGTCCAGTGCAACGAGCAGAGGCCCCTCCGGAAGTGAAGGCACACACAACACGTCCGTCGACCCGAAGCGCTCCTCAGGCGGTACAAGCACGGGTGCATACGTCCCTGTCCCCGACGACGAGCTGTTCTACGCGCCACGCCCGATCATGAACCGTTCAGCCGACAGCGAAGAGGTGTACTACAGTGCCCCGAGTAGGAACTCGGCCGAAGAGCACGACCCTGGGACTGTAGGGACGGCAGGCTCAAACTCGTCCAGGTCCTCTGGTGGTCACTCGGCACGCTCAAAAGACAGTAAAAGCAGTAGCAGCAAGAGCTCGCGGGGGTTCCGCGGCGCGGGCGGGCGCGTTCACTCGACAATCCAGGAAGAGGGTGCTCTGGGTGGCCCTCCCACTGCAGCGGTTGCTGGCGGCGACCTAGGCTTGCCAGACACACCCACCTCTGCATCGTTTTCAGTTTACGATTCAGCAGGCTCAGGCTCAGTCTCCAAGGACGGACAGGACCTGAGCGAGTTCGGCACGCGTGGCGGTGGTGGGACCGGTGGCCGGCTGGCTGTTCCGCCTGGTTCTTCCGGAGGACGCTACTCTGAGCGGAACAGCAGCGTCGGCACGTTCGGCACGCCCTTTGAACACGACAGTCACAACCGGGCATCTGCCGAGCTCCTTTCCTCCGGCGGCAGGACCTGGTTGTCCGAGCCAGCGCCAGTTGCTGCCGGAGCAGCAGCCGGTGCGACTGCTGCTGCTGCTGCAACTGTAGCTATCCCTTGGGGTGCTGCTAAGAGGTGGGCAGGCTCAGCCATGCCGTCACCCGACAGCCCCCGGAGCGGCCACGGTGTGGCCTCTACAGACTCTACTGACATCACCCCGCGAGTGTCCCAGGTCCCAGTGGGCCTGGTTCCGATCCAAATGCAGCGCTCTACGGAGCAGCACCCGACTGAGCAGCGCCAGGTTGAGCAGCGCCCACTCACCTCTCCACCCAGCGCATCCCGTGGATTTCGTTCAGGTCACAGAAATTCGGGTTCGCAAGAAATGATGGCGGCGGCGGCCGTCGCACTTGCCGAGTACCAGCGTTCGAGCAGTCACCAGCGCGCTGCGTCCCACCAGTTCCTCGACCGCACGCCGTCCCCAGTCAAGCTCCCACGCAGCGCATCGACGAGTCACGCGCTGCTAGCCCCGATGCCTGGACTCAACCGCTCTGCTCCGGGGCCTATCAAGCGACCGATGCCGCTAGCTGCGACCGCAGCAGTCGGTGGCGACATGATGCTGTCGCCGTTCGGTCCTCCAAAGTCTCAGGGCTCTGGGTCCAACTCGCACCCGTCGACAGGCACAAGTCTGCCGAGTGCGCAAGGCGTCGTCGTGCCCGCGCCGCCAGACGCGACTGTGGCCCAACGATCGACCGAGAGCCTGGCAGAACACCGGCATAGTGGGACGTCGGCGAGCGCCGACGGTTCTAGGGGCAGGTCGCCGCGATCGACCTCGTACGACGACTTTGGTTTGCAGCAGGGCGCCGCTAGTCGAGTACGTACTTCCCACGGAACAAAGTCATGGAAGCTGACCCCAGTCTGAGCCCACCCTTCTGCTCAACTCGCCACCCGTGTCGGCCTCGGAGGACCGGTTTGCGCACCGCAGAGACGGCGAGTCAAGTTCGAGCGGCATTGGCAGTGGCTGGGAGCACGTTGAGATGGTGCAGCGGTTGGGGCAGGAGTGGAACAGCGGGAGCGAGACGTCGCAGCGGTACAGTCGATTCGAGCCTGCACAGGAGGGCGAGCCGAGCCCGTTCGACCGAGTCGAGCCAGTCACGCCTGAGCGGGCGCGGCGCGGCGAGTTTGCATCCCCACGCAAGCTGATACAGCGGCTGTGGCGGTAGTTTGGCTGCGGTGGTTTGGCTGGCGTAGTTTGGCATGTCGGGATTGACGAGGGGTGAGTGTGGTACGGAAATCTGAAAGGACAATACCCGGCCAGCGCCAGGCGACACTGCCAGTCTAGAGCATACACATGCATTATTTGTACACATTCACTAGGAACCCGATGCTATAATGCGGGCGAACAGAGTGGACTATGGTGGGGAATGCGGATTCATCGCGTGTTGAGTACATCGAGGACGGCACGGCTGGCGCCACGCACTGCCTCACGGCGCGCAAACTGCTCCTGTGCACGGCCCTCCGTCCAGTCTGCGAGCTCGGTAGTTGTCGGCAGCGCGTGTGCGTTGGCAGACGGCTGGGATGCTGGGGCAGGGGCTGGAGCCGCACCGTCCTCGGCCTGGGGCGGTGGCGGCAAATACCCCACCGCAGCGGACAAGGGCACAGGCAGCGCGCCGATGAGGTACGCCGACGATAGCGAGATGAGCGCGAGCAGGGTCTGGGCGTCTGGCGTTAGTTGTACAGCTGCAGGAAAGAAGGGTTCCGCCTGATGGGGAAGGAATAAACACTCACACTCAAGCTGTAGTGACGGGAGTGCCTCCACGCCTCCAGCGCCAGTAAACACGCCCTTCTCCAGCACGCTCATCTCGGCGCGCAGCACCTCTGCCCGTTCCAGAAGACGCGAGACATCGCTCAGCGCACGCCGAGCATTATCCGCGTCTGACTCGCCGACGCCTGCGCCCGCTGCGCCGAACGGCACCCATCCCGGTGGCGGGGCAGGCGGCGCCGACAGCGTGCCTGCCCCCGCGGACGCTGCCGCCGAGATGGACGCCCATGGCGTGCCATGCGCTGGGGGGGATTTGATGCCTGGTAAGCTGGAGATGCCGGGAAGGCCTGCTAGAGCGCCGAGGCCGGGTGAGGCGGTGTGCAGCGGGAGAGGTGAGGCGGTGTGTGGTGGAAGAGGGAAGGAGGGGGTGAGGGCGAGGGAAGGAGTGAGGGCGGGATGGGGGGTTAGGCCGGTGGCATTGGCGGGAGTCGCGTTGGCGGGAGTCGCGTTGGCCGGCGTCGCTGTGGCGGTGAAGTTGGCTAGCGGATTGAAGGGGGATGACATTGTGGTTGAGAGATGAAGAGATCAACAGTAGGTAGGAAGATGAGATGGAGACGGATGGGTGGAGGCCATCACGTGACAACATTTGGACTGTGGATGAGGAATTGGTCCAACAACTGCGGTCTTGATCGCTTCCTTGCCAGATCCTCTGCAGCGGTGCGCGGCGGTGCGTTCTAATAGAGCGCCACGATCCTGTCTCGTACGACAGTCCCACTGGCTCCGAGGAGCTGCCAAGGAGCCACGATCGCAAGTGTCGTGGACGTCGTTGCCTGCGCTAGCGCTCGCTGTGCATGCGGGCAGATCACGGCCTCTCCGCCTCTGCCTCGCCGCGTTGCATCCCCCCGGTTTGTCATCACAACCATACCAAAATGTCCGTCCAAGATCTAAGGCTCTCCGTTCTCAACTCCCAGGTTCTCATTCACAGCTCAACACTTGCATCGCATCTCTGTACCGAAATGCCAGATGTACTAATCTCGTCCCCACTCTGGTTGGTCGAGGGGCACCGCCCATAAGGATTCGAACAGCGCCCCCGCCATCGCTCAATCTCTGGCTGGGCGGTGAGGATGAGTGATCCAGCGAGATATATAAACGCGCGTGACTGCGTCGAGAACATCATCAAGCCATCTAGCCTCTCTCACTCGCCTCACCCACCTCACCTGTCTCAGTAACCTCCCAGCACCAACTACAATGCTCGCAGCCCTCTTTACCCTTCTCCCGGCTTTCACGGGTCTGGCCGCCGCTGCCCCTGTCCCAGGCGACCATGACACTTCCTCCGCCGACGACTGGACGCCGTACCCCGACCCAAACCCAACCCCCGCACACCCAGACTACGCCTGGCCCGACCACGACCACAAGGGCGAGGCCTGGGCGCCGTCCTACAAGACCGGCTGTGATGTCTCGACCCTGCACCTCCCGAAATACGCTTACGACAACCACACGGCCGACTGGGATCACGGCGAGCTGATGGTCCCCGAGGACCAGCGCCTGAAGATAGTCACCATCGGGCGTGGTGTGCAGACGTACACCTGCAAGTCAGGCGTGTATGTCAGCACAGGCGCAATGGCCGACCTGTACGACACGTCGTGTATCCTCTCGCGCGCAGACGACTACCAGTCCTTCGCGGCCAACCTGCCGTACTACGCTTATGACGCGGTGCCTTACCCCTGGCCCGAGCACGAGAATCCGTACCGCTACATCAAGCACGAGTTTGTCGAGTATCAGGGCGAGAACGTGCCCAAATGGACGCGTACGGATGGGTATTACATGTACGGCAAGAAGGTG
Organism: Cutaneotrichosporon spelunceum; assembly: GCA_030805415.1. Classification (NCBI taxonomy): domain Eukaryota; kingdom Fungi; phylum Basidiomycota; class Tremellomycetes; order Trichosporonales; family Trichosporonaceae; genus Cutaneotrichosporon; species Cutaneotrichosporon spelunceum. Next base: position 492,188 of record BTCM01000005.1, read on the forward strand.
GGAAGCTACTCCCCCGACGAGAAGAATATCCCCTGGCTTAGGCTCGAGTACCTCCCCATCGAGGCCGGAAACGAGGACCACCTGCTCGCCAAGACTGTGCTCCGCACAGACACTGTTGGCGGTGTCCCCCCGCCGAGCTGCCACGAGGAGGGTAAGGCGATCAGCGTGCCCTATGCCGCCAACTACTACTTCTACGCCTAGACTTGAACGATGATTTGGACTCTGCCCAACCCCACTTTGTCTCTCTTTCGCTCACTCTCTCTCGCTATCTCTTTCTCTACACATGGCCGCGCTAGACCCTACAGCAGAATACACTCCTTTGTACGGCGAATAGATTTCTCTACACATGGCCGCGCTAGACCCTACAGCAGAATACACTCCTTTGTACGGCGAATAGATTTCTCTACACATGGCCCCGCTAGACCGTGCAGTAGAACACACTCCTTTGTACTGTGAATAGATTTCATGAATTATATGCCCAGACGGCTTGGACAGACCTGCCTAATTCAGCTTGGACGCTCTAGTATCGCACGTAGTGTCATACACTGCCTGGCAGCACGCACTTGTCCACCCATCCTCTACACACCAGAGTTTGTCACAGATGCATATCGATACAGTTTGCACAAGTATACTTGGAGACAACAGGACACGATAGATATTACACTTTGGGTGGGATGAGCTCCCCATGCGTTGGGATGCGCTAATTGAATCCGACAGGCAAGTGGGGAATGAGTCAATCTGCGAGGAGACGCGGGAGGAAAATGTCATGGGCGTAGTGATACCCGCTCGATCGTGGAGCGACGTAAATGTTGTTGTTGTTCTGCCTTGGGTGCGGAGTAGTTCATGGATTCAGATAACGATCAGGGCGGTCGCGGTTGGAGCGGTTCAGACGGCGGGGCTGTTCGGACCGCCAGGACGACGGCCGAGGAGGGCTAAAAGCTCGTCTGCGCGCTGCAGACGTTCGCGCGCCCTGTGCTCGTGCACCGCCCGTCCACGCAGGCGCGGCGGGTTCCGCGCATTGGCGAGTTCAAGGGGTTCGTCCGCTTCAGAATCAGAATCAGGAAGGAACAGACGGGCGGGGTTTACTCCCTGGGGCACTAATCCTCAAGCCAGATCAGGCTGCTGTTGAACAGCGGCCGGTCCTCCCCAACGGCGGGCCCCACCCAAGCCGCCAACATCGCGGTTCTCGTCGTTATCCCGGCGCGCGGCGAGCATGCCTCGGAGTATCGCAACTTGCGCCGCCATCTGCACACGTGCAACTCGAAGCTCAAGTCCCTCATCCGCGCCAAGTTGGGGGAGCAAAGGTGGTATCGCAGCCGGGCGAGCCTCGAGCAGTAAAGGCGGTGGAGGAGGCGCTGGCCTAGGTGGGAGGATTGCAGCCATCCTTGCAGCTAAGGCGCGCTGGTATGCCGCACGGGCGACCTCACCATCGTCGGCGGCCGGAAGCCAGGGGTTAGGAGGCGGGGGATCAAGCAGTTGTGGAGGATTTGGACCGTCCCCGTAGTCCAAGGGTCCGGCTAAGCGCGCCATACGGTTCATCAAAAGGTCACCGTGAGCGATGGCCGGGGCCTGGTGCACATACATGCCGTACTCATGGTTGGCAAGCATGCCACCGCCCAAGCCATATATGCCATGATGAAGCGGCGCGGCGAGCCGTAGCTCATGTCGTCGCTGGCGGCGAGCGATTGCCTGTGCAAGTCCAGGGTTCAGAGCCTGGTGGGCGTGGCGATATCCAACAAACACGTCTGCGAGAGCAGGACGGCCACGGTACAGTACCGGGCCCTGCGCCTGCACAGCAGCAGGTGCATCGACATTGAGGTCCGCGTCACTTAACTCGAGCCCGCCCTGCAAGGCAGCCTCTCGGGCCGCATTCACAGCCTCGTCGCGCGCGTTGACAATCTGCAGTCAGCCGGACTCATTCTTCATCTGATCCTCGACGCTGTCTCCCTCAGTCCCCTACACACCGTCATCTCCCCTCTGACACCCCATCGAATACTTGTTACAAGCTTCGGTAAAGCCCAGAGCGACAATGTTCACTTGCGGCTAGACCACTATCGCCACACTCAGGTTCGGTATTCTCGTCGCGACTTGTACTCACCCTGTCCACGTCGGCCTGGCTCTCGTTGCCTGTATCCCAGAGCTGACACTTGCCGGGATTCCTACCATGACGGCCCGCTATGTGTTAGCGTGGTACGTGTACATGTAGTGGCGCGTAGCGTCGCAAACAAAATCGCGAAGATAGCGCCTTGGGAGCCATCAGAGGGTGCTTCCTCCAGCGGTCACCAAGCACATGCCAGAGGCTGCTGAGATTTACAACTCTGGCAACGACCTCGTCCCTTCAAGCCTATACCCCTGGGCACACTCACGGAGTTGGTCAAAATGCGCATAGTCCTCTGGGATAGCCTTCTGGCAGATGTAGCAGCTAACAGTGCGGCAGCTTTGGCACTTTGAGTCAGCAATAGAGATGGGCTCAGCTCACGGTAATCTTGTTACACCCCGACTCTTTGAGGTAGGCCTTGTCGCACTTTGGACAGCGCCGCATGAGCGCGGCACTCATCGCCTCTTCGATCGCATGGCGCTTGTTGAGCTTGAAATCTTCCTCGACCTCCTCGCAGCGCTTTGGGATGTGGTCTGCACGCTTACACTTGCGACACGTCACCTGTTTGCAGTCGGCATTGAAGCATCGGAACAGCTTCTCGTCGGGGTTCTCGATGACCATGGCGAACGGGCAGTGTGGACAGCTCTCGAGGCCGTCGATGGCAGCCATCTCGAGGTCCTTCATTTGGCGCAGACGGTGATAAAGCGACATTGTTTTCTCGCCGCATACATCAGCCAGTACCGCATCGGTGAAGGCCGCGTCGCATTGCGAAACGTCCATGCAAGTGATGTTCTGGAGTTAGCTGCGTGCAGTCAGTTGCTGCTCACAGTCAGCTGCTCGCCCAACTTGTTCTCGGCCAGGGAGGCGACGCATTGACGGCAAAATATGTGACCCTCTGGGCACGCAACCAAGTCCTCCTTCAAGTCAGCTACGTTCCGGTGGCAACACTCACCAGGGACTCCTGGTCGAAGCAGCAGCCGCACTCTCTGCTGCGCCCTTCCGCGACCGCCAATTCGCGACGCTCGACGTGGTCTGCCTCTTGTTTCTCTTTGGCAGCGGTGGCAGCCATCTCCTTCTGCTCCTTCTCTGCAGCGTCCGCTGAGATCTATCAGCGCCGCTGTCGCGTGGTACTCACCCATCAGCTCCTTGAGGAAGGCGTACTCAAGGTGGAATTCATCAGCGGCGTCAGACCCGTTGGCCTGGCTCGCAGAGCTGCTCGGGTCCTCCTCTGGCATCTCGGCACGCGACTTGCCCTTGCGTTGCCTACACCTTTTCAGCTCCTTGTAGGGTTTTTCGCCCACAGTCGCCAGACTGTGGAGGTAGAGGTAGGTCGGAACGAGCTGGAGATTACCATGCAATGCCCAGCTCTGACGGATGCTGCTGTTAGAGAACTGGCGCAATCAAACTCACTAGCCCACGGGGATGGTCGTAAACATGGCCTCGAGGGCTGATTGCGAGTGTTTGAAGTACTCGTAACCTGAACGCGCGGCTGCGCGATATTTGGGGTCCTTGTAGTCGCCCTTTTCCTTCTCTTCCACATCTGCTTTGTCCGCGTCCCCTGAACGTGGGTATCGCTCCATTTCGAGAGCAATGTTGATAACGTGGTCAATGGCGACCTGCCCAGGGGTCGCCACTTGGTCCTTGACCATCTCAACCACGCGCTGGAGGTTGTCGCGCAACCACACAGGGCAGACGTCGGGGATGACGTCGAGAACCACAGGGACCAGATACTCGACGCTGGTGACGATTGTTTCAGATGCGTTGGAGGGTCCAGCGATTGACTGGTCATCTGGACCGTCGACACGCTGCTTGGTTCTGGGGGGAGAGTGTAGCAGCTCAACGCTGCCGCTGGCGGGCCGCTTAGCTGGACGGTGTAAGATGGGCTCTTCATCACCATCCTCGTCGCCACTCGACACCATGATGGGGGAGGGGGGAATAACAGGGCGCAGATGCTCGGGTGCCTCATCCAATACCTGGATGTCCGAGCTGTCAGACTCCGACTCCGAGTCAAGGTCTCTGTTCGCAGGACGGTCGTTGAAGTCTTCCAAGAAGTCGGCAAAGAGGCCATCATCGTCGTCCATGTCCAAATTCAAAAGATCCGCCGCGCCGCCGTCCATGTCGGGGCTCGAGCCTGAAGGAAGAGAGGGGGAGCGGCGAGGGCGGCCATCCCGGCACACGCTAGCACGAGCGCGGGCGGCAGGCTGAGATCAGAGATACGTCGGGGTTAGGGCTTACCATTAGCTCGGAAAACGGGCGTTAGCTGTAGTGTTGCTAAGGTTGGGTGGCAAGTGGGTGGGGCTGGGTCGCGAAGCAGAGCAGCAGCACAAGGGATGCTTGAGTTGACAGTTGGAGGAGACGAAGAGGCTGCGCTGTGTGAAAGGAGAGTGTGGAATTGGAAAAGGCGAAGGTCTGGTTGATAAATCGAGTTGGGGACTAGAGTGGTTGTGGTAGTGGGAGGGAAGGTTGACACACTGCGCTGGATGGGCGCGATGCTCAATAAGGAGATTTGAACGGGCGAAAGGTTGTCAATTGTTGATTTGCACCCAAGCCCGGGCTGTAATGTCGAACATTGTCCCTTGTTTGACCTGTCGTGGGAGTCGAGTCGTCTAGCGGCCCAGCGGTCTAGCGGTCCAGCGGTCCAGCGATCTAGCGGTCTAGCGGTCTAGCCATCTAGCCGTCTAGCTGTCTTCATCGCGTCTAAGGGGTTGCAGAATGAATGTTAGCATAGAGATGATGTGTGGCGTCGATTGCGGAATGCGTCAGTCATCCGGTCATCTGCCCACAAGGTCCAGCCGGAGAACATCACGTGTCGCCACGTGACCTTACCTCATCACGGAAGCAAAGACATTGTGACGCTTGCGCGGACGCGACGACTTCGTCAGTGACCGTCATGATCAACTGCCATCAACAACACCACCTCCTTCTAATACCGCCTTCTTCCTCATCACTCGCTGCCCGTCGTTCAAGACACCTCCACGCGGGCTCCTATTCATCCAACTCCCGGACTCGCTCACCGCAATGTTCCTCACTCGGTGAGCGTGCCCATCGTCCTCCTCCTAACTCCCAGCTCAGAATATGACCGCGGCGTGAACACTTTCTCCCCAGAGGTATGTTCCTCGTTGACTGTGCTGACGTGCAGGGTCGTCTCTACCAGGGTACGCTTGGCCTTTGACCCAGCTGACATCTAGTCGAGTACGCCATGGAGGCCATCAAGGTGAGCTCATCTCCTCAGTTGACCAGCTGACAACAGCTCGGTTCGACGACGGTGGGCATCACAACGCCGCACGGCACGGTGCTCGGTGTGGAGAAACGTGTGCAGTCGCCTCTGCTGGAGAGCTCGTCCATCGAGAAGATCATGGAGATCGACCGCCACATTGGCTGCGCCATGTCTGGCCTCACTGCCGATGCCCGCACCATGGTCGACCACGCGCGTGTGACGAGTCAGATGCATGCGTTCACGTATGACGAGAAGATCGGCGTTGAGAGCTGTACGCAGGCTGTGTGTGACCTTGCGCTCCGCTTCGGCGAGTCGGTCGACGACGATGAGGCCATGATGGTGAGATGTCGCCAGACGCAGCTGACACCAGTCCCGGCCATTCGGCGTTGCTCTGCTCATCGCGGGTGTTGATGCCAAGGGCCCACAACTGTACCACACCGACCCTTCGGGGACGTTTGTGCGCTATGAAGCCAAGGCGATCGGTTCGGGTTCGGATGCCGCCCAGCAGAGCCTGCAGGACACGTATCACAAGGTGAGGTGGGCGAGAGATGCAAGCTGACAGCAGCAAATGACACTCGCTGAGGCGCACACACTCGCGCTCAAGGTCCTCAAGCAGGTTATGGAGGAGAAGCTGGACGAGAGCAACGTTCAGCTGGCGCAGGTGACGCTCGACCGCGGATACGAGATTCTGAGCGAGGCGCAGCTCAAGGAGGCCATCGAGAACCTCCCCGCCGAGCGTCAGCAGTCATAGTGTGCAGAGGTCTATATGCAGGGTGTAGAATGTGACTAGAATGTCGATGCAGCGTGTAGGATGAGGCGAGGGAGGGGACGGGTTGACCAGAGCTGGGTCTACTTCTTAGCGGTCGGACGGAACACCTTGATGCTGGCCCACGGCCAGCCGGCGGCGCGGTCCCAAACACCGCCGACGCCCCTAGCCTTCTCCTCACTGCTCGGCTCGGCCTTGGGATCCGTGAGCTCGAGCATGATGCCCACCTCGACCCTCTCCCCGGCTGTCACCAAGGCGACAGGGCTCCATTCGAGCCACACCCCAACCCACCCGCCGGCGCCCTTACGGCTGGGTTCCCCAAGGGCACGCACGATATCGCGGCCCGTTGTTTCCTGCTTCACTGTGAGGTCAGGTCGGGGGTACCGCATCTCCTTCTCGCCCTCCTTGCGGGGCGAAAGCACGACTTCGGGCTCTGCGAATGCGAGCTGTAATGATGGTGGTGGCGCATACTGTGGTTTGGTTGACGAGGCCCTGGGCGGTTTGGAGGGCGTGTTGAAGATGTCGATACTGTCCAGCCTGAGAGGGGAGGGGATGAAACAAAGAGACAGGCCGAGACTGTAGTAGTTGTGGTACGTCGCGTCGGGGTATGCCTTGTCCTCGTACTCTTGAGGCCCTGGGACGGCGCGCTCTAGCGCGGCAGAGAGTTCGGGGCCTGGAGGGAGGCCGAGGAGCGGGGAGAGGTCGCCGAGAGACAGGGTCATACTTGAGGCTGGCCAGCGGAGGGGACGGGACTGGGGAGCTTGGCAGAAGGTGGTGGATGATGTCGAGAGGGCAAGGTGCTCGGTTCTCGGTCAGTATTGTTGACACGGAAGCATATTTCGCCCAAAGTTGAGATACTCTGCCCAGTGGCTAACGGCGGTCAGGTTAGAGCATGCTCCATCTGGACTGCCTGCAACGTGTAGGAGAAACCAGAAGTGGGCCGCGTTAATTCTGTCGGCACCTTAATCTCAAGGGCGGCGAGATTATGTTACTACGAAGCAACGTCGGTAGCAAACGTCCGGAGCCGGGGTCTCGGATGGTTGTCACTGCCTCACATTCCGACGCCATGGCGACATCTCTCGGCAAACGACAGAGGGTCTGAAGATGAGGATGAAGCATATCGGCTTGCATCCGCGTAAACGCACCGTCGGCTCTATTCCGGGAGCAGTCAAAGCTGCCCACTCCCGAGCGGGTTTGTTGCAGACGGGGGTCGGCGCCGTTCCGAGAGCGCCGAGGTTTGCGATAACAAAGTGGGGGTTGTGGAAGACGAGGGATTCAAGTTTGATTGGGGGGCCTGAGGCGGGCGGGGGAGGCACATGTCAGGGTTTGGCTGCGGCAGTCGGCGGCAAAGGAGGGGCGTGTGGGGAACAGGCCGCGGAGAGGAACGGTGGCATGACGACGCGCCAAACGGCACGAGCAGTCCTTGTTCTCCAAACTCTTCTTGTCAGACTTGGATTCTGTTCTCTCCTCTCTCCAAAACACTCCTCCCACGCCTCGGCCTACACGTTTCAGTAGCTCAGCAACAGCCAGCACTACACGGCACTACTCGCTCGTAAGTCGCGACAGAAATCTTGGCGTCGATCCTGCCTTCCCTTCCCTACCCCGTCGCTCTTCACTCGGTCCCACATCACATGCAGCCAGGTCTGCAGGTCGGACGCTGCGGTCCGATGAGGACGAGCTGCGAGAGTGAAGCCGTTTCTGGCCTGCGTGGCTGCGGCGCGTCTATTTCAATACAGCGGCCCAGTCGACCTGCCATTTCTCCTCTCACCTCTCCTCTCACATCGCTAACCATGGTAGTCTACCTCGACACCTTCCACACCAACGACATGTCTGCCCCCCTCGAAGACGGCACCAACATCGGTGGCGGCCTGGCACACAAGGAATCTGTAAAGCCTCCTGCCAAGGAGCGCACCGGGTCGAGCAGTTCGGATCGCCGCCCCTCGAGCGGCCCATCTTCTCGCAAAAGCAGCTTTGGCGCTGATTCTATCGGCGGTATTGCTGGCGGCATGGGTATGACTGCCATCGGGGATGACAAGGCGCCCAAGGCGGGGAACCGCAGCCGCAGCAACTCGCGTCGCGCCTCGAGCTCGTCGACGAACCCCAGTGGCGCCCCTGTCGTGTACCACACCCGTACCCAGGTACGAGCCTGTCCGTGCACGCACGTTGGCTGACCCCAGGATGAGCTGCACGACTTCCCGCACCCGGAGAAGAAGACGATGACGGACCACCTTCGCAAATACGAGGCCTTGCTCACCCTGTCGGCACCCCGCATGCGCAAGATCGTCAGCGCGTTCGAGGACACCCTCGACAAGGGCCTTGAAAAGTATGGAGAGGTGGTGGTGAGTCACCGTTTGTGGACGCGCTGATGCACAGCCGATGAGTGAGCTTCTGATCGCACGCCGTTACTGACGACAGTCCCCACCTACGTGTTTGGGTGGCCAACCGGGAACGAGAAGGGCGAGTTCCTCGCCGTCGACCTTGGAGGCACCAACCTCCGTGTGTGTCTCGTCACCCTCGAGGGCCACGGCAAGTTCGAGGTCACACAGACAAAGTACCGTCTCACCGAGGAACAGAAGCAGGAAGACGGCGAGAAGCTGCAAGTCTCATGGTCCTGGCGATAGCTGACAGCAGCTTCGACTTCTGCGCCGAGTGCCTCCACTCGTTCATCAGCGACAACCTCGGACGTGACGAGAACGCCGAACACCTCCCACTCGGCTTTACGTTCTCGTACCCGTGCGCGCAGAAGCGCATTGACCACGGCGAGCTGATCCGCTGGACCAAGGGCTTTGGTGCGCCGGGTGTCGAAGGCCACGACGTCGGTGCGCTCTTTGCCAAGTCGCTCAAAAAGTTCAACGTCCGCGCCACTCTCACGGCTCTCATTAACGACACGACCGGAACCCTGATTGCGTCCAACTATGTCGACCGCAACACCCGGATCGCGTGCATCTTTGGTACCGGGTGCAACGCTGCGTACATGGAGACAGCGGGTGACATCCCCAAGATTGCCGACATGGGCCTTCCCGCTGACCAAGACATGGCGATCAATTGCGAATGGGGTGCATTCGACTCGTTTGAGCACCAGCACCTGCGTAAGTTTGCTTGCCTGGTTCAGGATGCCGAACCAGCTGACCACAGCGCGCACCAAGTACGACATCATCATCGATGAGAGCTCCAACAAGGTTGGCGAACAAGCATTCGAGAAGATGATCGCGGGCCTGTACCTCGGCGAGATCTTCCGCCTGATCATCTGCGAACTCATCGACCAAGGAGACCTCTTCCTCGGCCAGAACACGTACAAGCTTGAGAAGGCGTTCGCGTTCGACACTGCCTTCCTCTCTCTCATGGAGAGCGACCCGACTGACGAGCTTCTCATGTCAATCGGCATCTTCAACCACTTCTTTGGTGTCGAGACGACCATTGAGGAGCGCAAGTTCTTCCGTGACCTCGCCAGGCTCATTGGCACCCGCTCGGCACGCCTCTCCGCCTGCGGTATCGCCGCGATAGTGAGCAAGAAGGGATACCTCGAGAACGGGTGCAGCGTCGGCGCCGACGGCTCGCTCTACTCCAAGTACCCCGGTTTCGCGCAGCGGCTCCAGGATGCACTTGTTGACATCTTCGGCGAGGCCGGGAAAAAGATTACGACGCACGCTGCCGAGGACGGCTCGGGCGTCGGCTCGGCCATTATCGCCGCCATGACCGTCAAGCGCAAGGCCGACGGCATCTATGTTGATTACTAGAGGACCAGGATCGTTGTGTAAAGTGTAAATGCATCCAGCGCTTAAGGACGTTGAGTATATCTGGCTGCGTGATTGCTTGTCTGCAACAAGGCGTGAACAATGGATGCATGACAAAAGTTATAATACACGACGGCTAATACTAGCGAGAAGGGGTTCAGCGGATGCGCATGCGACTTGTGCCAGCGGAGGCCGCGTTCTCCGACTTCTTGGATGAACGTGGCTCCCAGATCTTCCAAAACTTGAGGTTCTCGTCGCCAGCTCCGGTGACGACAGTGCAGCCGTCGGGGCTGAGTGCAGAGGCGAGAACACGCGAGTCGTGGGCCGGCACGTCGTAGATCTTCGTGAGGGCGGGATACGACCACACGGTAATGTTGTTGTCGGGGTATCCATGAGTGGAGAGGAGCTCCTTGGCGTGCGGGCTCCACACGAGGCTGGTGACCTGCGAGCCCGTCTTGAGGGAGCTGGTACGAGCGCCCGTTGACGTGCTCCAGAAGTGGATGTGCTGGTCCTGCGACCCGCCGCCAGTCGCGAGCAGGTTCGGCTGCCATGGGCACCAGGCGATTGCCTTGACCGCTGCGGTGTGGTTGCGCTTCGTCCACTTGGGTACGGCGCGGGACTCGCCCATGACGCTGGTCAGGGTGCGCGAACTGGTGTCAACGTGCTTCGGAGGCAAGTAGACAGAAGAATAGAACAAGGCAGAGGAAGCCACTCACTCCCAGCAATTGACAACGTTGTCGTTTCCACCCGAGGCGAGGAGCTGGCCGTCCGCTCTCCAGGACAGGCCGCACACTTCAGCCGTGTGTCCACGTAGCTCAGCAGTCTTGTGCTGAGCGATACGTACGTCGTGGTGGAAGATTGTACCGTCACGGCAACCCGAGGAGAGGATATGTCCCGACCACGAGAGGGACGGGACACGCGCATTGTGACCGAGCATGACGCGCACTCTGTTGTTTTCCTCGACATCCCAGATCTCGACGGCGCCCTGTTCCTTCCCGATGGCGAGGTATGCGCCGTCAGGACTCCAAGACACGGAGCAGACGTTGGTCTCTGACTCCCTTCTGTCAGTGACTGAAAAGTACAGGGCTCACGGTCCAAGATTGATCACGTCACCAGTCTCGGCATCCCATACGTAGGGCTGCTTCTCAAGGCCGATGGCTACGCGGTTCGCACTGCTCCAGTCGACCAAGTTGAGGTAGTAGTCATCTACGAAGCCTGGGGCGTCCAGAACGCGTTCAGGCATGTATGGAGGCGAGCGTTTCTTCGCCGCTGTACCGGCCGACGCACCCACGCCTCGGTTCGCGGTGGCCGAGGATTGAAGGAGGTAATTGCGCTGAGCGTCGAGGTGGGACGTAGCGTGCGTTGCGGGAGGTGGGGCGGTGCGGAAGGACAGGATACGGGGGTTAGTAGTGGTGGTGGCGGAGCGGTCGGAGGCTAGCGATTCAAGCTCCTGGAACGAGGTCGAGGCGGAACTGAGAGACTGGTTGCGCGAAGGAACGAAGCGGTCGAGCTGGGGTAAGTGGGGCGTTGGGGAAAGGGGGAGGGATTGTGGATGCGGTTGGTGAGAATATTTGTGGATGGAAGAGAGGCAAAGACGTCGTTATATACAGCTGAACGCGGGACGTAGCTGTCTTTGGAGGCAACCTCCCATCCGTGGTTGCATCCACCACCTTGGTGGCAGACTCACATCGCGCCCCTTGTTGTCCCTGTCCCGCCGCTTAGGAACATCCGACACAAATTCGCCAGCACCGTCGAGCACGTTCATCCGGCCCAGCCCCTCGCGGAGAGCAGATATGTTTGTGTTCTCGCGCTTGGTGCGTGGCGTCTTGGGCGTGGTTGCTCGCCGGACGAACGGATTTGACTCGTCGTGGGGCATGGAGAGAGTAGTTGGGGGTGGAGAAGAGGAAGGCGGAAGGCAATGCGTCGGCGGAGGTATATTGCAGAAAGGATGACGGTAGGTATTAGATGATGGGGTGGAGGATGATGGACTGGAGAGATGTTAAAGGTGTTGTTGTGGCTGATTGAGGGATGGGGGAAGGGAAAGTCAGTCGCGTGCGGGACCAATTTGGTCCCGCTGAAATGTCGAGATCCGCCATCCCGGTGGAGGTTGTTGTTGCAATCTTCCTCATCCGACCTTCCAGAGGCAAGCCGCTCGATGCTGCGGTTGCTCCCACTCGGTGTGGGGAGCCCTGGACCGGGACCGGCAACTGCTCTCTTCCGCTCGACACTCCGATTTCGGTCCACCGTCTCAGAAAGGAGAGAATGGAAGACACCTACGCCGCCCAAGGTGCCGCGAGACCCCGTGTCGCGCGACGTCGCCAGGGCCCGACGCAACGCTGCGCGAGGGGGAACGCCGTGGCGCGAGATGAACGACCATGTGTGTATCTTTCTGCTGCTCCGTGTCTCTGGTAGTCCTTCGTCATGATCGTCCCGGCTTCGGTAGGCCACCTTTCGGTTGGGATGCTGGATGATCAGATAAACTCCCCCCCTCTGCTCGTACATCCACTGTACCTGCTCCCTTCCTTTGAAGTGAGCTTACCCAAGGACATTGCGCGGGTTGGGGATGTTGCGCAAGCAGAAGCAGCGCGAATAAAGCGGGCCGAGTTGCATCGCAAGCAGTCGGAAGACCGACTAGCTGAGGTCCTCGCGGCACACCGTGATACCCCACCACAGAAGGTCGACTCTTCATGCGGAACAGCCGCGAACCTTCCTCCGAATGCCTCTGTCGGCCGGCCGCAACTCTCGGAGGCCGTGAGCGCCATGCGTAGCGCCTTGGACAACCTCGACGTCCACGCCTTCGGGTGGATGTGGCTCAGTTTGATGGAAACCAAGGCGTACACTGCCTTGACGAACGCCGACTGGGCTGCAATCAACCGCAAACTCGCAAACGGCTTGCGGGGTAGTGAGCAGCAGCTTTACCAGGGAAAGCTCCACGGCCATATTTCTGAACTGGTCTACCTTGACCCGGAAGTGTTCCAGGCTGTGTGTCACTTTGTTGTCGAAGCGGCGGCACATCACCACTGGGAAAGCCTTCTGCAGACCCAATTCGAGCTGCTGCGGTTTAACCACGCCGCCTTCTCCAAAACCGTCTTCGAGGCCTACAAGGCCCGAGGAATTGTTGTCGATGGCGTTGACGTCTCTCTCGAAAGCTCGAAGGAGCGTGCTGAACGCCTCGCGGCGCGTCTCAAGTCAGAGGGGATGCGTCCCCTCATCCTCACCTATGTGGCAGCTCTAACCATCCTCGATAAGTTTGACGAATCAACCTCCAGAACGTTCATGGGACTCGACACAGATGGGATAACGCGGAGGTACGCGCGCCAGAATGACCTGTGGCAGATCCAGCGGCGTGTCCTGGAGGGCCGTCACGACACGAAAGTCCTTGTCCACCGCTTTCGAGACAATTGTGAAAAGATGACGCTCATCTTTTACGCCTGCCACGCAGACGCTTTCGCTCTGCATATTCATCACCTGAGCACGGTCTCCCCCGGTGACACCTCGGCTCTGGACAGATTGTATTCCCGCGTCCTACAGGCGTCGATAGGTCCCAAACGTTTCATTCGCCCAGCAGTGGATGCTGTTCGCTCGGCGAAGGATGTTATTCTTCCGTGGATGGTTTGGGGTGGGTACTGGTTTGTCGGCCCTAGCTTACTCCAGCTGCCTTTGCTACTGCGTACGCCGGACTGCAACGCCCTGAAGTCATAATCCGCATGATGGAAGAACACCTGCCCGCGCGATACGACAGGGTGCCACTCATGGCACTCGAAACAGCCTCGCGCAGCCTCGCTCTAACAGCAAGCAAGATGCCTGATCTCGCTCCTCGAATCCAACGCTATTTGGATGTGGTCTGGCAGCGCATGCTAGCCATGGGGGGCGCCCGCTCTGCAAGTGCTATATACAGCCGTCTCGTGACACTTCTGAGAACGAACCAGTTTGAGGGCTTCCTGGCGACCGCCTCCACGTTACATGCAAACCTCCTCAAGGCGCGCGACCCCCTCGCTGACGCCGCGGTTGTGCCACAACTCATCGCATTCCATCTGCGGATGCAGAACTACGATGAAGCACTCCGCCTTCTGCAAGGACTTGGCAAGTTTGACGGAAGCGATGGTTTCACTGCTGTGATGATCCGCGACCTGCTCAAGTTTTCGTGCTACGCCAACTACCCCCACGCAAAACGAACCAAGCTAGTCACCGAGGTTCTTCGAAAGGCCGATGCTTCACAGATTAGCGCCACTTCACGAGGGCTACTGTTGAGATTCCTGCTTGACGGCGGCAATCCAATCGAAGGAGCATGCGCTACGCTGATCAGCAGCGACTATCTATCGCCAGGCTACTACTTGAAGATTCTGCGGCGACTCACACAGCCCAAGGGGGACCCCACGAATATCCCGATTGTCTACCTCGAAGCGGCGGTACACATCCTGGAGAGGCAGGTACCAACGAACAGGGCATACGCAGGTGCAACCAACACGGCTATCTGGAACACAGTGGTCAAGTCAATCTCCATGTCGAACGCTACCGAGGGTGAGCGAGCGACACTTGTCAAACGCGCTCTGGAGTGCTTCCCAGACACGTGCCAGACCAACGCCCGCCACCGACTAGCGCTGATGCGCTCCATCGTCATGGATAGTCTGGCGCGGGATGACCCATTTCCGGAACTCGCGCAGCACTGGTGGAGGCAGCTGTACGCCATGGACAGCGGAATGCACTACCGGCCGGAGATTGAGGCGGCTGTGGCCGGTTTCGTGCACGCGGGCCTCCTGGAGTCTGCGATGGAGGTCATCGAGATTGCGTGCAAGACAGCAACAATGCACGGGACGCTGCGCAGCGTTCTCGAGGAGCGCGACGAGTGGACGACCCCGGAGTTTGAGCAGGCACTATACGGCGCCGGGATCACGCACTCGAATGGTGAGATTGTCCAACGCCTTCCCCGCTTCGACGTCACGTACGGAAACACGAGGTGGGACGATGGTGTCAAATTTGGTGACGAGTGGGGCCGCCAGAGCTGGCCGGACGAGAGTGCGGACGGGATGGAAGGGGTAGTCGAAGAGATGGAGGTGGACGAAATTGAGGTGGAGGAGATGGAAGCGGACGAGATGGGGGCCGACGACGCGCTCGAGGACGTGGATTAGGCGACATCATTGTCCACTTGCACACATGTTAGATTATCTTGCATCTCGCACAGCAAGTTGTATCATCTGCTCGCGTCCAGAGTTGTGAGACAACGTCATCACGCGGCCGACCGGGCCGGTACCCGGCGTTGAAACCGACCTATAGCACCATTCCATACTGACAGCCTGCAAGAGATAATCAGCCCAACCGTGAAGCACGTCAACCTCAACATTCTTCTTATCAACCCATGCTGCCTGCCAACCACCCCTACAGCCCCGAGGAGGTGCTCCCCCCCGTCCCCCTCCCTCTCCCTTCCGAGGAGGCTGACGCCATCCCCGTCTCCGAGGTCCTCTCGCCGCCGCTCCCCAACCCCGCACTGGCGGTCTCCCTCCCGCGCCTCATCCTCGGCTGCGGGCCGTTCGGGTATGGTATCTACGCGCCCGCCGAGGAGGTGCGCACGACTATGCCCGCAAGAATTGTGCGCGCAGCCCTGCGCGCCGGTATGACCGCGTTCGACACGGCGCCGCACTACCACCCCTCGGAGATGATTCTCGGACACGCCCTCGCGGCCGTCCGGGACGAGTATCCGCGCGAGTCGTACGTCCTCATCACCAAGGCTGGCAAGTATGGTGCAAAGCTGGCGGACCACGACTATGCGCCGGAGGTGATCCGGGCGAGCGTGGAACGGAGCCTGCGCCGCCTACAGACCGACTACCTTGACGTTGTGTGTGAGTTGTGCTGTCGCCTGCGAGCTTGAGCGTGAAGCGTGAAGCCTGAAACATGAGAAGACTGAGACCAGATCTGCACGATGTCGAGTTCATTGCCGACGCGCCACCGGCGCAGGGGACGCATCTCGATGCGCTCGCCGACGACGCGGGCGCGGCAAAGTATCACCTCAACGCGCACACGCCGCTCGGTGCCGGCGACGAGGCAGTGCTCGCTGCACTGGGAGCGTTGCGTGATCTCAAGGTACAGGGCAAGATCCGCGCCATCGGCATGGCGGGATACCCACTCCCGACTCTGCTGCGGCTCTGCCGCCTCGCCCAGGCCGCGGGGCACGCCGTGGACGTGGTACAGAGCTACGCGCACCAGACGGTGCTGTGTTCTACGCTCGCGCCCTTCTTACCCGCTTTTGAGGCTGCGGGTGTGGTACAAGTCGTGAACGCTGCGCCGTTGTCGATGGGCCTGCTCACCTCGCACGGCGGGCCAGATTGGCATCCGGCGAAATACATCCCGGCCATGTACGAGGCTACGCGCGAGGCGGTCGTGCTTGCGCGCGAGTGCGGGAGCTCGATCGAGGACGTCGCCTGTGCGTTTGGGTACCGTCCGCTCACGATGGGAAACGGGGCGAACGTGCCCGTCGTCATTGGGTGTACCGACCTCGCGCAACTGCATGCTACGCTGAGGGCGTATGCCGAGGTTAATGGCGGGATTGGCTCGGACGCCACTGAGGCCACCAAGGCCAGGGAGATTGAGGAGGCTATGGTCAAACTCTTCCAGGAACGGGGAGTGCATAATGTGAGCTGGCGGAGCCCGGCGCCAAAGGATATGTAGAGGTATAGCGTGCATAGAGATGACCTAGTCTAGTCGTCACGCAGGGGGCCTTCCAGCTGCGCCTTGAGGTCGGCGCGAGTGCCCCGGAGCGTTGTCCAGATCCACTTGATGGCTGTTTCCATGGGCGTGAACTGGCCCACGAGCTGTTGGTATGCCGCATACGCCGGGTACTATTGTCAGCTGGCACAGCCAAGGGCTTACGCGGTGCGACGTGATCCACTCGGTGAGCGTCGTCGAGCCGAGGAAGAGCAAGCTGAGCAGGAAGGCGGGGAGGAGGCAGGACCCGACGCGGTCGGACACTGGGCCGGCACCGAGGCCGAGCAGGCCCTGCGCGAGCCAGAACGTCTGCTCGCAGGTGAAGTTGGCGTGGCGGACTACTGCGTGAATCCCCTTTGTCGGGAAGCCGGGGTAGAACTTGGCGGGCACGGCAGCGGGGAGCGGGACGCCGGTCTCAACCACGCGCGGCGCGTTCAGTTCACGGATCGCGGCATGCTTGGCCTCCTGGTATGCGTACATTGCGTCGTCGGTCTTCTTCTGGATGTAGACTGCGCCGAGAGCGAGGAGGGCCATGAGCGCGTCGCCGGCGTGCAGCACCGGGGTGTACAGGGGGATGTCGTGCTTTTGCGCCGTGGAGTGGAGGAGGGAGAATGAGGAGAGCGAGACGTGATACTTGGGAAAAGGGCCATAGGACAGTTCAACAGCTGGAAGGAGCATGGCCTGGATGGGGAAGCAGAGGGTCAGGAGAAGGAGGGGCTGGGCGATGACTATAGTTAGCGGGGGCCGGCCGTTGAATGGAGAATAAAGAGCCAGACCCACCAACAGCGCAGATGTGCACGACAATCTCAAAGAACCATGTTGGGACGAGGCGCCGCACAATGGGATACCGGTAGTCTTCCATGTAGAGGTTGTAGAACCCGCGCCTGTGGGAATGATAAGTCAGGCGCGCGCTCCAGATAAACTTTGTCTCAGCACATTCTCATTCTTCACAAAGAGGTACCTGGATGAGAATGGCGACAACCACGCGCGGCAGGCTAGCGATGAGCGGGCCGCGCGCCCAGCTCCCCACGAGTATGGAGCAGAGGACCGGCCAGGTGGTGTAGATTCTGTCCACGGTTGAGACGTTGCGTGTGATGAGGTTGAGGATGTAGCATGCTGGAATACAGAGTGCCGTCAGGAAGCCGGGGAGGGCGAGCGGGTCGCCTGTAAGTTGAAGGTTGAGGCCAAGGGGAACTTGCATTGTGGATGCAAGCGGCGAGGTGAGTAGTTAGTGATGGAGAGGGGATCGATAATGGGCAAATGTTTTGTGGTTTGGCATGACGTCGCCGAACCAAAGACCAAACATGAAACACTGACCGAAGGCTGGTCGACATCGTCCCATCTTGCACCATGGGTGGGCAGTCAAAAAAAACGCAGTCAAACACCGTACGGTACCATACCACACCCAGACTTGCTCGCTGGCTGTTAGGAAATGATGACAGGGCTACCTGGAGATAACGTAGCGTTTGAAGAGGCACGACGGTAAACGTGAAGGACACGCGTCTGACTGTGGCTCTCGTGATTGAATATCAGACCAGGCGTCACGTGCCCAGGTCAACTGGCTGTAATTTATTTAATCTGGCTGAGAGTTTCGAGAGTTTAAAGGTACCAAACTGGGCAGAGGGCCCCAGTCAACAAGCACTGGACGACTTTACAGTGTAGAGTGCAGCCCTAGGAAGAACAGTTACTGCCCTATGGTGCCCAGACGATACAGTCTCAGCATGATGCGTCATTCCCATCGAGCTTCCCTAAGCCGGGCCAGGTACGGCACTGACTGAGACCGGGTAACCCCCCGATCGGAACACAATTTGCCACCCAGGGAAGCCGAGCATGCATGGCTCCAAGGCTCGTTCAACGCAACCTGTGGGGACCGAGTAGAGTCAGTCCGAGTCAGGATCAAGGGCGCCACACCCGCCGAACCCGCGAACCCGGTGTGGCGCCGAAACGCCCGACTGCTTGAAATGTGAACAGAACGGCCAAGGCCGCCGTTCCAAGTGACACCTCGCTCCACCCCAGTCTCGTCCCGTTCCCGCCCAACCCAATCGGGGGCGGCGTGATACCAAAAGAGAATGAACGGGCCATCGGAACAGGCCCAAGGTCGCCGAGTCTAGCACCAACAAAGGTTGGAAACCGTGACAGGCACCTCAAGATGCCGAGCGGCAGCCGACTGCCGCCTTTGTCGCGATCGCCTGCTTTGTGCTTTGGCTCCCCGATCACCGCTGCAGATCACACGCCCCACCTAAACGCTAATACAGGTACGTACGCCGGCATGTGCACAATACGACATGCTACGACATCATGAAAGCCCAATGCATACTGGTTGATGGTGGCAGGTGATAGGTAGGTGGCAGGTGGTACGTGGCAGGTGGCAGGTGGCAGGTGACAGTGTAATCTAGTCTAGTGTGACAGAAATAGGAATCTAAATCTAACATGTTTACGCCTCGTCCATTACGTCGTCGTTGCGGCGCGGCGAGCTGAACTCGCGGAACATGGAGGCATAAGGATCTTCGCTCTCGTCATATGGCGCACCAAAGATGCCTGGCAGCTCGGTGGGACGGGGAGGTGGGTATCGTTGGAAGTTTTGCGAATCGCCTGCTGTTAGTCGACAAAGGCGTAAACGACTCACTCATGCTCCCCACTCTTGGTACGATGGGCGCACCGATCTCCTTGCGCTCGAGTGCCCCCCAGTCGACGCCCTGGAACCAAGGGTGGCCCATGACGTCTCGTGCACCGCCGCGCAAGTTGCCGAGGCGCTTGGTGCGGTCGGCGGTGAGAAGGCCGCGGATCAAGTCCTTGGCGTATGGGTCAATGTGGGACGGGAAGGAAACCTCGTTACGAAGAATCTTTTCGTAGATTCCCAGGGGATGGTCGTCGAAGAAGGGTGGGTAGCCTGCGAGCATCTCAAACGCGAGGATACCGAGAGCCCACCAGTCGACCGCCTTGCCGTGCCCCTGCGACAGCACAATCTCGGGGGCAAGATACTCTGGTGTGCCGCACAGGGTGAACGTCCGGTCCTCGACGACCTTGGAGAAGCCAAAGTCGGCAATGCGCAGATACCCAGAGCGGTCAAGGAGGAGGTTTTCAGGCTTGAGGTCGCGGTAGATAATGTTCTTTGAGTGGAGGTACTCGATCGCCAACACAATCGAGGCCAGGTAGAAGCGCGTGACATCGGGCGAGAAGCGCCCTGCGCGCCGCAAGTGCGAGAAGAGCTCGCCACCAGGGACATATGTCAGAAGCATGTAGACGTTGAGATTGTCCTGGTATGTCGCATGTAGCTCGACGATGAATGGATGCCGCACCTTTTCGAGAATGCGTCGTTCAGAGTTCATGTGCTCGACCTGTTTGAGGCGGACAATCTCGGCCTTGCGCAACACCTTCATGGCAAAGTGTGGGAGTTGTCCGTCTGCATGTTGTGTCGTGACGGGTGATGGTGCTTGAGGGTCGGTGGGCTGGTACAGGTTGGGGAAAATGGGGTGGTAGGATGTTTGCCGATAGGATGGTCTCTGGCGGACGAGCAGGACCCTCCCAAAGGTGCCGGTGCCGAGGGTTTCAACAACTTCCCAGTCTTCGAGTGTGACGCGCCCGCTGCGGGGATGCGCCTGATGAACAAGAGGGTACTCGGCTTGTGGTCGTGGTGCCAAGCCGGCCTGCCACTGCTGCACCGACGAGGAAGGTGAGGCCTCGATTACGTTCTCCATCCCGCCCCATGCGGATGGTACTTCCCAGGCTGACGGTGGTGTTGACATGAGCGAAGCCGGTGGCGAGAGAGGTGCTGCTTGTCCTGGTGGAACGGGCACATAGTCTGAGCGAATGAGCAAGAGCAGCGAGGGCAAGGAGGAGCGAGGACCGACTAGGAGCAACTAGTTGACCGATGTGACAATGAACACACATCGGCAGGGGTGCAACGTCACAAGGATGCTTGGAACGGTGGTCTGAGCCACACAAAAACGGGGATCTGTGCCAAGGAGTCGCTGTTGACTCACGCGTCTGAATCACCGGGAGAGGCTGGAGGTGTACATGCTGCGCGTGAAGACGCTGTTGCTGTTGCTGTTGCTGCTGATGCTGCAGTGGTGGCCGGAACATGGACTGCGAGCCAGTGGGAGGAGGCAGCGGCTTGCTTGGCGCTGGTGGACTCATCATCGCTGCTCGCTCATGTGGGAGGAGCATTGACATGGGGTCGAGCTTGAATTTGCCAGGCTTGGGTTCCATAATGGCGGCGCGGCTAGTGGTTCACGGGACGCGACGACGCCTAGGAGTGAGGTCGATGGACGATGTAGGAAGGCAGGGGTGCGTGGCCGGAATGGCCGAGGCGAGGGAGGGGTGGAAGGAAAGGGACAAGTCGAGCAACGAATGTGGATGGACGTGTCGGGTATGATAATGATGATGAGGAGGAGAGAATGGATGGCCACGGAGACAGTGCTGGGCGGGTTGCTGCGAGACAATTGAAATACAGATTAGGGGCCAACTTGCTCGTCTGTCGATCCAGTTTGATACCGCTTTGGCTTGTCTTGGACTGTAGTCGTCGTTGATAAAGATTGATCCCAGACAAGTCTAACAATGACAGAGGTGAAGAAAACAAAAAATGTCTGTTGTCAACGGGTAGATGAATGCTGTGCAGAATATTCAGACTGCATTTGAGTTGCAGGTAGGAGCAAGGGAATGATGAGCGAGCAGCCTGGGATGCTTGTTCTGATCTGATGCATCCAGATGGGCACCTCGGCCGAGGTCAAGGTGAGTGAGCCAGTCGTGTAGTACACAAGGCTTAGGGATAACAAAGACGCATTCGAGGGACAAGGCTGTAAACCTGACTAGCAATATGGCATTACACCCGAGGCCGAAGTGAGACAACAAGGACGCGCGACCTGGCTGCTGATGCCTACCTCTGTCTCTGCCTGCCTGTGACCGCGATCCCGAGACGCCAACTTTGCGCGTACCTGCTACTACGAGGGAGGGGCAAGGACGTACGTACGTACTGCAGAACAGCAGAAGACAGAAGAGGGAATATTCCCTGGAAGCCTGGCATCACTCTTCCTTCCAACACCGGTCACTTTGGACCGCGTCCTCAGCCCTCTTATCAGGTACTCTTGTCCTTTTCCTACAACTGGTGGCGTGCACACTCTATCCTCAAAGTCGTTCGACTGAGAGGAACTGCGGCCTCAAAATGCCTCCGGCGCCCCCCTGCCTCAGGTGTATCCCATCTTCCAACACCAACCCAGGTTTGAAGACGCATCGAGGCATACCTTCCCTGTCCAGAGCTACCACCGTACTGGCTATCCCCGTACCCTTGCGCCACTACGCCACGCCGGGACAGCCACGGATACCCCGGGCATTCTACCTCGGCGCCACTGTCGACACGACGGTGACCCCCGATCCAACATCCCCAGCCATCATTTCACTTTCCTTATCCGACTTGGAAATCCCGCCCAACTCCAAAGACAGGCACTAGTTGGCCAGGCCACCGGCACCCATCCAACATTTAGGAAAATGTCATTGTTGGCCTCACCGTCCGCGTTCACTACAAGCCAGGAACCAGTTTGGACCTGCGCCGTCTTGGACCCTGGTCTAGCCAGGTCGAGACTAAACCTGACTGGGTATTCTAACCAGATCGGGATGTGCCTACCCTGACAGAGTACTGTTCGGAAGCAGGGGCTCGTGAGCGCTCAATCGCCAAAGCCTCTGCTCTTGGCCCTCCATGGTACGCTGCCCATTAACAGTTTTGCAGTGGAATCAAGGCCAAGTGTTTGGTTTGGGCTCGCGGAACAGCTCCTCATGGGGGTCGGGTCAATAACAAGTAACGTGGGAAGACGAAGCGTCGACATCTAACCGGACAAGACGTGTTTCAAAACTTGCGGTTGAATCAAGCTTTGGACCATGAGCGAGCGGAGGACGGAGGTATTGCGGCATGCATCACTAATGCTGACGCGTAACTCGATCACAAGTGACGTACGTACGTTCAGGTCGATCAGGCTGATCGGGAGGACAAAAGGCAAATGGGATGTGCGCATCCCCACCAAGACCATGCCCAGGTTGACCGTGGGAGAGCCATCTATTTTCGTATTTGTCGAATATGGGATACCCTGATTGGTGTATAGAACAATGATATACTTTTGTATATAGCGATTTCTATGCAACGGTAAATGACGTGTACAAGGGAAGGAAGGGGGGATGTTTGATCCCGCTGGGCTGTATCCATTTGGTCTGCCACGTGGGCATTGTCATCGCATTCATGATCGGTTGGGAGGTGTCGGATGTGGCGGGTCAACTGTATGGTTGACGTCATTTTGTAATGTTAGACCGTCGGATGGAGGGGGGGTCCGCGGGGGTAAGCCGGTGGGCAACATGGGAAGGCACCACAGGCAGACAAAGTGCCAGAGTACGGTACGAGTGTTTTGAGGCACTTGCTCTTTTGTGCAACCCCACCGCCAACCCAGCGGCTCCGAGGCCGTCGGTCCAAGGCCAAAACGCCCATGGGTATCTCATCCCAATCCCACCTCACCTCTGGCTCTCTTGACGTTACCCTATCCACCATGAGTCCCAATCCGCCATCCTCATCCACCTTCTTCGCGGGAGGCTCTCCCAAGGTTCCTCGCTTTGGCTCCTCTTCTTCCTCCAAACGCCGCCCATTTACGCCGGACAGTACCCGAGACGACCTCGCACTGAAACGTGCCACCGAGACCGCACGACAGCAGTCTTCCATCTCAAAGAACCCGCTTACCATCTCACTCAGTACCTCGAGCGGGCTGGACACGGCCGCAGAGGATCACCGAACCAGCTTCAGTGATGACATGGGCCGTGCGCTCGACAGCATCGGCATGGCAAAGACCCCTCCCCCCCCGCCCATGCCAGCCACGTCGTTCAAGGAGCGCGTCCCCGCTGAGGAATCTAACGGAACAGCAGCAGAGGACCCATTGACGCCGGGCGCGGCGACACTCGCTCCACCTAAAGACACTGAGAGACTAGCCCCTGCCAACAGCTCCACAGCAGTGCGTCAGACCAGCAACCCCGTCAAGGACGTCAAGACGGCCGACTTTGAAGGGGTGCCAGTCTTCTTCCTTGACAGCGCAATGGAAAGCGGGATCCTGGAACACCACGTCGTCTCGATTACAGCGTCGCCCGACAAGCGTACACAGCCGCTCGTATATTCTCCGGGATCGATCCAGGGCTCTTCTGCGGTTCCGCAAACAACCTCTTCCGTGCGTTTCTCGCAGCTACCGATTTCCCAGCCTCGCACGCCAGAATCTGCGCCAGAGGTTGCCAAATCTCAACCAGATTGCCAGTCTGCCGCAGTTGGCACAGATCCGCAGGAGCTCACCTCACCGCTTGGCCTCGAGGAGAATGCTCCACAGCAGTCTTCTCAGTCGGGCATTGTACACGGCTCTGCAGACAGGCTCGCAGACCGCGTACAGCGCCGCACGTTTGGCCAGTCGAGCGACGACCGGACCTGGACATCGTCAGACACTGCTCAAAGTGCCCCGGACGCCCCACGTGCGGACGGCACACCCCAGACGGCGTCAACGGGAGTCGCGGATAAAGCGCTGTACGCTGCAAGTGCAGCTGGTGTGGGAGGAGTCGTAGCTGCAGCCGCGACTGTCTCCAGAAAGGAGGACGAGCTGGACATCTCGCATGGTGTGCCGGCACAGAGCAATACAACGGAGGGACACACGCCAGCGGGAGAACGATCTGTGGAGAATGCACAGAGCCTGAACTCGACACCATCTCAGAATCCGGTGCCGAACGCACAAGGGCCCGAAACTGGGACTGACGCATCCCCCGTCACCAGATCAGACGGCCAAGAGGACGCACTTACTGTGCCAGAGACGGAAACAGCGGCCAAGCCGGACGACACCAGCGCAGTGCCTACCACCGTCACAAGCGCAGCAGTGGGTGCTGCAACCGGTGCCGCAGTCGGAGCCGCACTGCCTGACAGCGTAGGCGCGCCGCCAGAAGGTCGTCCATGCACCATGTCCTCCGTCTCAGCAGTCCCAGACGACCTAGACAAGGATTGCCTCCCGGAGCTGAACGCGGAGGGTATCGCTCCGCCGTTGTCGACTCCCAACCGCGACCTTGCTGCCTCACCCGCCTCCGTGCCGGATGGCTATGACACCTGTACCCAGCCTGCACAACCTCAACACAAGAGTAGTATGGGAAGCGTGCCGGTCGTATACTCTCCCGGTACGGAACCCAACAGCCAGGTACCTGTACCTCCTGCCGTGCCCTCGCCCGGTACAGAACCCAAGACTCTGGAGAGCGTACCTGTCGTCTACTCGCCAGGTGCAGTCCCCAAGAATCTGTCAAGTGCACCCGTCGTGTACTCGCCCGGCACCAGCCCGAGTGAGCAGGAAGACTCTACTCGCAACAATGTGGATCCTACTCCAGCCCTCGAGAACCAGGAGTTTTCTCGCACTGCGACGGAGAAGGAGGAGCTCCAGCCTGCGTTCTTCGAGGGCTCTGAGGGCGCGTCCAAACTCGGCATGGCGGGAGTGGCTGGAGCTGGTGCTTTAGGGGCGGGTGCTATCGCGGCGGGTGCAGCACTGGGAGGAACCATGGGGATGCCCGAGGAGCGGAGCATGTCGGCAGCCTCGGTCGTGGCGATCAAGGACGGGCGCACTGGCGTTCCGGGCGCCGTGCGTACTTCGAATTTGGTGTGCGAGCCGGCGCCCAAGACTGGCGAGACGTTCATGACCACGCTGAGTGCGACACCGAGCGAGTTCTCGCTTGGCGGCGAGACGCGACGCGGGAACGAGGCGGCCCTATCGACAGCGAGTATCATCGCCATCCGCGGTGGGAACGAGGGCGCGCCTCCCTCCCCTCCGGGCAGATCGCCGCTGGCTGCGAGCCGGACGGCTAACGAGATGTTGGACCAGGCGGAGCGGGAAGAGGGGGACCGGCTGGACTTGCATCCCTATCCACTCGCTGGAGCAGGCGTTGGCGTTGGTGAGGCGGGTCTGGCGGCTGTGGGCCGTGCGCGCGATGCTCCCGAAGAGGACGCCAACGCCGCTGAGGATCTCTGTGCGTCCAAGAGCACCTCAGCTTTGGGTGCTGGAGCCGAGATCCGATCACCCACACCTCGCGAGGACGGCGACTTACATACATCCGCAACGTCGACGCCTGCAGGAGACTCGTTCGTGACTGGTCGGGAGGGTACTACTACGCCACTTGCACCGGGCGACTACATGGGTGCCAAGCGGGCCGCGACGCCACAAGCACCTGGGGCGTTCCCTGTCGACCTCTCCGAGCAGGCGCAAGATGTATCTGGGGCTGAGCGTGTCGAGGATCAGCCTGCCCATGAAGAGGAGACGGCCGTCGCTACGTCGGAGGCCGAGCCCACCACCGCCGCAGAACCGTCAGAGTCAGCAGCAGGGGCCGTGGCAGAGGCCTCTCCTTCGCTAGCAGGGACCACTGTCGCAGCCGGTGCGGCCACTGGCGTTGTGGCCACGGGCGCTGCCAGCGCTGTCGGAGTCGCGTCCCCGTCCAAGGTCGGTACAAGCACCACAACACCGGCAAAGGCCAACGGGAACAGGCAAATTAGGATTAGTACCGAGCGCAAGCCTGTATCGGCCGAGATTTCCAACGGGCCAAGTAGACCCACGCCAAGTAAACCAACGCCAGGCGCCGAGCATAGCCGCATCGGTAGCAAGAGCAGTGGAGGGGACGGGAGCAGGGTCGGGTTCTTGAGTAAGCTCAAAGACGTTCTTAGCGGTAAACGCAAGAAGGACCATATGAGACGATAGGCGGCCGACGGTGAAAGATTGAGCAGCGTGAGTCAGGTAATAGTCGTAATGGAGGTAACGGACGTAATGCTATGTACAGATGGTGCTCTATCAAGCCTAGTAGTACCAGCGCGTGAGAGACCTGATGTCAGCTACATGCACCTCGCACGAGAACGAGAACTGGCGTACCCTGGCATACCGGCCACTACGTCATCGCCCACCGCAAGCCTGGCCTCATAATCCTCCCGCACTGTGAGGAAGATGTCCATTGTCGCGCGCGCGTCCTCAAGCTTCCGTCAGCGCGTTCGGGGTGGACGCACAGGGCAGTGGCTCCCACACTGGATGTTACGGCCTAGCACCTCCTTTGCCATATGCCGGAGGGAGGGGTACATGCCCTCGCGCTTGACTCCACATCGCTCGCGTAAGGGGTAGAAGAGGGCGGTGTCGCGCATCTCCTCGTACACGTGTCTATGTCGGAGGACGGCGAGGTCGTGAAAGAGCGCATGGCCTATGACGATCTTGTCGGTGAGGAGGGCCTTTATTTCGGACTGGACGGTTTCGAAGGTCGGCGCTAGAGTTGGCATGGGAGCAGGCGTATGGTTCGGCCGTAGAGTAGTGGAGAAAGAAGGGACCCACCACCGCGCAGATTGTTGTTCGTTAGACCGGTCACGTCTGTATGGTAGCTAACAACGTCATTTGGATGCACGAAGACGAATGAGTGATAAACCTCGGCGCCAGTGTGATCCACCACCGCGATCCTGGCGTCAACGCCACCGGGCTTTGAGGTCTTACCGCGCGAGCGCCATGTGCGTGCGACACTGCACCATCTCGCAGTCTGCCTCAGCACACTCAAGGGGATCGGAGAGGCTTACCAAGCGCGACATATCGAGTAAGTGGGATGATGGACATCGTGTCACGGAAGTGTGGAGGGAGGGAAGGAGGTCTGTTGCGTATCTTGTCGAGAGCGGTGGACATGGCTGGTGGAGGTCGTCAGTTGACACGGCCACCACTTGCAACCACCCACCATCCCATCCACCCAATGCAAGGCTCCTGCTCCCAGCAGGAGGTCCAACTCCCTCAACCTGGTATCCCGGGATTCACGCCAGCCCTCGTCACTGCCCTCAATGCCTCTCCTTATCTCCGTGGCTGGCCAGTAGACGGCACATTGACAGCCGTCCTCCTCCTCGCCCTGATGGCGCGCCGTGGCGGCGTACTCATCGAGGCGACCAACGTGCCCAAAGTCGCCAAGGTTGCCGGCGCCGTACGTGACATAGAGGCAGAGCTGACAGCAGCACACGGCATCCGTGTTCGGGCTGGAGACGCGGTTCGTCCACCTCTCGTCCTCTAGTGTCGCCTCCGACGTGGCGCTCGACGCCCGCCGTCCCTCCGGGTCGTCTGCTGCCATAGACCTATTCGAGCTTCCTGAAGCACGCGACTCAATCCCAGCACATCGCCCGGGGCGAGCAATCGTGGTCACAGGACTCGAGGGTGCACCGCCGTCCGTGCTCGTGCGGCTGCGGAGCGAGGTGGCAGCGGCTGAGCGCGAGGGAAACGTCCCGCTCATTATTTGGGTTCGAGATGAGGATCGTCCAGACGAGGCGCCATCTTGGCTGGTACGTTCTCTCTTTCACGACCTCTCGATCCACCCCGGCCAGGTGCATGTCGTTTATGCCTCTGACACCAGATTGACATGTTCGCCTGCTTCATGCTCTTGTACGCCGATGACCTCGCAACACCACGCCGTCACCTCTCCGTGACTGCCCTGATCCCGCCAGACTACATCAGAGACCTCCGCTCCCTCCTCCTCCTCACTCACATCCACCCGCCTCTCGAGAGCCACATCAACAACCTCCTTGCGGCGCTATCCCTTCACCCGTCCCTCGAGGCCAACCTGTCCGCCCGAGCTACTGCGTCTCTCAGCACACTCGTCAAAGCGCAGCGCATATTAGCTGGAACGTTTGACCTTCCAGACGGGTGGCAGGACAACCTCCATGCGTGGCAGGCCGCCAAGTCGGCCCAAGCCGAGTACGATGCCGGCGCTGGCTCTACTCTCCCGGCTAGCGCTCTGCGCTCCCGCGTGATGGGCGATGTGGCAGGTTATGGTGGCGGACCAGGCGGCGTGGATACGTGGAGCCAGCGGGCAGGCGAAACTCCAACACCGGTGGAAATGTTGGGGCCAGGCGCAAACGACTGGTACTGCGACCCCGGGAATGTTGAGGCCGCGTGGGAGCTCGCCGTGCGTCATCGCGTCCGCTCGCGACAGCCTGGACAGGCACCGCTGTTTGCACTCGACGGGTCTGCGCAGGAACGTCTCCAATATGCGCGGCAGAGACATACAAAGGAGACAGCACGCCAGCAGCGGAAGGAGGTCGACGACGCGCTCGTACAGGTCCTCCACGAAGTGTAGCGTCGCCCGTCTGTGTCTGTGATTGCCGTGCATTCCTATGTGTATGAGAGCCGAGCAGCGCAGAACGACGAGCGAGCGGTCGGCGTCAAACGCCCGAAGGAGTGTGCGGAGGGCAGGGGACTGGGGCGAGAGGTTTGTGGGAGCTGACGGAGGGAGCGTGGACGTTGTTCGAGGCGAGAATGTCATCTGTCCTCACAGCACAGACCTCGACTTCGACAACCTTCCCTCCACCCTCAGAGACTACACATCCCATCTTCTGTTCTCTCTATTCATTCTACTCTACTCGTCTCCCTCTTCCTCATCCTCTCTTCCCTTCCTGCATCCGCCCGACCTCACGCACACAAGACTACTCTCGTTCTTGACCCGATACACGCACAGCATGCCTTTCACTTCGTCGCTCTCTTCACTGCGGACGCAAGGATCCCGTAACCCAACTCTACGACCTTCCTCGCCTCAACGTGTCCGCACGCCCAGCCAGCTGGACTGTGTCACTGGCAACTCTGACTTTTCTCCTGTGTCCTCGAAGACGAAATGCATCGACCCTACTCCACCGCGTGCGCACCACCGAACCAGCTCGTTTGCCGCCAAGATCTACAGAGCTCTGCCCATCGCCCGTCGAGAAGTGTCTTCTCGGCTTCCTACGATCAGCTCGCCCATCGCACATCCCCAGTCCCCGGCCCAACGCACGGCTGGCATCAACCGCCGTCAGACCTGGATGCACACGCCAGGTGTGTTGGATCTCGAGCATCTGATACCCCGGCGTGCCAAACATCCGCACCACTCGCGCTCGCTCGGCAAGCTGCCGTCACTCGATGAAGGAGGCTCGACTCGCGGAAGCGTAATTCTCGACAAGGACAGTTGGCCGATCAGTCCTTCCTCGATGGTTCACACCACGCCAGGTAGGCCAGATCTCGGTTATTCTGACCGCAGTGGGTCGGCAGCAGAAGCGCATACACCGCAATCACTCGCGCTCACTCGACTGGTGGTCACTAGGGGATGTCAATCGCAAGTTGAGCACTGGTCACGGCATAAGGAACAACAGGACCGAGGATAGCTGCGACTGGCCGACGAGCCCTTCCTCATTTTCCCCTTCCCTCGACATCTCGGCCACCCCACCTTGCTCGCCACTTGGTACCACGCGCGGACGCCACCGCTCGATGTCTGAAGCACACGAGCTGGTAATCAATGTTTCCCCCTCTCGTCAGAACAGCGCCGAATCGGGGTTCAGCGTTCCATCCTTTCTCTCACCCCTGACGCCCCTGATGAGTGACAGCTCCCCGATCGCCACTGTCTCCACATCGACCGCGACCTCCGCGGCCTCGATGCGGTCCACTACCTCAGCCCAGCACCGAGTCAGGCGTAAGCCGGTTCCCCTTGTGGACGAGTTCGGCGTCCTCATTCCCGCAAGCCAGCCTTCCATGCCCTCGCCACCTCCTCGCGAGAAGGCGCGTATTCGGGCAGTACGCCACAAATCCCTCGACCCACGCAACGCGCCCGATCACAAGAGCCAAACCCAGTTCCAAGTGGAGTTAGATCGTCTGTTCGACGAGCTGTTTGAGGAGTATCGGGCCGGGGCCGCCAGCCCGACCGTGTACCCATCCCCCGAGAACAGCGAATATAGCTGCTCGCGCTCGGGCCATCCAGAGAATCTTTCAACAAGCTTACTCCGCGTCCAGACGGTCCGCGAGTCGCGCGTCCTTCGCGATTCGGACGCCAATGTCGTCAACCCACCAACTGCCCAGGTGGACAAGCGCACTCTGTCAAAGGACAGTCCCTTCTTTGCTTCGAGCTGCGCGTTTGGTGTCTTCCGCTCCACAGGTCGCCCTTATCCGTCTCCAGAGGATGGCCAAACTACCGCAGGGCGTGTCCGCAACGCCGTGATGGAGATAGAGCGAAATCACGTAAGTGGGGCTGTCTCAGGAGGGTTAGGAGCAAACCTCCACCCTGTCCATTCTTCCACTCTTCTGTCAGCGGAGGCGTCACCAACCCAGTCGGATCCTTGTTCCGAGTATCTGCCATGCCTGTAGAACAACGTTCATCCCCTTGGATCAACCCAGACCGCGCACCCATGATTGTCAAATATAGAGGGCCGTAGCTGACATAAGCCTACCCCAACAAACAGCCGTACAGCTACCCCTATCAAGAGTGAGTCGTCGTGTGCCGTTGCTTCGAGTATGGAAACTCACGTCAGCTCTCGGAGCCATCCTTGACCGTGCGCCACTCACCGACTCTACAGAACTCTCCCTAGAGTCGAAGCGTATGAGTGAGCGGCCGTATGGGAAGCCACTGACGGGCAGTGGAGTTCGCTCGCCGTCGTCGCACCATCAGATGACAGTGACTTTCAAAATGTGCATCCTGAAACCTCCCTAACAGCCGCACTCGTTGGATCACCACTGCTGTTTATTGCATTGTCACATTCAAGTCGCCTCAGCAAACTCGGTCACCTGTTGTATGATAGACACATCACTTGCATT
The DNA here is from genome assembly GCA_030805415.1 of Cutaneotrichosporon spelunceum. NCBI lineage: Eukaryota > Fungi > Basidiomycota > Tremellomycetes > Trichosporonales > Trichosporonaceae > Cutaneotrichosporon > Cutaneotrichosporon spelunceum. The sequence goes on from BTCM01000005.1 coordinate 523,293, forward strand.
GTATCAAGGACTGCAGGGGTCCTGTTCCATATACATGAAATGAACGGTGTGTACTGTTTACGGTGCAATCGGTGCCGACGTGAGACGTACAGCTAGCTACTTTTGGATCTTGTATTTCGAGGCCGGTTTAGAATTTGACGAGGTCGACCTCTTCGGCGTCACAGACCGCCAGGTGCGCCCAGTGCTTGAGGACGCTGCGGCCAAGGTTGTGGACGGGAAACTTGGCAGGATCGCGAACGACAATGACAGCGTGCGCGTTGACGACGTCGGGGAGCCACACAAGGTGGCGCCGCAGTGGGAGTTGGTTGAGCCAGTGAACCATGACGTGCTGGCGATCGGTGAGAAGCGCCTTGATCGTTGGTGCAGGGTACATGGGACTGTCGGGCTCGACCTCTGGAGGCGAGGGCCCCATGCCGGCGTGATCCGCGGCATCCATCAAGTCCTGCTCGAGAGAGCGCTCAACCATGCGGATAGCAGCACGGAGCCCATCGATGCTCTGTCCGTGTGAAGAGGGGATGTGAATAGCTTCGCTGCCACAAGGCAGATTAGTGTTGGCGTAGTTACGCGCCAGGCGCTGCAGGCGGAGGCGGGAACGGCGCGTGTCAAGGCTGAAGCGGAAGAAGACAAAGAGCGCAATGAGCGGGACAAAGATGGGGAAGAGGGCGAGGATGAGCCAGCTGTAGGGCCAGCGGAAGCGGAGTGTAGGCGGCAAATTGCCCAAGTGGAACGACGCCTTTCGCCGCGGAGCACCTGGAACGGGGAGCTCCCAGGCGGAACCGATGGCCTCGTGTGCCGTCACCTTGAGCCCGCGCTCGACCCATTGCACGAACGGGTCGGTGGGCTCGATGGCCGCGCTGGGGTAGGGCACCGTGTTGTCGTTGACCATATTGGCGTAGATGTGTACGTTGGCGAAGCGGGCGAGGGCCTGGTGCCAGACGTGCTCTGCTGTTAGGGAGATGTGCGAGTGTCGAGAAGCAAAAGAACCCACTAGGATCGGCCATGACTTCGAGAAGCGGACGCGGATCCGTCTCCGAATAGCTGTCGACGAGGTGCACCTGCTCGCCAGAGCGAGAGAGGAGGCGCGCACCGAGCCACCCGACGATATTGGAGATGAGCGTGTCTGGGGTCAGTCAGCTCCGTCATCAATCTCAGCTGACTGTAGCGGGGCACCCCAAGGTGAGGCGTTGCGATTGTCGTGAACGACACGGGCGTAACCTTGTCGAAGAAGCTGGGCGTCCGAGCGGCTAGCAGGCCAACGAGGTACCGCGCGACCACTGCGTCACGTCAACACCATCTGGGGACGGAAGAGAATGGGCACTCACGCCCGCCTAGCGAGTATCCAAGGATACTGATACGCGCGACGCGGCGGTTATCGGCCTCGAGCGCGGCAATGTGCTGGTCCACCTTGGGTGAGCTCGCTCGCGGAGATCTCACCTCCCACGCGACGCGACTAGCGCACACGTCCACGCCGTCGTACGTCAACTTGGCCGTCATGCCCTCGGCCACAACGACGACGAGATCGTCTCGTGGGGTACAGGGGAAGCTATTGACCGCTGTGTCATCACTGCCTGTTGAGAGGGAGGGGGAGGGACACGGCGTCTGGTCAGTGCTCGGCGTAGTGGATGGGCTGGAGCTCTTCCACGCTGCCTCAAGCTCGGCCTTGGCTTCGGAGAGGTGGTTAGGGCGGCCTTGTGTCAGAACGCGCAGGGATGGAACACGTGGAAGAACGAGGGTGGAGATTGAAGGAACTCACCCCACAGGCCGTGGATAAGGAGGAACAAGTGCACGTCGGGCATGTAGATGGCGATGTGTAGTGCGATGGAGACGCGTAACGACAACGACGTGAAGAGTACAAGTCAGTGTTCGATCTGCCGTTTTGAGGTGCAGTAGACAAGGCGATGGGTCGGCGTGTCAGCAGCCTGCCACTGGGCCCGTCTAGGCCAGAAGAGGTAGCGTGAAACATGGATGAATCTGGACACGTATCACGACAAAACACGTCGAGGCAGGCACCAAGCACACGCAATCCGCCCAGTCGCTGCTGCCACCGTCCCCCGCCCGCATCCGCCTTCCAAAACAACAATCCGCGGAGCTGGCACATGGCCCGAGGTATGCGATGGGAGCGGTTAACCCGCATTGCGCAACGTCTCACCCACAAGTGCCACTCTTATCGCTCTCTTCCTCCCTGGCTCCGCGTCGTCGCTGCCTCGTATTGGAGCCGCTTCGAATCAACGCTCCACCGGCATCGCACGCTGCTCAGTCTCATTCCGCGCTCACACATTCGCATCTCCTTGGAAAATCAAACTTCAGATGTGTGTGCGAGAGAGGAAAAACAATGCTACTGTAAGTAGTACAGTTATAAGCTACCTGTCCCTGGGTGTAGTCGCCAGTGTCCGCAAGCTTAGGCCTGAGCCTCGGCAGCAGCCTTCTTAGCCTTCTTCTTGGGTGCGCGGAGGGGCGCGGCAAGGAGAGCCTTGAGCTCCTCGTCCTTGACACCCTTGGCCGACTTGACCTTGTCACTGCCATCAGTTTGGAAACCATGTCGACGTACGCAGAGTACCACGTAGGAACGGGCGAGAGTAGCAACGGGCCGGCCGGCATGAGGGCCAGAGTGAAGAAGAACTGGGCCACAATCGAGCCAGATGCGGTCTGGGTCACCTCGTAAGGCTTGAGGAGGCCGTGAGAGACAGCCTCCTGAACACCCATGCGGGCGCGCTTCTCGTCGTCGAGGGCGCGGAGAGTGAACGGGAAGGCACCGGCCTTCTTCTGGATCTCGGAGAAGGTGGTACGCGACGTCTTCATCTTGAGCTGGTAGTTGACGTCGTTGGCGCGCTTGTACACCGAAGTGCGGGCGTCCTCGGGGCGGGCCTTGGCGTCGGCGCCGGTAACGACGAGGACGTCGACACCGTAGACCTCACCCTCCTCGAAAGTGCACGCATCGTGCTCACGCCTGAGCTCGGGCGTGGGGTTGAGGAGAATGCGCTTCTGGCCGTCCGTGACGTTCTGCTCGTGGTTGCACGAGAGCATGCCCTGGACGGGGAGGGTGTCGTACTCCTTAGCGACCTTGTTGACAACCTCGGTAACGTCCCAGTTCTTGGCGCCGACCTTGAGGGTGCGCATGGCAGCCTGAGCCGCATCGTACGCGGCCGCGATGACGTCGGCGGCGGCACCCTCGACCTTGGAACCGATCACGATCGTCTCGGCGTGGACAACGGCGTAGCCGTCAATGTGAATGCCGAGCTGGATCTTGGCGACGTCACCGTCCTTGAGGGTGTACTCGGGGTCGGAGGGGAGGGGCGAGACGTGCGAGACAACGTTGTTGACCGAGATACACGTGGGGAACGCCGAGCCTGCGAGTCAGGTCGCCGTACTCCAAGCTTCAGATCCAAGAATACGTACCCTTGGTGACCTTGACACCAGCCTTGGCCTTGTTGTAGAGAGGCGCGACGGCGTCGGCGATGTGCTTGTCGCCGCTAGATGTCAGCTTTGCGCACAGCCCATTGTTCCATCTGACTCACGCGATGCAGAGCTCGAGGACCTTCTTGCCCGCAGTGATCTCAGGAACAAACTTCTTGAGCGCGGCAGCGAGAGCCTGACCGGCCGTGGTGTACTTGGTGATGCTGAAGTGTCAGCGCACGCATATCTCCGGCATGTGGAGGGCCCGAGGATGGGCGACGCACATGTCGTTGGTGAGGCCCTTCTCCTCCTCCTTGGGCACCTCGGCGACGGGCGCTGGCTTCTTGAGGTCGATCTCAGCAACAGGAGCGGCCATTTTTGTATGAGAAATGAGGTCGGGAGAAGAGGGAGGTAACGGAGGGTTGGAGGACGAAGATGGGCAAGAAGAGCGTTGGAGGGAGATTCAGTTGGTCTTGGGCAACCAAGCGGTGAAGGTTCCTCTCACCAACAATTGATCCCGCCAAAACCGGGGCCCCGGTAATGTCATAGGTACCGTCACGTGGCGCGGTGTGGCACTTGCTTTGGGATGCCTATCTGACTCGGCGTGCTTGAGCGAGAGTAGTGGTTTACTGCGTTGCTCGTGGATAGCGCTGGCCATTTTCTGAACACCAGCACAAGCGTATGAGCCACCTCCGCCACTCCTTTCGACGTCACTGTCGTGCTAGAGTTCTTGATTGTCATTAACGCAACTCTTTGCTAGGAGAAATCGTGCCTTCCGATTGATCGTATCACCTTTTAATCATCCGAGTGAGGGGCTCACTTGAACAAACACACTTAGGCTCTGAGAAAGACCAAGCATCTAAACTCACATCTGCGCAACGAATTACGACAACAGATGGCTGAACTGCTACAAACACACCGTGAGCTAAGCATTTCGAGCAAGGTTGCCGATGAGGATGGTGAAGAACGACGTGCCATGGGTAACAAGACCCGCAACAGAGACATACATGAAGGCCAGCCTCCTGGAAGCTTAAACCAACAACCGACCTTGATAATACCGGAATCCTCTATCGCAGATTCAAGGTCGGTGACGCGCACTGGTCGTTACCGGCGTATTTCAATCGACATGCCGCCGGACACACTCGGGGTCAACAAGCGTCACTTAAGGTTCCAACCACCGTACCAAGCCATCTAAGGAACGTGTCGTTTCTTCTGTCGTAATCAGCCACGCACTCAACTCAAGGCAGCGTCAGTGACTCAATAATCCGTGAACGGAGAGTGGCACGTGAAGAGATGGCGGCGTTCGTGTGAGCGCGAGGGATAACCAACACCGTGACCATCTCTGACGGCGACCGTTGGGATCATGGAGGGGCGAAACTGTGTGGCGTGTAACTGTATCATGTATCCTGAAGTCGCGGTCTCTCAGCCAAGAATGGCAGGAGTGGCGTCCACGATTGGCAGCATGACGGGAGAACTTGTACATGTCTTGGGCGGAAGGCGACACGCTCGGCAAGCAAGAGTCCATGTGGGACAGTCACATGTTCACTCGACTCAAGGGAGCAAGGGGGAAATGATCGAAAACGATGGTTCGAGACATGAATGCGTGGTGATGCCGTAGCCAAAAGCTGCTTACTTGCGTTTCAGGAGTGCAAGACGCGGCATGTCGTCAGCACCGCCGGGCTTTGCCGGATCCCGTAATATGATGTCGATCCCGGCGATCCTTGTCACACTCTGTGATACCAACTCGAGAGTTGGAGTTGGAGGCCTGTCAGCGGTCAGCTAGCAGGGCAGAGTGACATGTGACGCTTGGTCTTGATGGCTGAACATGTGGCAATGAGCACTAGATTGCATTCCCAGATGTTTGCGTGCCGTCCCCACATTGCATGCCGTTTGAAGATGGTGCTCCCCTGCTGAGGTAGTCTTTACACGTCATGTTACGTCTCTCGGGAGGACCACCGGGGCGTTGGCGTCTTCTATGTGGCGGCCGGGACGCACCTCCGGACAGGGGCACCGCGCCACCATGTCACATTTCAGGGGTTGAACGGGGCTGGATCGTTCGGTGGGGAATCTTGTTGAGCGCGACGCAGGCTTTTTGTTGAGGGTAGACGATGGAGACGATGGAGACGATGTAGTGATCAAGAGCAGAGAGACCATGTGTGGGGGGGGAAGGACGTCGTGTTAATCTCTTTTGAAGGTACGTTCCAAGGCTAAAAAGCAAGGATAATGGGTTCATTAGCATGGCGGCAGAAATGAGATTGCGCAAGGTAGGCTTTTAAAGTTTATTCAATCCGATTGCAACTAGAGTATTCACCATTACGGCATGAGTGTTCAATTCAGGCCTCCACAACTTGTATACTGCAGAATACGAGTCCACACTCTTCGCCATCTTTACATCCCCCACCATCACTTACACCTACCTCATTATCATTCTCCGGCATCTTGCCTTGGTTCCCTTGCACTTGGGCCCATCGAGTCCCCGTCCTCCCAGAGCCGGCCGCCTCCCCACGACGACTTTCCCCCCACCTCTCCTTGCATCCGCCATGGCTGCAGCGCCGGCCAACCTGTGGTCCACACCCAAGGCGGGCCCGTCACGCCTCGGGCCGGTGGTGACTCACACTTGTGTACCCAACGGACCCAGCCCACAAGGCGCCCAAGAGACATCCATGCCTTCGGACTCTGCGTCGACTTACAGCGCATCATTACACAGTGCGAGCGCGTCAGTGCACTCAGCTTTGGGTTCGGGACGCAACCTCAGCAACCTTTTTGTACGACGCGGCTCACTACCACACACGTCAAAAAGCGTGCGCTCCGGGCAAAGCAGCTGGGGTTGCGAGGACGATGTTGAGATGATGCCCCTTCCTCGCAGGAAGCGGATACAGGAACATCACGAGGCCCGCATTGACAGACGCAAAGCAGACGCCGCTGTCGCCAAATGGAGGGTAGGTTACCCCACTGTGGGGTATGCTGACTGTAGAAATGGATTGTCGAGCGACCACCACAAACCGTGGGCGACGGACCAAGCGCCAGCACGTCAAGCTTCCTCCTTCGTGACGGACGCTCTGGGGATACAGAGTTGAACGCCACGCCAACCTCAACCATCGGGCGGTATGGGCCCAGAGACTTGTCAGCAAATGGCTCGTTGGCCGGCCCGAGCTCGAGTGGCTCGCCCCCCTGGAATGCTTCGGGTCCATCGTCTGAGACATCTCACCCTCCTAGCGCATCCAGGACGCCAGTGTCCTTTGGGCTAGACATCTACACTACCGACTCAGTGCGTGCCCTGCGCGATGTCGAACTGGCGGTAGACCCGGCCTGGCTGGAGGCGAGCGTTGCCCCAAGTACAGTTCGGCGATTGTCAACTCATCCACGCGTATCGCCCGAAATGGAGAACCCGTTCGCATCGATTGACACACTCCTCTCCCGCCGTCGCATCCGCCCGCTTGTGCTGGAACTCGTTCAGGCTCTCGGTGCATACATCGATGCCGTGTGGTGCACCACCTACCCGGACCAACCGTGCCCCTGGGCCGGTGTGCCATCAGCCCGGCGTGGTTCGCTCGCTTCAAATGCAAAGGGGTGGATGAGCTGGACGATCACCGCTGTGCAGGAAGGCAAACGACTGGGATTGCTAAACTCGCCACCGACAGCGGCAGACGTCGAGTTTTATGGTCGCGAGATCCGCTACGGACTACGAGACATCGACGAGGCGGTCAACCGCCGCAAGGATCTGGGATGGGCGTTTGGCGAGACTGTGATACGCGGAGGGTACGGAGACATTGTGCCCGAGAACGTCCTGACGGATGGCCGCGCGGGCAACATCCCCCGTCTGCTCAACGACCTCGAAGAGGCACTATGGTATGTCATTATGGGACTTGACTCTTGGGGCTATGGATTTGGCTGACAGCAGGGGCGACGCATTGCCCGCGCCCTCAGACCTTGCGTTCGAGCACGACCGCGACTTTGACCCGTTCAGCGTGTATCGCGAGGGTGACGAGCTAATTGGTGTCCAGCACCAGGCGTTGAGCGATCGCGACACCGAGCTTCGCAAGGTCTTCAGTGACTATTATCCCGCTGTGGACAATCCGCTGCCGGCGACCCCGACCGAGGTGCCTGGACTGAGCTGCTCGCCCAAGAGCCGGTTCGACGAATCTCCTCGTACGCCCGCCGACGCATTGGTGCCCGCCACGGGGTCCCTGCCGGAGCTCGACTTTACCAGCCTCAGTGCGCTGCAGGAGATGAGCCGAGATGAGCAGCTCGAACTCGGACGCCGGCGCCATCAAGAATATCTGCGGAAGCGGAACGACGCGCAGATGGCCAGCGAGGAGGCCCGAGAACACGGCGAGTGGCCTTGACAGGCTTGGGGATTTGTGCATGGCCATGACCCAGGCTCGAGCGGCGCATGGGCGGGGCGGGCGTGCGAGGAATGGAATGTCTGTATTAGTGTGCGTGCCCTTTGTGCATATGTTGACGCGTGAGAGCTTGCGCGAGTGGCAAAGGCGACGGCGGCGGGGCCCGAGTGTGAGAATTAGGAGAATTAGTCAGGCGCCACGGATGCTTGACAACGTGTACAGGCGAATGGGCGGTGCTAGAAGGCACTCGCGGTGACTATGGCCCTGTTTTACTTGGACATACCGCGGGTTGAGGGCCGCGGTGTTGTTTGTCATGCTCCGAGGCGCCGCCGCCGAGCAGAGGTGCCTCTGGCCAGAGCTCGGTCGGATGCGAGGCTGGAGGGAGGCTCCTAGTGCGGCAGTTGTTGCTTTGTAAGAATTTATTTTACCCCGACACTGTTGATGATCCGCCTCGCAGATGGCCGCCATACCGCCCACCTGCCCGATTGCCCACTGACGGCGCGAGGCGTCATGGACAAAAATGTCTGCAAGCTAGCCGCCGTAGCCAAGCAGCCCGTAGTCGAGCCAAGCCCCCCACCTCGGTTCCGCCTCGGAGATGCCCGTGCCGGGGGTCGTACGGTGGAGGTTTGGCCGCCACCCGCACAGCAGACAGGGTATGGCGTGCTAATTTTGTGTGTAATATGATGAAATTTGGTCTTGCCACAACTCCTGAGCAGTCTTGTCTATAAGAGGACAACCAACACCCGACTACGCGCAGCATCATTGTTGATCTCTCTGTGTCTCCTACGCCCCCGTTTCCACCATCCTTGTCACCATGACCATCTACACCAACGGAGAGTCGAACGGCAACGGTGCCGCCGCCCACTCGGAGGCCTACCACTTCAACACCCGCGTCATCCACGCTGGCTCCGAGGCCAACGAGGAGACTGGTGCTGTCATCCCTCCCATCTCGCTCGCGACGACTTACAAGCAGACCGCCGTTGGCGTGCACAAGGTGAGTCGCCTCATCCCCCCTAGGGCCGATGCCCGAAAATCGGCTCGGGCAATTTGTCAACAAAGCTGATTCATAGGGTTTCGAGTACACTCGGTCCAACAACCCCAACCGTCTGGCGTTCGAGGCTCTCGTTGCGTCGCTCGAGCTCCCAGAGCCCGGAGACGTGCACGCCACCACTAGTCAGCTCGCGCAGGAGCTTCCCCCCGCCCTCGCTTTCTCGTCGGGCTCGGCCGCCACCCAGGCCATTGTGAGCTCGCTCGTCAAGCAGAACGGCCACATCATCTCAGTCGGCGACGTGTACGGCGGCACCTACCGCTACTTTACCAAGGTTGCTGTCAACAGCGGCATCGAGACGACGTTTGTGCACATTAGCATGAACGAGGAGGCGTCGAGCATTGAGGCGCACGCCAAGGCCGTCGAGGCTCAGCTCGAGGCCGCGTTCCGGCCCGAGACCCAGCTCGTGTGGATCGAGACTCCCACCAACCCGACTCTCTCGGTCATCGACGTCGAGACTGTCGCCCGTGTCGCCCACGCTCACGGCGTCACCGTCGTCGTCGACAACACGTTCATGAGCAGCTACTACCAGCAGCCTCTCCGCCTCGGCGCCGACATTGTCGTCCACTCGGTCACAAAGTACCTGAACGGCCACTCGGACGTCATCATGGGTGTACTCGTTGCCCCCAACCCGGTCATCATGGACAAGCTCCGCTTCTACCAGAACGCTGGTGGCGCCGTCCCCGGCCAGTTTGACAGCTGGCTCGCCCAGCGTGGTGCCAAGACTCTCAGTCTGCGCATGCAGACACACGGTGCGAACGCGCTCTCGATCGCTCGCTGGCTTGAGAACCAGCCATGGGTCCGTGAGGTCCTCTACCCCGGTCTCGAGGGTGCCAAGCGCACCGCTGTTCGCCACCTCGCGTGGAAGCAGCTCTCCCCTGTCGCGCGCGAGAAGATTGAGAGCCAGGGCATGGACAAGGACACGGGCTTCCCCTACGGCGGCATGGTCTCGTTCCGCCTCGACGCTGCCAAGCTCAGCGCGGCTGAGAAGGCGGTTGTCTCGTCCAACTTCCTTTCGTCGCTCAAGGTGTTCACTCTCGCCGAGTCGCTCGGTGGCATCGAGTCGCTGGCTGAGCTGCCATCGCTCATGACGCACGCGTCCGTGTCTGCCGAGGACCGCGCCATCCTGGGCATTGACGACGAGCTCATCCGCCTCTCGGTCGGCGTTGAGGACGTCCGCGACCTTGAGAGGGACCTCGCACAGGCTGCCAAGGCGGCGACTAGCGCATAGACGACTCTTCGACATATCTTCGACATTACATTACATCACTGTAGATTATTAACATGCATTGCTTCGTATACTGCATATTCATTCCATCCCTGCTGTTGCTCGGGTGCTGGCTTGTTAACTGTATTCCGCCTTGGGCAGTGGTGCAAATGCTCGATTCGGTTATACTCCGTCTTCCGCTAAACGACAGAGATTAGCCAGAGTCGCTTACACGCTCACGTGCTGGACACGTTGCGTAGGTAACTGGTGGGGACAAATATGTTTTACTGCTGCCGATTGACGACATCTGTAGGCGACACCGTCCACCTCAGGCTGAGAACGACACAATCTCGGATCTGGGACTGGATCGGTCGTGCCAAGACGTGGGAATCAATGTGCCCCGCGCAACCGCGAGTAAGCTTAGTGCGGGGTACGCCTGTGTGGCACCTTGGGCACCGTACAGTGGGCACTGTGCGTTGTGAAAGTTGGGGCAGAGAGCAAGAAGCAAACGTACATGCCAAAGTGGGTTTAGTGTTGATCACAAGTCTGTCACTTCAAGGGCCGGTACAAACCCAAGGCCTAATTCCTTACGTTACCTCTACATGCTCTGGACTTTGGCATGTGTACTTGGTTTGGAACCGTTGCCCCAATACAAAACATTGCCACGGAAGTAGAGCAAGCCAATAGATCTGAGTGGCAGAGTGACTTGGTCACAGGGTGTTACCAGTTCGGTGGTTGCGTTAGTTAAGATTGAAAGGTGCCTATGAGTAAATACAGTTCCAACTGATGATCTGCTGCACCGAAAACTGCTCCGGTGTGGCACTGGTGCACTGGTGCAGAGTTTGCGGATAAAATCAGTGCTGGGCTCCATATCACAAGGTGCACGTGGAGCTTGAATGAGAGGGTCCCATTCATGTTTTATTGCGAGCCCAGTTTACAACGTGGCTTGAGAACGTGGCTTGTCAGCGTGGGTTGCGCGGCTGACCTACAGACAGTGCACACAGAGGGTTCTGCGTTGCCATTGTAAGGATTGCCCCGTGGGTCTGCGCAGGTGGTAAAGAACAGGGGTCCGAGGAGCGACACAAGCCGGCTGAACTGGACCAAGGGGAAAGTGCGGTAACGGGGGTGTAACAGAAAACCATAGGCGAGCGGAAGTGATGCCATAGGCTCACGGCATCGAAACTATACACTATAGCCCTCACCGAACCGAGGCCATATGCTCTCAAAGAGGCTCACAAAGATCGGGGTTAATAACAATCAAAACCAAGTACGGTATGCAATACCATTTTGATTCGTATCCGCGCGTGGGCGGCCCCTCGGCCCCTGTCTGTATCAAGCCCTGCCGCTGATACTAACTTGGGACGCGTCTGGTCGCGTAAAGCGCCACGCACCCTGGCAAACGCACCGCGGACTGGGTGGCCGGAGTGCCAGGGAACTCGCTTCGGCATCTTGGGGTCCTACCACAATTGTGCAGTTCCTGGAACGCTATACAGACTTAGATTGTCCGACCTGGCATGGCTCTTCAGGTTACGTACGGCCACCGAGTACGCCCTGGCTGTGTGGTATACCTTGCCTCGCAGCTTTCCCAACCAAGGCGGGCCAGCTGGGACCATGGGACCGGAGAGCCGAGGACGCCGAGAATGGAGACGAGGCCCATGCTCTATAAAGAGCGACTGTACCCCAGTCAATGTACAGTCATCAGCTCCTCCCATCAGTTCTCTACCTCTTCTCACTCTCCCCCCTCATCTCCCTCCCCCCAGTCTCACCACAATGCACTTTACGACTCTCCTTTCCTCCTTGCTGCTCGCGACTGCCGCGTTCGGCGCTGTTACCCCCCAGCCTCAGGCTCGGTCCAACGCCGACGCTATCCGCCGCGGCCTCCCGCTCCTCAAGCCCCGCGTTTGCGATGCGCAGTGCCAGGCGGACCGTCTCGCCCGTCGCGCCAAGCCCTCGAAGACGTCTCTCCCCGACCGCAGTGTCCAGTTCCGCAAGACGTGCAAGGACTGGAAGCTCACTCTCACTCCCGATGGCAAGGACATTATCATGAGCGGTGACTGCTGGGACTCTGAGGATGTGTTGCACCCTAGCACGCTCTCGCTCAACACGTGTATCGGTGTCAACAAGGGTGAGTTAGGGCAATAGACAGGACTAGCGAGGCTGACTTTAGGCACTCTGGTGTGCAACCCCGGTGACTTTATGTCGACGGGCGGGTGCCAGGACTGCACCTACACCGATGAGACGCTCAACTGCCTGTGCCCCGACTCGAAGGGCGACCTCTCAAAGGCGTCGCTCAACCTGAACGCGTGCATCGGCAACTTGGAGGGTGAGTTGGACAGAATACCGGGTACTGACTATCCAAGGCCAGCTCTACTGCAACAAGCACCAGACCTAAGCCGCTCGCTCGATCCGCACTGGGTGTTGGCTCAACCGTTCGCAGCCACACCTGGATAGTAGTCATCGATTAATAACCTGGATAATGAACCATGCTCATAGATTGTGAATTGATTTGGGGTCCTGGTACCTCGCCTCCCGCATATACCGATTACGAGGAATACGTCTCGGAACAGATATGAACCTTGCAGATGCAACTGTTCCGAGGCATAAGACCAGAGGCCATGTCTGGGGGTGTTGGAGTCGAGGTCCGACGCGTTGCCGGGGCTTGTTTGTTCCTTTTCCAACCAGGGGCAATTCGGGGACAAGCATCCTTCATAACTCGGTCCGCTTTTCGGGGTGCGCTTGCTTTTCGCCACGGTCCGCATGGCTGGCACAGCTTGCTCGGAGAGATCTCACAGTGCGCACGCCACAACCATGGCCATGGCCTGGGTGGTCCAAGCCACAGCACGCACTGCACAGGGCATGCGTCCTGTGCCGTGCACAGGCACACGATCCAGTGATTTTAGCAGCCCCTCACTTCCAGCGCCGTGCCCTGTTACACGCGCCTCGTGATAGATCCTGAAGCGCAGGGCGTCTCGGTCGACGTGTATTGGTAGGACGTATCCTACTGGCTCGCCCCAAAGGATGACAGCTGGTATCCGGATGTGGCGACGCCTCAAGGTACGAACGCCTAGGCACCTAACAATGGGTGTCGTCGACGTCAGAGGTACGAGCGTCCAGGCGCCCAGGAGTGGCGTCGGCGCCATCCTTTGTGTCATTCCCATAGGGCGTCCCAATGGATAGATGTTTACGTCTTGAAGAGGACTCGCACACCCTCGAGGGCATGTGGTGCGAGCAGTCACTGTACAATTCGGGGCGCAGTGGATCTGGGGGGGGGGAGAGAGGGGCCGAAGGCTGGTTGATGTTGTGTCCGCCCGGTCGGCCGCATTGACAGCTCCACAAGCAGCAGATTGGCAATCTCGTCGTGGAGAGCTCAGTCCGAGTCATCAGGATTGACACCTAGTCGACGATGGCACCATGTGAGGCTTGGCCAACGACATTGTCGTCCTGTCAGCCTGTCAGCTTGTCACATCCAAAGTCAGTCTGTTCTCAGCGCAAGTAGGGTGTGAGCCGCATTCCACGGCACTCATTCCAGTCGCACGTTGCCATTCCTCTGCAGCCTGACACACCCGCTGCAGCTCGCCCTGCAGCATTGACGCGTCTCGAACACCCTTGTAAACGTCATTTACAGTTGAATATAAATCACTATATACAAATGTAATATCATTGTTTTATACACCACGGGTCGTAAGATGCAATGTCTAAAGAGTGTCTAACGTCATTTGGAGTTCATCAGCTCCCGTGAGGCCGGATGCAATTTGAATGCTGGCACAAGGAGGCAGGCAGGTGGCCTCAAACCCCACTTTAACAATGTCGGCCTCCGCAACTTGGTTCACTCATGCATTCCGATCTTATCCTTCTGGAGAGAGGTACGCCCTCTCATCTCCGTCTTGATTCTGAAGAGAATCCAACAGTTTGTCACCTGACTTTGAGAAAGGGGCTGGTATCGTGGCCAAAGCCAGAGTGTAAGTGTGAGTAATGTCTGCGCGCGACCACTAGCCGCTCAAGCCGGGCACGCTCAACGCTTAGTCTCCAGTGCACCTCGGTTCTGTAAGACAGAGCGCTTGCTCGCCAGACTGAAATACAACTTTGTCGCTATTCTGTATGCAAAACTGCTTACTCGCCAGCGCAGTTCCCTTCTGTACGACGGCCTATCCACCTGTCCAACTCCACTCGCAAACACCTCGGCAACACTGCCACTCGCCAGTACAGCCCCACTACTTTCACTGCTCAATCCCCTGTGCATTTAATCTAGGGCACAACATGGTATGGCTTGGGACGCTTAAAGTGACCAACCTCGACAGGAATGTCAAAGGTCGCAGAGATACGGTAACGACGGACGTACTTGATCGCGTGCTCCCCAATAAGGTCGGGCTCAATCATGAGGTCAGAGAACGACTTGACTGGCTCGCCGTCAACCGCTGGCACCGAGTTGTCAATGACCTCTGGCGCCCAGCCGGCAGGGTACGACGACGTGTCGGCGCGGTTGAACTCCTCGACACCAGCGTCGTTGATGTAGTAGCGCTCGAGCTCATCGGGGGAGAGCACAGGCCACCAGATCGCGCGGTTGATAATGTTGGAGAAGATCTGCGCAATCGGCTTGGGCACCGCCGGCAGCGAGGTCTCGGGCTTGAGGGTAAGCTCCGAGATAATCTTCGCAATCGAGTTGTACGTGTGCAACTCTGGGCCGGGAAGCGAAAACGTAGACGCCACCGACGTGACGGGCGCGTCAAGCATAACCGCGAGAGCCTCAGCAACGTCCACGACGTGCACCGGAAGGATCTGAGTGTTGCCGTTGTTGAGCTTTCCGAGGATAGGCCAGGTCGCGAGCGCGTTGAGCAGCCAGTCCTCACCACCAAACATGCGGCCGGGCCGGACAATGGTTGCGTGAGGGAACGCATCGCGCACCGCGCGCTCGCCAGCGTACTTGGTCCTGTAGAACTTGGAAGTGGAATCGGGGTTGGCGTTGAGGTGTGAGACGTGGATGAACTGGTCGACACCACTGTCGGCGGCAACCTTGGCAATCAGTGCCGCCGCCTTGACGTTGACGTCCTCGTACGAAAAGTTGCGCGTCTCCCAGTCGCGCCCGACAAGGTTGTACACCGTGTCCGAGTGACGGACGGCCTCGTGGATCTGGTCCGGGCTGCGCGCGTCCCACTCGAGGGGCACGACCTGGCCAAGGTCGCCGGGCACCTTGAGATGACGCGTGGCGTCCTCGTCCCGGTAGGGGACGATGACTTGCGTGCCATTCTTGGCCAGCTTGGAGACGAGGTAGCGACCGAGGAACGACGTCGCACCAAACACAGTCACGGTGTGGCCAGACACCGAGGAGCGGCCGCCGATGGGCGAGCCCTCACGCGTGATGGGCACAGCATTGTTCGTCTTGGGCTGGTTGAGAACGGTCAGGTCGTGGGTTGCCTGGGTTCAGCTGTGTTGCGCGCGCGCGCCGAGCAAGGCGAAGGCGGCGGCGACGACGAATACTCACTCGGACGGACATGCGGGGGCCGACCGAGACCGCGACCTTTGACCGGAGTGCGGGGGCTGCAAGACGGCGTCAGTATGCATTCAGAGGGGAGCACATAGGTAGCCAGGCTGATGGGCATGCTCACCAAAACGGGCGGACACCATCGTGGCCTCTGTCGCCTGTTTGTGGTTGTTGGAGTGACGGAGGTCGCGGAGTGATTTGAGCTCGCGATGGTTGGCCCGTCGCCTGGCTCCGGCATCCAGGTGGAGGGCCAGCCTGGGTGGGAGCCAGTCGCTCGCCCGCTACGGTTGGGGGGTTCCTGCCTGGAAAATTCGGAGGTACACACTGTGGCACACGTGGCATATGAGCTCGCTGGATGATTTGGTTCCGCCTGTTGCCCCGCAATGATGCATTGATTGACACGCGGCCGACATCTTACGCGACGAAGCGGCCTGGTACCAAGACTCGCACTCTCTCTCCTCGTCCTCTGTCAGCACGACACTGGGCCCACAGCAGGCCGCAGTTGATCACTTTCACTCTCCACAGCATCATTCCTCCCCTTCCAATGCTCGCATCAGGCTCTTCGCCTTGGACGCGCCGCTCAGCCGTCCAGGCGCTCGTCGGTGCGTCGGCCGACGCATTGGCAGTTGCCAAGCTGACTTGCAGACCAGGCATGCGACCCGACGCTCATGTCGGCTAAC
Source organism: Cutaneotrichosporon spelunceum (assembly GCA_030805415.1). Lineage (NCBI taxonomy): Eukaryota > Fungi > Basidiomycota > Tremellomycetes > Trichosporonales > Trichosporonaceae > Cutaneotrichosporon > Cutaneotrichosporon spelunceum. The sequence continues at coordinate 539,443 of BTCM01000005.1, forward strand.
GACGTCGTCAACATTGAGCTCGCTGAGGCCGTCAACAAGAAGAAAGCCAACTCGTAAGCTCACAAGAGGTCATTCTCATCCCAGTGCACGTGAGGCAACGCAGGCCCTCCTGGTATACATTAACTCGCGCAACCCGAACCAGGCATTGACTGCGCTCAATGTACTGGACCACCTTGTCAAGAACTGTGGTTACCCAATCCATCTGCAGATCAGTACTAAGGAGTTTCTCAACGAGCTCGTCCGCCGCTTCCCCGAGCGCCCTCCCATCGTTGTCGGGCGTGTGATGGCACGCATCCTGGAGGTAATGCGTCCAAGTAACACAGCTGATGATAGCTTATCCACGAGTGGAAGAACACGATTTGCGCGACGTCCAAGCACAAGGACGACCTCGTGCATATCCGCGACATGCACCGGCTCCTCAGCTACAAGGGATACAGGTTCAAGCCATTCGACGCAGCGCGCGCGATGGCGACTCGCAACCCCAACGAGGATCTCAAGAGCCCTGAAGAACTCGAGGAGGAGGACCGCAGCGCCAAGCAGGCCAAGCTGCAGGAGCTCATCCGACGAGCTACGCCACGCGACCTCGCCGCCGCCCAGGAGCTTATGAAGCAGCTTGCGGGTGCTGAACCAGACAAGGCAGTCGACTACGAGAAGCAGACGGTGACTGAGCTCGAAAAGGTCCAAAGCAAGGCGATTCTGCTCAACGACATGCTGGATAATGCCAAGGAGGGCGAGAGGGTCGGTGTCGACGGGGACGTGTATGATCAGGTGGCGGTAGCGTGCCGAGGCGCACGGCCACGGATTCAGAAGTGGATCGAAAACGACACAGGCGAACATGAGGGTCTCATGGACCGTCTACTGATGTGCAATGACCTCATCAACAGCGCGCTCGATCGCTTTGAGGCCGCCAAGCGTGGCGACTGGGCCGCCGCACAGACGATTGCGCACCAGTCCAGTGCCAAGAAGGCCAACGACCTCATCTCGTTTGACGCGTTCGGTGACGACGAGGACGCGGGAGGCGTGTCTCTGCCATCAGGTGGCGATGCCGCGCCGTCCTCAAGCAACCCCGGCTTCACCGCTGGCGGCCTGCCCCTCGATCTGTTCGCCCCATCTCCATCCAACTCGCCCGCACCTGGCGCTGGACCCTCCCAGCCCAACCGAACCAATCCAATGGACTTCTTCAACACGTCTACGTTGTCGCCGCAGCCACAGCAGCAGCAGATGGGTGGCATGGGCATGGGGATGGGGATGGGCGGTATGGGAGTAATGGGCGGGCTCCAGCAGCAGCAGCCACCTCAGCAGCAGCAGCAGCAGTGGGGCCAGCAGTCTGGCGGGTTCGGTGGCCCTCAGCAGCAGCAACAATGGGCCCAGCAGACGCAACAGCAGTGGGGCCAGCCCCAGCAGCAGTTTGGCTCGCCGGCGCCTAATCCCACCGCGACGGGCTACACTGTGCCGTCGCAGCCAACAAACGACTCGTCGTCGTCGTCGTCGCCGCGCCTTGCACAGCAGCAGCCGGCGAAGAAGAACGACGCTTTCGCCGACCTTGTCGACCTGATGGGCTAATAGTTTGTATTGATGCATTGCATAGAGCTAACAGTGCTGAGCGAGTAGCTGCTCCGCAGTGGGTGTAGGAGAAGCCAGGAATGCCGAGCGGAGAACCCCAGCTTGGTCCGCGCTGAGGAGGGACCAGTGCGGGCTTGGACCTGGCCGCACCCAGTCAAAGTCCTGGACTTGCTCGTGCTGACTCTCGCTCTCAGTCTGGAAGGGGTACGGCCCGAAGCGCACGCCTTTACACCGCTCGATAACTGGAAGGGACGCAACGTGGAGCAACAACAAGCTGTCGGTCGTGTCGTGCAGGCGGAACTGCTGAGCTCCGAGGACGACGACGCAGTGATGGAGGTCGGAGAGCATCGCGCTACCAGCCATGACGCTGGTAAGAACAACACAACTCTTCAATCCTCTGGCATGGAGGGATGTGAGGGCTTGTGATCCGCGGAGGTCGACGATGCAGTCCTCGAGGTCGGCGAGGGTGAGAGTGAAGGTCGCATCTCCGGGATACTTGGGGGTGAGCGTTTGCCCGCGCTGTGTGGAGATGGTGTACGTCGTCGTGGGAGGTGGAGTGGGCGCAGAAGCGTTTGAGGTTGGTGGGGCAGGGGAGGCAGACTGTGCCCGTGAAGCAGTCCCAGATGTCGATGTTGAAGCGGGGCGCTTGAACGCGAAGCGGCTCTTGGGCTTCTCAGATCTTAAAGAGGCGAGACGCGTCTCAAGCTGACGCACTTGCTTCTATCAGCTTACTCGCCGAGGGCGTACCAAGTCATAACTCCGCTGATCGTACGGTGGAAGGGTTGGGCGAGCGTCCGCGAGTGCAGAGCGGAGGGCGGCGAGCTTGGGCGCAGCGTCGGCCGTGGAGCGGGTTAGTTCATCCGCCGTTTCTACCGTCAGCCTCCTGGTGCTGGACAACTGGGAATGAAAGAGACATACCAGCTTTCAATGCTTGAAAAGTGGCGTAGAATGCCGCGGCGTCAGAAGTGCTGGCCATTGCAGGTGTATATTGACACGTCTCGTGAGAGAGAGTCTGGATGCAAGCTGGAGACATCAAGTGGAGGTGGAGGTCGGAGTGGGGCAGAATATGTTAATGGATTTGTTTCCACGGATTTGACTAGGGGGGACAATCGGAACACCACTCGCACACGCACACCCACGCCGTCTACACAGGCCGTCAGCGACTGAGAAGACTAGTTGGGCACGATGTGAGAGACATGTTGGGCGCCCGATCGCATCACGTGAAACAGATGAGTGGGCGGCATCGGTCTTATCAGTGTACCCAAGTGGTTGATGACTAGACGCGCCTAAGGCCCGCCCGATTGTCCCTGCAGTGACCAAAGATCGAAACGGTGGCCGGGGCATCGGACCCAAACACAGCCAGTCGAGTCAGAATCCATCCAGTCACCGTGGCCGAAAAATCCGCCATCGGTCATCCACTTAGCGACTGGCAACCGGCTCTTAGTCGAAACTTCTCTTTCTCTTTCCTCTCTTCATTCAACACCAACAAGCAACCAACAAAGCACCAGCCCTCCCCGGCTAGCCCACCCAAGCTCCCCTTCCCTACCCCTCATTGCCCCTCCTCGACACTGTCGATGCTGTGGACAGAACGCACTTCGGACGAGTAGGTACATCTCACCTTTAAATTTCATCGCCTACCTTGCTCGAGCTAACATCCAGCTACCTCTCTGACCTTGTCTTCACTCTCAACCCTTGATCTTCCTCTCCTCGTCAGGAAATCTCTCTCTCTCTCTCTTACACGCACGCACACATATATATCATGTCGTCGTCCATCCTCCGCCCCCTCGCCAACTCGGCCAAGACGGCCCTCGGCCGCCGCACTCTTGCGACGCCCACCAGCGTGAACCCCAGCATGTTCCAGTCCGTGTTGCCCCCCACCATCCCTGCCGCGCTCCACCTCAAGACGGGTGAGTCGTACTATGGCACCAATTTCGGCTCGACCAACTCCAAGTATGGCGAGACCGTCTTCTCCACCTCGATCACGTCGTACACCGACTCGATGACTGATCCATCGTACCGTGGTCAGCTTCTTGTCTTCACCTCGCCCATGATTGGCAACTATGGTGTGCCGTCAAACGCGCCCCTTCCTGAAACCCCTGGCATCCCCTTCCTTGAGTCCGACGGCATCCAGTGTGCTGGCGTCGTGGTTTCAGACGTTGCTCTCAAGTACTCGCACTACCAGGCCATCGAGTCCATCCACGAGTGGTGCGCCCGCCACAATGTTCCCGGCATCTCGGGCGTCGACACTCGTGCTATCACCACCCTTCTCCGTGACCAGGGTACCACTCTCGGCCGCCTTGCTGTCGGCGATGACGCCCAGTACGTCCCCAAGGCCGAGGAGTACTGGGACCCATCAAAGGACAACCTCATCGCAGAGGTTTCCACCAAGCAGCCTTATGAGCTCAACCCCAACGGCAAGGGCCCCAAGATCGCCATCCTCGACTTTGGCTCCAAGGCCAATATTCTCCGCTCGCTTGTAAAGCGTGACGCGCGTGTCACCGTGCTGCCATGGGACTTTGACTTCAACGCTGTCCGTGACCAGTACGACGGTCTCTTCCTGTCCAACGGCCCAGGTGACCCGACCTCGATCATGGAGACTGTCCACCGCGTCACCAAGACGATCAACGAGTGGAACAAGCCCATTTTCGGTATCTGCATGGGCCACCAAATCCTCGGCCTCGCTGCCGGTATGGAGACGTACCGCATGACCTTTGGCAACCGTGGCCACAACCAGCCGGTGCTTGCCCTCGCGTCATCAGGATCGATCAAGGCGGGCCGCGTCTACGTCACGTCGCAGAACCACCAGTACGCGATCAAGCTCACTGAGGACTTCCCCGAGGGCTGGGCTCCCTTCTTCATCAACTGCAACGACTCGTCAGTCGAGGGTATCATCTCCACTCCCGAGTCGGGCAAGCACATCTGGGGCGTCCAGTTCCACCCCGAGTCGGCCGGTGGGCCTCTGGACACTCACCCCATGTTCACCGACTACGTCCAGGCCTGCGCTGACAAGTCGGCCAGCGGCATGGCGACCTCTGAGCTCAAGGTCGACACGCACGCGGCTGCCGCTGCCGCCGCGGCATCGGCGTAAGAGAGTGAGAAGTACATTGTAGATTACACCAGGGTTTATGCATCATCCACTGTCATGTCGCGGGCTGTACGATTCGGGGTTTGGGCATGCTTGTTGGCCAAGGCCGTATCCGCTTTTGTCTCTAACACGGCGGATACAACTTGAGCGGTTCGAGGCAGGCGATGGTGTCATCTCACCAATCTGATACGGTAAAGAGGCCCGATTACTGTGCTTTGTGGGGTCCAAGTCGCCGCCTCACTCGCTGCCTCACTCGGCGCTCACTACAACCAGAGTGCAAGCAAGCTATAGCAACAGGAAAGTGCTCTACAGGCCACGGCGCGAAAACATGCAAACGATGGCACTACACATACGGTAAGATACATGTACACTATAAACTGACAAATAAGACACCAACGACGGAGGACACAGGTCGGTGGCAATTTCAACCAGTTCAGCTCCTCTGCCTCGAATGGAAGAGGGCTCCACGTCGCAAACAAGCAAGGCAGGAATCTGGCCCAGTCGAGGCTCTGACCTGGGCCAAGCAGTCAACGTCTGCCGGCTGCAACATGCATAGTCCTGGTTGTAATAACAACTTCCTTAATTCAAACTAACCTACATCATATCAAGCTGCTAGATCTAAGGCTTGCCTAATTAATGTCAATTAATTATCCAGCCAAACGTCAATTGTTGATAACCTCCAGACTCGCTAACAGTCGGGGGTTTACTGCAATAACATTCCTACATACACGCTAACGTACACTCTGCTCCGAGAGAACGGACAACGGCGACGACGGTGGCAATACACGCTAACGTACACTCTGTGCGGAGGAAACGGACGACTGCGACGAGGGTGGTGACCACCAGCGGTACACCCCTGTTGGCTGAGACCCCCGTCGATAGAGAGAGGATCAGAGGGCGTCAATAAGAGAACCAAGGAGATCAATCACGAACGAGCCAATGCCGTCGTCATCGTCCTCGCCGTCTTCCTCAGGATCGTCCGAATAACCCCACCCAACCCCGTCTCCGCCATCGTCACAATCACCGTCCTCGTCATCATCGTCGTCGTCCGGGTCGGGCCCAGAAGCGTCGCGCAACTCATTGAAAATCTCCAGGGCAAGTTGCTCGCCAAACTTGTGGCCCAGATTCTTCATCAGCTTCCCCATCCAGGCATCAAACTCGGTCTGAAGGTTGTCGATTTCGGCGGCCTCTCCAGGCCCACTGTTCTGGAGACGCTATATCAGGACACGGAGAGGATTTTCACATACGGTTACAACCCCTCGGATGGCCTGTGCGTGGTCCGCGAGTTTGAGAGCGAGGCTCCTTGACTCGTGGAGGCCCCGGCTGATGTTGATGGCCTCTAGGCAGATGGAATCTGCCACAAGTAGAAGGATTTGGGCGTTGTGGTCGTTAGACACTGGGTTAGTGACCCTAAAAAAACGCGCTCACTGATGGGCTTGGACTTGGACTTGGACTTGTGGTTGCGTCAAGGCTGGTGATTGGGGACAAGTAGTTGAGTGAGTGTGAAGAGGGATTGGGGAGAGGCGATGGGGTACACGTACCACTTTATATCATATCCTACATGACCAGCTACAAGCAGTGAGTGGCAACACCTTGCTAGAGCTTGCTGCAGGGTGGCAAAAGACTAAATTCCTGCGCCCGTCTTTCTTGTCGTATTCCGAAAGTAGAGGAGGAATACTTGTCACAGAAACTACAAAGCGCGAGCCAGGGCCCTGTTAAGGGAGATTGCATACGATTACGGCGCCGGGCCGAGGTCGAGAGCCAGATTCCTCAAACGAAATGTCATATGTGGAGACAGCTACCTCAGTCACCGGGGGCTCTGTTTCGCCAGCCTGGCGTACATACTTACAATCACCACCCACAACTAACCCGGAGCGGCCCCGAGATCCATCCCGAATCGGGTTGTTCCCTATCCAGTCTGTCAAGGTTCAGTCAAGGTTGGAGGAGCTGTGCAACTCTCACAGACCGTGGCTAATGCGTCCGCCACAGCCTCCCCCCTCTCTCCTGTTCTCAAGTGGTTAGGCGTGCTCGTGTAGATTGACACTGCAAATGGGGGGAGTGGCGGGCCAAAGCTCACTATCTGGCCAACGGCCTCCATCTCCATAATGACCCCTTGGCTTCCAGCTATTTCATGCTTCCCAGGTAGCAGCTTCGAGGCCATGAGGTAAAGGAGCTTAATCGGCTCAAGCGGCATTCCTCATCGCCTGCTCACATGATAAGTGAAAGGTAAGCGCCCTGAAGGAAACTGAGCGGCTACCTACCTGGGACTCATCCTCGCGGGTTCTGGCCAGCTCTGGCAGGCTTGGGCTCTCCTGGAGTGAGTGGTGGTCACTCGTACGCTCCGCGCGCGCGCGCCACCCTTTCCCCTCTCTATGATCCCTTCCCTGGCCTCGTCTCGTCCTCGTCCTCAGGCTCCTTCAAGTGCAAGGTAGTGGAAAGGCATAATGCAAGAACGGACAATGAAGTGTGCAACAAGGGTGGTTCCGGGTCTACGTCGAGTTCTTTTCTCTGTACCCTGGGCTCCTTCAGCAGCTCAAGCTGCAACTGCTGCCCTCGTAAACTTTCGGCGTTGATAATATACAGGTACATCGACTGCGTGTCTGTAGCGCCGTTCTCTAGGAGTTCTCTGCAATTCTCTCATTATCTTGAGTTTGCGACTTCCGTTGTGCGCTATGTGGCAAACGCACTTCAAAGTCAGCCTCGATTTCCTCTGCCCTCATCTGGTCCTCCAGGTTTACTACCATCCTTACCAGACTCCCAGAAGGAGGACGGCCAAGCCTCGTTCGTCCTTTGCTACAAGACTGGCGTAGAAGGGGATCGGATGAAGAGAGCGATGAGAAGTGGGTTAGGACCCCCGGACCAGTCCCCACATTACAATGTGAGCAGTCTGTAATCGCCAACTCACATGACAGGGAAGATCCCACAAGTAAGAGGCACAGTCAACTTGTCATGAGAAAGTCGTTTTGGAGAGATCGGGCAGCCTGCTTGCCCAACAGCTCCATGGGTATGTACTGGCTCTGTCCCATATCTAGGTCGACGTCCCCTATTGGCCCCGACAGTTCCGATGGTCGCGCACCGACACCTGTACTAGGCAAGGTTAGTATGAGGTTGGGATTCAGTGGCCAGATGTTAGACAGTACAAGACTAGGGTTGGCTTGGTGTGGTCAGACGCGCTAGAGACTGGGTGTTGCCGGCGTCGACGCGCAAGCCTCTAGTCTGCGGAGCAGCATCCAGCTTCCGCCCAACGGAGGTTGGTAGGAATTTGTAAGTCAGCGGTCATCGTCTTAGGTGACCTGCCGCTATGAGTTCAGCGTGGGATGCCGCCGATTACGCATAGTGCACGGCTGCCTCGGCAAGCCAGGCGAACCACCCGGATACAATCTGTAGCATGTGCAGGGTCTTACAATCAATCGGTCTTCTACTTTTTCTAGATCTTGAGAATGCTCACTGTCATCAGGTCAGTCTTTCAAACAACTCACTCGCTCGTTCTCTAACGCTAGACAGCTCTTTGTCGTCGCTCTCGACTGTGGGCTCGTCGGTCGCGCCCTGGTGCTCCGAGTGGGCTGCTGAGGAAGATTCCTCTGCAGGCTCGGCCGGCGTGACGATGCCGCGCCCGCCTGGGGCACTCATCCACCCGTCTGTCTTTGTGCTGAAGTGCTCGAGGAGTCTGGCCCGGACGTTGTCCGCCTTCTTCTCTCTGTCCATAGCCGCTTCGGCCTCGGCCTCGCTTTCAATATCCTCCACCTCGCCTGCAAAGCTTGAGATGCTGCCCGCGACGCCCGACGTTGCCTCCGCAAAGTTCTCATACAGATTGCGGCCCGCTTCGTCGTGGTGTCCCTCACCGGACCAGAAATGGAAAGCGCGGCTGACGACGCCATACGAGGCAGGCGTGACCTCGACGAGGTCGCCGCGCGCAATCTCAATAGCGGGAACCTCGGACGGTGGCAGACCGACAAGGTAAGCGAGGAGGCAGCGAATGACGGACGCGTGTCCGATGATCAGCAGGTCGTCCTGGCAGCGCTCAAGCTCAAAGATGACCGGCTCGAGGCGAACCGAGAGGTCGTGATACGACTCTGCACGCGGTGCACGATGCGCGTACGGGTCACCGAGGAAGCGCTCCCACTCGTCCGGGTAGAGCTCCTGCGCCTCGGCAGCTGAGAGGCCGTCCCACACGCCCGGGTTGATCTCGCCCATGATCTGCTTCTGCACGACCTTGTAACCGGCGTGCACAAATGGCCACGCGGTGTGGTGTGCTCTTCGTCGCGTGCTTGTCCACACGACAAGCGGATTCTCGTGGGTCGACTCGCCGCGAGCGCGGCGCTCTTCTCTCAGCGCCTTGCGACGCGCTGCGACAGCAGCCTTGAGGCGCTCAGCATACTCCCAGCCTCCCGGAGAGAGGTCCGAGTCAGCCTTGAACGAATGTTCAATGAGAGACTGTCCAGACTTGTGTGAGCAAAGTCGCGAGCAATGTGAAACAAACCCTTGCGAAGAAGATTGTGCGTGGGCGCGTGTGAATATTCATGAGGAAGAAGCAGCATCGCGTCTGGAGGTATCCCTCGATGCGGTTGATCTCGATGCGCTCTCCGACATTCATGATCTTGATGTACGGCCCCTCCTCGGCCGTGACTGTGTCATACGAATCTTCCTGGTCACGGATGCGCTTCCAGTAATCAGCCACTGCGCGGTCCGCATCCCAACCGGCGTAGTCGGGCGAGCTGAGCTTGACGCTGCGGATGTTGGCAGTGATGATGTCGTCGTTGTCGCATAGCGACTCGAGGAAGATGACGTGCACGCCCTTGGTGCTGAACGTTTCGAGCACCTCCTTGCGAGCGGCCTCACTGCCATTGTTGGCATCATAGATGACGACCTGCCCTCCCTGGACGGTGAAGAAGTCCCAGATCTGCTGTTCGAGCCCGTGCTTAACCTTCTCTCGAAGCGCAATGGTTTCGGGAGACTTGGGCCCTGATGTCAGCGCGCGTAGCCAATGCTGAGTAAAAGAGAGAGACGTGTGGGGGATGGTGACAGGAAGGATCTGCGGAAGGAGAGGGAGGGATCGGGTTAGGCGAGGAAGGCTAACAAGCAACGCTGCAGAGTATCCGCGCACATGGGGCTGTCCTCACCGTCAGTCTTGTAATAGTCATTGGGCAGGTTCTTGGTCCCGCCGAGCATCTTGCGACGGTAGTCACCGAGAGAGTAAACTCTGGTCTTAACACCGAGCCAGCGGAGATAGCGCTCCAGAGCGCGCGAGATGTGTGTCTTCCCTCGCGCTGGGAGTCAGCGATAAACAGTGGACTGGGACGTACCCGGCAGGCCGACGGTGACGATAACGATGAGGCCCGCATGGAACAGGCGGCCCGACTGGGTCACGTAGAGCGGCGCAGCCATGATGCCTACGTGCTAGGTTGCGGTGTTGATGTGATGAGCTAATGAGTGGAGTCGACGTGGATGGAGAATCAAAGTGAGTGAGCGGTGATCTCATTCCGCCCAGTTTGCTGCACCCCACACTTGTTGTCGATTCGAATTGCCAGGCACAGTTTTAGTTTGCCCTCAATCACCAACGCTAACTGAACTGAAATGCCCCGTCTCACCTCGCTTCCCCTCCCCGCCTTGTTTCCAATGCCATGCCAAGAAACACGCAAGCAAATGTTAGTCGTGATACATGTATTTGTGGTACAACTAAACGCCTCCGGTACTTGAATCTATTCACCACTCACAACTACCTCGTTGTCGTTGATCTTGATGAACCGCCGCGACAGTTCGCCAATGCTGGACCGTGGTAGGTGCGCCAGAGACACCTTGGTCGCCGCCCGCGTGTTGCGCCAGTGCTCAGGCTGGTCGCTGCCGTCCTCGCTGTTCTTACGGTTAGACGTCAACACTTGCGGTAAACTCCGCACGTCGGTTGCCGAGGATAGGGGCCGCGAGTTTTCCGAGAGCGCAAACTGCCGCTCCAGCTCGCCACGCAATGACTCCGAAGAGCCCATGTATTCTGGCGCGAGCTTATAGTCATCCGAATCAGACGTAGGGCTTGTAGGTGACGGATGTCCCGAACTTACGTCCGTCTTCTGGGCCGCCAGCGGGAACTGGGGAACTGGCGCGCGCGTAAGCGTGCGCGCTGGCGGACGTGCGAGGGCCTTGGTTGGAACCTCGAGCTCCTGCTCGAGCTCAGGTTCGTGCTCATTCTCGTCGTCGTCCATGGGGTTGGTCACCGGTAACTCGCCGGGGCTGGCGTCTCCTGACGCGAACGAACCCGCGTTCTCGCCCCACATGCTTGCACTCTCGTCACGAGCCGGGAGTGACAGCTTGGGAATGGCAATTGGGGCAGCGATCGTCGCACGGCGGTCGGGCTTCTCGGTGCTGGGTGCGCATAGACTGCGCGCCGCAGCCTGGAGCGCAAGATGACGAACCCGTGCCCAATCGCGCTGGTCGCGGTCCTGGTCCTTGAGGAGCATTGTGATCCACAGGTGGAGCTTGGAGAGCTCGATGCGGTCCGACCTGATCTGGTTTGCCAGATCTGGAAGGGCGACCTCGATACGGTCGCGAGTTGACTTCTGGAATGGTGTGAGGATTGCGAGGTTGCGAGCGACGCGCAAGTTGGTTGTCAGGCGTTGCTCGATCTGCGCTGCATCCGACTTGAGAGCATCCACTCGGGTCGCAATGGCCTCGAACCGCTTCGTCTTGGCTGTCGACTGCGCCGCTAGCTCTGACGGCAGGGGCAGCATGGGCGCAGCACCTGCACGTCCAGCAGCAAGATCGGCCTTGACGGAGCCGATGACAGCCTCCATTTGCTCACCGTCGTTGACAACCACATCGTTGGCGCCGGATATATCGACGATGGGGTTTGGGGACGACCGCATGCTCCCAACCCGCCGCAACCGCGGACGAGGGGTGACCAGTGTTTCGGATTGAGCATTCGGATCCTCGAACACAATGGAGCGAACCTGGGAAGGCTCCGGTGACACTAGGGGTGTACCCGACTCGACGTCACGAAGGTGCTCCTCCGCCGCAACAGATCCCGCCTTGACGGCCTCACCGCTGTTAAGACCAACGGCGCGCATCCGGATGGCGGCGGTCCGGAACGTGCTGGCATAGTTGATGAGGGCGAGCCATTCGTTCATCTCGTACTCGTCGTTGAATTGCATCAGGTAGTGGCGATTTTCAGGCATCACGAAACGGAACGTGAACGGCGTGGAAGTGTGGTCGCGGTCAAAGATGGCCACGGTTTCCTTGACGGAGAGAACCTCGTCCGGCTGGAAGCTCGTGATGCGAGGGACGGGGGGCGTGTCGCCCTTGCCGGCATTGCGGATCTGCTCGACAAGTGTAAGTGCCCAGATAGGATCCTTGAAGAAGAGCAGCTGTGAGCCAGTAAGGACGACGCTCCAGCTTCTCCACTTGCGACCTGCCGCTCGCTTCGTCGTGGGTGAGTCGTCTGAAGTCAGCTACACCCAATCTCCTGTACGCTCACCCTTTCGGCTAATCAGGCCGACCTTGGTAATCTTGAGAGTGGTCACCTCTTCCTTAGGCGTTGGCGTCATCGCAACCCCGCCCATACCGGCGAGGGGAACACCCGACTTGCGACGGGGACGTGATTTTACGAACTCTAGGGGTTGCGCGTTGGCAAACTTGTTCTGCAACCGGTCTACGTCCAAGAATGGGCGAGTGCCCATGCAAGAGAAGGGGCTGTCCGCGGGAATGTAGCGCTCAACATCGACTCGCAGCGAGCCGAGCTGGCCGCCGACAATGAGGTCATAGACATCGATCTTGCCAGACCTGGGCAGGCCGTTGGATGAAGGGAGCTGCCCGCCAGCCGCAGCCAGTGCGGCTTCATTGTCGTCCTCGATGAACACGAATGGTGTGAAGGTGATGTTGTCGAAGAACGCTTCGAGAACGGGCGGGGGCACGCCGTCGAGCCGTGTGTTGCGCACGTAGTCGGGCTTGGTCATCTTGTTCTTGTTGTGTCGATTGAACGCATCCGTGTGCAGCATCATCATCGAGAAGGCTAGCACGTACGCGTTGTCTGTCGTCAGCTTAGCAGGGCCGATGCGGCTCACCCTTGGTACCAAACAGACCTGGCTCACACAGGTCGTACCGGGTTGCAAACGCCTCGATGACACGGTCGATCTGCTGCGTCTCCTTTGGCAGGGACATGTGCATGAGGAGGCGACGCAGCGCGACGTCGAGTGCAATGTGGGTAAAATCGAAGCGGCTCATGTACAAGGTCAACGCAGTGGTGTGGAACTCGTCGGCACTGGTATCAGCTGTCGGTCTCGGACGATTGGCTCACTTCGAGGCCAGGATCCCCGCCAGCTCGCGCCGGTCAAGGGTGTGGAGTCTTGCCAACCAGTTCTCAGGTGTGTCGTTGTCTCGAATAGATGTGTCAATGTCCTCGGTGTACATCCGCTGCACGGGCGTCGTAGACCGCGACAGAGGCAGTGGGCTCTCGGAACGGCTGAGACTGTCCTCCTGGCTCGTACTGGCGGTACCAGATGATCCGGCGCCAGGACCACGAGGAGGTAGCGGGAAAAGCTGGCCCAGGGGAGGCTTGGGAGAGTTAGGGTTCGACTTGAACAGGCCAGTGGATAACCTGCGGATGGAGCCTTGTCGCGGAGGAGTCGACGCTACTGGGAACGTTGGCGTCGAGGGAGCCGGAAGGTAGGTAGACGACCCGCCATAGGCCGACGGCGGAGCGAGGCTGGCGTCGTGTGACCCTCTGTGGGCGAAGCCGTGGATGCCGTTGTGGCCTAGGCTAGCAGCCGTCGAGTTGAATGTCCCGTGCCATGAGATGGCAGACGACGTGGTCTGCGCACGCGCACGTCCGACTCGAAGCCCAGAGTGGACGCCGAGACTCGTGTGGGGATCGGCGGTGTGCGACCGCCTCGTTGAATGAGTCGTACGACGAGACGACTGTGAAGCTGCATACGATGATCGGGGTGATCGATCTAGAGCGTCGTTCAGGACCACATGACGGTCATCCTCGCCAACCTGCAGCGCCAGGTTTGAGACCTGTGGGACATCTTCGGGTCGTATTCTAACCGGAGGGAGGGCAGGAGACGCGCCTAGTGATGACGCCGAAGACTCCGCACGTGGCAATTCGCGCGAGCCGAACTCGCTGGTGGTGGCTGTATCACGCTCATCAGCGGAGCTATAACGCAGCGCGCTGTTGCTACGCTGACGGTTCTTGGAGAACACACTTCGGACCATACCCATGACGGTCAAGTTTGGGGAGTTGGATCCAGCCGACATTCCCGGCCGTGGGCGTCTGGGAAGGTCCAGGTCCGAGGGCGACCGAAGAGATAGGGGCGGCGACGCCATAGGGCTGTCCTCAGACTGAATCCGGCGTGCCGCGTCGGAGAACGAGCGCCCACGGCCACCAGTACGAGGAATGACCGGTGGTGGCGCCGCCTCTCCCCCATGCTCGGCGATCGTTGGTGGCGGGCCAAGCTCCGGTAACGAGTTTAGTGGCGAGGGAGAGCCCATAGAAGATCTCTGAGAGCCGGCGTCAAGAAGACGACGAGCAACGATGTCTCTATTCGTCACCGAAACTGGGATGTGCCCAGGGGGTTCGCGCTTGAGATCGCTCTGAGACGTGTTGGTTGTTGTTTCGGAGGACACGGTCTCCGCCTCAGGCTTGCCCGTCCATGAGCGCGCGGGCCAGAACTCTTGTTGATCGATTACAGGAAGGGAAGAGAGAGACGGCCCAGGCGAGAGTGGTGGCCGAGCCATGTCTGGGACAGATCTGTTGACGAGCATAGTTGTGGATGCGTTGGGACCAAAGCGACCGCGCATGCGCGTCTTGCTGACAGGTTGGTCATCAGTGCTGCTTTCGTTGGGAGCGGTATCCAGGTCCGAAGAGAAGAAACCGCTCCGTCTCATGCGGAGCTTGGATTCGGATCGTCGCCGCTTGATTGTCTTGCTGCGCTGCATGCCAAACCATCCCAACACGCCGCCCGATGGCCCGGCCTCGTCGACATCTGTAGGTGGCGCCGATTCGTTTGGCGAGCGCGAGAAAATGGCTGATAGGCTGCGTGGCCGGTTCTTGATGAGTTTGCGGTCTGTCTCTGTCGACTGTTTGGCTGTCTCAGTCGCCGAGAAAGTGACCTTGACAAGGGGGCTAGCAGAGCGTTCCGGAAGGGGGGACGACACAGCCTGGGCCCTGCGGTTGTGTTGAATACCTCCAGGGGTCGATGCACGCTTCGCTGCCACGGCCTCTGGAAGGCCAAGGCCGAGATCTGGACGCATGGGTGTCGGAGACTCTGGTCGCGATCGTTCGGCGCCAGTGGCGCGAGGGGTTCGTGTCGAGGCTGAGGGAGTGCGCGAGACTGGAGCGGATGCCAGGGGACGCTCGGTCGAAGATTCGGGCAACTCTGCACCGTCCAGCATCAATGCCAGAGCCGGAGAGGAGGAGCCTAGACCAAAGAGGCTTTGAAACTCGTCAATGGGGCTGCTCGGAGTCACGACAATGTCTGTTGGAGGGGTGGGAGTGGTAGCGCTGGGGAATGAGACGGCACAATGAGGACCGGCGTTGCTGGAAGGTCCGACATGGGGAGGGACGGGGAGGGGCTTTTCCACAGGTGAGGCGTCGAAGGGCGACGCAACGAAGCGCTCTTGAGTCGGTATATTCCTAGCGCCAACCGACGATGAGCGATGGGGGACTCTGGAGGGGGACAGGATGAGGGTTTGTTGGTCGAGCGCTGGGTCCGTAGTCGAGGCGGGAAGGGCATTGCCAGAAGACGAGTTGTCGCTGACAGTCCTTTTGATGACGTGGGAGGCGAGGGGTTTCTTTGGCTTGTTTAGCATGACAGCACGCAGCAGACGGAAAGAATGACCTCACTGGCTTGAGAGTATCGTTCCGCGAGAGGATCGCAAGCGTCGCCATATCTTTCATGCGAACAGGCGCTTGTTCGTCTTGCTCTTCGTCATCGACAAGAGGCTTGGGCTTGGATTTAGATTTGCGCCTCACCGTGCCCTCGCGATCCAAGTCTGCCTCTTCCTCGAATGGGGAGGAGCATCGGTGCGAGAACGCGTCGCCAGCGCTCGTACCCGGGCGGACGGGCGTGGCCTCGAGCTCCTCCACGCGCCCAGCGTCATGGGGGGTTGTGGGGTGCTCTGGGGCTGAGGGCATGACAGACACGCGTTCCCTACGCTTTGGGGTGACAAGTCCAAACCATGAGCGTCGCCGGATCTCTTTGCGGGACGGGGTGGAGGGCACACTCGTGTCATCTGGGCCGTTCGAAACCATCTGGGGCGGTCTAGGCGCGCTCGGGCATTAGTTTGGTGAGCGAGGGAAGGTGAGGTTGCGTGGAACGGGCGCGAGGGTAGATCGACGCGCCGGGGTATGCAAGATGAAAGGAGCGTGGGTGTTGCGATGCGTGCGCGCGCGCGGAGGCGTGGGTTTGGCGGGGAGGCCGAGGCGTTGGCTTTGGTATACAAGTCCAGAGGTGAAATGAGGATGGAGATGAGAAACGAGTGAGGAGATTGATGGTATTGAGTAAAGGACTGTGCAAAGAGGGTTTACGGGACGGAACGAGTGGGGTGGAATGGATGACCAAGTGGTCAACCATCACCAGTTGAGGGCAACCAAGTCTTTCCTTTCCACGCAACAACTCGTGTGCATCTAGTGCCTGACCATTTCATCCTCGGCATGACCCGCTAGCCCAGGGAGGTGGCCACCTCTAACGCGCTTCGGGTCGACCAGCAATAATCAACAAGTGTGAAAGCAGTAGAGCGAGAGTTGGAAATGAGGGTTACCAACGACGTTCCTGGAGTCGTGTTCGCGGCCTCGGCCCCGTCACCCTCACTCACAGACGCACCCACTAAAAATATGGGCAGGGCGTCGGTCGGGCGCGGGCGGCAGGCGCGGGGGGAGACGCAGCGCGGACGGGGCGACCCTCCAAAGATTGGATCCCGTCTCAGGTAACACTCTTTCCTCAACTTTGTAACGCACATTGTCCGCGTTTGCGGCTTATTATTATTTCGTGCCACGTGAAAACAACGTGTTGAACAGGGTGTGGAGATCCAGACACACTCCATCTCCTCCAACCCCACCCCCACCTACTCTTCTCCCTCCCCACCTCCACCCCTTTACTCACCCCGGACCGTAGTTGCCGAGAGCCCACCATCCCCAGACCGCACACACACACACTCACCTCTTCACAATGGCCTGTCTCAACTTTGTTCGCCGTGTATGTCACCTCTGACCCCACCCTCCTAACCGTGCTAACCTTAGACGTGGCAGAAGACGATCGACAAGGCCGGTGGGTCATACCCGCGACCATTCTAACCCAGGCCATGACGGCAAGGTCCTCAAGAACGTACGCCGCTTTACGACCACGCTGATCCCAGATGGCGGTAACCCAGGCCAAGCCGGGGTGGGTGCGCACCGAACTCAAGATCGGCACCGAGCACATCAACAACCACAATGTACGCCGTCCCGGAGCGCGCTGACGGCAGACGATCCACGGCGGTGTTATCCTCTCGGTACTGCCCTCCAAGTGGCCAAGCTGATGGCAGATGGTCGACACGGTGACCTCGCTTGCTCTGCAGAGCCGCGGCATCATTCCTCCGACCGGTGCCAGCGTCAATGCCAGCTGCGAGTTTGTGCGCCCCGGCGGCAAGGTGGGCGACACAATCTACGGCGAGGCCGAGGTCACCCAGCTCGGCAGGACGCTCGCGTACACCCGCGTCAACTTTTACAACGCGGAGAACAAGATTGTCGCGTTTGGCTCGCATACCAAGTTCATGGGCAAGAACCATCCCAGCGTCGGGTTTAGCCCGGACGGCGAGACTGAGGTACCCCTTGAGACCAAGGATGGACACAAGCTGTAGCCGCTAGAATAGATGCATGGGCTTTTTCAGTGAGAGAGGCGCGAGGACTGGAGCGACCTGCCGAAGGTGGCTGCCGACTCGCTCATACTGGCGGGTATAGCCGAATAGAGCGGAAATGCAAGGTTATCCCATGGCCGGGAGCCGGAAATACTCCCGCTAGCCGGGCATTGGAACAGGCGAAGCGAACCGTTTCGACCATCTAGAACATTAACCTGTATTCTTCACTAACAGACCTCCATGGCGTACATCACCGCCGGCGACTTGGACCGCGTACTCGAGCGTGCGAAAGGCAAGGACTCGCTCGGCGTAAAACTTGCGGCAGCGATTGCGCTGATCGACGGCGTGCTGGACGACCATGGGTTTGCTACCGAGTTGAATGAGCTGACAGCAGCGAGGAGGCGGTCGCGCTGAGTTTTAATGGCGGCAAAGACTGTGAGTTGAACACGGGCGGAGATGGGATCGTTGGCTGGGTTAAGAGAAATGGTTGGCTTGTCGGAGAAGGGCTCGGACAGGGATAGAGGTCGTGTCGAGTTCGCCGTGTATCGCCACCTGTGACCACGTCCCATTCCAAGCTGGCTATCTCTGTTTCAGTGTGCTGGGCGAGGGGGACTGCAGAACAGCAGACGAGACGACATGCTTGTTGCTCTCGGTCTTTCCCCGGTCCATCCGCACACCCGCCGACACCGACAGAAACCGAACGCGGTGACTCACCGACCTCCCTCCTTCCCCAACAACTCGCTGACCCGTAGGCACCGTCCTTCTCCACCTCTTCGCCGCAGTCCTCTATGCGCGGCACAACACACCCTCCCACCCACCGCCACGTGCAGTCCTCCCCGTCGTCAGCCCCGCTCCACCGCATGACGAGCCCGTGCTCAGCCCATCCTTCAGGGCCTACCTCGAAGGACCAGCTGCCCCGCCACCACCACTCCCTGCCAACGTCGCCAATGGTGAACAAGCCAGGAGCGCAACGCACCACATGCCCACACACGGGTCGGCGGCTGTGCTGTACCCTCCCATCCGGAGTGTGTACTTTACCGCGCCTAACCCGTTCCCCACGCTGGAGAGGTTTGTGATCGACTCAGCGACGCGGTACCGACTCGATCTGTGGCGTTTTGGCGGGGGGATGAAGAGCGCGCTGAGCGAGTATCTCGGATGCGGGGGAGGCAAGGACGTGCGCGCAATCTTGTTGGGGACGCGACAGGGGGATCCGAATGGCAGTGAGTACATTGATTCTGTGGGCGATTTGGAAAGGGGGTGAGCTATGGCAGGGAGCTACGGTAGGCGTTGGCTGGTAGGAAGTCAGCGGATGATCCAGTGGCTTTGATGACATGACGCAGGTGGAGGAGAGTTGCGAGAACTGTGGAAGGCTAAGCGCTGGTGACCACCATCAAGCGCGGGAGCTAGCCGAGACCACGCCTACTACCCATCCCTCAACCTCAGTATACCCGACAACGCTTACGCCAGACGTCGCAGTGCTGGCGCCTACCGATCCCAGCTGGCCACAAGTACTCCGTGTTCACCCTGTGCTGGATTGGTCGTACGCCGAGGTGTGGCAATTCCTGCGCGAGCTGGACGTTCCCTGGTGCACTCTGTATGATGAGGGGTGAGTTGCTCGCCTGTCACTGCTGAACGCGAGATTCACGTCACTCGGCTCAACGCATAACACTGCCCGAAATCCACTGCTCAAGACGGACGCAGGGTATGAGCCAGCATGGAAGCTGCAGGACCCGTCGCAGGAGCGTGCAGGGAGGGGATTGAAGACGACCTAGATAGATTGTACAGCATGTTCATGAACCTCTTGCATTCACCATCCCCCATCCTGTACCCCTGGACCTAATGCATTTACCCAAACCGTGTGCGAGATTTCAACAACTGGCTCCAAGCCCTCCCCGTTTAACCCTTCGCTACCTCGCTCCAACTGACGCGGCGTTCTGTGGGTCCCCCCCGTCTGCGACCTCCTTCAACACTGGTTCTCCCGTTCGCCGGAGGTGAGGTCGCTGTGACAGTTACCTCGGGCGCGCCAGCACTCCCATGGTTCACGTTGGCCGCGTGATCGTCCTTGACCGACAACATGGCAGTCGCACCCACGAGCTCCTCGTCAGACTTGGACTTGACTGGCGGGAAGTAGTCGTCCACCACGCCTCCTGGAGGGCCCGCAGCCGGACGGTCCGAGTTGTTGGGGAAAACTTGCGTCGTAGGCGTGCCAAGGGCGGCGGAGCCTCTTTGAGTCATCGGCCGGTACACCGGGGCCCCAGGCGCAGCGTTCAACATAGGGTTACGGCCGCTCTGCACGGGGCTGGTCACTGGTGCGCCAGGAGAGAATGGGCCCCCTGCTCCCGCCGACAAGAAGCGATGCGGAGCTGGCGGTGTGCGAGGATAGGCATTGAACACAAAGCCGGGCATTGAGGGCGTCATCGGCGGGATGTTGCGAGTCTGCATGGGGCTGAGCGGGTTCATCTCCGTCATAGAGGGGAATGGCGGGAGGGTGATGGGCCCGGGGTGCCTCGGCTTGTTCAGCGCCGAGTCATCGTTCACGCTTGGGCGGGCTGCCGTGGCGGCCCCACCAGTGTCGAGCTGCCACGGCACGCGGGTGGCAGTTGGAGACAGTGATGACCCAGTCAACGGGCCAGATGCGAACGCTTCACTAGCAGCGGCTCTCATGTTCAATGGAGTTGACGTGTTTTGGGGCCAACCTTGTGGGGGCGGCTTGGTGGCGAAGGCAGAGAAGGGTTCTACGGGGTGGATGGGCTGTATCTTGCCCTCGTCTATGGTCTGTCGCTCCGTCTGGACATTGAGCAAACGGCCGTCCACCTCGTGACTGCTGTCAACTACCGCCATGGAGCACGACTCACCCATTGAACATGGAAGCCGCTCGCTGTGCATCTTCTGGGGACGTTAGGAGCA
This sequence comes from Cutaneotrichosporon spelunceum, assembly GCA_030805415.1. NCBI lineage: Eukaryota > Fungi > Basidiomycota > Tremellomycetes > Trichosporonales > Trichosporonaceae > Cutaneotrichosporon > Cutaneotrichosporon spelunceum. The sequence continues at coordinate 559,817 of BTCM01000005.1, forward strand.
CGGTGCCGAAGCCACGCGACTGGCCATCTGGTGTTGTTGCGACACTGGATGTCAGCCACATTCGGCAGAATGCACTTACTCGGCGCGGATTACAACCCCCGCCGGTCTGAACAGGTCCTTGAGGTCCTGCCACTGCATTGTAAAGGGAAGCTGGGGTCAGATTCTGTCATATTCAAATGAACGCACATTCTTGACAAAGCAGACCCGATCGTACACGCTGTTGGGTGCTCCGAGGTCCTTGGCCTGATTGGCGAGGCCATTGAGAGGAATGGGCGGAGGAACGAGCGCCGGAGTTGGAGCGTCAGAGCCGCTGGTCGACGGGCGCTGCAGACTGGCAGACGACTCGAGGGTCTCCGCCGAGATGGCTGGCTTGCCAAGGAGGCTGGGTCCCAGACGCCCACTCAGCGGCACTCGCCCAATCGACTCGCCCGGTTCCAAGCCTCTGTTTGGTGAGCCAGCACGCTTTCCGTTGGGACCAAGAGGGAGTGCTCCCAACGTCCCCGGTGATCCGCTACGGTCGGCACCCGAAAACACTTCGCGATTCCCGCCTGGGACCCAGCCGACGCCGCTGGTGACCGCCGCACTCGTTGTGGCATTTGGACCCGCAGTGAGCGATCCTGCTAAAGGAGAAGCACCAATGGGAGGCACAGTCGGGACATGTGTGGCGAGAGAAGGTGGTGGCCGAACAAAGGCCTGATGGGCCGCTTGTCCTCCGCCGTGGGAACCAGGTCCAAGCTGGTGGCCGAATCCGCCAAAAGGTGGTCCATGAAGTGGTGGCCGCCCATGCCACCCGCCACCACTGCCAAAGTGGTGGATCGGCTGGCCCATGTAACCGCCAAACATGGGTTTGTGGTGGATGTGCGGTTGTGGTTCATACTCTGGTGGAAGCCGGTCCGGACGAACCTCGAGTGTCCGCGTCTGCCATGTAAAACCGTTGAAGCGGTCTGGAGGTCAGAAGAGCGACAGGAACGACTCACCAATGGCGCGGGCCGCATCCTCACGGCTGCCCATGAGGACGTTGCCATATCCTCGACTGCGGTTGTCGGGTCCGAGGCTCACATCGGCACGCAGTACTGTGCCTGCTTTTCGAAAGAAGTCCTTGAGATCCTGCCAGCGGACTCGGTATGGAAGCTGAGACATGAGGGTTGCCCTTGGACACGAAGGGATGAGAATCCGGGAGTCAGACTCACGTTGCCAACAAAGAGGTTCACGCGCCCGTCTGATCCGATCGCCGAGGGCAGGATGTTGGTCATGAGCGGTGTTAAGGATCGTGTGGAAGCTATAGTATCAACGACGGTGATGCCTTGGGGGGATGTCAGGGCGGAGCAGCGATGACGAAAGACTTGTTTCTGCCCTGCGGTGCTGGGCTGGAGCATCGAGCTGAGAGCTCCCATCGTGTCTGATTCTTGTCCCGTCCATGGACGCGCACTCTCCTCTGTCCTCTGGTCGTACTTACCTTCAAGTCCCATGTCCATCGGTGGAGGAGCTGGCGGGGCGTTAGCTATTGCGGCAGCGATGGCTGCATCGATTTCGGCAGACGTTGGCGGCTGTCGTGGCCCAATATGCGATTGATCCATGACTGCTGGGTTGGTGTCTGATATGTTTGCGAAGCAAGACTGTGATGAATGTTGTTGTCGAGAGTGTCCCGGAGGGACATGGCTACGTGTAAGAGTCAAGTGTGCGGGGCGGGTTATCAACATACGTTGGCTCGTTGCGCGATGAGGAATGTGGATACCCGAGAGGGAAGGGTTTGTGATCAAGTGCAGATGTGCAGGGAGTGTGAGTGGGAGTGGGATGAGTGACGCTTTGGGGTAGAACAAGTGAACGAGTGGATTGACGAATGTGGTGGATGATGGATGGGGATGAATGAGAGTGAGATGGACACAAGACGGTCGTGATGATGATGATGGTGGTGACGATTTTGTAATGGCTACCGCACTAGTGTGTCTCAAACTTGCTTGTAGCAGACCAGAGTTGTCGACCCAGACCCGACAGCAGACCGAGTGGGTTGCTAAAGGACTAATAAACCTGTTGAAATAGACCGTGGGGTACTGTATAAGTTGTATTGCAAAGTGTTGCAAGGTGATGACGCAGGTGGGTCCAAGTGAGACATGTGGGCCGAGGGGGCGGCCAAGGGTAACCAGTCCAGTCTGCCGCCACCTGCCGACTGCCGACGTCAACTGGCCGTACTGTCCAACTCTTTCCCGATCGAATATCTCTACGCTTCCTGTGCCATACAGAGCGACCTGGGCCAGATATGAAACCGAGGCCCTGTTCTCTACGGCCGTGCCAGGCGGAATGTCAAGAACAGATGGCACACTGCAGCACTGCGCTACGCAGGGACAGCTGTCCAATGAGCACCCAACCAACTACACCCAGCCCGATAGTTTTCGTCTGTACGCGCCACCACTCATGCACTTGGTCCCGCCCCGGTTCCGCTTACTCCCCAGTCAACCTCGGCATCGAATTGGATTCTACCCGCCGCTACTGGCCGCGGCGGCCGAGGCTTCCAAGGGTTGATGCTGGTCGTCGAGCATCACGAGGCGCAACTAGTGACATCCCGTCTTGGTCCCTCCCCCTCTCAGTCCCTGTCGCACATTGGTGTGTGCCTGGTGTCAGCCCTGAAACAGCAGGGTTTCAATTCGGGCACGAGTAAGGATCAGTCGTCTTGACTTTTGACTTTGCTTCTACCAAATGTCAATCAAATCAGCAGCCAGCAGTCCCCTTCTGGTTGCTTCACGAGCGACTCTGACGGCGGCCGCACGAGCTCTAGGCCAAGGCACAACGTGGTCCATACGCCACTTACCATGTCGGTCCGTGATGGATCGCATCCTCACTTTGGCGACCACATCTCAACGGCGGCTCATTGCTTACGGCTGTGCCAATTAAGCAGATAATTAGGCCTCCTCACGCTGCTGACTTGTGTTCACTTGCAATGGCCCCACGGAATATCTAAAGATTCACAGCAAGGCCCGTAGCGTCCACCAGAGCAGAGAACGTGCATCACAGGTGCTCCAGCTGGTCCGCTGGTCCGTTAACATCATCTCACCAGGTGTGTGCTCCGCTCTCCGCTGACAAATGATGACATCCTCGAGGTTGGAACCAACAACAGCAAGTGAAGACGGACGACTGTGTCGAGGCGAGCAGGCTCAACCCCGACAACCTGGCTACAGGCGGCCTGTGCACTCTCTCCAGTGTCTGTACATCCTTCCTTGGCTGCGTCCCGGAGTATCATGGCAGTCATACCAACACTGGCAACAAGCCTCAACGGCTCTCGGGATCATCCGCACTTGAACGCTCCACGATTGAGCATGCGAACTCCGTCATACAAGTCGTCGTTGGTGATCCTGGCCATTTAACGCTGCTGCACCTCTGCAAATAGTACAGCTCGCAATGTCAGGCAAGATGTGACTACCCCGTGTGGGCGGCATGGTTGGCAACAAGGTAGCAATACGGACTGGTGGTCTCGTCGCCCTCTGTACAGCGAAATACAAACAGCAGCAGCTCACTCAACTTGGGCATCCTAGCCCGTGCTCCAGTATTCCACAGCTTTGCAAGATCTGTGCGCTCGACACTCACCGCTGCCACCAACCCAAGTCTCTTCCACATATCCTCGGCCCACCGACTTTCTCACCCCGCGCCGTATAGCATCACTTCCCATGCCCCTCCCCAACTCATTGACTCACACCTATCTCTACCTGTGCCGCAACACGTCTCAACAAGCACTGCAAAATGCCCGGCGCTCTTCGCAGCCCTCGGGCGAGCATAGCAATGGCCTTCCTGACCTGTACGCGTATCCGTCTCTTGTATGGCTAGCTAACGCAGTCGCGGCGTTCGCATTGTTCCTCACGCTTAACCTCGCCACGCCCATCGGCGACTTTAGCCTCATCACTGTGAATATGGGCCCTCAGAGGGAGTGGCGGGCAAGCTTTGGCATCTATGGTGTTTGCTACCACGACATCCTCAAGCGAGTTACTCTGCCAACACCCACTCACAACAGGGGCAAGGTGTGCACCGAGCAGGCGATGGGATGGAAGATGGAGACCAAGCTCTTCGAGGACCTCGAGACATTCGGCATCAGCGTGCCGAGCCTGGTGGCAGTGCTCACCAAAGGGTTCTTCTTCGTGCCCCTCACCACCGACCTGATCTTCATCACCCTCCTGTTCTAGGGTGCTGCGCTCGCAACGCGCAAGAAGCCATACGGCATCAGCTCGTATCTGCTACTTGTACTCAGCTGGTGCTCGTCGGCACTCGCCCTCGGCTTCAACCATGGCATTTATCACACTATCCGTCTTGCTGTCAAGGTCCCGGGCCTAGACAAACTTGACGCGCATGCCGGCCCGGGGCAGGCACTCACGCTTAGCGGCTTGGTGAGTCCCCACTGGATGCGCTGAACCAGCTCTGCCTCCTTGTCGCCATGTGCTTTGCGCCGTGCTCGCTGTGCGGACCGCAGGCACGACACAAGAATGAGTATCCCATGACAGCTGGGCCCATGTACCTCGCTCTCGCACCCCTGCCGGCCTACCAACAGCAGTACAGCCAGAGGTAGGAACATCCCTAGTGATTGTATGGAAGCAGGCGTCCCGAATCCCTTGCACCCACGGTATGTCCCTCCTGTTCGTTGGCGCCATTAGATCCATTGTCCTCTAATCCGATGCATAATCGCTGTAATAAATATGAGTACGTGTTGAGTGTTGCACTGGCTGAGGGTTATGCGTTGCTTCAGGGTATTGTCAGTTGCCTTCGGGACTCTGGCAGTGTGAAGCTCAGTTGTCAGTTGTTTGTAAACAATCTTCCCCCATGTGCAGCTGCCTCAAGTCGATCTGGTTACGTCAGAGGATACAGCGCGTCAAGGGATCACAGCACTTTTGTTTGGTAAACTCGCAAAGCGGAAAGCACCTACACACGGTCGGTCACAACTGTATACATCATCTAGAGCAGGTCAAGCAGATCAGCATGCGCGCCTGCTGCTTGCTGGGGTGGCGGCGAGGTCGGGTTCGAGCGTGGTGGGGAGGGCTTGACAGGTGATCCCGGCCCACTGAGGCCTCCAAGCCCAAAGTCGTTGGACTGCGACGTCCCCATACCGCCCATACTACCCATACCGCCCAAACCACTCATACCGCCCATACCACCTGCAGGCTGTGCAGTCTGCATAGGCGCTACACTCGTCGTAGAGAACAGGTCCATCAGCTCGTCGAGAGGGTTGGTCGACTTGGCGGCTGATGCGATCTGTTGCGACGAGATGATGTCCACACCGGCACCTGCCAAGCTGTTGGAGGGGGCCTCGGGCTCGTCGGCGTCAAAGTCGAGCAAGTTCTCCGACTGCTGACCCGCCACAACGGTCTGCAGCGCACGTTCCCGCGCAGCATCGTCTTCCGGCCTGAGGTCAGTTTAATTGGCAGAGTGCAACTTACTCGACGGTTCTCTTCGCCATCTCGTCCACGCCCAGCCGGCCCTTACCAATGAACGTCGCCGCCGGTCTGTGGTACACACTCGCAAGTGACGAAATCTCGCCCACGAGCTCCTCGAGAATCGCTGGGGGCACGGTCGTCTGAGGGAGGCTGATGGGTGGCCGAACCGCCAGGACGACCGACTTGGCGGCGGCGGGATCTGAAGAGAGGAGACGCCAGTAGATATAGGCGCGGTCGCGGACGTCGGCATTGTCCGAGTCCTTAGTGGCTGCCTGCAACACCCGCTGAACGATGGCCTGGGACTGGTCGGGCTTCTTCAGGAAGAGCTTGACGATAGCAGTCAGGGTCTGTAGCTGGACCTGTTGGTCAGCTCCCCTGCCAAGCAGTTGAACAGTACGGCCATCCAGTCGCACTTACGGGATAGCTCTCCTCCTTGAATACGTCGAGGAAGGTAGAGAGGAGGTCGTCGGCGTTGTCAATCTTCTCCGCATACTCGCCGATGATCCAGATCAGACTAGCGCGCGCCTCGGGCTCATCAAGCTCGTCCAGGTTCGCACACAGGGTGGGGATGATACCTTCGTAGCTGTGCGGGTACTTGCGGAAGATGTCCTTGATGTCAGCCAAGCCACACTTGTGCTCACCTTGATAACGATAACGGCCTCCTGCACGACATAGCTGACGCGGGTCTCGATGAGCTCCATGAGGACTGTCACGCAGCGCTCAGCGGCTGATTCAATCTTGATAGCCGCCTGCCCGATTGCGCGCACAGCCTTGCGTACAAAGTCGACGTCGACCTCGGACGCGTACTCCTTGAGCTCGCCAAGGAGGATGTCGACACTACGCTCGGTTGCGAGGCGCACCATGATGTCCAGCTTCTCCACCTTGACGTACGGCGGATCATTGTACTTGCAGAAGAAGACGCGCATCTCGTTGGCCAGCACGTCAGGTTTCTTCTGCAGAAGCAGGTTGATGTTGCGGAGCGCGACCCACTGCACTTCGGGCGCCGACGAAATGAGCGTCACCAAAGGCGGGGCCATCTTGCGAGAGAGCGATTTGAGGAGGTCCTCGCGCTGCACATTCTTAATGTGCAACATAATAACCCTGACCGCACCGAGCACCACCGCCGGGTTTGCGTGCTGGAACTGCGGCATGACACGTTCGCAGATGTGCTCAGCCTCGTCGACATCGGTAGAGCGGTAGCGCGAGAGCGTTGAGAGGATCGCGATGCGCCCCCACTCGGAGCACTCGTTGAGCGCGACGAGGAGCTTAGTGAGCGTAGGCTGGTCAATGAGGAAGAGCTGCTTGCTAGGTCGGTTGGATGGCTCCTCATCGCTCGTCTCCTCCGGCATCTCCTGTGCCGCCTCGTGAATGTCCCCAAGCGCAGTCACAGCATTGGCGACGACCATCGGGTTACCGTCCCCCAACAGGTCACGCAGCGTCTCGATGAACCCATACTCGATGCACATTTCGGGCTTGAGGTCGAACACCTTGGCGACGCACAGCGCAGCCGTCTTGCGCACGTACGGGTTCTCGTCCTTGAGGCAGCGGGAGAGAGGGGATGCAAGATAGTTGAGGATCTTCTCGGCTCTGAGCACCGACATTGTGCGGATGGCTAAGGCGCGGATGAGGGGGTTTGGGTCCGCTGTGTCCTGGGGTCAGCACACCCGTGGGCTCCAGAGCCCACCTTGACAAACGTGTTGACCGCAAGAATGACCAGCTCGGGCTGCGTCTTGGCATAGTTCATAAGGTAGAGGTAGACGAGCTTCTTTTGCTCGAGATCGTCCGTTTGCTGCCGTCAGATGGACTCAAACTCCTATCGCACCATGTTCTTGACGACGTCGGGGAAGAGGCCGCTGCAGTCCTTGCCTATTGTGTGGTTGGCAATAACACGCTTGATCGCGTCCGCCCGTTTCTCGCGGTACTCGCTGTTTAGCTGCTGTCGCAGCTCCCAGTTCTCCCCTTTAAATTAGCAGAGCTCCCAGCCATGGTCCCCACCTTTTCGTGGAGCGACGGCCATGATGTGATGGGTAGAGAAGGACAGTTGGTGGGTGGGTTGACGTCCGAATCATTCGAGAGATTCGACTTCCAGGTGGCACGCGTGTTCGTGCGTCAGCACACCGCGTTTTGCTCCCGCTTCCCCGGACATGTTCCTGGGCCTTTGCTTCACTCGTCGTTCAATCCAGCAATCTAATGATTAGACATGCATGCAACCCTTGTCTATAGCGCTGGGAAGATATGACAGTGAACGTGCTGTACGCGAGTAATTAACACAGCTATTCAATCTTCGGTCTCTTCAGCAGCACTGCGTCGCCGTCAAGCTCATCCTCGGTCGTGTCACGACTTGTGGCCTCGCTGAGAGAAGAGTCAGACATGACGCTGGCCACTAGCCGCTGGCTTAGGCCGTTCTTTTCGGAGCTGTGGGCTGCCTCAAGCGCAGTCACCTTGGAGACGGACGCCTCGATCTTGGCAGCTGCTTTGGCAGCGGCAGGGGTGCGCTGCGACATCTCCGTGATCGCCTTGAGCATAGCCTCACGAGTCGACTCTGTGAGGCTTGACACGTCGTCGATGGTGAGACCTGTTGTGGAGATGGGAGGCAGGACTAGAGTCAGTGTTAAGACACACTTCTTGAACTTACTCCTGACACGCAGAGTGCCGGGCTCGAAGCGGGTGCGGCCGTCGAACATGTGGTGGTAGTTCTCGCAGACGATGGCAAGGACAGGCACCTGCGCCTGGACTGCAAGGTGGAACGCCCCCTTCTTGAAGGGAAGCAACGTCGGCTCGGCATGGAGGGAACGTGTGCCCTCCGGAAACACCCACAGAGAGACGCCCCGACGCTTCATGTCCTCGCCAACCTGGGTGACAGTTTTGTGTGAGCTCTTGCGGTTCTTGCGGTCGATGAACACAGCGCCCGACGCGTGCACTGCCGTCAGAAAATGTGTCCTACTGGACGATGAGCTCACTGTACTGTCCCAGGAGAGGAGAATACTTGAGCTCCTTCTTGGCCATGATAACTGTGCGCTCGGGGAAGACGCGCCCGAGGAAGAGGATATCGAGCATGCTGTCGTCAGCCGAGACTGTGAGCGGAACAAGGCTACCTCTGATGGTTCGCAATGACAACGGCGCTCTGGTGCTTGCCGTTATTAGCAGTCGAGAGGCCTTCGAGGTGCTCCTCGCCCTCAACGATGACGTTGATGCCGACGAGAGGCCCGCAGATCTTGTAGAATGAACGTGCGACATAGTAGTTGATGTTCAGTCGCTGGGCGTCAGTCGAGATTTCTATCGCTGGCATACCTGGCCAGTAGCTGATGCGATGATGGTGACCAGAAGGCCCCATACACTAGAGGTGGCGAGAGTGGTCAGGTAGACAGTGACATTGAAGTAGAGGCGCGCCTTCTGGTACTTGCGACCCAGGATACCAAGCGCGCCAAAGGCCACGGCCGATGCGAGGGCGAGTGGCTTGAGAACCCAAGAAACGGTCATGATGAAATGAGTGTGGTTAGATTGATGTGCTGAGAAGCAGAGATGGACAACAGCAAGAAATGTGGATGAGATGGAGCTTGAAGACTTGATGAGATGGGATGTGGGGCGGGAAGCGCATGTAACCGGCTATAGCAAACGACGTCGGTGACTTGGGCGCGCCTTGGGCGTGCAGATTCTTTGGATTGCCTCATCGCCGCCCGGCTTGTAGTGTAATTGAATCTTACTTTGACTCAGGCACCATTACACCCATGGGCTAAGCAGCCAAAAACGCCACCCAGACCGTCAGCGCCGCTTATCCCCCCCGCCACCTGTCCCCGCTCCCTTACGGCGGCCTCAAGCCCTCGCACGGCCACTCCTGACGTCACGTTTCGCATTTCCAGCTTGCAACACTACCTCGATCCTACACAAGTCCAACTGTTTAGCTGTCTGTCCTGCAAGCTGATAGCTTATCATAGTAGGCCCTGCCATCATGGTGAGTGAGATGCTCATCGCACCTAACATCAGTCGCGTACCGTCCAGATCCCATCCGATGTCCAGGAGGCCGTGAAACAGTTCCGCTTCACTCACTCCAAGGGCAACGCCGCCGTCTCGAGTAGGGCACATGATTCCTCACAATGCCCTCCCGCTGATAGCAGTCAAGATCGTCAAGTCGAGCCTCACCATGGCTGTGGATGACCAATTCGTCGACGTCTCCATCGAAGAGATCGCTGAGGGTTCATAGAAATGAGAAACAGGCTGATCCTAGACCTGCCGGAGAACTCGCCGCGGTTTGTCCTGATCTCGCATGAGCTTGTAGGTGTATGTGCAGGATAAAGCTGACGGAAAGAAGCACCCGGATGGGCGAGTGTCGTACCCCCTTATTCTTGTCAATTGGTATGGTATCGGAAAGAAGAGAGACGCTGACGCCAGGATGCCGACAACCGCGCCCACCGACCTCATGACGTTGCAGGCGTCCTCGTTATCGTACTTTCAGCAGACCGCCGAGGTGGCCAAGGTTTGTTATTCATAGGAGGGACTGACACCAGGTACTTGAAGTGCGCGATGGTGAGGAAGGCCTCACAACGGAAGCAGTCAACGCCAAGCTCCTCCAGGCCTAAGCTAGCCCGGATTATCAGCTACCAACCGAAGATGTAAATAGAAAGCTGTGTTCCTCTGCACCGAGACTCTCAGCTCGCATGTGTTTCAAGTCATAGATGAACGTTGTCTGCAGTCCGGAGGGCGAAGTCTGCACGGCTTGAACAGAACAGGGAGGAGCCAAATGGAGGAGACCTTTAGCGAGGCTACAGGTTTGGTTCCGTGCCATTAGTGTGGAGGCTAAACATTACCACCACACCACCTCGCTCAGTCACTCAATCACCCCGGCGCTTCCATCACACCCCACCACTCTGTTTCCTTGTCAAGCTCACTTGTTACATCCTTTCTTGTGGACTTGTCTTCCGCTGAAATGGACGTAGACTTCGCCGACGCGAGGTCTGACTCTGTCGACCGCCATATCGTCGACAGCGACGTGGGCAGTTCGCAGTACAACGGCAAGTGCGCCAAACGCATCCGTATACCGCCGGTGACCAAGCTCATCAGGTGGAACGACTTACCAAACTGGTACTCGCGTAAGGACACGCCACTTCTTACCTTGCCACCAGAGCTGCTTGATAGAATCTTCTCCCTAGAGACTGGACTGGTGGTGAGAGACGAACACAGCGCAACGCGCATTCTGACGTCAGGTCCGCGATTATGTCGCGCTTGCCGGTGTGAACCGCATGTTCCGACGCTTGTTCGATGACGCTGTGTTCAAGGTGGGTAGGGAAACTGGATAAACCATCGTGTGTCGATCTCAAATGGGAAGGCCCTCTAAATCACTCGTGGTTGCTCCCCGTCGGCTGTTTGGACTCAATATTCGCGAGCGCGACGGATAGTGCCAAAGGTCCTGAATTGCGAATGGTGGAGTCTGGTGTTATCTGTGATATGGCGGCCCTTCTGGAGTATCACCCGCTGATGAGTAGGAGGTCTGCCTTCATCACCTCTCCTCTGACAAGTCTGCCAACCCACCTCCCGGCGTTCCCGTCACGAGCCAGATCTTTAGCCGTGACGTTCCGGAGTGGAAGGTGTCAAAGACCACGACTCGCCTCCATGACATCCCGTCCAACACTTACACACCTCGTGGAAAACGTGAAGACTGGTCACGTGCGCAATATACTGTGTACCGGCAAGAACGCGACATCCACCTCATGAAACACCGCCTTGCTCGCTACAAGGCAGGATATGAGGCCAGCGTGAAGCGTAAAGAGACTTCTGGCAAGCCGATTGAGCACCCGCCTGTGAAGGATGGGACGGCAACCCGGCAGGTCATCGGAGTGCTGCGCGGCTGCAGGCCCGGGGAAAGGCCTTTTGGTCCCAAGGGCGAGGCGACCGACCAGCAGATTGCGCGTTACGATCACTCGACATATGAGCGGCGTATCCTCGGTGCGCACGAGTGGACGAAGATGAAGCTTGACGAGCTCGAGGCGAAACTCAACGCTCTGATACGCGAGGCTGAGCATCCTCATCAAGAGGACGACGGTGAGCCTCGTAAGCCCTGGTCGGTGCCTTGCACACCAGAATCGGATGACTTGAGCGACGACAAATTGTACAGTTTCGAGCCGTCCGATTGGGGCGAGGACGGTTACAGGGTCATTCATGACTTCTGGCCAAGCCCCTATCGGGATAAGGCTGCGGCGTCTCTGTATGAGAAACGCCTCAACAAGACGGTAGGCCCGCTTCTCGTCAGGTGCTAATCCCAGACTGCCAACGACCTGTACAAACTGACCGATGCAGAATTGGCTACACTCAAGCATGTGCTCGCTGTGGGTGGTTTGATACAACTAGCGCTGAGACTAGGCGAACCCTTTGAACAAGGCGACGTGAGACTAGGCCATACGATCACAGCTAACGTACCGCAGTCCCCGTCGTCTATTCCTAGAGACTGCTGTTGAGGCGCTTGCTTATCGAGTCCATGGCGGGCCTGTTGGCCATGCAATGTACCAGTACGTCTAGGAGGAAACCTTGTGGACACGACGACTTTAAAGAGATTGCTGATTGCCCAGCGCGAAGATGACGGAGCGTATCAAGAAGGGGCGTGAGACACGACGTGCAAAGCGGGGACCAAACTATGACGTCGTGGGAGGTTATCGAAAACCCAAGCACTGGAAGGGATGAGCGGAGAGTGAGAGAGAGTTGGTTGCAATGGTCGTGCATCAAGAATACTGTAGAGTGGTAGCAGTGTATTGTGAGGGGTAGAATTAGGATTGGGTGGCAATTGTGAAGAGGATGAAGCTAAATATGGGAACATGGGCAGTTCAGGGGTTAATGCCCAATGTTCCCAGAAAGGATATTGGGACTGTTAATGTGCCTCCAGGGCAGCTTGGACTGGTTAGGTGCCGTGCTGGCAGAGTAAAGGCTGGCTGGGCGAAGTTTGGCCGATTATGCCTTGCCTTTTACGGCCCAAGTAGCCCTACTTGCCTTCCCTTTGGGTGAATCATGCCCCCGCTGGGCCCGGCTGCCTTCTTGCTTTCTTTTCCCCACCCACTCCCTCCCTTCCTCTGGCCTCTTGGTACTTTGTCGACACCACCGCGACGAGTACCAGCACCACCGGCACCACCACCTCCAGCCACCCACGACCACCATTCGACATCTTTCCATCATCCATCATCTTTTGAACTCGGTTTCCTGCATCCATCCACCATCCACTTTTGCATAAACCACCCATATCCATCACTATATTCATCCCATCAACAGCATTCCGGGTCCCATTGCCACCCATCTTGCATTCGAATCAAAATCCAAACCCCAGCGACGCTCGACCTAGGACCTTTGTAAGCGGCCTTGAATCCATGGCACTATCCCAACATCCTACCACACCACCTCGCTCCTCTCGCCATACGTCTAGTCTCTCCTCCCCCGTCACTCCCTCTCTACCACAGACGCCTCGCACCTCCCTACCGACCCCCGGCACCGTACCCCAACCGGCCAGAAGGCTCAACCCGGTCCCTGATGCTATGAGCGGCGACATGGATATCGATACAACTGCAGTAGCGGACAAGTGCCCTTCCCCGCCTCCGTCTCCAGGTGGGAGCGATGATGCAGACGAGCTGCCCGCAACCACGTTGGAGGCAATCAAGTCGGCCGTTGCAGAGGCCCCTCCCGATGGGGACAAGATCACTGGCATGGTGAGTCATGCACATGGAAACCACTCACACTTAGCTCAGGGCTCTTCTCTCAGATTATCTCACTCGTTTGCCATTTCTTCAGCGGCAGATCCAAGACCAGCAGGCGACCATAGCCGAGCTGCAGCGAAATTCGGAGCTGGAAAAGACCTTGGTTAACATTGAGCGGTTAGTGGAGGCTGAGCCTCCATAGTGAAGAGCTGCTGACCGCAGTGACCGCTTTGTCTCTGAGCGCGCCAGCTGGCTGGCGCAGACCGACGCCCTCATCCGAACACGAGAGGCCGAGGTCGCCGCCGGTTCCAGGCCAAAGGGGATTTTGGACTTGGACGTAAACTACCACCGTGACCTTGAGGCAGCTAACAAGCGCTTGGAGATGGACAACCGCCTGATGGCACCACGAGTGAGTCTATGGCTTGCGAGCGTTACTAACGCCCAGTTGGTGGACACGCAGCAACAGATTGAGAAGCTCGTTAACGAGCTCCGCGTGCTGCGCACGCACGTCATCCTCCAGACCGGTTCGTTTGCCGAGGAGGAGGAGGGCAAGGACGATGACACAGCCAAGCCTGGAGAGGTACAGCGGACACCAGCGCAGTCAAGGTCGAAGCGTAGGAGCAAGACCGTCATGGGTGACGCTCGCGCCGAACACCTACTCCTTGCGGCCAAGAAAGTCCGTTCTATGCGTCAGCAGGACAAGAACGTTGGTCTCTTGACACTGGAAGAGCTGCAGCGCAAGGGTGTAGTCGGGCCAGACGGCGGGCTGAGCTATTCGGAAGGCTACGGTGGTTTGCCCGAGGAGGACGAGCTACTGCCCAGTGATGATGAGGACAGGAAGCCTTCAACGTCAACGGCGACACCCGCTTATCACCGCCCCAGCTCGGCCAAGTCAACCGGAACGCCACTCCTTCCTCGCCCTAAGAAGGCCAAGCGAAACGCACCGACCACACCGTCTCGAGCGCGTTCGGCTCAGCAAGCGTCGCAGACCACTCCAGGCGGGGGCAACTTTAATGACCTCTTGCTTGCTGCCGAGATGGCTACCCGTCCACCAACTCCTAGCCGCAGCGTGCCCAACAACATGTCGAGTGCGCGCTCAACCACCTCTCTGTGGGAGGCGACGGCGATGCAAAGCCCTACCAAGAAGCCACGAAGACAGCCCCCAGCGACGGTAGAGTGGTCGACTCGACGACATGTCAGCAAGGAGGGCGATGGGTCACCAAACCGGGGCGAGGGCGGGTCGGCCCTCGATCTCCTTGCACAAGCGAGCCAGGACGTCGCGCAGGGCTCATCAGGCGGAGGCTTGGCGTCCGCTGCGCGTCTGGGCGGCGCAATGGAGGGCGACAGCTTCCGACAAACGTACCGGGCGCAGAGCAACCGGAGCGAGACTCCACTCGGCCCAGCGATCAATCTGGACATCCGCGGCACACCGTCTCACTTCCCACCTGGCCATGACAATCCGTTTGTCGGCAGCCCGAACACGTTCCAGAGTCCTACTGGCGCAGCAGTTCCCGGCCTGGGCAAGTATGTGCACTTGTCGAGCACGGTGCCAGCACGCCGTGTTCGGTCGCCCTACTTGAAGTGGACCAAAGAGGAGGTGAGTACCAGCTTTGCAGTGTTGATCGCCAAATACAAGCTGATCCCACAGGACGAGCTGCTTACGCGTGCGGTTATGGAGCATGGTGAGAAGTGGGACCTGGTCAGCAAATGCGTACCGACTCGAAGCTACCATCAGGTTCGGCAACGGTACGTGACGACGCCGCGATGTGCGCTAACGCCAGGTGGCTTCGGAAGACGGGTGCGTTCGACAAGAAGCCCGCGACGGCCGATCCATCCCCGCTGAGCGCGGGTGTAGCTGGCGAGCAAAGCAGCCCAACGCCGAGGGGCCGGAAACGGAAGGAGTAGTGAGGTACCTGTGCAATGCCCTCGTAGACTTGTATAATAACATAGACGGGCAGTTGTGGCCTGACCCTGGGACCAAACAGAGTCGCAACCCCTTGCAGCGGGATCAGAACGTGCAACCCGAAGCAATCAAAAGAACTAGTTGGAGCCATTGTCGCTGACTCTCTTCTTGCAACAAGGGCATGGCGTGTCTGAACGACGGAGGAACGGCCTGCCCCGAAGCTACAGATGGGACCTAGGTCCACAGGTCCGCGCGGGGAGTAGCACTGACATTACCTGCGTGACGCATGTGATCCCAGTGTGGTTGTCACACCGCTCCATCCCACCAACCAATCGCTTACTGTATCCCACCATGACAGTTATAATGGCTCAAGGCAGCAGTTGGACTGACCTCCCCACTCACATTCGCACTCGCCATGCGTCTGCTTCTTCTTTTAGGCTCACTCAGCGTCTGGGCTGCCCAGATCCCCAACAACACCACCTTTACATCCCAACCCCACCACACCCTCGCGCACGACACTCGCCAGCTCGAGTGGGCGATGAAGGCTGCGTACGAACGCCAAACATTCTTTGACAAGTGTGCCCCACATCGGCCTTGCTAACGCCTGTTTCAACTTCTTCTCAGCCGAGGGTAGGTCAACGTGCGCACTGGGGCTGACCCAGAGACCCTAACCATGGGAGTGAGTCAGAGTTCTCGAGGTTTCCCCCTCTGTGCGCGATGCCAAATGCCATTCGCCTCGCATCCGGCTCGGCCCTGGGTTCACAGACACCTGGCACCGCCGGATTATGTTGGTCGCCCTCCGAAACTGACTCCAGTGGTCCAATACGTCACTCCAGAGGTTGCGTTTCGTGATGGACTGGCGTTTTGGACCGAGAACGGGACTCCAGGCATCCAGGCTGAGCACTGGAAAAACCTCCCTGTTGGTGAGAAGCGGAACAGCGTGCGCATCTCGAGCAAGACAGCATTCGGGGGCGGCCTCTTCGTGTTTGACATGGCCCTGCTGCCGCACGGGTGCGGCGTGTGGCCTGCCGTGTGGATGCTTGGCGCGGGTAACAACTGGCCCTACTCGGTGAGTTTGGGAGAGAATTGCGAACAGCTATTGGTTTGGCCTAATGGCTCAGCAGACAGAGCGTTGCAACCTAACCTTACCGTGGTTCACAAAGGGCCGAAGCTAACCCAAGGGCGAGATTGACGTTATCGTCAGTGTTGACTGGGTAAGCGCCGCTCCCGCTGACGACAGGAAGGCGTTCACAACTCGACCCAAAACCAGATGACGATTCACGCATCGACTGGGTGTACAATTAGTGGGGATACGGACACATACTCTGGTGTGCGACTGAATGAGAACTGCGACTCAAGCAAGGGCAGTATCGGGTGCAGTATCCGCTCAGACAGCGACTTGAGTTACGGTGATCGCTTTAACAATGCCGGTGGTGGCGTCTACGCTCTCCTGTGGGACAGTACTGGGATTAAGTTTTGGTAAGTAACTTCTGCAAGTGCTGGCTGAGCACAGGAACTTTCAACGGGCATCCATACCGCAAGACCTGGTGGCCCGCGAACCACAGCCGCACATCTGGGGTAAGCCGGTGGCAGTGTTCGACCGCGGCTCATGCGACCCCTACTCCTTCTTTGACGCCCAAGTGATCATCCTCAACGTCAACCTCTGTGGTGCGCATCCGTTTAGCGGACGGAGCTAACGTCAGGCGATTGGGCCGGCAACACCTACGACTCGTCGGGGTGTCCGGGCACGTGTGCGGAACGCATCTCTGACCCGGCCAACCTGGACAATACGATCATGCTCATTAACTCGATTGTCGTGTACCAGCAGACAGACGGGCGGAGCAGCACCAAGTCGGCAGACGAGTTTGACTCGGGATTTGGGGCAGCTGGACCTATAAACCCAACTCACCATCGGGGACACGCCACACGCAGCGGTGTCAGCTTCTGGTTGGCATTTGCTGCGACCGTTTTGGGGGTGATAAACCTCTAACAGCTATAGGGTGTTTTATACTCTATAGATTAGGACGAGGACGTTTGCCTGGCACAGTAACCGGCAAGCAAAGCTGTATGGGGAAATGTGCAGTATGCACGGCTACATCCTATCGTCGTATCACCGCTGCGTCTACTTTGCACCTCTGGATGAAGGCGACCTGTCGCTCACAGCAAAAAACAATTGTTTCTTGGGAAACCGTGGCTCAGCGCATGGTGCTATAGGCAACGAAACACTCTCCCAAGTTCGTCTCATAAGGCTCCCACACTGTCTTCGTGGTCGAGTTCCGGTTCTTCCTTCTCTAGTTACAGCACTCCTCCCGACTTGAACACGCTCTGTCTTATGTTCAGCTCTATGGGGAGCTTAATGTCCTGCAGCAATCCATCTCCGCCCACCGTGGTTCAAATGACCACAAGCATCATCGCCTTGCTGGCTTGATGGGGAGTTGGTACACTCTCCAAACTACCATGTTCTGTCTGACCATCTGAGGTAGGCCCAAGAATGGACCTCGAGTTGCGGCCCTAACAACAGTCCGTTTGGCTGAGTAGAGGCTTCCGGACACAGTGACCCACTCACGCAAACACAGCGCCACGTCCTTTCATCAGTGGACGATGCAGATCTCTCCTGAGCACGCATGAGATGAGGATACAGAGCTTGAACCAGTGACCTTCCCGATGGAGACCCACTGAAGCCTCTGAGACAGCGTTGTTTGCACTGAGAGGCTGCACCGTCATGTCCATTCCTCGTCGTCGCCATGCCTCGTCGTCATTAGAGCACAGTCTCGCCATTTAACATTCCTGGGCAAGCCGTGGGGAATATGCGCTCATGGCAACGATCCCAACTCCAATATATGAAGCGATCAACCTCTGTCCTCCACCGATATCTGCATCCAGAATGTACAATGGTAGAGATGCCAAAGTCGCGAGCACGCCACCAAGTGCGCCCGTGAGCACTTGACCGCTCATGCTCGTCTTGATATGTAGCGCGTTTACGCATCCTTGACCTGGATGGTGCCGCGCTTCTTGCCGGTACGGCGGGCAGCAATGAGACCAGCGTAAGGTATCAGCACAAATTCTGTGGGGGGTACATATCTTCTGACCGGCCGACGAGTCGCGAGCCATTGTAGACGCGTGACCAATGTGCTGGTGGTTACCACCACCGTGAGGGTGGTCAACGGCTGGTCGTTAGCCTTGTTAGATGCAAAAACGTACGGTTCATGGCAACACCACGAGTGCGAGGCCACGAGTTGCGCTTGGCCTGGATGGTCAGCACAAAGATATCATGAAGCGCGATGTAAAGAGTGTGGTTAATAGTCTGCCTCGACTGCTTAGGACGTGCGCTTGCCAAGTAGCAGAGTCGCAGACAGCTGTACTTACGCGCTGGGCGTGGAACTTGCGACCAGCCTTGAGGAACGGCTTGTCGACACGGCCACCGCCGGCAGCGACACCGACGGTCGCACGTGCGCGCGAGGCAACGGTCTTCTTCGCGCCCGAGGGAAGACGAATACGGGTCTTGCCGTCCTCCGAGTGGCCGATGATGGTGGCGTAGTTGCCTGAGGTGCGTGCAAGGGCTCCACGGTCACCGATCTTCTCCTCAACGTTGAAGACGACGGTACCCTCCGGGCAGGCCGAAAGGGGGAGGATGTTGCCGATGGAAAGGGCGGCCTTCTTGCCAGCGTAGATGAACGAGCCGGTCGAGATGCCCTCCGCGGCAATGAACGTCTCCTTGCGGAGCTTGTAACGGTAGGGGTCACGGAAGACGACGGTCGCGAGCGGAGCACCACTGCGCGTTAGTTCTGAGACGCAAATATTGTCTTAAGAGCTCTTCTGCTCAGATCCATCCTACGTCTGCCTGCGTCCGTCACGGCCGCCGCATCTCTCTCCTGTCGCCGCTCTCATGTCTTCGTGCAGCGTTCTCACGCTTGACGCATCCTCATCCGCCTTCCACAATCCTCCAACCACTCTCAACTTCCGCGGCCATCACCCGATGCGCAGTTGCCACTCACCGGCCAGCGTCGTGGATGATCTCGCGAACGACACCACGAACGTAACCGTTCTTCTCGGCGAAGTCGAGGTTACGGTGACGCGCGGGGTTCTTGTTGTGGTGGGTGTTGGCCTTGAAGATGCCACCCGACTTCCTCTGGGCACGAATAACACGCTACAGGTCAGCCAACGCATGTTTGAAACCGCGGAGAGCGCGAGGACGTACACCCATTGTCTGCGGAGACTGTCAGCTTGTGAACGATGCGTGCTGGTCGAGCAGGACTCACGACTTTTTTGGATTGACGGTTGAGGGATAGTACCAAGTGCACTCGACGCTGCCATGCACCGACCGTCGCCCCAGCCCACGGCAATAACGGGACCAAATTCGCCATTGACATCTGATGGTCATTCCTCAAAACGCCGGAGCTCGCATTCCATTTCCCGCAAGTGGCACTCTCAACTCATAACGCCGATATTTTCGATTATGGCTTCTCAGGCACCTCACATTTCAGGCACATCACACTTCCGTTTCCCCTCATCTCATCACACCTGACATACTTGACACACTTGGGTCGAGACATGGGACTGCGCTAGTTGTACATCTCTGACACGCTACACCTTGCCGCCTCTAAGCTTCCTACCAATACCCCCCAGACTCAGCCGTATCTTCTTCTCTTTACTTGCAGGACCTCCAACCTCTGGTGGCCCCTCATGCACTACCTTGACAACTCCACCGCTGCCGTCCTTTTGTGCTCCAGCCTTGCTGCCTCCACTCATCAGCTCTGAGAATGCAGAACCTTCCTCTTCCTCCTCCTCGCGTATCCGCTTGGCACGGACGCGCTTTTCAACGTCCGAGAGGCCTTCCACGAGCTCGCTCTCCGTTCCAGCCGGCGGGTTTGTGGGGACGACTTTGGGTGACTCACCACCCGTGGATCCGTCGCTATCGGAGGCGTCGTCATAGTCGAGACCCAGAGCAGATCCGCCTCCTCCGCTCGAGAGCCGCTTGGGCGCCGGGCCGCTTTGTTGATTCCTCTTGCGCTTGGCAGGCAGGTGTGGAACAGTGCTTTCGCCGTCCGCGCCTGTCTCCTCGTCTGACTGGTTGAACCAGGCCTCTTCCTCGTCGGTCGCGGTGCGTCTGGTGGCTTCGACGATGGCCTGAGGAGGCGGCTGCGGAGGAGGCTCCTTGAACTGGTCCCACCGGATACGGAGACCGAGAATATACGCGCGGACGAACGGCCTCTCTGTCAACTGAGTCAACAGTGCTTCATGCTTGCCAAACATGTCCATAATGATGGCCTTCATACTCTCCTGCTCACGTCAGTCGGTCCTCGCACTCATGAGCGTACCTTGCGAATTAACTCGAGCGTATCAAGGCACGCCGAACTCAGCATCGTGTCACGAGTCGTCTCCTGATAGACAAGGTCGATAATGGCTTTGGTGACGCCATTCTTCGTGAAATTGCGATGAATGAAGTGGTTGTTCGTTCGGAGACACGCCTTAATAAAACGTAATGCAGCTACGCCGTCAATAACTAGGCTGTGACGTTGACCCACAATGGCGCAAAGTTTTCTCTCTGGCGTAGACCAGCGCGCACACCTGCGAAGCCAAGGGAGTGGACAGGACATAGAACTGTGCTTTATGGCCATGGAGCGCGACGCAGTACGATAGGAGGTCCACGAGGATCGTCAGCAGTGGCGTTCTCGAGAACACAAGAGGTTGAGGTAGTTCTGGAAATGGTAAGCAGCGCCCTCCTCCACGCACGAACTGTTCACGTCCTTCAACTCGGGCAAGCTGCTGAGTGGTTCGAACAATCGAGCCGCGCAGTGTTCGTAAAAGTAAGAGATGAATGAATCAGCCATAGTCGCTTCCTTTGTACGCGCGAACGATTGCTGCTGGGTTAGTCGCCGAGCGCAAGCCAAACTTACCTCATTCTCAGCTGCCGGTTCCAACATCGTCTTGAGGGTTTCGACTGTTTGCTGGATAAGTCCCTGGTCCTGTGTCGACAGCAGGAGTTCTACGATCTCGACAGCCAGCGTCGTTCTCGATAACTCCTCCTCTCTCAGAGCATGGACGCGGACGGCGTTGACATCGTGCTCGACCGTGAGAGTTACGATCTCTGCACCTGCGTGGAGGATGGTTGCTTCGGGCTGCCGGAACGCCCATTCGCAGGCGAACAAGAGGCCGCGGTCGATCAGAGTGCGATACAGCGCCAGGCGATTTGGAACCTGCATCCCCTTCCCCATGATCATGAGTTGGTGCAGGAATTGAACCAGATCGCGCTTTTTGGAAGCGTCCTGACCAGTTCTTTCGTCGCGTTGAAAGTCAACAAAGAGCTCATGGAGCAAGGCATCATCCGTTTGGATGTACGACGTGATGTCCACCTGATTGAAGAAGACGAAGCTGTTCAGAATATTGAACGTGGGATCGTCCAGCAGCCGAGCTAGGACAACGTCCTTGAGATAGAGGAGTCGCGACGTTTGGTGGATCTTGTTGCGTATGGTGTCGTCTTTGATGCGCACTACCTCGCGGTACTTGGAGTACTGGCGGAAGAATGCGCGGTATGATGCTTTCAATGTAGGGAACTCGGGATCATCTTAAGCGTAAGCTGGAATCTGACAGGCACATACACTCTAGCATTCCCAAAACACCGTCGAAGATGTCGTCCTGTAAGATGTACTCGAAAATGCCGTTGTCGTTGAACATGACTCCATGTCAGAGGACGCATACAGGCACACTCACGTATAGTCTGCATTAGTGAGCAGAGCGCGTGCAGATCATCGACGCTCTCCAGGTCTTCGGCTTGGTGGAGAACGACAATGAGCTGTTTGATGTAATCCTGGAAGATTAATGATCACCCAAGACAGTGAGCGTACCTCTACTATGATGTGTTCCACCGCATGTTCTCGGCCAGCTGCCGACTTGGCCTGCATGCGTAGCCAGACTTCGTGGTCCTTGATGTTGGCAAGCGATGGCTGGCTCCATGCCATAGCGGCGGAGGACGCGAGTATTGGGGAGGGCTCCATAGGAGAGGACGACGATACCATACCCATTTTGGAGTCATCGCCTAACAGGTCAGCACCAGTCAGAGTGTGATTGGTAAGCAGCACGAACCAAGCTGGTTGCTGAGGTGCTTCTGCACCTCGTTGATGAATTGCCAGATCCCCTCGCATCCTGAAGCGTCCTGGAACGAGAGGGCAATGTCTAGCTGCGTCGCCTGGTCCGTCCACACAATGAGGGTTTCTGTGAATGTCAGACCATCACTGGCCATGTTCTTACCTTGCTGACGGGTGTATTGGTCATCCTTCGTCACTTGCGCATGCAGGAGCAGCTCCTCTTTAAGGAAGCCTCCTGGGCCCTCCGTCTCTTCGCCCGCCCTGCCGTCTGGCTGAGGTTCCTCGGCCTCTACCACAAGGAGCGCTACGTCGTTGTCATTATCGTACACACCCTTGCAGTGGCCCGTTCCGCGGTCGAACCAAGCTTGATCGCGAAGTTCGTACACCTATCAGAGTCAGTTCTGATCGCTGAGGGACCATACCTTTACGCGCTTCCCCGCTCCCTGATCGTTCTCTGGCAGCATCGTGTCATCTCCACCGTCATCCGCAATGTCTGGCTGGACGTCCACGGCATCGAGATCGTCACCGCCGGCAGATTCGGATTCTGGAGTAGAACCGCTTTCTGGTGCCACCCCCTGGGAGCTGGCATCACCCGCTCGAGCGGGGCCCGGATCCATCTCTTCCGGTGCGACGTCCGTTGACGGCGCTGTTGGTTCAAGGTCTGCCATTCAGGCAGTGGTTGATTGGGCGATGATGAAACGGAGGAAGTGAGGCAAGGTCAAAACGGGAAGGGAGTGAGACAGTGGCTTGGAGCGACACGGTTCAAAGTGACCGGTGATGAGTCGGGTCGAGTGGTTGGTGCACGATATGGAGCTATGGAGACGTAGTGAGTAGAAGAGGTGGACGACTTGTGTTAGGTTGGACGAGTTGCGAGTTGTGGGTGTTGGAATGGGTAAACAAACCGTGGGATCCAGTAGGGTGTAATGCCGGCCATGTCGCGTGCCGCCGCTTGTTCAGCGAGTGGCGACTCATGTTTCATTGCGGTGCGCCGAGACACGGAAGTAAATTGTTACTCTACCCAATTGCCTCCAACACCGTCACCACCATCACCGCACCGTTCCATGACACCTTAGCCACAATATTGTCCAAGCTTATCACTGGTCACCACCACCTTGACTGCCAAGTCAATGACCCCCATCCAGCATCCACCTGTCACTCTATCTGATTATTTTATTCCTCAATCACATTCCTAATCACTATCACAAGCCCCTCATCATTCGTTTGGTCTGCCCACCACCTCTTTCCACCAACTTGTAAAGGCCGCTTTCCTCCAGTCTCCGACTTTGACTTTGACGGCCTCGCGACCTCGTGGCGTTCCTCATGAACGGGTCGCCGGTGACAAAGCGGCCGCGCGACCACTCCCCATCCTCACAACGCTCCTCGAAGCGCCGTAGAGCGATCAATTCCAGAACATCAGAGTCTGGAAAAGCAGAGAAGCCATCATTCTTTCGCAACTTGGGCCAGCGCTTCATGTCGTGGTGGAACAGTCAGTAATGGACGGCATATGGAGACTGATGACATTGCAGCTCCGACACCATCCTCACTGACTGCGAGTGGCGCGACTCCCTCAAGTCAGCGTAGACGTCGCCCAGGTGTTGATTGCTGTCCGGAGAATAACGGCCAAGTCATTGAGCTGGTTGACGACGACTCTGATGACGGTGATGCTTCAGAGAAGGCAGTCGCCGTGGCAAAGAGGAGACGGAGCAAACAGGTCGCGGCTCGCAGCGCATTGAATGACCATGTGCTTCCTTCTAACGCTGGATCTAGCGTGATGGATGACCACCCTGTGTCGTGCGGATTCAACATTCATCCTTATTTGGATCAGACGCTCTTCAGGACCAGATTTGCCGTTGCTCCATTTGCACCAGTCCCTGGTGGGGCGCCGTCCGGGACATCCACAACTGCAATCGAGCCTCATCGTCATCCAGACACCACAGACCGGCCTATTCGACGATACGCCTGGGAACGGCCATCATCCTTGAGCTCCTCCAAAGGCGACGTCTCGAGTCGTTCAAGTAGACCTATCAAGGACAGTTCCCCGGTGAAGCATGGCTTTAAGAGCAAGAAGAATCTGCGGGATTCTGGCGACCAAAGCCAGCTTGGCATGGTCGACCAATACATGCGGCGACTGGAGGGCATGGGAGCAGACGACGAGCTCATAGCCTTTCAGCGGGTGAAGGCCGTGATGCAGTCGCAGCAACCCCGTTCGTATTCGAAGAGGACGAGTGGGTATACCTGCTCTGAAACTGGCTGACGTCTAGTCCCCCGAGCTCGCAGCATGGGAAACCTCAGGGCCAGCTCGAAAGGCCTTGGGGCATTCACCGCCGATATGCGCAAGACTTTGGACGAGGCGTCTTCGCCAAGGCAGCCCACGGTTGGTTGTATCGAAGTACTCCTGGCTGACTGCACAGTATAACCTAGTCCGCCCTCACCAAAAACGAGAGATACCGGCCCTATGGGAGCCGTCAGTGAAGAAAACGATTTAGCTGACGGCAGACTCGACAGTCCGCTTCATCGGCAACAGCAGATTGAGAAGACTGTTGCTGAGCGGAAGATCAAGCTCGCGCTATCTCGTGCCGGTCCGCCTATTCCAAACAAGTTGACTCCCAGTCAGGATGCTATCGTGAGTTCTGATTGTGTCGCCGTCTAGCTAACAGATTACAGGTAAACGATACACTACATGACCCTCATTTCCAGGTCACCGTTGGAGCTGAGCAGATAAACGCCTCGTCCATCCGCCGGTTGCAGCCTGGCCAATGGCTCAACGACGAAGTGGTGAACTGCTACGCGCAGCTCATCAACTTGAGGGCCTCCAAGGGCGATCCAAATGACCGTGTCCATTGCTGGAACTCGTTTTTCTACCAGAAACTCTCAGACCAGGGCTACATTGGCGCTAATCTGAAGAGGTGGACCAAGAGGGTGAGAATCGTCAGAGTACGCATTCTGACAACCAAGTTCAAACTCGACATCTTTTCTCTGCACAAGATGCTAGTTCCCATTAACCACAACAATGCCCACTGGGTCTGTGCAGTTGTCGACTTCCGCCGTAAACGAATCGAGTATTACGACTCAATGCAGGACAGTGGCAGCAGGATACGAGTGTTCCAGGTGAGTGGGCACATGTCATCGGTATTGATCCAGAACCTTCGCGATTACCTTAAGGCTGAGCACAAGGAGAAGAAGGGAACAGCGCTCGACCTTTCAGATTGGACGGACGCCTTCAACCCGGTATGCCCTCCGTGGCTGCTTTGAATCTAACTCTTGCAGGGCTCTCCAAAGCAAGACAACGTCAACGACTGTGGGGTCTTTGCCTGCCAGACACTGGAAATGGCTGCGCGGGGCCGTGACCTTATCAACTCCAAGTTCGAGTTCAAGCAGTCCAACATGACGTTCTTTCGTCGCCTGATGATCGTCGAAATCGCTTCTGGGGAACTGGCCAAACGTCCCTGGGCGCTGCCCTCCGAGTCATAGAACCAGTGCACTTTCCTCGTCCCCCACATCCTCAGTGTTGTACATATACAAATGCATAATTGTTCATGAGAAACCTGTGACTTATCCATTAACCTTGGCTGGAACGCCATTAGTCATGAGGTCTGAACTCGGCCTCAAGGTCGGCGCCGAACCTGGCGCACAGCTCTAGCAATCACTGTGCCTTGGGCTTTTCGGGAGCCGCACCCGCTCCCTTGCTTGCAACATAGCGCTGACGCTGAGCTCCATCGTCACCGCTGTGGAGCCAGGCCATGATTTGCTGACCAATAGCCGTTGTTAGGATGGGGAGGGCAAGCCAAATCCACTTTGGAGCATGCGCCGTGTACTGTGCCAAGTACTGGTGGGTAGAGATGTAGGCCTCAACGAGATATGCACTAGGCTGATCAGCTTCCACGCTGGGGATAGTGAACACTCACAGGTCACCTCCTGGCGACAGACTGCCGTTCCAAGGAGGGAGATTTGTCCAGTAACCTTCAGTAAGGACGGTGTAAAGCAATGTCCCGTTGGCTGGCAGACGCGGAGGAGATGCAAACCGCAGAGTCTTGCCGCTGTCGGTGATGAACACTACGTACGGGGGCCTTTGACGTCAGCATTGTGAACAGTCTGAGACGACCCACTTTGTCATGACCCAGCGCGTGCTCAGGACCCAGTCGGTCATCCAGTCCAAGCGACCAAACTTGATACGCTCTGCCTTGTCTGTAAGAGACACGTTGGTCTTCAATAGCGAGCTAGCATTGGCATGTGTCTCCAAGTATGCGTGAGACATGACGTCCTCTTCGCGCCCGTGGCTGGAGTTAGTGTGAATCTGGCGTCCGTTGCATCGACCTCGACCCACACTGCAACAACCCAGAGGTCATCCGGACGGCTCTGCGAGAAGATGGTATCATAATTGTCGTCTGTGATGCGGGCCATGCCTGCCTCAGCGTCGCTCTTGGCACGAGCTGCGAGATCAACTGGTTTGCTGCCGCCGTTGATAACAGTTTGCCAGACGTTGTTGACAAGGCGTGAGATGCCAGCCGAGGATTGAGTTTCTGCCGCATCCTGACTGAGCGCCCATCAGCAACATTCTGGAGGCGGTGAGGGTACTACTCACTGGGCAGATGATTTCAGCGGGCACAATGCTGTGCACAAAAGCACAGGCACCAGTGAAGAGAGACGCATACTGTCGTCACAAGGTCAGGTCAGGTTGTTGAAGGAGTCTGTCCGCCAAGATATGTTGCCGACCGTGCCGAGTAAACTCTGACCAGGGGCTATGTCGTTTCTGCCGCGAGTCTGGTGAATGGAAATCGAAATGGGCGAGATAGCGCCGTGGATGATGCGATGCAAAGATGGTGAGTTCTCTGTAGAGTAGCGAATGGAATGGGGAGACGCGTGGTCAGCAAATAGTCTGAATGCTAATGATCAAGTGGAACAACAGAGGAGGCCGGACATGATGCGACCTAATCGAGGCACATGGTTGTAGTCTGGTCTGCTTGGGAGGTCTATACTCGGCCGGGTTTGTAAATCATCCCAAACGCTATTCATATCCAAGTCTTGTGGATGGTGGACGTTGCCCGCGAGGAATGCACAGTCGTTGTTTGTAGGCGAGCAGTGCTGTGCCTGCCCTGCCATTACAACAACAGCTGTGCTGTGCCTGGGGTCGCAACTCGCTCTCTCTGGCTAGACCCGTGTCATCATGTGCCCTATCAACAGGCACCTTCCCTCTGTGGTCATGTGACTGACTTGCCCTTTGCCCTTTCCTTGGCTCCTTGGCTTTCCTTGTCCAGTGCAGATCGGCTCCCTCGGCTTGGGCTCAGGAGACACGTGGGAAGCTTGGATCAAATGGGCAATCCTGAAATCGCCTGAAATCGCGGCTTGCCACTGGACGCAATCAGTCCGACGGACGTCGTCGTGCCTTGTGCTCACCGTCTCTTGCCCACTCAAATAGACTGTTGCCTCGCCACCGTTCACTCACACTCCCCAACTTGCAAGCCTTTCCTTTCTTCTTACTTCTCAACAATGGCCCGTCCCAACGACTTGAAGGCTTCCATGAGTTCGACTCAGCCCCTTCACACCAACGACCACTCCGACTCTGACGACCTCCACCGCTACGTGACGGACGAGATGCCACGCACCAGCAAGATGGCCGTCGCTGGGCCTTCCAACGAACCTACACTTCTGGTGTGTATTCTACCTCTGCAGATCCGCACCCGTCTCCGCTAACGCGACAGACTGTACAACCCCTTCGCAAGTCTGAGTACGTCTCTTGGGTTCATATCCGTGACTGTCACTGATCATCTTTCTGCAGCATGCAGCCGTCGTACGCCCAGGACTTTGGCGCAGGCTCGGTTACGGTGCGCACCCACTTCCAAACAATTGTTAACGCCTCAGCACGGTTTCTATGGCAGCATGATGACCGGGCTGGGCTCGTGCATCGGCTTCTTCGGCCAGTTCCCGTGCATTCCTCTGTGCAACCCATACAAGGAGGTTCATCAAGGTTCGGTCGGCCTCATCAGCCGCTTTGGCCAGTTCTACAAGTCGGTAGACCCCGGTCTCGTCGGGGTCAACGTCTGCTCGGAGACCATTAGCATTGTTGGTGAGTACTGTGGTCTTCCTTCGCAGCTAACTGTTCCAGACGTCAAGATTCAACTCACGACTGTTCCTCGCCAGACTGTACAGACAAAGGACAACGTCTCAGTGGAGATTGACTCGGTTATTAGCTGGCACGTCGTGTCACCCTACCGCGCCGCCTTTGGTATCAACAATCTCGCTGGTGCGCTTGTCGAGCGTGCGCAGACTACTCTCCGCCAGGTTGTCGGCGGGCGTGTGCTCCAGAGCGTAATCTCGGACCGCGAGGGTCTAGCTCAGGAGGTTGCTGAGATCATCGAGACGACTGCCGAGAAGTGGGGTGTCTCGATCGAGTCAATCCTTCTCAAGGACATCAACTTCTCTGCCGAGCTCCAACAGAGTTTGTCTTCGGCCGCTACCCAGAAGCGCATCGGTGAAAGCAAGGTCATTGCTGCACGCGCTGAGGTCGACGCCGCCAAGCTTATGCGTCAGGGTACGTCGACGGCCCTCGGTCTCAGCTAACCTCCAGCCGCGGACATTCTCGCGTCGCCCGCTGCCATGCAGATCCGACAGCTCGAGGCCCTTCAGTCCATGTCCCGCAGCGCCGGCTCCAAGGTCATCTTTGGTACGTTGCTTATTCCTAGAATCCAGGCTGTCAGCGGTTACTGACGTGGCAGTTCCAATGAACCTTGAGGCTATGGGAGCGGCTGGTCTCGACAGCCAGGTGGCGAAGCAGATTACTTCGGACATAGCAGGCGGCAGCAATGAGCACCTTATGGCGCCCGGCAACTCGGCTGGCCAGGCAGCCATCCTTACCTCCATGTCCAACGTCTAAGTGAACTAATGCTCGTCGTGCCACAACACAAACCCACGCCAACTTTCGAACTCGTAACCGTTTGCAGCGCTAATATTGTACACTTCGCTCGTGCACTAGTGTAAAGTCACACATTTGTAGTTAAGACGGATGTGTATCACAATCCTACGTACGTCCTTCTGCAGCGCGCTTGGCATCAACTGCCTGAAGCATCTCGACGTCTAATGGGACCTTATCACCCATCCAAGTAGCCCTTACAGTGTGGTCATTGGCATCCTCACCCGTGTTAGGATGAATGAGAACGCTGCAAGGCCCCCGATTTGCCATCAACCACGTGAAGAGAGCCCCCAGCTGGGCGGGCGTGAAGACGTTGACCTCGAACATCGGCATCGGGTGGGGACCGAGGGGACCCTCGAAAAACTGTCGTTAGAATCGAACATCTTCAAACTCACTCGATACGTCCGCAGCTCCGGAAACTCCCGACGCACAGCTTCATACAGCTGGTGTGCGTACTTTACGTGGTTGGGGTTGTTGGGCTGCAGTTAGCCCGTATCCCAATCTTAGAATCCACTTGGTGATAGATATGAAAGTCAGCCCAAGGTTTCGAGTTCGGGCCGCCGTCGCCATGCCACATGTTGTCGTAGAACGGGCTCAGCTTACCGTCAGGGCGGGGATGGTTGCGGACGCTTTTGCCATCGCCTGTGGGGTCCAACTCATATGACAGCGGTTCGAGGCCCTCGGTCGAGAATGTTGCTGAGGGAGCTCCGACATCGGGATAGAACGCCGCCAAGGGGCTTGCAGTGGAAGCGGACATTGCTGCGTTGGACCGAGTGTGTAGGAGAGAGGGGGGAGAGAGAAGGAATACCGAGGTGGATAGAGCAACAAGGCTGTGGATACGCACCCATTTAAATAGCTGTGCCAGATATACCTGGAGCTGACACATGCTTCACACAACGAGCTAAGGCGTATGACGCAATAGTCTCTTCTCCGTGGGCAGTTCGGTGTGTGGGGCCCCCAACACATCACTGGACCGTCCTCAGAAGCTCCACCCACATGCTCAGTGCAATCCACAGTCGATAATCCCTGGTTCTCGAAACTCCCTTGCTCCTCTACCCTTGTCACTACACTGCGTGAAATGCACTTTGACGCCACTAACAATGTTTGCGCCAACCAGGGTGTTCACATCCGCTGGGCTGGGGCGCCGTCGAGTAACGCCAGCTGCCCCGGCGTCCTATAACTCATGCAGCCGCTACCCTGTTGCAAGAGATGGCTGCCGCGGTTGAATTGCCACACCGCGCGCGATCATGGTCACTCTGCGTGACCCTTGTCACTCAAAGCAGTCCCTCCGTGTTCTCAACACTTTCTGTCTCACCCCGCTCCTTGGCATATCGAGGCCCAGCGTGGGCGCTCAGTTAGAAGAGCGGCAGGGATGTTTGCCTTGCATCATCGTCATTGTCTCCAACAACCCCGCACCATCATTGCTGATTTGGCCTTCACTCGACGTTTGCATCTCAGCTCACTCATATTCCCACTCTCCGACAGTGATTCTCCATCCACCTCACTCCCATCCTTAGCCCAATTACCTCAAGAGAACGGACAGTGGCGTTACACGTCAAAGAAACATGGACTTTGATATCGTGCCAGTGAGGATATTCAGACGTGGCAAGCTGGTCTGACTGGCCAGTATGAGGATATCGTCTGGGGTGGACGCATCGGCGGTGGCAGCTTTGGATCGGTCTTCAAGGGCGAGTTCCCAAACCAGAACCCCAGGCTCTGACTGCAGGCCAGTACCTGGGGCTGGACATTGCCATCAAGGAGATACGCGCTTCCACAGAATACAACGTGAGACCCTCCACCAGGTGGCGACTAACTTTCAGGTCCACAAGTACTTTGAGCGCGAGTGGCGAATCATGAGAGAATGCCGCCACCCAAACATTGTCCTCTTTCTTGGACT
This sequence comes from Cutaneotrichosporon spelunceum, assembly GCA_030805415.1. NCBI lineage: Eukaryota > Fungi > Basidiomycota > Tremellomycetes > Trichosporonales > Trichosporonaceae > Cutaneotrichosporon > Cutaneotrichosporon spelunceum. The sequence goes on from BTCM01000005.1 coordinate 590,690, forward strand.
TTGTCAGGAGCCAAGTGGCGAAGGTCGAGTGTTGTACGCCATCGAGACGCACTGAACGCTGACCTCCCCCAGTATTGTTTCGGAATACGTACCCTGTGGAACCCTCCGAAGTCTCATTCGCTCAACTGCCCCCTTCCCCTGGCGTCTACGGCTGTCATTTGCCACCGATATTGCATGCGCTGTGGCGTACCTCCACGCCAGACAGGTGCCTCTTCCATCAACTCGCAGGCGACTACTAACACGCAGTGTATGCACAGAGATCTCAAAAGCGAGAACCTTTTGATCACAAGCAACAACCGTATCAAAGTGTCGGACTTCGGGTTTGCTCGGATCACTTCCAGAAATGACGAGGAACTGAAAAATCTCACGTACTGCGGGACAGACGTGAGCTAATGCACAGAATGAAAGAAACACTGACACTTACAGGGATATATGAGCCCAGAGATCATCATGGGAGAGAACTTTGATCTCCCAACCGATGTTTTCTCATTGGGCATCGTCTTTATCGAGCTTCTGACCCGCATCGTGGTGGGCGCCAAGGTGTACTCTCGTCAAGCACCCGAATTTACTCCTGACGAGGAAACTGTGCGTCGCCGTGCGACTCAAGGCTGCCCCCCGGAGTTCATCGACCTTGCCTTGCAGTGCTGCAGCTTTGCATCGGCCGATCGACCGACTCTACCCGAAATTCTTCACCGCTTGCGCCAGATGGAGATGAATGTCTACAACGAGACCGAAATGGGCTACACCTGTTTCACCAGGCCCATCCGCCGCGAAGGCAGGCGAGCCATGCCCGTCTTCGGCTGTTTGAGTGACGATGAGGCGGAGGCGCAAATTGATGACCAGCTGGTGCCAGAGGAGGAGGTAGAGGAGAAGATTGTCTGCCAGGCCTTGGCTGAGGTTGACCTTGTCATTGACGGAACCGGCCCCAGCCTGGATTTAGGGTTATCACCGGGCCAGACTCTGAATGAACCCACAGACGTGTTCTACAACACTGCCAGTGAAATGAAGTGTGGGTATGGTGTCCGAACCGCAGTGTACAGTATCTCACGCGCAGCTTATGACCTTCTCATCAATGATGACGGGGATCCCAATGTGCGCCCTAGCTCTTTGGCAATGCCGGCGCCAATCTCCTGCACGTACCCCGAAGAAGAGGCCAGTTCAGCGAGAACCGTGAAAGCTGTGCTGGAAAATGCTAGTAGTGGATCTCTGCTGGTAGGAGCGCTCCAAGAAGCAAGACTGCACGAAGCCGCACCTGGTACCGAGCCACAATCGACTGCTCCAAAGTCTCTTGTTGGCTGGCACAGCTCCTCCCATCGGTTCCACGCTTTTGCCAGGACAGCCCAAGTTCCCCATGCCAGGCGCATCCCGTCCTCCTGTGGGACTATTCTCTAGAATGTGCTAATGGGTTCAGTTGCTGCAAACCTTGCCCGCGTGCTTGTTCCTCGGACACTTGCAAGGATGAGAGAGAGGTGCATGGCCTGTTCAAAACGACTCGATGTGCGATCTGGTTTCGAGTGTGACAACTGTGGTCGTGAGTAATTGCGATGCTGTGCCAGCTGACGCAGTCTTTGTCCATGCTAAGTGCATCTCGGTTTCCATAGGACATTGTGCAAGACCCATCGAAACGGACATTGACATGTGACGGACACTCGACGAGCTAGCTCCATGGCCCGAATAATCTTGTAATTCCTCGCCCGTATTGTTGTTAATGAACAGTTTAATGTAGCTCATCCCCGCCAGCAGCCTACATCGTCGCCGCATTCAGACAAACGGTTGTGCCCTGCATACCGCACCGCGCCATCATACGTGCCTGCCTCGCGACCGCGTCAGGGCGGCTAATCTTCCAGTTGCCACGTGGTTAAATTGCCACCTATGGTCGAATTGCATAACGCCGCGGAGTTTCACCCAAGCCCAGATTTCGAAGTGTACTCTTGGGTGCATGTAGCGCTTGCCGGTTGAGTTTTGTACATCCAACTACTTTCCCCCTTTACCTTGAAATCGGTGGAAGAAGACCATACAAAATGTCTGACGCCGGATCGGAAACCGCCTCCAACGTTGAGCAGGTCGAGCAGGTCGAGCAGGTCGCCGACAACTCGGGCCCCATGTCGGTTGAGGACGCTCTCCAGGAGGTCATCAAGGTGAGTTGGGCAAGGGAGCAACCATGTTTGGATTCAAAGCTGACAGGTACAGACCGCCCTCATCCACGACGGCCTTGCCCGTGGTCTCCGCGAGTCGGCCAAGGCTCTTGACAAGCGTGAGGCCCACCTCTGTGTCCTCGTCGAGACCGTTACCGAGGGTGAGTTATGCTCTGAAAGTTGTGACGGGGAGTGTAATGAGAGTCGAGCTGCAAGCGCAACCTGTGAGAGAGCAACCAGCTGACGCGTTAGCCGAGTACTCGAAGCTCATTGAGGCCCTCTGCGCCGAGCACAACATCCAGCTCATCAAGGTCTCGGACGCCAAGGTCCTCGGCCAGTGGGCCGGTCTCTCGAAGATTGACCGTGAGGGCAAGCCCCGCAAGGTCGTCGGCTGCTCGTGCGTTGTTGTCACCAACTACGGCGCCGAGACCGCCGGCCTCCAGGTCCTCCTCGACTACTTCAAGACCCGCTAAGCTCTGTGCCAGGTCATAAGCTGCCTGTTTCACCATCACGTGAGTGCTTTTTCCTTCTTCCCCATCTCCTGATGAATTTGGGACTCCCTCTTCGCATCCACGCATGTCGACAACTCCCTTGGAATCGAACCTTCCTCGAAAGAGGACCTCCTGTGTCTGACCCATCTGCCTCGTGTATCATGATTCGAATCTTACACCAGTGCATTTATCCGCGCGTTGTGAAACTAGTAGTCTTCAGTGCATGTATGCCAGCGTTGGTTGCGTAACCACATTCATGTGTTGCTTCATCACTGACCATCTTATTACCTCGATTGCGTCAGAAGCCCGTCATATCACACATCTTCACGCTTCTTACATCTTGCACTCTCAATATGAGAGCAGGTGTTAGTTACATCGGTTGCCGCCTAACTAATCTTTTGAGATCAGGTCTATTCACTCCTGGTCACCGGCCGCTCACCCTGAACCCAGACGCGTACACCGCCTTGACGCAATTCTTCGTCTTGGGCAAAATCGAACCCGTTCCAGAGGTTCGCTGTCTCGTGATACCCTCTTTGCGCCAATGCTTGCTCCACTGACAGAGACGAGTTGTGCAGGGTGTCCCGCCTCCTTAACAGCTCGCCGAAAAGAAGGATGTGCGATGGCAGGTGCTCGTCGTCGGATGCACCGCTGGCAGAGACTCGGCCCACTTTGAGGGGCGGCTGAGGGAAGACATGTTGTATGTAGGTGACAGGCGATTCGTAGAAGACCTTCTGCTGTGTCTGGTGCTCGGCTGTATTTGGCTGGCCGAGCGGCGGTGCACAGGTGAGGAACCATCCGGGGATGTTTCCCAAGTGACTGGACCAGGGCGTCGAATGGCACGGCATGAGTGCAACCACGGAGGTGACGGGACCAAAGTCGCCGTGGCGCAGGCCGTTCATGACACTGACCTGAGCGGCACCATGCAAGCCGTTGAGGTAGAGATAGGGGATGATGGGGCTTAAGAGGACAAAGTAGAACGGTCGGGTGGGAATGCGACAGTACTGGCGAATCGATGTCGGGATACTGCTTAAGCCCAGTTGGGCAGGAGCGTAATGGGCTTGGAGTGCTGGGAGGGTGAACAGCAGTAGTTGGGGAAGTAAGGGATGTAGAAAGCGCCACTCCGAATGAGGCGACAGCGACAAGGCGGCAATGGTGACCACGATCGTCCGGCTTAGTGTGCGCAACGCTGGGGTGATATCCAGGCTGTTGAGTGATCGAGATCGAGCAAATCGAGGGAGGAGGGCCGCGAGGAACCCTTGGCCCCACCAAAACCACACTGGAAGGAGAAGCAAAGGCAGTGATTGAGTGAGGTGATACAGCAGGCCTGTCCCACCATAGAACGACGCAATGTTCAGGACGATGTTCTGATAAAAGAATGTGAGGGCGGGGACTGTGAGCCTTCCAACCACTGCCCAGTCTAATGCTGTCGACAAACCCAAGATCGCCAGCCTGTCCAAGTCAGTAAGTACAATGTCTAGGAAATCTCTGAATAATCCACCCACCCCCCAAGCAATGTCTTGGCAGTGAGAGTTGCTGTCGCAGCGGCCCCTTGGGTGACCCAGCAGCGAACCGTTGTCTCAAGATGTAGGTAAGCCCAAAACACCAGCATTGTCGGCCTAATGCAGAGCGAAATGGCGGCCAGTGATACAGCGAGGAGCACGTTGCCCGACAAGCCGCTTTTTGGTCAACGCGCTCCGAATGCGTAACGCTTACCCAGTATCACGACCCTCTATCCTGTCCATCGCCCCACATGTCGGGTGGACGTTGCCGTTTCCACTTGGGGCATGTGAGCGCAGCGTTTTGTGAGCTCCTGATGCGGACGTGGTTGATAAGGAGGGGGAGCGAGCGACTGTTCCCTTGTACGAAGGAAGAGGGTAGTAGTACAGTGCCATTGTCGTGAGAAGGGTTTCTGGAGAGGTTGATAGAGCGCGTGTTAGAAGATGCGCATTGAAGAGCGATGTCAGGGAGAGGAAAAGCTTGCCGGTTAGTGAACATCACTGTCGATACTCACTGCTCCGGACGCATAACCTCGTCCAAGAACCTTGGTTGCTAAAAGACTCGTATAGTAATCAGTAAAGGCTGCAAGAAGAACTCCAACAATCCTCGGGGCGATCACCTGTAACTTAGAAATGAGCGAAGCGACCGAGGACTCACGATCGCATTGCTCGAGTCAAGTCCGAGTGCTTGGACCAGCTTGTAGAGCAGCACAAAGATTCCCGGCCAGATCCAACCCCGCAGCCGTCCTCCCACCACTGCCCGTGTCCACCACGTTTTGGGAGCACCCGCTGGGAGTGGGAGGTCCTGCCACTCCCAGGTCAGATATCCATGACCGAAGACGAAGGCATGGGCTGGCTCCAAGGCCTGGTAGAATTCGTCAGGTTGAAAGAACGTGTGGGGTAGCGCCAGACTTAGTGCACGGATTGCCAAAGCCATTTGAAGCGCCCGCGGGAGACGAGAGCTCATAGTTGAGAAGATGGTGAGACGCTCTCGAGAAGGACGGAATTGATCATTGAAGAATGACAAGACAGTGTATGCTGTGATGTCACCTTGATAGGGGTAATTAACCGGGAGGGTTTACGTAATGACTTCATCGGCTCCACTCAGCCTTTATAATACCTTACAGTCGCTGGTTTCCCACCTCGCATTCATTTACTCCCATCTGCCTTCCCCTCTCATTCATCTTTGACACTCCATTCTATCTCCCTCACTCGCTCACTTACTCACTTGCTCACTCGCTCACTTCTTCACTTGCTCACTTACTCACTCGCTCACTTACTCACTCACTCACTCCCGCATTCCTCCAAATGGGAACCGCATGGCCACCGACAGAACAGCAGGCTGCCCACCAAGGCTTCACAACCGCTGACTCACTTTGCCTGCAATCTCGTGCACATTCATCGCTTGGTCTTGCTCAGGTACCGCAACTCAACTTTCCTTCTTCCGTGGATTCAGCCCATTTGAATCGCCGTTGATAATCACCTCTTCCTCTCTATGGCAAGCCCCGAGTAGATCGAGAAACAGAGTCAGTAGCATAGATCCGTGACCATGGCTCCTCTTGTTCCTCAACGAGCTTCGTGTTCTCCTGTTCATTCCCACATGTCAGCGCTTGGCCACTCTACTGAGGTTCCTTTAATCCGGCGCCAACATCCAACAACAATCCTGGTCTCCAGATTCCTCGCCCACTCCACAGCACACCTCGTGCTGATGCAGCCGTGCGGCTCCCTAAGCCGTACAGCGCCTCGGCCGCCAGTTGCCAACTGGGTTGCCTCATTGTTGGAGGGAACTTCGGCGTCCGCAGTTCTCAATCACATCGCCTGCTGGACTCTGACAAGCCACTTACAATGTGTCGTGATATGCTCCGCAGTGGATGGGGCCAGTCATGGGCATATGAACTCATGGTTGTTGGCTTAACAATAATCCCTCTCAGAAGTGATGGGTAACAGGAAGAAGGGACGATAAGGACGGTTCGTCGCTAGAACCATGCGTCTCTGCCGACTAAGCTCTCCTTTACGCGATTGATATGACGGACGTTGACTCTCAGTGGGGCTGATGATAGGCTTCGGACAACTTAAACGCAGAATCAAGACCATTGAAATACAAAATTACAGACTCCGGTTGCATGAGCTTTGGGAGTTTTCGTCAAAAAGCTTCAGCAGTCACCCTCATCATGAGTGGTGATATCGCCCTTGGAGAGAAGAAGGTTTAGACCAGGTTGGCCGGATTGGTACACCCTTTGAGACTGTCCGCAATTGAATTTTCGGCCTTCCTCACCCACAGCTTCTGTGTCCAAAGGTGTTGGCTTGCGTTGCCCTAGGTTGTGAATTGCGAGCCACTTTAGGCGTTGATCTCAGTGTGCCTCAACCACTGATGCAGATGATTTTGCGTCGATGAGTTGAACACACAGTTCGGGCCTTAAACAGTAGATGTCTAGCTTTAACCGTTTCTCAGGTCTAAAGGGCTTGACCCTTGCAGAAATGATTATGCGTCTAGCTTGGCCGACCTTTGCCGCCCTAGAAAGTCTGCATGAAGCAGCAGCTTTAAAAGCCGATGACTGGCTCTCGACGAGCTTGGACTCAATGGCGTTAACGCCCAATGTACAGGGAAAGGTCAATTGAACAGAGGTACCCGTGGGCAACTAACAACAGATTGCTCTTGGGAACAGAATTGACACAAAACGCGGCTTTCGTATACTTCTTGGCAATCTGCAATCGGTAATCGATGGACAACAGTCATGTGCGTGCTTGCTGTGGAGGACTTGAACGCGGGGGTTCGGTCGTTCCCAACTTTGGCGATGCCAGCGATCACTCCGTGGGATCGGAAATAGCGAGAATAACTGAGGGGATTGACGAGAAAGGAAGAAAGAGACTTAAGTTCTAGATAACATTTCATATAGGTGCAAGGATGGTTAGAATCGCGGAACCTAGCGAGACAACGTTGTATGAACAGGGCCGTTGGATGGTATGGGTTGCAACGAATGGAAAGAATGTTCTGCCGCAATCACGCTGACGCTCGCATCAACGGCTAAAACAGACCCGTGAGGTGACTTGACCATACGGTATGAATTGGTGCTCAGCGAACGAAAGTTCTGGGACGCGTAATCCCGAATGTATGAATAGCGCAATCTAAGGCACGTTCACTAGCCGAAGGTCCATGGCCAATTGTAGAAGACTAGAGGTGGGTATATCGACACTTTAGTCAATGACGGCCGACTCTAGGATGAGCATTACGTGAGAGCAGACTTGTGCTGCAAATATATCACCTGCTTAGGGAGCGACTAGCAATCCACGCCTGAGCAGTGGACACCTCAGAACATTTTGAGGAGATAGCACACACAAGAGGAAGAATTTCTACGGTCCAACGGTTGACTGACCGCCGCCGAGTATTGAAGATGATGCTTGACAACCCTAGTGACTTAGGTTTCGCACATCTCCAGAATTCTCTTTCAATTTCTCATGCAAAGTGAAATGGTTAGCCGGAATAGAGTGTCAGGCCAAGAGACAAGTCGGTGAAGAAATACCTGTTCGGGTAATTTCGATAGGGTTCCAGGGTGAATATTACCGAAACCGGAAATGTTCTCTTGGTTATAGTAACACAGAGACGTCTCCGTAGATGCCAGGAACGGCGCGTTTGTTATGTTGCCCATGTTAGAGCGGAGGGGTGTTAGTTCCAGTTTCTGACTCCCATTCTCAGTGCTACTATAGATATACAAACATGGCACCCGACATAACCGTTGAGGACAGAAAATCAATGGTGGATTCAATCCGTTGAAATGAGTGCCCAGTACCTGCATGGCAGACCGCAATTCCAATACTCGCTCCACTGGAATGGATGAAGATCAGTGGTTTGGTTTCACCTGCAGATGATCGTTGGGAGTGACCCGACTTTGCAGCTTTCATCCTCTTACCACATGACTTCGAAGTAGCAAGGTACTATTCCACCTGCTAACATCTGCGTCCAAGATGATTCTTTTTTTTTTTCATCACCAGGTCCTGCACAAAGGCGTTTCCTAGTTCATCGAGCGCCATGTCAAGTTGGCCACAGGGCAGTTCCACCTAAGGAACCCGGACATTTTAGAACACTTTCCTGTTGTACGCCATAAAATACACACGACAAGCATCGTCGCAGGCCAACGTACTAGAATAGGGACGCATGAATGACTTCCGTTGGACAACAACTCTCTACCACTGATTGATCACGCTAAAGTATAACAAAATAGCAGGATATGTATCAGACATTATTGCAGCACATGAATCGCAGAGTATTCTTGAAACAATGGGCGACCACACGAGCTACCAACACGAACTATGCCGGATCAACTTCTCGTCAACTTGCGTACTTTCAGTGGCGTTGGCGACACCTGCTTCTTAAACTCTCAGCCCGGAACCGGTTCTGAACCCGTCATAGACGCCATGCATGCTTTGAGTAGTGTATTTGAGACCTCAGTTGGAGTCGTGCACTGTCTCATCACCGGCCCTGTTGGCCACATACACATGTATCATGCTGAATTACTTGTGCTGAATTACCAGACAGGAAGTATGTCAATTCACCAATACTTGTCGGACGGGTTCTTTGATCTTATCGTAAGTCTATGTCGAAGGTGAACAATAGCAACATTGACGACCTGAACTGGGGCTACTAACTCGCAGCCTTCTCATGGAGGGACGCCATGCATTTTACCCTACTTGAAGTTTCATGATGTGTAGGTTCCAAGAGATATAAGGCAGGATCAGTGAGTGGCTGTCATGCCCCTTCCTATTGAGATGAGCCAAGCGCCTCGCGCAGATATTTGTCAATCCTCGAGGCTCTGACAGCAGCTAGATCTTAGAATGCTGTAGCATGGGTATTGATTCTGTCACGGATGCGAACGTGCATTTTAAATGATGACATCCGTCCTGTCCCAACTATTCAAGCGACTCTGGAATATCACACAACCACCTGGAACTACTCGAGACCATGGGGCTCTCTGCTCTGCAACAATGAGGATCAGAGGCTCTGTGTTAGAATCTATATCATCGCACAGGGTTGTAACCTGAATAGTACAAGAAATCCATTTATATATGTAACAGAGAGACTGTCCAGGGAGTTTGGGATAGCAGCCTACAGAATTGAATTCAGTGCGATAGAAGTGGTGTGAGAAGTTGGGAATGTTACCCATAGTGGCCAAGGACTCTGGTCAGGTCCGACCACAACGCGCCTATATCCATTCTGTCAACTGAAGAGAAAATTGAGGACTTGGATCAGAATCAGTCCAGTATACTGAGGAGCAAGGGCAAAACACGATTGAATTCAGGAGTGTGGTAGCGACTCGAAAGGAAAGGGAGGTGTCAAGTATTCTTGACACCTCCCTTTCCTTTCAAGTGGAAGTTGGATATAAGCTTGGTCAAGTCCGCGTCCAGGTGAATGAGCACGTCGTATGCTAGACCCTCTTGGATAGATCCCACTAGTAAGTCCTACAATTTGCCCAGTTTGTCCCACACAGCGTCCACCAACTGGTCGTCCAGGTCCAGGCCCATCTGTGTACAAAGCCAGTGTTGCACGTCGTCGCGATTTGCAACGTCTGCCTCGGTCGTTCCTTGCTCAGTGACCTTCTTGAAGTGCTTTCCGAAGCAGGTTACGCGATAATCACCGTCCCACGTCGCACACAAAAGGTTCGAGGAGAACAATCCCCCAGGGTACGTGCAGATGTACCAGTTCATAGCGATGATGTCCGTGTCGACCACTGGCCGCGGGGTGAAACCGTAGAGGGGGGTCCAAGCATCCCCGAAGCGAGACTCGAGGACGAGGATGACGTCGTCGCCCATCTTGTTGGGCCCGACAGCCTCGCGTGCTTCTGCCGCGGGACGAACGCGATAAGCACCATACGGGCCTTCCTGCACAGCCGAGCCCGAGTTTAGGCAAACAGGGATTGACGGTGTGGAACGCCCGAAGCCGGCGTCGAACAGGTACTCTGCTCCATCTATGTGGACAACGGTTCCACAGTGGGTTTGTGCCGTTGGTGAGTCCTCTGTGGGCCCAAAGTACACACGGGCCAGGATAGCCTCGGTCTTGAATCCGAGAGCTGCTAGCGCTGCTCGAGACAACGCTGCGTGCTCCAAGCAGTAGCCTCCACGGCGCTCTTCGAGTAGCTTTGAGAGCACGTCTTCCTTTTCCATGCTGACGGGAGTCCCTGTGAAGCTCGTGACGTTCTCCCAAGGGATGGCGCGCAAATGAGCCTCGAGGATGGTGGACAGGGTCGCCAGATTGGCCTGGGCAGGCTTGGCAATGCCGAGGCGCGCCAAGTAGCGTTCTGCGAGGGGAGGGAGCATCACGGAAAAGCGGAGGGTGTTTCGAAGTCGGAGCGAAGGAAGGTTGAAGGGCGTGTCATTCAGCGTTGGAAGGGTGACTGAGCCTGTGGCCCCGGCGTTGAGCGTGAACTCAGGGTTGACTGATGCCGAGTAATTGGCTGAAACCAAGAAGCTGACTGAGACCGAGAGGTTCACTGACTTGATGAAGCCGAGCTTGAGGTTGGATGAGCCGAAGAGATCAGCTTGGTTGAATGACGCTTGGTGGGCTTGACGTCCAGGCTGACTCAGGGGGCCAATTTGCCTCCGCTCCTCATGAGTCTCCTCCCTTATCTTATCGTTCCCTCACCTGCTCCACCTGTGGAGCGATGTTCACCCTCCACCAGCTTGCAATACTCAATCGACAGTGCCACACTGTCGGTGAAACCGCTCTTTACAGTAAAGATGAGCTCAAGAGTTTCCCGGTCCTGCAGAAACGCAACTTGTGGTGTATCCAGCGCCATTGGGCGACTGCTCCTCACTACGACCTGCGCCTCAAAGTCCGGCATGGCCTATCTAGCTGGGTTATCCCCAAGGGCCTTGTCGGTATGGGAACCTCTTTCAATGACTTTGAGTCTGACATTGTAGGTTTACAGCTAGGAGAAACACGTTTGGCAGTCCAGACGCACATACATCCTCTAGCTTACGCGACTTATGAGGGAGCCGATACAGAGATGGTGGGCCATGGTACACGTAAGTGCAGCTCTTTGGAGACAAACTCATCCAAGTACTCTGGGATCTGGGATTCTAAACGATTGAGGAAGCTACCGGTGATCCCGAAAGCCAAGTGGGCGAAACCGACCAGTGCGACTCACCTTTAGCTGAGATGCTAACCTGGCAGAGATGGGGGGTTCGAGGAGGAGAAACTCGATTTAGCATTGAACAAGATTTCGTCTGACAATAAACGTAGCTCTGTGGTCAATCTTCGAGGAGGGACGAAGGTACGTGAAATAGGACGACTATTATAGACGAGGCCTCTTGTTGACACCAGTTGAATGGTGCCTGTTGAGTCCACGAAGGAGACATGGAACTAATGCAGGCTTTATGCTCACGTATTCACCTGGCCATGACCATTACAACAGTAGTGGGGAGCCGAGGAAGGAATGGTTTCTTCGGCTGCCTCCGGGTATGGATGGCCCAACTGGGATCCAGTCTGGGAGGAAGGCCCGATGTATGGCCGCAGTGTGAAGTGTGAGTGGCCCCCTGCTGCGTGGCGTCTGATGGTGTAGCTGGACGCACAATGACCGAGATTTGCACTGGTGGAGACGAGAGGGGGATAACCTGAGGTACCTGGAAGCAGAAGAGCGGATACAGTAACTTTTCATAAGTATCATTCGGAGATCGATTTGGCTTTGGTCTGGTGGCCAGCCAGATTGCAATATAGTCTCGGAAGACGCCCCACAGGGCGAGCACCTTGGTCATGGATGAGAGTCAGTCTGCGTGATGCTAAAGAAGTACCAATATTCCATTACAAGCAGACACTCAATACCGGCCTAGTTGAACGAGTCCTAGATGGACTTGAACGCGACGCCTCGCAGGCGGACGTACATTATTTCCCACCCACTGGGACAGCCTTCAGCGCACGGCGAGTCTGCCGATATCCCAGCTCCCGGAGCCGAATCGCACCAGTATGCGTCCGGTCGAGTCATGTTGCTAACCTCTTCCATCATCTTCTCCGCCTCGGCGTGGTTGAACGCGGTCATGAATGTGTTGCGTGCAAAGGTTTTGAGCCAACCGACCATGTCCGTGGACAGAGCCGTTGGTCGGGGGACGAGTTCAACCTCGGCCGGTTGCAGGCCGTGCTTGATGAGGAGCTGTACCTTGTCAGCTTCGTGATCATCAGAGCCTTCCTCACATCCGAGTACTGCTCAGCCGTGGGGAAGTACCACGGGTCTGCTTCGATAGGATTGCCGCCATGGCGACTAACAACCTCGTGGAGAGCACCACGGACGCCAGTTCTACGCGATCAGCTACCGGATTCCGCCACGTAGGCCTCACACGTTTCCAAAGCCGCCAAACTCGAAGACCGCACGGCCCCCAGGCTTGAGAAGCCATTTCATCGTTTCCACGACACCTCCCGGGTTCCTCTTGCACCAATGGAACGTTGAGGCGGAGAAGACGGTGTCGAACTTGCCCTCGAGAGACGGATCAAGCGTGGTGTGATCCTGGATATCGCCCTTGAAGTACTGAATGCCAAGCTTATCAGCATTGATTGCTGCGTGTTTAAGCTGGGGTAAGATCACATGTGGTGACAGTAGGCCTTACCATGTCTTCACTCGAGTCGATTCCTACGACCTTGCCCGACTGGCCGACAGCGAGTTTGATCTTCTCTGTGAGTTGGCCGGTGCCGGCCCCCAGGTCTACGACCGCGTCGCCCGGCTGAGGGTTCAGCATGTTAAGAATCGGAGACGCATGTTTGTCTGAGAAGACAAACGCTCCATGCTTGAGATAGTTCTCGGTAGTATGGTTCGTGAGAGAGGCTGCGTAGTCCGCCATGATCTGTTGAAGTGATCAGTGAGTTGAGCTGCTCGATATCTGCATTGCAAGCTTTCGGCTTTCGAGCTAGTGTAAGAGGTGCTGCGTCGAGTCAGTTCGTCAGCTATCTCACGGTCACATACGGCATAGTATCCGGTGGGCATTTACGTCACCAGCACTCACCGATCTCAGCTTCTAACGTCACACACTTACTCCACGCCGCATAGCCATACCAAGATGTCTTCTCTGGCTTCGTGAGGCAGATAGGGTTCCCAGGTCATCTTGCCCATTCTGACACCCAGGTGCATCTTCTGCAAGATCGTTAAGGGTGTGTCACTGCAGCTCAAGCAGGAAGGGTCGTGCGCTATTCTAACGCTTCCCTCATTCAGGCGAAATCCCTTGGTGAGTTGTCGGCTGTCGTTGAGTTTAATTGACGTGATCCAGCTTCAAGCTCATTGAAACCGAGACAGTGCTTGCGTTCATGGACATCGGCCCGGTCGCAAAGGGACACTGTCTGGTCATCCCCAAGTGTAAGGCCATATTAGATAGCTGACTTTACACTTTCGCTGAGATGCGAGCACACCCTTATCTGGTGCCGTGCTAACTGTCTAGACCACGCTGCCAAGTTGGCTGACTTGCCCGAGGACCAAATGGGCGACATCCTTCCAGCGCTCACCAAGATCGCTAAGGCTTCGGTGAGAACATCTTGGGATGCGAAAGCTGACCATGTCTAGGGTTACGACAATTACAACATTCTCCAAGTGAGAGAGAGCAGAGGAGATTGCTGACATGTATCAGAACAACGGCCGTCCCGCTCACCAGGTTGGTTACTACCGCACTGATGTTGGAGACTATGTCTAACTCGATCAGGAGGTCGACCACGTCCACTTCCACTACATCCCCAAGCCCGCAGACGCTGGCGACAAGGCGGGTCTTGTCGTTGGTTGGCCAAGTACGAGCAGCCCTTCAACCTTCAGAGTGATTGCTGACAACCTTAGCCCAAGGCGTACGGTGGCAACCGAAAGTGGCACTGACCTCAGCTTGGCAAGGAGGATATCCAGAAGTCTTACGACGAGCTCAAAGGCAAGCTTTAGGCAACCCCATGAACAAATCCCGGATAACACAGCAACAAGAGCAAGTGTATATTGTCGTATTAGGGAGATGTATTGCATGGAAGCAACCTTCCCGGCTTCCACGCCTAGCCAGAGAGGGCAAGAGTTTCGACGTCCGTCATTCAAGCCGCTCTCCTCACCATTTATCTTCTTTGCGCAGCCTGCGTTGCCCATCAAAGCAAAGATTACTTGTACCGGTGTCTAATTACGCCCGGCCCACAACAGAGAGCAAGGCGTACTCAAGACCCGGCTCCGAAGACTTGTTCGAAGCACCTTTTCCCAACAACGTCACGAAAACGCGGGGGCGAGAGACTGCCAAGGCAATGGAAGAGGGCCAAGGCGTCGTCGTCTGATGCAATGTTGCAACGACAAAAGAAGATGCATCCAAGTTAGGGGGAGTAGAACGCAGAGCATGCGGAAGGCTCTACGGCGTTCTCGCGTGTGGCACATCAGCGGAAGCAATCCAGCCCGGTGGAGGTTGATCAACCGTCGTTCACGAAGTGGCAGTTGGTTCCCACTTGCTCACTCTATCATACCACCCACTGAACAACATGCGGCTCACAGTCATTGCCCCGGAGAATGTGTATGAGCATGAAGTCGACCCATCTATGGAAATCCGCGATGTCATGGCGCTTGTGGAAGCCGAGGTTAGTTACAAGGCATTACTGTACGCAACACTTGCTGACATGGCAGACGGGCACGCCTGTTGATAACCAGACGCTCTCCACCGACTCGGGAGTTGCTCTCACCTCTCCAGAGAAGTCCTTATCCAGCTATGGGCTCAACGGAGACAGCGCTACGCTCTTCCTTACCTTTAGGTACTGCTCGCTCATTCACAGGTTGCTGACTTAAGCGACCACCGTCCTTTTACTTCGTCAGCGCCGGGATCTTCGTCAACCAGTGACGATGACTTTGAGAGGATGCGTCTCCAGGCCCTGGGCGACCCGAGACTTATGAACCAGCTTCGCCAGGTGAGTTTCGAGGCGAATGACGCCGCTGACCGTCAAGGCGAACCCCGAATTTGCCGCCGCGATCCAGTCGGGAGGGGCGAGGTTCCGTGACATGGTTCGACACCAAGCGGAAGATGTGAGGCGTACCAAGCAGGAGAAAGAACGACAGACCGAGCTTCTCAACGCCGATCCATATGACATCGAGGTAAAACGCACCTCTGCCTCATTCGCTGATAGATAAGGCGCAGAAGAAGATCGAGGAGGCTATCCGCATGGAGCGGGTTCTGGAGAACATGTCGCACGCCATGGAGTTCTCTGTGAGTTAGGGTGACCTTGACATGTGCTCATCCGATAGCCAGAGTCGTTCGGGCGCGTCACTATGTTATACGTCAACGTGGAAGTCAATGGACATCCTGTCAAGGCTTTTGTCGACTCTGGAGCGCAGTCGACTATTAGTATGTGCTACAGGAGGTTGATTACTGACATTTTGTCTCGCCTGAGTGCGCAGAGGCTTGCGGTATCATGCGGCTCATCGACAAGCGATTTGAAGGCGTAGCGCACGGTGTTGGCACAGCCAAGATCCTCGGACGTGTGCATGCGGCGCAGATGAAACTCGGCAACCTCTTCCTTCCGGTTGCGTTCTCAGTTCTGGAGGGCCAGTCCATGGACCTTTTGCTCGGTCTCGATATGCTCAAGCGCCACCAGGCGTGTATCGACCTCTCTGCTAATTGCCTGCGCTTTGGTGACACCAACGTTCCGTTCCTGTCTGAGCACGAGCTCCCGGAAGCTGCTCGAATGGGTCCTCCCGCGTCTGGGACTCCAGGGCCGTCGACTTTACAGCCCCATGCTTCGGCCGGCCCTTCAGTTACTCCCCAAAGGCGTCCATCGCGGGTCTCTGGAACCACGCCGTCGTCGGCTGACATTGAGACCGTGAGTGACCATGCCAATGATCGGACTAACGTCAGCTCGTAAGCCTTGGTGCCACCCCTGACCAGGCCGCTCAGCTACTTGAGGCTTCTGGAGGTGACGTCGATGTGGCCGCATCCATGCTGTTTGGTTAAGAGCAGACTGCTCATGTCCATAGTCGACCACCATTTGTAGATGAGCGTCAGTCATCCGATGTAACTATGTTGAGCCCATTTCTTTTCAGTGGCCTGGTTCACTAGCCTCTCCCGTTACATCTGCAGCCTCTACAACTCGTCCCACGTGTCCACTTCTGCACCCTGGCCGGCAGCCTCCTCATAAACGAGACAAAAGTCATTCTTGTCACACACTGCCGCAGAGTTCCCATCCGGAGCCCAGTGAACGCTCATTGCGGCGAATGATTCAGCCATTCGGTTGGCGTTCAGGCCGTCAGACGAGCACGCTCCTACCGGTATTTCGACCCCTTCGACGCCCAGACCGTCGTACAAGTACAAGAACTTTGTGCGCGTTACGACAGCAACGCGGTTAGACGTCGGGCAGTACTCGACACTCTTGATGGGTGCATTGAAAGAGACGGTCACAGTTGGTTCAATGTCAGGCTTTGATGACGCTGGGTTGAGGAGGAATGCGTAAACATGAAGCACCGTATCCTGCCCGAAGAAGAGGACAGTTCCGTCGGGACTGAATCCTAACCAGTGGATAGGTGAGGCGGAAGGAGTAACTGAGGCCCGTTCAACTAGTTGTCAGAGAGTCTAATGAGCATGTCGTACACTGTACAATGTTCGCTTGTCCGTGAGACCAGGGCCGCAGCGCTGGTTCGGAGATTGAGACTGCTTGGTATCCCCGCAGGTTGGCAATCGACTTCCAGCCCTCGCTCTCGACGACGTGAACCAAGCCACCTGAGTCCCCGATAGCAAAATGACGTCCATTAGGTGACCACGCTGTCCGTTTGATGGACTGAGCCATGTCGTGGGCGGAAGCAGTAATGAGGTCGGGCACAAACGAGCCAACATGGACGCCGACGGGTGAATAGAAATGGACGGTGTACTCGGCTTCAGCATAGATCAAGTGAGGGATGAGCGCACGGAGAGGGCCCAGTCGAGCAGAGCCAACCATTTGCCGCATGGACTCCAACTGATTCCAGACATGCCAGAAGCGAGAACTTCGAAGTGCTGCAGTTAGCGGATGCCCGCTACCATTCCGTACTCGTATCAAGGACTCTTTGTCGTACACTCCAACGTATTGCTTTCCGTAATGCCTTTCTGGTACAGCCAAGTAGTCTTTGTCCGGTGACCAAGCATGACCTATTGTCAGAGCGCTCTTTCGACCCGCGAAGCACATTCCACACACCTTGCACGTTCTGGATCAAGCGATTGCGCCCCGAAGTTAGGTTATACAACACCAGACCCTTGAGATCAGCACGCGAGAAGGTGCTTGCTTACGGCTTCTGTCTGAGTTACAAGGTCATCCACGCCCCATTCTGCTTGGTGAACGCCTTGAACCCGGGCGACGACGTGGTCCTGAGCGATGTCGAACACCCACACAACCCCTCTCGAATAGGAGAACACCAACAGAAAAGAGCCGCCGGGGGACCAATCGAGAGTGTCGATAGTCACGTCCTGCAGGCAGGAGGTGCTTGGCTCGTCGGGGAGCGAGCATGCCCATGTCCTGATACTCTCAAGAGAAGATGTAGAACGAATGTGGACCTTGTCTTTCAACGCCGTGGCGATAAATGTGGACCCAGGAGAGTATGCAACGCAGCTCGCTCGGTATGTGTTTGAGAACTGGTAGTTGTCCATGTGAAGATTAGATCGGCTTGGATTGGTGTTCGATGTTGGTTAGTGAAAGTAACTCTGTGCTGCTTTGTTTACATGACGACATATCAGTCGCGTCTCACGTTGGCTTTCCCACGGTTGCATCGGGCTCTAGCGTTGCCACAACGGAAGTAATGCCTACCGCCGCTCGCACCCCAACTGGGGACGGGAGGGAGCACGCATTGCCTTCGTCTGAAACGCTCATCACCCATCTCTCACGACAACTCGTTCTTCTTTCCATTCCCATCGCATGCTGTAGCTGGCATCATGGCAGCCAACGTCGCAGGCAATGGCCTGCAGCAGTCGGGCGTGGCCGCGCAGTCATCCGAGCACCAAACTTGGGAGGACAAGCTCGAGGCCGCGTCCGTATCGAAAGAGTGAGTTTGCCACTATCCATCCCTTCAACCTAGGATGATACCAATCAGCAAGTGGGAATCTCTCCTAAACATTCTTGAGGACACCCTTTAAATTTGCAACTCTGATCCGCTTTCGTCTCTCACGCACCGCGAGCTTGAGCTGATGCCCAGCGATCTCAATGCACTCGTTTTCGACTACCTCGTAGTGGAGGGCTTCTCTGACGCGGCTGTAGAGTTTGCTCGCGAGACCGGCATCTCGTCGACGATCGACCAGGACATGATCCAGGAGAGGATGGAGATTCGCCAAGCAGTGGAGGACGGTTGCGTTGAAGAAGCAGTGCGCCGCGTCAACGAACTGGATCCTGAAGTGAGTTTTTTTGCTGCACATCTGCCCCAAGGATATGAATCTTCATGCACCACGCTGAGCCGGCTTCGCGCAAGGCCATGTGGAAAAACCTGAACAATCACAGACCTGATATGAGGGGCTCTCTTCCTCTTTAGCTGCATGCTGACTCGGACAGATCCTCGACACCAACCCACCGCTGTTGTTCCATCTCTTCCTCCTTCGCCTCATCGAACTCATCCGCGCAGACCGTGTCGAAGAAGCGCTTCAGTTTGCCACACTGGAGCTTGCTCCCCGTGGTGCCCAGAACCCCGAGTTTCTTGCCGATCTCGAGCGCACAATGGCTCTTCTGGCCTTCCCCGATCTTGCCAAGGACGACGCTTCGTCAGACCCATCATTCGATGCCATCACCCAACTCATGAAGCGTACTCAACGTGTTAAGGTTGCGAAAGAGCTTAATGCAGCGATCCTTGAAAGCCAAGGGCAGGGCATGGAGACCAAGATGGCCGGTCTCCTTCGCCTGATGAAATGGGGTGAGGACCGCCTCGAGAAGAATAATCTCCGCGTGCAAGACGATCGCGGACGGCAGTGGGCAGACGTTGTACTTCGGGGAGTGTAACCTCAGTTAGGCATTTGTACATACGTTGTAGTTGTTCTAAACAGGCGTAGGCGTTGTGTCATGTGACATTTTGTGTCTGCGGAGCTGGTCTCTTGTTCTTGGCGACGTAGTGTGACGGAGATCGGGTCCTCTCCTATCCTGGTGCCTTCCATTCCGGTAAATCTCACCCGCACCCGGATGACGCGTACTCCCTACCCAGGAATATGTGTATAAGCGGTGCGACGTGGTTGCACCACTCTCCTCTTCGCCTCATCTGCCATGTGCATCGTATTCTACACGCAGTCACAGCCTGGGTACAAGTTGTGAGGCTTCTTGCGGAGGGCTCTCGTCTGACACGCAGAATCCTAGCGGCGAATCGCGACGAGTTTCTGGATCGGCCCTCCACTGAAGCGGGATGGCACAATTTTGATGACGACTTGCACGACAACAACTGGGTTCTGTGTGGCCGCGATCTTGGTAGTCCAGACAAGGGGACTTGGTTGGGCATCACATCGGACCTGCGTGTAGGCATTCTGTAAGCTCCGCTCATGCCAGGGCTCGCTGACAAAGCAGCACCAACATCAGATACCCTATCCGCGAACCTCCTCCCAACGCTCCCTCACGTGGCCACCTGCTCAAAGAGTTCCTCGCGGCACCGCCAGACCAAGCGCCGTCCGTCCCCGACTTTCTCTCGAACATTGACCCGTCACGCTATGTTGGCTTCAACTTGCTCCTGTTCAACCTCAGGCGGCAGGATGGCAAGTGGAACTCGCCAGAGGTTGGCTATCTCAGCAACCGGTCAAGCCCGCCCATGCTCCACCCAGACGACTGCGGGTGTCGAGGGATGTCAAACTCGCCGTTGGCGCAGCCGTATCCAAAGGTCCAGGGTGGAGAGGAGCGCATGGCTGAATCTCTTGCAGAGTGGACGCAGAAGGGTGAAGACGAAGACCGGCTTGTGGAGCGGATGATGGACCTCCTTTCGTAAGTTCCTCACAACGCAAATGAGCCCTAACAGCAGTCCTGCGCCCCCAGTTCACAGCGCCATCGACATGACGTATGCAACCCAAATCGCCCCTCTGCGCCTTGGAGCTATGGGTCTCGGTCCCGCAGGAGGGGATGTGGATGAGAGCGCACGATGGTACGCGACGCGCGTCGCGACCGTCATTCTCGTTCGAGACGATGGCCAGATCACGTTTGTGGAGCGCGACCGCACCAAACTCAAGGACGGAGAGGTGGTGAGCGCCAACGGCGAGCGCAAGGAAGTGTTCAACGTATGACCAGTTGCGCTACTTGGGCATCCAGTTATCTAGCTGTCATGTAACAATGCATCCCCCCCCTACGACCCAAAGAGGAACTAGATGAGGCCAATCTGTTATCAGCACAGGTTGCATCGCCCAAGTTTGCCGGAGCACCTACCTTGTTGGCGACCTCAAGAGCGTCGTAGTCGGCAGTCAGGCGAACGTAGGCCTTCTTCTTGCCGTCAGGGCTAAAAGTTAGCAGAAGAATTACTACGTTAATCTCACCGGATAAGCGTGTTGATCTTGGCGGCCTCGACGTCGTACAGCTTCTTCACAGCGTCCTTGATGTTGCGCTTGTTGGCGCGGAGGTCGGTGATAAAGACGAGGGTGTTGTGGTCCTCAATCTTCTTCATCGCCGACTCGGTCGAAAGGGGGTGCTGGATGGTGCGGAACTGGTCCATGCGGGGAAGGTGGGGGATCGACTTGCGGGGGTACTTGGGGGCACGCGCAAGACGAAGGGTGTTCGGGCGGTGGAACGACACCGAGGTGCGAACCTTCTTGGCCGCGTGGGACTGGGTGCCCTTGAGAGCGGCCTTCTTAGCGGCCTTGGCCTTGGCCTCGGGGGTAGCTGCAATGTTAGCGCTATGCACATTGATGCAGAAAGCTCCTCAGGACGAAACCCTTGTTGGGCTGTCTGAGCTCGCGACCACCTCCCGCGCGCGCAGACTTTCGCGCAGACTTCCATCCCCGCCACCCAACAACCTTCAACACGGTTCCTCCTTCTCGTTCTCGGCTCTTCCCAAGCTCGGGCCGCAGCACACACTCGCAGCGAAAGCGCACCCTGCGTTCGCCACACTGGCCACGCAGAAGACGTCCGCTATGCCTGCGCGCACCCTGCTGGCCCTTGCTTTCTCTTTCCCCACAAGCTGCGCGCGCGGTTTCGATGGCCTCGAGATCCAACGCGAGGTCGACGATGCTCACCCTTGGTAGCGGGGGCCATTTTTGACAGTCTGGGACGTGTTAGTGGTGATACAGGCGACCGACGGCGTGGGCACTCACTAGACTTGAGGGTTGAGTGAGACGGAGCCGGCGACCACACCTGGACCAACCACGGGCAATGTGGAACTTAACGGGAATGTAAATAAATAAATTTGTTAACACCGACGCGATAGATTTCCCGGGGCTCCAGCATTCCAAGGCTGCGGAGTTTGGACACTCTCCGTCAATCATGGTACAGATCGCGACAACGAAGGCTAGTCGTCAGTCTCTGACTCAAGCTGTTGTCTCTCGGTCTCTCCTGGCCATTCCTGGCTGCCTGGTTCCTCCCGACAGTAAATGTGGCACAGCATGCCATATGCATCAAGAGAGGCAGATTATTCCGATACCCAGAATGCAGTTGACGCAAACGTTCAGACAACGCCACCATGAAAACTGGTAGGATCACCTCCCTCCGATCTCCCGATCCTGCTGCCCCACATGCATTCCACAGCTCCCCGCCTGACATGAGACCGTGCACCAAAATCAAGCTCTCGATCGCACACGACCGCGCATGTTGTCCGTGCAGCGCTTGGATGTGCAGGGTGCAGAATCCTACCGGTGGTCACTGTGCAAGCATGTATCACCACCAGAAAAGCTCCATGGAGTGAGCTGCCAATGCTGCCTTGTTGCCGACCAAAGAAAAGGTGCAGACTGTGATGGTCAGAAGCAAGACACTGGGCAGGCAGCAAGGCAGGAGAGTAGGGGTCAAGGCCTAGAGCTCACTTTGTACGCGGTGCACATCATCCGGTCGGTTGACGCACGACGCACGCGTGCAACCAGGGCGACCTTGAGTTTTGATCCCGTTTGCCCCTTGAGACACACACACAGGCAGCACAGTGGCCGAGGGTCAAACCCGGTCATGCAAGGGTACAGTGGTCCGCCACCCAACAGCAAAGCGTACACGGTACGGTGTACCTCTCCGTTGTATCCGCTGCTGCTGGCCTTGAACCTCTTTCATCCTATCCTTGTCATCTCAATCGTCTTCATCGAACAAACTCTTCACCCCACATCATCTAGATCGGCGCGCGTCAAATCGTGCATCTCACGACCTCTCTTGCTACTCCCCGCACTCCCATCCTTCTCCACACTCGCTTCCGCCGCGTTTTTCCTCCTGTGTGTCCACAGCCGAGGATAACCTCTGTTTTCCATCACATCCATCCCACCCTTGGCCTCCATTCACAACCATGGTACGTCCTGCGCCTATCATCCGTTAGAAGTCTCCTCTGCGCGAGCGTGGGGACGTTTCCCGGCCAAGCGCCGACGCCACGATCGCAATGCTGACGCATTCTTTTGTTGTTTGTAGGGTCAAACTCTCTCCGAGCCAGGTTAGTCCATTCTCACCTGTGCGTCATTGCAAGATGCTGACCACATTCTTCTGCCTCACGCGGCTTTGCCTACTATCCTGCTCCTGCTTTCGTTCTCCTCCACCCTCCCTCACTTTACATGCACAGTTACCGAGAAGCACACCACCGTTGTGCTGCGGGAGAGGCAGTACTGGGTCGGCCTATCCGACATGCAGGGCTGGCGGATAAGTGAACTTGAATCGAGACCGCGTTGATCTAACCTGCAGGCATGGAGGACTCGCACTCGGTGCACCTCTATCTTCCGCCTGGTGGCTCCGACGCTACGCCCTCCGAAAGCATTCCTGAGCAACCTGTTGGATCGACGGTGTCAAACGACGGCACAGAGAAGGGCCCCGCTCTGTTCGCAGTGTTCGACGGCCACGGCGGTTCGACTGTTGCCAAGTTCTCGGGCACCACTCTGCACACCCGCCTAGCCAACCTGGACTCGTACAGTACGCGATTGTGCGATGACAGCGCTAATCCGTCAGAAGCAGGCGATTACGAGACTGCGTTGAAGCAGGTCTTCCTCAAGACGGACGAGGATCTTCGCGCCGACCCCACCTTCTTCAACGATCCCTCTGGGTGCACTGCAGTTGTCGGCCTCATCACGACCGATGGCAGGATCTTTGTCGCCAACGCGGGCGACTCGCGCTCGGTGCTTGGGTACAAGGGCGAGGCCAAGGCCATGTCCAACGACCACAAGCCCACCAACAAGGAGGAGACTGCGCGCATCACTGCGGCTGGCGGGTTTGTTGAGTTTGGCCGTGTGAACGGTACGTGCCGGTTTCTCAATTGACGTTCTAACGACTAGGCAACCTCGCGTTGTCGCGTGCCATTGGTGACTTCGAGTTCAAGCAGAACAACACCTTGCAGCCCGAACAGCAGATTGTTACGGCGGACCCCGAGATTTTAATGCACCAGATTGATGACGAGGAGGAGTTCCTCATCCTCGCTTGTGACGGTTAGTTTACTGGTTTCATTTCCCCAAATCTAACTTTCAGGTATTTGGGACTGTCTCTCCTCGCAACAGGTGGTCGACTTTGTCCGTCGGGCCGTGGCCAACGGCGATGGCCTGGGCAAGATCTGTGAGGACTTGATGGTCAAGTGCCTCGCAACCGACTCGGAGACTGCTGGCATTGGCTGCGACAACATGACAGTCGTCGTCGTTGCTCTGCTTGGCGGACGCACCCATGAGGAGTGGCAGGCATGGGTCAAGGACCGCGTCGACAATAAGGTTGGCCGCGACACTCCCGAATCGATCCCCGACGTGTTCGGTCAGGCGCCGCCATCTGTAGGTGGCTTCTCTAGCGGTGGCTTCCGCATTGCCGGCACTGGTGGTCTCGTCAACATTGCGAGCATCTTGGGCGCTTCCGGCATCACCTTCAGGACAGCCGATGATGACGACGATGACGACGAAATCCAGGTTAGCAACGATGGCAACGTAAGTTGAGTTTGCTTGCCGAGTTCTAATTGCAGCTCATGGTTGTTGACGAGGAGATCAGTGGGAGGATCCAGGCTGTTGACGAGGATGGCGATGCGCACATCGACTCGGAGGACTCTGACACCACCGCAAACGCTGGCGACGCGGCACCCTCTGCTCCATCGTTCTCGTCCATTGGCTCCCCCACTGTGCCGACGCCCAAGTCACTCCAAGCTGGAGCTGGGTCTGGCGAGGAGGCCGAGAAGGACACCAAATGAGGTGTAATGGTTTCTTAGACGGCTCTAGTGTATTCCCCGCTCCCTTATCTCCACGATACAGCGACGCGAGACGAATAGGTCTTGTGTGGCCCGATACCTGAACAGTTTACAATGCGAGCTTTTGTGCGAGTCGTCATGTTTCATCTAATACCAAACTCGGGCTCGCGTTCGTGCCAACAGCCTCACCAGGCCCGTCATGCGTCATGGTTGTCCCACGTGGTTGTAGATCGATCAGTGGTTTATTGAGGTATTTCCATCGTAGTGACATCGATCCCTACGCATGGAATGCAATGCGAACTGCCCATCCGATCCATATCTGCTGTTGGTGCAACTCAAGATGTAAGCTACTGGCCTGTTATTGAGGCTAGCAAGACGCATCTCTCACACCCCAGCCCAGTCGGCTTTGCCATGTTCAAGTGGAAAACGGGATGCAAGAGTGGATGCTGCGTGGAGAAGCCGCCCCAGGGAGGCGACGCCTCTCCGGCCTTGGCACGGATTGACCCTTGAGGCTAAATAAATGCCCCGGGTATGGGTCGATTAACCGGAAGAAGCGGCCAACGAGGACCGTGGTGAGACATGATGGCCGCGCCCTACGAGGCCTCTGCAACACACGCGTCCACTCCGCTCACTGCTTAACCGGCATCCACGGAGGAGCCTCATTCCATTCACCATATCTCCTCATCTGCTCCTTAACATTCTCTCTCATCTGCACCGCTTTGTCGCAGCGCGCAACAAACTCTACTTCACCCTCTCTTAGCCACACAGCAACCCCCGCTCTCACTCTCTCTTTCCGCTGTGGACAGACTCCGCATCATGCTCATTCCGTACTCTGACCGCCTTAACATCAAGAAGCAGAGTGTCGTGCGTATCTGACAGTGTCCAAACTAACGCGTCCAGCCGGTGCCGGGCACCGAGACCAACACCACCACTTGTGAGCAGATCTGGATGGAAGCGCTACATGACAGCACATCTGACCTCCTCAGCCTCTTGGGTCAACGGTACGAACAAACTTAGCCGAACGCTACTGACTATTAGGCACTTGGGATTCGACTGTCCTGCGCTACGATGACCAGGGTCTGCCGCTCCCCCGCACCCTCGCCGAGCTCTTTGACCAGGGTAGGTCCACTACACCTACCTCGATGCGCTGTCCGCCTGACTGCGTGTAGCCGTCGAGAACTCCCCGAACACGGCCATGTTCCGCCGCCGTGTCCAGGCTCCTGCCACAAAGCCGGGAGAGAAGCCGACATGGACCAACAAGACCGTCGACATGAGCTACACCGAAGTCCAGCGCCGCCGCAACGCGGTAGGCTCTGCCCTCCTGACTCTCGAGCGCCTTGGCCGACTCCGTGATCCCAACCTCCCTGCCGACGTCCAGTCGCCTCCTGAGATCTGCGCTCCCAACCTCCCCAAGTGGGGCGACAGGCTCAAGAACGGCGCCCGTCGTGGCTGGGCGGTTGGTATCTGGAGCGAGAACCGTGAGGAGTGGCAGATTGTCGACTTCGCCTGCCACGCGTATGGTCTTGTCTCCGCGTCGCTGTACGAGACTCTGGGCCCCGACACTGCCCAGTACATGTGAGTTGTGCCAGCAAGGTCACTCGCTGACGCCAGTACCAACCACTGCCCTCTTCCCATCATCTTCTCATCGGCGCACCACCTCGTCCAGTTACTTCGCATGGCGCCCCTTTGCCCCTCGCTGCGCGTCATTGTGACCATGGACCCCATCTCGGCCGCCGAGCGCGACGTGCTTAGTCAATGGGCGGCATCTCTTGGCATCCTCCTCCTTGACCAGCTTGAGATGGAGGAATGGGGAACTCAGGCCGATAACTATGTTTCCCCCACTGTCACCGACGATGAGAAGGAGATTGACGAGAACCGCATCGTCACCATTTCATACACCTCTGGCACGACTGGCAACCCAAAGGGTGTCATCCTCTCCAACTGGAACATGACCTCGGCCGTAATTTCTAATGCGTACGGCGTCGGCGAGTACTTTGGCAAGCCAGGCTTCACGTTCTTGTCGTACCTGCCTCTCTCGCACGTGTACGAGCGCTTCATGCAGATCCTGGTTGCTGCCGGCAACGGCACCATCTGCCTGACCACTGGGGACACAACCAAGCTCCTCGAGGACGCGCAGATCATGAAACCCAACTTCTTCCCTGGTGTTCCCCGTGTCTGGAACCGTGTCTACGCCGCCATCAAGATGCAGATGGACGCCCCGGGTCTCAAGGGTGCGCTACTGCGCCGTGCTATCGCCACTAAACTCGCCAACAGCCGTGCGAACGGCTCTGTCCACCACCCTGTGTACGATGCCCTCGTCTTCCGCAAGATTCGCGCCCTCGTCGGTGGCGAGGTCAAGTACATGTCGTCAGGCGCTGCTCCCCTCGCGCCTGCCGTCCACGAGTTGCTGCGTATCTGCTTCTGCTGCGATGTCATTCAGGGGTACGGTCTCACCGAGACTGTGGGCACCACCTCGAAGGGTATCCCCCATGACATGAAGCACATTGGCTCGGTTGGCCAGATCCAACCTTGTAACGAGGTCCGCCTGTTCGATGTCTCCGAGATGGGTTACACACACCAGGACAAGCCCAACCCCCGCGGCGAGGTTTGCATCCGCGGCACCAACGTCTTCGCCGGTTATCTCCACGATGTGGAGAACACCGAGAAGGCTCTCAAGGACGGCTGGTTCCACACCGGCGATATTGGAGAGATTGACCAGTACGGCCGCCTCAAGATTGTGGACCGTGTCAAGAACGTAGTCAAGCTCAGCCAGGGCGAGTACGTCGCCCTGGAGAAGGTTGAAGGCGTTTACGCCCTCAACCCGCTCTATATGACTCTCCTTGTTCACGCCGACTCTCTCCGTTCGAGCCTAGTTGCCGTTGGTGTCCTGGAGCCCACACTCGCCTCCAACCTCGTTGCTCAAGTCCTCAGTAAGAAGATTTCGCCAACGGATGAGGCCGCACTGGAGAAGGCCGTCAAAGACCCCAAGATCCGCGCCCACCTCGTCAAACAATTCGAGCAGGTCGCCAACACCAGCAAGCTTAACCGCTTTGAGCTGATCCGCGGCGTTTACCCTACGCTCAAGCCGTTCCCGGATGACCTCTTGACTCCAACGCAGAAAGTCAAGCGTAACGTCGCCGCCAAGTACTTCGGCGACGCCATCGACGCCATGTACGACGAGATTGAGGGTGCCGTCCACAAGCTGTAGATTAAAAGTTGTAAATACGTGCAGTACTGGGGACGTTTGGAGGCACATCAGACGGTACAGCCGTTAGATGAGGATATGAAGCACCCATGTTATGTGCCACAGACGTGAATGTTGTTGCGGGTCTTGGTAGCTCGACGTTCGTATAGGACGAGACCATTCATTCATTTACGTGGAGTGCATTCTACAAAGAAGATTTTTGTTTTCAGTCTACCGTACCCACCTCGGATTACTCGATGCTGTCGCAATGGAGTCAGCATCTACCGTCGAGGAGGTAGCCATCGTTTAACCTGGAAGATGCCGTGTGCCGTTCCAGTTTATGGTTTGTGCCTCTTGAGGGTTCTCAATCCAGTGAGAGCTCATGGTGTGGGTTATGGAGACACACACGCGCGTTCATGTTAACGTGCTGTTCAAGGCATTCGAATCCATTAGAATCTATTGGATCACGGCCTCGGTGCTGCAGTGTTCAATTGCGGTTACCGCCGCCACAGCCTATTGTCGTCCGGGGTTAGGCGTTGTCTCGTCGACCCACATTCGATTTTGGAGTGCATCCTTGGCCTTGTCCTCGGAACCGAGTGTGCTAGATCTTGTATCACAAGCGCCCGACACAGTCGATACTGTATCAGTATTTCTGGTCTAACCAGCCGATGGTGTATGTACAGTGTCAGGCAAACAATGACTAAAGTCGAGAGTGATCCCCAAAGTTTTCGCCCGACCAGCATAGCGACTTGGTTAATCTCATCTCTGTTGTTGCCAGTGTAGACTACCTAAATACGTATGGCAGGATTGACCGATGTGCCTCACTCAGATGGCCGAGCCTGGCGGGTCCTCATATCCTCATGTCTGCCCTGCTACTCTTGATGCCAATCCTTGTCTCGCTGTGGTCCGCTTCTTCCTGACGATACTGCTAACTTCAAAGATGAATTACAGGTCCTGCATACATATGCTGCAGGTATAACAACAATTGACGACAACTATTGTTCTAGTGGCGCCTCTCTATCTCACCAGCGTACTTAACTGCGGGCAACTGCCGTGCCGTCGGACTCACGTATTGCTGCGAAGGTGGAGATGTGGGAGGCGGGTAGTGCTGGGGAATGGCGTGACCTCCGTTCGCACTGTAATAGTCGTGACGAGGTGCGTACTCTGGACGCTGAGGTGGTTGAGGATACTGGAATTGTTGAGGTGCGTATTCAGTGCGAGGAGCCGGGTAGCGGACGTCGTGTGGTGGATGCTGCACGCGCTCCGGCAGGTACGGCTGTGCGTGGTGTTCACGGTACTCAGGCATGTGATATCCGGGGTGTTGGGGCGGATGGACAGGGTGCTGAGGGTGTCCTGGGACAAGCGTGCCGGGGTGTTGGGCGTACGGCTGGCCAACCGGAGGCACTGTTTGGTATCTCGCCGGAGGCGAAGTATGTGCGCTCTGTGGATGCTGCGGAGGTTGCGGCGGCTCTTGATGCTGCTGGCGCGCGGATGGGAGGGAGGCGGCGTGCTGAGGGTGACCGTTAGGAACCTGCGGAGAATGCGTCGGAGGGCGCTGTTGTTGCTGCAGTTGCTGATGTTGAGATGAACGATAGGCGGGGGGGACTGGAACTTGGGAGTCGCTGGGATACGGCACAGAGTGGTTCAATGCGCTCGCGCGACGCTGAGCCTCATTCAGGGCCAGAGCTGGCTGGGGAGCGGCACCGTTAGCCTGATTCTGGCGCCCGTCCGAGACACGGGGTCGCTTCCGCTTGCGCACGTCGCACTCTGAGCACCGGAAGTCGACCTTGTCCCAGTCGCGGATCCCGCGGCCAGCAGCGATGTCCTGACGGTCGTGGCACTTGACGTGCTGCCAGCGTCCACAGTCATCGCAGCACACGACGTCAGCGTCGTTATCCAGGTTCCAGCCGTGCAGCTTGCACACTTCGCAGTTTAACTCCCAAGGCTGGCTGGCCGAGTCGTCCTTGAGGGACGATGTAGCGCTTCCG
Organism: Cutaneotrichosporon spelunceum; assembly: GCA_030805415.1. Classification (NCBI taxonomy): domain Eukaryota; kingdom Fungi; phylum Basidiomycota; class Tremellomycetes; order Trichosporonales; family Trichosporonaceae; genus Cutaneotrichosporon; species Cutaneotrichosporon spelunceum. The sequence continues at coordinate 620,194 of BTCM01000005.1, forward strand.
CTTGGCGTTTGCGCGCGAGTCGCGGGAGGCGAGCCTGCCTCTTCTTCGGACGATGCCTCGACCTCCTCCCCGTCGCGACGGCGCTTACGGCGCTCTCTCTTTCGCTCTGCGCGTTCTCTCTCTAACGCCTCAGCTTCCGCTCGGGCATGGATGGCGGCGTCACGGTTCGCGAGTCGCTCCTCACGTTCCCTTAAACGGGCCTCGCGGCGTTGCTCGCGTGCCTGATGCTCTGCCTCTGCCCTCTCCTTGGCGGCCTGTTCTTGCCGTACGCGCTCCATGCGTTCCTCCATCTCGCGCTGTGCTTGCTCGCGGCGCAACTCCTCCTCACGGGCGAGCTCGCGGGTGGCAATCCGTGAAGAACGTTTGCGATTATTGATAGCCTCCTGCTTCAAACGCTCCTGCTCCTTGATCTAATGTCAGTTCCTCCCAAGTGCCGCAGGCTCACAGTGAGAACTTCGATGATTTGGGGCGCGAGGTTGTTCACAAGTAGCTTATAAAGCGCCTTCTCGTCGGGATCACGGGACTTAGCGAACTGTTCCGGCCAAGTCTTCCAGTCATAGAGGGTGACCGAGACCTAAATGGGTCAACAAAGCTTTAGAAGTAGGCCGGTGGTACTCACAGCCTCCCACTCGATGAAGCCTTCGGGCACTGCAGCCGCCTCTTTGATGGCAAGCTTGACGTCGTCGACCTCCTCAGGTTCCTCCTCCTTCACGACCTCTTCCTGAATAGACCCTTGCTCATCCGCCGCATCCTCTTGATTGGCTTCGACTGACTGAGGCGCGTTGGCCTCTGCAATGTCGATGTCCGTCTTGGTCCCAACAGCCTCAGCCTCACTGGTGTCCGGCTTGCTATCATTAACTAGAACGTCGCTGGCTTGCTGATTGGCCCTCGGCTCCGCCACAGGTTCAGGAGACTTGGCTTTGGCCAGCACTTTCTCATCTCCTGCCTCTGGTCTGACAAGCCCAAACTTTTCGTCGTCTTCTCCCTCGACAGGCTCAGCGTCACCAGTCTCGGATTCGGGTGAAACAGATTTGCTGTTACACTCAGACTCGTCCTTGCCCTTATCCTCATCGGCGACGTCGTCCATCTCGTCCGCCTCGGGGTCGTAGTCTTCGTCGGCGTCGTCTTCTGGGATTTCTAGAGGTGGAGAAAGTGCTTCAGGAGCCTCCGACAATGGCGAGTCTACGCTTGCGGGCGACATATCTTGAGCAGCTCGAGTGGCCTTGAGCTCAGCCTGATGCTCTTCTTCATCAGTCAACTCGGATAACTCGCTCTCGTCGTCATCGGTTTCGGGGTCTGCCTTCTTCGCGATCGCCTTAGCAACCGTCACTGATTTTGTTTCACGGGTCTGCAGCCATTCGTCTGGAATCTGCTGCCATTCGTCATCGACATTCCGTAAGCGCCGGCTGACGCGCGTGCCGCGAGGTAATGGAGGTGGTTGAGAGGATAGCTTGGACGGTGTGTCCACTGGTGACGATGCAGGCTCATTGCGAGCGGAGCTTCTGGTTGCGCGATCCGACTTAGGAGTCAAGGTCGGTGGGCCACCGCGTTTTAATGCCTCAACGGTGGGTGTCACGTTGCCGTAGAACTTGACTTGAGTGCGTTTCCTAGGGCCCTCAACGAGCTCGGACCCAAGTTCTGGCTCCGGAGTGGTCTTCGCCGGGGTCTTCTTGTGTGATTTTTTGGGAACAGGTTTTGAGCGCTTGGCGGAGCGCTGGGCACGCTTGGTCTTTAATGACGTCGCCTTCGGGGCTCGCGGCGGCCGTGGCCGTGCACGCTGAACCCAAAGCCGATTGTCTAAGGATCAATGGTGTTCTCAGTCATTACCCACCGTCAAACAGGAAGTAGGTATTGCCAGCCTTGTCCCATCCTACTGGGTCAACGCGCTGGGAAGTCAATTAGAGTAACGTATAAGGTCTCACCCATGAAGCAGGATCGTCCTCCGTTTTCAGTAGCGACCTCAGTCGTGTTGGTTCGGTGAGCTGCCATTCACACAGCCTCCATAGAGCCTCCACTTTCTGGGACAGGCCCAGGGTCCCCCAGAGGTTTGGTTCTTCAAGCGTTCCGAAGGGGTTGGCCTCGGGTTCTCTCTTCAGCCATTGCTTGTGCAGGTGCTCAAACGCATTGTCCCGGCTGCAGGTGTTAGCACACCACAGCCATGTGAAATGACCACGTACTTGATCTGACGGTTCCAGGTGAGCGCATAGAGCATTTTGGCTATGAGATCTGGGATGACCGCATCCTCGGTGCCGTCCAAGTCGTGCTCTAGGGCCTGAAAGTTAGCTTGCCAGGCCCAGTCACCAGTCTGTTACACACTTCAATATCCCAGTCGACCAGTCCAAAAGCTTCGGAGAACGTCCACACAAACTGACTAATACCTGCCCAACGCCAGTCCTGTCGTAGGCGCTGCACGATCGGTGACGGCAGGGCCGGGGCCAAGGGGGAAGCCACGGCCGGTGGCACGCCCCGGCGCGGCATATTCAGTGCAGGGTCACTGAGAGTGGGTGAGGTCGGGGTTCGGATCGAGGGCAGCGTAATACCGATGGAGTGGAGGTGGAGGTGATAAGCACTCGCGTGCGGGGTTCCAGAGTGAACGTTCCTTGCCGCACGCTGGGAGCGTGGGTGGAGAGGGTGGTTGGGCTAGCGTCCACTGGGATGATGCAAGGACGTCGAGTTGACCACGGACGCTGAAAGGGATCTGTTGTGGTTACGTGCGCTGACAAGGTAGTGGACGTTGGTGCCGGCGACGACGATGGGTGACCGACCCAGGGCGGGGTTGGGCGCGGGGGTGATAGTGGATCTCTGTCCAGTGAAGACGCGGCGGATACGGAGAGATGACACAGAACAGGATCCGCTTGAGTATCGCGTTATGTGTCGCTCTCGCTGGGATGCCAGGATTAGAGGATTGTTCGAGTCGTACACACTGGTTGTTGGACGTGTTGGGAGGGGAGGTGGGAGGGAGCGTTATTGATCAAGCGAGACTTGGACTGACCAGGGCAAACTGCCCTCATAGCGCAGGGTGAGAAGCAAGTTATCTTATTTAAGCAGCCAGATTATTTCCCATGTGAAACGCACGTGAAGAGACGGAGCTACGGCATTAGTCCGAGTGGCAAATACGCGTCGCCCAGGCCGCATCAACATACGGTACCGTAACAATGGGCGCATCATTACAGGATCCTCGTCGAGCAACCATCTTGGGTCTTGTGATCTCTCAATCTCTCCGTCATAGACTGGACACGTTTCTCAACATCATATCCACAACCTGCATCCATATTCAAAATGTCCGAGCACAATTCTCCCACTGCAGAGTCCAAGCCGAAGCCCGATGACAACACCCTTAACATCAAGATTCGTGCGACCGACGCCTCCGAGGTGTTCTTCAAGATCAAGAAGACAACCAAGCTCAACAAGCTCAAGGTGAGCTTTGCGTGCCAAGTGGAGTGTACCATCTAACATTAGACCGCGTACGCAGACCGTGTTGGTCAGGACCCTGCGGCAATTCGGTGAGCAACTCAGCGTGCCGCCCACCAACAACGCTGACGACAGTCTGTTGTTCGATGGTGCCAGGATCCTGGACAACCAGACCGCAGAGGATTTAGAGCTCGAGGATGGAGATGTCCTCGAGGTGTTGCTCGAGCGTGAGTAGCCACGCTTAACCAGCGCTAACGCTCCCAGAGGTCGGCGGCTGCTAGTTGGGCGTTTGCTCCTGTTGGGCGTTTGCTCCTGTTGGGCGTTTGCTCCTGTTGGGTGTTTACTCCTCTGTCCTGTCTCACACTGTCCATTCACCACTGGGCCTCCCCCGATCCCGAGCACCCTATGACTCCGCCGCCCCGTTGTGTATTTCTTTATGTAACCTCATCCCCATCACCCAAAGCGCAAAATGACATTGTATAACATGACCATGACCAGCTAATCAACGCTCTAACTAAACACCGTTGGCAACCTGCTCCTGCTCGCCCTCCACGCGGAGGCCTTCGACGGCCTGCGAGCGACCCTTCGCGCCTTCGGTGGCAGCCTCGCTGGCAGGCACGACCTTGGCGTTCTCTGGGTGGGGGTCGACGTAGTTCTTGGACGCCTCGAGCTGCTCCCTAAGGACGTCACCGCCGCACGCCGCCGCAATGAGGCCGAGGAAGGGGGGAGAGGGGTTGAGTGGGCGCGAGCAGAACTCTGGATGGGCCTGGAGGCCGACAAAGTAGGGGTGGTCCTCGATTTCGAGCATCTGCATACGCTCACCACGCTCGTCCTTACCGACGAAGCGCATCCGGCCGGGGGCCTCAAGGCGCTCCACGTACTGAGGCTCAACCTCGTAGCGGTGGCGGTGGCGCTCCCATGCAATCTTGTGACCACCATAAAGCTGACGGAGCTTGGACTTTTCGGTGTTGGGCTCAAAGATGGTGGGGCGGAGGCCAAGGCGCATTGTGCCGCCCATGTGCGTCTTGGAGATTTCGGGCATGAAACAGATGACAGGGTGAGGAGTGTTCTTGGACAGCTCAGCAGAGTTGGCGCCGCTGAGACCGCACACGTTGCGGGCCCACTCGACAACGGCAACCTGGAAGCCGAGGCAGATGCCCAGGAATGGAACCTTCTGCTCGCGAGCCCATTTGACAGCCGTGATCATACCCTCCGTGCCACGCACACCAAAGCCACCGGGCACGACGATACCCTTAGCCGAACAGAGCGCACTCCATGCGCCGTGGTAGCGCACGGGGTCGTCGGTCTCCATCTCGGGCTCGAGGTCTGACGAGTCCACCCACTGACGTCAGTCGCTCCCAACAACACCAACTCACGTGGAGCTTGAGGGTGCGGCCGCAGCGCATTGACGCGTGCTCGAGCGCCTTGACGACGCTCATGTACGAGTCCTCAAGAGTGGTGTACTTGCCGACAAGGACAATGTCGACATGGTCGAAAAAGCGCTCCGAGCTGATGCACATGTCACGCCACCGCGTCATGAGCTGCTCGCCGTTCTTCTTCTGCAGAGGGGAGACAGTGATTGAGTCGAGCGCGAGGCGCTGCTGGAGGAAGCCGATAAGGCCCTGTTCGCGCAGCAGGAGGGGGACGTGGTACGTCGAGCTGACGTTGTGGACGCCCAGGACCTGCTTGGGCGAGACGTGGCAGAACATGGCGACTTTCTCCATCGTTGCAGTCTGGAGAGGGTGCTCACAGCGGCACGCGAGGAAGTCGGGAATGAGGCCGAGTCCACGGAGGTCACGCGCACCTGCCTGAGTAGGTTTAGTCTTCTGCTCGCCGCCAATGACCGGAATGAGCGAGACGTAGATGAGCGCAAAGTTCTCATGGCCGACACGGAACTGGAACTGGCGCATTGCCTCGACGAAAGGTGCTGACTCGATGTCACCAACCGTGCCACCAAGCTCAATGATGCACACGTCAGGCTCCTCGCCAGTCTCATCAACGGACTGCTTGGACACACGCTCGATCCAGTCTTGGATGGCGTTGGTGAGGTGAGGCACGATTTGGACAGTCTTGCCGAGGTAATCACCGCGACGCTGTTGTCAGCTGGGTTGCGCATAGAGCGCTCACCTCGCGTTCAATGACGTGTGAGTACACCTTCCCTGTTGTGACGTTGTTGTCCTTGCCCAGCGACACGTTCAGGTAACGCTCATAATTGCCCAAGTCGAGGTCGGTCTCACCACCGTCGTTGAGCACATACACCTCACCTTGCGTCAGACGACGCGCCCCAGGTTGAATGAATAAACTCACCGTGTTCAGTAGGTGCCATGGTGCCGGCGTCAATGTTCATGTACGGGTCGATCTTGATCGAGGTGACCTTGTAACCCGCCGTCTTGAGCAGGAGGCCAGTGCTCGAGGCTGGTGTCAGGCGACATCCTGGTGCAGTTCAATGACATACCAATCACGCCCTTGCCAATACCGCTGACCGTCAGTGGCTGCGCCAACACATCGAGACATCCCACTCACGAGATGACGCCACCCGCAACGAGAATGTACTTGACCATTGTGTTGGATGAGTCAAGTGTGGATGTTTTGAGGGATGTGGAGGATGCAAATTGTTGAGTGTCGTCTACGCGCGGCAATGATCTTCTGGTCAGCCACTGATGCACAAGTGCCAAGAACTCCGAGTCGCTCTCACTTTGGTGTCAAGGTAGGTTGATTAGATGAACAGGCTACTCAGTTGAGGCATGCAACAGTGTGGAGCGCGGCGTGCGGTGTGTACAGCACAGGAAGAGTATTCATCGATGGTTGCAGAGTCGAGTATGGCAGAGAGCGCGAGCGTGAGCTCTATTCTCTCAAGAACACGGCCTTTCTCACCAGTTGAGAGGCCGCAAAGTAACCCTTGGGCGGTATCGATGACCAGACCTGTTGAGGGAGACAATGTAAGAAGAGAGGAAGAATGTATGCAAGGGGGTGGCAGCTTTGGGTGACTCCGAGGTAGAGGGTTGATTTGGAAAATCCGTCGGCGTTGTCACGTGACTGTATGACTGAAACATTGGGTGGCAAACAACGCATCCACAACTCTGTATTGAGTCACGACTGTGATCCGACGCACGGGTGGTGGCCGAAACACGTCCTTGCCTTTCATCTCGCGCCCTTGATGCTCTACAACAAGACGCTTGCATGACGCAGTGGAATAGCGCTGGCACGTCTTGACAAGCATGACTGGGTTTACCACTCTACAAGGTCTAAGTGGATAGTCAGCACCAGTCTGGTTTCTTCCCCTTCGAGTCACAATTCCACTGGAAACTGTGGGGGAACTGAGGTCAACATGGCCATGCTGATACTCACAAGATATCCTCGGGCCCCTTGTTCCCACCGGTCCAGGATGCTAAAAATCTGGGACAGGCGCGTGGGACCGGCAAGTGCTTGGCGTGCGAAGATGAACGCGTCAAGTACCGTCTTCTCCACCTCGGTATCACTCAGGCGGGCCAGGGCGGCCTCAATCTGGGCGACAGGTAGCACGTCATCGGATTTGTTGAGGGGGAGAATGAGGTGCGACAGTGTATCATGCTCGATATCGGGGGGGACCGTTGCGACGAGACATCCAGCAAGCATTGCTCTCGCCATGCGCGAGTCGAGAACGCCGTCCTGCCAACCCTCAAACTGGTGTCACTCAGGAAACATAGAATCAAGGTGACTCACGATGCAGACCTTCGTCCGCGCGAGATGGGTTGCAGATTTGGTCTCATGCGCGGCCCAGATGCGACGGAACGCCGAAGAAGGGTTGAACACGTCGGTGTCCTTTGGAGGACCTAGAAGCTTGTGCGATAAGCACTCTGATATTAGAGAAGCCCAGGCTAGTACTGACCCTTGTATACAGAGTAGTGACGTTCTCTCGGTGGCGAAGGATTCTCGCTCGCTGGGGTGGACTCGCGCGGGAAGTACGTGACGGTGCGACGTGGGTTCGTAGTGGGGTAGAACACTTCGGGGTCGGCCTGATTGTCAGTGAGGCCTGGATAGCAGTATCCAGGTTCACAGGAGCCCATGAGGCGTTCACGCCCCTCCACATTGGGTAACAGGCAGAGCTACACTCACAGCCGGCAGCACATGCGCCAACAAACCCATTTTCCACCGTTCCCCGAGAGTGTCGGCGAGTGAATCGTAGGACAACTCCTCCGACAGCATGGCATGAGGTTCGGGAATCAGCGATATCTGCGTAAGCCGCGTGTCAACCACGAACTCACATTGGCACGGGCATTGACACCGGGGAAAGACGTTGAACGGGACGAAAAGTCGCAGCTGTCAGACCCTGTAACGTTGATAGCTCACTCGATAACGACAGAACCTGGACACGCATCCCCAAAGTCAGCAGGGCCTGCTATCAGCTAACCGGCCCACATGATGACCCCTCCACCACGCACTCTCGCCGATACGCCACAGGATTCTACGACAGCCTGCACTCTCGAGGTTATGTGCTGTGTCCGCATTTGGGTCCCAGGCGGTTGCGAAGGGCCCAGTCACGTGAACATCCATGTCCGAACGTGTGCTGAGAGTGTCGTACATGTACAGCGCATCCGGGAGGGAAGACGAGTTATCTGGGGTCAAGAATGGCGTAAGCCGGACGCACAGGCCAGGTCTACCGTCAGCTGTCCTGGTGCTTGGCGCGCGCTCACCGATGAACAGCAGGATGTCGAGTACAGCCGGCCGCAGTTCTTGAGGCGGGTCGTACGGTGATGCCGCCAGGCTATACCATGTCGGAAAGCCATAGGCATGGGCTAACGTTAGCTGGAACAGCGGGAAAACTTGCGATCTTCAATCCGCTTCCAGTCTGGCACCTCTGGCCGTGTGAAGAGGGCGTGAATGTATGCGATGGCGAGAACCGTTACGGCACCGAGAAGCAAGAGGGGCGCTGGTCCAAACCGTGGTGGCATGGTTATGGTTTGAGTTGATATGACCGGAACAATTAGACATCAATAAAAACAACCTCCACTTGGCCGATCCGTGGTAAGACGAGGCCGGCAACAGTACAACTGCGGACTTCGGAATGCAGATTCATTTCTCGGCCACAGCCCTGTTACTGTCAAATGTTCTGCAACCGTATAGCCAGCCGTCCACGCCATCCACCCCGAGATACAGGTATGCATGAGACGATCGAGACGATGTGAATGTCAACGATGCCATGGCAAGTACAACAGCCAATGGGACTTGTAGAGAAGAAAGGAATATACAGTGAAGAAAGGCTTTCCGATGACTGTGTGTTGTTTCAAGACGTGGAGACTGGAACACGGGGCTGGGCAACATAGGTCGCTCGCCCCGGCGGTTCCAGGAGTTTACGGGATTCCCATGCACCACAGACGTGACTGGATGTCAGCGCAGTTCCGAAAGAGTCGCTTACCGCTTGCCATTGCCGGCTCCTGTTTCGTTGATGCGACAAGGACGTGAGCAGAAGGTGAGACCACATTTCCGGCAATTTGGGAAATTGACACCATCCGCCCCGCAGACGCCACACTGTACGTGCTTGGTGAGAGCGCTGCCGAGTTCAAGGGCCGCCAACTCGGGGTCGATTGGCGCAATCGTCTCCTTTGGCTCAAACGGCAGTCGACGACGGGCGATCGGCGAGACGGGAGTCCCAGTGCGGAGCTGGGGAGAGGACGCAATAATCCGCAGCTGCGGCTTCTTGATTTCGGCCTTGGAAATAGACTGGGACCCGCTGGGACGCGACGCGTGCTGCGGTTCGTCGCTGGGTGTTCTCTGCACAGTCTGGCGAGGGGTGGTAGCCATAGACCAGCCCTCGAGGGTCGGCCACCATTGTTGTTTGGGCGTCGAAGCTGCCTCCCGGTAGCTCTGGGCGCGACGCTGCGATTGCTGGATATCGCGGAGCGAAGTAACGGCGCCTTGATCGAAGGCTGTGGGAGCACCCTCACCGACGGGGTTGTCGAGAGCCAAGGATGCTAGCGAAGCACTCGATTTTACAGGTGACATGAGTCGCAGTGATGCCATCATGTTGCTGTCTGCAGCCGACACCCAGGATGCGTTTGATTCGCGGCGACGGGGCTCGCCAGGCGTGGGCGGGAACGGGAACGAGTCTGCGTCACTTGACGACAGAGGCGAGCCACCAGTCGTCTTGAGAATGCTCTTGAGGCGACGGAACGCTTGGCGGATGAGGTCGTCTGGAAGGTCCAAACCGCACGGCCCAAGGCGGATAACGTCCTTGCAACACACTTCGGCAACTTGAAGAGAGCAAGTCAAACCACGCTATTGATCAGTACCTGCCTTGCAACTGACGCTTACAATGTAGTTGGCCATGATAAGAACGCCCTGGCGACGGGCGTTGGCTTCCTTGCTGAGGTTCACGGTAGAGGTCAAGAGAGGAAGATCGAGAAGCTTGCTTGAGACTGCGGACCCGAGGTGCCACGCATTGCGGCCTCTCTCCTTATCGCCCTTGGGATTGAGGGCGCGAGGGAGCTGGGAATGAGAGATAGGAGGAAGAGCGACGGGGTCGTGTCGCTGGATGCGACCGTGACGATACATTTGAACCAACGGGTTGAGGAGGTCATACTGTAGATTAGCGTGACTCTCGGTCGGATTCGCAACTCACCAGAAGTTTGACGTGCTTGACCGCAGTTGTCAGGTCACATTCCTCGTAAGGTGCATCGTTGATTGCTCTAGCTGCAGGAACGTTCGTCGCCGCAGTAAAGTTGTCGTGGGAGAGTGCACGGCCCTTGCCCTTGGAGTTGAAGACGACAGCACCATCGTCCACGCTGCCGGTACGTGGATGTTCCCAGGGCTTGACAACGCGATTAGCCTCAGTCTCGAGGATTAACCCGATACCAAGGACCAGCCATCCCGCAGCTTTGCCCATGGCCTCTACGTTACGAACGACGCGTTTGCCATCCTTGGGCAACTCCCATCCACTCGAAGACAAGCGCGTCGCTCGAAGGCCCGGAAATTCTTCTTTCGGGGATTCCTCGAGAGCCGGCGTGGATACAGGTACAGGTGCTGGAGCTGCCAGGAAGAATGATACAAGCCAAGACCGAGTTGGTGTATCCGACCCAGTCTTGGGCTTGGCACTGTTACCCTGCAGTGAATCTTCGGGTTGTGCCAGTCCTGAGCCCCGCGCGAGGAGATTTCCAAGAGCAAGGCACGCTGCTGGAGACGAGTAGGGAGGTAGAGCCGCCGTTGCATAGTACTTGGCGGCGAGAGCTGGTTGATGGGCAATCAGAGCCGTCTGGTGATTAGTCGGTGGGTGGCTGAACAGAGCGGCAACAAGGGTGACCTACCTGCGCGTCCCACATGAGGGACTCTTCGTCAACCGGCGACGCATTGTCGTCGTCGGGCTCGTCCCCGGCGTCACTACCAGAGTCGGTAGGCAGTTGATCATCGGCGTCGACGTCGGTGTCGGGATAGGTGGTTAAGAAACCAATGAAGCGAGCGAGATGGGTGAAGGATTTGTTGTTGCGAAAGGAGGAGGTAGGAGAGACTGTGCGACGCGCTATGTCTGGGTCGGCCATTTCCAGTGGGGAGATGAAGAGGCAGTGATGATGGATGGATTGATTGGTGTGGTGTGAGAACGAGATTAGGGGGAATGTTCTGGAGTGATGTGCTTGGGGTAGCTTATGAGTCGAATGCGCTGGTGAGATGAATGAGAGTGGCTGGTGAGAGTGACCGAGTGGATGATGGATTACTTGAGAGTCGAATTGCCCAAGACCTCGCCGTGCCTTTGGTGACAGGCATCGAGTCTGCGGAGCCTTTGCGGCGTGATCAATCGACCGAGCGTGGATTAGGGATGACACGGTCTGGCCCCAGGGTGCAATGTCGACAGGGCTGGGAAAGACAGGAACATTAAAGTGGGGTTGCCTTCAACCGCCAAAGAAACCAACGAGTGGAGGGGGGAAAATAACAGAGGAGATAGGCTCCAGGAAATACTTCCGGGTATGGGTGAGGGTATGTAGCCAACAAGTGAGTTGACTGAAACCAATTGGAGCGCGCGCGCCTCGATTATCGGCTGTGGTAAAAAATCAAATTTCGATGGTTACTTGACTGACTCGCTGGACCCAAGTTGACCCTTGAATCGGTCGCACCCCTCACCCTCGGAACCTCAAGCAATTTCCATCAGCCAATTTCCGTCAAGCAATTTCCGCGCCTTGGCGCTCTTGAATCCGCAGCCAGGGAGTTTGGGTTACCGGCTAATCTCGATCAGGAGGTTACTATCGGTCATTCTCGCCAAGGCGCAGTGGCTCCTGGTTGTCCAGGCAATACCGAGGCAGTTCCTTTGCCAAACCACCCAAGCCAAGCCCGGTTCGCCAGGACAACATTGACATCATCCTCGCCTTGGCGCACTTGATCAGCCAATCAAACATCAAACCGCATTCAGATTGTCTTCGCTTGACCGATGATCCCAACCGCCCAAAGCTCCGGAACCCGGAACGACATTATATCACTCCAAACCCGATGTAGACACGCTGACCCACTGCCTACGCTATAACCTACTTGACCGTCCCCCGCACGCTGGTCTCATGAGTGCAATAGAGTATACTGTTTGAAGACAGGTCTGGCGAGACACTTGGTGCGTCCGATCGATGGGCCCGTAGCCTGCTGCTGTTCTCTTCCTCTAGGGTCTTCCTAACGAAATGACGACCACTCTGCCGTTCCATGCCCAGCTATATGCCATGTTTGGATATAACCGTTCGCGAATTCCACTCGGATTGTTCAACCAGCAACTTGTTTCCTCGTTGCCTCTATCATTCGACCACACAGCCTCTGTTTGACGCACACACGCTTTTGACTTCCACAACTCGTCAATTCTAAATGAGCGATTCACCATCCCGATGGGTAGACCGAACATTGACCATAAGGTTCTCATTTTCCAGAGGCCCCCCCCCACCCCCCCCACCCCTCCTGGTGCGCACGATACCGAGGTAGCCAGAGTGCGTACGAGTTAGGAGCTGTGCACAAAGCTTCTCGTCAAGGCGGGCCTATTTCGTCCCTTTACCCCGGGTGTGTCGTTCCTATACTGACGCTGAACGCCCCACAGTCTGCGTCATAGTCTGATCCATGCCGACCGCGACCATACTCACGGCCACAGCCGCGACTGCAGCACGCGTAAGGCAGGCGGGTCGAGGGAATCTAACTCAACTTGGCATACCTAGGGTTGATTCCTGATGCGTCCTTGATGAGCGATCAATCTGTCGCATCAGCAGAACACAGTAGGTATGGGCCTGGAGAAAACGAGGCGCAACGACGCGTAAATGACACCTCACAGCGCATACCCACGGCGTACCAATCACCCCTGCGAGCAGGACTGCTTGATCTGTTGACTGTGTAGAGTGACACTGGCGCTCACTCCGCTATAGGCCCCGACAAACATGACGCTCTCTTTAGCGACTAACTGCTTGGTTGTACTACTGAGGTGGCCAAGTCCCAGCCGCTAAATTGTTATTTCACTTATAGACCTCAATTTAAGAGAAAAGATAAAGAAATTAAGTGTAACAACACCTTTAACTTAATGGTAGAAGATCTCCATGGGCCGTGATTCAGATACCCCAAGACTGATGTATGTCAAGATAAGGACGCGGTGATAGCTGTGCCAAGTCGAGATAGTAACTTCACTGACCAGTCGCGGGGTGCCATCGGCCAGCAATATCGCACGAGGGCCCCTCAACGTGGGGTCGGCGATGCGTCCGGCGCTTGGTGTTGGACGGAACATCCCCATCATGGACGTCCGTCCCTATTGTCCCTGCAGGTAACAGCCGTTGGCTTCCATACAGCCTTTCCCGATTGGACGCTTTGGCAACTGCCGAGAGGTACAGTTGGGGCCCCATGGAAAAACAATACGTGTCAAACCAGTGTACGCCATTGCCGCATGTCCCTTTCCCCGGGAGTGCTGAGGATGGGTCGGACAGTCTAGGGACGGACCCCCGAAAGAGGACTGTTCCCACCCAACCATGATCCGCCTGGACCACCTTGACCACGCAAAGACACGTTGGCAGCCAGTGGGCACACGTCCGACTCCTTCCTTCACCCCACCTCCCCCCACTGAGCAACTTAACCGACTTTGGACTTCCCACAACTCTCTCTCTCTTTCCTCATCCTTCCTCTTCCTCTCACTCTTCCTCACTCCTCCAACCCTCCAACACCCATCGCAAAATGTCTGTCATCAACAAGGTCGTCGCTCGTCAGGTATGTCTTCGGCCTCCTTGCCCAACCCCATGCATGTCCTACGTCGTCCCTCGACCGGCAGACGCTCTACTATCCAACACCTACCTTCCTCGACCCTCTCACACGGGTTCCATTCTGCAAATGCTAACCACACTCACAGATCTTTGACTCTCGTGATGAGTATCAACTCCAATGTTACACTTCCCCGCGCTCGGACTCGTGTGCCGAGCTGAAGGAGGAACTCCCAGTCAAAGGATCTTCCGAAGAGGGCCCCATACTGACATTAGTCTCCCGTTGCCTTGCTTTGCGTCACTGCGCTCCCATCTATTGTTTCCTGTGATTCTCCACTACACGCAACCCTACCGTCCAGGTCGACCTCTACACCGACAAGGGTGAGTAGACCCCCGCAGGCTGTCCTCGTCTGGACTCGAGCTGACTGCAGGCTTCTTCCATGCTGAGGTTCCCTCGGGTGCCTCGACTGGTGCCCACGAGGCCGTCGAGCTGCGTGACGGTGGCAAGGACTACGTTGGCAAGGGCGTCCTCAAGGCCGTCAAGAACGTCAACGAGATCATTGGCCCCGCTCTCGTCGAGTCCAAGCTCCCTGTCACCTCGCAGAAGGAGATTGACGACCTCATGATCAAGCTCGATGGCACCCCCAACAAGGGCAAGCTCGGCGCCAACGCCATCCTTGGTGTCTCGATGGCCGTTACCGAGGCTGGTGCTGCCGACAAGGGCGTGCCCCTCTACGCCTACATTGCTTCGCTTGCTGGCGTCAAGGAGCCGTACATCCTTCCCTGCCCTTCGTTCAACGTCATCAACGGTGGCTCGCACGCCGGCAACGCCCTCGCCTTCCAGGAGTTCATGCTCCTCCCCACTGGCGCCTCGTCGTTCACTGAGGCGATGAAGATGGGGTCGGAGACTTACCACGTCCTCAAGAAGGTCATCGTCAAGAAGTACGGCATTGACGGTGAGTAGATTGATCAGTGCGCCTCTCTGACGTAAGCTGTCAACGTCGGTGACGAGGGTGGCTTTGCCCCCAACGTCTCGGGCGCTGAGGAGTCGCTTGACCTTCTTACCGAGGCTATCTCCGCCGCGGGCTACGCTGGCAAGATCCAGATCGGCCTCGACGTCGCGTCGTCCGAGTTCTTCAAGGATGGCAAGTACGACCTCGACTTCAAGAACCCCAACTCGGACTCGTCCAAGTGGCTCACCGGCGCCCAGCTCGCCGAGCTTTACCACGGCTACTGCGAGAAGTACGACATCTGCTCGATTGAGGACCCCTTCCACGAGGACGACTTTGACGCTTGGGCCCACTACATGCAGACTGCCAAGATCCAGATTGTCGGTGACGACCTCCTCGTTACCAACCCCCTCCGTATCAAGACCGCCATTGAGAAGAAGGCGTGCAACGCTCTCCTCCTCAAGATCAACCAGATTGGCACCATCTCGGAGTCCATCCAGGCCGTCCAGCTCTCGCAGTCGAACGGCTGGGCCGTCATGACTTCGCACCGTTCGGGCGAGACCGAGTCGACCTTCATTGCCGATCTCTCGGTCGGTCTCCGCACTGGCGAGATCAAGACCGGTGCTCCCTGCCGCTCGGAGCGTACTGCCAAGTACAACCAGCTCCTCCGCATCGAGGAGCAGATTGGTGAGGGCGCCCTCTACGCTGGCGGCAAGGGTCTCTCGAAGGGTACTGAGGCCCCCGCTCTCCACTCTGAGTAAAACGACGCTGTGTTGCGGTGCCTAGGTCGCGGCGTCATGTTAGCATATGAAATGCAAAGTGCAGAAGACCACGAGTGGGTTGTTTACGTGTGCTGTTATGAGTCACATGAGCAGACGAGGCAATGAGAACTAAGTCATGTTTTCATCAGCATTGGTCCCACGCAGTACAGGCGCAACGGGACGCAAGCCTAGGAACCGACCAGCAGCGGTGGTAAATTTGGTTCCGCTCATATGACGCGTCAGGTCGCGTCAAGTCCAGCGACCGCACACGCGTGGTCAGTCATGAAATCAATCCCCCCCTCGGCTGTCACCTTCGTTTTGATCAACTTCAACTCATTCGCACCATCACGTTCACGTCTCGGACATAAATAGCTACATGACGGCCGATACAGAGCTGAGAAAAAAGGCAATTACTTGGCTGTCCCAGACGCTAGTTACCGAAAAGCGCCCAGTATGAGATTCTCAGCATAGAGAGCTAACAGTAGGTCACCTTTCGTGAGCTCGCGCGCGAGCTGCATTGCCATATCCACATAGCCAAAACGTGCGGGCCCGGCCTTGGTAGACTAACATCAGCCTTCTGAATGACTATCTTTCGGCTCACGACGCGGTTCCGACCTTCCTTGTGTCTGGCCCGCTCCGGACCCACTCCAGTCTAGGACATAGTCAGATGGTGTTCTCACAGGAAGCACCACTGACGCAGTCGCTCGCTCATCTTTCGGCGACGCAGAAGGTGCGCATTGTCAACATGGACGAGCAGAGCGACGATGGCAACTCGGAGGCGGGCGACCTGGAGGAGGTGGTCGAGGAACTCGAGGCGAGTACGGAGGCGATAGAGGACGACGCGGAAAGCCAACAGCGTCCACAACGGGAAGGAGGTGTTGTGCGTTGGGGAGTGGTGCTAGTCAGTGCCGACGAGCTTGACGGTAAGCTGAGGTGATTCGTGACCTGACGGACAGAGAAGCGCATGCTGTTTGAGGGCCCAACGGTTCATGTCTACTCTGTTGGCCCCACTCCGATTAAGGTACAAACACCATACGTGATAGAAGCTGATATACAGGACCCGGAGATCCTCCTCAGCTCAACCTTTGGGCTGCGCGAGAAGAACGATTACATCCAGTCGTCGCTGGGTACTATCGTTGGCGAGGCCCTTGTCGCGGCTCAGTCCAAACCTGTGGTCCAGCCGAGCGAGAAGAAGCCGATGCTGAAGAATGAAGTCGAGCCGGTCAAGAAAGACTTGGCTAAGGGGCCGACGAAGCAGGATGCTGCAAAGCCAGTTGGCAAGGAGCCAACCCCACCAGTGAGTCCTCTGCGACAGGTTGTTACGGGAACTCTGAACCCGCTTGCACGATCGCACGCGCTTGTCTCATCCACACTTGCTTGTGTTGTCTGGGGCTCATCTCGGGCGATCTGTTGCTGCTAGCAGGCCCGCGCCCTTATATCCTGCTCTCCATCGCTCTTTCCTTGTTCGCATGTGTCCCTCCTTGGGTCCTTGGCATAACCCCAGAAGGACCACCACTGACGGGCAGAAGCGGCAGAAGCAGTCAGGCTCCAGGAGCAAGAGGCGAACCATTGCATCGGACAGCGAAGAAGAAGAAGAGATTGAAGCTGGACCCATATCACGGAAGCCTCCGCTACAGCAGACATCGTCGATGGTGCGTGCCGACGACCAGGCCGCAATGGAGGTGATAATGGGGATGGACGTTGATATCGACGAGGAAGACGAGCCTATCGTCAAGGCCAAGCCTGCAACTAGAGAGGAGGGTGAAAGGAAGCGCAAGCGGCGTCGTGTCAAAAAGTCGAAGACGGAGAAGGACTCTAAAGGCTACCTGGGTGAGTTTCGTGTCATGCTGACACCTCTCTGACTCTCAGTCACAAAGGACTACTGGACCGACGAGTCATTCTCTGGCTCCGAAACAGACACTGAGGGCGGAACCGAGCGAGCTCGTGCATCTTGGAAGCCGACCCCGAGTAGGAGCAAGGAAGTGTCGCGTACCAGTTCGAGCGCCTCTGCGGTTGGGTCAAGTCGGCCGGGCAGTAAAGGGCCAACCAAGAAGGCTCCCATGGGCCAAAGTACGCTTGCAGGGTTCTTCAAGAAGAAGTGAGGCGCCGATCATGTCGATCAGGTGCTGTGCATGTATGTCTGTTCAGCTGTTGCTTGTGACATGAGTGGATCGTGTGATCTGATACGTTTCAACCATGGACAGGCCGAGAGTGAGGTGCCGGCAGGTCTGGGACCGTCGACGGAGTAGTAATTTGGGAAATCGACAAGTGGCCAAGCAGTGTATAGGCATTGGCCGACCGACAACATGCCGAGGGGGAGGCTATGCTTTAGGTGTGCCTGATTCGTGTCGCAGCTGCTGCGGGCAGTTGTGAACCGAGGCAACCGAGTCGATGCTCCAGACTAGTGATTGGCTGCTGCCTACACTTGCCTCTATTGCGGGAGAGAATGCTAGGTACCGAGTAGACTGAACGGATATTTCTGGGTTTGTACGAGACATGCATGCATGTTGAGCCGAGTTGGGTCGAAGACGTAAGAGAAACAGGCGCAAAGGGTTGGATCAGACGGTGTTGGTCAGCCCCCCCCCCCCAAAGGCCCCTTGGGGGCTACGCGCTATTGGCACAGTCACGCTTGGCACTGCATTACACGGTGCGCGTCAAAGTAAAGGGTGTCATGTGCCAGCCAGTCTGGCCGTACCTGGCCATTCCTGGGCATTCATTCCTGCCAGCACCACCCCGCGCGCCACAGACCGAGAGCTCACAGTGCTCATTCAGACACGATCAAACCTCACAGACGGTTTTGCTCTCGAGCATCCCTCTGCTTTACAACCTCATCGCCAAACGAGTCACACAAACACCTCGCACAACTGGTCCTCTCCCGTTCCAGTCCTAGTCTACCTCCCCAAGTCCCTCTATCCCGCTCCTCTCCACTCAACTGGCCGGACCCAGAGTATTAGATCTTGTTCATTCTCTGTTACTCGGTACTCGGTACCCCCTACTCGGCTTCGCACCCCTGGCTGGCTTTTGCCTTGCTCCCCAAGCCCTCCCGCCGTCCTAGTCACCACTTGACTGGCGGTGCTCCTCGCACAGCACAGCACTCTGTCTCTCCCTGTCTCAGGTTCTTTGCCTCCGCCTGCTCCCCAACAGCGCCTCCTTTATCATCGTACATCATGGACATTGGCGACGTTTATAGAGGTCCCCCTCAAGGACCCGTTCCCCGCCGCCGGGATCCGTACGACATTGGCTCACCACCTCCTGTCCCCTCCAACATCGGTCGCATGGACAACCGCAACAACGCCACGCCCACGCCGGGCCCATATCCACCCACCTACCCTCCGAGCTCGACACATGAGAATCCGTTTCAGCACCCCAGTGACAATGACTGGAGTGCCCCGCCTCCAGTCCCACCTCCGCCCCAGCCGTACCAGGGCTACTCGACACCGTACATGCCAGACACACGGCTCTCGTCGCCACCCCCCATGTTCCCCGCACCGAGCTCGTCACCGGGCCTATCCAAGTCCACTCACTACGGCCACCCTCTCGAAGATGACTCGAGCGATGCCCAGCCGTTACTCAACCAGTCGCGACCGTTCAGGCCCCAACCCACTCCGTCTACCTCTCACGTGTCGTTCAACCCCTCCATACCCAGCGGTGCCGGTGGACGAGTGCAGTTTGACGATCCCTACGCCCAGGGGTGGAACGAGCAGGGCGATAGCAACAACTTGCACTACGGCATGCCCCCGGCCCGTGTGCTCCGCCGCAACCGTACGCAGAAGCGTATCCAGTGAGTCTTGTTGGATGTTTCATCGCAGCGTTCGATCAGAACACTCACGCGCACACAGGCTGTTCCGCGGCAACCTCGTACTCGATGTCGATATCCCGTCCAAGCTCATGGACATGTGCGCCATCAAAGAAGGCAACGAGTTCACCAAGATGCGCTACACGGCGGTAACGTGCGACCCCGACGACTTTGTCAAAGAGAAGTATTCGCTCCGTCAAGCACTGTATGACCGACCGCGCCGGGTCGAGCTCTTCATCGTCGTTACAATGTATAACGAAGAAGATGACCTGTTCTGCCGCACAATGCGCGGTATCATGCAGAACGTCGCATACCTGTGCTCCCGCAAAGACTCGACCATGTGGTACAAGGACGGTTGGAAGAAGGTCGTTGTCTGCATCGTGTCGGACGGGCGGTTAAACATCAACAAGCGTACACAGTCGGTGCTCGCTGCGCTTGGCGTGTACCAGGATGGCGTCGCCAAAAACGTTGTCAACAACAAGCCCGTCACAGCGCATCTCTACGAGTACACGACGCAGTGCTGGATCGACAAGGATCTCAAAGTCGTCGAGGGTCGCGACAAGGCAGTTCCCGTGCAGTTAATTTTCTGCCTCAAGGAGAAGAACGCCAAGAAGATCAACTCTCACCGCTGGTTTTTCAACGCCTTCGGGGCGCACTTGGAGCCCAACGTCTGCGTGCTGCTCGACGCTGGCACAATGCCCGGCTCCTCGTCCATCTACCACCTGTGGCGGGCGTTTGACATCAACCCAACGATTGGCGGCGCCTGTGGTGAGATTGTCGCGCTCAAAGGCAAGCTGGGCAGGAACCTCCTCAACCCGCTTGTGGCGGCTCAGGACTTTGAGTACAAGATGTCCAACATTCTGGACAAGCCACTCGAGTCGGCATTTGGCTACATCACTGTGCTACCTGGTGCGTTTTCGGCCTACCGCTACGAAGCATTACAGAACCGCGACGGCAAAGGACCGCTCGAAAAGTACTTTTACGGCGAGAAGATGCACGACACCAATGCTGGTATCTTCAAGGCTAACATGTACCTGGCCGAGGACCGCATCCTCTGCTGGGAGTTGGTCTCAAAGCGCGGCTCTGCCTGGACGCTTCACTACGTCAAATCTGCGTACGCCGTTACTGACGTACCGGATGAAGTACCCGAGCTAGTATCGCAGCGACGCCGTTGGTTGAACGGTTCCTTCTTCGCCGCCGTACACTCGATCGCGCACTTCCACTTCATCTACCGCTCCTCTCACTCCGTTATGCGCCTGTTCTGGCTCCACATCGAGCTAGTGTACCAGATAATCTCCAATTTTTTCGCGTGGTTTGCCCTTGGCAACTACTATATTGCCTTCATTGTTCTGTCCAAGTCACTCGAGTACTCGGTCAAGTTGGCCCCCGGTGAGAGCCCGTACGACGAGTTTGGCAACCGCAAAACGAACAAGATCTTCGAGTACATCAACATCCCCTTGCAATACACCTATCTTGCCCTGCTACTTCTCTGCTTCCTCCTTTCGCTCGGCAACCGGCCCGCTGGTTCAAAATGGGGTTACACCATCTCAATGATCGGTTTTGCCCTCATCACGGTGTACATGATCTTCGCAGCTGTCTGGCTCACCGTCGCCGGTATCAACCAGGTCACCCAGAACGGCTCGTCAGTAGGCGATTTGGTCAAGGATACGACCTTCCGCAACATCGTCCTGTCGTTACTCGCCACCTACGGTTTATACGTCGTCGCGTCAATCTTGGCATTCGACATCCGACACATGGGTATGTCTTCTGAACTGCACAGTGCTTATTCCAGTGACGTCGTTTTTCCAGTACCTCTTGCTGGCGCCGTCGTACATCAATGTGCTCAATGTTTATGCCTTTTCAAACGTTCACGACGTCTCCTGGGGAACGAAGGGGTCGGACAAGGTCTCGGAGGATCTTGGGGTCGTCAAGTCGTCTGGCGACAGTGGCGAGGTCACAGTGGACGTGTTCTCAGAGCAGAAGGATCTGAACGCCATCTATGAGGCCGAGCTGGATGTCCTCCGGAAACCGCCACCGGTGAAGGAGAAGAGGAAGGGCTCCGAGCAGCAGCAGCAGGAGGATTACTACAAGAACTTCCGCACCAACGTCTTGCTCTGGTGGACGCTATCGAACGCGGCCTTAGCAATCGTCATTTTGCGGGTCGGGGTCGACGGCCAGTTCAAGATCGCGCAGACGTACATGGCTGTGATGCTGTACACGGTCGCAGGCCTTGCATGTGAGTTTACTTGGCCGCCAGAGCTGACGCCAGTCTTCCGGTTCTTAGGTTTAGTTGTGTATCTTGTCGTGCGGCTGTTCATGGGCGAGTAATGGGCGCCGGATAAGAGGACGTGCAAAATCTGGATAGGCACATGTGCAGGGATGCCTCTTTGCGAGTGTATTTGACTTGGCGATGGCGTACATGTGTGCATGCATAGGAGACTTGGCTTGTTTTGAGGAACTGTTTCTGAACGATGCAAGTCGCGTGATTGAGCTGTTCTCGGTTCCATACTCACACCCCAGTGAGTGACGGTAAGGTAGAGTTATAGGCAGGAGATTGCCGCGACATTGCAGCCAAGGTGAAGAAGCGTCTCTGCTCACTGGCGCAGTGATTGGAAGAGACCAATCCGACAACTATTGGCACGAGTCGATATCCTCGTCAACCTCAGTCTCGTTCCAAACGGTACCAGGGTCCGCCCACGTCTCGAGTTTGTAACCGCTTGTGACGCCCGCAAGGTCTTGCAAGGGTTCCATATCCGGGTTGCCAGGTGTCGCTGGGAGTTACCTCGGGCATGCCCGTGTCCATGTAAAGGTTAAGCTCGCCTGGAGTGTGAGTTCAGAACCCCACTCTCCGTCAGTGCAGTGAGTGGTCATCAGCATCTTCATCGGCCAAATAGTGATCTGCATCCCAGCCAAGTCGGTCTCGTCCATCCTGTCTACCTGCGCAGCCTCGCCCACCACCGCGCAACATACACGCGGCCCTGGAGCTTGACCAGGTCCCACACGTCGCGCCACCATCCACGAACCCAAGCCTCCTGCCGAGTCCGCGTGCCGATCTGCCAGTCGCGGTAAAACTGGCTCAGGGCAGCCTCGCGGCGCGCCTCATCTTCGGCTGTTGGCGGGTCGTTGGCAGGCGGAAGACGCGCGAGGCGCTCCTCGCGCTGGGCCTCAAAGTCGGCATTATTTGCTGCCTGCGGTTAACGCAGGCATGAAGTGGGGCCCGGTTTGGAGGCGAGTTGAAGCAAGGGGCGCCGGCAGGTATCCAGAGCTGAGTATCGCCACGGCTGGCTGGGCCAAGGTGCAACCATGGTCGGGAACACATGAGGCTCTGTGCCGTTGATTGCCTCCGCTTTCTTTCCTCTTAGATGGTACTAGTCTCTGGCCATAGCAAACGCCACATGACCCGCAGCACACCACCAGGCCGCGCCCTGATCTTCCTTGCCTCCTTGCCGGTCAGCTGCACTCACCCAGAATCGGTGGTTCGACATGTCCACGCGCTCGCGGAGCATTGTAAACGCAAGGTCGAGCTCGTGCGCGCGCCTCTGCGCCGGGCTGCCCGCCGCTTCGGCGGGGAATTCAGCCGCTGAGTACGGGGAATTGGACGGACGGCGACGGCGCTTGGCGGCATACAGCACGGGACGGATGTTAGAAAGTGGGTCAGGACTGCGGTCAGCAAGGGTCGGTAGCACAGCTGGGCAGTGTGGGCGGTGCCAGTGAAGGAGTTCCGAGCTAGTGATGCCAGCGAGCAAAGCGAAGGAAGGCACGACGATGAGAGACCAAGACAGCGGAGGAAGGAGCGGTGCCAACTCACGGGGCAACGAGGTCCCCGTCCCCGGTGTCGACGATCTGGCGGCGGCGTGGTGTTGTCGGGCCAGCTGAACTTGCTGCCGAGGTGGTCGCGTATGCGCGCGAGAGCGCGGCCGTGGTCCTCCTACTCAACATTGTGTATGTGTGTGTGATCGGCCAACGGCGGGACCGACATTCGACTTTAACGGCGTCGCGCAACCCGAAGTCAGCCACCGTGGGAAAATGGAATGCCAGCCTACCCAGTTTGACAAGTCGGACAACACACCTTCGACACACCATGCTCTCAATACGACTCACGCGGTCGCGATACGCTCCAGACCTGCTGCGCCGCGGGTTCTCTACCTCTTCTGCCACCTCACTCGTCGAACCCGACCGGCACGACCCGTTGCGCGTCTCCATCCCTACCGACGAGCTGGGACTCCCGACACCCCAACCTCCACATATCACCGCCTTCGAACCGGCCCCGATCTCTCGTGCCCTCCTGCAACGCGTGCACGCGCTTGCTGCCCTCAACCCACCGCCTGAGGGAAGCACAGAGGAGGAAGCGTTGCGGCATGACCTTGGCGACCTCGTGGGGCTCATGGACCTCGTGCGCGAAGTAGAGGTGCACGATGTGGGCGAGCTGCTCTCTAACACGGGCGAGATTGCCTTTAATGCGAACTCTGTCAAGGGTCGTGGAGAAGCCAGACTCTGTGACGGAGAGGGACGGCTCCTGCTCGAGTATGCGACGCGGCGTGTAGGTGACTTTTACGGGTTCAAGTCGACGGTCAAAGGCGAAGATGAGGGGTAGCTCGCGCGCACCACAGCCTTGATCACTTCCCGGTTCCTTCTGAAACGCCATGCGCACAACATGGCCAACATCACCTCATCATTATGTAGTACATGCATACATCCCTCAGGCAGGGTATTCTAGTTTTCAAGCCTGTCCCAGAATCCGTCCGTCCCATTGTTCGGTGGTGCGATGTGCTCCAGATGTTGCAACCGCATGATGAGATTGAACAACTCGAGGTTGCGGAACGCTGCAGTCAGAGCCAGTCACTTCTCAGCTGCTTACGCTTCAGCGTTGGCGGTTGAACCGTCTCCCACATGTCATTGTCCATCTTCGCCGCGGCCTTGACCCGCTCCGCCCATGGACCCTCTGCCAAGAAGACAGCCTGCATCGCTGGGTGGGTGTTATCGTATCCGTGCGCCCCCTTAATGTCCATCACGCCGCCGTGGCTGTTTCTATCCAATTCGTCCTGCTGTGAGACTCTACAGCGACCTCATACTCACATGGTCTGTAATCACCCAGCCCAGCTTGGGAACGAGGTAGATGGGCGCGACGCGCACGCCGTGATTAAAGTGCCACCGTTCTGGCATCGTATCGTGCGTGTACAGAGCGAACGATCCATTCTCCGAGGCCGCTTTCAGAATCGCTTGGTACTTGTCCACCGGCGACTGGTCGCGGAACCGCAGCCCAAGAGAAGGCCAGCCATCACGGTACTCGAGGTCCTCAAACCCGTCACCAAGGATATCGTCGAGGAAGATGAGGTGTTCCTCGCTCGTCGTCACCATTCCATGATCAGAGACGACGACCAGGTCGACAATCTCGGATAGGTTGCGCTGTACCAGGGCCTCGCGCAGAGCGCCTACAAAGCGGTCCACGCTTACCAGCGCATCCTCGACGCCAGGGCTCTCGGGACCACCCGCATGTCCTGCGACATCGATGTCGGGGAGGTACGACAGGATCAGAGTCGGTGCTTCGTCGATCGGCTTGTCGAAATACGAGAGCAGCTCCGGGAGGTTATCGAGTGGGGCGGTGTGTTTGAACTCGACAAAGAAGCTCGGCGCGATGCCTGCAGCTGTCTTCGGTGGGCCAGGCCACATCATCTGCGCAGACCTCCGCCCGCCGCGTTCAGCCACGCTCCAGATGGGCTCACCCCACCACCATTGCGAGTCCCAGCTGCTCTTGTTGCGGCTGCTGAACTCGCCCTGCACGTCCGGGGCCCAAAAGTCGTTGGCGACAATACCGTGACTTTCGGCATACAGGCCAGTCAGCATGGCCCAGTGGTTTGGAAACGTGAGGGTGGGGAAGATGGGCTGCATGCTCCTAGCACGCAGGCCTTCACGTGCCATAGTGAGGATGTTGGGGACGAGTTCACGGCGCTCGAGATAGTCGGGGCGGAGTCCATCGACGGACAGCAAGATAGTCGTGGCATGAAACTTGTGCGTCCCGTTTGACACGACAGCCATGCTGTCACTGTGCGGAAGGGACGTGGGGAAGCGAAAGAGGAAGGAGAGCACCACAAGCGCCGGCGGGAGAAGGAGCATGATGAACAGCGGGAGCGGGAGCTTGAAGCCCAGAATGATGATCCATCGGTCACGCAGCCGCTGCTGCCGCCGCCGAGGTACGGCGCCACGGTACAGCAGTCCTGCCTCCTCTTCTTCGTCGCGTGGGGTCCATGGCTCGGGTGATGGAGTGCGCGTCTGTAATCCACCAGAGTCGGGATAAGGGTGTCTTGACGTCAGCGGGATGGATCTGATTCGGCGCGGTGGCGGCTCGTCGTCCTCCAGGGTGGGCATGGAAGAGGGATATCAAGAGGTGGCTGTGAGAGCTAGGATAGTATGCAAGAAGCAGAGTAAGCCAAGATGGTGAAGATGGTGGGAATGGAGGACTGGAGCGGAATGTGCATCATGGATCCGGTGGTGACAGGGGCCCGGTGCCTGTCTCGGCCACCTCACGTACCTCGCGCCGTCCTTCTCTCTCCTCCTGTTTGCTGGTGTCGGTCAATCTGCTGGCGTGTCCTGCTATTGACACTTCACCCCGCCGTGACCAACGCCAACGACCAACGCCAACAACGTTCACCACCACCAAACCTTCAGCTGACTGCCATCGTCTGCATAGTAAGGGGTGCAACACAAACTGATCCGCCCTTCCGCATCTCACGGCGTCCTCAGGCTATCCTTACCCAGAGCGGCCGGCATCGTGTCCCCCCTTCCCACCCTCTCTCCCCTTTCTCTTCTTTCTTCCTCCTCTACATTGCCACGTCCTCCGACCATGCCAAAGCGCACCCGCCTTGCCGGCGCGCTCACGCTCTTCGCCTTCCTCGCCCTCACTGCGCCCGCCCTCGCGTCCTCGGGCGACCGCCACGCGTCATTCAAGCTGTGTACCAACGTGTGTGAAGTTAAGCGGTGCGAGCCCCACCATCCACCACTCCCATGGCATCTTCGTGCGCTGCTGTGGACATGTGCCGATGACTGCGCGTACATCTGCGGGCATCGGCTCACAGACAAGGCAGACGCTGGTAGTGAGAGCTACCACCAGTTCTTCGGCAAGTGGGCGTTCCACCGTCTCTTTGGCATCCAGGAGCCAATGTCTGTTGTATTCTCGCTTGGCAATCTCGCTGTCAATTACCGCGGCCTCTTCAATGTCACCGAGTATGTCCGCAGCGACAACGGGCTGCAACCGTGGCTCATTGTCGCGGCGCTCCTCCAGATTAACACGTGGTTCTGGAGCACCATCTTCCACACGCGCGGTGAGTTAGATGGCCAGCAAAACTGATGCAGACCTCCCCCTGACCGAGAAACTCGACTATTTCTCGGCCATGATGACGGTGGCGTACATGCTCCTATACGCCATTGTTCGAATATTCGGACTGCAGACGCCCAAGTCGCGCAGCCTATACTGCTTCAAGCTCGCCGCCGCGTTTGGGGTCTTTGTCCTCTCACACTTTGTCTACGTGTCGAGCTTTGCACACTTTCCCTATGGCTACCACGTTGGCGTGGCAATGGTGCTCGGCCTTATGTCCAATGTCCTCTGGATCTTCTGGACGCTGTCGTTCTACATCCGCCTCCCACCCGTCAAGATCGGCAGCAAGGTCTTCACCTGGCCATACCCATACCCACCACGAAACCCGCAGTTGACCGCGCGCCCGAGCCAGGCTAACACGCCCCTAGTCCTGGTCGTGCTCACCATGCTCGCCATGTCACTTGAGATCCTCGACTTTGCCCCAATCCGGCGTACCATAGACGCACACTCGCTCTGGCACCTTGCTACGATCCCACTGGGCGAGATGTGGTGGCGCTTCCTCATCAAGGATGCCAACGACCTCCAGGCCGCTGAAGGAGGTGGCCGCCTTCCCCTCTCTTCAGCCAGCGGACTCAAGCAGTCAACAGACTGAGCTAGATGAAATTATTGCAGCAGTGCATCCTTCTGTGTGCTAAGACGAATTGCCTAGGAAAGATGTTGGGCTAACAGGTGCTAAGGGCGATGGGATAATGGTAAAAGTGTTAAATGCAGACCCAAGATGCAAGCAAGGCCGCAGCCATGTGCCGCTCCGTGGTGTGGATGAGGTTGGAGGATGGGGAGGGCGGTGTCCCGTCCGGCCGTTGCCGGGGGCGCGGCACACCGTTACTCTGAGGATACCGCTACGGGAACCGCTTAGTTGGTCTTCTTGACGCCGTTGGTGTTGGCGCGCGCAGACTTCTTCTTGTAAGTCGCCTTGTAGAAGGCGATGAAAAGGAAGAGGTACGAAGTGATGAGACCGCAGCCCATGAGCGCCGCACTCTCGCTGCCAGTGCAGTCCCTGACCCAAGGGAGGTTGATCTTGTACTTGTAGAAGAAGTGGTTTGTGGTGGCGTAGTAGATGATGAAGATGTCAATCACAAACTGAGTGATCTGCATGGTGGTGAGGTACTTCTTCCACTGCGGGTTAGCGTTATTCCGTGCCAAGCTCAGCGCAGTGTCGGGTACCAACCCGCACTCGCTCTGGTGTACACTGAGCAGCATGAGCACAACTCACCCAGATCTTGGCGCCACCGGCGGTCGCCCAGTAGTAGTAGTACATGATGACGTGAACGAGGAGGTTGATGCCAATGACGACCCACTGAACCGAGGTCTCGCCCTCAAGCTGGGTGAAGCACAGAAGAGCCGTGGCCGAGTGGTGGAAGACATGGAGGAAGGCTGGGGTCATCAGCTGCGTCCCCTATGACACGGCAACACCGCACACAGCAGCTGCTTCTCAATCTGGACTCACCAAGAGGCTTCTTCTTGAGGAAGAGGAAGACGGTGTCGATGAGCTCAACGTACTTGAAATAGTAGTTGATCATGTAGTACGTGATGGCCGTCGGGGTGAACGCGCCGGGGTGGCAGATGGAGTAGTAGAAGCCGCGGGGCAAGTAGAAGGTAGCGACCTCCTCCAGCAAAACGATGAGGAGGATGAGCGAGCCCAACGAGAGGAACGCGTTGTGGAGACGGAAGAGCGCCTTGAGCTTGAAAGGCTCGCGGTTACTGCATGTCAGCATGTTTCTGCGTCCTCCAGAGGCTGGCAGATCCGGAGCCGGACTCTCTCGGCGTCTACGCGCGGTAGCAGCGTGGCCAATCCGGTACCCTGTGAGTAGGACACGACGTGTAGACCGAAATCGTAAGCCGCGACGCGTCAAGTCGCGTCAGAGCGCGCCGACCGGTTCTCCCCGCCTCACGTTGAGAACAATTGATTGTTCACTCACCGCATGAGCTCACGGCCACCAAAGATGACGACGAGGTAGGTGGTGAGGGCAATGATGACCTCCTTGTAAGTCGAGATAGGGCTCTTGCCGGGGATCCACTCGACGAGTTCCTTGGGAGGAGAGGGGAGGTTGGCAGCGGACCACATCGACTTGATGGCAGTGATGACAGGGCCCTCGCCCGACTTCCAGATGTCGACCATGGTGAGCGAGTGGGTGAGTGACTGGGATATCCGGATTGAAAAGAAGAGGGAGAGGGAGGTTGGGCCTGCGTGCGTCGAAAAGATTAAAGGTAAGAGTATAAACGAGAGAGTAGAAGACTGGTATGGAGATGAAGTGAGTAGGACTGTTGGGAACGATGGCAAATGTTGATGTTGGGGTTTGAGTGTGCCGAGATGGCGGAGCGGGCGGGGAGTCGTGGCCGTGTCTTTGAGAGGAGGCCTGGGTCGATGCAGGCAGTTGGGACTGTCAAGGTCCCAAAGCTTTGGCTGAAGGCCTGAAGCTCCGGCACGGTGGTGCCAACTTTTTTTCGCATTGACCGACCTGGGTGGAATCCTGACTATAGGCTTATTAGATACTTGAATACCTTTGGTATCTATCCCTGGGCGCATGCAGGCCCAACGCACAGTCGCAACGGGAGGGACGTTGGCCCGTGGGTGGCTACGTGGCTACGTGGCTCCGTCGCTGCGTGGCTTGATGGCTGGAGGACTGGACCTGGGAGCCCAAGGGGGGAAGCCCAGAGAAGAAAAGTCGGGTGTGCTGGCCGAGCTGCTCTCGGCCGGAAGCCAGGGTCCTTCTGCGCAC
Source organism: Cutaneotrichosporon spelunceum (assembly GCA_030805415.1). Classification (NCBI taxonomy): domain Eukaryota; kingdom Fungi; phylum Basidiomycota; class Tremellomycetes; order Trichosporonales; family Trichosporonaceae; genus Cutaneotrichosporon; species Cutaneotrichosporon spelunceum. Next base: position 649,373 of record BTCM01000005.1, read on the forward strand.
TGCTCTTGACGGGGTTGCCCCAAAATGCACCATGTACAATCTACCCTGTCCGCTGTACGCGTCCAAACCCTAACTGCCTCCCCTTCCACGCGTCAGGTTGGACCGTGGGAGAGCGGACCTCTTGTAAGTGCGGTGTAAATCCACTCTGGGGCCCGCTCGATCGATTTGGCCGTGCGTCCGAGGGCCTTGGCTGCCTCACCAGGCGGCCGCCAGCCATAAATGTCCAGACGCCACTCTAGTTGCGTCTGCCAAGCTGCCCATGCGTAAAGCTCTGATCCAGCCGTCGCCGCGATTGCCATGCCACATCAGAGTCAAGACAGAGTCAGTGCCTCATGCACAAGCGGACAAAGCAAAACGGGCTGCACGTTTACCACTTTGCGCTAGAGCAAGGTACATTCCTTCACGCCCCGATGACACCAGCATACTCTGTGACTATGGCATAACACAAACACGGACACACACCATCACACGTTTGACACGGGCGCCCAGCTGTGCGCCAAGGGACCCATCACGTGGGGTCTTTTCAGCAGTGACGGACGGGACAGTGACGGCTGGATTGATCACACTGCGTTGCCGTTGATAGCAGCCACGTGCAGAAAGGGTACAGGTATTAAAAGAATGAGAACAACCAGGCAACCAAGCAACTACGGTTCATGTCATCAAGGCGCAGAGGTATCCAGCTTGAGGCATGTTGGCGGATTGGTAGGCCAGCTAGAGGTGGACGTCGGAACGCGCTTCTTCCGGCTATCTTCGGAGTTGCCGTCACTAATATTGACCCAATCTCTAATTGCTTATTAATACCATTGAGCAGGATTGGATAGAGTGGCCGATCCATGACCGAAGGCGTTTGTGAAATTCGCAATCTGATAAGCCGATGGGCTTGGATGATGGAAATAACTGGGATTGACACTGCGCCACACTTCATAACTCCGAATTACCGCCACCCTTTTCGGCCCCGCCTTCGCCACTCGGTTCTCACCTCTTTACCAGGTCACTAACCTACCTGACCACCCCACACATCACACTCCCCACTCCATCCACCACAATGTTCCGCAACGTCCTTCGTACCACGGTCGCTTCCTCTTCGCGTGTTGCCCTTCGGCCCATTGCCCGCCCAGCCGTCGTTGCACAGGCCCGGAGTTACCATGCCAACGTCATCGACCACTATGAGAACCCCCGCAATGTCGGCAAGATGAACAAGGACGACGTTGACGTTGGCACTGGCCTCGTCGGCGCACCAGCATGTGGAGAGTGAGTATGGTGTGGCGTGGACGACCTCGGCCCAAGTGCGAATAGTCGAGCCGTGCGGAGCGGTGCGAGTGGTTTGCCCTTGACACTCCCCTCCCCCTCCCCTCTCAACCCGGGGAGCATCCAAAACGCATTGCTCTGCAGTGGTTCTGACGGCTTGGATGCGACTGATCCACTCTAACGCCAGTGTCATGAAGCTCCAGATCCGTGTTGGCGAGGATGGTATTATTGAGGACGTCAAGTTCAAGACGTTTGGCTGTGGCTCCGCCATTGCGTCCTCATCGTACATGACTGAGCGCGTCAAGGGCCTCTCCCTCGAGGAGGCCGGCAAGGTCAAGAACACTGAGATTGCCAAGGAGCTCTGCCTTCCCCCAGTGAAGCGTGAGTGTCAAGCGTACAGAGAGAAGCCTAGCAGTGGCCGAAAATGGCCATTGCGGAGGAGTGCGACGACTGCGAACGAAGCGACGTCATGCCCGCACAGAGCCTCGCTGCGGCAGTGACGAGAACGCCCGAGGGCTGGGCGGTAGTGGATGTGCGAACATGACAGCTGATGCCAGTGCACTGCTCGCTCCTCGCAGAGGACGCGATCAAGTCGGCAATCAAGGACTACCAGAGCAAGCGCGCCAAGGTGCTTGCCACCCAGGGCGCCTCTACCGCGGCCTCATCCCAGCAGGCGGCGCACGCTTAACCAAAACGCATCGTCGATAAGTGTAGCAAAAGATAGTTCAGTTTTAGCATTACAAAGTTGCGGACGGGTCCATGCAGTAGGGTCGTGAGTGCCTAGGGAAGTGAGTGATGGAGCGAGTGTCGAGTTTCGAGAGGACGCGGGCAGTGGAGCAGTCGATCAAAGTCCAAACGGCCAAGGCAGTCGCACGACGACGAGAGGAACTGAACACTTGGAGTGCGGCCGACGGTTCGCTTGTCGGACGTCGCCAGCCGATGGGATCTTGGCTAGGCCCCACAAAATGAACCGATATGTGAGGAATGCATCTAGCTCTATCCGAGATAATACCAGCCTCCTCCCCCTCACGCTGCAGCCTCAGCCTCCGGGTCCTTCTTCTTTTTCGCCTCGACCTTTTGCACCTGGTCGGCCGGTGCGCCATTCAGCACTGCTACCTTGTCCTTGAGCATTTGGATCTTGTGTCAGCGTATTCTGGAATAAAGCGAGTTGACATCACCAGGCACCGACCATCTCCACCGGCGCTGGCTCGCACAATACTCCTTCTGTCTCCAGTCGTCGACTTGCGTGGGCAAAATTAGGATGCCAGCCAATGCCCAGATTAATGCTACAGTGCGTCCGCCTCAGCAGCGCACCTGTATACCGGCTTGCACGCTGCCGCTTCGGGTCCCCTTCCCTTACCGTGCTCCTCTTCCTCTCTCACCCCTCTCATTCCCTTGCCTCGCACACTTCGCCACTCACAATCTCGTCCCCAACATCTCCCTGGACCACAATCTCGTCCTCGCCCTGAGGGTTCTTGGACAGGCTGCTCCCAGTTGCAAACTTGCCCGCAAAGAACTTGGCCGCCTTCTTGAGGTCCACCCCGAAAAGGTCCAGCCCGTGGATGTGCGTTGCGACCTTGCGCTTCGTGCGCATTTCACGCTTGATCGTGATCTGTGGTTAACCCCACAATCACTCGTTTGTCAGCGTACCTTCGCTGCCTGCCGTTAGCACTGTCATGTCCAGCGGCGCGTTGTAATTAACAACTCACTTGCTTCTTCGCGGCCTCAACCTCAGCCTTCTTGTCAGCCTTGCGCTCCGCCTTGGCTGCGTCTGCCTCGAGTTTCTCCTGTTTCTCGAGCGAGAGGGTGCCGATCCGTTTCTCGAGGGTACCTGCAAGTTAGGGATGAAGATAGAGAGGCTGAATCAAGAGGTTTATCGGCGCTTCCTTCTTCTGAACTTGCGGCTGGCCACAAGGAAACCAGCCGACAGATCCATCTCACTCACCCTCGCCCCAGAGCCGCTGGAATTCGTCCTTGTCGTTGGCCTCGAGCCACGTCTTGCACTTTGAGAAGGACGGTCCAAACTCGCAGTACTCGGTTGGGAGGGTGCACACGGCACAGTAAGACACTGTGATAGGCTTGGATGAGGGGCCTGCAAGAGACATGGTAGTGGTTGCTGTAGCTTTTGACAGTTGAAGCAAGAAGTGGATGTTAACGTTGGTGACCGATGAGGATGAAGCGACAATCCACACGTCCAGATCGAGAAGAGCGGAACTAAAATCGCCACCAGGCACAGTGATGATGAGTGACGACACACTCTGTAATGCGATTATGATCAACCGCAACTACACTTCAAGACAAAGGCGCGTCGCCTGGCTCTGATTCTGACTCTGATTATATCGTTACGACACCGGATCCTGCACCGACAGTATGCTCGTCGACAATAGTGGGCAAAGTAGACAAAGCACTCACATTCGTGAAATGCTCATAGAGTTCGGCGTCGCGCCTTCGATCGCCCACGAAGCCTCGATGCGGTACTCGAATGTGGAAACCGCCGCAAACTGGGCCTACGGCGACGGCGCTAATGTGAGTGTCACCAACCCTCCGTGCTAACAACAGTGGCAACCACAGCAGAACGCTCCAAAGGATCCATTTAATTCGGGCGTCATGGGTCGAGGTACGTCTTGACGGTCGTGCCAGCCATAGTATCACCTGTTCTGTTTTGACACTGTTAGCACCATCACCAGTGCGGCACACTTCACCAGAGCCACAGCCGTTCGCGAGCAACAACCCGTTCAACCCCGCACCCTTCAACACCACCTTCCCTCCTCCCCCGAGCAGACCCCCAGGAATGGCACAAGAGGAGGTCGACCTGGCGACAGCATTAGCGCTCTCGACCGAAGATCGCGCCGAGCGTGAGCGCAGCGTACGTGCCAGTGCACCACCGCCTTCCCCGGGCCCTTCCGGTATCGACAATGAGCCGACGTTTGGACCAAGTAACAAGGATGACCCACAGGGCTCGTTGGCCCTAGTGCACACCGTGAGTGGCTCTACATAATGAGTTGACTCTAGAACACGGAGACCAATAACGACAAGGAAACAGCAGACTTACAGCGAGCACTGCAGGAAAGCATGATGACCGCATCATTTCACTCTTCAGGCGACACCAGCGACGACCGCCCTCCTCCAACTGAGCGTGATCCGGATATCCCGCTCGTGTACGTCGCACGCAACGACCTCTCGTGGGCGCCCAACCTCTTGCAGGGTCTCGCAGCGGTGCCGCAGCTCAGCCAACTGGCCAGCCTTGGCGACGACCCATCGGACCCTCAGTGTATGTCGCCGCCGCAAGGAGCCGCTAATACCAGTGTTCCATGTCTTCCGATCCCTGATGGCCATGCAGAATCCCACAGACTACCCCAACAACTACCAGCGTGTCGACCGTGAGATCGAGGTCCTCAACAACACAGCGGGCGTGAAGATGGCAGACGTGTCTCTACCACCCACGAGTGTCTTGATAGGTGACGAGACCATTGTCCTCAGCTCACAGCAGATAAGTGGATGTCGCACTTCCCTCAGGTCCTCAAGGACGTTGTCGAAAATCGCGTTGCCCTCGTCCAAGACAACCCAGATCACGAGCTCAAGGGTACACTTTCCAATGTGGAGTTTGGTGGCGTGCTACAGTGCCCTGAACAGTGTGTTGAGCAGCTGCCGCGCTGACCGCAGACTCTTGACTACACTGTTGCACTCGCGACCCACATCGGGACAGTCGCATGTGACCATCCACCGCACGCTGTCAGATCCCACAGACATACACAGCAATCTCGCACAGATTATTTGGGGCAGTAATGTCTCTAATGAGTCTATCCTCAGCATGGCCGATGTCGTTTTCGTCGCCTTGAGGCGCGTACCGGGTGTGAGAGCAGAGAAGTGGGTGTTTGACGAAGAGGTCGTTCTAGGTGAGACCGATTGATGGAGAGATCTGACGGCAGACCGGTATATGTCAAACAACATTGCGTGGGCGACACAGATGCGCGCCCAAGAGTATTTAATGAACATGGACCTGCGGCGACTGCAGGACCAGATTGACACTCTGTCAACCTTTCGTGTGAGTACGGCAGTTGGGAGCTGCGCTAACAGCGTAGGGTCACAGCCTGTCGGACGCGGTTACTTCTTTAATCAAGGAGCTCGAGCACGACTGTGAGCATGATGGACGTGCAGAGGTCAAGCGGGAGCTCGAGCGCGTGTCACAGTATATCGCCGCTAAGTTGGCGACAACCAAGTCGCAGGCAGAGACGCTGCAGGCGGACATAAAGAATGGCTTGTTCGCGACGAACGATGAGGACAAGAACCAACACCGGTACCGCCTGCGCTCTATCCTGTGGCACGACGGCTTTACAACACCTGGCAACCACTTATATTCCTACGTGCACTGGCAGGCCAACTGGTGGAAAATCGATGGCACAGAGGTCACAAAGGTGAGATACCCAGAGGTGATACATAGCTGACTGCAGGTTGACTTTGAGACGATCCAGAACGACAAGACGGGCGCGTTCACGGACGGTGGCCCATACCTATTAATCTACTCACGCTCTGGCCCTCGTCCACATGGACATTCGCGAGAGGAGCAACCGACGGCCCACGAGGAGCACATGGACGTCGAATCCACCTCGGACAGGGCGGACACGCTCCCCATCGCTCAGAGGGGGGCTGTGCGGCCGCCAGGTCTATTAGTAGAAGATGACGAGGGCCTCGCAGGAACTCCGACGAATGGGGACATGATCATGACTGAGAGCGAAGCAGGCTCGCAGACGCAAGAGTCCCTGCAGCATCCTCTGCCGACCCAGGCTCAGCACCTCCCCCAATACCCTCAAGTCGAGCCTCCACAGCAGGAGATCCACATGCAGGAGGCCGCGCCCCACCGTTCGGTGTCACAGGACGACAAGGGCGATTGGGAGCTCGTGGAGGGCAACTCAGACGAGAAGCCGACCCCAGTACATCCCGCGACGAGATAGCCAGTATAGCGTGCACAGTGTTGCAAACCCCAGGGTCCTGAGTACAGCGTCACATGTAGACTATTGGATCATAATCATCCACGCGAGGACGAAGAAGAAGAGGCAGAGTGGGTAGACGGCAAGCGCAGTACGCTGTTCAGGCAGCCCGGTGCCGTTGAAGAAGTTGACAGAGGCTGGCGTCAGGCACCTTGGAGATTGTAGCAGCTCACCCCATACGCTCCATGCCCAACACACAAGCGAAATCGGCACTCTCACAAAGAGATTGTGCAGGAGCAGCGCGACGATGGAAGCGAGAAGCAGTGGCGCAAGCGCATACCCGAGCACACAGAGAGACTGCAAGAACGAGCTGGGGTCAGTGCTTTTGGATAGCAGCGCTGTAGACTCACACCTTGCCTCCGAGCAGCTTCGAGTTGACTGTCACGACCACACTTCCGATCGTGACTAGTGAAATGACGAGGGAGAAAACGGACATTGCCTGATCCTTGGGCGACTGCTGTCAGCTTGTCCACAGAGGTAGACTTGCGTCAAGACTCAGCGTGATAGCCAGGCTGAGACAGATGACCAGCGGACCCCACAAGTCCCAGTCGCGAAGGGCTGAGCGGCTGCCTCCCTGTGGCGGGTAGAGGACCTGCAAAAGCTTGGTGTAGATTGAGCGTAGGTCCCGCATCTGATGTGAGCTGCCTCCTGCGGCCCTCCAAATTCAGTACAGCCGTGCTTGACTGTCTTCCACGATCTTCCAGCTTCTGATACCACTTGCTGCCTCACTCTCCACTGGACCTGACCTTGCTCGCCTTTCCTATTCCCCTCCCATTCTCCTCCTGCTCACGCTCCCTGGACTCACGACAGTTGTGCGAACTGGTTCGTCCAGCGTGCTCTCTCCCGCATACCGCCTCTCGACCCTCACTCCTCCCCACACCGTGCTACTCCCACTCGGTGACGAGCCAATACGGCCCGATACGGCGGGTGCGGGCTTCGGGGGCTGGCTCGGGCCGGCTTCGGGCGCGAACGACAGCGCGTCGAGGTCATCATCGTCCGCTTGACTGTTGTCAGCTATCTCAGATCTCAGAACAGCTGACTAACATTATTTGGTGTTCTTGGGGCACTGCCTGGTAGGACATGTCGGTTGAGGTTGTGATGACGAAATGTTGAGCGCGTTCAACATGAGCGGTGACGAACGATGGACGGTGGACGTGGCTGGTGGAGGAGGTGCTGGCCTAGCTGGCCTAGCTGGCCTAGGCTTGGGAGATTTAGGCGCGCGCGCTCCTCCCATGTAGCTTGGGGCGCCATCCACGCTGCCTGGCCAGGCTGCCAGGGTGTCAAGCCCACGTCATAGGTAGCACCGCTCAAGAGTGAACGACAAACGACCAACCCTCAACTCCCGACAGCGAGGTAGATGGCTTGTGCGCAGCCACAACAACTCTTCTTTCTACTCATCTAAAGAGCACTTCTCATCTCAAGGTATCCTCCACGATGTGCGTTCCTCCACTCTCCCCCGGCCATGCGTCACAACCGCGGACCGCCATTCACCCCCACTCAGACTCACGCTAGGTTCGGCGGGCGCGGAGCCCACCCCCAAGACTACGACGACGGACCGTACGGCGGCAGGCCAATGGGCAGTGGCCACCAGCCAACCCGTCCGGTGGACAAGGACAAAACCGAGGCTGAGCTCAGTCTCAACATTAAGAAGGCGACAAGCCCAGAGGAGACGGCACCCAGTGAGCTCATTACCCTCGTCTGGTAGCTGACATGCAGAGCAGAAGCATGTACGAAGTGCGTTTGCCGCCTGATTGCCTGACTCGTCCACTACTGACCGACAGAGTGCATCGTGTACACTTGGGACTATCACTCGTCGCTGAGCGTGTGGAACGGCTTGCGCACGCAGCCGATTCTCACGGACGAGGTGCAGACGTTCAAGGCGCTCATCCTCGTGCACAAGGTGCTGCAGGAGGGCCACCCGGTCGTAAGTGACGTGCTGGGAATGGGGCGCACGAGTAGCTGCCATCGCGTCACACCACCATGATGCTGACAAGTCAGACCTTAAAGGAGGCCCACGGCCAAACCGGCTGGCTAGAGACGTGCGGCCGAACGGTCGGCGGCGATGGGCAGAAGGGCTACGGCGCACTCATCCGCGCGTACACGTCGTTCCTGCTCGCAAAGCTGCGCTTTCACAGGCACCACCCCGAATTCAATGGGTTGTTCGAGTACGAGGAGTACATCTCCCTCAAGAACATTGACGACCCGAACGAGGGATACGAGACCATCACCGACCTCATGCAACTCCAGGACCAGATTGACTCGTTCCAGAAGCTCATCTTTGCTCATTTCCGCGGATCCAACAACAATGAGTGCCGCATCTCAGCGCTTGTCCCCCTCGTCAAGGAGTCGTTTGGAATCTACAAGTTTATCACCTCGATGATGCGTGCCATGTACCGCCGCACCGACGCCAGCGACGTCCTTCAGCCCCTCATGGAGCGCTACAACTCGCAGCACCACCACCTGCGCCGCTTCTACTATGAGTGCTCCAACCTCAAGTACCTCACAGGCCTCATCAACGTGCCCAAGCTAGGACAGGAGCCGCCCAACCTCATGATCGCGGACCACGGCGACGCGCCCGATTTACCCCGCCGTCCCAACCCTGACCGCAAGGCAACTCCGAAAGAGCTGCCCCCACGGACTGACACGCCGTCGGCCAGCCAAGCCGAGATCGAGGAGCAGCGCCGCATGCTCGAGGAGTATGAGCGCAAGCAGAACGACCTGGTCGCACAGCGCGAGAATGAAGAGCGGCGCCAGCAGGAGGAGAAAGAGCGACAGGAGCGCGAGTTTGCTGAGGCACAGCGGCTGCAGAAGGAGCGCGAGGAGCAGGCGCAGCGCGAGCTCCAGCAGCAGCTCATGAACCAACAGATGAACCAGCAGTGGCAGAGCCAGAACGCTGGTCAGTTGGCGGAGCTCCAGCAACAGATGCTTACAGCACGCGGCCAATATGAGCGCGACCAGATGATGCTCGAGCAGTACGATCGCCGCGTCAAGTCGCTTGAGAGTGAACTCGCCATGGTCGGCGCCAACGTCGGCGCCCAGATGAACGCCAAGGACGAACTTATCGCTCAGCTCCAGAAGCAAATTGAGGTGTGGAAGAACAAGTATGAGGCCGTCGCCAAGCTCTACTCGAAGCTGCGCGGCGAGCACATCGACCTGCTCAACAAGAGCAAGGGCTTCCAGCTCAAGGCCAACTCGGCGCAGGAAGCAATTGACAAGATGGAACGCATGGAGCGCGACGTCAAGACCAAGAACCTTGAACTGGCTGATATGATTCGCGAGCGCGAGAAGGCGCGCTACGACCTGGACCGCGCGCGCTCCTCTCACAAGGAGGAGATGGAGCGCGTGAAGCGGGAGCTATCGTTCGCCAATGAGCGCGCCGAGGATGCCTCGCGCCACAAGAGCACCGAGGTCCGCGACATCATGGCCAAGTATAACCGCCAGCTCAACGAGCTCGAGGACACTGTGCGCTCCAAGCAGATGCAGATCGATGACCTGCTTGTCAAGGAGCACGACCGCGACGACGACATTCACCGCCAACTCGAGGAGAAAGAAGCCGAGCTACTTGTGCTCCAGGAGGCCATGGACCAGAACATCCAGGATCTCCAGGAGCTCAAGGTGACTCAGGGCGAGACGTCCAACACGTTCGATGCCCAGATCGATACTCTCATCCTCGACCACCGCAAGGAGCTCAACGCGATCATCGACTCGATCCTGCAGGCGTGCGTGCAGAAGGTTGACGATGCCATTTACGAGCTTGAGGCGCCAACACACCTCGGTAACACGACTGCGACAGCACCGTACACGCAGTCGATTATCGAGAAGGCCATGTCAAACGCGACAGAGTTTACATCGACATTCAACTCCTACCTTGGGCGCAAGAGCGGCTACGTTGACGTTATAAAGACCGCAAACGAGTTTGCGCAGAGCATGTCGGAGACACTCGTGTCGAGCAAGGGCATCACTCGCCTTGCTGAGAATGAGGAGAAATCGGACAAGCTCGTCCAGGTTGCGAAGCGGGCAGGTGACGTCGCGCAGCGCCTCTTCCTCAACCTCCAGAGCTACAGACTCGTGAGCGGGAACAAGGAGGAGGTTGTGCTGCGCAACAACGCCGAGGTGCGCAATGCGCTCTCCACACTCTCAGAGACGATCGAGCGCGTCGTGCCAAAGTCCAAGAGCAGCCTCACTCACGTCAACGGCGACCTGGGTGACATTGTGGCGAGCGAGATGGAGGCTGCGGCGCGCGCAATCGCGCAGGCCACCGAGCGCATCGCACAGCTCAAGGCACAGCCGCATGACAAGTTCTCGGCGCTTGACAGGCCGGTGCATGACGCCATCCTGGACGCCGCTGCAGCAGTCACGAACGCGATTGGACGGCTTATCCAGGCGGCCACGGCGTCGCAGGAGGAGATTGTACGTGAAGGCAAGGGCACGAGCTCGACGACCCAGTTCTACAAGCGCAACCACCGCTGGACCGAGGGCCTCATCTCGGCAGCCAAGGCGGTTGCTTACGCGACGGGCCTACTGATTGAGAGCGCCGATGGTGTAATTAGCGGCACGCACAGCTTTGAGCAACTAATCGTGGCTTCAAACGAGGTGGCTGCCAGCACTGCACAACTCGTCGCTGCGTCGCGCGTCAAGGCCAGCCTCACGTCGCGGACGCAGCACAACCTCGAGCTGGCATCCAAGGCAGTTACGGACGCATGCAAGGCGCTCGTGCGCCAGGTCAAGGTGGTGTCGAACCAGGCCGAGGCTGACGACGTGGCCAATTATGCGGCTATGGCCTCACACGAGTTCAAGACGCGCGAGATGGAGCAGCAGGTCGAGATTCTCACGCTCGAAAAGCGGCTCGGAGCCGCCCGTAGGCGTCTGGGTGAGATGCGCCGCGCTGGATACCACCAAGAAGACGAATGATCTGTTATACATATATATACCCGCATGGTATCATCTGTTATGAAGCTAGAGCCCGAGGAGGTTGCGGACCTGCTCGCGGACGCGGCGCTCAAACTCGGGCTTGTTCTCGCGGTAGAGCTTGCAGCACTCGACGTCGGCGCCCGACTCAATGTTGGGCTCGGCGAGCATGCTCAGCACACTCAGGAGGACACTACGCACGCCCTGGACCGGCGACCAACGCTCAGACGCAGATTCGTACCGCAGCGGGTCGTCGCCGGGAGGGTGGAGGATGGAGATGCAGACGGCACCGCTGGGGTAGACTGAAATAAGCATGGAGCCCAGCGAGGGCTAGGGCGACACGCAATCCGTCGCTAGTGGCAGCACTCACTATTAGGATGCAGCAGAGGGGGGTCAAACACCATCTTGAATGGGTTGAGCGGGTAGTCGGATGGGAATGAAAGCTTAGCCGCGAACACGCCGCCCTCCTGAAGGTTAGCTCGCTGTGGTGCTGAAGCGATAAATGCAAGTGCTCGCCGGCCGTCATCGTTGTGCAGCGCTTCCGATCGCTAGTCCGCTGCTCTACCCGCGAGACTACTACGCGCCTATTCTCTGCGCTTCCTTGCAACGGCCCATTCGCTGCGTCGACAGGCTCGGCTACATCGGCATCGAGCCCACCTTCCACCTTCACTCACATACGGTGTGTCCTCCGGGCCCTGGATGAGCGCCTCCCACTCGAGCATGTTGTCCTCGGACACCGGGCCAGCCGTGAGTGTGTCGTTGATCGGGTCTGCTGTGAGGTCGCGGTACTCCTTCATGAGTCTGCGGTTAGGCCATGTGGTCAACTGGCGAGAGTGGGTCCTGGAGCAGCGGACTGGTAATTGGAATGGGGATGGTGGGGACGTGGAGGTGGCCAGCAGGGCCATGTATGGAGATGGTCGATGGTGTGGTAAGCTGGGACTCACCGACGTGTCGCAGTCGAAGTCTGGGCGCGCGTGTTGTTGCCTGCAAACATGATGGTGGTGAAAGATGTGATGGTGGGTGGCGATTCCATGTCTCTCTTGAGAGCTTGCTGCCCGCGTGGCCAGTCGGCCGATGCTCAGGGTAGGGATCCATTAATCTCTGTAGAATTCCTGCCCCACTCTGAGTAAGCCTCCCCTCTCCAGAGGATGAAACAGGCGGAGCACGATGCCTAGCGGTTGCAAGGGAGTAGTCACCAACGAAAGTGATGATCAGATGCCAGCGATGCATGCGTGCCACTGGAACGCCCAGTGCCTCAATGAGGTGGCCATGATTTGATAGCCAAGCTGATGCATCGCTTCTTCTTTCGCTGGATGGGCAAGCCTGGGCCACTGCGGTGAAGAAACGGAAGCGGAGCCACTAACCGCATGACGGAGCCGTTTGCATCTGCCCACAACACTTCCCTGTCTCACAACCATGAACCCGGACCGGGACGACTGCGTCGAGCATGGCTCAGAGCCGTTCATTATCGAGAGCGATGCCGACGTTGCGAAGCACGCAACTGGTTTGCAGGACGCCAAGAGCAAAGGGGTACTCGCTATCGACATGGACGATGTCCTGTGGTGAGTCAACCCGCGTATGTCCACGGAGAACTGATGGCAGTAGCACAAACCAGACGATCGTTGAGAGTAAGTACATGAGAATCACCGGGACAGTCCGTAATAAACGGACGCATGCGGATGACATGTATGGCGCCGCTTACAGCAGTGCACGCTGAGCTGTTCCCGGACAAGGCGAACCCGCCCATCTCGATCGACGAGTTTGAACACTATCTCTACTGGCACAACCGCGGTTGGGGCACGCAGGAGGAGACAGTCGACATGGTCGTGAGTTGGCAGTGCCATTGAGCAGCTGCCCTCACATGTCAGCACGCGCTAACCCCAGGGGAAGCTGTATCGCGCGGGGCTGATGGACCGTCCCAAGCTGCTGCCGGGGGCTCGCGAGGCCCTCACCAAGCTCAAAGACATGGGGTACTCGCTCATCGTCATCACTGCACGCAGTGAGGTGCAGCGTGAAGGCACCGAGTCGTGGCTCGAGGACAACCTTCCAGATCGTAAGCTCCCCGTTGGCTTTCACCTTTTGACGCCGTCTTCGACGAGCTCCATTTCACCGGCGCCTTCAACCACCTTATCCCCGTCACGCACGCCGAGCATGAGGGACATGCAGCGAAGCGTGCCGTCGTGTCGCACAAGAAACGCACAAAACACGAGGTCATGAAGCAGACCGGCGCGATGCTCTTGGTCGACGATAGTGCCGAAAACGCGCTCGCCGCGTCCAAGGCTGCTGAACCCCCCCGTGTGCTCCTCTTTGGCAACTATCCGTGGAATGCGGAGATCGTGGCACCGGGTGAGGCACACCCTCACGACAAGCTGATCTATATCGACTGTGAGGAGTGCGGGCATCTGCCCGCGCGTCACCAGCGCCGCCAGGCGCGCATCGCCCGTGGGTGGCTCCCTGACAATGTCTCTCGCGTGTCGGACTGGAATGCCGTCGTCGAGTGGGTCGAAGGACACGAGCGGGGAGAGAACAAGCTGTGAGCCAGACGTAGCTTGTTGCAGCCAGATGGAGAAGTCACGGAGTCTACATGGGTTTCAGCCACTACTAAACAGCTACCTTCTTGATTACAGTACTATTGACAATCGTGCGCAACATCAACACCAGCCTACTCCTTGCGTTTCTTGAGGGGCGGCTCCTTGACATTGTGGTCAGGCTCGGGCATGGGCACGTTCTCCTTGTCGCTGCCGCTGCCCTCCGACGACGTCACCGATGACATGTCAGACCACTCCTGTCCCTCCTGGGCCTGCTTGTTGCAGCCACACATCCACTTGGGGGCGTTGAGCTAGCCTGTCGCAAGCGACCACACGATGCGGTCCGCAAACTGTGTCGCCATAAGATTGGACTGCGGATTGACGTTGAGCTGGGCGAGCTTGGCGGCAACAGTGTCCTCCTCAGTCATGTCGTCGTCGGCGTGCATGACCTCTTCCGTGAGCCCCTCCAGGATTGCGTCAAGGTCACCACCCAGGCCGATTATCTCGCTGAGTTTGCCGAAAACGTGTGGTGCGATCTTGGCAAAGCCTGCTCGCGCGAGCACCTCGAGGCCGATGCACACGGCGACGACCGAGTACCGCATGTGGATCGGCCGCTTGGGCAGCTATCAGCTCCCATGCGAGTGCCAACTCATAGTCATGATGTGGTGCTCCTCGAGATCAAAGGGCGACAGGCGGCCCTTGATCTCCTCGAGATCATGCTCCTGTGGTCAGCGTCGTCAATGTTCACTCAACCTCACGCAAAGCGTCGCACACAGGTCGAAGATTGTCGCACGCTGGTCGTGCATCTCAACCAGGATGCCTATCCACGCGCCGAAGCGCTGTGTCGGGATGAGAATGCGGGAGGTCTGGCGTTAACCCCATGTCAGACAACTCCATCTCACGTGTTCATTGATACCGTGCGGAGTCAGCTTCGAGGTGTACGTCAGCCCCGAGAAGAAGGGGGACGGGAATGCCTTGATATGGTGGCTGAGGGTATTAAGGACCTTCATGTACGAGTTGACGGCCGGCTCCTCGTTGGCCACGTTGTCATACTTGAAGTTGTACATGGTCTCCACGAACGCAAAGGGCGGAGCGTTGGGATTGGGAACGCACGCCCACGTTTCCTCGTTCGCAGTCCATCCGACGAATTCGGCCTCGCGTTCCTCCTGTCATCAGCAAGGGTCGAAACCTAGATGAGCTCACGCTGAGGACAGGGAGGAAAGCCTGGATAATCTTCCGGGTGGCAAAGGCGCACACACAATCGTCTCCACTGCAGCAGCCTTCGCCGTGCTGGTGATGACCTTGGTCGTTCTGGTCCTGTGGATCTGCTTGGTCCTGTGGGTCTTCCGCCTGGGTGAACTCTGGGCCCAGCTCGATTGAACCGCCATTGGCCGAGTCCTTGATGCTGGCGAGTTTGCCACTGTCGTCCGCGCCCTCCATGATTCCGACGGTCATTGTGAAGACAGGGATGTTACGAATGGGAGAGTTAGGCGCAGGACTGTGATGGGTTCAGTGGTCAAGTCTTTTTGTAAACTCCTCGACTTGCACGAGGCGAGTGCGAGTCGACAGCTAACCCTCAGGACGCCACAAAGCTGGCCGGAACGGATGCAATGTCCTCCTGCGGCCTTCCGACCTTGGAACAACAACGGAGGGCGCGCTCGAGTTGGCGGAGAATGTTCGTGGGAAGTTAGATCTGTGGGAAGCGCAAGTGAAACGGGTGGCTACCATGTATACCTACAACATACGTAGAGTGGACTTTGTGTTACTTCTCTGCCTCGGCAACCATCTTGTCCACAGCCTCCACGTTCGCCTTGAGCACAGCCCACTGAAGTCAATTAGCGGCCAACCTTGAGAATGCAACGCAACCCACCTGCTCAGCAGAGAGGGAGATGCCATTCTTCCCTGGCTTGGTGTCGCCTGACGCCTTGTCGGTGTAGAACTACCGTAAACTGACTCGTCCAGGAACCGATGGGAACCAGAAGAATGGGGTGACGCCACTCGCGTGTCGGCGATACTCACCTCACGGAAGTCGACCAGGACCTTGCCCTTGAATTTGCACACGGTGATGCGACGCATCTTGTCGATCTAGGGTGAGTTTGTGGCCGGGTTGCGTAGCTTACGGCGATGAACGGGTCATCTTCCTCGTTGTGTTTCATGGCCAGCATGGTACCGTCGGGCCGCCGCTTCTGGTTGTTAGCTTGACGTACGTACAGGAGAGCGACACGGAAGAGCAAGCCCACTCCAGATTCGATTCATGTCTTGGTTGGCAACACATGTTTCACGGGGCCAAGGAAGGAGGCAAGGAAGCTTGGGTATTGGACGTACCTTTGCATCAGGCCCGTCGTCGGGGGGCGGGGCGCTTGTTGCTCTTGGAGTCCTTGCGTAAGCATCACGAGCAGCAGCGCGCGAACCCACGCTTCTCTCCGAGCTGGTGCGATCTTTGGGCATGGTACAGAGATGTTGAGGCAGGAAGGAAGATGGTGCTGCTGGAATGTTGTTCAACCTCCACTTACGCGTCAAGACCACGAGTATATCCGAAATCACTTGTGGCACAACGGAATGTCAACGGAGGTGTGAGTGAGTCTGCAGGACAGAACCGCTCACGGCTGCCATGAAGTGGGGCAGCCACTTGGATTGGTTCCTCACATGTCTCCTCCCCTTTCCTCTCCTGATTTTTACGTGTCAAGAACCACCTTTATCTAGACATCTCGGACAGGCGTGGCTCTGCACAACCTGTGCGATCAAAAAACTCCAGTGCCCAGGAATTGAATCCTGCTGGTCCTTGCCGCGATTCGAACGCGGGGCCACTCCCATGATCTGCAACGTCCTCGGCTTCTGCTGCGGACGCACGCCCTAAGAGAGTATGATAACCACTACACCACAAGGACGGGTGGTGGTTAGTGTTGAATCCGCCAACTACCCAGGCGGCTACCCGGTCACAGTCACGTGACCGACGCCCCTCTCACCGTAGATTACTTGCACCTCCAGTAGTCTACTTTCTGCATTCACATTATCACTCACCTGCAACACTGTCGCACTAGCCCGTCTGCATCCTAGACTGCAAGGCCACAAGCCCGGGCAACATCTGGAGTAGTGTAAGCCCCACGGCATCTACCCAGACCCAACAGTTAGCCACCCAGAGCCATTTAAGTGAGGTGTTGAGGCCGGTAGGGAGGCTGGGGTTTGCTTCTGCAGGCCTGGGCCAAATCCAAGCCGCTCAGTAGGCAGATATGTGTCACGACTGGAACAAGCAAGAGAGTGGTGGCGCGACTGCATTAGTCGCACAGGTCGCCACCTCGCGATCTCTCGAACAACTCCTGAGAAGTTCAAAAAACAGTCGCGAACTAATGGCCGCCCTCTCTGTCGGAGAATTGAACTCCGGTCTCCCGCGCATCAATCATGACAAGCGAGCATACTAGCCACTATACGAACAGAGACAATATTCTTGTTGAACTGGGCGGTGTTGGAGCTGTGTAGATGCCGTGTGGCTTACTCTAAGCCCGATGTTGCCCTTGACTGCAGCCTTGCGGTGGGGATGCAGACGGGTTGGTGCCAGGGGTTGCAGAAGAGTGATGATGAGATGCAGAGAGTAGACTACTGGTGTGGGAAGCGTCCGCCACGCGGCAAGATAGACGTTTGCCACCTTGCGGTAGGAGGCGTATTCAACAAGCAGAGTCGAGAGGCTTGACTTTCCAGATTACCGGGCTGTGCTCGATTTCGACTTGGAGAGGTTTAGTTGCCTGCAGTGTTGTGGAGGGAGGCGGCAGCATGGAGAGGGCGTGGGGTGATTCAGCGTAACACGCTGTCCTACTAGGCTTGTTGGTGAATCCCGTGTCCCACGGCGGCCACGGTCCTTGGTTTCGTTTCCCCTAGAACGCTTCTGCGTCACGCTGACATGAGTACCCCACACTTGCTCAGAGTCTGGGGCAGGGAATCGCCAAGGAGCGCCTCCAGACGCGCCCAACCCCTGTTCCTCGAGGGCACTTGGGACTTGGCAGACTACTAGGGGGGCCGAGCGTCGGCACGCTCATTCACGGCGGTAGCGAGCCAGGATCACGTTCAGTTACCCCTTTTCCGATTTCCCACATTCCATCTCATCCTTCCCGTTCCCGTGCCGCTGCGACTTGCGGATCGAGACAGGAAGTTTGTTGATCTAAAGTTCACCATTCCGTGTCGGAAAGGTCGGGAATTCCGGGCGTGCGTACCTGAATGGCATTAGCGGAGATTCCGCCAGCCCACTTTATCTCGTTGGCCTCGGCTTTGGTTTCCTCTCAGAACACGGGGATATGAGATTGGGGGGTCGTGTGGCAGGGCCGTGTGGCAGGATCGTGTGCGTGGGACCGTGCTGATCTCCAGGAGTGAGGTCGGCCCGGATTAACAGGCCAGGAGCTTGTGGAGAGTTCCTGCACATTTGCACAGCGTCAAATAAAGTCAAATGTGCATGCAAGGTTATGATGAAGCCTATTATCAGGTCCTGGGTACATACAGGTGGTGGTACACGGTCACAGGCCTAGCTCGACATGAGGCCTATGATTCGGAATTCGTGTCCCCCGTCGGCTGTGTCTGTCTCGTTGAGGCTGACGCAGTTGACGTGGTGCACGCCTGCTGGGAGATTTTCCCCCAACGTGGTGTACTGCCCGATGTTACTGAGGTCAGCAATGTCCCTTGCCATGTTCTCCCTCGCAGGTTTTGCACGCCCGTCTGCCCATAACGCCAACACTCACAGCCAGTCGCGCTTCCAAAAACCATTGATGAGCACCCCCTTCTTTCCGGCTGCTTCGTCGTCGTCGATCCAGCAGCGGATCTTGCCAAGACCCCGCGCACTCCTGAGATAATACAGCTTGATCGTGCCAGCGTGGACGGGAATTTCAAACGACACACGGGCTCCAGGTTCGCGCGCGACAATGTACGGCTTGTCGCTGAAATCTGGGTGGACCCAGTACTCCCATCCGTCCGAATACGACGGTGTGAGGTTGAACCGCGCTTCAGTCGCCTTGGTGCTGTAACATGTTGGGCGGGAGATAGGTCGCCTGTAGTCTGGATCTGGATTCCAGCCAGCCATAAACTCCATGCGCGGCACGAGGCCGTGTTCGACGCGTCGCTGCCACATCCCGGGGCGGCGGTACGTCTCCTTGTGCTCGCCCTCCTCTCCTTCGGCAACACCCTTTGGGCGCTTGTACGGCTCGATCCATGTCTTTTCCTCCTTGGACCAGTCAGCCTCAAGCGCCGCCAGCGCATCATCGACGTCGTCTCCATACAGCTCGTCGGCCTGCGCGTCATATGTCGCCTGCGCTATCTTCTCGATCACCACCTGGGGTGGGGTCGCTGGCGGCATCTGGAAGGAGGGGTTGGTGACAAGACCACATGTGGTGTCACGCAGCATCGAGGCAATAATGTTCGCCGCGTCGCGGTGGCCCCGCGCGTTAAGGTGACGCATGTCTGGGTCTCCCCATCCGTTGATGTCAAAGTAGTGCGGCATGAGGTCCGGGAAACGCGCAAAATGGCTGGCTATCGGGTGCCGCTGGTTGAGCACCGGCACGTCGTAGTACTGCGCGACGGGCAGGTGATGACGTCCACCTGCGCCGCCCATGCCACCGCCGCTGAAGCCGAGGACCTCGAGGAGCATGACAGCCGGTTGGGACTCCATGTCGAGGAGACCACGAATCAGATCCTCCATCGTCTTGAAGTCATCTGGATCACCGACGTCGTTGACGCCGAGTTCGACAATGACCAGGTCAACATCCTCGGGAATGTGCAGCGCAAAACAGAACGAGAAATAATCAGAGCCCGTGGCTGGCGCCGCGCCGTTGATGACAGGAATGTCCGACTTGGGTACGTAGAATTCGATCAGGAACTCGCGCAACACATCTGGCCACCGCTCACTGGCGTACACGCCGTGACCTTTGGTAACTGTGGTGAGCTGTGTCCGAGCAGTGTGGGGTGTGGGTGTCTGGCGCCAAGCCCATAAATGTCAGATACGCACTGCTCCCACCGATGACGCCGACCTTGACAGGGTCGCCGCGAAGGATCTTGTAAACGACGCGCTCCAGACGTGCTAATGAGCCTGAGGTTAGCCGGCCATGTCGGATGTGGTTTCACCCTCATAGCCTCGTGTCATGCGCAGGTTGGGACGCGAGTACAGCGCTTCGAAAGGGTCGGGACGGTCGCACTCCTTGCCGAGGTGGTCCAGGCGGCGTTTTGTGTCGCTGCTTAACGTTTGGACCCCGGATGCCAAGCCGCTGCTTGACGTTTTTGACCTCTGGCCACCCCAAGGGGTGTAGGACGCAATCGTCTCGGAGCTCCAGCTATGCCCAAGGATGAAAACGAAGAGGATGGTCGCAAAGGCTGCGATGAGGAGCGGCCTTTTCGCCAACCCGACGGGGAGAGGGGGGAGGGCGACCATGAGGCGAGGGTGGTGCGCGCCGAGGAGGCACGGGCCACTAGTCTTGGGCCGGGAATAGACGAGGATGAGAGAAAGGAAGAAGGGGCTAGAGGAGAGGGGGAGAGAGTGAGCAAGGTGTGTGAAATGGCACCTGCGACTTTTGGCGTTGGAGACGGTGTGTAATGTGCGATGAGGTAAAAGTGAGATGGAACATGGCGTGTCTAAGACTTTGCGCAATGTAACCACCCACGCCCACGCTCCACCCCACGGGCCCAACTGCGTGCCCTGGTCTGAAACAGTCTGGCCACACTCGACAGAATTCAGGCACCTTGCCCAGAGTTACCCCACATCCCATCACGTTCCGTCCACCAGCATCGTCCGCCCCTCTTAGCGCTATTCAAGATGGTCCATGAGCTCATGGGACACCTTTTGACCTTTTGACGGCGCTCGCAGGCTCAGAGATCACTCACCCCAACGACTGCGCACCGATTTATCCGGTGCGGCTACAGAAGCAAGGAGCGTAAAATGTCGTCAACCTTGTCGAGCGCGTGCTGCTGCTTTACATCCATGTTCCCACGAAAGGATTGTGCAGCAATCGAAATCGCTTCGAGCTGCCCATCCGGTCAGTTGGAACGTTCTTGCCGGGTAGATCCAACAACATGTAATGATTGCAGTAGCTGTTGTGGAGCAGGGCTGGGAGTCTGGAAAGGGAAACTTGAGAAACTCATCCAGCCTCCCTGGCGACAGTCTCCGTCGCCATCATTGGAGCCCGACGTCATGTCAGAGATCTCATGGCATGCCGTGGGCCGGGCTTGGTAGCAGCGAGTGGAATTGTTGACGACGGCGTTCGGTGAGTCTCGGCCTTATTTCCCAACTTTGTGTTGATCGAGGGAGCGAGCACCATTTCGCGTTGACGTAGCAGCCTTTGGATGTTGCCCTGGTTCACACACGCCGGTTCCACCTCGCGTTGGTGACGGCTGTTGTCCAACGCAATCTGCTGCCATGTGCAGATTCGGTCGGCAAATCCTATCTTAAGCCATCCTACCCTGTGCCGACAACAGTCGTGCCTGAAGCCATGGTTGACCAGACCGAGGCATCGCAACGTGTCTGGACAATCACCGTCAGCCAGGCATGTGCTCCAGCCCTGGTATGTTGGAGATGCATGGCATTTGGGACGGCCCAGGGGGGAAGGAGGGGTTTCCTTGGAGCAGTCCCACTTTGCCAGAAGGATGCGGTAGATGCTGTCGGCATGTAGGCAAGCACGCAACCGAAGCGGCCTAAGCGCAAGCTTATTACGGGCGCCGTTTTCCCCCCGGCCACCGAAGCAACATCCGGCCACCGAAGCAACATCCGGCCACCGAAGCCTGAGGTACACGGCTCGCACCTGCCACAGCTCTCGAGGTGTGACGAGGTTGAATGCAAGTTGGCGCGGGCCCGGCGTCAGCCCGGTGCCAAGATCTCTAGGCATGTTGCCTCTGATTGGGACGTAGCTGCTGCGCGGCATGTGCGATGTGAGTGCGGTGCGGCACGGGGTCGGGGCGAGCTGTGGCCAGGCATGTTAATGACTCCGTGTTCGGGCCAGATCTACACCGGAGCCGATAGACGTACGCCAAGCTGCTTCATCCGTGCACTGTGTAATGTGCAATGTGCGATTGTGATCAGACGCCTCCGCACGGTGCCGCTCCAGTCGCGTGGCAGCCAGCCATGCAGGTGAATGGCTGCCAGAGTTTCCGACGGAAGGTGATGGCTGTGATGGGGTCAGCTGGAATCAAACTTGCATTCCTTGCACATGTGACGCAGCGCCTGCGCCGAGTACATTACTCTCCCAGTAGACTTGACCTCGGACACCGGACACCGACCTCGGAGCCGCGGCTGTGAACGCTCTCAACTTGGTCAGCCGTTGACTACTTTTTCGGTGCCGTAAGACAAAGTAATAACACTTGGCTATATCTTGTTCTGTGTCCGATGCATGTAAGAATAGCACTCGAAATAACTTTGGGGTCCCGTAGTGCTGCAGGGTCACACGGCCACCAGGCGCAGTTGCCAAGGTCCCCAGCGCCACCAGCCACCCCTTTAACCCTCTTGGCCCTCACCGTTTACATCCTCATCGCTCCCTACTCCCACCGCACGGGGTCCGTATTCATCATGTCCTGAGCACCTCTGATTCGGTTTTAGCTTCCGAGGCTGGGGACCGGACGGAAAAAACTGCGCCATGGCAAGAATAGAATTCGATGTCGCCCGCGGCCGGGCTATGCATACTATAGGCTACATATTTTGTACAATGCGGCGAGAGCGGCGTGGGCTGGTCGGTCTGCTGTGCACAGCGGCACAGGATGACAATAGGCGTGCGACTGATCGGTTGGAAGATCCAGTGCGCCTGGATGCCGAGATGCCAAGTGTTCAAGCTATGAAGCGGGTACGAGGCGGACGCCGGTGCGTCGTGCCCCGTCTGGTCTTGGCGTTGAGCACCAGGGCGGTTGGCGGGCAAGTGGGATTGCTTTCTTGGCGCAACTTGTGCGTACTTGGAGTGACCACAGTGTCAAAAAGGGTATCGAGCTTACGACAGAGCGCCAGCTACAGGGCATGGGATTAGAATGCTGGCGCCTCGTACTTTGCCAGGCGGCGCTGGAGCTCGGCGACTTGGCGGCGGAGACGAAGCATTTCCTCATGCGCCATCTTGATTTCGAGGTCCTTGGTACCAAGGGTGCTCTCGAGCGAACTGAGATGCTCCTTGCGCTTGGCCCGGAATGTGCGTGCCGAGATGCGATTGCGAACGCGCTTGCGCTCGCGCGCGCTAAGAGCTCGGTACTGATCGACCTTCATGCCCCAAATCATTCCGTCGCGCTCGACGCCCTCGTCGTGCTCGTGCAATGACTCGTGGCTGTGGTGCGAGTGGTTTGACCTTGTGTCTGCTTCTGGGTCGACCTCGCCGTCGGCGTCAGAGTCGGCGTTGCTGTGCCGCCCAGGAGAGCAGACAATGGGATCAGGTGACGCCACAATCTTGTCCACGAGATCCAGGCTTGATGCAATCGTGGTCGGAGTGCCGCTCCCTGCTCGGTTGGTGATGCCTGGTGCTCCCAGAAGGGAGGGTGCAATCGCGCCACCGTACATGTTCATGTTCATCAAGTATTGGTTCTGGCTGGCCTGTGTTGTTGGAGCCCAGGCCGGGAACAGCTCGGCTCCGGCAGGCGGTGTTGGGCCAGAAGCGGTGGCGTCCTGGGTGTTGCCCGCGTTGCCACCAAGACCAAGAAGCCAATCCTGATTGCTCATGCTGGGAATGTAGCTATTCTGGTTTTCGTAAAGGTATGAGTTCCACGCCGAAGCCAAGTTCTGCGCCTGTCATGGTCAGCATTTCTGGCAATGAAGAGTGTAGGAAAGGTGGAAGGGAGGGGACAAGGTCCGGCGCCCGATGTGGCGGCGACTAGATTTCAAGCAACTCACGAGGAGATTGGCAGTCTTGTCACTGACAGAGTCAAAGGGGGGCTGTGTTGCGAGCGCCTCCATTGCTATCGAGTTGGCTGTAGGTGGTCGTGTTTATAGGAGAGTAGTAGTGTACCAGATAGGGAGGTGTTTGGTGTTGCAATGAGGCTGACTGATATATCTCCAAGGCCGATGGGGATGGTGGAGGTGGGGAGTGGATAGGTTGTGGAGTGGTTTGGCTCAACGGCCGTAACGTTAGGGTCAAGCAAGGCGGCCGGCCAGGGGTTTCAGCAAGGGTGTGCTGGGACGTGTTGGGTGAGCTTGGTAACAATTGTCCAGGATGGAGGTTGGGCGAATGCACAGATGCAGCGCAAGTGTGGTTGTGGGTAGGTGGCTGAGCCGAGTGGCGATGATGGAGTTGCTTGTGGATGGGAGCAGAGGTGGGTAACGATGTGAGAGTTGCTTATAGGTTTTGTACGAGCGGTGCCGATGTTGTCCCGATGAATCCTTGGACGCTGAATGGGGCTCTGTCAGACCAGTTACTGGAACATGAAATAGGGATTTGGTTTCCGAGTCATGCCCGAGGCCGCAGATGAGGTCAAGGGGGCAATCCTTGCTGACTGAGAGATACGGGCCAGAGCGTCCATGGGTTGATTTTGAGAGAGATTACCGGCCGACCCGATGTCGGAGAGACTGCTTACTTGGAGCGGCCCAAAGCCGCAAAGTCCGCAAGCTAGGCATTAGAGCAGAGGGCCGAGGTTGGGCCCAGGGTAACACGGAAAGCGTCGCGCGTCATTTGGCCCATTTGAATCTTTGGTAAACTTTGTACTTTGGATGTAAATGTTAGGTTGCCAAGGAACCCCCCACATGGCACGCATGCCGCAACCCTACCGCAACCCCTTGGGCCATTACCCTGAATACATGTCTCTAACATGGATGTTTAAACGTCATCATCTCGCACTCTCCGTTCTCTCTCCGTTTCTCTCTCCGTCTCATCCTCCTTCTCTTCCTCTTCCTTCCTCCGATTCTCCAACGCCTCTTCCTAAACATCATTTATCCGACCATGTGACCGTGTTACTCGTCTCATCCACTCCGTCGCCCGCTCGTCACCGTCCGCGTCCGTGGCTTATTGACTCCTGACAGTGACTACCTCCCTCAAACCTCCCAGATCTCCTTGTCCACCCGCAGCGCCAGGTAAGCCCTTCATGAGATGGCGCAGACATGAAGAGGAGGAGCATGCTCTCGCCCCCTGCCTCCTTCCCTTTCTCCATTAATCATTCAACGCACACCGTAACTTTGCGCCAACCTCCGTATTCTTCCGTAACGGATTCGATGCGGTTGCGGACAGCCACCGCCGGCACAGTATCACGTGCCACACCCCAAATCAAACCCCGTCCTTGACAGTCGCGTCAACCTCGGTTGGTGCGTGGCTTATCACATTGCTCGTCTACCCTATCGCATCACGAAGCGAGGCAGCCGACCCGACCGAGCTTACCCCTGAGCCTTGTCTGGTAATGTAAAGACGTCGAGGGCGCTGCTGGCGGCGGATATCCCAACTAGTCAGTCACATCAAGCCTCCGTTTCCCACATTACTCATTTCCTTCTCACAGCATCCCACAGTATTACCGACTATCATTTGATTGTTTTTTTTTCCTATGCAACTGATTTCCCACTTTGCGTGAGCTAGAACTCGAGCCATGTCCGCAATCAGATGTATAGTAACTTGACTATTGCTTCGGAGTATTAACGAAATTGGTTGTGGATTGCCATCCGAACAGGTACAGTACAAGCCACACCCAGAGGCATGGAAATGGGCCAAGATGCCAGAGCCATTCAACTCGCTTCGCAGGAGAAGGAAAGCCCCCTTTCCCACTCCAACCCTTGGCGTCGTATTGTTGATCAGATCCCATGCACAATGGTTGGTGGGCATTCCCCATGGAGCACTCGTTGAGACACTCGGGCATTTCTAAAGCGGCGGAATGGGCATCGGATGGATGTCAGGAGGGGAGCGTCAGGTGGTTAGGTGGGGAGTATAACAGACCAGGTAAATTCATGTGCGGAGCCAGCCTCCTCCCTCTGGCCCCCACAATGCTCTCAAGAAATGCCACTGTTGAGCGGCTGAATCGACATCATTCGCGATATGTCTCTCAATGAAGGAATGGAGGTCTGCGGAACCCAGAAAGCGTCCCCGTGTAACTCGGCACTAGGCCCAGACAATGCCAAGCGGCCGCTTTTACACACCTGCCTCGAGAAACCGTGTTCGTGTAGCCTGTCACATGTCAATACTGGATTGTGCTGCGTTTGTCTGGTGCACGTGAACCCGTCACATGACGATGACAATGGCCAACAGTGAGAGGCGAATGTGGCAGACATGTCCGCCACTAGTCTTTCCGCCTCGGCCACTCGGTGACTCGGCCCTGTTTTGGTGGGTGTCACTTTGTCTCTAGTCCCTCGTTTGGGGAGCGACCAACCCATTGTCTTCGGACGTGAAAGGTATTTGACAAGGTATCTGGAAAGAACGTAAACGTGCTGCCACCCATGTTATGCTCATACAGACATTCAGGTTCATGCCACATTCGCCATCATCACGTCACGCCACCTACCACAGGGTGTGTAGATCGCCACATACCAGCAACAGCGCAGCTGGCTTACAACGGCGATGATAAACTTTGGTATAGGAATGTTGGTTGACAATGGTGGCAAAATGCTCCGTTCATCAAGTATTCTTCCTGGCCGCCTCTGTGCCTTACCCCCTCCTCCCCTGCCACGGCAGACCAGGGAGCTAGCCCTGGACGACCCTTGAGTGCCCACTGAGGTATGTTAAGTGACAAGAGGAGGCGGCAATAGGCGTCAGGCAGAGGAGGGTGGCGGGTTGTCAACTATTGCGTTGCGGTCGTATGAGTAATACCGGAAATGACCTCGATAGCCCTCCCGTTCAACGGCTTCTAAGCCAGAGCAAGTCAGAAGCAGTGGCAAAAGAGCTCACTTGCCCGGTGCTCCGTTACCAGGGCTGCAAATGCTTCGAAACACGGGATCAGCTCTCCCAGCTGTCAAGGTACTGTACCCAACGTCAGCCTCAGAGGACAGGCGAGCGCTAAAACTGTACATCAGCGCTAGGCAGTCTAATGCCCCACGCTGTGGTTGTCCTTGGTCCTAGCCACCGTCGAACGTGTCGCAACAGGGTAGGTCGTATTATGTGGATGACATGGGCTTCAGACACAGTGACGCGGGACTCTGGCAGAACATGTCGACAAAGGGCCGGAACACAGTACACGCGCCAATCAGCCGTGGAAATGCAATCCAACAGCCGCTGTGGACCCGAGACCTGTTCGTCATTCCTGCACATGTGCCAGGCCCACTTTGGTCCAGGTCCAACTGCCTCCCAAGCCCCCCTTTGCCCACCCGATCCGGCCGGCCGGCTACTACTTGCGTGTTGATCACACGACATTCCGGATCGGACCGGAATGCTAGGCACGGTGGCACTCGGCCTTGATGGGATGTGTCTACACCGAGGTCGCTTTGAAGAGCGGCTCGGAACCAGGTGCACGCGCAGATTCCGTTGAGCCTCCGCCAGAAGTCGTACGAGCTGACCCGAATGCACGTCACATGTAGACCAGTCACTCCCGACAGCCTCCGGGGCGCGCTGGGGGGGGGGAGAGAGGAGGAGAAAGGTCTATCGACCCACAACCTTCCAAGACCCATGTTCGACCACACACCATTGCTCACACGACCATGCATTCCACCATCTACTGTTATTAACCATCGAGAGCTGCGGCGACAATCTCTGCGGCCTCCTCCTTGTGCCAAGCGCCCACGCCCGTAGCCGTCGTTGCGCTCGCCTTCCGTCCAGCATACTCTGCCGGCTCACCTCCCCGATCCTCAAGGATGCGGTTGAGGCGGGGGGCGACAAAGCTCCAAGCGCCCTGGTTCGCGGGCTCTTCCTGTGCCCACACCACCTGCGTCGACGGCGGGTGACGCGACAGGGCGTCGGCGACCTGCGCGGCAGGGAAGGGCGAGAGTTCCTCGACACGAATGAACGCGATGTCATCGATGCCCCGCGCATTGGCAGCTTCAAGAAGTGTGTAGTAGTGCTTGCCCGAGCAGAGGATGACACGAGATGCGTTCTCCGTCTCGTCCGCGATAACCGGCTGGAAGCGCGTGCCCACGGCCATGTCAGCGAGCGGGGATGCAGCAATCGGTGCACGCAGTAGGCCCTTGGGCGACGCGATGATAAGTGGTTTGCGGTAGTTGCGCAGCATCTGGCGTCGAAGGAGGTGGTACAGCTGTGCAGGCGTAGACGGGTTCGCCACCTGGAGATTGACGTCGTGGGTGGGCGTGGTGCCGTCGTCTGACAGCTGGAGGAAGCGCTCAACCTTGCACGAGCTGTGCTCGGGCCCGGCACCATCAAACCCATGCGGCAGCTGCATGACGAGTCCCGTCTGCTTGAGCCACTTGGCCTGAGAACCGACAAGGAACGTATCGATCATGCTAGCGGCGGTGTTGTGGAAGTCACCGAACTGCGCCTCCCAGATGGGCAAGAGTCGGGGGTTCGCCCAGCTCATCCCAATCTCGAACCCAAGCACCGCCATCTCGCTCAGGCTCGAGTTGCAGAGCTCCAGCTTGCCTGGCGCGTCCAGCGAATCGTTCAAAGGCACGTAGCAGCTCTCGTCCTTCTGATCCACGAACATGGCGTGGCTGGTGTGAGTCGTGAACACCCCAGTCGACTCACCGCTGCGAGAATGTCCCCCGTCCAACATCCTGGCCCGAGATGCGCACATCGTTCCCGTCCTGCAAGAGCGAACCAAAGGCCATCGCCTCAGCTGTTGCAAAGTCGACCTTGGACTCGAGGCCCTTGAGACGCGAGGTAATGTGGCGCTTGAGGCGCGAGTGGACGTTCTGCTGTAAGACTAACATCGTGACTCCGTCGAATGACACTTACAAAGTCGGCCGGCAGCTCGACACTCTTCTTCCCAATGTCGACGAGCCGGTCAATTGGCAGCCCGGTCTCCGGGTCAGGCTTGGCCTCTGCACTCGCTGGCCAGACCATGTCCTTCCACTTGCCGCCGAGCATCTCGCTGGGCGGCTTGTAGTCTGGCACACCAGCGAGCGCCTTGTCCAGGCTCGCGTTGTAAGCAGCGCGGCCTGCGCTAGCGTCGGCCTCGGACAACACGCTGGCGGAGGTGAGGCGCTCTTCAAACAGCTCAGGCACACTCTTGCGCGAGCGGATCTTCTCGTACATCAGCGGCTGGGTGTAGCCCGGCTCGTCGAGCTCGTTGTGTCCCCAGCGCCGGTAGCAGATGAGGTCGATGATGATGTCCTTCCGGAACATCTCGCGGTACTGGAACGCAATGTCGACTGCGCGCACAACGTCTGCCGTCAACACAGGCCTCATCACGTGCTTACCTTCAGGGTAGTCGCCGTTGACATGCAAGATCGGGCAGCCGATCATCTTACCGACGTCGGAGGCGTACATTGCTGAACGACTGAAGGTCGCAGGGGTGGTGTATCCGATGTTGTTGCTGCTGTCAGCGGTATAGAGGAGCGGCGCACTTGACAATCATGTGGATCGTGCCTCCGCTGCCGTAATGCGGCAAGCCACTGAGGCCAAGGCTCTCTGCGACGACGCCCTGACCACTGAACGCGGCATCGCCGTGAAGCTGGACACAAAGGACGCGATCCCCAAGCTGGCAGTCAGCAGGAGACTCTTTGAGGAGCTTCATCTGCTTGGCGCGCGTGATGCCGAGCGCGACGGGGTTGACAGCCTGGTGTGAGCGAGGCAGGGAGGAGGTTCAAGCGGCCCAAGTCGTAAACGGAGGCACTCACCTCAAGATGGCTCGGGTTCTGGAGCATCTCGACCTTGACCTTTCTCCCGTCGTAGTCGAGCTCGCGGATGCCGCCAAGGTGCGAGATGACGTCACCGGTCGCGCCGGGCGCGGTGGACGGGTCAAACTCAGGCTGGCCCTTGATCTTAGAAAACAGGCCAGTGGGCGAGTATGCGAACAGCTCAGGTTCGGTTAGGAGGTTGAGGCGGCCGCGGTGTGGAAGCGACACGACAATGCTCTGGAGGTCGGCCTTTGCACCAAGCTCGAACAGCGTGTCCAGGGCGGGGAGCATGCTCTCGGCGCCCTCGCATCCTAAGGTCAGTCTGAGCTCCCTCACGCTGGCCTCTCCACCAGCTGTGCCGCCTCCTCCTTTCCATCCCTACTCGGCATCGCGACTCACCGTAGCGCTTGAGGTTGGGGAACTTCTTGCCGAGGAAGCGGTCAAACTCCTCACTCCGGCTCAGCAGTCCCCAAATGCGCTTGTTGCGGGAATCGCTCACTGGCCCCAAAGAGCTCGAGTTCGTCTCAACGTGGTGCTGGAACCACAGGCGTTCGTCCTTGCTCGGGCACTGCTGGAACTCGTAGCCGATCCGGTCCACATAGACGCCCATCAGGTGCTCGGTGATCTCCTTGAGCGTGCGCGACGCGTCCGTACCCTCACCCGTCTGAGTGCGTGGCACGTCCCCACTCTGGGGCAGGTGCATGATGCCCTTGAGCGGGTACTTTGTGTCGTCAGACAGGCCGTAGCGGTAGGGGTCAAGAGCAGAGACGGGGCTGAGTTAGCCACGCCGGGGAGAGGTACTCACTCGCGTTCCATCAGGTCGAGTGGGTCAACCTGGCATCAGCAGTGACAACCACAAGCAAACCTTTGCGGCGCGGTGTCCGTGGCGACGCATCATCTCGACGTAACGAAGCAGAGCCGCGTTCTCATTGCGGTTCGCCAGCTCCTCAGCCGTGTCTGGTTATCAGCGGCAACGTAGGAGGGGGAAGGTGGACATACAGTCGGGCAGTGTGTACTTGCTGGGAACGCGGTACCCGAAGCTCGCATCGTCGTGGTACCGCCGGGCGCGGAGGAGCCCGGCGAGGCGCGGTGTATGACGTGGAGCTCTAAGCATTGTCAAGAGATGAGGGGAGAAGTTGACAATGACAGTGGTGGGCGTGGCTTAAGTGTTTGGGTGACGCGTACGTGCGGGGCAACGGGTTGTGACTGTGGGGTGGGCGGGGTGATCGACATGCGGGGTGGGCAGCCTGGCGGCAGGGCATCTAAGCGCCGAGAATTGCTAAAGCCCGTCACTTGTCTGCATCGGCGGGTGGCAACGCGCCTGCGTGTCCGCGTGCGTCGCGTCTCGATACGGGACGTTGACAGGATCTTGAATATCTCGGATTGTTGATCCCGCGGGAATCTTTCTTGCACCGGTCACCACTTGATCATCACATGAGCACCTCCACTCTCCTCGCTCGGCCAGCGCCGAAGGTCTTGACGTCATGCCACGTTGCCTCGCAATGAAATCTCCGACAGAATACAGCGAGCGAATTCAAATGCTAATCTGATAATGCAAATGCTCAAATGGTTCAAACTGGACACTCAGTCCCACACAAGCTGGCCCTTGTGGTTCAGCGTAGCCCCTTGGCCTCCGCTGCCGCCCTCAACAACGCGCCCACGCTCGCGGACCACCTTCTTCTGCTGCGTGTTGTAGACTGCGTTAATCTTCTCCCTTCTGTCAGCACACCCCACAAAGTATCGCACCGTTCCAGGTCTTTCTTATGCAACGCGAGGCGGCGGAGGCGGTCAGCCTCTTCAACCTCCTTGGCCGCACGCTTCGCCTCACTCTTCTTCTGGTTCTTGCGCTGGAGCTTGGTAAGTGGCTCGTTCACGCTCGCTTTCGGGCGCGCCGGTGAGGACCCGCTACCGCCTCCACCAATCGACACCGACACAGGCTCTGCCCATTAGCACAGCCTCCGATGGACGCACTCTTCTTAGCCGCGACGACGTTCCAACCGTCATCCTGGCGCGGCTCGTCCGACCACTCGGACGATGCATAGTCGTCGGCGTATTTCTGAATCTTTTCGGGCTGGACGACGCGCATCACGCGCGCCAGTTGGGGCGGTCGGTCCTCGGGTTCGAGCATGCTACTGTCAGCGGGGCAAGGTCAGCAACGCCGAGGCTTACTCGTCAACCTTAGTCTTGCGGGGCTTGGGAACAAGCTTCTCAGCTAGCGTCTTCGGCTTGGTGCGAGTTCTGGTGGCAGCTGCAAAGGACGGCGACTCAATCTCCTCAGACTCCTCCGGCGTGGCTCCAACAGCGGGCGTGGGGATGGTGGTGGGCAGAGGCTTGATCTCCTGCTTGACCAAAGTCAAGGGCTTGCCCTTCTTGCCCTTCTTCGGCTCGCTCTTGGGCTCTTCGGCCTCGCTCAGAACCACTGGCGTGTCAACTGGAGTGTCGGCGCCAGTCTTCTTCTTCTTGTTCTTCTTGCTCTTCTTCTTGGATGCGGTGGAGCTGCTGTTGTTGTCGTTGTGGGATCCGGTGGAGGTCATTTGCTGATAGCCGAAGGCGAGGACGACAACAAGTGCCGCGCCGACGAGGGCCTCCGTTGAGACGTAAGGCATATCGCTTTGTTTTAAAACAGCGTGTGATGTTGCAAGTGCAAGCCGGCAGGCGCTGGCAATGATGCCGAATGGCAGGCATGACGCGTCGACCTGGCTTGCTGTTCCAAAAGGCGATGCGGCGTGGCCGATTACCTGCGATATGAACAGCAACCGGACCAATCAGGTTCATAATAGCCACGTGGCAAAGTCGCTTCGGTGGCGTGGCCCGGTGGATGGCCCTTGCGACGTGAATCACGTCCTGTCCACATCCACACCCAACTCGCAACATCCTTTCCATCTTCCTCTACACTCATCCTCACACCCCGTCTCATCTCGTTCTCCTAATCTCCCAGCTCGTATCAACTCCTTTGATTCGACAATCTGTACGTCCTCGCCAACGTACCCCGGGGTCTTGTCTGTGTACACTTATCCCCTCGGCTCGTGCGACGGCATGCTTCGATATTACTGCGCAGCGGCACTGACGAGTACAGATTCTTCACGACCTTCCCGAGCCCTGTGTCGTTGCCCGCCATGGACCAGCAATTAATTAACCTCGTCAACAAGGTGCGCTGGTCGACCCTGCAGCTCGCTCATACCAGCTCCAAGACGTGTTTTCGTCTATTGGTGTTCAGAACAACATCGTGAGTGGCAACGTCGTCGTGAGCTCACCCTAGGATTTGCCGCAGATCACCGTCATTGGTTCACAGTCCAGTGGCAAGTCTTCCGTGCTCGAGGTAAGCTGGAACGACCCCCAGCGTCCCCACTGACCCTCCAGAACATCGTTGGACGTGACTTCCTGCCCCGAGGAACAGGTATCGTGACACGTCGTCCACTCGTGCTCCAGTTGATCAACCGTCCCGCGGCGTCGAAGCCAAATGGTGCGGACAAGAAGGACGAGAAGGTCGAGGACGCCCTGGCCAAGACGCGCGTCAACGAGAACAACCAGGACGAGTGGGGAGAATTTCTGCACCTCCCTGGGCAAAAGTTCTATGACTTTGCCAAGATCCGCGAAGAGATTGTACGCGAGACGGAGAAGATTACTGGCAAGAATGCTGGTGAGATTAAGAAGGGTTATAGGAGCTGACAGCAGGTATCTCGCCAAACCCCATCAACCTTCGCATCTACTCTCCCAACGTCCTCACTCTCACTCTCGTTGACCTGCCCGGTCTCACCAAGGTCCCTGTCGGTGACCAACCGCGCGACATCGAGAAGCAGATCAGGGACATGCTGATGCGCTACATCTCCAAGCCAAACGCCATCATCCTTGCGGTCACAGCTGCCAACACCGACTTGGCCAACTCTGACGGTCTCAAGCTCGCACGCGAGGTTGACCCTGATGGGACGCGCACCATCGGTGTGCTGACCAAGGTCGACCTCATGGACCAGGGCACCGACGTTGTCGACATTCTTGCTGGCAGGGTCATTCCCCTGCGTCTTGGCTACGTGCCCGTCGTCAACCGTGGCCAGCGTGACATTGACCAGTCACGCTCAATCGCGTCAGCACTAGAGGCTGAGAAGAAGTTCTTCGAGACCCATCCCAGCTACGCCAGTAAGGCGCAGTACTGCGGCACTCCATGGCTCGCGAGGAAGCTCAACATCATCCTCATGCACCACATTCGCAACACACTGCCGGACATCAAGGCGCGTATCGGGTCACAGCTGTCCAAGTACCGCCAGGAGCTCTCTGCTCTTGGCGGACCCATGGGCGAGACCAATCCCGGCAGCCTGGTGCTTTCGACCATCACAGAGTTCTGCGCCGAGTTCCGTTCCGCGATTGATGGCAACACGAACGACTTGTCGCAGAACGAGCTGTCGGGCGGTGCACGTATCAGCTTTGTCTTCCACGAACTGTATAACAACGGTGTCAAGAGCATCGACCCCTTTGACCAGGTCAAAGACGGCGACATCCGCACAATCCTTTACAACTCGTCGGGTTCGACACCGGCACTGTTTGTGGGCACGGCCGCATTTGAAGTCATTGTCAAGCAACAGATCCGCCGCCTTGAGGACCCGTCGCTGCGCTGCGCATCGCTCGTTTACGACGAACTGATCCGTATCCTCAGCCAGCTGCTCGCCAAGACGTCCACATTTAAGCGCTACCCCGAGCTCAAGGAGCGCTTCAACTCTGCTGTCATCAACTTCTTCAAGAACTGCATGAGCCCCACCAACAAGCTCGTGTCGGACATGGTCAACATGCAGGCGACGTACATCAACACGACTCACCCTGACTTCTTGAACGGTCACAAGGCCATGGCTATTGTGCAGGATCGCCTGAACGCCAACAAACCTCCTGAGAAGGTCGACCCTAAGAAGCCGGTCAGCCAGCTTCCCAAGGACCTCGAGGAGAAAAAGGAGGAGAGCTTCTTTGGCTCGTTCTTCTCCAAGGACAAGCCGAAGCGGAAGGGTGTTGCCGCGATGGAAGCGCCTCCCCCGACCATCCGGCCTGTGCAGCAGTTGAGCGACCGGGAGCTCATGGAGACCGAGGTGATCAAACTGTAAGCTGCTACGAAGTTTGCAGAGCTGACCCTAGCCTCATCCGCTCCTACTTCAACGTTGTGTCGCGCGAGATGATCGACATGGTCCCCAAGGCGATCTCTTACACACTCGTCAACCATGCCAAGGAGAACCTCCAGCAGACGCTGCTCGAGGAGCTGTACCGCCAGGACCTACTCGACGACCTGCTACGCGAGTCACCCGACGTCACTGCCAGGCGCAAGGAGTGAGTCACAGCTTTGGATGTTACTGACCTACAGGGTTGTCAAGATGGTCAAGGCGCTGGAGACATCGGAGGAGATTGTCGCGGCTGTCTAAGGCTGCGGTACATAATGGCGGCCCCTGTAATAGAAGTCCTATGTCACGTCATATACCCCCATCTCGTCACTCCCAGCGGTCTGGGCCGTATGTATTCCGCGTGGGAAAGAATGGAGTGGTTGCAGCACGCGGCCGTAACAACTCACGGCTCGTCGTCGAAAGAGACCTCTCGTCCTCATGGCGCATTGTGCCGTCTGGGGTCACATTCACGGCACAGCAACTCTTGCAGTCCATTGTCGCTGATAGCCTTCTATCAATGACACCCTTCTGCCGCCTGTGTACCGCATTTGCCATCAACCCAAGCAGATTGTGGCGAGTGTGGACCCCCACTGCCTATCACGTGACCTCCCAACCAAACCACTCCACATTTCGGAATTCTTGTTGACAACTCGACAGATGACTCTGCGACTCGTTGCTTCGTCGGCCTCACGCTTTGCTCACTGTCGTCATAGCCTTGTTCGGTTGGCTACCGAAATCCGACTCCGGTCTTGCTTTCCTCACTCCCCTACATCTCGACCTCGCCTTACCAACTTGGCATCGCATTTCCGCACCATGAGTACGACTGCGTTTGACCCGCGCAACGCGCCAGCCGATGGCAAGCCAGTGATTGGCATCATCGGCATGGGAGATGTGAGTGGGAGCTGGCAGAGGCAGTCTCTGCTGCGTGCTCTGCATTGCTCTGGTGGCTTTCTACATTGTCCGAGCCGCCTCCAGATGGGCTTTCAGCTGATCCCCCAGATGGGCCGCATGTACGCACGCCGCCTGAACGAAGCCGGGTTCACCGTGATCGTATGCGACCGGCCTGAGGCGTACGACCGCCTTGCGAGCGAGTATAGTGGAAGCGGAATTACGCCTGTTCCTGACGGGCATGCCGTGTCGCGTGCCGCCGACTTTATCATTTACAGCGTCGAGGCTGCGTACATTGGTGACGTGGTAGCCGAGTACGGACCGAGTACAAAGATTGGTGCTACAGTAGCAGGACAGACGAGTGTCAAGGCGCCGGAAAAGGCCGCATTTAACAAGTATCTCCCTGCCGACGTCGACATTGTGTCGGTACACTCGCTGCATGGGCCGGGGGTCACCACCGAGGGGCAACCGCTGGTGCGTCACGCCTGCAGCCAACGCTCACACTAGATCATCATCCACCACCGCGGACCAAAGGAAAAGGTGACCATGGTTGAGGACGTCTTCCGCTCCTTCAAGAGTCGCTACGTCTACCTCACGTATGAGGAGCACGATGAGGTAACGGCCAACACTCAGGCCGTGACGCACGCTGCGTTCCTGAGGTTTGTTATCGGGTAGCCGAGCTGACAGCCAGTATGGGGATGGCATGGCGGTCCGAGGGGAGTTACCCCTGGGAGAAGGCGCGATGGGTGAGCGGGATCGAGGTGATCAAGGTCAACATTACGCTGCGGATCTATGCTGCCAAGTGGCACGTGTACGCGGGCCTGGCCATTCTGAATCCGGCCGCACAACGGCAGATTGAGCAGTACGCGCGCAGTGCAAGTGAGCTCTTCAAGCTCATGCTCGGGGGCCACCGCGAGCAGCTTGAGAAACGCGTGTGGGCCGCCCGCGAGGCCGTGTTCGGCTGGTCGCGTGAGATGGACGCGGAGCAGGACGAGGCGGGTGGCCGCCAGCCCATCCTCCTTTCCGAGGATGTGCTTGACCAGTTCTCGCTCGGCACACACGACAAGAATGCCCTCGAGGAGCCCAACTCGCACCTCTCGCTGCTTGCCATGGTTGACTGCTGGGCGGCCCTCGGCATTCGACCATTTGAGCATCTCGAGGTCGCTGGCACGCCCGTGTTCATGCTCTGGATTGGTGAGCCGTTAGGAGATTAGGCTGACCTTGAGGCGTCGCCGAGCACTTGTTCCGCAGCCGTGACCGGCTCAACAAGGCGATCGATGCGGGCATCACGGACCGCGTGTTTCGGTCCGACGACCTCGAGTTTACCATCGCGGCGCGCGGGTGGAACGAGTGTGTAAACTTTGGCAACTTTGACCTGTACGAGCGGCGCTTCAAAGAGGCAGCAGGTGAGTTGGGCTCTGGGAAGTCGGAGGAGCAGTGGGATACTTTGTGGGGACCCACGACTTGTGGAACCGACCTCCCAAGATCGCGCCGGCGAGCGGCGGAGATGCGGCGTCGGCGAGTGGCTGGGAGTCGGCGCCGGCGTCTGGTACGCCAAGCCAGGCTCGTACGAGACGTGCGCATGTCGCATGGTGATACCCGCCCAAAATCGACGGCATCCTTAGGCCTCCCTCGTGTTGCGACGCGAGGGGCAGGCAGGGCACGAGGATCTGGACAATGTAACGGCATAGACGAGGCACTCCTTTGCGGTGGTGCCATTCACAAGCACGTCGCAAGCTGCCATACGACGCGCAAGCCAACTCCACCTTCTGTGCCTACTTTTGCATCCGGGGTGCCTGCTGCTGACGCTGATGGCAGACTTCTTTGCGCCGCGGTTTGAAGAGGCCGGCAAGGTCGGAGCTCGAATGATCAAGGTCATCCAGGATTCGCAGCGGGCGCGCAAATGATCAGAGATGGCATGCATGCATGCACTACACGTTGTTTACCGATATATGTCAGCTTGTCTGCCCGGATTGGGGGGACCGAGTTTGAACCGCACCACCCGCATCCAGTCACAGCTGCCATCTCCAGGCCGCCCTGTATGTCTCCGAGAATACCGGGGCTTCTGTCGTTATCTCGGTACCCGGAGACGTGGTAAAGAGCAACGGCATAATGTTTGGCCTGGAAATTGGCACAATTCAGCAAGTGGGCGCGAAGGTGCCAGTACGGAATCCTCGCCTGACAAGAACTCGTCCGCAGCACGCCAGGTCCCTTCTTGACACACTGCAGCACCCCGAAAGCAACTGAGCCAAGACGTGCCCATCACACATCACACTGACAGATGTAGGTCCTGGGGGACTTGGGAGGCGAAAGACTCACTGCTCTGAGGCCGCAGGTCTACCGGAGAGTCGGATTCGCCAGAGTTTCTTTCTTTAGGGCACAGTATTTGTGTGAAGCCAATTTGGGAGGATGAGTAACCAGAGATTCCTTTGCACCAGAGACACCCGGTAAGCGCGTTGAGTGAAATCAAACAGGCGTGCCACATCGTCGAAGAGGCTCGTGATCACCCACGATCGTTGCAAGATTGCACTGAGGCGGCCCTCACCTACAAGCACAGCTGCCCCCATTGATGGCCCCCCTTATCGGCAGAGATAACCCATGTCTCAGTCTGCGGCCAAAACTAAATCCACGCCAAAGCTCAGACATGAATCGGCCGAGTGATAGGCATGTACTGTAGGTACTGTACCATGGGATGGTCACAGTTGCCAAGCGTTCTCCTACCTTGTTTGCCTATTCAACGAACGGCTCCAGTCCCGGCCTGCCGACTCGCGAACGGTTCGGCATCTCAGGCAGATACCAACGCCGTCCCAGAAACTCTGCAAGAACAGTCAGGAGCCCTTGAAGAGCCTTCGAAGGGCACGGTTAGTGAGATCGAGCGTTGAGCGCTTTTGAGCCGACTTCACCTCGGGATGTTGTACGCCGAACTGCTTCTCAGACTTGGCATGATCGGGCAGGGCGTCCCCCCGCGTAGCCTCAGACCTAGCTCAGACAGAGATCGGCTTTGGGCTCGATTGCTGGTCTTCCCCGGCGTTAGCCTCCGATATGACGGGCCCATCGTCGTCCCCCGGAGATTTTCAGACCACGGACCAGAGAGGCTTTCGGACGAGTGCTCTCTACGCGTGCAATGCAACAGGTAGTCAGCTAGCCACAACAAATGCACACTGTCGGGCTGTCATTCTCGGCGGCACTCTGAAGGCCGGCTTGATGGAGTTTCTCGAACCAGCGTGGCAGGAGTTTGAGACGCGTGTGACAACTCCCCACTCACGGATCAGACCATGGGACAAAAGTGCAGCCTAGTTGCTGTCTGTTTCGCCGTTCGGGCCCATGATAAATATTATACGTGGTGTGTAGTTGCGTTCTCGTGACACGCAAGCTCGTCTTGTTCTTCAGACTGTCAGTTGTACCCGGTAGATGAAGGGACCCTCCCAGACGACACGACTTGGACGCCTTCTTGTCGCCCGCTGTCACCCATCCCTGCCGTGATACAGTGTCATCCTGGTGTCAGATTCTCCTTTTCCTCCCATCCGTCCTTCGTTTCCAGTCGTTTCCAGTCGTAATGGGCTGCAGAAGTCGTCAGGTTGGATTGAGTTGGACAGCGAGAATACGACATGCTGCGATCTTTCCAAGGGATTCGCCCAGTCTTCTTCGGGCCTACCTCTCTTACGGGGACCATTTTCGGAGTAAACCGAATTCGGGCAGGTTGTTGGTCAAGCGTTTTCCCGCGGGATAGTCGACAACGGTGACTGACTTGGGCACCCTGCCGTTATCACGATCTCACCGCGGAATGCTGCTCGGGCCCCTATTCCCGACAGGGTCGAAGCCATAGTGAGCAGAACAAATCTGCGGCAGAGGCAGTGTCAATGACGCGACGAAAGGACGTTTGTTGAGTGAGGAATGGAAGCACGATTGTATGAGAATGTCAGTGAAAGGGTGGCAGGACTACGGGGCCGACGGGGCAAAAGCAGTAACCAGCAATAATACTGTAACTCGGCTCCCCAGCCAGGCTGCTCGTATTCAGTACCGCATGATGATGTATTATACCCACTGTACTACGCGAGTCGAGCTGTGGTCCAAGCAAGCAAGGCTCGGTTGATGTAAGCGACGAGTCGAGGTAGATAGTAAACTCTAAAATGGGGGCAAAGAACGGCCTCGGAGAACGATTTCACGTGGAACATCTGGAACTGGATTGACTCACGGTTCAACGGCAGACCGATGGTGAGCCACATGCTACCATTGCCGGTCATCACACCAGAGGCGCATGGCCGAGCGGGTGTCATTCCGACTTGTAGAGAGGATGGTGCGAGGTGGTTCAGGACCCCATCGCAAGATCCCCCTAAACAGCAGCCTGTTCCGTCCAGGCCAGCCGTAAGGTCTCCCTCTCCTTTCCCCCCCCCCTAAACAGCAGCTTGTTCCACCAAGGCCTGGCGGATGGCACTTCGGAAAATATCACCAGTTCTCCCCAATCGCTCCCAGGCCAACACCGCCGAAAGAAGCGAGTCAGTCTCGGGTAGGTCATTCTTTGTCGGCGCGAGAGACAAAGTCGCGGATTAACCACTTACCGCGAGGCTAACCTGACCTTTCCATACATCCGCCACACACACACATCGCCAATGAGCCGCCAGAGACCACGCATCTGCCCAGGCGCAATAGATTCGAGCGCTGACTGTGCCGTGGCACTGGCTTGCCACCATGCGCCACACAACGAGTTTCAATAGACGGGACGCAGTTCAGCTGGTTCCTGTTCGAGTAATCCTTTCATCAGACAAAGTTCAAGGTTCGACGTTCCTCGTCCACTCCCACCCTGTGTACCCTGTGCCCTGCCCCAGGAGGGGCCAAGTCTGGCACGTCCCTGTCCTTTCGACACTAAGGACATGTAACGCTCTCAATGAAGAGTTTGGTGCTCACCATGGTCCTGCAGGTGCAGGCTCCTGCACTGCATGCTCTTACAGGAGCCTGAACGAGCCCACGAGACAAGTGCGCATATTGCTTACCGGAGGCAAAGTGCGGCAAATCATCAGACGCGCCCCATTGGCCCACGACCCAGAAAGATTTGGACTTCAAAACCTGTTTGACCGACCGGCTTGGTGGTTTTGTCCCCTTGCGCGCCACGAACTTGGCAAGCGATGTCCCTCGCGTTGGCTTGGTTCCTGGACAGACGCCATGGCTAGATAAGCTCAGATGCCCACCCCAGAGTGTCCTCGACAAAATCACATTTCAGGTTTACCGACTGCGCAACCAGCAACCAGCAAGGCAACAAGCTGCAAGGTTTTGCCTTCTGATGTGGAAAGCGTAGAAGCACACAGATCTTCGCTGGTTAGAACGTCGTCAGTACATTCCGGCTCCAGTTTGGTGAGCCGACATTACCACCTGGTCGAGCCGCCCCCAGTCGCCTCTCTACTTGGCTCTCACTGGCCCCGGGCCTGAATCCCTCACATGAAACGCAATGAGCAAACCATGTAACCGGAACCATGTAACGACTCATGGCGCATAAACGAACGTAATTTTCATAACGGCCACTCGTGAGAAAGCGTTACTGATACTTCGGGAATGGGAGAGCCACCCGTGGTACACCAGATACGCCAGGTGCGGCGGTAGACTGGAGGCAGACCACACCCTTAGATGAATGTAGAATGGTTGGCGGAAGATGGGTAAAGGGAAGGGGAGGGGGAGGGCCAGATCAGGCCATAGACTGGAGAGGCGAGAGAGGCGATAGGAATTGCTCGTGGAGCCCGTGCGCGAGCGAGAGTGGCGTGTCATGTCGTTTCTAGAGCGTGGTTGCTGGGATATTTCCCAGAGTCGAAGTTTGAAGCGGCCGCAGCCGAAATTTCAGCGTCCATGTATGTGGATGTTGGTGCGGAATGCATGCGATGATGGATGCCAGGTGTTGAACAGCCATGGGACGAGGGTGTTGTGCAGTGTTCTAATGTCGTCCGTCGGCTTGAGAAGCCCAAAATAGGGGGGGGGGGCATGACCAATGTTCGTCGTGTATGAGTAATGTCTTGTCGATGGTCCCTTGGATGATGGTTGAAAGCTGGAGGGCTCGAGGCCCATAGCGTCTACCATATAAGGCAAGTGGATGCGGAATGGCCGTGTATCGAGCTTACGCCAGGCCAGCCTGCCAGCCGTCGCCTTGAGGGACAGTGTACGGCTGTGACATCTGGGGTGGATGGCTGTCCCATGCAGGTGGTGGGGCATTTGATGGTACCGGCGCCCATCCATCAGAGGGGGGTACCATGTGTGCACCCGACGATCCGGGTGCGCTGTCAATGGAGCCTGCCGACGAGGGTGGGTCGCCGCCAGCATGAAGCATGTCAGACCGCGACGAAGGCAGGAGCCGCATTGCTGTGGGAGGCTGGTGCCATCCGGCGTACTGGCTCGATGGGTAGCCTGGCGACACCATCGGCGATGGCATGGGAGCCTGTGAAGGAGGAGGCGCTGTCGCAGCAGGGTAGTAAGGGAACGCCCCCGGTGCTGTCGAGGGAGGCTGATAGTTGTATTCGCTTGGCTGATAATAGCTTGGGTCTGTGATGGGAGGCGGTTGAGAAAGGCGCCTAGCATGTCCGCTCTCCACCTGCCCGACCGCTCGAGGATTGCCACCGTAAGGATCGTAGCGACGAGATGATTGAGCAGTGTTAGGTCGCATGGGTCCTGATGGCCGAGGCGTCGGAGCCATAGTGTGCATGGGCTGTGGGTCGTAGTAGCTGGGTCCAGGAGGCACCGAATAGCCGGGGGATGGCACAGTTGGCAAGAACCCAGTGCTGACCGTAGGAACCGTGACAGCTCGAATCCGTAAGCCATGGTGACTGTCAAATGCAGTGGATTGGCCATAGGGGTCGCCGTACATGTCCGCATAGGCCGTCGGCATGCGTGCAGGCGAGACAGGTCGGTCGTCTTGCTCTCCGTGGTACCGCGGAACGCCATCTTGACCCATCTCGATGGTGGGTGGGTAGCGGAAGTTTGCGACGTTGAGATACTCTGGACTAATGTCCAACGCCGTGAACTCGGGAATCGTGGAGGGGCGACGAAGCCGGCCTGCAACCGCATCCTCTAAAGTGTAGTAGGACACGACGTGCTGATGGAACCCATTAATGGTGAGCGTCATGGTCTAGCATAAGCATCGGCCTCGAGACCAGAGCACAAACCTTTTTGACTAAACCGCCCGGCTGGAAGAGATAGCTGTTGGTCAGACTGCCAACGAGCTTGCGCTCAAGATGGCGGTCGATCACAATGCCATTCTCCAGGCGGCATCCCCCCGCCTCGGCAGCACTGCGAGGCCGCATCTGGCCATGTGCCAAGGTTGGAGGCCGGCGACCAGAGCTAGCCTCCATTGCCATGCGGGACGATTCTGCGCCGTAACCATCTGCGGGGGAGGCGTGTCCAGGTGTCGAGTGCGCAGTCGCAGGTCTGGATCCATGGGAGCTTCCAGGCCGGCTTCCACCTTCCTTCTTGATGTCGTCGCCGTCCTTGCCATCCTTGCCCTCTGAAGGCTTGATCGTCTCACGGTAGACCTAAATTGTTAGGTTGTGACTAGAGTGTGTTTGTATCGTTACTCACAAGGAAGTTTGCGAGGATTCGACTAGGACTCCACGAGTGCCCGTCCGTCCATCGTTTAATGCCACTCTCCTGCTCGTCATAAACAAAGACGGACCCCGACTGGACCATGCTTCGTTCAGAGTCGTTGAGGCGCCGTGTTACGCGCGGGATCATGCCTCGACGGGCTGCCTCAAAGACGAGTAGGGCATCGTACGTCGTAGCGATGAAGCCGTGAAACGGAGGCGCAATGTCCTCCGCTTTGTCGTCCGCCATGGTACGAGTCGCAAGAATGGCAGATGGAGGAGAAGACGAGGGAGGCGGGGTGGGGAGGAAGGATGGGGGAAGGAATGTCGAGTGCGTTGATGGCAACACTTCGGCTAGCTGGTGAGGCTGCAGACTGGGCAGCTGGTGAGTGGTCGAGTGTGAAAGTGAGACAATATGCTGGTCGGTTGGCTTCAAGGTCATACGCGCCGGCAAGCGTGCGCGATCATTGACGCGTCCAAGATGAGAAGATGTGTGTGCGCGTATAGGGAGATGGGTCAAAGAAATGGAGCCGAGATAATGAGTGCAGGCGCAATATGTTTCGAGGCAACGACCACAAGATGGCAAATGGCGGGGGAATGCAGTTGCGGTCGCGTTCGTTTGGAATGATTGATGAGTTGATGGACGATCGCGATGACAAAACTATGTCAGTCCCTGATGATGATCTGCAGAGACGGGAGCAGGGGATTGTGTCTGGTGCGCGCAGACCACAGTCAACACGACAAGACAAGAGGCAAGTGAGGGGAACAGGTAGGAGGAGCACAAGGATCGAGGTCCGATGCAGCGCCGTCCCGGGGCGTGGAACAACTTGGCAACACCAGAGTGCTAAGCCAGAGGGTGAAATGAGCGGAGACAAAAGTTGTTGCCGGGAGAGCTGATGCAGGGCTCGCGAGGACCGGTGCTTGTTGGTTACAAGGTGACGGGCAAGGCGTTACGCGAGGGAAGAGAGGCAAGGAAGGGATGTGGTGAACCGAGGCTAGCTCGGGTTTGGGTGTCTGAGAGGGTGTTATGCGGGTACGAGTAGGTGGCTTTGGGGATGGGGCCTTGCGCGTTTGCGCGCACCGATGTGCGGCAATGAGAGCTGGAGAGTGTGCAAGGTGGACAAAGAAGATGGAATGGAGAGAGTGTGCGTATGCGTAGGCTTTGGCGTATGCGG
Source organism: Cutaneotrichosporon spelunceum (assembly GCA_030805415.1). Lineage (NCBI taxonomy): Eukaryota > Fungi > Basidiomycota > Tremellomycetes > Trichosporonales > Trichosporonaceae > Cutaneotrichosporon > Cutaneotrichosporon spelunceum. The sequence continues at coordinate 693,424 of BTCM01000005.1, forward strand.
TGGGCGTGGATGTGGCGTCTGAAATTAAAAGAGGAGGATGATGAAGGAGAGAGGAAGGGGTAACAAGGGGTAAAGCTGGCAAGATGCCAAGGTTATGGGTAATCGGTTGGTTTCACGGGTTGAGCGATTGTGGGTTGACAGCAAGAGCTAAAGTGGACCACGATAATCGACTGGTGGACAGACGCCGACGACCGACCCCGTCCGGGTGTCCCCCACTTGAGCCTGAAGAGCAAAAGCACAGAGGTAGCCGAAAGGAACCAAAGAGGGGAGGGAGCGGACACGAGTACCAGGAGGACAGGACGACTGGAGAGCAGGAGCAAGAGGGAAGAGGAGAGACGCGAGATGCAGGGTGGTTGCTCTGTCATCAAGGATCGAGGGCAGACCAGGGGAGGTGGACCAGGGAACGGCAACCAAACAGGTCGAAAGGGAACACTTGACCAAGCCAGGCACAACCACCAGACAAACACAAAGCAAGAGCCCAGCCAGCCAGGCGCGACCTCGCTTCTGTTTGCCCATGTATGCTAGACCGGTATGCCGACTAGGTGCTCAAGCTGAGCATTCACATGCGGTGCCCTCCAAGCCTCTCAAACCTGTCCGAGAAGACGTGGGGCTAGGCACACTGATACCAGCCAGCGCCGAGCCCAACCCGGCCAAGATTCAAGCACGCCCGGCCGCCAGATGGCAAATGATGGCGGCCTGGACAAGGCTCGATGGAGCGGGTAGAGAGATTGTGATACAGAGGCAGGATTGGGTGACTGTGGACGGTGCCTGAAGCATGGATGGGTAACTGTGGTGCACTTGCCTGCCCAGCTGTCCATCTCGCAGGCCGAGGCAGCGGGTTGGCCGTGGCAGACTGTGCTGAGGGCAACTAGAAGTGCCGGCCCCGTAGCCGAGCTTGCTGGCTGCGAGTGTGCAAGTCTGCGAGCCTGCAAGGTTGCGTGCGTGCCCGTCTACCAGTCGAGCGTCAAGCCGAGACGAGCGCGGTGCGGGCCTAAAAACTCTAGGCACAACAGGCGGCCATGCCCATGGGGGAACCCGACTGTTGGCCCTGAGCTCTCAATGAGCCCATGAGCAGATAGCGGAGGAACTGGACCCTGAGCCACGAGTTAGACACCTGTCCCTTTTGCAAAGGGAGGGTGCCTATGTGGCTTTGTTCCTTAATCCGGTGGATGACCCTGTGTTCCCTGGATTGCCCTTGATCAACTCGTCTCGTCTCTGTCCAGCTTGCCCGTCCATCCATTTGCCCTCTGCCATTTGCCCCTTGTCCTTTGCCCTTTGTCCTTGCCCTGGAGACATGCACGGCCAAAGGCCTCCAGGTGCACATCTCTGTCAAACCATACGCCGTTCCACTTGGAGCTCCGGACAGGATGAAGCGCGTCGACTCCTCCGAGCTCTCGAGGAGCAAAGGGCTGAAAGCTTGTCATGCCCATACCTCCTCGACGCCCTTGATCATTCGTCATCGCGGCACCAAGGCCACACAACGACGTCTGAGAGCACACCCTAGGTTTACGCTCTGTGGTGTCGTTTGGTTCTGGTGATCACACAAGTGGGCCGAATGGAGCCCACCGTGCCTGCGCTCGTAAACTATTCCAACACCAGAGCCCCTCTATGCCCAGGCACCCACGCGCATGGCCAAATCCCTCCATGACCCCCCCCCTTTACCCTCCTCTGTCGCCATCGGGGCTCAGCCACAGCCGCAGCCGCCGCTCCAGGCCGCACAATTGTCCACAGCCTCCAATCATTCTGTGCCTCCGCTCCGTCTTCGCGATCGGGCCAGCATGACTCGGGCAGCCCAAGTGGAGAGGACAGGCGGAACACGACCAGGCACGCTCGTGTTTCCATTACACCCCACACCAACCGACGTCTCGAGCCATGAGTATCCATCGACTGGACCGATGGACCAACTCCTGAGCGCACGCGGCCGAGGGGGTTGAATGCCGCCCATCCAACCGGCCACCAGGATACCGGAACCAAAGGCCAGCCACGGACGAGAACACTGTCGCGGCTCATATAAGCTCAGACAGCGTTCGAGACTTCAGGAAACACCGCCCAGCAGGTACCGCGTTATGCACGCACAGCACCACATACCCACTGCGATCGCCAGGCCCGAGACAAGGAGAATGCGGTCGCAACCAGTCCAGTTCAGGTGTATTCACCACTCACCTTGGTGACGACCGGGGGCAAGCGGCCAGATGTTTTGCGGGCAGTAGAGCAGTGCAGCTGCCGAATACCGCGAGCTGGCGAGTCGAGTGGCGCCAAAGTGCAGATGGATGAGGCCGAATGCGTAATGGTGATGCACCGTGGCTAAATGGTGGAATCTCGAGGTTGTACCAAGGTGGGGGAAAGGTGATGGAATGCAAGTGGCCTGGGCCTGGCCGCGGGGGGGGGGGGAATGGTCGGGTCAAGTCTCGAGGTGACGCGATGATGACGCGGTGATGGAGTGATACAAGGGGTAGCTCAGCGCAACGGTGAGCGCACGTTCCAGAGCGGGAGAGCAAGGGAGAGAGGAGATTGAGCTTGGAATGGGACGAGTGCGGCAAACTTGGGGTTGGTGAGTGCGCTGTGGATTTGGTGACGGGCAGCAGAGTTGCGTGGCGTTTAGACTGGCGTGTAGACGGGCGATCGGTACAATTGCTCGCGATAGTAATGGGTGATTGCTTTTGGAGACAAGGTAGAGAGCCTCGGTAGCTTCAACTCGGGTAGTTTGAGCAGGGAGAGAGGCTTACCCGCTCCACACTTGCACGCTTGCTTGCTTGCTGCTTGCTCAATTGTAATAACCCGTCTTGGAAAAACAAACGAGTAGGAATGTTCAACCCAGGGATTCAATGACTGCGGCCGAAGGTCGCAAACAAGGCCCAAGGTGATGGAGATGTGGGATGTGGGATATTCAAGATCAAGGTCGACGATGAAAACACGGCGGCTGATAATGAAGAATGGCCGGGAAGGCGAGTGATGTGTCCAAGGAAGGTTGCGGATCGCCCGTCGCGGGTCGCAAGTACTCTACTCTGCAGATCCAGTCAGCACCATCGCTTCTAGAACTGCAGATGTGGCAACAAGCATCAAGCTCTTGGACCCTGTTACGACACAGTTACGGGGGTAAGGGGCAAGGGGCTCTGGACAAGGGGGCCTTAGGGGGTTACTCAACTATCCACTGTAACACAAGTCGTGTTCTGTTGACACAGTTGAGCCGAACAGGCGCTATCGATCCAAGCTCGCGCCACCCCCACCCCAGCAGTAGGTTTGCTGAGCCCAGAGTGTGGCTCCCACACTGTAACCCCCTACCCCAGCACACACACAAGCACACAAGCACACCCATGCACACGCATTGACTGCTCACTCGCTTCAACGCGAGTCACAAGGGCACACTGCCAAGCGCAGGCACTCGCCAGCTATCCTCCGGCCGCTCCGGCATCGCTGGCCGTCGCTTGTTCTCTGTGCCTGCCTCGTGGCAAGTGGCCCTCCCGGCTATACTCAAGTACCGCCGCTGGCCACTGGGGTGATGCGAGGTTGAGTCCACCCGCCATTTCTATCTCCCCTCTTCCATGCCAACCGCATTCTCGATCATCTCGGACCAGCGGTTGTGGCCTCCTGCTGACGTGCCTCAGGTGACATAGCACAGTGAGGCACCACACTTGCTTTTGGCAACTTGGCAATCAAGCAAGAGCGACGGCGACGGCATCGGCCAAAAGGCAGCGAGGCCAGATAGGTTGTAGAGGATGGCGGGCCATGTAACGCTAGGCGCTAGGTGCAGATCTCCTCCGACCGAGCCGGGCCCGCGTGGCATGTGGCGCGTGGCGTGTGGCGCGTGGCGTTTGGCAGATGACGTGTGATCTGCACTAAGATGGACCGGCCCCACACCACCGAGCCAAGGGCCTGCTGCCACCCATAGCCCATGTGCAAACTAAAGCGTTGCCCCCGTGCCCTGCTCCAAGCGGGACAAAATGATGACACAACCACGGCAATCGGCAAGGCCTCTTTCAAGCTGTCTGGAACCGTTTTCACTCACCAATCACGGTTGGTAATTTCGATTGCAGCCTTCCAACCGAACAAACCTGCCGGACCCAAATGATGCGTTCGGGGACCACTGCCCTGCCTCTCAGCTGAACCGTAAACCTAGCCACCAAGCTGGGTGATGATGTATGAATCCGTCGAAAATGGGTGGTTGTGAATGTGGGGAACTGCGCCAGCCCAGATAGGTTCATGCGCGAATGTTGGTCGAGACAGGCCGAGCTAAAGTCAGCTGGAGTGCTTGTGGTTACCGCTTGTGACAGGCCAGCCTTCCTGCCTCCTGCGGTTGGGTTCTGCGTGTGGCGTCTGCTCCGGCGGCTCCTCCAGAGTCGCTGGGTCGCGATTGGGTTGACTATTACGAGAGGATCTCAGTTGGTTCGGCTTCACCGTGCCAACCATGTCCCAACAATCCACATCATATTTTATTGGGTGTCACCCGGTGACTGTTCTGCTCACTACTGAATTCCGGATCGCTCTCTTGGCCTGTCGGTTAACGGGGATGCTGGTGATGAGTTGGAGACAGGAAAATATGTCTACAAGCTTTTATGTGCCTCTGTCCCTTCCACGGCAACACGCCTCTCCTCTGCAGCGTCTGCAGCTGTTGGCAACCACGAGCCGTGTGGAGCACACCTGGAGCGCGACAGTATCTGGGAATCCTCCACGCTTTAGGGTTGCATGGCCGAGCTCCCGGTGATGTGCTAGACAGGGAAAAGACGTACGACAGCTGCCGCTTGGCCCTACTGAGAGTAGAGACAGCGTGCTGGTCATCGCTTAAGGCCTTCGCCCAAGCTCTCGGAAGCATTTGGTGACACACTCCAGTGGCACAACTCGAGCAGACTCGGCGATCGACATTGCGATTGGGGCTGCGATGGCGTAGGACATACAGAATCACCTCTAGAATACATCCTTTATTGCCTCGTACCCCTTCTTGTCCAGGGCCATGATCGACCACAGAATAACACGCCCCTAAGAGCTGAACGAGAACAATGGGTGTGGCAGAATTTGCTCCCGGATACGGAGAGCCGCCACACTACATTCTGTCGGGCTCTGGTACAGGGCCTAGTAAATAGCACTGTTTCAGGCCTGTGGCAGCGCCACGAATCGGCGGCAACTACTACACCACACACACGCCTCGCCTTACCGAACCTCATTCACTTCACCAAGATCCGCTCTAGCTCCTGGAACAGGGAAAGTGCACCTGCGCCCAACCCGACTGGAATAGGGGACCCCAGTTGTGTCAGAGTACGACGACAGCGCGTGACGGCCTGCCCAGTGACACACGTGACACCGAGTTTGCACAAGAGTTTCACATGGTCCAGTAGACCAAGGTTGCGAGCTTGAGGCAGAATAATTCCCCGCCACTCTGCTTGAGGGTCCGCCGATCAGTGGCTGGCACTTGTTGGCAGCACGACCGCTTGGCCTCGTTCACGATCCTGAGGAGTAGAGGCGTACATGCGCCTAGTTGTCCAATGAGTTTCGACTTTGGCTGCTGCGGCGGCGCAGGGTTGCCGCCAACTCAGTCCGGCGTCGCGATCGCACCGGCGCCCGGGTTCCTCGACCAAGACCTAAAGGCCAGACAGCCTTTTCGCTTGCATGCAGAGAAAAAAAAAGGGGGAGAGGAGAAATTTCCAGCCCCGCAATCTCCCAAGCGCAACGTTAACTATCTACCGGTCCAAGTGCTGTGTTCCTACCGGGGCCCAGCGTTAGTGCAGAGCATGTGCCGTGCCGGACAACATTCGTACGTGGGGCCAGTGCCTGCACACGCCACCGAATTATGTGCCTCTGACTCTCAATCCCGCGGCATGCCAGAGCGCGCCCCCAAGTCCTCATACTGTTTAAAAGTACCGCAGCTGTGGGCAGGTAGGATTTGTGCACACGTCATAATGTCTACTGTAGTCAGATTGCGTCCAGCCAAGTATCAAAGCCCAGCCTACAGGAAACCGTCCACCCCCCCAAACTCCACTGCCTCTTCTGGGTGTGTCACGCTGTGCCTCTTCTGGACCAGGGCTGTCCTGGCTGGCACCACACTACGGTGCAAGTGGGAACGAAACCCTCGGAAGCGCAACCGGAAAGCAGATAGGGCGGCCTGTCACGCTGGCCGACTCGGAGGAACGAGGTACACGATAGCTGTGGCAGATAACTGGTCAGCTTGACCGGTGATACGTCGCATTGACCAAACATGCGCCGTCCGTGCCGGGAGTGCGACTCTGTTTCACCATGACCCAGCGCTCTGGACAAGTCCTTTGCTTCTAAGCGGGTGTGGCACCGTGGCGGCGATGGACAGCGTGTGAACACGGCAAACTATCGGGGGGAGGGCCAGACAATGGAGCGGTGACTGAAAGCCGATGTATCCATGTCCGAGAGTTGGAGAATGACAAGCTGTGGGCAAGCTGTGGCGGGAGCTCCACGGCTCCATGTCGTTCCGAGGCGTGCTCTGACGGCCTCCGAGCGGGACAGAGGGTTGCGCTCCACGGCACCGAACCTCGTTGGAAACTTCTGTACTCTGAAGCAATTATGTCGAAAAGCAATGCAACATGCTGTGCGATACATGACATGAAGTAGATACAGATAAAGTCTTGGAGTGTGTGTACAAAGCAAAAACGAGGACGTGCCGGTCAATTCCGCCCCGCCTCTTCCTTGGTACAAAAGCCCCGTCAACCGACCCCTCCTCGCTCTCCCGCTGATCACCTACGTCCACTCTATGACGGCATGTTGATGCTGTATTCTCCATCATCGTTGCACCGTCATCGAGTAACGACTCTCGCCGTGACAGTCCTTCTTGCCTAACGAGAGCGAGATCTACCCGCGTTCAGCGCTTCGCCTCCTCGCGCGCCTTCGCCTTCGCCTCCTTCTTGGCTTTGAGCTTATCCCACTGCTATTAGTGTGGTTGCGGCTCTCTTACCTTCTCCTTGAACTTGTTCAACTGTGCGTTCTGATGTTAGCGAAGCCAGGAGCCCAAGGGAGAGCGTCAGGCGGGCAATCTTCGCCACTCTCGCCTTCTTAGTTCGCCCTCTCCTCCGGCGGCCTCCCGCAGCGTTTGGTGTCTGCATCTCGAAGCATCTGCACGAGATGCTGCCAGTCCATACTGGGATGTTCAAACACCGCTCTTGAGGTGTAGGGGCGGTATGCTGCCCATCTCCTTCATCATCTCCAGAGGATGGGATCGCTATCGCGAACAGCAAATGGGAACGAAGAAACCTCCCACGCTCCTAGCCATTCAATGCGGTCATCATTTTCTGGCCTTCTGGCCCCTCCACCAGCCACCGAACTCAGAGGGTACTCACTAGCTTGACATTCTCCTGCCGGCTTTCCTCGAGCTTCTTGTTGTTCGCCCGCACCTCTTCCTCGAGCTCAGCTACATGCTTGCGAAGTGCAACTGCTGTCAGTTCATTCTGCGCTTGGTGCTCAAACTCTCAGCGTCGTGAAGTACTGTTGGTAAAGCAGCCGCGATCGGCTGGTCGCAGCACTGCCAGGCCAACAACACCAACCGGGCCAAGGTCCGTTGAGGTGGTGGGCTAGCGACGTCTTGACCACAGCACGCATCTCAGCACTTACGTTGATTGCCTTGAGCTCCGTTATCACGCTCTACCACCGGGGGATTGATCATCTGCGAGCGGAGAACTTCCTGATGCCTTGCCTTGCGAGCCTGGTGTCAGCTCGGTATTAGTGAAGCATCTACTCAGCCACTTCTGTGGAGACTTGCTCCCTTGCGCCACGGGGACCATGTTCTGCGCCCAGCTCCGAGGCGTAGAGCCAAGCATAGCCACGCGTCTGCACTCACTTCTTTCTGCACATCCAGCACCATGCTCCGGAGGGTGACGTCGCGCTCCTCGGCCCGCTTCTTGAGTTCGCGATTTTCCTTCTCGACCATATGCGCATGCACTGCTAGTGCATCGAGAGATGCCCGCAGGCTTGCGTTCTCGAGTGCCAGTTCCTCCGGCGTCTTGCCCGCCTTCTTCTCCTCGGGAACGACATAGAACGACTCGGACGACGACGGTGACTCGCCATTGCCCTTTTCTTTCCCGTCCTTCTCCTTCCCTTTCTTGCCCTTCTTCTCCCTCTTCTCGGTTCCCGCCTTAGTTGGAGATGTGACAGCCGTCGTAAGTGCGCGGGGGAACGAGATCTCCTCCATCATATTTTCGAGCATGCCCCAGAACCGTGCGAATGGGTCACCGGTGTCGGGAATAGCGCCAGGGAGGAGGTAGCTCTCGTCTGGGGGTTCGCTACTCGAGCTACTGCTGTACAGCGGGGAGGTGGGGTTGAAGCGCGGCTCGACAGGGCGCAATGCAAACGGGGGCACAGACGCGCGCACTGCCGTCAGTCCAGGCCCGAGGCCACTTCCTATGAGCCCGGGTCCTATCGGCGTGGAGGCAGAGCGCTGGGGTCCCTGGGAGGGAGAAGGCGGGGAGGAGGGACGGAACGGGTTGGGTGGGGTGTCAAGGGCGGCGATGCGCCGCTCCGTGTCGCGCACGAGTCGTGAGTGCTGGTTGCTGAGCATCTTGAGTGTCCCCCGGTTCTGGCATCAGCAGAGTTGCTGGATGACGTACGCTGTCGTCGGCGCTCTGCGCTGCTGCCTCAAACAGCCCCTCCGCTTCACGAAATGCATCGAGGGCGCGGTCGAGTGCGGTGCGGTCAGCGTCAGGCTGGCGGATGAGGATCGACGCCTGCGCCGAGAGCTGATGCGCCTGCGTTAGTAGAGTGGGGTTGAACTTGCTCACTCTCTGCAGACTGTCTGCCATGGTGGATGTGGACGTGTTGGAAGGATGACACATATCGCGAACACAACGAAATGCGGGGTACCCCGCGTCACCCACTACAAGTGTTGTCACATTCTTTGTTCTCTCTCCTTCATTTCGTCACCAACCATGCCGTTAACGCTAGACCCGATACTCACACTCCCTCCTCCACTCGAGACGGGCCTCTCGCCCAAGGCTGCGAATGCCCTTGCTTTTGTCTTTGCTGCCTCTTACGTGGGTAGCCTGTACATCGCGCCGCTCCTCCCCTGGGCAGGCCGCCCGTTCAAGGAGACGACGACAACGGTCGAGGAGGCCTCGAGTCGCGTGCCCGTTGGACATCGGGACCATCCTGCGACGATGCGTATGCGCATGCGTGCGGTCAGTGCAGCTACGAGGCTTAGTCTAGTCGGTGTGTTCTGGACTGTCAAGACTGTCGGCGACTACGACGTGCGCGGCGCGGTACGTCACCCGTTGTCCTGACTGATGCAGCTCGTGCCCACACTCAACCTCCTCGGCCTGCGCTCATCAGGGCTCCACATGCCTCTCGCTTATCTCCTCGCCCCAACGCTCTTTCTCGGGCCCCTCTTCGCGTCTTGGCTTGACGGTACGCTGCCAGGCCAGGCGAAGTTTGGTTCGTTCCGCTGGGGTCTTGCTGAGCGGCGCAACTATCTTGTGGTGCGTACCGGCGTGAACGGGACAAGGAGCTCTGTCGCCAGTCTATTGAATTTACTGGATATGTCCAAGCCTCTTGTTAATGGGGCCGCTCTGCTGGCCCATTGCAAACAATAGCGCTGATGGCAGGGTCCAGTCACCGAGGAGCTCCTCTTCCGCTCGTGCATCATCGCCGTGTCCATTCTCGGCAGCATGTCCGCGTCCTGGCTCGTCTTCGGCACTCCTCTGTGGTTCGGCCTTGGTGCGCTCCGTGTCAACACCGCTGACACCAGCACACGCGCACCACGCGCTCCAGACGTACCGTGACGGTGGACGGACGCGCGACGCCCTCTGGCGCGCAGGTCTCGGCTGCCGTGTGTCTCCGCCCGACAGAGCTGACGATAGTATTCCAGATGTCATACACGACGTTGTTCGGCTGGTTCGCGTCGTACCTCTACATTCGAACAGGTCAGTTCCTTTGTCTGGTCCCACTGCAGCAGTCTCACCGTCCAACATTCCTCCGCCCAACTTGCGCCGCACATTGCTTACGCTCAGGCTCGGTCCTCCCGCCTGTTGTCTCGCACGTCTTCTGCAACATCATGGGCATTTACGGCCCAGGTACAGCGTCGCGCCGGCACCCGAGCCACAAGCTTGGTGAGAACAGCGAGCGTTCTACAGCATCTGACAGCAGCCATCTCGGTCGCGTACCTCGCGGGAGTCGCGGGCTTCATTTGGGGCCTGACAAAGTTCTGAACTTGCCGCGATCTGTCGTCTCCCATCCTGTCTTCTTTGGTCTTGTCGCGTTGATCCCCCACGCATCGTTTCCCCTTGCCGCGCGCCGCGCCCAACGATACCCAGACCAACGATGCCCAAACGCATCCCGTCTTCACACTCCTTTTCTCCACGACGCATCGTAGAGGTAATCAGGTAATCAGCATGTAACCCGTATGCTGCCCGGTCTCAGCGTTGCAGCAGATTTTGGAATGCCTGTGTCGGCGGAAGCTCGTGCATCGTACACCAATATACCCCAACGGAAGACCCGCTTTTAAACGACGGTGCCGGCGTTGGAGGCGATACGGGGCCAGAGGTCTGCGCACTCCTTGGCGACGCTGTCATCAGTGTCTACCCCTTCGCTAACTGCGCTGGACTCACGGGCCGTTGATGGCGGAACCCTTCATCTCGCCCTTGGCGTTAACAATGACACCGGCGTTGTCCTCAAAGTAGAGGAAGACACCGTCGCGACGGCGCCAGGGCTTGCGCTGACGGCAGATGACAGCGGGCATGACCTTCTTGCGGAGCTCGGGCTTGCCCTTCTTCACCGAAGCCATGATCATGTCACCGGGCGCGGCGGCGGGGAGGCGGTTGAGACGGGCACCAAAGCCGATGACCGAGATAACGTAGAGGTCTGGCGTTAGTAGCAGCAGAGGGTTGTGATTGCGCGCGACAAGCTGGCCTTTCCTCGCGCATTCTGATGCTGTCCAGCTTCACGATCTTGTCTGGCCACGCAGCTCTTCCCTCCGTCCGCGGTCACCGTGCACCCTTCCCGCATCACAGATTCTCGTTCACTGGCTCCGTTCATCCGTCCTCTCCCACGTAGGTTTGGACCAACTTGCGCGCCGCGCGACTCACTCTTCGCTCCCGAGTTGTCCGCGCAGTTCATGATGGCGCCGACGGGAAGACCCTGGAGTCAGCTCACGCTTGGTCTCTGCGACATACGAGGGACATCCTGAACTTGGTGCCGGTAGCAGCGTTCTTCGACATTTTTGGCGGTGTGGGGGTGGTGGTGTCGGACGACGAGGACGAGAGACGTGCGCAGAGGAAATCGAAGTGTTGCAACTTGGCCCAAACCTGCCACTCAAGCTTAGCTGTCGGCGTTTTGGAAATTTGGTTGATTGTAGACCACGTGTGATAGAAGCCTTATGAAACGTCATTAATATGTCACGTGATATACACGTGGAGTTGAATCAACTTGAGCAATGTCAGGCGCGTCCCTTGTCGCATGGTCCCAAAGACGCGTCTGTTTGTGCTCCACCTCTACTTTGCGACTAGTCGTTTGACTCGTCAACGCCCAACAATGCGCGCTACCAGCGCATCTACGGTTCCATCACTCGTCTCAGTCGGCGACGCACCCTCCTCCATGGTCTCATCGCCACGCACACCTGCCACGACTGACTATGAAGTGCCATCCGTCCTCAATGGCCAAGACAATGAGGGCGCACTGGAGCCTGAGGTCAAGGAGGAGCCAGAGGCCGCCGATCCGGAGGTAAGTCGTTCCTCATTGGTGCGGGCGTCTACTTACATGCCTCTTACGTCTCTACTCGTCGTCATTCTCATCATCACAATATACCATCACCATGGACCATCCCCGGACATCTGGCATAACTTGCACCGAGAAGGAAGCTGTGCGTGCGAACCGGCTCAAGTTTCTCCTGAGTAAGTCGCAGATTTACGCCAAGGTCATCGGCGACCGCATGGAGCGGCAACAAGTCGAGAAGGCCAAGACGGAGGCGCTCGCAGCAACACGCCGTATGAACAAGGAGAAGCGGGCCGAACCAGGACCAAGCCGGGAGACCCGCAGCGGAGGACAGTCTGTTGCGTCTCCGCTCAAGCGTAGACGGCGCGACGAGCGGCCGTCATCCAAACGTGTTAAGCTTGAGGCGCCGGAGGCAAATCCCGAACTCTGCGACGACGACGAGAAGCCGAAGCAGTACTCGTTCCGGCAACCCGATCTCGTCACTGGCGCGACGCTGCGCGATTACCAGCTAGCTGGCGTACAGTGGATGATCTCCTTGTACGAGAACGGCCTTAACGGCATCCTCGCTGACGAGATGGGTCTCGGCAAGGTATGCGCCCACCCCGCCCAGCTGACCTCAGACGTTGCAGACCATTTCGTTCTTCGCGCACCTCCGGGCCAAGGGGACGTGGGGACCGTTCCTCATCGTCTGCCCCCTATCCGTGTTGCACAACTGGGTCACTGAGTTTGAGAAGTTCGCTCCTGCGATTCCCGTTGTGATGTACCACGGCACGCAGGACGAGCGCGCTGAAATCCGCGCGACACGCCTCCAGGCGCCACCTAATTCGAATGTTGGCAACATTCGCGAGAACGTGTACCGCAAGGGGAAGAAGCGGCCCACGTTTTACAAGTTCAGGCGCGGCACGAACACCACAGACTCTTTCCCAATCATTTTGACGACGTACGAGATCTGCATCAACGACCAAAACCATCTGAGCGGGCTGCTGTTCAAGTTTATCGTGGTGGACGAGGGGCATCGACTTAAGAACCTGGACTGCAAGTGAGTGGGAAGCCAGACAATGCTGACGACAGGCTCATTCGCGAGCTAAAGTCGTACACTAGTGCCAATCGCATGATCCTCACGGGCACGCCCCTTCATGTGAGTGCCCATGGACGCTGCAGCGACCTGCGTCACGCGTTCTCCAAGATGGTGTTCTCTCTGCGAAGCTCGTTTAACTCCGTAGTCCAGGGATCTCTTTGGGATCCTGGACTCTCCCTGTGAGCCTCTCGTTCTCCTCGTGGAGACCAGTGAGGGCTGCCTCGAGCGCCGCGTGGCGCGGGCCTTGTGTGGACATGGATCGGGTGGTGCTGTAATGTGTTGACGCTTATTCCAGAACAACCTTGCAGAGCTGTGGTCGCTGCTCAACTTTATTCTGCCAGACATCTTTGACGACCTAGATGCGTTCCAGCAGTGGTTTAACCTCGGCGATATGGGGTCAGAGGGCTTGCTCGACAAGACTGCCATTGTCACGTCTCTGCACGCCATCCTCAAGCCGTTCCTCCTACGACGCCTAAAGTCGGAGGTTGAGCGTGGCCTCCCCCCGAAAAAGGAGTATCTCCTCTACGCCCCTTTGACGCAACAGCAGAAGGACTTCTACCAAGCAATCCTGGCTCGGAACCACCGCCAGTACCTCATTAATGCCATCGCTGGCGTGAACCCAGACGCTGAGGATGTCGACGCCCTTCTTGAGGAGGACACGCCAACTCAGGACACAGGCGGCCGCACTACTCGTCACAAGGCCGAGATCAATTACCGCATTGAAGACAACGATTACAAATACCTACGCAGCCTTGAGAAGTCTGCAGAGACAACAGCCGCCGTGGAGAGGCCCAAGATCCTATCAACCAAGGAGCAGCAGGCGAAACAGATCGATAAAGCCAGTGAGCTCCACAGTTGTTACATCCGCTGACGGTCAGTGAAGGCGGTTAACAGCATGCGCCTGCAGAACCTCATCATGCAGCTGCGCAAGATATCGTCCCATCCTTTCCTCTTCTATTGGCCCACAGACCCAGACACTGGGGAGGAGATTGTTGACGAGAGGCTGATCAATGCCAGTGGCAAGATGCTGCTTCTGAATCGCCTCCTTGATGCGCTCTTCGCTCAGGGCCACAAGGTCCTACTTTTCTCCCAGTTCACGACCATGCTCGACATTATTGTGAGTTGCTTATGCTGTATCTCTCTTCTCCCGCCTCCACCTCCTGTCCCATCTCATCTCGTGTTCCCTCTGTATCCAACCTTAAGGCCTAGCGCACACTAGCGCACACTAGCGCATACCGCCCGCAGTCGCCGCGGCGTCCTCAACGCCCGGCACGCTCCCCGGCATGGGCCGGCCGATCATCTGCGTAACCACCACGCGCGCGCGGTTTGGGGGCGCGCAGTGTCCCAAACGCCGGCGGTCCTGTACAACGTCGTCCTTGGCGTGCGCCCACGCCTCCTACGGGCTCGGGAACCTGCAGCCCCGGGGAGCGGAGCACGCTGCCAGCCATGGGCTGCCCGCTGGGCGGGAGGACGGCCAGGCGCTCGGGCGCCCACATCGCGTCACCGGGGGGGGGGGGCTGGGGAAGCAGAAGAGTACATCACGCGTCTAGTCTAACTGGCCACAGCAAGACTGGGCTACCCTGTACAAGGGTATCAAGCTGTGTCGTATCGACGGCACCACAACGCAGGAGGAACGCCGTTCTCAGATGGACGAGTTCAACAATGGCGGGGACTCTCCCGACGCGTGCAAACTGTTTATCCTCAGCACGCGTGCTGGCGGCCTTGGTATCAACTTGGTGGCAGCCGACACGGTCATCTTCTTTGACCAGGACTGGAGTAGGTTCCTGATATCATCGCGGCTGACCTGCAGATCCGCAGATGGACCTGCAGGCCCAGGACCGCGCGCACCGCATTGGCCAGACCAAGCCGGTCCTCATCTTCCGTCTTGTATCTGAGCGTACGTTTTTTCTCAGCTTGTTTTATGCAGTCGAGCTGACAACAGACACCGTTGAGACGAAAATTCTGCAGAAAGCGGGAGACAAGCGTAAGCTCGAGGCCCTCGTAATCCAGCAGGGCAAGTTCGGTAAAGTCGTTGACGAGAATGGTCGCGTGTTACTAGGCCGCTCCAGTAACAGAGGACAGTCAACAACGGACTTGGCGCGCGCGTTACTAGACCTGGACGGCGAAGAGATCAAAGTCGCCGACGCATCCGACAAGATCATCTCAGATGCCGACCTCGAGATGCTGCTTGACCGGTCGCCCGAGGCGTACGCGCGCCATAAGGGCTGGGCCGCTGGCCTTGGCAAGGTCGGCCAGAAGGGTCGCGAGGAGCAGCTGGCCAAGGGAGAGCGCACGGCGTTCGAAGTGTTCGAGACGCAACGCGACGAGGCGGCCGAGGGCCTCGCCCATATGTTCCAGGGCGACGGCGAGAAAGAAGAGCAGTAATTTCCACATTGAGCATGACCATAGACTTGAGAGAGTACGATGTTGTAGAGTAGATGCATGGCAGACTAGCGACGGTTTCGTCCGCCCTCTCCGACAACACCCATTGTCGTGCGCTTGCTCGCTGCAACAGCCGCGGCGTCGAGCTCCGCCTCGCGCTGGATGCGCTGGATCTCCTCAAGGATGGGCCGGTACTCGTCGTACCGCGCGCTTGCAAGGTCTGGTGTTAGCCCCCATTCGCTCTTCTTTCCATTCCCGACTCACGGAAACCTTCACGTCGCAATGCTTTACCACGGTTCCCACTGCGGTTGTAGGCCATGCCTGCCCAGTAATCCCTTGTGCGCTCGTAGAACATGCGCAAGTTCTCGCCGGGCAAAGGCGTGGAGAGAACGTCGTCCTCAGTCCGACCCGCGTCTTTGGAGACGCCCATGAATTTTGTCGCCTCGCGTCGCAACGCGTCCTTCTCCGCCTGGCTGAGGGCGGCGTGCGCCGCCTCACGCGCCTCGCCATCACCCTCTTCCTCATCCTCGAGCGCTGCGAGCTCCTCATCCTCATCCTCATCCTCCTCGTCATCATCATCCTCTCCTTCGTCATTATCTTCAGAGTCGGACAGCCCGTCTTCGTCGTCGCTACCCGCCCAGACCATCTCGTCGATTCCGGTGCCGCGCAGGTGGTTGAAGCGGTCCAGCTTCTCCAGGTTGAGGGTCACGAAGTCATCCAAAGTATACTCGCGGGCCGGGGAAGCCGTCTCAAAGATGCCACCGTAGATGAATAAAGTGTTCTTGACAATAGCAAGCATCGCGTTATATCGAGTTAGGGGGACAGTCTTTTGGGGGTCGTCCTCTTCTTCATCGATCGGCATTGGTGAAGGGGACGGGCTGGGCTCTCTTGCCGCTGCTTCTTCCTCCATGTCACCCTCACCGTCGCCATCCTCGTCCCCCATGTCCACGTCGCCATCGTCATCCCCGTTCTTTTGTTCGATTGCAGCTGCCCTTCGTGCGCGCCGCTTACCGCCCATCTTCTTCTTCTTCTTCAAATTTAAACTCGACCACCGACCATTCCCGGCTGGGTTATATGCAAAGCTGGCGTGAGCCACGTCTCGTATGCACAGCTTTCATCCACGCTCACACACCATCTGAGCGTCACAACACCACACACCCCGCCACACAACCAAGCACTTACAGGTCATTGTAGAACACCGACTCCATGCTCTCCTCGTCCTTCTCCTCGTCAAGCACGCCGCCGAAGAGCACACCCATACCCTTGCTCGCCCAGTACGCCATCGACGCGCCTGAGCGGAGGGTTGGCGCATAACCGACCTTCTTCCGGCGCTCCCACTTGAGCTGTCGTAGGTCGGTGTCCATGCGCAGCAACCAGCAGTCGTCAAGTGGCATGCCCTTGGGTCTTGTTCCCTTGACATACTCCTTGCGATAACCCCCATATAAGATCGCTCCCTCTGGGCAAGGGATGAAGGAGAACCCACTACGTGGGCCAGGAGCCCGATCCTTGTCAATGTGCTCGATCTGGTGCCACCGGAATGTGTCCATGTCGAACACCCACAGGTCGGAGAGGTAGTTGGCTGAAGTCAGCACACCTCCTGTTATCAAACCTCTCAACGCACTCTTCACGCCGATATCAATAAATCCACCAAACAGAATTATGTAGTTCTTCCACAGCACCATGCGATGTCCGCTGCGGCCAGTGGGGCCGCGCTTGAAATCGATCTTCTCCCAGCTATGTGTCTTGCACGAGAACAACCACATGTCGCGGTAGTGGTGGAAGCTCGTCTGCGTGGGGCTCGCATACTCTCCTCCGAAGATGATGATACCTCCGCCCTCGGCCAGCCCCGGACCCGCCACGCCCGCTGCACTGCTGCGCGGTGCTGGAGCCGTCCCGCTCTTGTACTCCCGCCACTCCCCCTTAGCCACGTCATACCGCAGCACAGAAGGGTAGAACGTGGCGCGCTGCCCGTCAAAGAACTCCCCGAAGAGGAGGTACAGGTGGTTGCTTTCTGACGACTGTGTCGACGGGGACGGCAAGAACAGCGCACCGGTCCGCGGCGGCGGTGGGGTCTCGAGCGTTGTCACTGTGTTCGAGGCGAGCTAACCGTCAGATTCTGAAACATAGGATGCATCGCTCACCGCCTCTATCTCCGCCTTGTAACGGTCGAGGATGGCATCAAGGTCCTCCTCGTCCTCCTCCTTCGCGGTCCTGCCCTTTCCCTTTGCGGAGGCCTTGATTGCGGCCGCCTCCTTCTTCGCCGCCTTGGATGCCTGCTTCTCCTTCTTGGCAGCCTTGGCTGCCGCCTTGCCTGTGTTTGCGCCCTTTTTAGGGGGCATGGTGACCTGGTGCTGTGTGATGCAGGATATTGAGGTGTGGGGGTTATCAGATGGAGCACTGAAGTGGAGGTCAGTGGCCTGAACGCCACATGGAATATTCCCGCCTGGGTGATGCGGAGTTAGTCGCGTCCTCGTGATGGCGGCGGATGTGTGCGACGCGTAGAAAGGAGGACGTCACAATATCAATGTCGCGGTGGGGCAACAGCGAATAACACATTCAACTCCACAACACTCCATCTAATCTCATCTTTTCCCCCCTCGACTTCAAGCTCTCCCACACTCTCTGGCCGGCGACAACCGGCGCGCAGCGCAGACACGACTCTCGCGCTGATTCACCCACCCTTCCTCTCTGACGCATACGGCACCTCGACTCCACCTCCACCGTCATGTCAGACGTCAAGCTGGATTCCGCCGTCTTCTTCAAGCGCGCCAACAAGATCTTGGATGCCTTGGAGGTGAGTGTTGATGGCTTCTACGACGTCCATCAGAGCTCACACGTGCCCTCGGACGCCTGAAACTGCTGCTTCAATGTTATCTTGTAACCTTCCTTCGTCTGCCTGCCCCGCCATTCTCCAGAACCCGTCAGGAGACACAGTAGAGCTCGCGCAGGTCGACGCAATCCAGGTCTTCCTTGGCGATGCAGGCGATGACCAAGCATCGTTCACCAAGACTGCCGCTCTCCAAGTAAGTCGATGATGTTCGCGGGGATGGGGTGCTCCGTTCGCATAGGCACATCTCACAGGCTGGAACTGACTTATCCTCAGATGTACCTGTTAGGCTTCGAGTTCCCCTCCACTATCATCATTATCTGGAAGTCGTCCAAGAAGATCACGTTCGTGTGCAGTTCGTCAAAGGGTCAGTAACCTATACAGTCTTGCAGTTGACTGGCCAGCGAAGATTCTGCGCCAACTTGTGTCCCAACAGGGGATCGAAATCGACATCAGAGTGCGTGCTCCCAAGGATGAGTCTACGGCACGGGTCATCCCTGAGCTTGTCCTGTCGCTCGCCGACATGAAGCTCGGTGTCATTCCCAAGGACAAGACCACCGGCAAGCTTTCTGATGAGTGGAACACGGCGTGAGTGGCGAGCCGTAACATGTTCGACGACATGGCTGACATCAGCGTTGCGGATGCCAAGGGAGGCCTCCAGACTGTGGACGTCACGGTTGCTATGTCGGCCATCCTTGCCGTTAAGGACCAGGACGAGATTGTGAGTACAACCGAAGCCCCTCCCTCCTAACAAGCGAAGGACGCGACCGTCACTGCCGCGCGCTTTGTCTCCACGTGTATGGATAAGTACTTCAAGCCTAAGATGGAAGCGTTAATCGACCGCGGCACGGAGATCACCCACGAGGCATTCTCTCAGCTCGTCGAGGAGAAGATTGGCACCGACGACAAGGGTGCTGACATGAAACTATGGAACAAAAACCCTAAACTCGCCAATGTCGACTTCACCAACACTGACTGGGTCTACTCGCCCATCATCCAGTCGGGCGGCGAGTACGATTTGCGTCTGACGGCGTACTCTGATGAGAATTTCCTCAAGCCTGGCGTCATTCTCTCCAGCCTGGGCATCCGGTACAAGTCGTACTGTGCTAGCTCAGCGCGGACGTTCATGATCAACCCCTCCAAGGTGAGCATAAACACGAAGCCAGGTTCTGACGTCGTCGTAGAAGCAGGAGTCTAACTTCTCCACCCTATTGGACGTGCGCTTAGAGGTGATTAGGATGTGCAAGGCCGGTGTCACAGGCAGAGATCTCTACAACACCGCGCATGCGGCGTTCCAGGAGCGGGGGCTAGGCGGGCACTTCCCCAAGAACATTGGATTCGCCAGTGGACTTGAGTACCGCGACAGCTCGTTCTTACTCGCCCCAAAGAATGAGCGCAAGCTGGAAACCGACATGACCCTCGTCATCTCTCTTGGACTGCAGGACCTGACTGACAAGAACGGAAAGTGAGTGTTGCCCTAGGCTGAGAGACATCACTGACCATTCAGCTACAGCCTGCTCCTCTCTGACACTGTACAAGTCGGCCCGAACGCAGGCACCTCCCTCACCGAGGGTTGCGTCAAGCTACGCGACGTGGTCATGGAGTTGGACGACGAGGACGAGCCGGAGCCTGAGCCAAAGCCAAAGTCCAAGGCGGCCGCTGGCAAGCCCAAAAAGCCTGTCAGCAACGGGAACACAAAGTCTCCGGCCAAGACTCGTGGCGCTGGTGCTGTCAAGGCAACCCGTGGAGCTCAGCGCGAGCAGGTTGAATCGACGACTGAGCAGCGTATTAAACTTCATCAGCAGGAGCTGCACGCGCAGCGTAAAGCAGCTGGCTTGAAGAAATGGGCCAACGGGGGCAAGGGAACGGACGAGGGCAGTGGCAAAGTTATCAAGAAGTTTGAGTCCTACAAGCGTGAGGAGCAGCTTCCTAGTATTGTGTCGGAACGGCGAATCTACGTCGATGAAGGACGCCAATCGGTCGTGTTACCCATCAACGGCTTCGCGACCCCTTTCCATGTCTCGATCATCAAAAATGTCTCCAAGATTGAGGAGGCTGAGCATCTTGCTCTGCGTATCAACTTCCAGTCGCCAGGTCAGATTGCGGGCAAAAAGGAGGACATGGTGGGTGCTTGAGTATCTTTCCTTGCTGACCTCAGCCCTTCGAGGATCCAGACGCCACGTTCGTGCGCTCTCTTACGTTCAGGTCCAAGGACAAGCGTCACATTGAAAAAGTGTTCACTCAGATCTCTGAATTGAAGAAAGCGGCAACCAAACGTGAGGCGGAGCGCAAGGAGATGGCCGACGTCATCGAGCAGGAGCGACTGATTGAAATCAAGGGCCGCCATCCGTACCTGCTCAAGAACGTCTTCCCTCGTCCAAACATGGAGGGCAAGAAGATGGATGGCAATCTGGAGATCCACACCAATGGCATCCGCTTCCGTCCGGACAACCCGCCTGGCAAGCAGCTGGACAAGGATCATAAGATCGACCTCCTGTTCAGCAACATGAAGCATTTGTTCTTCCAGCCCAGCGAAAAGGAGCTCATTGTGCTTCTGCATGTACACCTCAAAGCGCCGATCATGATCGGGAAGAAGAAGACATGGGATGTCCAGTTCTACCGCGAAGTGTCCGATATGAACTTTGACGAGACAACCGGCAAGCGGCGCAAGGCTCGTTATGGCGATGAGGACGAGATCGAGCAGGAGCAAGAGGACCGCCGGAGGCGAGCCGAGCTGGACAAGATGTTCCAGGCTTTTGCGAAGCGTGTCTCGGACGCTGCCCAGCAGCAACAATATGAGATCGAAGTCGACGTGCCGTTCCGCGAGCTGGGCTTCAGCGGTGTGCCGTACCGCACGAACGTCACACTAATGCCGACGACCGACTGTCTCGTCCACCTGAGCGAGATGCCGTTCACCGTCATCACGCTCTCAGAAATCGAGACGGTCCACTTCGAACGTGTCCAGTTCGGCCTTAAGGCGTTCGACATGGTGTTTGTGTTCAACGACTTCAAGAAGGCACCAACCGCCATCAACTCGATCCCGGTCGTACACTTGGACAATGTCAAAGAGTGGCTCGAGTGAGTTGCGGGTTCTGTACGTGACTGACGTCCAGCTCCGTCGACATCCCGATCTCCGAGGGCCCAGTCAACCTGTCGTGGCCTCAGATTATGAAGACGATCAACGACGACCCATACGAGTTCTACAGTATGGGCGGCTGGGAGTTCCTCGTCGGCAACGGCGAGTCGGATGAGGAGGACGAGAGTTCTGAGGGCTCCGTATTCGAAGACGAGAGCGACGACTTCGACGAGGATGAGAGTGACTCGGAGTCAGACTTCTCCGACGACGACGACGACTCGGATGGCAGCGGTGGCGACTTCTCTGATGAGAGCGGCGAGTCGTGGGACGCTTTGGAGCGCAAGGCAAAGCGCGCAGACGACAAGCGTACCGATGAGTTCTCGGACGAAGACCGCAAGAAGAAGAAGGGGGTTCGCCGCTAGAGCTGTCGTAAGATTGTCGTGTAGCATTATGTGTAACAGGGCTCTCTGCACAACGTATACTGTCGAATCTATTTGCAGTGGGATGCAGAGGGTGTACAATAATCGTGCAGGACAAGCCGAAAGAGGTGCGGAGGCGGTGCGAGGGCGAGCGGATTGTGCGGTGTGCTGCCCTACGAATGATGCCTTTCCCCGCCAGCTCGTATCCATTTCCACGACCATTGCCCCAACTCGTAACCGACGGGCTGTTCAGCGATACTGCGAATGAGTCCCTTCGTTGATGGTTAGGAAGAACACTCTGAAGAACCCCACTTCCCCTTGTACCTCAAGGCGCTGTAGAGCTTTATCAGTTTTCTGCAGTTCTCCTCTTTACCAAGCGAATCTGGCTGCAGATTTGGTAAGTACATGTACCGTTCAGCAGACTTCGAGTACAGTAATTACCACTGACTCATTGTAGCTGCTATACTGTACATGTATCGTACCACTTCCCAGAATCTATGTCTCTGTCATTCCAAACATCAAGCACAGTTTTTTTCACTTCAACAGAGTCTGGACTGATTCAGGCAGCGGATACGACCTTGGGATAGATTGCGCGACGTTGGGTTGTCGCAATCGAGCTTGAAGGGCCTCTAGTCGATTCTGCTTGGTTTTCAGGCTCTAAGACTTGTTCTTAGCGCGGTCTCTCACGAACCCCGGTTCACCCGCTTTGACTTGGTCGACCCGGGCTTTGAGAGAAACATCTCAGAGCCCTGTCTCCGTTCGTTGGCGAGTAGGACGTACCGCAGATCTGCAAACATTTCAGCCGCCCAGGACAGGAAAAGTCGCGAGAGGCTGTGCGTGATGGGCTGACGTGACGATGTCGTCAAGCTTTGCAATCCTAAGATGCTCTGCGATGGCAAGCTTGACGTGCGTTGGGTGGCAAAATGCCGAGGATCCTGCGCCCGTAATGGATTACGAGCACGCGCGAGTGGACATAGCCGGTATCCAGCGGGTGCTTGGGCTTGGACACAATTTACCCTTGCGACGACGTCGAGTCAGACACGCCGTCCACCGCGTTGGGACTACTTGAGTAAAATTGCCCACAGACACGTAATGTTTATGAGTTGGCGGTCCTTGGGCCCGTGACCGACGTCGCAGGACACGCCGTCGTTGTGGATACTGATGACAGAGGCGCTCTGGCACGGCGTGTACAATCGCGGATAGGCGAAAAGCCGGTGCTGTCGAGGAGAGCAGTTCTGTGCACCCAAAG
Source organism: Cutaneotrichosporon spelunceum (assembly GCA_030805415.1). Classification (NCBI taxonomy): domain Eukaryota; kingdom Fungi; phylum Basidiomycota; class Tremellomycetes; order Trichosporonales; family Trichosporonaceae; genus Cutaneotrichosporon; species Cutaneotrichosporon spelunceum. Next base: position 716,104 of record BTCM01000005.1, read on the forward strand.
TAAAGGCATTATGGCCAGCTAAACGCCGCCCGTTTAGATGCGCAACTTCTACGCAGAGTGATACCATAACAGGGCACAGCAACGGGTGATATGTTGATTGCTTAAAGTACAAATGGCATGCAAGCAGGCCTCTTAGTCTACGGCATGCGATGGTCGGCATAGACATCGATGAGCCCCTGCCTGTGTTGGGGAGGTACCATTGATGTATGAGGGGAGTGGCGCGCGGGAAGCAGCAGTGCGTCTACGTTGTGTAGCACTCTCGTCCAGTAGCACAAGGCGAGCAGGCAATTGCCCCCAGTCGTATAAACCATACGGCTCACGAGCTTGCGAGCGTATATCCTCGGTTGGAAACAAGAGGCGTTTTCACATGGAGTCATGGCTCCCAAGCGAGGAGCTCGGCTATGACCCAACCATAGCACACCTCATCAACTGGAGGACGACGACGTGGCTGAGGTGGCGTAGGTCCTTGACTAGCCCCTGGTCCTTGACTAGCCGACAGTGATACTGAGGGACGAGACCTGGTCCTTGACTAGCTGACAGTGATACGAGGAACGAGTTTTGGTGCTTGGCGCGGTCACGCTTCTCGGTAATTTGGTTTCGCACGGCCACGACATCCAGGGCGTCCCGCGAGGCTGCATTTCCCTCTCGCTCTAGCGCTTGAGTAACGGGAATTCGGGGTTGACAGTGAATGGAACTGGAGTGCCGAGTTGGAATCCGAGGCCCGCGACGACTCGCCAGGAGCAGATTCGGCGGTATACAGGCCTAACATCATTAGGCCACAGTCCCGCGTCAAGTTGACTGGTTGCCGGGAAAATAGTGCGAGCGGTGTGGGTAAAGGTGACGGGTGTCGAGATGTCAAATGGTTGGAGATAGGCTATCGGCCACCACGCGACCGGGGTACTTTAAATTCCTGGGCTACGAAGGAACCCGACAGGTTTTTTGATGGGGTGCCAATGTCAGCTCCATTCGGTTGCGTAAGCTCAGAACACCACGCGGATGGCAGAACAGAGTCGCGTTATTCTTCAATCTCTCAGCCGACGTCACTGGCAACATGTGGTCTCGAGGGGTCTGTTCGTGCCAGCACGCTTACCGACCGGCATGAACATGTGGAGCATGTAGTAACTGTCCGCAGGCAAGGCAGCAAGGTTGGGAAAAACGTCAGTGTGTGCCATCAGAATAACCCTGCCGTAATTCCTTTTATTTACACTCTTCCTTGCGACTAGTGAGGTATGCAACCAACCCTGTTCGATGCCTTATCGACGTGGCGCCGAGTTGCCTGATTGCGACCCCATCAGGTAGGCCCATCTCTCTTCTGCGTCATGGCATATATCAGCACTGCTTCTTTCGGACTGGTAACTCTGGTCTGCCGTGTTATGCCGCATCGCTTGCCATTCGATACAGCAGTTGCCAGAAGCAGGTTAGGCTGCTGCTTAGCGAGCCCGCACGGCACTGCCTGTGTACTTGCCCCATTGCGAACTGACGGCGAATGGGAACGCCGCCCCTTGTTGACTGGGGGACCGAGTGCGCCATATGTGGACAACGTTAATTTGTGGTGACAATACACAGTTGCGGACTTGCATGGAGGGAGAGGTTGGATGAGAAATCAAGCATCGGAGAGTGACGGAGGAGGTTTAGTCGGAACATCGAGGAGTCCACGTGCGGTCCACGTGCCCATCCTCGTGCCACTGTTGAGTATAGCAAAAGCAAAATACCGTGATTGGTGAATAGGAAAAGGATCTGCATTCGTATATAGTGAGTGGCCAATATCTGTATACAGCATTAAATGACGTGTACAAGTCAAGAGCATATTTGAATCCGCAGGCAGGGGGCGGGTATTATAGTGGTAGAATGGCAGATGCATGCAATTGATAGTTAACAATGACGTGTATATATTATGGTCGGTTTCCCAACTCCTGTTGCGAGTTGTTCGTCAGCCAGTGGGTGCTGCGCTGGGTGGCAAAGTCATCAGCGCAAACCCCCAGCGTCCCGACTGTCGATTGTAAGAGTTCTTCGTCAGGCAGTGAGTGCGCTGGGTGGCAAAGCCACCAGAGCACCCTTGTTCCATGGGTTGTCAATTGTAGATCCGAAATATCAGAGGTTGATTCAGGCGCAGATCGCAGAGCAACCCGATAAGCAACAATAACCGCAATGACACGCCTCTATGCTCCACAAAAGTACTCATGATGATAAGATTCGATGCAGAAAGAGCTACGGCCCGTCCCAGCCCCTCCTCCACCGCTACACCACACTCGTACACGTCCGCCGAGCTTCCTAGCGGCAGAACGCAAGTACACAGGCCACCATGAGACGGCCCCAGTGTGCCCCAGCCGATTCGTTTACCGGTTCGACTTGGCGACACGCTCGAGCTCGTCCTTCTTCTTGATGGCGTACGAGTTGGACGAGCCCTTGGCGGCGTTGACGAGCTCGTCGGCAAGGCACTCCGAGACCGACTTGGAGTTGTGGAAGGCCGACTCGCGGGTGCCGATGGTGAGGAGGCTGATAGCCTGGTTGACACGGCGGAGGGGCGAGACGTCGACAGCCTGGCGACGGACGGTGCCCTGCGAGCCGATACGGGTCGAGTCCTCACGGGGGCCGGTGTTGACAATGGCGTCAACGAGAACCTGGATAGGGTTCTGCTCGGTAACGAGGTGGATGATCTCGAAGGCGTGCTGGACAATGCGGACGGCCATGATCTTCTTGCCGTTGTTGCGGCCGTTCATCATGAGGGCGTTGACGAGGCGCTCGACAATCGGCATGCGGCCCTTGGCGAACTGCTTCTTGGCGTAGCGGCCAGCGGTGTGGGCTGCATGTCAGCTGCCTGTCCCGTGCTCTACGCGGGGCGTCTTTACTCACGGACATAGACGGCGTGGTTGACGTTGATGTAGTCGGTGAGCGAGATGTCCTTGACCTCGATCCTGGGGGGTTAGCATGCACAATAAAACAGTCTGTCGACGAGACAGGATAGCGCAGGACACGCCATTAAGGCCGCGACGGTGGACCGTCGTTGTCCGTTGCTCGGCACATTGACGCTGGACAAGCTCATCTCGCCAAACTCTGTTGCTCCCCGTCTCTGTACTCTCTCGCTCTCGCTTCTCGTCTCCAATCCCTGCACGCTTTCGCCGACACAGTACCGACTGTCGTCCTGGTTCCCGTTGTCCAAAGCGGTCGTGTCCCATGTCCATGTCCCTCTCACTCGAACTCGTAGCACTCACTCCTGAGCGTCCCACTTGCCGAAGAGCTTGACGACGCCCTCGTCAGCGACGGACTGGACCTGCGCGGGGAGAGCCTGGAATCAGCATTGCTCTTGTAGCCGTGGACGTCGGTTCGGGGTTTGGGGTGCGCCTCGGCTCTTGTCTCTCTCAGTCCGAGTCGGAACTCGCGGCGTTCCGCGCACCCCAATCCTCGCTGTCCCGTCGTCCGCAGCGCGGTCGTCGTGCGCGCGTACCATTTTGTCTTGTCGGTTTTTTCTCTGTGCGGGTCGGCGGCGACCTGCTGGGCTGGACAGAGGGTGTTGATGGATGGAGAGACCAGGCGACGACCCAAACGGCTTGGACAGCGAGCGACGGCAGGGCACGCAGAGCAACGACGGGATCAAATCGGGTCAAACCCCACGTGACTTGTGGGGATTGGATCAACCAACTGCTTAACGCCGATGAAAAAGTTACGATTGTGCCTGGAGACGACTCGGTGCCTGGAATCCGACTTGCTGTCTCACCGTTCGAGACGGCTTGGTGGCGATTCACTCTGGTAATGCATTCCGTCAACCAGGCTCACGAGCCGAGACATGCTGGTGGCCGGGCACAACGGCTTGCTTTACATGGCAATGCTGCTCCAGACGCTGACACTCGGCAGGCGTTGACAAGTTTCCTCTTCTTATTGCTCGTTGCTATTCTCTTCTACAGTCCTCTCTGTTCTTTATCGAGGCAGGAAGAATATGCACAAGCCTGCGGGAGCCCCGCGCTTGAACGCCTCCACCGCTCGCTCTGGCCCAAGGTAGCGATAAATACATAATAACACAACACTAGGCCGATCCGCGCACCTGGAAGAAGCGCTTCCACCAGCTGCGCCCGATGCCCTGCTGCGAGCGGCGCACACCCGTGTGCATGCGCTCGTAGTACTCTGGGTCGTGCGCGGGGTGGAGGAGGTTGTGAGACGTCGGGTACTGGGGTTAGCGCAAGCCAGAGCGAGCGAAGGATGCGACAAGCTGTAGAGAGATGGGAGCCGGCGAATGGAGTGAGAGAGAGCTGGGAGAGCGACCAGGTTCGGCGCGCTGTGGGCCCGGGCAACAGGTTGCGACAATTGTCCGCGAGTGGAGGTTGGCGACGACGGAGCCAGCGGCGACAACGACTCTTCCGTATCCACAATCCCGCCAGCCTCTTCCAGAAGCTAGGTCAGCGAGCCTCTGATGCTGCCAGCCCCTGTTGGGGCTCGCCAGGCTGCTTGGCGCGCACTTGGCGACTCTTCGCCCCCAAGCCCACTACACAGCCACGCAAACCCATCGTCCACCAGCGGGCGCTGCATCTCATCCTTGACCAAGCTCACACTCGCCTCTAACCGTGATCACTCACCATGCTCAAAGCCTTGTTCGCCTCGATAGTGCCCAGGGCATCCTCGGCCGCCTTGACCCGCCTCCGCATGCTGTCGCTCATGCCCGCCTGCTTGGCCTCGATCTCAGCATCCCCAGCGTTGGTAGGGAGCGAGAGTGCACGTGCGACAATACCCTCGAGGGCGTCCGAGAGCTGCGGCTGCCCCGTCGTCCGGAAGGGGGTGGGTGGGAGGGTGCGGATCGCCGTGAAGAGGCGGGGGAGGGACATGATCGCGTAGGGAAAGAGGGAGGCAACGGCCAGGAGCTTGAGAGAGTAGAGAAGTAAGGGCGAGAAGAGTTAGAGGCGCCTAGGATTGGCGATGAGCTTTGAACACCGCCGAGTGTTACGCTAGGGTGAGGATGAGGATGTGAGATGATGCAAAGCTAGAGCTCGACGCCTATCGCAGATCAGACATTTCACCGGACATGACTCAATCTCCGGCCTCTTCCGATATACAACCGCCACCTAACTTGGGAACCTACGACTGCATATCTTCTTACCTCCCTCCAACAGACTCGCATCATGATCTCCATCGGAAACCTCCTGCACCGCACCGTCGTCTTCTCATGTATGGGCTTTGGCGTGAGTACTATAGCAAGCTAGAGAGAGTTGAGGAGTGGCAAACTGAGATTGGGAGGGGTTCCGTCGAGCTGACACCAGGTCTACGGCCTTGTCGTTATCGGACAGAACTTTGTCGTCAAGCGGCAGCGGCTGCGTGAGGTGAGTGTTGGGAAGAGAGGTGCAAATGATGGAGGGGAAGCAGCCAAGGCGGGAAGGGAACGTGGTGTGCAAAGGTGTTGATGGGCGATGGAAGGCGATGTGGATGGAGGCGAGGAACTGGGAGCCCGGGAAGAGCCCGGAGACGGGGAGGGGAACGCAAGGGGGAAGTGAGAGGGAGGCGACAATACATGAAGCGGCAAGAGCTGGATTTGCCCGTCTGCTGATACAACGTCCAGCAGCTGACCCCAGTTCGACGAGGCGAAGAAGATCCAGGCTGCCGAGCCCGTAGTCACTTCCAACTAGCGTGTGTCGACCGTCTCAGACTCTCACTTCCCCACTCTGCATTGCATCTCGTTGCGTATTGTCTGGGCGATATTGCGCACTCGAGGGACTGTCAAACCAACCAGCGCTCACTGAATTGATTCAGACTGCCCTTCTCCTACCTCTCCTCTTGACCATGCCTCTGGCTCCCGCCTCCGTCGCTCACGCTGTCCGAGGCTACCACCACGCCTGAGCGAGACAATGCATGGCCCCCTCGAGGGGCATCCCAAATGTTCCATTACAAGCCATAATTTAAGCGTACAGGGCGCACAGCCGCGTGGGCTAACCGCACGCCCGAGTGTATCTCCCTGTTGTATTCTGGGTACCGTGGGGTTGGCCATCACATAGACCTTTCCCTCACTCTCGTCAAGCCTCAGGCCTGCCGCGATCGAACCGTCTAGTGCCGCTCGTACGCATCCTCATACGCGTCAGGAGGGCCAGGCTTGGGCATCGCGTCGACCTTCTCCTTGGCTAATACCCCCGTGTGCTGGTGCACCATGGACCGCATTTCACCTGGCCCAGGGCGCGGCATAGCGTCGACAGCCTCCTTGGACATGACACCGTTGTTGAGGTGCACGAGCGAGCGCATGGGCACGCCTTCGGGTTCAGGCGAATGTCCGCGAGGGAGGTCAGGTGTTGCACCTCGCGGCAGCTCCGGAGTGTCGCGTCCGTTGGCGCTCTTGCGACCCGTAGGGGTGCGTCGCCCGTTGCTGAGGTCCTTGAAGCTCATGAGACGCTGCATTGCACTCGGGCGCGTCTTGGCGGCCGGTGGCAGTGAGACGGGAGTGTTGATCGGCGACGCGTTGACCTTGCCGCGCTGAGCGTAGACGGCCAACATCTGGTCCGGACCGTAGGCAACTGCTGACTGTGAAGAAGAAGACTTTGTAGGGGGCTGAGTTGAGTGGCGCGGGTCTTGCTCGGGCTCGAGGGCCTCTACCTCCTCGGGTTCCGGTGCGGGCTCCATTCTGTACAACACAGCCGCCTCAGTGTCACGCAATGCGTCCAGCGACGAGCGAGTAGCGAAGGGATCGACCGGAGGCGAGCCGCGCTTTGGCGAGTCGTCGAGGGCGGAGCTGCTGTACGCGTCGCCATGCGAGAGGCCTGAGGGAACGTGCGCGCGGAGCGCATCGAGCGAGGGCCGCGGCTGGTCCGCAAACGAAATACGCGACTGGCGCGTTGTGCCGTCTGCCATGACGATCGAAGAGCGAGCCGGGCCATCGCCGTATTCGCCGTGCGCAGGGAAAACGGCGCGCATACCAGCCCCAGCGCCGGCCATGTTGTCAAGCATCACCGACGACGCGGGCCGTCCAGTGCTCGACATGCTGGGACGTCCGAACGCCATGCTCTGCCGGCCGCTGGTCGTCGAGTAGTGTGTACTCGGGCGGCCAGCGCGGGAATAATGGGAGCTAGGGCGGCCGTACGACGAGGCTCGCTCGCCTGGAAGCGCGCCCTTCTCCCATTCCATGTTGGAAGCCTGGCTGAGTGCTTGCGACCAGCGCTGCAGCTTCTTCTTCTCACGCTGGCGGTAGAAGAAGAACCACACTGCGCCCAGAATACAGATGATGACAATGGGGACAACGACCGCCACGACAATGACCGCCTTGGACACCTTGTGGCCGTCTGACTTGCTGACCGACTGGAAAACAGTGTCACTCGACGCGGACGGTGCTCCTGCAGTGACCGTCATGACGACGCCGTTGCTCGTCGTGACCGAGAAAAACTTGCTCTTGTCGTATGTGACCTTGAAGTCTGGACCGCGTGCCCACGTCGTGTCCCAGGCCATGCCGCCGCTCTTGAGAATGTTGACGTACATGGTGGTCGACTCGGTGTTATTCCACCATGCAGGCATGAGCTGTGCTTCATACTTTCCCTCCGAGAACGCGATCCCCTGGTACGCCTTGACGAGCTTGTTCCCATCGGCAATGTAGAGGTAAAGGTCGATCTTGTCTGTGGCCACTTTGCATGAAGTGTCCCAAGTGAAGGAAACGGGCGTGGGCGTGATGTCAACGGTGTCGCTCCCGGTAGGGTATGTGTAGAGGTTGGAGCAGCCTAACGCGGCATCTGGGGGTTAGTGGGAAACGTTGGCCGGTGGAGGGAACGTGTTCGCATGAGGAAGAGCAAAACTGGACGCGGGTCCTAAGAATGGAGAACCTAGTAACCACTCCCCGTTGAACGTTTACACTGTGGTGCACACTGTCGCGTCGCGTTGACGGTTTGAATGCTGGTGGCCACGCAAAGCCGTGCCAGGCTGCGCGGCCCAGGCCTTCAACTCACCTCTTGGCTTGACATCTGGCCGAGCGGTGACGACTAGCCCAGTGGCCACGAGGCCGAAAAGGTGGGCGAGCATTGTCGGAGTTGGATGAGTGTCTGGCAAGTCGGATTGGGGCACGGGAAGGTGGGGACAACGAGTGAGGGGGGAAGGGGGGGGAAGGGGAGGAAGGCTCAAACAGGGACAAGAGAGCCACCGGTAAGCGTGCGAACGCTGGGGTTTGAAAAGGTGACCAGAGGTATGCGTTGAGTAACGGAGGACGGGAGGAGGGCGAACAGGCGGCAAGGAGGTGAGGAGATCAAAAGGAAGAGAAGAAGGGGGGCGGCAGGCAAAAGAGAGAGTGAGTGGAGAGAGCGACGGGGTTGAGAGCGAGTCGGATCGCGCGTAGGGACCGTGCGCGACGCGTTAGGAGAAAGTGTGTGTGGAGAGATGTGAGAGTGGAGATGTGGACAAGTGGAGAGGTGGGGATGGAAAGGGGCCAAGTTGCGACGACGACGCTACGTTGGATGAGTCGCGAGATGGAGAAGGCGAAGGGAGATGAGATCGGACGAGGTAGACAGCACCCAGAGCCCGACCAAAGACGACCAGAGGGGGTGGGACCAGGGGGACCAAAGGGAAGCGGGGGGAACCATCGGGGGGCTTTGCTTTGGCGCCGGCAAGGACTCGGTCAGGAAGGGGGGGTGTTTACCCTGAGGACTGGGTGGACTCTGGGGCTGTCCGACCTCTGGCTGGGTGCCCGAGTCGCGACGCTGTAAGGGAAATGGACCTGCCTGTCGCGTCTTGTTCCGCCCAGCCTGAGAGTTCAAGCCGGAAAAAACCTCCTGGCTCCCCCTTGGCTCCCCTGGCTGCCCGTGTGCCCTTGGCCTGGTGCCTCAAGCTTACAATCAGACAACCTCAGTTCACAACGGTTTCCAGTACAGTACAAAGTACATCCACGTATATGCCGTGTGCAATCCCACAAGTCTATGTCTATGCCTCGACAACCCCAGCGACAACTCGGATGTTGGCCAGGTCATGTTCTCCCACCACCAGCCGCCCCTCCCGCCGATGCGGATTCGGTACCGCACTCCCATCCCTCTGTGCCAACGGGCCCTCGAGCACCACTTCCAGCGGGCCAGCGTTGTGCAGAGTGGCCAGGACCATTGCCTCGTCGTGGCCTAAAAAGCCAATGCGCACGCCGCGTACCTCTGCCAGGACCGACTCTGCCTCCCCCGACGCCGTCGGTCGCACGTGCGCCCCACTTGACAAGTTGTCACCCACCAGGAGCATGGACGCCCCAGCCTGAGCGGCATTGAGCGCCTTTTCGGCGAAACTGCACCCGCCCCGAGCTACGAAGAGCGCAAAGGGACCCTTGGGCTTCGGGTCCAGCTTCTTGGCCAGTATGGCAGCGCACCCGTTCAGTGTGTTCTTTGGCACGACGAGCAGGAGCGGTGCGTCGAGGGGCACGTCCGTGGAGAACGGCGCTTGTTCAGATCTTTCTGATTCAGAGTCCTCCTGGCTCTCTCTTGATGCAAGGAAGCTCCTCCCAAAGTCCGCAGTCGAGGTCTGCAGACGTATCACAGTGTCGTCCTTGCCTGCATGTTGGACCTGGAGAACAACGTCAAGCGCATCCTCCTTTGGCCGCTCGGGCGGGAGCGAAGGGAGGTACCCCTCCATCTTTGGGTCGGTGATGAAGACATGCTGCCCGTGCCGAACACGGTGAGGGCCGATGTTGGTGATATCATACCCGCCCCCGTCGAAGCGCCAGCGGCATCCGAGTCGCAGACCCTCAATATCCGTGATGACCCAGTCGCCGTCATCCCTCTGCCACACCTTGGTTGCGCTCGGCGAGGCGTCGTGAGCGGGCAGAGGCGCATCAGGATCCGCGTTGGATGGCGTAAGCACGAGCTCGAACGCGAACCGCGGCACCTCGGGAACGGCGCACGTCCCCAGGCCGTCATAGGACCGTCCTTCGTTGACATGCAGACCCTCTTCCCCGGGCCCGTATACCAAGGCGCGCGCATACTCGTAGTCGTCTCGTCCCTCGATGCCTACGGGCAAACCTCCGAGTGTCTGTGGCACGTACGCGGGGCAGTAGAGGTCCTCGCGCTTGTGCAGCGCCCGTCGCACAGCTGTGGGTGGTCGAGTCAGGTTGAAGGGGAGGTGCAGTTGGTGTCCCTCTGTCGTAAAGACTGTGTTGGTGGGTGGCTCGCTCGGCAGGTCCGCGAAGAGGAGGTAAAGATACTTGAGTGTCTCAGAGAGGAGGAAGCTCTCCATCCGGTCCTCGGTCTCACCTGTCTCGACGTTGGCAAGTGTCGCAAAACCGCATGGCGTTATAGTGCGTCGTCGGATGTCGTGCAGGACACGCTCGCCGACGCGCAGGTAGAAGTCGTCCCGCGTCACTGTATACAGGTAGTACGTCGACTCGATGAACTCAGGCCGTCCTGGCCACCCCGCCCAGCCGACAGTACGCTCGTCGTGCGCCCACGACTCTGGGATCCCGCTATACCGTCGCCAAATGTTCCAAAAGACAAGGTGGTTGCGAATCGCCGATTCAATGTCACCCGCGAGCACCTGTACGCCGGGGAAGAAGGCTGAGAGTGAGTCAATAACGGACGTCGATGCCGGCCTTAGGCTGCGGATTTGCACGGGGCGGTACTGGTGTTACACGAAGACCAAGGAGATGAACTCACAATAAACCCGTCCTTTGTCCGCACATGAGTCTGGATCGCAGCGTACGCATCGTGGAACACGTCCATGTACGTCGTGTCATCGAGCATGATGGCCCCCTTGAGTGCGTACTCGAAGAAGGAGTCTATCCCGGCGTTGGTCCCGCTCATCCCTGGTTGCAGCCACTGGCCGTGGTTGACGCTGATGGCATTGCCAACTAGATCCTCTGCCGTCCGCCTGTTCCAGAGTGACATGAATGCTTTGTGTGCCAGTTCCTGGAGTCAGCCAACCCTCTTCTGTACAGTAGCTGGTTCCACTGCGCTCGACTGGCTCACCTCAAATCGCTCATCTCCTGTCAACCGCGAGAGGAGCGTGAACTCGAGCACCAAACTGCCTGCCCCAGCAGTGCAAGTCTCAGAGCTCTCGCGCGACTCGATCCCATGCCGCAGGTTAACGCGAGCGTATGGCAGCCCGGTCGGCGTATCAAACGCGGGTAGTAGCCGTGTCCCGAGATCTAGCGCCAGCTCTAGCATCCGCGGAGCGTACTTCTTCACGTCTGTCGTCCCCTCAATCCCCAAAGCCGCGGCCTGCGCCTTCGGATGATCAGGCAGCGCGTCGAGCTTCTGGTAGGTGCTCAGAAGCGCGCCAAGGGCCCGGATCGTCATCTCGAATACTTGCACTTTCACGTTCTGGTCGAAGCTGATGCGAGAGACGCGCTCTACAGCAGCGGGATACTCTTCTGGCAGGATCAAGGGGAGCGCGCTGAGCGAGTCGACTAGCGTCATGCTGATGTTCGCGTGGATGTCGTTCACACCAATGTTGGCGGGGTCGGGGTCGCGGTGGAGCGGAGCGCAGGTGATAGGCCGTAACTCATCTGCTGGGTACGCGAAGGACATGTAGCCTGTGAAGGCGTGGTGGAACATCTGGGTGTGAGTATGTGTAGGGGAAGGATGTCATAAAGGCGGTACTCACGTCGCGCACCTCATCGCGCAGTGCGGCGCGCCAAGACGCGTCCATGGCCCTGGCCCATGCGGCTGAGACATGGAAGAAGGCATATACCCAGAGACATATGCGCATGGAGGATGAGATGACAAAAGTGGAGCGAGTTCATGGTGAGCCTTCGGAAGGAGTGTCGTGGCCCCGGGGCTCCACTGAAAAGTCACGTGCTCGCCATAAGTCATTACTTTGTTTACGCGCGGCTGAACTCGTATTAGGGGACTCTGTTCGTTTTCATCTGCTAGCTCGGGCATGTAGACATGGCGATGCGATACAGGAGATATAAATGTACACACAAAGAAGAGAAGATTATGAAAGGTTAAAGGCGCAGAGCGCGAACTATTCGTTGAACTGGCCTAAGTTCTGCGCTCTTGGGACTGCACAAGACTTACGAGCTCGACGTCGCACGCTTCAATCACCCGACGGTACTCATCCATTGCTGTCTCGTGACGCGTCTCTGGTGCAGCGTCGATGCACGTGGCGCACACGACTGTTGTCAGCCAGCCAGCCTGGAGCTCTCGTGTAGGGGCCGAGGGTACTAACACATCTGCCTCCGCCCCTCGCGCGAGCAGAGAATACTGCGGAGATGGGTAGTGTCCTTAGGTTTGGGGATCGTGCAGTGTGGGTTGCACTCGTCTGCTACTGGGAACATAGGGTGCTGAAAGGACATTGGGGCTGGGGTCAGTGAGCTTACTGAGGACCGCGAGGCGTCATTTGTGCGCAAGCACACTGACCTGCCGAGACGACGGCGAGCAAGGCGAGGGCGGCAAGCTTCATGGGGGAGAAAGGAGATCGGGGGACAGTGTCGAGGAAGGGACGCACGAAGGATTGGAAGGTGCGGCGGACACTAAGGAGAGGATAGGTTTCTAGAGGGAGGGTGTGGGCCGAGGTGCTGAAGGGGGGGAGAAATGGGAATGGCCGAGCAGAAGGAGAGAGAGTTAGAGAGTGAGAGAGTGAGAGAGTGGAGAGTGAGAGAGTGAGAGATTGAGAGAGTGAGAGAGTGAGAGAGTGAGAGATTGAGAGAGTGAGAGATTGAGAGGATACGATGCACGAGAGGGTGCAGCGCGTGTTGAGAGTGTGAGTGTGCACGTGAGTAATGAGTGTGAGAATGATCGTGAGGGCCAGTGGACGAGCAGAGCTGATTGAATGGACAAACAGCCGAACAACCGGTCAACAAGATCCAAGGGCGGACGACTCGGTTCAGGGCCCCAGCAGATGAGAGTCCCAGTGCTCACTCTCATAGTCTCTTCTACCTCTGAGCGCTGACACGCCCCTATACCGTCTTCACCGCCGTCGACTTTGCAACTGGTGGCACTCGTCGGTCGCAAAGGGTGGGAATCAGTAATGTATTCTGGCGCCCACGAACGCTACTGAACCATGGCGATGGAGATGAAGCTCAATCTATCCACCACCGCGATATTCACCAAACCATCTGAAACCCGCTGTGAGCCTGCCTACTGGGAGGCATCTCACAGCACTTGCCTCATCCAACAACTTTGTCCAACCTCCACTTGCCACCCTCCCTCATCGTCTCCCAGTCCCAGCTCACCATGGCTACCCAACAGCCGCAGCGCCCAGCGCACACGCTCGCCACGGCCGATTTCCCCGTCGACCCCGGATCCCCCCTTTTCGTCGCCAAGGGCGTTGTGTTCTCGGCCCTCGCCGGTGCCGGCGCCGGCGGGACGCTCGGCTGGGCGCGCAAACAAAATCCCTTCCAGCTCGGCGTGAACATGGGCATCAACTGCGGGATCGCATCCCTCTTCTTCCTCGGCGCACGCGAGTACCTCGTCTCGCCCATCCTCCTCGGCGTGCATGCCACTCCTGAGCACGCCCGCCGGGCCGAGGAGCTCGAGACCGGCGTGGCAGAGCCACAGAGCATCTCCGATATTCGCTTGAACCGCCTCTTGGATAGCGCGATCGCTGGTGCTGCGGCCGGCGGCGGGTTGAGCACCTTTACTCGTGCGTATCCCATGAATGTAGCTCACACCAGGCGGACCGCGGACCCTCATCCCCGCTGCTTTTACCGCCGCACTCCTTGCTACGGCTGGACAGGGACTCGTCAATCAGACCCGCGTGTGGCGTCTCGAGCTGCTCGCCCGGCGCGCGCGTGAGGCTCAGCCTACACAGGTACCAACATCTGCACCAGAACCCACTGTGGACGTGATGGAGAGCTTCGAAGCGCCTGCAAAGCCCGACGGACAGCGCCGCGGCGACGCACCTCTCACCAGCCGCATGATGGGTGTCCTCTCCCACATCCTGCCTGTCAAGAAGCTCAGCGATGAGGAGTACCTCACAGGCTTGGAGAAGAAGCGCGACGACGTCAATCGGAGGATAGCGGAGATCGACGCCGAGCAGCTCGCCATGTGGACAAACTCGCAGAAATAGATGCATCTAGACTCTATACCCGTCAATCGTCGTCGAGCTGTCGCCTCACTGGCTTTCAAAGATCTCAGCGTTGAGCCCCTCTTCAATCGCGTCCCAATCGACGCCAGCATCGTTGTATACGCCCTCAAAAGTCTCAATGCTCGCGCGGCTGAAGAACGGCTGCAGCTGGTGTAGCGAGGTGAGAGTACGCACCCCCGCGAGATGTGGGCGGCGCGGGCGGTCGTCCGAGCTCTCGACCGGAATCGCGTCGTCGGTCTTGGTGACGGTAGCACTCTCCGCGAGGATCTCGGCCAGGCGGTCTACCAGCGCTTCGGGACTGTAGCCCTCGGGCGGGTACGCTGCGTCTGTTGTATCCGTGACAAAGATCCACTGGTGGCTGGGGTTAGCGGGTCATGGCAAGGGAAGTGTAAGACAGGGAGGCAAACATACATTTGGAAGTCCTCGGACTGGATCACGAGAAGCAGATCGAGGAACTTGCATGCTGCAAGCACGAGCGCGAGGTCCTCGCTCCCGTCAGGTGGCGGCTCATCCATCGTTGCCTCAAACACGCGGAGCTGGTGTCAGCAATTCTATCATGACAATGGCTTACGAGCTCAGCAAGGATAACGGGCCAGAAGTTGGTAAGGTGCTGCGGCGAGATGCGTGTCATCAACACACGCAGGCACAGATACACTTCCGAGTGCACCCGCGGCGAGACCACGTTTGTGCGGAGGATCTCTACGAGCTTCTCTTGGATGCTAGGGAGTTGTGCTAAGTGGTGATTGCGCTCGGCTGCGAGGAGGACAATGCTCAGGCGACGTAGATTGAGCGAGCGCGAGATTGTCTCAGCCTCGCGGTTTGTGAAGATGTTCGCGCTTGGCGCCGCAGCAATGCGCCCCAGTAGATCGGAAAGGCGCTCCTTGTCGCTGTCCATGAGTGCGCACACAAGAGGTCGCCACTGCTCCGCCTCCTTAGGAGACATGCGGAAGAATCGGTTATCGTTGAACGCGTCGCCGACGGGTGGGCGCCAAGACTTAACTGCCGCGGGGATCTTGGTGAGCTCTTGAAGCAGAGAGAGGATGACGTCGTCGACCTTCTGCTGTTTGAAAGCAGGCGTGATGATGTTGGAGGACAAGTTTGCACACGCAGAGGCCACCCGGTCCTGGTCCACCAAGAAAGTGCGTAGATTCTGCAGCACGTGGTCCCCGATGTACGAATATATCTGAGGTCAACTACATTGCTCCGGTTTCGTTTACCTTCTGTACGCCATGTGACGACGATGGCTTCTCCTCGCTCAGCGTGTGGCCGCGCTTCCACAGAGCACTGTCGCCCAGGCGCGAGGCGTTGGACACGACTGCGTCAAGGACTTTGACGTACGTCTCTTGAAGGTCTCGCCGCAGACGGCGGTCGTCGAGCGCACTCGTAGTCGACACGATCTGGCCCAGCGTCGTGAGGCATCTCAACACGGGGAAGAGCAGCATGCGCGCCGATGGCGAGTTGGACTGGCCCAAGACGTCGCGCGCGTGTCCGTACAGCGTGTTCCATACTTGGACGGCGATTGGACCCTCAAGGCGACTGATGTACGCCTCAAGGAAGGCAGGGAAGGCAGGGTTCGAACTGCCGTCAGCTTTCATCGAACTTTGGCCGGCTCGCCTCTCCATTGAACCGCGGCCTTTGCCGCTCATTTGCTCGCAGACAAGGTCGACGACCTTCTGGGCGCTGGGCGCCAGAGTGTCAAGGCAGTCAGCGATCGCCGAATCCTCAACATCGCTTGACTTGGCCGCCCAAACTTGCACAGAGCTCGCCACGAGCTCAGATGGCTGCGATTTGAAGAGTTTCTCGAGCGCCTTCCGCGCACGCGTACGTGTGCGTGACATGATCTGTATCCTCGAAGCCGTCGTCGCCTCTGGTGCGCTAGACTGTGCTTCCGTCTGGTCGCTCACGGTCCACGTCACTAAGAGACAGTCCATGATGTCGTCAAGGTATCGCGCTGCTTCGTGCTTCGACTACCGTCAGCAATCCAACCTCAGTTGTTTCCGAGAATGAGAGTCGGCCGCTTCAACTCACAACAGTGTCCTGTGGCGCCTCAACAGAGAACACTGTCGGTAAATAGCCCAACAGGCCCCCGCCACCCTCATTCTCGCGCCGGTCGCGGTCCTCGCTCCGCCGTCCCCTAGCCTTACCACCAAGCACGCTGGCCAGCCTTTCAATGACGCCGATGAGCATGATGGGCTCCGATTCCGTGATGGTGGCAGGCACGTCGCTAGCGGTAGATATGGCAAACGTCGTGCGGAGCTTGAGCATGGTCATCCGCAGCTGCTCGCAGAAGCAGTCGTTGAGCGCTCTTAACTGTTGCGTGTCATGTTCTAGATGCGGTATCGTCATGAGCACAAAGTCCACCCAGTGCTGCAGGATCGGACGGTTGCCTGGAGCGGAGACGCCGGCAATCACCATGCGCAGCATAGACTCCTCGAACTCGTGGGCTGCAGTATCGAAGCTGGTCGGCCGCTCTGGGAGGGAGAAAGTTGAAGACGAGGGGAGGTGGCTGCGGCGCCGATCCACGTCCTGCGAGAGTGCTGCGTGGAGAAGATGCAACATTGTGTTCTGCAGCGTAAGGTGCTTACGTTGCGTGGCCTCCGAGAGTTTTTCCACCAGCGCGCTCTTCACCTGCGCTTGCGATTTTGCTGACAGGTCTCCTCGGGAAACGAGGAGCTGTAGCAGCTCCAGGGAGCCAGACTGCACGCGGAGCGTGGGCTGCTCGTTCGGCGCAGATTCCAGTAGCCTGCCGTCAGTCTGTCTTCCAAAGAATTGACTGACCTCGTCAGAAGACACGTCAAGAGTTCAAGGTACGTCGAGGCCTCAGGGAACGTCTCTTCCACTCTGTTGACAAAGAGCGTATTCGGCGACTTGCGTACTTCCATCGACTGACATGCCTTCCCTAGCCCCTGCCCACCAAAACGG
This sequence comes from Cutaneotrichosporon spelunceum, assembly GCA_030805415.1. Taxonomy (NCBI): domain Eukaryota; kingdom Fungi; phylum Basidiomycota; class Tremellomycetes; order Trichosporonales; family Trichosporonaceae; genus Cutaneotrichosporon; species Cutaneotrichosporon spelunceum. The sequence continues at coordinate 732,970 of BTCM01000005.1, forward strand.
AACAGGCTAGTCAGGCTCGTGACAAAGTAGTACATGAGCGACGCGTCGTTCGAGGTAACCTTGTCCGATCGCTGAGTGAGCAGCGCCAGAGTGCGGCGGAGGAGTGGGTCGAGCATTCGGAAGTACGATTTGAGGTTGCAGCGCATCCAGGTCTCAGCAGCACGGAGCACCTGAGGGTCATCGCTCTTGAGGCCATCTAGGATCATGAACATTGGCACGTGGAAGATCTCGCCTGGGAGCATCGAGTCATCAGACTGGCGCCAGAGCACACCGAACGCCTCGAACGCCTCCGACTTGCGTGTCGGCGAGCTCATGCGCCGCGCGATCACGCTCTCTAGCGTGTGCACCTCTGCGAGCTGGTTGAACTCCCACAGCAGTTCGACTGCACGGGCATGGTAGGCTGCTGCGTCGGGTCGGAGATATCGGAAAAGGGCATCGAGGATCGGGCTCATCACAGCATCTGAGGCAAGATCGATTGGCGGCTTGAACAGCTGTGATCGACTTGCCTGCAACAGCGAGTCGACCAGGACGTCTACGACAGCGAAAGCGTGCACCTTTTCCAAACACTGAAGAACGGCAGTGGACCAGCTCTTGCTGTCGACGGCATTTAATGGAGGCACTTCTCGGTCGATCAGCGCCTTGGTAAGGTGCACGAAGTGCAGGAGCAGGGAGGGTGCCCAGCGTTCCCTTAGCGCCTTCTCACTCGACTTGAAGACGTTGGACACCATTTCGGGCAATACAGTGGTGCGCACAATCTTGGCCGCCTCCTCCTCGTCCAACGGCTCTATGTACGCAAGCTCCTCTGCGGACCTGGAGGTACCGTTGGATGTCTCCGCCTTCTCGGGAGTATTGGCGAACAGAGAGGCTGGCGTAGCACTGAGCAGGGTCTCGAGTGTTTTCAGCGCGGCCTCCAACACATCGCCGTTTTTCGTCTCGTTCTACTGTCAGCTGAGGGCTCAACATCAATGGAGCTCACCACCCCGCGGAGGATGCGCGCGGCCATCAACGGAGCGTGTACCGTGGTCGTCTCTTCATCATGATGTGAGATGGTGGTTAGAAGCCAAAGAACAAGCTTGATGTGCTGGAGTGTCAGTCCTTGATGCGCCAGCAACTTACAGTGAGCCGACCCTCCTCCATGTCCCCCTCGACACCCTCGTAGAGGTGCTTCCACAGTACACTCGGTTCGATGGCCTCGTACACTGCCGAGGCTGTACTGCGAACCTGAGGTCAATTGCGGCCGAATCATCAGAACTCACCTCATCCTCGTGACCAGCTGCGGCCGTGGCGCGGCACACCTCCAATGATGGTATCGCAAGGCGGTGTGACAGCGACTCGCCAATCTCCCACCTGTCCAACAGTGACAGGAAGATCTTGAATGGGGTCTGGGCGTCCGCTACATCATTCGCGTTCGGTAGCAGCCTCATGTCGTGCTCGAGCGTCGTCGCCAGCAAATCCAATCCATGCTCCTTGAAGAACGCGACCTGCTTTTCTGGTGCCTCATCTGCACTCAGGTACCACGTGTACACTCGCCGGCTGAGGGATACGTCGCGGTGTAGAACGACGGAACTGACGGCACGCACGAGGTGCTCGCGATCGCCCTTCAGTGCGTCCCTACCGTCAGCGAGATCAGCGACCTACTCACTTCACGATCGACCCATCAATCGGCAGTATTCTTAATAACAAGTCGAGGCCACCGCGGCGCACCAGCATGTTGTCGTCTCCGAGTACCGCCGCGACCCCGCGTATCAGCAGCCCGGCGTCTGAGTCAGAGGCGAGATGTACTGGCGGTTCAGTGAGCGTGCGCGAGAGATAGTTGACGGCAGCGAGGCGCGATCCAGGGCTGGATATGAGGACGAGGAAGACGTTTTGGAGGAAGAATCTCTGCGATACTGCGTCCGATAGTCGGTTCAGTAGAGACATGACCTGCTGTCAGCTCCGAACGCACGAACCCCCAGCTCACTTGGTCGAAGAAGTCGCCAATCTCCTCCTCCACTCCAGGAAGGAGCGCCAGAATCAGTGCCTTCGTCGCTGCCCTTAGATCCTCGCCCAGTGGCAGGTAGTATGTCTCGTAGATGTTGATGAGTGCTGGCCGGACCGAGGTAGACGCGTTCTGGAAGAAGGGAAACAGCCCTGACGACCAGATGAGGAGGTCGCGCTTCAATCCCTCGACCTGTAGGTGTTAGCAACTGCGAGTAGTAACTGGACCCACCCCAATCATGCTGAAGATCTGGCTGTACACATCAAGCGCACGTGTATGCACGCCGGCGGGCAGCGCGGGGTTCAGGCATTGAGCGAGGCGCTTGGCGACGGTGACTTTACGCGGAATCTCAGAGTACTGTGGCGACTGGCCCTGGAGTGTCTTGGTGAGCACATAACCGTATGGTGGCCTACCTTGAGCAGGCGTGACAGGAAGGAGATGAAGTCGGCCCACTCGTTGACGTTCTCAAACGACTGCAGGCACTTGTCGACCTGGTAAGCAAACTTCTTGTATCGCGCATCACTGGCCAGGAGAGAGGCTGCCGCGGCTGGCGTCAGCACAGCCGACCGGATACTCACCCCGCGCGGAGCGGCGACGCTGCTCTGGTGTCTGGCGGCCAGAGGTGGTGGAATCGTCGGCGTGCGCGGTAATATGCGTCGTCGTCACTTCCTGTGACGCCGTCGACGCGCTACGAACCCTCCCCTTCCCCGGCGCCATTAACTGGGCCAGACGGCCATGGGACGCGGGGCGGCGGAGAGAGGTGAAAGGGAGGTTTGCCGAGGTCTGTGACGGAGAGGCGGAACGACTGGGGGTGGACGAGGCGGGGTTTGAGCCTGCATCCGAGCCAAACATGCCGAAACGGTTTGGCATGGCCTTTGCAGACCTCCTTTTGTCGGCGATGCGCGGATGTGGGTGTGAGAGACGGGGAAGGAAGTGCGGTGAGAGTGAGGCTGTTGGCGACGTTGGGGGGCGCGGCGGGGAAGGTGTGCTGTAACTGGCCACGTGACATCATCGTAACGTCAGTAGCCACCTAAGCCACTACTTTCATCGTCCGAGCGACAACATCTACCTTTTGGAACCTCTCTCCACAACAACGCAAACAACTATTCTCATCGCATCGCTCAAGAACACCCTTCCCCACCGTTATTATCGGCCTGCAGTTCGATAATTGCACAGCGTTTCCTGTGCCCCGATCGAGCAGGCCAACGCACCATGTCCATGGACATTCTCGATGACGGCTCAAGGTATGTCACCCCGTGACACCCACCACTAACACCGCCCAGGCTCGAGACGGCGTGGCACGATGCACTCAACTCGTCGGTTGCTTACTTTCGTGCGCTGCTGTCAAGCTCGTCGTCGTCTGCCTGGAAGCTCGTCTCTGGGCCACCGCGCCCGCCACTCACCTCAGGCTCTGTGCGCGATGCCAAGAGTCGCTCGGCCTCCCTAGGCCGCATCACGCCCAGCGATGTGACCATCCACAGGCGCAATGGAAAAGGCGGTGAAGTGTTCCGTGCCGTCGTTGACGTCGACTGCGGAACAGACGTAAACGTCGACACATTCCGAGGCTGTCTAGCAACACCAGAGACCCGGCCCGTCTGTGAGTCAGCAAGAGTGAACCGGGGTCTAACGACAGGGGACAGCATGGTGGATGAGGCGCAACTGCTCAACCTCTTAGACACTCAGACGCGGGTCACAAAGACGAACTACCGATTAGGGTGGCCGTCGAGGTGAGGGACGTTCAAGTGCGGAGGCTGACTTCAGCCCGCGTGATGCGGTGACCATCTCGCGGACAATGGTAGACCATCACACCCTCATCGACGTCTCAACATCCCTTCCACGCTCCCGACATGAGCCTCCCTATCTCCGTCCCGCACCTCCGTATGTGCGAGCCCACGTCTCGCTCCTCGCCTGGTGCATTCAACTCCCCGGGGTCTTGGCACGTACCGTCGACCCACCATTGCCAGAAGGCAAAGCCCGCATAACGTGCTTCTGGTCTTGGAATCCGAAGGGTACATGGGCCGTAGGAGGAGCAGTGCCCCAGCACCTTCCCTCTGTCATTGTTGGCCTGGTCGACTTTGTCCGCGACGGAAGCGAGAAGATGCCTTCTCTCCTGAGCTATGGGGATAACGTTGTTATCTCGGACATGAGCTACGACCCGGCTCGTGTGATGTTGTCGACGAGCTACAACGTCATCAAGACGGACGACGTCGAGGACGAGCCGAAGCGCGAGCTCGAGTTTGGGATGTCCTCGACGCTCAGCTGGGACGTCCAGATCCAGGCCAAGAACCAAAACGGCCAGGACTCGCCCTCGACATTGTGGAGCACATTTGTGGGACAGTTGCCCCCATTAGTATCGGGGTGTGCCGCGCCCAAGAGGCTGCTCTTCCGGTTGAGCCACGCACAGCTACGAGGCGATGACGAGCGCGTTATTGTCAAGGTGTCGATCGAGCAGACCGCTTCGTCACTAACAGGTGGACGAGTGCGCATCAACGGCACGCCTGTACCAGTACAGCAGATGGAGAGCATAGCCCCATTGCGTGACCTGCTCGATGGATCGCCAGGGGCGAGCGCAGTATCATTGCCCGTCTCCTCAGTGTCGGCGGACACGACGTCAACAACTGGTTCACTGTCAGGCTCCTTCGAACACCCTCGAAATGGGCGTTCCCTCGCTGCGGAGAGGAATATCGCCAGTCTTATCAGGCGCAACTACATCTGTGAGTCTGCTGAAATGTGACAAGACTTACCGCGGACTTCACAGCACTCTTGCAGGAGCCAGAACCAAAGTGGAAACCTGTGGCCGAGTCGAAGGGCGTTTCTGTGCATCAGCTCAACTCGATGGACAAGACTCTCGTCGTGTATCGTGCGGAGGCTGTGTTCGTCGGCGTTGGGGTATGGGATCTGTTTGCGACCATCATCACGCCCGGCACCCAGACAGTGTGGGACAAAACATACGAGGATGCTACACTACTCGAGGACGTGAGCGAGTTGACAGACGTTTGGCACTTCAAGTCCAAGCCGTCATGGCCCACCTCGTGAGCTGCTGTCTCTCCTGTGCTCGGGCTGACATCAGCGCACGTGACTCGGTGCTCGTGCGGACGACGTACAAGTCGCCCTCGTCCGTCCACATATTTGGCTTTTCCACAGAGGACAACGACCTCTTCCCTGTAATCCCTCCGTGCATCGACCCTAATGTGATCCGAACCCAGATCGATTTGCAGGGATGGTCCATCGAGGCATTGTCACCGAACACTACACAAGTGACACTTCTCGAGCAGAGCCACCCAGGCGGATGGTCAAACAAGTCGTCCATACCCCAGGTAATGATGACGGCGTTAGCGGGAATGGGCGAGTTTGCGATAAAGCACGGCGCGCCTCCAGTGGTGACACGACTAGGTGGTGCCAAAGCGGTCTCGTCGCGATACGACCTGGAAAAGGAGACGTACCGGTTCGAGTACGAGCCCGACGAGGGCCGCAAGTCCGATTCCTCGTGCACAGCGACAGCATTCCCTGTACTAGCATCGTTGCGTGAGAAGAAGGAACTCAGTGATGCGGCCACGATCAGCTCCAAGATCGTGACTGGTAACGCTCCCGCTGCAAGCACCATCGAGTGTGGGATACGTTGTGACCCGGACAAGTGGTCGAACAGCATTCTTGTGCTCATCGACCCGCCACCCAAAAGCGTCTCTGCGCTCAGACGTCACCGGTTGTCGCCAAGTGGTGGGGGTCTGTGGTTGACCATCGAGCACGAAGCGGCTTCCCTCGGGTCAGACTCGGTCACCTTGACTGTCCGCCGTGGCACGGCATCGACTGGTGGCAAGACGAGCCTAACAGTCAACGGGTCCAAGCTGCGGATTGACAATGAGGACTTGTCCGAGGCTGACGTCAAGCAGCTGCAGAAGCAAAAGCGGTCGCGGGCCTCACGGGCCGCCCTGGACCAGCCACCAGCGATGGGTGTGCTGCGCAAGCGGCAGAGCAACATGTCCTTGCGGAGCACCGCGCAGGACGATGAGCTGCTTAAGGCCTCCGCGCCGACGTCGTTATTCGGCCGGATCACGTCACCTTTCTCCATGATGTACTCGTCGGCGTCTGAGACTCGTGCAGCACTAGTGCCCATTGCCGGGCCGAACCCCACGCCAGCATCAGGGAGCACACCGGTGGACGCGGCGATGCGAGCGCTATCACAGCTCTCGCGGATTCATGCTGACCGCGATGGCGAGTCGACCGACCCTTTCGGATGGCAACCAGTGGCGGAACGCGACGGACTGAAGATCGAGAAGCGCATTGTCAGCCATGTGTCGGACAGCTTCCCAGTCTTTCGAGCTGGAAGGATTATTGAGGGCTTCACGGCAGAGGAGGTGTCTGCATCCGTCTCGGCGTTCCGGAAGACAGATTACTTCGACAAACCTGAGCGCCTCCAGACGTATGGATATGGCATCACCACGTCGCATGTGGTCGCGTACACCACCTTTCCCTTCCGGTCGCGGAGTGCACTCGTGGCGACGGTTGTCGCTCGCGTGCCCGATAGCCCGCCTCCCTCACCGTCAGTAGCGTCACACGCATCGCTGTCAACAATCTTCCATGCGTCGTCGTCCATGTTCGATCCTGTGACATTAGGCCTCGACCCGTCAAAGTACAACCCCAGCGTGATGCCGACGTGTAACTTCATCATTGAAGGTTGGATCCTCGAGACGATTGACCCGTACTCGCATGAGCAGTACGCGATCCCCTCAACGCGGTGCATGTACCTCGGCGCACTCGACTACGGTGGCAGCATACCTGTTTCGGTCAACAACATTCTGAACGCAGGTCTGCCTAGAGCGCTCCTCCACATTGAGAATACTCTCAAGACACAGGGCCCGCCATCGCGTTCGCGTTGGCCGACGATGAGCGTCGCCACGCCCGATCCTAGTGCACAGAGCCCGTGGGCACTAGACGGCATTGAGCCCTACAAAGTGCCAATTGACCAGGTAATTGACGGCGACGACTACGTCATCACTGTTACCGTGCAGCCGCCCACGGGTCGCGATGCGAAGCTCCGCCCAGTGCTCTCGCACAGTGACAGCAAGGGCTCTATGGCGAGCAGCCGGTCTCACTTCGTCGACTATACCGAGGACCTACGACGCGGGCGGCGTGACTTGATCGTCGCGGAGATCGACGTGGCGGCAGAGCTGGTGAAGAACGGCTGTGAAATTGCCATCCGTGCCGTCTCGCTGCCCGAGGCGTATCACGGGCCTGGGGGTTCTGACGCGAGCGTCCTACCGTTAGACTACCCTGGTGACAAGCTCGGTATGCCGTTCAAGTGCTCTGTGATCTCACTAGCACCCTCAGTCCTCCAGACCGCGAGCCTCGACCCGACCTCACAGACGCGGCACATGTTACGCGTGACACTCCCGACATCAGGCTACGAGGCGCCAGTTAACGACCCGCTGACGGGTAAGACAGCGCCGCTTCCGCGTCCCCGTTGGTTACTCGATCTGATTAACGACGGAGCCGTTGTGCAAGTCCGCCTGCTGCCCCGTCACTCCGACCCACCAGCGTACATGTTCGAGGGCGTCGAGCTGTCGGTCGAGGATGAGCGGAAGAGCCCACGACACAAGGAGCCCATCAAGCTCAAGCTCCCTCAGGTAGTCAGCGCGCCTGGTGCGGTGTCGCTCGACAAGCCGCTCGCCGTTGCGCGGCAGTACCTCCCGGATACGCCGCCAGTGCTAGCACCACAGCCGGAAGGGGACTCTGACACCAACAGCCTTGACACAAAGACTCCGACAAACGAGCGCGCGGAGCTGGCCCCGGAGAAGAATGTGAGCATAGATGTTTGCCAGCTGAGCTGACACCAGGAGGAACCTGTACCCGAGCCCAATCCCAAGGTGACGACACCGTTGCCAGTACCTCGGTACACATTCTGGCGACTGCCGATGAAGTTCAGTGCCTCCGCGCCCGCGTCGAAGCACGCGTCGCCTGTGCGTATACCAGCCCCCCTGCCAAGCGAGGGCGTGTCACCAACACCAAGGAGCGCAAATGCCCTCGAGCCTGTCACAGAGGCCCCGCCGAGTGTCGCAGAGCGCCTCACCACTCCAGTGCCCCTCCCGGCCGTCATCATCGCGTGCCTCGTCTGTCTCCTGCTAGGGAGCCTGTTGCGGTCTCTCGTCAGTGAGTCCGACTTTGTCATCTACCCGCCCTCGGGGACTGAGGCTCCCGAGGGAGAGGTGTGGCGAGAGCTCAAGCTGCTCGGCGAGTGGCGGATCGGATGGAACGCCGACTTAATCCTGGCGCTGGCGCGGCGGCGGCAGTAGATTAAGATACGATAGTAATCTGTACAACTATGCATGGTATCACACGTGCTACTGGGCCGGGTGCTGCTCTATTGGTGTGTCTTGACACCAGCGTATCCCATCCTCAGTTCTATATGGGTAATTCCCCTCTCTCGTTCCTCTTTACACCTACTCTGGCGGCACACTGCTCTCTGTCTCGGGCTTGATCTCCTGCGCGAGCTTGCTCTTGCGTGGCTTGGCAGGCTTGCGTCTGCGCGGTGCGGGGCTCTCACGTGCACTGTCGTCCCCGTCTGCCTCGCTCTCTTCGTCATAACTCCCTGCGCGGGGTACGCTGTCGGATGACAGGCTGTGGGCGAAGGGCGGCCGCTCAGGCGTCTCGCTCTCCTTCTGCTTCATCTCGCGCTTGGCAGCACGCGCGGCCGCCTCGGCCTCACGCTGTGCAGCCATCACCACCGAGAGCTGTGAGTCGGGGCCTGGGGTCAGCTCCATACTATGTAGATGCGATGGTCCAGCCACGTCGCAGGCACAGCCGGTTCAAAAGTTAGCACGATGCACAGCATCTGCAACTGCGTCACAGCTTTGCAGCCAGCAGGCGGCCTCCGCCAGGGACGATGCCCACGCTGACGCTGACTCACCTCTAGACCACGTCTTGAACTTGAGACTGCCGCCACCCACTCCCTGGATCACACGCTCGTCATATGTCCATTTTCGCACCTCCTCCTTGGGCCACGGCTTGTGGTCCATCCGCGCAAAGGTCTGCGTGACCTTTGGGAACGGGCTCAGTGAAATCTTGGGTGAGACGACCGGGTTGGAAAACACGGGCATGCCGAGCTTTGACGCGTCGGCGAGCACGAAGGGTGGGCTAGGCTCGCGCTCAACACGCTCTCGTTCGCGAGCTACGGTCGCGAGGAGCATGGCGTCTGGTGTGAGCGGCGGCGTTCTTACAGCCCAACCCCCGTTCTCAAACCTACCGAGATCGGGCGATACCTCGCGGGACACACTGGCACGCTGCGGCGTAGCGAGTGGCGAGCTGCGGACCTTGTCGCCCATAAAGCTGCTTCCCTCCTTCCAAGGCATGGGGTCGCCTTTACGCATGCCTTTGCGCCAAGCCTTGCCTGGGCCAGGCTGTCCGGCTGGGCGACGCGCACTCTTCTTCTTCTCCACGGGTTCGTCTGTACTGGCAGCACTCATGGCCGATATTGCAGACTGCGCGCGTTCGCTTCGCCCCTCTGGGCCGTGATGAGATGCGCCGGCAGCACTCGGTGTTAACCACTCATACTTGCGGTGCTTCGGAGCTGGTCCAGGTGGAGGGGTTTGGCCCATCTTCTGCTTCTTTGGAGGGTTCTTTTCGTCGTCCGAGGACGAGTAGCCTGCCTGCCGGGAGTGCTTCACGCCCAGTTTGATCTTGAAGCGCGGAGGAGGCGAGACGGACGGCGACTGTTCCGCAGGGTCTATCAAGCCTGGTCGGAGCTGGGTCAGCGCCGTATCCGTCCAAAGGAAGCTCACTTTGATGCGGACGGGATCCTTGCTCGGCGACAGAGGGGAATCGGCGCGGGGAGTGGATACAGCCGAGGGGAGAGGTGCGTCGCCGTCAGACTCAGAGTCCGTGTAGTCGCGGGTTGACATGGTGGCGTTTTGTTCGTCGGCCTAGTGTGTGATCTGGGAGGGGAGAGGCTGATGGGGCGGGCAAAGACGGGGGACTAGTTGAGAGTGAGAGGCGAGAGAGCGAGGGAACGAGGGGAGACAACGAGGACGACCAGTTTGGCCGCGCTTGATTCCACATGCTCACCGTGACCTCAATCCTCAAGCCACTACAATCCAAAGTACCGATTCAGGCACGGTCAATGTCGTGAACTTGCCAACTCGACTCCGGCCGAGACAGCCGTTGGATTATTTCCCTCTTCCATCTTGCCTTCCGTCCTCGCATACTTATAATGGCATCCGTCGCCACTTCATCAGTAACTAGTCCAAATCTGGGCTCATCGTCCACCATGAGCCAAACCAAGGACTTTGACGTTGTCGCTGCGTACCACCGTGCGCTGACAGACGAGAAGGTGAGTGGGGTGCGGCGAAGGCGGCCTCGATCGCGCAACAAGGCATGGAGAGTGAGCGTATCGAGGAACGTCGGACAAGTGCTTGGCACGCTGCCCATGCTTCGCTGTGTGTTAGGTGCGCTGCGTTTGCTGCACTCACCTCTGGCGTCGCCCGAATGTCCACTGATGGCAGTACCCCCACCCCGTCGCCGCGATACTCGCCCTTGTGGAGCTGATGGAGGCGTCGACATCCACCACACTCTCCGGTCTCGCCATTGAGTTATATCACGGACGACAGACCCTCATTGCGACGCAGTGCAGCTTGGGCGTACGTGCTGGCTGCCAGTTGTGGGAGCGCTTCCTGGCGGCCTCGATGGACAGCGGTGGCGAATTCACGGCATACAAGCGCCAGCTCATCCAGCAGGGCCGCTCGTTCTGCTCGGTGACTGCGCCACAGGCTCGGGACAAGATTTCGCAGCAGGCCGTCGACTTTCTACGCGATGACTGTGTGGTGCGTCCTCCTTTACGATCTCGCTCACCCAGATCCTGACTCACTCGTACTCTAGAACTGTCATTCAGACAATCGTCAAGGCACACAACCAGCATAAGCGCGTCAGTGTATACGTGACGGAAGCGCGTCCGGCCTGCCTCGGGTGAGCAACTTTGCGTTTTCTCTGCTTCATCTCTCGTCTGCAACCCTTGCTGATGGCAGCCAACGCACTCAGCAGATCCTCACCTCTGCTGGCATCCCCTGCGAAGTCGTGCTCGACAGTGCCGTCGGGTACGTGATGGAGCGCGTCGACATGGTGTTGCTTGGATGTGAGGCGGTCGTGGAGAGCGGAGCACTCGTCTCATCAGTCGGAACGTACCAGGTCGCACTCGTCGCCAAGGCGATGCAAAAGCCTGTGTACGCCCTTGCCGAGTCGTACAAGTTCCTGCGCCATTACCCTCTCTCCCAGACCGACCTGCCCATGCCGCAGGACGAGAATAAGATGCCGCTCACGCTCTCGACCGATATCCCAAACACTCATGCGGACCTCGACCGCCGTCCATCCGCCTCGCAGCTTCCGAGCGGTTCTGTGACGCCTGCGGGTACAGTGGTGCACCCAGCCACGTCTGTGTTGTCCAAGGCGTGCATGGACAACCAGCCCAAGTTTGATGTCACATTCCCCCAGCTTGTCGACTTTATTATCACTGACCTCGGCACGCCACTGTCGCCGACCTCTGTCAGCCAGTATCTGGTTGCGCAGTTCTCCTCGTAGGAGGTTGTTTCTGGGAGTATGTCACATCTTGCATGACGAGGGGATAGACTAATCTAGCAGACTGACGCCATGAAAACTGATATGAGTACAGGCAAGGCAGAGGAATGGTACAAGATGGTAAGTAATGGACAAGGCTGGGGGATCATGTTGAAGGATGCTAGCGGGAACGATGAGTTTGGCGTGCCAGAGTTCCCTGCTTGAATTTGTGAATGGCTGTCTAGTTGGTCGCTGGTGTGAGCACCAACATCGGGACTCGACTCACAAAGGCACATGTGGCGGATAAAGCTGTTCCCGCGGTCGCGGGGATCGGTCGACGAGTTCCAGGCTGCCGACATGGCGGCGCGGTACTCGTGTGGGATGGTCTCGAGGTGGGCGAGCACGTCGGCAGCGTCGGTGCCGACAGTGGGCGAAGCGGGGCCGTCAGAGCTGCCCTCGTCGTCTGAATCATAAAAGACGTCCTCGAGAACGGGCACCGTCTTCTGGGGCACGTCGCCGTATACGATGGCGGTGCGGCACAGGTCGAGGTCGCGGAGGTGAGCGGCGAGCACGAAGACCTGGAGGGGGCACGCGGTGCCGTCCATGAGGCGGACCTTGAGCTCGGTCACGGCGGCGCGCAGAGCGGTGCTGCACCCGTACGTTTGGAGGAGGAGGAGGGAGTCGCGAGCGGCGAGCAGATTGGGAGTGAAGGGGAAGGTGTTGCTACCCAGGGCGGCGCCGAGGAAGGGGCCGAGGGTGGTGGCTGGTGCGGGAAGGCGGGCTGGGGTGCTGAGGGTGCGGAGGGCGGTGCTGGCGTCAGCCACTGGCGATACGTGAGCTTGTACTCACCTCGCCTGGGAGAGACGGGTGCGGTCGACGCGGAACACGACGCCGTCGGCCGAGTGCAGCTCGGCGTCGCCTGCGGTGTAGTCTGGGTGGAGCATTTGGGTGACTGATGTGGGTCAAGGCCAAGTTGACAAGGGGAGAGTGAGAGAGAGGATGAGGATGAGAGTGAGAAGATGGAGAGCGTCATGCTGGGTTGCTGAGGATTTGTAGGCGGACAGGCTGAGCTATGGCTGAGAAATACAAATCCAGCGCGTGGAATGGGTTGGCCGTTTCCGTCGCCCTGCTGGCCCTGTTTTGTGCGCTGGGGCGAACAAAGCCTGCCAGGCAGACTGGTGTCGAGGCGCTAGCTCGGGCATGTAGACTGCTATCGCCCTCCCGGATACTGTACTCGACGTTTTTCTATCCTCACAGGCAGTAAGTAGCATTCAGTCCGTCACATGACCGTGGTGTATGTGTCTATGTTTGTAATATCTTGCGAGTGTGGTGACGCAGGTGGTGATCGCGCCTGACCTGGTGGCGTCCGTGGGCTTGGTCTTCAGGTGGCGTTTTCGATCTGGAACGGGCTCGGTGCTCTGCGCGGGAACATGCTCCACATGATCATGCTCGCTCTTTGTCAGCGCGCTTTATCCCTCGCCACATTCGTCCACCTCTCCGCCAATGCAGTCCATCCTGGGCAGAGCCACTGGAACTGGTGCAACGACAGTCTTGCTGTCTGTCGCTGCACCGTGGTCTGTGGTCTCCCAAGAGGGTGCGAGCGTGCAAGCGGGTGCAAACGGCCCAAACGAGCCAACAAGGCGCCAACGCAACGCCACGGCCGAGAGCGAGGGGGGCAACCATGGTCACGTGGTCTCCTACAGTTTCTATCACCACCATCATCACCCCTCCCTCCACAACACATGTTGCCACTACCGACTCACTCTTGATGCTCAGCACTTAGCACGTCGCACCCGACGACGTCCGGCTGTGGCCACCTGCCGTTAACCAGTCCTCTCCGGGTTTGCATTCGGCTTGGGCCCCGTCGTTTGGGCCAAACGCAAGCGCCCTAGTTAGCCCTGCCACCTTCCCTTTCTTCCCTCCGCACGGCATTCTCCCCACCCCAACTCGTCACCTACCCTTGATGACAGACAACGCGCGCTTGAACGCGTCGGGCAGCCGCGTCCCATCCTTGACGTTGCGGCCCCACGCCCGACTCAGCGCCCACATGTACTCGCTTGGCACCCAGCTCCACAGCGTGTACGGCAAGTGCGTCGGGTCGATGGTCGCCGCGCCCGGGGTGCCCTCGTTACGCTCGTCGGTGTGTCCGGCGCCGTTCCAGCTCTGGCCGACGTGCTTGAGCGCGAGGGCGCACGTCTCGACGTCATCAGCCGTAGCTCCCAAGATGAACGTGTACATGGGCACGCTGATGCCCTGGCTCAGCAGCTCCTTGACCTTGAATAGCACAAGCTGAAGCGCAACGGGACAGTCCCACTTGCGCAGGAAGAGGATGAGGCGGCGCAGCGCCGACACTGACGGCGTGCCGCCCCCGTCTGGCGTCGTGGCAACAGTGCCGGTGGTGATCACGCGCAGGAACGCGCGGATGACGAGGGCAGCCTCGAGCTCGGTGTCATCAAAGTGGAGTTGGCGTGCGCGGCCCGAGTCGTCCCACTCTACGGCCGCACGCAGCCCCGAGCTGCCATCAGCGGAGACGACCGTGTACTTACCTGGCCGAAAAGAGGTGGTACGCTTGCACGCGGAATCTGGTGTCAGCCCGTCACAGACGGAGCGTACCGGACGTTGTCGGCCGAGATGAGCTCAAAGTCGCCATCGTAAAACGCAGAGTCCTCGATCGGGGGCGGGGCGAGAGCGCGCGGGCCCAGACTAGGCGACCGACTGGGGTACGGGCTCGCCGCCCGGCTCGGGAGGGAGGACGGCACCCGCCCCGGAGTCGCCATGCGTGGAAGCGCCGGCGCGAGCGGTACAGGCGTAACGGGCGGGCTGAGGGTGCTGAGCGTATTGAGACCGAGGCCGTTCTCGCGCGCCGCCGCCTCGGCGGCCTTGAGCGCCGGCGACTTGGGTGGCTGCAGCGGTGCGGGTCCAGACATCGAGGGCGAGGGCGAGGGTGAAAGGGAGCGCCGGCGAGGGGAGGCAAAGGTCGTATTGAAAGGCGTGTCGGGCGACGACGGGCAGGACATGGTGAGATGGCAAGAGCAAGACGGCCACGTCGAGATGAACCATGTCGTTGTGATGCGTGCGCAACCCGCTCAGCCCTCCATCTCAACTCGAGTGTCAGTGCAGCGTGCCAGAGCACAATGAATAATCCTGGACCGCAGGTATGATTCGTCAGTCCCCCTCCCGGCGGCACTGGCGCGCACAGGCCTCGTTTCCTATGCGTTTCATGCACACGTTCTTGTCTGCAACCTGGATTCAGGAGGGAGGCTGGGGCTGGCACTGCAGCTGGAGGCCTGAGACCGGGGCAGGAAACTAAGTGGGGGCATGTCTGCATCCATTGCTCCGGCTACATGGTCCGGAGAGGGTCGGCGTCAGCCGTGCTGACGAGCACCTCCCACCCGGCGCCCTCTGCGTCGAGCTCGCGCTGCAGCCACGGCTGTAGCACCGCGGCGAGGTACGGGCGCTCCGTGTTGGAGTGGTTGGCGAGGACGACCACCTGCCCGGCGGCGACACATGCGAGCACCTCGTGCTGGTGTCAGCTGGGCCGTTGTGAACGCACATGCGACATCTCGCCCGTGAGCAGCAGGTCGGCGTCGACGCCACGCAACACGCCCCCGCCGGAGCCCGCGCACACCGCGACGCTCTGGATCGTGCGCTCGGGTGCGGGAACCGCGACCTGTACTGTGGTCAACTACGACAACGTAGGGCACACGGCTCACCATACTGCACGCCGAGGTGCTGCTTGATGGCTGCAACCGCGGACGCGAGGCTGATCCCCGACTTGAGGCGCACGAGCTTGCCCATGCCCGCGCCCTCGAATCCTACGGGCGGGTTCTCAGTCGCCGTAACCACCTCGACTGCGCTCGCGTCACTCTTGAACGGCTCGACGAGCCTGCCGTCAGTCAGTCCCGGGTTGGAGGATTAACCAGGTGTTGATGCCGTTCGGCGTCGCGTCCAGGCTCGTGTGCGGAGCGAAGACGCTGATCCCGCGCGCGGCAAGCTTGAGCAGTGACGCCTGCAGCGGGTCCCCGAGCGTGAACGACTTGAGGCCGCGGAAAATCTCATCAGCTCTGCCGGCGTGCACTCACAGGAGGGTGGTACGCGATAACGGCGGAGCACGCCGGCAGCGCTAGCGCCTCGGCACACACCGAGGGCGTGAGGCTTGTCAGCGTCGCCAAGTGGGCCTTACTCGATGGTCAGGAGAACCTGCTTCTGCTCCCGCGCCTCGGGGTACGGCGCCTCTGTAGTCAGCCGTCTCGTCCAGTCTCGTCCGCCGCGCACCGACGATGACGCCGACCTGCTGTCAGTGCTGCTCGGGTGGGAATTACGTTGTCCCAACTGCGCTCGGCAAGCTGGAGAGGTGCAATACGCTCCCACACGCGCTTGATCACTGCGATGGGCGTCCGTGCTGCCATGGTGTTTACTTGTTGATAAAGAGCAAGTGAGAGTAGTGAGGTCGAGGCACGTGGACACGAGCCCCGGAGCCCCGGGGTCCTGCTCGAGAAAGTTCCGTATCAACAATTCTAGAGCATCACTCATCACGTTGCTTACACACCATCACTGACCATGGCCGACCGCGAACACGACGCGAGCATCGACAAAGTGCTGGACGCGATGACGCGGGCCAAGGGCGACGGGCCGCGCGAGCCGGTCACCTACGACGAGTTCCAGAAGGTCCTGGACTCGACGCCACTGTTCATGCGCGAGACGCCCAAGGAGACCGAGGGCGACTATGTCCTCGAGGCACTCAAGAGCCTTGTGTTCGAGGGCGAGGGAGACGGTGAGTGTTGCGCGTAGCAGAGGTGCTGCTTCAGGTGATGGCTGGCGTTCTAGCCTGGTGACCGTCTTGGTCCGAGCGCTGCTCATAGCTCTGTCCCAGCCACTCGACCACCTCGTTCTGTCCCTAACCTTGACTCACACCCAGAGGTCGCGATCAATTTCAAGAACCACGGCAACGAGCTGTACGCGCAAAAGTCGTACCGCGACGCGATCGACGCCTACACGTCTGGCCTGGACAGCGGGCCCGAGGACGAGGCGCTACGCATCTCGCTCCTGAACAACCGCGCGGCCTGCAACATCGCCCTGAAGAACATGGGAGCCGTGCTGCGCGACACGTCCGCCATCATCGCGTTGGCCGCCGCGAAAAACAAAGACCCACCCAGCAAGGCACTGTACCGCGCCGCGCAGGCACTCATCCACCTCGAGCGGTGGGACGAGGCGGCGGACGTGATCACGCGAGGCAAGGGCCTGTGGACGGAGGGCGCAAACCAGAAAGTCTGGGAGACGCTGGGGACGCAGGTGGCCGCGGGTGAGAAGCGTGCGTTTGAACGTGTCGAGCGCGCGCGCCGCAAGGAGCTCACAGACGCGGCCCGGCGCGCCGCTGTCCTCCAGCGCGGCCTTGTCGTGCTCAACACACCCGAGCCGCCCGACAACCCGCACCCGCTCGATTTTGACCCAGACGCCCTCTCACCCGTGCCCCTGTCCCCACCCGAGGTTGCGGCGGCGTGGGAGCCGCCGACGGCCGCGACGCCGCTCATCTTCCCCGTCTTCCTGCTGTATCCGCAGCACAACCAGAGCGACCTCATCACCCACTTCCACGAGGAGACGAGCTTTGACGACCAGCTCGGCCCGATCTTCCCCGCTGGCCCATCGTCGACGGCGCCCGGGTGGAGCCCGTGGGACCAGAAGCACGAGTACTGGACTGGCAACCTTGTGGTTTATGTCGAGACGGCGGCGAGGCGGTTGCTCAAGGTCGGCAAGGAGATTACGTTGCGCGAGGTGCTCGCAAAGGCTCACCGGCCTGCCGAGGGGGGGAAGCCGAGAGACGGCGTGGTGCTGCGCGATGGGTTGTTGAGTTTTGTCGTGCTCGTCCGCGGCAAAGAGGAGAGGGAGTGGATCGAGAACTTTAAGCGGGTACGCGATGGCAAATAGAGATTGTAATGATGGTACAGGGTGCGCTGCGCTAGAAAATGGAGGCTGCGTTTGGTACGGACTGAAGTGCGGCTCAGTGTGATTGTGATCCTCCTCTCCAACCAGGTTTTAATGAACCAACCTCACAGCCTTCCATCTCCACACCCCGTCATGTCGCCTGTGTGCTGGGCACTGGACGCTGCGCTCCGGCCCCTACCCGCCCGTGTACATTACATCGCTACAATTCGAACGTGGCTGCCGCCACTCTAGTTACACTCCGAGACCTTGGAAGAAAACAAACAATCAGCGGCTCGCAAGCACCAGTGTGCGGTCGGCGTCGTCGATCGCAGCCTCGGTGACGTACGACGGATGCGCCGACGGCTTGGCCTGTAACACCTTGGAGATGGCCTGGAGCAGGTCGCCGCGCCGCAGAGGCTTGGTCACGTACGCCGTCATGCCCGCTGCCAGACACCGCTCCTTATCTCCTATCATTGCGTGGGCTGTGAGCGCGATAATCGGCGTTGCTTGGACGCCGTTGAGCACCTCGTACTCTCGGATTAATCCAGTCGCCTCCATGCCGCCCATGACGGGCATAGACACGTCCATCTGTGGTCAGCAGTGCGACAATTGAGGCTCACCAGAATAACGTCAAACGGCTTGCGCTCCACCTGCCGCTTCTTGTACTTGTCGATGGCAATCTCGCCGTTGTCCGCCACCTCGATCTTATGGCCAGCCACCTCTAGCAACTTGACCGCAAGCTTCTGGTTGACAACGTTGTCCTCAGCAAGCAGGATGTTGAGCACCGTGTCCTTGACCGTGTCGCCCGGCTGGACCTGGTGCGACTCGAGGGCAGGGAGAATCGCGTTGCTCAGCTCCTGCAGGTTGAGAGGCGTGGTGTAGTACGTGTTGATGCCCATGTCGAGGCAGTCCTTGACCGGCACAGGCGAAAGTATTTGTTCTCTAGGCGACGGGAGGTTGAGCAGTTTCCGCCTTGTCTCGTCCAGGTCGATGAACGACGGGTTATCAGGCCCACTCGGCTTGTTGGAAGGCGCTAGGAGCACGATGGGGATGTACCGCAGGTGCTCAATGGTGCGGATCTTCTCGGCCGCCGCCAGCGAGTCAACGATCATAGTGTCGTAGTGGGGGAAGCCTTCTGGTGCCTGCTTGAGGTCCCAGACGGCGTTGGGGGAGTGGATCACGGTCGGTTTGAGGTGTAAGCTCTGCAGCATTTCGCTCACGCCCGTCGTGTCGTCTAGTGTGTCGATGTACAGCACCGCTCGCCCGGCCCACGGTGCCAGCCGCTCAGCAACTTGTTCCTTCAAGGTCGACGTCGTCTCGGTCGTCATCGTAAAGTAGAACCGACTGCCTTCGCCAAACTCCGATTCGACCCAAAGATTGCCGTTCATGAGGCTTACTAGACGCTTTGAAATGGTCAACCCAAGACCAGTGCCGCCGTACTTGCGCGTCGTCGAGCCGTCAGCCTGCGCGAAAGTGTCGAAAATGACGTCTAACTTGTCCTGCTTGATGCCGATACCCGTGTCGGCCACGCAGAACTGCAGCTCGACAGTGGCGTCCCGTCTCGCCTTGACCCGGCAAGACAGGGCCACTTGGCCCTCAGTGGTGAACTTGACAGCGTTGCCGATGAGGTTGGTGATGACCTGGCGGAGACGCAGGGGATCGCCAATGAGCTGATCTGGTATCGTCGGGTCGATGTCGAAGATGAGGTCGAGCTTGTTCTGCGATGCCTTGACACACAACGTCTTTAGGACACTGAAGACGGCAAGACGCAGGGAGAATGGAATCTGCTCCATCGTCATGCGGCCAGCCTCAATCTTGGAAATGTCGAGAATGTCGTCAATGATAGTGAGCAACGACTGCGCCAAGCTCGAGACAATCATCAAGTTCTCGCGCTGCTGGCGAGTTAGCTCGCTCTCGAGCGTTAGGACCGTCATGCCGATGATACCGTTCATGGGCGTGCGGATTTCGTGTGACATGTTGGCGAGGAACTCGGACTTGGAACGGTTGGCAAGCTCAGCCTGCTGACGTGCGCTCGTGTTCTTCTCAATCGACTCGCGCAGGTTGTACACCATCTGGTTGATCTTGGTCTTGAGACTGTCCATCTCGCCCGACGCCTCGACCGTAATGAAGCGCGTAAAGTCACCGTCTGTTGCAGCAGCGGAAATTTGGGCAAACGCGCGCACCTGCGATGTGAGGTTCGATGCCATGGTGTTGACGTTGGAGGTAATCTCCTGCCACGTTCCCTCAATGTTTTCGACCTCAGCCTGGACACCCAGCTTGCCCTCAGTACCGACCTCGCGAGCGACACGCGTAACTTCGGCGGCGAAAATGGCAAGCTGGTCAATCATGTTGTTGATGGTGTTGACGAGGTCAAGGATCTCTCCGGAGACGGTCACACCAGTGACCTTCTGCGTAAGGTCGCCTCTTGCGACGGCAGTAGTGGCGTGAGCGATCGTTCGCACCTGGACTGTGAGGTTGGCAGCCATGACGTTGACGCAGTCCGTGAGGTCCTTCCAGGTTCCAGCAACGCCGGGAACAAAGGCCTGGCCACCAAGGCGGCCGTCTGTACCGACTTCACGGGCGACACTGTCTGTCAGCTATATGGGTAGGTGCTAGCTCACCGCGTGACCTCGGACGAGAACGAGCGGAGCGAGTCCACCATGGCGTTGACAGTGTTCTTCAGCTGAGCAATCTCTCCGAACGCCTCGACTGTGATCTTCTTTGACAGGTCGCCAGCAGCGACGGCAGTTGTGACCTCGGCGACGGAACGCACCTGCGTCGTGAGGTTAAGCGCCATGAGGTTGACATTATCGGTGAGAATCTTCCATGTGCCCTCAACGTTGGGGACCAAGGCCTGTCCGCCAAGCTTGCCCTCGGTTCCGACTTCAAGAGACACACGCGTGACCTCTGCAGCGAACACAGTGAGCTGGGCCACCATTCCGTTGACTGTCAGCTTGAGCTCGAGAATCTCGCCCTGGACATCGGCGTTAACAGTCTTGGTGAGGTCACCACGCGCGACGGCCTTGGTGACTTCCGCAATCTCTCGCACTTGTTCTGTGAGGTTACGTGCCATTTTCTGGCGTGAGGTCAAGAACTGCACTGACACTCACGTTGACGTTTGTGGTGAGGTCTGCCCAGACGCCCTCGACTCCATCGACCACGGCTTGGCCTCCCAGCCTACCCTGAGTTCCAACTTCGAGCGCGACACGTGTGACTTCGCCCGCAAAGATAGTGAGCTGCTTGACCATGGAGTTGACAGTGTCCTTGAGCACAGCCATCTCTCCTTCAGCCTCAATCTCGATCGTCTTGGACAGGTCGCCCTGGCTGTTAGTTGCAGGTCTCCATCTCTCGTTTCTCGAGCTGGCTCACCCTCGCGACGGCAGTGGTGACGCTTCCAATGGACCGCACTTGGGTTGTGAGAGAGTGACACATGCGATTGACCTGGAATCAACTTGGTACTGGTGATAACACGCTGCCTGGCTTACATTAACCGTAAGATCCTTCCACACGCCTTCGACGTTGGGCACGTGTGCTTGACCACCCAGCTTTCCCTGCGAACCGACTTCCAGAGACACTCGACTGACTTCGTCTGCTAGTAACCGTAGGCTGTACACCTGAATTGGTCAACCACGGGTGTAGCGGCTACTCACCATTCCGTTGACTGTGGTAGCAAGTTCAGCAATCTCGCCGCTGGCCACGACAGTGATGGTCTCACTGAGATCGCCGCGGGCGACAGCCTTGGTTACCTTGGCAATGCTGCGCACCTGGTTGGTGAGGTTGGCGGCGAGACGGTTAACAACGTTTGTGAGCTCGCGCCATGTTCCCTCGACGCCCTCGACGACAGCTTGTCCACCGAGTTTGCCCTGGGTGCCGACCTCGAGCGAGACACGCTCAACCTCTGTTGCGAATGTCTTGAGTCGGTCAACCATTGAATTGATAATGTCCTTGAGTTCAGTCATCGCCTGGCCCTTGACGGGGACGATGATCTTCTGCGACAGGTCACCGGTAGCGACGGCCTGGCGTGAGCTCTATACTGGACGAGATGGATGCAGACGCGTACCTTGCAAACACGGGCAATGTCCTGAACCTGAGCCTTGAGTAATTCGAGTTCCTTCTCAGCCGACATGCCAGTGTCCGCGACGCCGTTCGACCACGTGTGACGAGGCGACGAGAGCTCGAGAGAAGCAAAGGGATACGTGGGAGAAACGGTGGACTGATAGATCGGCGCCGAACATGACGGGCAGGCAGCGGGGTTCCTGTCGGGGGGCGGTGTAGTAAGCTGCGAGTTGGCAGGAGGTGGAACATTAGACGTGGGAGAAGACGGGTTACGGGAGGCACGCTCAGCGAGAGCAAGGATGGCGCTCTCGATGGCTTGCTGAGATGGCGTCGTGGCGGCTTGGGAGGTCTGGAATGCTAGGGACGGGTTCTGATTGAGATTGTTGAGGAGGCCGAGGATGTGCTTCTCGAATGGGGAGGGCCCCTCTGGGGGGTGGAGGGACTGTACGCCGTCCATGGCGGATGTCGAATGTCGATGGTGACAAGTCGAGACGGAGGCCTCTGCAGCTCGTGATGATGGCCGAGCAAGATGGAGAGAGGGGACTCTGGGGGAAGAGTGTAGTGTCAAGTACGGGGATGGGCGGCCTATTATTATCAGCACAATCAGACTGGATCAAACTTTGGCGGTATCGCCCCAATTAGGGTTCTTGTCTCCGTTAGACTCCCGTCGTTGAGCTCGATCACTCGATCTCTCTCTCCCCCTCGCTTGCTGCTCTCCTCAACCAGCAGGAGGAATGTGGCTGCACACACTCACTTGGATCTCGTGTCAATGCCGGTACAGCCTGCAAACCAAGCAGAACCCGATGACGCTTGTACATGTTATCTGCACAGGCAGCTACAGCTCATTTCGCGCAGACGTCAACAGTCTCGAATGCTTGGACGCAGGGTGGACCAAGGAGGCTGACTGCCAAGCGACCTCCTCCCTGAAGTGCTGAATACATCTCGTGCTCCATCTCAGCCTCTTCATCTGCAAATTCAAAAACAACAAATCCCGTCGTACCATTAGAGGCTCATGGCTCACTTTGCTCATCAGCATCAGCTGCCTGCTCGCCCGCTCGCTTACTCGACCAGGACACACGGCTCCACTCGCCCGGCGCGTCATTGCACTTGTCCAGCCCCTCTGCCCCATCACAGCGCCCATTCCCTACCACTCACTGCTAAACTCTATACATCTACACCGTGAAATACACATGTCGTGCTCCAAGCACGCCAACAACCCAACGCGCGTGAGTCTACACGCACAATGTATTTTTAATCTACCTGTCCAGAGGTCGCGCAAGTCCCGTCGCAATCGTCGTTAGACTGTACACCGGGGGGAAGGGGGAACAAGGGGAACAAGAGAACGCTCCAGCCTCGAGGTCAAGGACCGAAGCCTGGCTGGGGCTGGTGGTACATGGGGACCGAGCCGTAAGGTATGCTGTTGTCAGTGACGATACCAAGCATAGACTCACGGGCCCTGCATCATCGGCATCGGAGGCGCGATGGCGAGCGCGTGCTCGGCAGGCACCCACGGTTGCATGACAGGGTTGGCGAAGACAGGGTCATCGGGAGCCATAGGCATGGCCATGGTGACGACTTGGATCGTAAAGTCCATTGTCGCAGTGGCGGCGCGGTGCGCGCCGTCGATAAAGTCGGCCTTGACGTGCACGTTGACGCCTGGGTGGGGTGTGTCTGGAACACCTGTGAGCTTGCCGTCCTCCCACCTGAGCCAGTGAGGGAGGGTGCCTGGCGGCGAGGAAAACGTCGGCTTGATGCTACTCGACGGCGCCATCGGGTCCCAGATCTTGGGCTCCCATTCGTACCGCTGGTTGATCACACTGAAGGTTAATAGAGATCACAAGTAGACACGCACGCAAAAGTAGGTGGGGTCCCGATGATCTTGCGCTTGAATGGGCGGAAGATCCAGCCACCGCCTGGCAACTTTTTCGCATCGATGTGCCAAATGTGGTTACCCTTGGACTTGGCCTTCTTGCCATCGGCGTTGAAGCGTGAGATCAGGTCTTGGTGCCAGAGATACACCTTGACCTTCTTGATCGACATGGTCTCTTCAGTGATGCCGCGCCCAATGAGTTCCTCATGAAAGGCATTGGTGAAAGCCTGGATACGAAACTTGAAAGGCCGGTAGTCGGTCGACTCGTCCAAGCGCTGCATCTTTTTGGGCATGAGCACCTGATGAAGCTTCTCGCCCTTGTTGTCCACAGCATCGACTGTATGTTAGTTTCGACTGTGGCAAGGAGACTCACGGTTGGAGCACACCTTGCTCAAAAACTCCAAGAATATTGTGTCCAACTGGCTCCGTACGTCGTCTGAGATGTGCACACCAGACGTAGGCCCCACTTCAGACACATCCGGACCAACCGAACTGCGTCTGCGCTTGGGACGCCGCTGCGCCGCATCTTCGTCGTCATCCTCCTCATCGTCGTCATCGTCGTCGTCAGCCGGGGAGCCGGCACGGGACTGCCATGCCGAGGGTGGCACACTCGTGCTCGAAGACATGCTCAACTGCTGGCCCTGTTTGGCCGAAGACGTGCTGCGGGCGCGAACGATTGGGCGGCCATCAACACGTTGCTCAATGACCGAAGACCGACGCAACTTGGGAGCGTCGGGCTGCGGTGCTTGCTGCTGCAGTTGCTGTTGCTGCTGCTGCATCTGCTGATGCTGAACAAGCTGGCTGTGCATCATGGCCGCCTGCATCTGCTGGACCGCCTGGGCCTGGAGCATCTGCTGCTGTGCCTCGGCCATGTTGTGACCAGTTGCCGCCGCCATGGCTGAAGAAGCAGCCGCGACGTTGTTGTCCGGCATCCACTGCTGCGGGTGCATGCGTGGGCTCGCTGGCCGTGAAGCGGATAATGTCGCTAATGGCGAGGGTACATTGGGCATGTGGACCCCCATGGCAGGCTGGTTGAAGGTTGCATTCACGGGTGTGGTAGGAGTCGCCGCCGAAGGATGGTGAACCTGGCCGGGCATCTGATGGCCATTTGGGTAGGAGTGCACGGGTGGTGGAGCTTGCGGAACAACCCCAACAACAAAATCGGTGACAGAGGTGGTCGCGGGTCTCATATGGTTGGAAGTGACTGGCGAACTCAAGGCGGACGCGGCAGAGGGAACAGTCGCAGAAGAGTTACCAGAGACGCCAGTGGTCGTCGCAGCCGAGGTGATCCCCAGCTGGCCAACGGGCAGCGACGGAAGAAGAGACTGCCCCGACATGGCCGGTGGTGCACCAAGAGGCTGCTGAGGAGTGGCGGTGAGGCTCGACTGCGCTGACGGAGAGTAGTGTACTGGAGAAATGCTTTTGTTAGATCCAGAGTTCGGCGTCGTCTCCCGGGGGGTACGCGCAATGCCGAGTTCGCCCGCCTTGTCAAGCTGGCTGCTAATCTTGTTGAGAGCGGCAGGCAATTGATCCGCTTGGCCACTGAGGAGAGCCGCCTTGGCACTCTGCGCTTCGCTGACAATTCTGAGAAAAGAGTCAGCAGCCACCTCCTTTTGTCTATTATATTGCGTCGACTCACTTGTCAAGCATGGTCAGCTTCTCCATGGTGAGGCGCTCGGCGATGTCATTGGTGGAAAGCTGGGGGGCAACACCTGTCGAAGGAGCTGACCCCGACATGCTCGTGACCGCAGACGCCACAGCCCCTCCCTGTCCGGTCAGTCCGGTTATGCTCTGTGCGCTTCCCCCCGATGACCGTCGAGATGAAGGGTTGGTGGCGTCCTCCATTGTGACATCGCCAGCGGTGCCTGTCTGTGCAGCAGCCGTGTTGTTGGCTTCTCCACACAAAAAGGCACTTGGCGGCAGTTCTGTCACTGGGGAGGGAGCGACCGATTGCACAGCAGACGGTGCGCTGCCAAAGGAGGTTGGTACCGGTGAGTGGATTGCCGTGAATGCCAAATGTTGTGGAACGGCAGTCACAGGTGCCGAGAGAGGACCAACGGCAGCCATCTGCGCCGGGAGCTGCAGAGGAGGGGCGCCGAAGCCTGGCATGGTACCAAAGGGTTCAAACGGCGAAATGCCGCTCACAGTTGTACTGCGCTGTCGACCGGCGGCTGGCGACAAATTAAACTGTTGCTGCCCCGACGCGAATACGCCACGAACTGGACTCGAGGGCTGCGACGCCGGATGGCGATACTGGGTCGACTGCGCTGGCACCATGCCGCCGTTTAGAGGTCCAGACGGGCCACCACCAAGAGGTGACGGGGTCGGACGTGTGGTTTGCGGAAGAGAAACAGACGCGTGAATGACGTCGGCTACATCGCCCTGGGCCGACTGCAGCAGCGTTGCGTCGGCGAAGCGGAAGTAATCTTCTGCCGGGTCGACATGCATCGGGAGCGAATCGGTTGTGAACACGGCATCAGAACCCACAAGAGACGCCGGAGAGACGCCTGGGCCTAGTTGCAGGCCTGTGGGAGGTAACGAGATGTTGAGATTGGGGAATCCTCGTTGGTACTGATCTGTTGAAGGGGAATCGCTCGGATTGCTCTCAGACGCTGGGGGGTAGTAGTCCCCCCCAGCCTGAGAATCTGTTTGTGATTCTATGCTGGACGGGTCAGCGACGGTGAAGAGGGAGGGGGAGGGAACGACGAAACAAGTGTGCGCATACGTACGTGAAGGGTGAGGAAGGGGAGGTCGACTGCGCGGTTCCTCCTAACCAGACGTCTTCTTTCACCCCGCTGGCCCCCTGGGGCTCGGTGAACAGCGGGTCAGATGGAAAGAACCCTGTCGTGGGGTCCACTACACGTTGCGAGGGGCTAAACGTGCAGAGATCGGGGGGAGAAAACGAGTTGAAAGGTGAGAAGGGCGGTGTGGACGTCACTATGGCAACGAATGAGTCGAGACTGAAATGGAGAGGCGGTGTCAGCAAGGTTCGTTGCAGCAGGTGGTTGTGAGCAACACGTTTGGGCCGCCAGGACGACTCTGGGCAAGTCATTCCAACGTCGTTATGTCGTATGAAGGAAGGGTGTGCTGGCAGTGGGGTTGTGTATGTGTGTATGTGTAGACATGTTGTCAGACGGCGAGATTCTTGTCTGCCTTTTTCCACATGATGGATGATGGGTCGACGAGGTCCGAAGACCGAGTTGGAATAGATCTTTGCCCGTCCCACACCGCCCTCACCGCCCATGTACTTGTGTCTCGGCCTTTGGATGGCTTGGAGAGCACAGACAGGTCCATGCTTATCCAGGACACGGTCACAAGATCGGGCACGGCAGCTCTACCAGATCACAAGATCAAGCACGGCGGCGCTCAGAGACCATCTAGTCTCTTCCTGCATCCCCCCTCCCTTTGCTCAATCGTCACGTCGGAAGCGTGCCCATGCCATACCTTCCGGTTCTTGTGCAAGCAGAACCAATGGAAATCAGACTCACCTAAGCCTCGACCGTCGGTGGGGTACAGAGGGTGGATTCTAGCGACGAGAAGAGCCAAGCCGAGAATGAGTACCGGTACTTTGGGGGGGACGGCGAGAGGGAGGAGGGAGAGAGAGGTCGAAGAGAGAGTGGAGTGGGAACAAGTGGGAACCGACGTGCAGACGCAAGGACGGATGATCTGGTGGATGCAAGTGGCGTCGGGACGCGACCGAGGCACCGGGCGGTGGTGGGCGTGACAAGGTGACGATCGACCGGTTGACAAACTGTCGACGGTCTGATTAGGACAGAGGGATATGGGAATGGGGCGAGCTACGGTACTGCGGTGCCGATTGCGTGTATCCAAGTGGGCTAATCCACCAGTCAAGTGGCAATCCCAAAGAAGACACGACACGAGTTGCACTGGTATCCGCTAGGGTTGTTTGACTTGTCCGCAGCGTGGGCCAGATAGGGATCCAAAGTCTTGTCAAACTCGCGTCCAAGCTAGCTCAATGGACAGGGCTTGCTGGCTTGTTGGCTTGTTGGCTTGCTGCAGTTTCTTCTATTCAATCGGCCAGGGCGTATTGTCGTCTTGGCTGGTTGAGAGCGCGCCTCGGGCACAGCCGATTTTCGGGTTTTTGGGCGTATAGGTTGTCGGTCGACGACGCGACACGTCCCGAGCAAGGGAGTGCGTAGAGTGCAGAGTGCACAGGGGTGGTGAAGATGGGTCGTGTGTAAAGGGG
This sequence comes from Cutaneotrichosporon spelunceum, assembly GCA_030805415.1. Taxonomy (NCBI): domain Eukaryota; kingdom Fungi; phylum Basidiomycota; class Tremellomycetes; order Trichosporonales; family Trichosporonaceae; genus Cutaneotrichosporon; species Cutaneotrichosporon spelunceum. The sequence goes on from BTCM01000005.1 coordinate 760,543, forward strand.
TATTGGCAGATGGATTGAGAATGGATGGATGCAAGAGGACGGACTTTGTGTGGTGGCCGAAGAAAGCTGAGGCAGTACCAAGTAATGTAGCCAGGTGTCTGTCTATCAAAGGCGAGGCAGGGGGTGAGAGCTGAGGTGGGGGGGTTGGGTGGGGCGACGGGGGCAGGCAACTGGCTGAGCAAAGCAGCGGCGGCAACAAGCGAGTAACAGGTACGAGAGGGAAACTCCGCGCCTTTATCAAGTGGGGGTTGTCTTTAAAGTTTGGTAACTCGTCAGATTCCCTGTCCTAGGAGCCACATGTATTGGTAGCACACTTGTGGCGCTCGCTGTGGTCGGTCGGTTAGTCGATTGGCCGACTTGTTGAGGACTCAACGACGGGTAATGGGTGATGGGTGAATGGATGACAGCGACGCAAGTATCGAACGACCGGTATAACTATTGGCGGACCAAATGTGTTGACGTCGCTAAACGGTGGGGGTAGTCTTGAGGGAGGCGAGTGCGGAGAGGGCGACGGGCACAGGGGCGACGGGCTGTGGACGAGTTCGTGATAGCGATAGATGGCAGAACAAGGGAGAGAATGGGGGGAGGAACGAGGTGGGGCAAGGGCTCAAAGGGCACGAGGCGGGGTACGACAGACAACAGCTCTTCTCGAGTGAGATTGGTCGGGTCTCAACAGGCAGCAAGCAATGAGGGGCGCTATAGACCAAGGAGGAGGCGCTCAACAGCTGACGGCTTTGGTGACTCCAAGTCTGGTTCAAGGCGTTGTATTTGAACTGCACTCTGTTCTCGCCTGCGGTCAGTTGGCCACGCATCCAGGCTTCATGGCGTCGAGGCTTCCAGGCATCAAGGCTTCCAGGTGTCAAGGCTTCCAGGAGGCTGGCTCAAAGCGCTGTCGTTTCGGACCAGAGACATTACAAGAACGGCAAGTCTGGGTTGAAAGTTGCCTCATTAGGAAGGCGGTGCTACTGGCCCAGCTGTCCTGGCGTGTTCTGGGTATCTGGCACGTTCTGGCTCGCCGGCCGTGGCTGTTCCTAATCAACTGGACACGGGCTTGTAGCCTTCCTCTCGTCCCTTAGCGACAAACGATTACAAATCGTCAACCAAGGGCATTGTAATGTCCACAATGTCCAGACAAGCTTTTCGCCAAATTAGCAATCACTCTAGCTCAGACTTGAGCGGACATGGGGACCCGCTCAAATGTCCCGATCAGGAAAAAATTCTGGCCCTCATGTCATGAGGAGGGTGCCAAGGCCCTTTGGCCAGCTCCATCTGCTCCTTCGGCCTCAATAACCTTGGGTCGTTTGCGCCTACTCCACCAGAAACCCTGGTATCCCTCCGAGTTGATGCTTGCTCGCTCACTTGTTCACGGCTATTAGGCCCAGTTTGTCTCCAGCTCTGCCCATATGCCACGTTTTACCCTCCCCTCTTTCCCCTGTGCCACAAATCTGTCGTTCCTAGCCGAGGGAATGCATAGCCGCCCAATCCCTGAAGATCTTCAATATATGACGTAGAACGGTTTGAATCCCTGGGCTGCTAAAACGTTTGATATTGGTTAGGCATTCTCCCTGAGGCAAGTCAGGGAATCGATTAGATCAACCGCAATGCTCAGAACATGAGAGATTAAACAGAGACCAAAGAGACGACAAGAGCAGCGAGATTATACAGAGTGCCTCGTAAACAAGCACTGTTTCCAGGACGCCTCTCCATCCCCCGTCCTCGCCATTCAGCATCCCCACCTGAACTCTCTCTCAAGAACAAGCTCAAAACACTGTGGCCTTTATACTGATTCTCTCTCTAAATAGCCGGTGCCCGGTCTGTTCCCACCCACCACCAACCACGGTGCCTACTTCCTATCATTACTCTGGTCGCCCATGGTTGGCTAACACGCATTTCCACCACCCTGCTTCTTTCACACTTTGTATGTCCCAAACCAAAGCCAAACCTCGATATCAAACATGCCCACCAACTGACATCGGCTTCCTTGGGAACCTCCGAGTCAGAAGCCGGAGGTAAACCATCTGTCAGGCCCACCGCAAGACAACACAGACACCAGTGCCAAAGACAGTTGCAGTGCGGCATACGCCAATTACCTACTCCATTCGTCCTTGATGCTTTCAGCCTCGGATGATCTGCTGCCTGGCATGGGTGGGGGGTTGCCGGCCCTTATCTGGGTAACGCGGTCACTGGGAAACAAAGACAAAAAGATATCAAGCAGCTGACGCCTTCCTCTGTAATTGAACAACAGTTACGACCTGGTGCGGCCATGTCTGTGCAGTGTGGCGTGACGGCGTGACGCTCTCGAGTAGGACATGTGCTCAAAAATCCCAACTAGGTCGCATGCTTGATTGCCCAAGATCCGAGATCAGAGTGCGTGTTCTATTCTCACGAACCAACCGAAATGCTATGCCTTCTGTTCCTTCAACCTAATTTGACACATTTTACTCCTTCCGTCCGACGACGAGCTCGCACGTTGAGACACGGTGGAACGTACCAGAAGAGAACCGAGTGCGTGATTCCACAAAGGTTGGATACAATCATCAGGAGCCCGCTTTAAATCCTCTAAAGTGGCCTCAATGTTCCAAGGCTCATCTTGCGCGTTTCAGACGATACCAACTCGTTTTACTATGGCTGAAAGGCAGGTCGAAATGCCAGATCACAGACCACAAACCACAGGAGCTCTGGTATTTGGATCACCCGTGCTGGAGATGGTACCGAGTTGGGTACATTCGTTTGTGGCAGGGGAGTATGGCTTGAGAACCCACGGACATTGTATCCATTTCCATTCAATGTGCATGTGGCAAATACCGAAATGCCGATAAGCCGTAAACTTGTGGCGACGATGAAGCTCAGGGATTTGGGATGGCTGTGGCTGGAACAGCGTGTCTGAACTTTGGGCGGCCGAATTATGAATTTGGCCCCGCCTGTTTGCTGCGCAGTTTGCGGTGTGTGTGTGAGGTTGGATTAGAAGACCCTTTCCGAGTTACCCTGGTGCGGTGGCATGCATTTGAACCGGACCCACCCAGTGAAACGATTGCGGGCATGGCGGGCATGGCGGGCACGGGGACATACGCTATTGCCTCCTATTTGCCTTTCTTTAGGAGGGGGAACGGGGGGCAGCGCGTGCTAACCCCGACTGTCTCTCCCGGCCGCCAGCCGCCGCCCACTCGCAGCCCAGGCCCAGTCACCAGCTAGGCCAGGCCCACTCAACTTGTTCCTCACAACCTCCGCCCCTCCCCCGCCCCAAACCCCTTCACCTTCCTTCTCGCTCGCCATCAACCTGCATCGGCTCACCACTCGGATTCATCCTCACTATTCAACCTTCTCCTTGTTCTCCTCTTCTCCCTCCCTTCCACCCCTTCTAATCCATCATTATCTACGCATCGACCACGACGCAAGCCTCAATCCTCATCTCCCCTCTCTATCTCAACACATCCCCTCCTCCCAGCCCTTGTCCGGCAAGCCTTTCCCTCGGCTAACCAGGGGCTTTTGATTCCTGTCTTTCCCCACGCTGCTCCAACCCTTGGGTCATTCGAGTCCTTGTCTCCTCGTTCGAGCTCAAGCCACTGAGCCTACCTAACCCATCCTGGTCTCGCGAGTCCCTCCAAGCATCCACCTAGCAGCCCGATCCAGTCTTTGCCCCCGGCCCTTGATCCTTGCCTTGCCTTCCAGCCTTGTCCGGTCGAGCCCATCCACCTGGCACGCACGCCTGCCTGCCCCCTGCCGAGCCACACCCCAGCCCAGCCACGGTCCACCTTGGTCTGCTGCTGCCAACTCCCAACTATTCCATCACTCCATCAACCTTGTCCCGAAACACATACACACTCCTACTCGCCAAAGGCGGTATCGTTCGCACTTGAATCCCAAATCCCCTTCCTTCCTCCATCTTGAACAGTGCTACCTCTATCGATTTCGACCGCTCTTCTTGCGTCAACACTTTGCGCTAAACAACCACCGTAATGGCGACTACACATGTGATTGCGTCCAACCAGGGCTCTCACCTCTCTGGGGGGAGCCACTCGTCGAGCTCGAGCAACATTGTCGGCGTCCACTACAAGGTCGGCAAGAAGATTGGAGAGGGCTCGTTCGGTGTCATCTTTGAGGGTGAGTGATACTCGCTAGTCGTGTGCGCCCTGCTGCTTTGCCCACATCGTTGCATCGCATGATGCCAGCGCACACGACCGAAATCACAGAGGCAAACACTGACCCTCACAGGTACCAACTTACTCAACTCCCAGACTGTGGCCATCAAGTTTGTGAGTCGCTCGCTCCTCAGTAGAGGGGGGACAGGTCAATCGAGCACCTGTTCCGAACCCTCGGCCCGTCTGCAAGGGTTTGGCTGACATCTCACAGGAGCCGCGCAAGTCGGATGCGCCGCAACTACGTGACGAGTACCGCAGTTACAAGATCTTGAGCGGATGCCGTGAGTGCCACAGGCAGGCGCAGGTCACTAACATTGCCAGCTGGTATCCCGCAAGTGTACTATTTTGGCCAAGAAGGCTTGCACAACATTCTTGTCATTGACCTCTTGGGCCCCTCGCTCGAGGACCTCTTTGACATGTGTGGCCGCAAGTTCTCGGTCAAGACCTGCTGTATGACTGCTCGTCAGATGCTCTCTCGGGTCCAGACGATCCACGAGAAGAACCTCATCTACCGCGACATCAAGCCCGACAACTTCCTCATCGGGCGTCCTGGGACCAAGGGGGCTGGGACGATTCACGTTGTCGACTTTGGCATGGCCAAGCAGTACCGTGACCCCAAGACCAAGCAGCACATCCCTTACCGTGAGCGTAAGAGCTTGAGTGGGACGGCCCGCTACATGTCGATCAACACCCACTTGGGTCGCGAGCAGTCGCGCCGTGACGACCTCGAGGCTCTGGGCCATGTCTTCTTCTACTTCCTCCGCGGTGGTCTCCCATGGCAGGGTCTGAAGGCGGCGACCAACAAGCAAAAGTACGAGAAGATTGGAGAGAAGAAGCAGTCGACGCCTATTGCCGAGCTCGGCGAGGGCTATCCTTGTGAGTTTACTATTACCGAACCGAAGCTGACCTCCAGCCGAGTTTGCCATCTACCTGAGCTACGTCCGCAAGCTCACCTTTGACGAGACGCCCGACTATGACTTCCTTCGTGACCTGTTCGCGACTGCGTTGGCAAACGCAGGCGAGGTTGACGACCAAGTGTACGACTGGAACCTCCTCAACAACGGGAAGGGCTGGGAGGCTGGTACCTCGCACTCGTCAGCCGATGTCCAGAGGCAGCCAACGCGCAACCGCGACAATCGCGGTGATCGCGTTGACCGTCTCCGCAACGGTTCAGGCGGTGGGGGAACGCCACGAGTCGCACGCAAGTCGGCCTCCCAACAGCCGAACGCAAGCAACCAAGCGATTGTCAACGTTGCTGCGCCGTCGCATCAGAACTCGCGACACCACTCCCAGCAGGGCGGTCACCCCTTCGCTGCCAACGCGATGAACTCTGGTGATTACGGGTACGACTCGACCAACCCAGGCGGCAAGGGTGCGCAGCCCATCTCTCCCATGAACGTCAACTCGCGGCCATCTGGAACGCAAGGCAATTCTCAGCAGCATGCTGACCCCGAATACCGGGAGAACCGCGGCGGCTTCCTGTCATTCATCACCTGCCGTGCATGCCGGTAGCCACCGCGACGACTTGTTTTCATCCCTTAGACGTTCTTATTTTTTCATGGGTCCGGAATTGCGACGATCACCTTGTTGCTGATGGTTGCACACCTCTAATCGTTGTTCTCTCAATGTCTGATTGTTACCCTACCCCATCAACACAAGACGACACTGTCTACGCCAAGATACCATCACACACCAGCCTCGTCAAGCACGGCTTCTCCCCAGTCCCATTGTGCATAGAGTAATATCAATGAATGGGTGCGGCATCCTGTGTATGTCTTGCTGGGGCGCAGGCGCAACTAACCGCGCAGAAGGGGCCCGCGCAAGTGAGGAACTGGGGGAACTGGAGGTGTCAGCGGGGTGATCGGTGTGAGCACAAGTGAGGATACGAGCAGATTTGTGTGTGGACTGTGTGTGATAGATTGAGCTGGGCGAGAGGTTCCAGCGCGATCAGGCTCGTCTCTTGATCTCATAATCTCAGGATGGTTGGAATTGGCATCAATCACTCGCATACATCGGGTGGACATGGGCTGTAGTGAGTGGGTTAGACGGGGGACGGCTCCCTATAAAAATGAGGCGGTATCGGATCACCGGGTCTGCACCAGAAGATGTAGGTCAACAGACGAGTCAACAGACGAGTCAAAGCAGTGCAACACTGCACGATGGCGTTGTCTACAGTCCTACCAATCTCCAGACGGCGGGCGATGACGTAACGTCACACGACCACGCTCGGAACAGCCCTGTCATTCCATTCGACCACTCAGCGAGCGCGGATCCCACCCGGTGACGACCCCAGATGATAAGGTGGGGCTCCCATGGGTATTCAGCTCTTGATTCCACCACTCTCTCTCTCTCGCTCTGGGCAGAATGGAGGACACGACCACCGCCATTGCTCATGCCGGCGCTGTTGCCGTCATCACTGGTGCTGCGTGAGTGTTCGTCTCCGGGTGTGTGATACAGTGCATCGTTGTGGGCTGCCTTACTCTGCTCCAGCTGTTCACACCACACACCCTCCCTCTTGGCTCTCCCCATGTTGCTAGGCGTTCGCTGCGCTCGTGGCTCACACCAGCTCAGGCATCGGCCTCGCAGCCGCCAAGTACCTAGGCCAGCGCGGAATGAAACTCGTCCTCGTCGATGTGTCCCCGCTCGACGAGGCGTCTGCGGCCGTTAAGGAGGAAGGTGCGGCTGACGTCCTTTCCATCAAGTGCGACGTGAGCAAGATTGACGACGTTGTCGCGCTCCGCGACAAGGTCCTGGACTATCACGGCGAGGTCAACATCCTCCTCAACAACGCCGGAATCAAGCGCCCATGTCCTGCTATCAGTCTGGACCGTGATCTTGAGGATCTGCAAGAGAGCTGGGCGAGCGTTATTGGGACCAATGGACAGGGTATCATTAATGTCGCGCAGGCGTTTGGCCCGTTCATGGCGCGCCAGGAGAACGCATCTGTCATTATCAACACTGGCTCGAAACAGGGCCTCACAAATCCTCCCAGTAACGCGGGCTACAACGTCTCAAAGGCCATGGTCCGCTTCTTCACGGAGCAACGTGGGTACCTTCCAAAACACCACTTACACAGTCGCGTACCAGTTGCACAACTTGCCTGAGTGCATCTGCACCGCGCACCTCTTTGTACCGGGCTGGGTCTTCACAGGCTTGACCGGTGACGGGTCGGTCAAGGTTAAGCCACTCGGCGCGTGGACCGCTGAGCAGACTGTCGAGTTCATGTTCGACAAGGTGCTCAACGACGGCGACTTTTACGTCATCTGTCCGGACAATGAAACGTCCCCAGTAAACACAAGTATGGCAGGGCTGACGCCAGGCGGTCGACCGCGCGCGCATGCAGTGGGCCATGGACGATGCCATCCTCGGCCGGCCTGCGCTCTCGCGCTGGAGCGACGAGTACAGCGCGCGTTTCGACGACTTTGTCATGAGCAAGCAGGGGCTCAGTGCGCGCTCGCGCAGCCGTGGCCGCCCCCTTGCCAATGTTCCAGAGTCGCCGTATCCGCCTGAGAACGCCGACTACCAGCCGAGCTCAGGCATTGTCTAGTCTGATGTAAGAGAGATGTAGAACTAAGATGTCGTCTGTCGGATTCCCAAGCTTGGAACCTGGCTGGTTCTTACGGATGAACCCAGAGGTTCCTAGAGACGCTGTCGTGGTGGAGGTGGTTGCGGCATGCTGTGTATCCCTGCATAATCGACACCCTCCCTCACTCTCACCGCTCAACCATCACTCTCTCACTCACAGTCGCATGCTACCATGGCGCCGGCCGACCGCAATGCAGGCCCGGCGCCGACCTCAGCATCCCTCAAACGCTCCAGCGCCACGCGCAAACACTCCACCACGGCAACCGTCCCTGCCCGGTCGCAAGGCTTAACGAACGAGTGGAGTGGAGCGGCGCTCAATGATGAACCTACCAGCGTCTCGAGGCCTCCCAGTATCTCCAGCTCCGGCCTCTCCAACCCTTCCCAAGTGGACCGCTCGCGCTCAGCCACAGTCAGCTCCGTCGATATCCCGCTCGTCCTATCACCCATCTCGATGGGATCAATGGACAGTGTGAGCCGGCATCCATCAGCCAAAAGCCCTGCGATGACAAGCATGCCAGAGGGCGTGGTTGCAGAGGATTTCCGGCCGAGCGGACGCGCCGAGCCAGCTGTGAGCTTCACCACGCCTGACAAGGTACCGCCACGCAACCTCTCCCAACAAGACATCGGCTTCGGCGCCAGTCCTTCTCCTCCCCTCTCATCGTGCCCCGGACCACATCTACTAGACTCAGATGTCTCCTCTTCTCCGGCCGTTTTGCGTCCAATCCTCACCAACACACCGGTCCCTGGGCTGGGCGCGGCGCTCACCTCAGCCTCCTCCCGGCCAAAACCCCAGTTGCGGCTGTCGACACAGGACCTTCCCGCGCCGAGCAGGAAGGAGGACAAGCCCCCTATCAGTCCAGGAATGAAGCACTGGCAACAGGTGCGGCAGCATGTCGTGACTGACCCGCCGCCCGTTGACTCCAAGCCCAAGCGCGGACTCGTGTCCCGCACAGCGGGGCGGTTTGGATTTCGGTCCGTCGTGGAGAACGTGCTCGGGTACGACCGCAGACGCCGGAGCACTTACGGCGCCTTTTCAGTGGACATGACTGACGAGGAGCGTGAGGAGGCCAGTCGCGAGCGACGACGCTTCGCGCGCGCTGTCAAGACCTGCCTCGACGAGTGCGCGGCTGAGGAGAGCACTCGCCGATTACGCCGCCTAGCCGCCGTCGGCGGCCACGTCCCAACCCTACCCCTTTCCAAGCCTAAGAGCACACACCACAGCGCGCATGGCGGGCGATCTAGATCCGGTAGCGTCCACGCTCTCGACAACGAAGGTATCAGCGCTTTCTATCCCTTGCTCTCTGCGCTCGTCAAGTTTAGCGTCGACGCCAAGTCAAAGCGCCTGTGGTCCCGCACCTGCCCGCACCACGCTGCGATTCTCGCTGAGCTCGGCACAGCGTTCCTCCCTGACTCGACGAGCCGGGACAGCGAACGCGCACAGGCGCTCCAAGTCTTCTTCACGATTGTGACAAACTGGAGCACCGACAGCGACGACGACGAGCTCGACCGATGGCTGTGGTTATGCCGCGCAATGCTCCGCGACGACCGACAGACGCGCGATCGCGGCATGGGGCTTCTCTCTCTTATACTGAAAGGCGATGGCAACGTGCCCGAGGCGCTAGTCCGCCCAGCGAGCGCGCTGGACTTTGAGAGCGTCGCAATAGCCCTGCTCGAGCTCCTCCATACTTTGGAGAATTCGGGATACGCCAGCGACGAGCATCAGCGCATGGTGTGGGATCTCCTTGCGTCGCTTGGTGCTGGCGAAATCATCGCTGTCGACGCAGAGTCCGTGATGTCACTCCTCGATGACGAGAGTCTCACGGTACGCAACGCCGAACGCGAGCTACTCTGGATCGCGGCTGCTAAGGTCATCGCTGCAAACAAGCACGTCGGCGCATGGATGCTCGACTGCAAGGCGTCTGTGCTGCTGCGCTTCGCCCCGCCACCTGTCTTGCCAGGTATGCCCCACACCGCGCGAAAACTGCGCATACTGGCCACCAAAGTGCTCCTGCACTCTTTTACGACGCTGTTGCGTTATAATGACGACGAGGATGTCGTCACTGCAGTGGCTGACATGGCGGAGGAGATTTTCGACGAGGCCATGGCCCTTCCCGAGCGAGATGGCATCGAGGCCAGCTACGCATCTGCACTTCTGGCCCTCCACTGTGCGTCCAGCATCTCGGGCTCGCCATACTCAGCACGCCTGGAGGCGCTGCTAGCTCAGCACAAAGATATCATCCCCTCCGTCGCTCAGGGCTTCATCACGACTTTCCCTGCTGCGCGGGTGATGACGGCCACGCGCCAGTTCCTCCAGGCTGACATGCCGCTTGGACGCGCATGTATTCCCCTGCTCCTCGAGCATCTGTCCGCCCTCCCACCGAGTCCCGAAGCGCGTGCGTTCTTAACGTGGCTTTCGACAGCCCAGCCGAACCTCTTCTACAAGCCCCTCTTTGCCTGTGCCGCTGCAACGCAGGGTGAGACCCTCGCCAAACCACTCCGAGTAGTGGCAGCTCTTGCGGAGCAGCTTGGCGCAGACGTGTTCTGGACAGACGCCGACCCACAGATGGTCGCCATCGTGCTCGGCGACATGTCTTCCACCAAGGCAAAGCGCAATGCTCGCGGTGCCGTCGTAAACGTCAAGCTTGGCCGGTACGCCTTACTGCTCGAGCTCCTCGTCTCCTTGCAAGGCTTGAAAGGCCCGCAGCTGGCCACGTTCGCGCAAAGCCTTGAGACTCGCCTCGGCGCCATGCTCGAGCTCGAGGAGAGCCGCTCTGTCCTACCGACAGTGTACCGTAGCCTCGTCGCGCAACTGATACACACTCTCCGCCTGGGCTCAGGGCTTATCAAGCGTACCTCTACAATCCGCCTCGCGGTACAGTGGTACACCTCGTCGTCGTGGCGAACCGCCTCGTCTGGCACGGAGACGAGCCAGATTGACGTACTCACCCAGTTATACAAGTCCGACACCGAGGTCGCTACCAAGAGCACCTCACGCATCGCGTGCCTCAAGACCTCCCTCTCTGAAGTGCTCCCTGCGCTTTTCGTTACGACCCAGGCAAGCCTCGCATCCGAGGATTGGGCCGCGCTCCTTCCCGTCGTGTGGGAGCGGTACGCTGGGCGTGACGTTCCTGTCGACCAGCTCACGTTCCTCTTAATGAAGTGCGCTGAGGCGGCGCGTGGCGGGCTACGCAACCTCGTCTCAACCGAGTTGTACAATGCCGGCCCCAGTGTGCGGAGCTATGCCCTCCTCAAGCTTGCCATGCTCTACGGTTACCGTTTCCAGGTTTACACGCAGGACACGGTTACTGACCGGCGTGGGCTCATCTTCCGCTTCCCGCAGCGGCAGCTCGAGTTTGTTGTCGCAGACATGGGCAGCTCGGTATGGGTGACCCCGCGGGACGCCCAGAACGCTGCATTGCAGAAGTACGGCCGGGCGCTGCCTCTCGAACTACGGCAGCGGCTCATGGAACTGGGCTGGACGGAGGACGAAGAGATGACGGCCACCGACATCGAGCGCCTCCCGGTAACAGCAGTCCCGCTGACGGGGAAAGGGAGCGTCGCGATCGAGTTAAAGCAGGCTGCTGCGCCTGTTCTCAAGCGCAAGGGCTCGAACTCGTCCTTAAACAGTAACAGCGCTAAAGCTCACCGTGCCGTCATCCCACCTGACTTGGTGGCAATCGTTATCGACCAGGCGCGCCAACTCGCGACGGCCGACGATATCGGCGTAGAGCTCCTCTCCAAGGAACTCGTGCGCATGTTTGAACGCGACGACGCGACGCTCTTCATTCGCCCCGTGTCCGAGGAGCTGCCGCACGACATTACGAACGCGCTCCTCCGCGTCAACGGAGTGATTACCCAGCCGACGCCAGGATTCGCGCACGCAGCTCTTAACGCACTCGTTGGCTTCCTCAAGACCGCCGCGCGCGACAACGCACAGTTCCCGTACTGGGCACAAATCCTCGGTACGGTTGCGCGTCTCGTCCCAAACGTGAGCGAGCTCTCCCTGCGCGACGTGCGCAAGTCGAAGTCTGAACATGTCCTCGTTCCCGCGTCTATCTACGAAACTGAGGGCGGGTTCAAGGTTCATCGCCCGTGGCAGGAAAACGGGCTCCTCGACGTGCAGGTTGCACAGCTAGTCTTACTGTCTGCAATACTACGCGCCAACCCCCATGACGTGTACCTCGTCAAGAAGATGCTCTTTCACCTCCAGGTACAGGAGGGCATGCGCTACCTCCCCTTTGCCCGCGCCTGGGTCGAGCTCATTGTGGATCTGTTCACAACCGTCAACAGCAACTACAACGACCGCGCTGAGCTCCGACACTTCCTTTACAACATAACTGCCGCGTTGTCGCTGCACGACGGCGACATGATCGTAGTCGCGCATGGGATGCGCGCACTGACGCTATGCGCGACGCGCTTCCGGCGTGTGTTCGCCAGCATTGGTTTTGTGAGTATCATGCCGCCTGTGTACGCCATGTATGTGCGCGGTCACGGAGGAATCAGGGATGCGGTAGAGTACGCGTGTCGCTCGTTCTACCGCATCCACCAGGACGTGTTTGTGTACCAGCTGTGCCTCGCACTGGCCGAGCACATGCATAAGGACGCATTCGATGCGCGTGCAGCGTATGATCTGTTGGCTGTACTGGCGACCGACGACCCTGCCTCGGGCGTGCCAAGCGGCATACGCGACCTCAACAGGAAATACGAGGTAGAGGTGCTGCTGCAGATGCAGAGCGGAGGGGCTGAGGTCGCTCTCTCTACACCAGAGCGGCTCAGTTCGACTCTAGAGCCTGCCGTCTTCCCGACCGACAACATCGTGCGCCTCCTCGTTACCGTCATCGCCGTGAATGCAGCCAGCCAGCGCGGTATCCACCTTCTGGATTTCTTCGGGGCCCTTGCACCACACCTCCTGGTCGAGGAGCGGTTACGCCTTCTCGTCCACGACGCGGTGGACGTGATCGGCCGATTCATCCAGCGCATGCGCTCGAGCGACGATACAGCTCTCCAGCGCCTCGTCCCTGGTGATGTGTCCAGCAGTGCCGACTGGCCGGCCGCATGCAACGCTTACATGCGACTCATCGGCTCCATCACGGCTTCCGGAAGGACTGTCGGTGTCCAAGCTACGCGGCGCGTGATTGGCCTCATCCCCTATGTCCATTCCAACGGCGGCAGCAGCGCTCTCCCTGATATCCTCGGTGCCCTCGGGCGCGCTAACGTCTCTGCCGAGACCTCGTTTCTCACCGATCTCGCCCCGGTATACACTCAGTACGTCGACGGTATCGACTTCAGCGGCGTTCTCGACGCCATCACCTCCCTGATCAGGCAAAACGCCTTCCGTCTCCCCGCCTCGATAGCCCGCTTGATTGTTGAGGACTATGTTGGCCCCGCATTACGCTCCATCGCCCGAGGCGCAGAAGCTAAGGCCTTTGCCGCGCCCATCCGTCGCGCTGCTGTTGAGCTTCTGTCTCTCGCCGTCTTCCTGCCTGGCGTGGACGCGCTACACGAGCTTGAATGCGTCCCCTCCACCGCCGGGCTGCTCGCCGCAGTGGTCATCCCCGTGTCGCTCGCACTGGACCCCCCACCGGATTGTGACGTGCATGGAACCTGGGTCCGTCTCCTGCGTTTCACCCTCCGTACCCCAGTCGGTCCGCCTCACGCGCGCGCAGCTCATGCCGCTCTCGCTCTCCAGGTGGTGAAAATTGTGACTGTCCGAGTCCCAGACATCATCTCATCTCAGCGGGGCCTATGGACCCATCTAGCTACATACGCCAAATCTGCGATTGCGGAGGGGAACGGCCGCTTCCTATCCCGCACCCCGCGGCTGGTTGACTGGATGATGTGGTCACTATTCGAGCTCGTCTCGCTCCATCGCTCGCCGCTTGCCCTTACCCTCAGGCTGCGCATCCAGACAGCTCTCGCTGCCGTCAGCGACGAGCGCGACTGCGACACCGCATCGTCACGCCCCTCCACTGCAGGCAGTGTCACGCCGACGCCCCGATCCCTCTCAGGCCTCGTGCGCCGGCCCTCGGCCCGCATTCCCTCTGTCACAAACCTCAGTCCGCTAGCGGCCCGCGTCAGTAGTACACCGTTAGTCTCTGTCCCGGAGAGCGACCTGCTGCACCCCTCTCCAATGTTCGGTTCCCCGTCGCCCTCCAACCCCTCTGTACTTGGTTCCCCCACGCCAAGCCACACACGCTCGCTCTCCGCAGCCTCTGCCTCGTCCGCCATGTCAGCAGGCAGTGTATACTCCAACGTCTCTCTCTCCTCCCCACACCCCCCTTCTTCCTCCTCCTTTTCGCACAACCGCTCGCCCTCGACCGCCACGACATCTTCCACACCCGCTGCCCGCCGCTCCCTCGCTCCAATAAAGCCCTCCTTCTCCGTCTCAGCAGCACGCCGCGCCTCCCGGGCCACATTCGATGCTTTCGAGCGTCGCTTCTCCACCGCTCCGCGCCCAGCAGATCGCGAGACCATCGTGCACCTCTTGGGACCATCTCCGGCTGCCAGTGGCCCCACGATACCGACAAACGCTTCAAAACGCGACGTGCTGCACGCCCCTCTCCTCAGCCAGCTGGCTGGTGCCGCACGGCGGGCGCTCCTTGTCACGCTCGTTGTGTATGGCTACGAGGTCGAGGAGGACGTGGACGTACATGCCTGGAGTGCGTCGGACGCGTTGCATGCCATTACGGAGGAGACACACGTGCTCATCGAGGACGAGCTGGCTGATATGTTTAATCTCCTTTCCGAGGTTGGCGGGACCGAGCCTGCGGGCGAAGAGGGGCACGGCGGCGAATCTAAGCGGTCCTCGTACGCGCAACCGCGGGGCGAGCCGGACCTCCCATCGCTCAGTTACACGCTCAACCATGGGTTCGACGAGGGATATGCGATTACCACCGAGTCACCGCGCAACAGCCTCGATCGGGGCGCGTCGCGTGAGATACCTACTGTTGCGATATCGCTTGCGTAATACCCTGCATGCCTATACCGTTGTAAAGACAGATGACAGTCACATGAATTGTACAGATGATTGGACTGTTGCAGACTAAGGACGGGTGGGGTGTTTGTACAAGGCCATCAACGGGGGTGGCATGATCAATGGGTATGTGGTGGCATCTAGACGGATGGCCGACGCCATCCAATCCCAGTGCCCAATCGTCGTCTAGAACTGTTATCATCGCTGAACAGGTACACACAATCTCAATCTAGCAGACACAAGCAGACACACTACAAACCCCGAACCATCCGCCGCACCTCGGCGCCCCCACGGGGCTCGCGCGCCTCCATCTCGTCCTCGGTCACAATCCGCTTGCCGAGGGTGCGCTTCTTCTTAACAGGCGCTGCGGCCGTTGGGTCCTTGACGAGATCCTCGTCCTCGTTGTACGGCGTGCGCGCCTTGGTCTGCCGCGTGCTCTCGCGCAGTGGTGCCGGTTTCGCGTTTGCCTTGGTCGCCGGCTTCTGGAGGCTGCCGCGCTTCGAGGCATGGCGCGGGGCTGGCTCCGAGTTCAGGCTGGCGCTCGAGTTGAAGGAACTGTCAAAGTCGTCGTCAGAGCCATCGTCCTCCGAGTCGTCCTCGTCATCGTAGCCATCGCCAGAGGCCTCAGCTTCCTCCTCATCCGAGTCAGCGCAGGTACACTGGCTGACCATAGAGTCGCCCTCGATGGTGCCCTCCTCATCATCCGAGCCTAGCTCCTCGTCAGAGTCGACCTCCCCAGAATGTTCGACGTCATGGACTGCAGTGGGTGTAGTCGCCTTGGGAGTGGTTGCAGGAGTCATGTCGGTGGGTGTCATGGGTCGGAGTTCAATTTGCTCCTCCTCCTCCGAGTCCTCGTCAACGTCCATGTCCTCATCGGGGGCACCATCGGCTCCAGCCCCGAGATGCTCCTCCTCCTCTGACTCGGAGTCGCTCGCGTCCTCGTCGCCTGATCTGCTCATGTCACCCGACGTGTTGAATAATATTGAGATCTCCTCCTCCACCTCTCTCTCGGACGTTGATCCATTGGTCTCCTTCCGGATTGGGGCTCCGAGGAACGGGTCGGAGAGAGAGTCCTGGTGTCAGCTACGTGGGCTGAATGAACCATCTCACCATCGTGAAGTCGCCGTCCGTGGTCGAGACAAAACTTTCATCATACGACGTGTCTGATGAATCGCCCATGGTGCGCTGCACAATGTCAAGCTTCATGTCTGCCTTCAACTCTGCAGCAGCGGCCTGATGTCAGCTCGCTGGTCTTCGGAAATCGACTTGCCGCTGCCTGGAAGCGTTTCTCGTAGTCGGCGTGGATACGCTTGATCGTGTCCTGCAGATCACAAGAAACCTCCTCGCGAATATCGACTTCGAGCTGCGCGTTGCGCATCTCGCTCTCGAAGAGTTGCGTCTTGAGCTCACGCAGTTGCTCAAACAGGTATTCGACAAGGAGATCCTGCTCATCGTCGTCCTCATCTTCGGCATCCTCCTCGACTACCTCGAGTTCCTCTTCAACCATCTTGATCTCCTCGGGCACGGGTGGAGGCAGAGGTTCCTTGGGAGGAGGCGGTGCGGACCGAGTGTGCGCTCGTGAAGGACGCGAGCTCGCGTTCACAGCAGCCGCGGCTGCGCGCGCAGCCGGGCGGGCGCTGGCCGCACGGGCACTTGAGCCGCGAACGGGGATCAGGGGAGGTGCCCCAGCTGTTGGTGGCGAAGCCTCGGGTAGTGCAGGTAGGTCGCTCGGCCTGTTCACCACGGGCACCATGACCTTGATCTTCTGCCCGCCGCCCATGGCAGAACGGAACGCACTCAGGTGGCTGGAGATCTGACGCTTGAGAGTCGGAATTGTCGTCTTGTGCGTAGCTGTCGTCTGGATTTCTCGTGCGATAGCTGAGAAGCGCATCACGTGCGAGTTCTCGTCAAATCCTGTGTCGTACGGGTTAACGTGGATCATCATGACTGCGTGACCGTCGCCCACAAAGAAGTTCTGGAAGATCTCTGTGAGCTTCGAGTGGCGGAAGGGCACGATCGCAAGCTTCTTGCGAGCGCCCGGAGGACTAGGTGCAGCCATACGCTGTTGATTGGTTCTAAGGACCTCGAGACACTGGCCGAGGACCATGAGTGACTTGTTAATGTTACCGGCCTCCTTGAGACGGTCACCTGTCGTGGCAGTATTACGTGTACGCTCGGAGCCGGCGAGATCAACAATGGCAAGGCGCGACACCTGCGCGGAGTCTGGGTCCTCGGGAGCCCCATTGTGCACCCGTACGACCTTGATCGTAAAGATACCGTGGCTACGACTAGATTCTCGGTTGGCCATGGTGCCGAACACCTGACGCGCGCCCTGGCCGCAGCGGAAGACTGCCAGCGCCTCCTCGCGGTTGCGAACACGAATCTCGTGCGCACCACAGATGTATTTGCCATTTCCCTCCGGGTCGTTTTTAAGAACGAGGGCTCTGCGCTTGAGGACGCCGCCGCCACCGTTAGCCAGAGCGGCCAGACTCATCGATGAGCTAATGTGACCTGATAACCCGATCGTGCTCATAGTTCGCGGCATTCCAGATGCGCGAGGCATTGCTGACGCGCGAGGAGTAGCCGAGGCAACCTTCGGTCGCGTTGAGGGCAAGACAGAGTCGAGGAGGTCGAAGATCTGTCATGTCAGCTCAATGAATGTGAATGTGCTCACCTTGTCATTGTAGACTTCGACGTAGGAGACAAAAACCGCGTACGAAAAGTTGCGGTCTACCTTGACGCCTGGTGTCAGCTGTTAATGGGCTTCACAATGCTTACTGTCGCCAAGACGGGCTTCTGGTTCGAACGGGAGACTTTGAAGGTCTATGCCATCATCCTCGTCAGTGAGGACGACGTCAGCCAGGCCCTGGCACTTGAGCTGGAGGTCAGTGCGGTCCCAAGACGGACCTACGTTGGCTTTGCTCTCAAGGTCCTTGATGGAGTTATACACGACGTCGATGGAGCGAGGGAGCAAACCGCGCTCGTCAATCTTAGCGCTGTCGCCACCCTGGATTGTGTATCTGAGATCAGAGGGGCACCAGAGTGATGCGTAGAGGGAAGGGAAAGAGGAAGAGACAGTGATTGGCAGGGGGTGGCGTGAAAGAGAGAGGACACTCACGTCTTGCCACTGTTGCTGACGCCGTAGGCAAACAACAGCCCGTTCTCGCCGTGCAGCAACTTTTCGACAAGTGGCTTAGTCGTCTCGTCGAAGAAGCTGTTCTGAGCTGTGTCTGGCCCAAATACACGGTTGAACGAGTACAGCTGACTTGGCTTTGGCATATGCAGCCGCGACTCGACTGGCGGGCGCATCAGAACGCTCTTCTCATCTTGGACTTCGAGGTATGGGCTGCAGCCCTCGCCTTCGAGCTGCGGCCGGATGCGGAGGTATGCTTGGAGCTGCTCGGTGTACGTGTCTGCCGCCTTGCGCGCTTCCTTCTCCTGTTTCTCCTTTAGTTTGTCCGAGACCTTGCGGAGACCTTCCTTGCTTTTGGCGAGGAGGCCGTGGGCGGGAGGCTTGACGCCTAAGGCTACAGGGGAGGCAGCGGCGCCTTGCTGTGCGCGGAGACGGGTCACACGCCCCGTTGGTATCGCTGAAGCTTGCGGTTGTGTTCGTGTTCGTGTAGATGTCCTCTGTGTCGACATTGTGTGAAGAGTGGATGAAGGTGGATGAAGGCGGATGGAGCGTTTGGGGGTGATGAGGTTGCGCGGCTGTTTTGTTTGTCCCAGTCCATTAGGGCTTGTTGACGACACCGCACAGCGCCCTGATTACACGGAGCCAAAATCACACAACACTTGCCATGAGGCACACAATACCAAATCATAGAGTAGATTAGGGTCTGGGCACAACAGAACAAATACAAAAGTTGTTGACCAGCTTATGCTAACTATCGAAGCAGTGGTGGTAATGCTTTTTGTGAGCGACAGAACAATGACTATACATGGAACAGCCTACAGGCAGAGAAAGGCCGAAGCAACTACGCCAGCACAGTACAAGGAGGCAGGAGGCGTATTGCGTGACGAATGATATTTTCTTAATTCAGTGTGGTGACATGCACTCGTCGCCGAAGTCGAGGGGTGTTACGAGGCGCCCAACCTCAAAACCCGTGCCTGGGTACAGTAGATTGTCGTGGCGCGTCTTCCTGTGCCACAGTCCGCCTAAGCGCGTCCAACTACAGACTGAATGCGTCCGTGACCGGTGAGAGGAGTGAGGCGAGACAATCGGTCGGTTGCGTGATGAATGTTGGGGGCCGCGGCACGCCTCTTCGCATCGCCCGCGATAGAATCGCTCCAACATCGGTAGCCATCGCCGAAGAGATTCTCAGCTTTGTCCCAGTCAACGGTAATGGCGCACCCGCGAGAATCCAGCACGCTGTCCAGTGCCGCTCGGTAGTTGGGGGGAATGAGTTTCCCGAGCCCTCCGATATGCTTGAGGGCGGAGAGGTCGTTGGGCGTGGAGACCGGCTTGCCCTTACCAAGTGCCAGGCTGCCATGTAGAGCCGACAAGCAGATGACCCGCTCGTCCAGGGCAGCACCCAAAATGAATTGCCCCACGGCGACGGGGATTCGGCATCCCTGGCCGAGGCGGACTGGAGGGCGGTTCCTTAGTTGCCACAACACCATGTTACGCAGCTTGATGCAACTCATGTCTTGCAGGAACTTGAGGAGACGGGTAACACGGTTAACGACCGCTGGTACTTCGCCCGGCATGCACTGCACCACGTCGCTGAAGTGGATGGACCCGCTTCCGCGCAGCATGACCGCGAAGAGCTGGATCACATCGGGCTCCTGGTCCATCTTGAGGAGAGGGATGTCCGCTGCGGAGTCGATCCCGGTCGGCAAGCTCTCTATTATCTTATTCAGGAGATGAGCTGTTGTGGGACCGGCTGCCCCGAAAGCTGCAGATCGCACTCGCACAACAGTGTTGTCGGAGCACAACAATTTAATCCATTTGGGCAAGGCGCACTTGGGCAAGGTGCACAGATACTGTGTCGGATGGAGCGGCTTGAGATTCTGGATAACTTTAGACTTGCGCGTTTGGTTAACCTTAACAGCTCCGGCCAAGAGTCCCTCCATGGGATTCTCAACTCTGGTGCGGTTGCGACGACTGTATGGTGTGGGGTTGGCGGAGCGAGAGTTCTCATCGAATGCGTGCTCGATATTGTCCTCGAATGCGTCCTGGCCGTCCTCCTCGAACACGTCTTCGAACTCTATCGGGAGGGCGTCACAACCTCGGTTGAATGGAGTCGGGGTGGCGGCACGCTCGAGATCCTCAAACACTTTGTTGTCGCCAAAGTCGGATCCCAAACCATCATCCTCATGAGGACTGTCCGGAAGCGGGGTGGCAGTGCGCGGGCGTCGCGCACCGGGGATCGGGAACTGAAGGGTAATCTCCCACTCATCGATGTCGAAACCGTCAGCAAAGTCGTCGTTTTCGCTGTCCGTTTTGTCCATGCCGCGAGAAACCGAACGACCGGACAAAGTAGGAGCGACAGTCGAAGAAGAGTGCGAACGCACGAGACGGCGCGGGGTCGGCATCACCAACATGGCGGCCGGACACGGGATACAGGTACGGATGAGTGTTGTTGAGAGGAATTGAGAGGAGGTTTTAAAAGGTAGTGAAGAGTGCGAGACTGAAGAATCGCTCACAGCGGATATCACCTTAAATGGCCGAGTCACTCTTTCACAATGTTTTACTTTGTTGACCGCTTTTGAGGGTTTGGAAATTCATCAATGTGGCCGCATGGTCGAGAGACTGAAACGGTGGTGTACAATTCCAGTTCATGTGAAGGGCAATGTCCGTGGTGTGAATGGAGTAGTCGCGATCGCCAACTCCAATAGTGCCACTCGAGATGCCCCTGGGGGCCATTCAATACAACGGAGGTGATGGCTGACAGAATGTGAGATACTGATGCGGCATGGAGGTGCGAATGTTGGTCAGTCTGACCTTGACCGGACCTGACTGGGCTTTGGACGACCCAACATCGCCCGCCGGGCTCAACAGCGAAATGCCGCACTAGGCGTTGCGACGTGTAAATGAAGGGGTATGGGAGCAGGATGGAGAGAGGAAACAGTCAAGAGTCAGTGTCAGGGCCATAAATCCCAAGAATCGCTGCCAAAAGAGATGGTCAAGGATGGTCAACCACAGCCAGAAGGTGAGCGAAGAGCTGAGAGCAGGGTGCTGGAAGTAAGAAAACAAGGAGGATAAGAAACGAGGGGATTGTCAAGGGACCTGAAGCGGAGGAAAGCAACTCGAGGCTACGGAGACTGGTACTGTACTTACTTCCGCTGCGTATATCGCCGTCTCCATTGCTCTGCGCTTCAGCATTCAGACACACCCAGACAGGCTTGCACACACAAATGGCGCCGAAAACTCAACACCCAAGCCTGGCCCCATCATGGACAAGAGAAAACGCAGCAAGTCCATCCGCAATGACGTTGTCAATGATCAGATCCGCAGGGGAATACAGGAGGCAGTGGCGCGACAGATGCAGGTCGTGAGGATCGCCCTCGCACGCGGCAAGGCAGAGTTGATTTCCGAGGGCGGGATGTGGCGGAAATCCACTTCCCTCAAAGCTCCACAAGCTCTGTTGTCGTCCACCCGTGACCGGCTGTTCTATTCTTGCTCCTCGTCAAACAGACATGTGTTGACATCAGGGATCAGCACAAGGCTGAAGAACGGTCATGGGCCAACTGTAGTTTGCGCAGGTTTGGCGGTGGAGGAGGTCCTGGCCCGGGCCTACTTTGCGAAGAGGCCGACACAGTCCAGGCCGACGGTGTAATCAGCATACCTCTCCTCCCCAACCAGGCGGCGATACTCGTCCGCGCTAAAGCAGCGTATCTCAATCGGCCCTTTTTCTCGCGTTCCAGGCTCGAACGCCAGGCTCGCAAGGCAGCGGAGACACTCGCGCCTGCGCGCGGCCTTGTGCTCCTGCCCGCCCCAGGTGCGGAGGTCCTCGACGTCCTCGGCGCGCGTCCCATGCGGGAAGAGGGCAGCGACGTTGCCCCAGTCGACCAGCGTCACAGCGTGGCCATCGCAGATCACGCGCGCCAGGTCGCCCATCAGGCGTGCGCCGAGGCGTGTGCCATGCGGCATGGCCTGCAGCTGCACCGGCCGGCAGCGCGTGAAGAGGAGCGTGAGGGTGGCCGGCCCATAGTATCCGCTGGGGGGAAAGAAGGCGAGCGCAAAGCCGCCCCCCGTGCCGGCTGTGTAGTTGATCACGAGAGAGCCGGAGAGGAGCCAGCCGCGGAAGGGCTCAGGGCGGCCGAGGTCTGCTGTCACGACGATCGTGGCTGGTGAGAAGGGGAGCGGCGCGTTCAGGTCGCCCACTATGCGTATGATGGTCACGCCGTCAAGGAGGGCGCGGAGCGCGCAGCGCGACGTGCGCAGGTCGAGGCGGCCGCCTAGGTCTAGCACGCGGATGGCTGAGTAGCGCCGCCGGATGCTGGGGAGGCTGCACGGGCCCATAGCGAGGGATGTCATCTCGAGTGGCGAGAGGGGGCGAAGTAGGCGGTGGCAGGGGAAGACGACACGCCCGTCGGCGCCGGTGTGCGGGACAACGTGGCGCGCGCGGCGCGCATAGATTGCCTCCACCTGGGCGAGCGTGGTGCGCGATGCGGCGCGGAAGGCGTTCAGGACACGCGCATCGGCGTCCAAGAGGATCAGGTCGATGAGGTGCGGGTACGCACTGTAGTCTATGCTGGCCATTGGGAGGTCTAGACAGCAGAACAAGATGGGTGGGTGGCGGAGCTGAGAGATAAGCCCACTGATGGCGCAAGTCATGTGCTGGAGGAGCAAGGAGCGGGTACGTCATAAGCTTGAGCTCACAACAAGGTCACAGCATTCAACGTGCTGCACGCGCTGACTGCTCTGCTTCGAGCCACGGTATCGTTGGATGTCTTACTTGTAGCCCGGCGCCGAGTCCCAGTAGACAGACCAGACGACATCTAAAAAGCTACACTGACGGGGATTCGAACCCCGGTCAAGTGCTAATCCATTGGAAGGCACTTATGCTAACCACTACACTATCAGTGTGGCCACAGGAGCAGAGGATTGACTGTTGGCCAGGGCGAGTGTTCTGGACCAAGTGCGCAGACACGGAGCGTGTACACGCACCGAGATGTGTCGCGGATCAGCCGCGAGTCTGCCCTAACCGCAGAGCGAGGTGGATGGGGAAGCCGGGGTCTGGTCATGCTACTGCAGGAGAGTACCAACACAGAGTCGAGTGACAGGAGCAGGGCCTCAGCGCTTACGATAGCCAGGGAGGAGATGGGAGATGATGCGGGAGCTGGGGAAAGAACCAGGAGAGAATCGGACATGTAGTGCAATCGGGTGGAGGCGATATCAGCGGCATGCGAGTTGCAATGAGCTGGTGAGCACATGAGTTGCCCTAACCGGAGACGTCGGGCAATCCCAATAGTTCAGACCCAAGTGTGCGCTACATCCCTACATCTCCCGCTGGGTTGGTCGCATCGCACGTGCGGTAGGTGATCCGGCGAGTTTGGCAACTCAACACACGTTCGTTCCAGTAGGTTGGAAAAAACATCCGGCATTCATGCGATTGCCAGGGCAAGCTCCAGGCAAGAGCTCACGGGAGCAGAAGTAGCATGCTGGTCCTAGGCGCGGACTGCTCACGCGCTGGCTAGCGCGATGTCGATGGCAAGGTCAGATGCTGAGTTGATGACCGCAAGCACGTTCGTGATTTCTCATGACATACCTTATCAAGTCCGGTGCCTGAATCCTGTCCCCAGTCGGCATTCCATCGACGGAGCCCTACTTGGACCACTCAAGTACGCACCTACTGTTCGTCTGCCGCCCTTGAACAAGGAGTTCGGCCAGCGTGCCCCAGTTCGCCGACCGTACCCACGGCCTAGTCGGCAACGTGGTGGTCGAAAAAAAAAAAAAGCGATCGCAAATCGGTTGGTCGGCCGTAGCCTGGTAAATGCAGCGTTTGCCGATGTGACGCATCAGCAGGCCGCCTTTTACCGCTGCATCGGATCACCTGTAGCGCGAGTGCTCGGCCAGTGCTGCCCCGCGCGAGCACCTCCAGCCAGCACTGGCACGTGTTGATGCACCTCTCTGCGGCCTGCCCGGCTCTGTGGTCTCGTGATGATTTTGGATGTCTGTCTCAGCTGCTGATCTCTCGTGGATCGTGGAGACAGCACTGAATGGCGGCGGTATCACGTGCAACGCCGCCTCATCGAGCGCCCGAGTTCGGCCCTGAGGACCAAAGCCTTGCAGGCAGGAGAGAGAAGCAGTCACTGTCGGATGTACGAGGTTGGGTTGGGCACCAAGTGGTCGGTTTCGTCGCCAGCCGAGCGCCAAGAGCGCCAAGACAGTCGTCCAAAAACGTGTGCTCCACCAGCAAGTGGCGAATGCGCGTGTGGCACTATGCACGTTCACCGACTTTGGACGCACACCACAGTGTACAGCCATGCATGAGACTTGCACATGTAGACTGGTGAGGCTGCTAGAACGGTCGCGTGACCAGGGGGTACTTAAGGCTGCGGCGGGCGTTGTGGTTCACCATCCCCAACCGCGCTTCCGCTCGCGGCACCCCTCCCAGCACTCCCAGCACTCCAACCAACCACACTCTCTTTACGATGCCGACACTTCATCAGTACGACTACATTTTTGCAATTGGTGTCATATTTTGCGCACTTGACGCCTTTAATATCGGTGAGCATTCGCAGCTCGGCTCTGCGCCTGCCCAAAGTGCCACAGCTAACCCCAGGTGCAAACGATGTTGCAAACTCTTTCGCGACGTCCGTATCCTCGCGCTCTCTTACGATGAGGCAGGCGTGTGTTCTCGCGGGCCTGTGCGAGTTCCTGGGCGCGGTGCTCGTCGGCGCCAAGGTCTCGGGCACGATCAAGAACGGAATCATCTCGCTGTCCGTGTTCAAGGACAACGCGGGTGTGCAGATGCTCGGCTTCACATGCGCCCTCGTTGCGTCCGCGACCTGGCTCATGATTGCGACCAAGAACTCGTGGCCTGTCTCGACCACCTATTCGATCGTTTCGGCGCTTGCGGGCGTCGGTGTCGCGCTTGGCGGCCCCGGTGTTGTGCAGTGGGGCTGGAACGGCGGCAAGGGCCTTGGCACAATCTTCGCCGGCTTCGGCATCGCGCCCTCCATCGCCGCTGGCTTTGGCGCCATCGTCTACCTCGTGACCAAGTACGCCGTGCTCGTGCGCAAGAACCCAATCCGCAACGCGCTCTACGTCTCGCCCATATACTTCTTCACCGTCACTGCAGTGCTCACCATGTCGATTGTATACAAGGGCTCGCCCTCGCTCAAGCTCGACAAGCTGCCGCAGACGACAGTGGCCCTGGCGATTGTACTCACTGCCCTCGTTGTTTCCATTCTTTCCATCATCTTCTGGCTCCCCTACGTCTACTGCAAGGTCGTCCGTAAGGATTACACCATCCGCTTCTACCACTTCTTCCTTGGCCCTCTCCTCTGGAAGAGGCAAGCGCCCGCCGATGCCCAAGAAATTGTCGCTGGCCACGTCCCCGACTACCGTGTCCGCGACCGCGACACTGTCCAGGGATCGCCCGACGCACAGGCCAACCCGGCAGCCCCTCAGACCGAGCTCTCACTCACGCCGCAGGGCTCGACCGAGAACGAGCGCGAGAAGGATGTCGAGTTCGACGCCGTCCCGACGACTCAGCCACGCGCGCAGGCCGCGCTTGCCGAGGTGGAGCACGACAACGGGGAGGCTCACCGCATCGAGGGCCCGTGGATCCTCCCGCGCAACCTCTGGATCCTCTTGCGCTACAAGCTGGTCGGCAAGCTGACCAAGGGCATCAACTTTGACGTGCACGCAGCCCAGGCCGGCAAGGGGGGCGCGGAGGCGGAGCGCATCGCGCACATGCACGAGCAGGTCGACCAGTACGGCAACGAGACCGAGCACCTCTACTCGTTCCTGCAGGTGCTGACGGCGTGCACCAACTCGTTTGCGCACGGTGCCAACGACGTCGCGAACGCGGTCGGCCCCTTCTCGGCCATTTACTACGTGTGGTCGAACGGTGTTGTGACGCCCAAGAACACGCCGACGCCGACGTGGATCCTCGCCTTTGGCGGCGCCATGATCGTCATCGGCCTCGCGACGTACGGGTACAACATGATGGCCGCGCTCGGAAACCGCCTCACGCTCATGTCGCCTTCGCGCGGTTTCTCGATGGAGCTCGGCGCGTCGATTACCGTCCTGCTTGCCTCGCAGTACGGCATCCCAGTCTCCACCACCATGTGCATCACGGGCGCGACGGCGGGCGTCGGCCTCGTCTCGGGCGGGCCCAAGGCGGTTAACTGGCGCGCGTTTGGGTGGATCTTCCTCGGCTGGGTACTTACCGTGCCGGTGGCCGGCACCGCTGCTGGCTGCCTTACGGGCCTGTTCATCAACGCGCCGCACTGGTAGTTTTCTTTCTTTCTTGACTCTCTTTTATAATGCGCCGTGTGGGATATACATGGCTTGACATGCACGGCAATGGTGTTCAAGAGGCGGCAGCAGGAGTGTCTCGTGCAAGGGGGCCTGCGACTGGACAGTGGACCCTGAACTTGTCATGAACCTGAGCCAAGATTAGCACCGCAGCCAATGTGGGCTGTGCCACAGTTGCGGAGGCCAGGCCCGAGCCGTCTTGCAGTTGGAACGAGTTGAACGGTTGGTGAGATGCATGCAACGAGGATACATCGCAACTGTTGGTGCTCGTCACCATCCTTGGCCAGAGTTAGTCCACTGTCTCGCAGGTCGCGGTCATGCGAGGAAAAGAGTGGCGCCGTGGACGCGATTCCCACGCCACGGCAGCTGTTACCGTTTCGTGACCCCACCCAGATCCCTTCCCTTACGGCTTGACCCAACACACCGCCCAACTTTGTCACCCAAACATTCGACACCTCACACCACGTCCACATCCAGCAACGTCCTCTCTTCTCTCCAGCTCTCCAGCCCAACCTCGCCTCGTTCAACGCATACATTGCAAGTAATGTACAAACCTCTCTCCTCTGACACCAGACAATGCTCCTCCTCCTCCTCCCGCTCCTGGCGCTCGCGCTCACCGCCGCCTCCCCCGTCCCCAACGACCGCATCTTCTCGCACAACAACGCCGTGCGCTGCCGCACCGCCCCCACGCACGCCGCTCCCCCCGCACGCCTGTACAATGCCGGCGACTACATCACGCTCGAGTGCCAGACGCTCAATGGGTACTGGCTTACCAGCGACGGGTGCTATGTCGACAACATGGCCCTCCATCCTGTCACTCTGGGCCATTCGCCCCACGGCCCGGGCGCGGGATGGAAGCGCCGTATCTGTGACGCCTAACGGGGCAGTGCGAGGCCAAATGGCATAGAGGCGCAGGACTGGACATTGTCGCGTTGTACATCTATCATTCATTATGTACTTTGGAGCGTTGATTTTCATCTGACGTTGCCTGTGCTGACTTGGCGTTGGCATTGTACATCTGCCATTCGTCATGTGCTTTTGAGTGTTGATTTTTCCATCTAGCGTTGCCTGTGCAGACTACTACTATGGGGGATGTCAGGACCGGTCTTATGAATAAGTATACAGGGGTTACTAGCTACAACAGTGGCCGCGCCACAGACAACACGTCGCGACGTGGTTGTCCACATCCAACGCCCCAAGGCCTATCTATACCAGGAACAGTCCGTCTAGCTCTGCAAAGGTTGGCGGGTCCACCTGCCAAATCCTGCCGTCACCCTTGCCCCATCCCATGGCCTCGAGGAGCCGGTCCGAGTCGGAAGCTAGCCAGCCAGGCTCCACGACTTCGTTGGCGAATCGCCAGCCTTTGCCCTCGACGCCACCCGCCGCAAAGCTCATCGACTCGGCGTTGCCACTCGGCGTCATCGTGCCATTGAGCACGCCCAATGTCTCGGCGACACGGCGGACAAGGATGCCGAATGGCGACTGCTTGAGGTTGGGCGCTCGCGGAACCAGGTCACACACAAGACGTGTTAGGACTGCAGTCGCACCTGGCGACGCACGCATGCCTGCACGGGCCGCGGTCGGGGCCAGGAACGCAAGAGAATACACACTCATCACGCCGAGCTCAACCCGGCCAAGGTAGTCCTCTATGCTGAGCATTGCCTCCTTGTCGCGCGTCGAGATAGGAAGCAGCTTGACCAGCGAGCTGAACAGCTCGACAAGCTCATCGGTCGGTACCAGCGTCGCCAACACCTCACGGTTGTGATCAGCCAGTGCTAGGCGCGAGAAAGCCTCGAGTGCCCGATCGATCGACAACACCGCCAACGGCGGCACCTCACGGATGGAGATGGATGGGCCGTAACCCGACTCGCGCAATCGTAGCGTCTCCCAACCGCTTACAAGAAACGACGTGACGAGACGGAACACGGCCAGCGTGGTGGGTGCCTTGGTCCGGCGCAAGTCAAAGTGGTTGGCGAGGTTGGTCATAATCGACACAGCCTCACGCCTCACGCGGGCGAGCTCAAGGATTGAGTACGGCTGGTGCTCGCTGGTACCGCCCGGCATCCTGGCGAGATTGCTATCCGTGACAGCGGCAAGGAGGTCGATGAGTTGGGGACAAGCCATCGCCGGCCCGTTCTCATGGTTGTATGAAAAGTTGCGGATGATGTTGAGGCCTGCCAGGACAACGTCTGTTGCACCTCCAGTTTGATCCTTGCTCGTGTCTCGTTTGTCCACACTCAGATCCGTCTCACGGCCGAGACGCTCGAGATCCGCGTAGCTCATCCGTGACAAGTCGTCACGCGCCGGTGACGCCCGTCGTGAGGAAGCCTCTGCCGCCTCGGCCTTTTCTTGGTCGCTCAGCCAGCCATCCACGCCCTCTTCTCCGAGAGCAGACTCGCCGATGAGGTCAATGAGCTCAAGGTAGACGTCGAGGATTGGCTGGATAGGCAAGTGTGGGATGCGATCGTCATGTTGAGGCATGGAGAGCATCGATAAGACAGTGAGCGCATAGCTCAGTTCACCCGGCAACCTCGACCTCAAGCCCATGAGTATCGCCTCCATATCGATTTGGCCAAGTTCGGCCGCAGAATGCGTCGGCTTTCCAAGGTTGTGCTTTGGGAACGAGGCAGCGACCACTCTCTCGTCCCAGCCAGCCATAGTAGGCTGTGGAAAGTGCAAAGGTCGATACTCGACGCGGTACCGTGCGCGCTTAGCGTACGCCTGTTGGCTCTGGGCTGGGCTGCTCGTTGAATCTCCAGCGCTCCCAGGAGTAGATGACTTCGCGGGCATCTTCTCGGCGCGCTTCCGCTTCTTGGCCGAAACAAGGTCGGTCTTCGGCGCCGCGCCGTTGGCGCTATTCTGCATGGTAGCCAACATGTTGGGCGTTGGCGTGGCGACAACAGCCGGCATGGCCACAGGCGGTGCAGGGGCAGGCGCGACGGGGATCTCGATGCGCGGCTTAGGCGGGAGTGGACGGGTTTCGAGCTGTGCTGCCAGGGCACCAGCGACTGGCTGTGAAGGAGGGAACGGGGAGGGTGCCAGCTGCGGCTGTGTGACCGCTTCGACAACATGCGAAGGTGCGTTGGGGGCAACGAGCGTCGGGGCAGTCAGGCTCGCGACTGGACTCGCAGCCGCAGCAACAGGCGGGGCCGGCGAGGGGAAGGCTATAGCAGGCGAGGCTGCTGCCGCAGCAGGAGACTGGATCGCAAATGCTGGAGAGGCCGCTGCTGCCACGGCTGGCGATTGAGCAGCCACAGCAGCAGGTGACGCCGCGGCAGCCAATGGTGTTGGCGCTCCCATTGTTGGTGCAGCAGGGGAGGACGCAGATATCGGCGACGCAGCCGCAAGAGGAGGACGGACTCCTCCAGCCACCGCCAGCGCCTGTTGCTTCTGCAAATGGGCGAGCTTTTGCCTTGCCATGGCTTGCTCAAATCCGAAGACCCACGCGCGATAAGCTGCAAACAAATATTGGACAGCATTCGTCGTCGTCGGCGTCGGTTGCGACGGATCCATCCCCATCGGTCGTGGCAGGGGGAGCGGGGTGGGTAAAGTCACGGGGATGTTCTTGTCATTCAAGATCTGATGCCAGACGGGTTGCTGTTCGGGATTAGGCGTCTGCACCAGTTTGATCATACCACCAGCTCGGAAGACCATGAAGAATAGCTCCGCGATGTCGATCCACCCGTCGCCCAACTTGAACGCGCCGTCCCTCTCCCCGTTGTTGAAGACTTCTGGTGGTGGGATCTGGTTGGTATTCTTGTAAAAGGACATCATCGAGTTAATGAGATGCTGCCTCTGCTGTCCCATTCGTACTGGTGGCCGCGAGGGTCCTGAACTTCCAGGTTGCCCTGCTTGCCCAGCCAGTCCACCTGCCAAAGACATGCCCGATGCAGATTGAGGGGTCCCTGGAGCTCGGATTGCTGCCGCCAACGCCGCCGCGGCCGGCGAGGGAGCGGTCACGGGCGAGGCAGCCGCCATGTATGGTGGGCCTTGGGAGGCAGGGGTGCCTGCGTTGGGGGCTGGTGATGGAGCCGCGACAGTGGCTGGCGATGGAGCGGCAGCAGTAGCTGGAGATTGAGCCGTGCCGCTCATGGCGGGGGTCCCCGGCCCGACAGATGGCTGCTGCTTAGGGCCCCGCGCCTGGTGGAGCAGCTGTAGCTGCTTCATGATGGCGTCGCGATCAGCACCAGGCTGAAGGCTCCCCAACGCGCCTGACACCGCAGTCATGTTCGCCCAGTCTGGCAAGCCGTTGGGGAACTTGGGCTGCGCGCTGCCGGGCGCGCCGCTGCCCTGCTGAGGGTTGCCCGATGCAGCTCGTTGTCTCGTTGCCGCGTTGACCTGTTGCTGCGCCTGCAGCATTCGGGCCTGCAACTGCGCATGGAGATCTGCAATGTTCGCGTTGCCGGACGCAGGTGATGGAGCCGAAGCAGCTGGCGACGCCGCATTACCGTTCACGCCGGGCGCACCCCCGCTCGGCTTGCGCGCAACTGGGAGGCTTAGTTGAGGAAGGTTGGGAAACAGGGGATTGTTGTTGTTATTGTTATTGTTGTTGTTGTTATTGTTGTTGGCACTAGCGTTGTTGTTGGGCATCCGCGCCGCTAGTTGGGCCAGAATTTGTTGTTGGAGACTAGCATCGAATCCTCCTGCCTGTGGCATCTGGGACTGGGACTGCTGGCCTGTCTGTAGTTGTTGCTGTTGTTGTTGTTGTTGTTGGGCTTGGAGGTGCGCTAGCAACATTTGATGCTGTTTGATCTGTTCCGAGGTCGCACCGTCGGTGGAGGCCGTTGGCCCTGCCTGTTGCGACATGGCCAAAGCGACGACGCGTCCAAAACGGGTAGCGATGGGGAGCTATGTGACGTGGCGTTATGTTATTCTTAAAATGGCTTGGACCAAGTGGATGAGGAGGGCGCGATGCGTTACGAGCGAGTCGAGTGTGGTCAGAGACGAGGAATGGTCCCCTGACCAGAGTGGACGTTGGCAATGGTGGAGATTTGGAGGCTGGAGCGGATCGGACAGAGCGGGTTGGAGAGTAGTCGTTGGGGTGGAGACGCGAGACACGCGACGTGGGCTGTACGTTTGTCCTGGCTTGCCTGACTTGACTTGTCTGCTTGGTCTGGGGCTGCGTCGGTGGCTGGATACGCAGAGCCAGATGGGCCAAGTGATACGAGAGAAAGGGTGCAAAGTGTGAGAGAGCTGGCTCGAGGGATTAACTCGGGGGCCTGGCCGGGTCAGGCTGTAGGGTGGATGACTATGCCGGATTGGGCGGGGTGTACAAAACATTCACCCAGCCAATCACGCCTTGGCCTCTCAATCGCCACTCCTGAAAGGAGATGACGACACTCGATCAGCTTACCTGAAAGACACTGGCGGCAATTTGAGACGAGGACTGTTGTGGCAGGTCGACGGGGCGCCACGTGCTTGTCACGTGACCATACTTTTCTCGCTGATTCATCATGTTCCAGGCCAGGGCCTAATGTTGGTGCCGTTTCGCTAAAGGCGTCGTGGATGAGCAGAGAACGAGCAAGAATTGACGTATGTTGGATTCATTCCTAGACGGAGATAATGGGTCCGCATTACCGCATTATTGCACAGGTGCACATGCGGCAAGTGTACCCACCTAGTATCCACCCAGCTCAGAGCACGCCCTGCGCGACTCGACACGGCCACCAGGATATCACCAGCACGTATCCTTTCCATCATCAACACTCCATCCCTCACCGTCCATAGCCTTCTCTTTTCCGGCTATCCCTTCTTCTCCTTCACATCTCGCCATCCAGCCCTCGCAAGCGTTTCGAGAGCCGGCTCAAAAGCCACTTGTACACACCCCACTGCTATCCGCTTCGGTCGCCGACCACGGCGCAGGATCTGCGGCTCCGTCTCGGTTCCCGATCATTCCAACATTGTCGACTCCACGTCCTCGTTGGATTCTTTCTTTCAACTCTCGCGGCCACCGCCGCTGCCTTGATCGCGTTCAACGACACTTAGTCAAAGCTCTTGTTGTGACTCCACGAGAGCGCTCAGATTATTTCTGTTCGAGCCACGCGCAACCAACTCTCGCCACCGTCGTCTCTACTCCACTAGCGCCCGGCTCGACGCTCACCAAAGCGCCCCACATTAGACAGTCACCCTTCCTGTACTGTACTGTTTACTTGCAGTTTCGCCCAATCTCTTCTCGGGCCCCGCTTGCTTACCGAGCTCAGCTCACAGAGTGAGGCCTCCACATCCATCTCTCGGCCCCGTCTCGAGCCTGCCTTCTACACACCTCCTTCCCTCCCTCCTACGTCCCGCATTCATCATGGACGCTCTCACTCCCAACACTGCCGCCTTCCTTGACTCCCTCACCTACGACGCAATCAAGACCGAGCCTGAGATCGTCTCCATGCCGCCCTCCACCTTCTTCCCAGTGCCTGGTCGCGACACCCCAGAGGAATCATCCCCCGATTCAGTGGCCCCGAAGCGCATGAACGTTGTTGTCTCGGACGACTCCGACAACGAAATTGGTAACGCCATTGGCCACAAGCGCAAGGCGTCTAGTGCTCATGCGCTGCAGGACGATGATGACGGCGATGGTGAGCATGGCCGTCCGCTGACACCACTCACAAATAGACTCCTTGTCAGACACAGCCCATGATGACAAGCGGCAGCACAACGGCAGGAAGTCTGGTGGTCGTCGCAAGTCCACGGAGAACCTCAACAGCAACAAGTCTACCAAGACAGAGCAGGGTGGCAAAGACACGGTCATTACAAAAGCGCAGCGGCGGAAGGAGCAGAACCGTGCTGCCCAGAAGGCCTTCCGCGAGCGCCGTGAGGCCAAGGTCCGCGACGTAAGTCAAGACTATAAATCAGAGCGCAGACTCTAACAAGACAGCTGGAGCAGAAGGTTGCAGAGCTCGAGGCCAAGTCGTTTGGTGCCTCGGTAGAGAACGAGAACCTACGCAACATCCTTAAGAGACTGCAAGAGGAGAACGTCGCTCTTAAGCAGGCGTCATTCACCTTCTCGATGCCTGTAACTGGCCAACCCCCTAGTAGCCAGCCCGTTTCAGCACAGCCAGTGCCGGTTAACGGTACTGCCAATGATACAGCCACAAACGGTCAAACCTCTACTGGAGGAATCGACTGGTCATCGTTTGCGGCTCTCAGCAGGAAACCACCTTCCCCGCCCCACAGCGTGTCCAACGACAGCTTGCGGAGCATAAACGACCCGTCACCTCAAGTTGTCCACCGCAACTCGAGCGGTTCCGGTGCGAGCCCTGAGTCTCTGTTCTCGATTGGCCCAAGCCCGGACGGCAGGATGCCCAACCTGTTCGGCGGCAACGGTAAAGGTGGAAGCAACACTGTGGCTCAGACCGCATTCCAGGAGGCGCTCAAGCGGCAGAGCAGTTCTACTAGCCCCAACGACCAACTTTCTACGCCAAGCTCGATCGGTGGGACCAATAAAGACGACGTCGAGGCACTCTTCCGGAGCTTTTACCCAAACGGCATCGACAGCATGCTTCAAAGCATGACGAACAATTCGGGTACCAGCAACCAGGCCAACCTGCAGACACAGATGCCACAGTATACTTTCTTGACCCAGACCCCGGGCCTAACGTCGCAAGCAGACACGACCAATCCGTTCGCCAAGCTCTTTGGCGACGCCACCTCGTACCGCGACTCGTCCAACGACGCCACGGCGAGAATCCAAACGACAACCGTCAGCAACACGTCTAGTACCTTTGCAGGCGTGTCCAACCAATCTCAATGGTCCGATTTGACGGACAACAGCGTTAACGACTTCCTCAACTCACTTGCCGGAAGCAACAAGAACGTCGACCCCTCCGACCTCACTGGCGGGGCAGACGACGAGGCGTTTTCAAGGCAGCTCGAGGCTCTCATCGCCCAATCTGGCGGTGTGTCACCAGAGTCGGCATTCAACCTCGCTCCCAGCAATGTCTTCAGCCCAACCAACTATCTCAACATGTCACCATCGCCTCTGCGCTCGCTTTCGAACTCGCAGTCGCCGCAGTCTGGAACTGATGCGACGTCGCCGCAGTCGGACATCAAGAGCCCGAGATCAATTGGTGGGGCGCTGTGCGACACAGGGGTTGTCCATGTCCTATCCGAAGACGGTCGCGTCATGCGGCCATCCGAAGTCTGGACACGCATGGGCATGCACGACTCTGATCCTCAAGATCTGATGATTGATGACCTGTGTGATCAGATGAAGGAGAAGGCTACGTGCAAGGATGGTGAGTTGCACAGTCCGTGGCGAAACTGACAACAGGAAGACGATACATGAAGTTTGACGATGTCGAGGGCATGATGCGCCGCCGTGCAGACGACCAGCCGAAGACGAAGCCGCAGACGAACACTGCTCCTGCCCTAACCAAACTTGACCCGGCGCTCGACCCCAACCTGGTGTGCGCCAAGGACGAGAACGGAGAGTACGACCCCATCGCGTGCCAGGCCAAGTTGAACGAGGAATTCCTCAAGCAGAACGGGCTAGCGATCTGATCACTCGCTTGATCACGTGTTTCCTGTTTCTGCCTCTGAAAGCGCCTGTGTATCGTCTATGCTGTTCGTACGCGCAGGGGCCTGCGCCTGCACTTGCTCTCCATGTACACTCTAAACTGTATACTAAGTAAATGCATGTGTCCTAGCAACCATGGTTCGTTGGGGCCGGCTATATTTATTGCTCCAGCGGTCATGCGGGCCGCAGTGAGACGTCGGCCACGGACAGCATGGTAGGTCAGGAACAGGCAGGGGGGAGCACAGGATTTGAATGGGCAGGCTGCATGATGCTCGTGTCCTCCCTCGAGTTGGCTGTGGGCGCTTGCCCTTGCCCTCAGTGGGGTGGCACGCACAAACAGGCTCAGAGGATTACATGTCCACGGACAGAGACTATGCATGAGATAACCAACTGGTCTACAATTCTAGCGGGCAACGCAGCCTCGCTGGCGCCGCTCAGGGCCGCGCAGAGAGGGTGAGAATGAAGCGCTCGGCGCGGTCGTCGTCGGCGATCTCCTTCTCACGGACCTCTGTGGCGAGCACCTTGCGGCCTTCGGGCAGCTGAGCAAGGATCTGCGGGATGGCGTAGATCTGCGACTGGAGGAAGTCTTCAGACCCGACAACCGCGCGAGCGAGCGCGTCCTCCTCCCCAGCGTCGACCTCGTAGAAGACGTCTACGCGGTCAGTGGGCTTAAGGCCAGCGGCCTTGCGCAACTTGTTGACGCGCGACGTGAGCGCGCGCAAGAGGGCCACGCTCTCGAGATCCTCGTGCCTCCTGCAGTCGAGGAGGATGGTTGCGTCGCCGTCCGTCGCTGTCTCGAACGTCTGCGCCTTGTCACCCTCGAGCTCGACGAAGCGGGTCACTACTAGGTCACCCTCGACCAGCGGCACCCCGTTCACCTCGACCTTGCCGCTCGAAAGGTACGCCTTGCACGCGTCGCTCGAGAGCTTCGGCAGGTGGCTCTTGACCTTGGCAAGGTCCTTGCGCAGCTTGCGGCCAAGGACGGGCCAGTCGGCGTTGGCCTTGTACTTGATGCCTGTTGCGGCCTCGTCGGAGGTGTACACCAGCTCCGAAACGTTGAGCTCGCTCTTGACATACTGGTCGAGCGACTTGACGTCTTCGAGGTACTGCTGGTCGTGGTGGAAGAGAGTAAGCGTCTTGAGCGGCATCTTGACCTTGAGGGTGCGTTTGTCGCGGATACCACGGCCAAGCTCGATGACGGTCTTGAGGCGCAGCACCTGGCGCTCGATGACAGAGTCAAAGTACTCCTCTCGCGCCTTGGGGAAGAGCACGAAGTGGACCGAGCGCACGTCGGCATCATCTGCAGGCTTGGGGGTGGTGGCGAGCAGGCTCTGGTACACCATCTCCGAAGTGAAGGGAGTGAACGACGACATAGTGAGCGCAAGAGTGTGAAGGGCCTCGTACAGCGAGTTGAGCGCCGCCTTGGTGTCGTCGACACCGTTCTCGCCCTTAAGACGACGACGGTTGAAGCGGATGTACCAGTTGGTCAGGTCGTTGATGAGCTCGAGCAAGCGGGGAATAACGGTGTACAGGCGGTACGCAGCCATCTCCTGGTCGACGAGCTGGATGAGCGACTGGCAACGGGCGAGGATCCACCGGTCAAACACATTGGTCGACTTGGGCGCGTCGTGGTCGTACATGAACTTGGTGCCAGTCTCTTGGTTGAAGAGCTCAACCTGGTTCAGGTAGAAGTTGAGCGAGTTGATCCACTTAAGGATGACGTTTGAGAGCACGTCGCGCACACCGTCCTCACGGAAGCGCAGGTTGTCACCCCTCACAACTGGCGAGTTGATGAGGAAGAGGCGGACCGAGTCGGCACCGTACTTCTCGACGACCTCCATCGGGTCTGGGTAGTTTTTGAGCTTCTTGCTCATCTTCTTGCCGTCCGATGCCAGCACAAGACCGGTGACGATGAGATTCTTCCAGGGCGCAGTGTTGAAGAGGTGCGTTCCAAGAACGAGAAGAGTGTAGAACCAGCCACGAGTCTGGTCGATACCCTCCGAAATGAAGTCTGCCGGGTATCTCTCCTTGAAGAGCTGCTGGTTCTCAAAGGGGTAGTGCGACTGAGCGTATGGCATCGAGCCCGACTCAAACCAGCAGTCGAACACCTCCTCGATACGCTTCAGCGCGCCCTTGCCCTGCTTGGAAGGAATGGTGATCCAGTCGACGCTCTCGCGGTGGAGGTCAGTGATGCCGGTTACACCAGAGAGTTCCTCGAGCTGCTTGACCGACGAGATGCACACAATCTCCTCCATGTCATCGGATGCCCACAGAGGGATCGGGGTGCCCCAGTAACGGTTACGCGAGATGTTCCAGTCACGGGCGTTCTTGAGCCAGCCGCCGAAACGGCCCTCGCCGACATGGGAGGGGACCCAA
The DNA here is from genome assembly GCA_030805415.1 of Cutaneotrichosporon spelunceum. Taxonomy (NCBI): domain Eukaryota; kingdom Fungi; phylum Basidiomycota; class Tremellomycetes; order Trichosporonales; family Trichosporonaceae; genus Cutaneotrichosporon; species Cutaneotrichosporon spelunceum. The sequence goes on from BTCM01000005.1 coordinate 797,559, forward strand.
TGCGTCTTCTCGTTGTTGGCAACGAGCTCCTCCGACTTGGAGGCCACGCGGACGAACCAGACGGGTACAGCGCGGTAGATGAGGGGAGTGCCAGAGCGCCAGCAGAAGGGGTACGAGTGCTTGATGTCGGTACGCACAATAAGGCGGCCCTTCGAGTTGAGCTCCTTGATGATGGCAGGGTCGGCGTCCTTGACGTACTGTCCCTCGTAATCAGGGACCTCCGCCGTGAAACGGCCAGACTCGTCGATAGGGCAGGGGGGGATCTCGTCCTCGCGGACAACCTTGTGGGCAACGGCAATGCGGTGGTCGTCCTCACCGAATGCAGGGGCCTGGTGGACGATACCGGTACCAGCCGAATCGGTGACATACTCGTCGGCAAGAACGCGGAACGCGCGGTCCTCGTACTGCTCGGTGAAGTAGTCGAACATCGGGGTGTAGCGCCAGCCAACCATGTCCTTGCCCAGGAACGAGCCAACCTTCTTAAACTTCGGCTCCTTCTTCGGGTCAGGCTTCTTGCCGTTCTGGTACTCCTTGTAGATGGTGCCAAGCAGAGACTCGAGGAGGATGAAGTTCTGGTTGCGCTCGATGTCGTGGATCTTGATGTAGGTAAATTCGGGGTGCACACAGAGGCCAAGGTTGGAAGGGAGGGTGTAAGGGGTGGTTGTCCATGCGAGCAGGCTGGTCGACGGGTCATCAACCAGGGGGAAGGACACGGTGACCGCTGGGTCCTGAACGTCACGGTAGTCCTCGCCAGCCTCGAAGTTGGACAACGGGGTCGTGCAGCCGGTCGAGTACGGCATCACGCGGAGACCACGGTAAACTTGATCCTTCTGCCACAGCTGGCCGAAGACCCACCAGACCGTCTCCATGAAGGAGGGGTCGAGCGTCTTGTAGCCGGTGTCAAAGTCGATCCAGCGGCCGACACGCTCGACAGTGGCCTTCCACTCGGACGCGTAACGCATGACAATAGCGCGGCACTCGGCATTGTACTTGTCGATGCCCATGGCCATCACGTCGTCCTTGCCCTTGATGCCGAGCTTTTTGTCAATCTCGTGCTCGACCGGAAGGCCGTGCGTGTCCCAGCCGAAGCGGCGCTCAACGTGGTGCCCGGTGGACGAGGCATGGCGAGTGACAATGTCCTGTCGTCAGATGGGGAACAACCACAGTCTTACCTTGATGGTACCCGCGAGCAGGTGGCCATAATGGGGAAGGCCGGTCGCAAAGGGCGGTCCGTCGAAGAACGAGAACTCGGGACGGCCCTCGGAGAGCTTCTGCTGCGTCTTGAACGCATCAATCGCACGCCAGAAGTCAAGCACGTTGTGCTCGGCTGTCGGGATGTGGATCGGCTTGGACGCTGGTGTCAGTACAGTCTCAGTCTCTAGCTAGGCTCGCGCGATGGGACAGCGGCGGGATGGAGTGCGGCATGGTAGGACAAGACAGCGCCGAGTCGGAGCTGAAAGGAAGACGCAGTGAGCACTCACGGTCGTGGGTCTTGAACGACATGACGGGGGGTGGCGAAGAGGAGGGAGGTGAGGGAAGGTGGCCAGACAGTCCTCGTAAGCTTTCGAGCTAGTCGAGTGGGCGCGATCCGGCTGAGGACGTAGTAGAGCGACTCGGTAATGGGGATGGGCTCTCCGTTTGAACTCGATAGGATGCCGATGGGCTGTTCAGGCCAGCAGCAAGTCGAGTGAAGGATGGGAGGAGGATGCTGTCAGTGTCAACGACGAGCGATACGACAAAGTGAGTGCTGACAACTCGGGCTCGAGTTTTCTGACTGGCTTTAGGCACTCGGTCTACCCTGCCGAGTCGACTTTGGGTCCGAGGCCCCGCCGAGCGCCCGGTGGTTGCTTAACCAACCCTCCCCCTTTGGATCAACTATCTTTGGACGCGTCTCACAATTTGTGGAGTGGAGGTCTCACCATCAGTGCTCAAGTCATCACATCTTTGGCCGCCTAGTCTCATCAGAGTCAGCTGAAGCCCCGGAACAAAGTCATGGCAGGCAACAAGAACAGTCCTGCCAGTGGGGGACCGACTGGAGGCCTGAAGGACAGCTGCCAGTCTCAGCAGAGGCAGAGGCGTAAGAAGAACAAGCGCCCAGAGAACGAATTCTACGACTTGACACTGGACGCTGAAGACGATGTGTGCCTCAATTGTGGGGGTGAGTCACCTTCTACTTGGCACCAGTGCTAAAATGCTGACCAACAGAGAATGGTCACTCCGAGGGCGCATGCACGAAGCAGCTGGGTCGAGGCGGTCCCCAGTGGGCCCTCAGCGACTCGGAAGCCGGTCCCTCTCGCCCGCGTGATGACGGAGAAGGCCGTCCCGCGGAGTTGGCCAAGGATCCCGCTGCATCGACGAACAAGTTCATGCCATTCAGGCGAATGGCGTACACCTTCAACTTTGGTGACAGTGACGAGGAGAAGGACGGTGACGGCGTGACTGGTGAAGAGGGATCAAAGGTTGGAACAGGTGCGCCCTCCCAGGCCCATAGCCCTCCGCCTGTTCCGCCTCCCGACTCTCCTCCTCCTCCACCCCTCCTGCTCCCCGACCATGTGACCATGAGAGACCAGGATGAGGAGGCTGCAGACTCAGAAACTGGCTGCATTGAGGACGTCGACGAGAACGCAGACATGACTGGCATCGCAGTGCTTGACGACAGTCGGGCAACAGTATGTTCACTCCAAGTTGCCCTCAGCTCACATCAGGGTGCCATTCGGTACTACGATCCGCGGGCAACAGACGAGTTCTTCGCCAATGCTGATCTTCGATCTCTGTGTAAAAGGTGTAAGAGGCCAGGGCATATCGAACGGAACTGCGACGTCGAGATTGTGCGTACCGCTTTTTACAGCGCTAACTGCAGTGCCTCCGTTGCGGTGAGGAAGGGCACCAGCGCACCGACTGTCCCTATGGCCTTACATGCAGGTACTGCGGCTTGAGTGGTCACTCGGCAACGGCCTGCAAACAGAGAGCTGTGCAAGCCCATGAGACTGGGTCCACGACGTGCGGACTGTGCGGCAGCAACCGGCACGGGACCACTGTAGGTTGAGCTGGATAGCCGCCATTGACCGCAGGGCTGTGAGCTTGCGTGGCGTACATACGTCTACTATCCGCCAGACGTGCGGGAGGAAATCCTCGAGCGCCGGGCCGAAGCGAAGGGTTGGAAGCTTGAGGCTGTCGGTAACAACCCCCTCGCGATGTTCTGCTTCAACTGTGCCGCAGAGGGCCACCTAGGCGATGTGAGTTGGCTGCTCAAATCGGCGAATCGAGGCAGCAAGGCAGCGATGAACATGCTGATGTCCAGGATTGTCGCCAGCCCAAAGGCACGAAGGCGCCTATCACTGCATATCCCACAGCGTTCTCGGCTGTGATGGCGGGGCGTGGTCCATATGCAGCGAGTCACCTAAATTGGCAGCCTCCAGCTAGACACCCAGCGGGGACACACACGCGCTTTGACGACGATCTACCGGGCGTAAACCCCGGCTTTGCAGGCTTTGGTGGGTCGGCGCCGGGTCGCCGCGGGCGCGAGAAGATGATGGCGCGGCAGCGCGGGCTCGAGCGTCGCGATGACCGTGATGACTGGTTCTCCAGTCGCAATAACCAGCGGGGAGGGTGGACCCGGCAGCGCTCACCGGAGCGTCGCCCCGCCCATGGAACCCTGGCGAGCCGCATATCTGGAATGGGCCCAGCGCCGCGTTTCGGCCAGATGTCTGCGCCCGGCCGGAGCTCCAGCTACCGTAACGACCGCGACCGCGGATCGCGGTACGGTGGCGAGGCAGAGCTGGAGGAGGGAGAGTGGCGCCGGTCGGGAGCCGGCGGTGGGCCCGTGGAGGGATGGGGTGCCGAGATGGACCGGGCGGATCGCGACGCGCGGCGCGCGCGTGACGACCGCATACGTGACGACCGGCCCCGAGCTGGCCCAAGTCGCAGAGGTGGCGCGGGCCGCGGGCAGCGGTATACTGGCGGCTACTAGATTTCGATGTGGCGAGTACATGTAGCGTGCTGTGCCGCATCACGCATGTACACGATTGATGCCGGAGGCTCCGCTGACAGAATGAGTTCGCCAACCTGCCTAAGTAGAATGTAAAGATCCAAAGCACCGGTCATTCCGTGGTGGCAGACTGCGGTGTGGCTTCAGATTCCTCATCCGGACTGCTGCAAGTGCATCACGGCCGCCGTGCGCTGCGGTGAGAGGCATGGGCAGCGCTGGTTCCTAGCCAGCATGTTGGCCTAGTCTCTCCATGGCCACAGTGTCAGTGTTCTCACGGTTTCCTCTGTCGATCCAGAATGTCTTCAGATTAGCAGAGTGATCACGTCAGCTGGGACAGCACTCTCCGCAGATGCAAGCCTGCCCATGACATTGACCGTTCGTGCCAAGTTCACGACCGTTGCGCAGTTAGTTTTGCTACCCAAGTTTAGACCTGTCTTGCGATTGACAATTAGCGCGGACCTTCATTTCGTGTAATCCCAATACAGAGAGCATAGACTAATCAAACGATTGTGGTAAAACAAAGACTGGCCGATGACACCTACCTATACAAGAAAAATTATAAAAATACGGTAACCTGCTCAAAGCGACAACACCTAAGCGCTGCCGGTAGGCGCCGAACGTGACAAGACCTCCTCCTCAGGGGACGAGAACTCGAGGCCAGGCCGATCAGGCTCGTTCGCGGTCATCTGCTGCACTGCCTCGACGTCCTCGAAGATGTGGTCGGGGAAGAGATCCTCCAGGGCGTCTTTGATGATATTCAGGCGGCGTTCGACTTCGCGCTTCTCTTGACAATACGCCTCAATGACCTGGTTGATCTCCGCTGCGGCATGCACTTCATCGCCGAAAGTGTACCGACGGCTGATCTCGTCGAGCTGAGCATCGCGATGAAGCACAACGTCGCGGAAGTTGTCGTGGAGGGTTCGAACGTCGGCGAGGAGCGCAATCTCCTGGGATACAAGTTGCGGAGATCCGACCGGTGATGACGATTCGAGAGTTGACTGGTGTGAGATACGCTCGAAGAGTTCACTTACATCGTCGTTAGACGAGTGCACAAGCGAGGGTGGGACCACACTCCTCAACTCCGATTTTCGAGTTTCGTACCGCCTCTCTAGGTCGGCAACATCCCCCAGGTACACATTCAGCCTGGCTTCGGCTGCTTCCTCAGGAATTCCCTCCACATCCGTTTGGTACTGCTCCTGCAGATCTTTCACCTCATTCAAGAACCACTCGAAAAGCCTTTTAAGCTCCTCCTCGAGGCTAGTAGATTGTTCAGCGTATTGGACCGCAGGAGCCAAGGATGACGCTTGCGAGGGTGAGGAAGATGGGTGCGCCACAGTTCGTCCGAAGAGCGTCGACAATAGAGAGAGCGAGTTCGACTCTGTGGGCTCCAACTTCTCTGGAGAAGGAGCTGCCTCAGAGGCACCTGTGCACGATCCAGTATCTTGCGGAATGTCGAACCCCACTACACGCTCGTGCGGTACCATGCCACTCCGAGAAGGAGAGCTAGTACAAAGAGTACATCCGCCAGTGGCACCACGACAAGAGACACAAACACCTCGGGTGTTGACGCGTTGGTAGCCAGGCGGTGTGGCAACCTGCGGTCCTTCTCCCACTACAGTGGGATCAGTCACTGTTACAACTTCTTCCTCCCCGGGTCCATCCGAGAGGAGATTCCCCTGGGGCTTGTTGAAGTGCCAGAAAATGGCTTCTCGGAGGTACGCGGCTTCCTGAGCAGCCCAAGCCATCTTGGCTCGGTTTTGGTGGAGTGTCAGTCGTTCGCGTTTGGCGCGCTCCTCCCCTCCTGGGATTGGTCTGGGACTGGATCGTGGAGGTTCTTGGTCGTTCTTCGTCTCCAACGCATTCTCCTTGTTGGAAGTCGGCAAACCTGTTGAACCCTTGATCCACTCCCAAAGACGCTGTGTAGCCTTCCCCATATTTTCGAAGGCACGGGAGACTAGGGCGGCGAGGGTGGTGGTGTTTGAAATTTGGATGTTGGTGATGGGAGGTGTCGAGTGGAGAGAAGGAGAGGGGTCGAGGGAGGAAGTGACGTTGGTGTCAGGCTGTTTACTGGATGTGTTCAGAAGAGTTGTGGGACTGGACAGGGAGCCTCACCGAACGAGGATCTGAGCTGCCAAAGCACAGTGAGAACGAGTTGGATATGAACTGTTGGGTGGAGGAAGGGCTGGAGTTTGTGAGCTTTCGCTTGGGTATGGAAATGTTTGGGAGTGAGGTCGAGAGACAGCAGGCCGGGGCGCTTGAGATTATCTGTTTGTGTCGAATGTGCGTGCTTCTACAAGACTCGTGTTCTAAACAAGGTACTGGGTGTAAAAGTAGAATATTTGAGCAGCGCAGAGCAGAGCGAAGAATAACGAACAAAGATGTGAGAAAGAGAGATGTGAGAAAGAGAGGTGTGATGGGATGAACTACCCAGATTTTGACAGGGTTATATTGTTTAGTGGATAGTGAACAGTGCGGAGGCTTGTATTGTTCTGGGATAGTGGGTGGCGTAGGCCAGCGGCGGACTGGACTGGGTACCAGTCCCATCGACTCGCGGGGCTCGCTCAAAGCTGTTTCAGTCTCGACGTCTAACATCAATTGAGTCTGATTGTAACCAGACCGAGTCGTCCATCGCGGTCATCCTTGGTCAGTGTGTAGGCTTTGGTTTGGGATCCAGGACTCTCTTTCCTTCTGGGAGTGGCCAGAAATGGCTGTGGCTGAGCGTCTTGCTATAACTCCTTGTAGGAGGCAGGGGGCTACCCGCATCACCTTCGGCAAATGCTGCGTAAAGGGCTTAGGGCAGGCAACTGTCTTGGATCTCGTTGAGAGGACCGAAGCCGTCTGCGCTCACCCTCGCTCCGTGGAGGCTCCCCTCGTGGATGACGCAGTTTAGCTGTCGGTGCAGCCAGGATCTGTCTGTTTACTCTCATGGAAGTCGTTCCAGACAGCTCCTCGTCCTCCTCGCTAGTATGCACCCAAATTGACGTACGCGAGTGCGTCAGTCGACTAGAACCTAGTCGAACCCCAGAAGACACTGGATGGAGTTGCTGCATTGTGTTCCAGACGACAGCTGGTCAGCAATTGCTCAAGGGGGGGATCGCCCGTCCATGAACAGCAACCCTGTGTGTTTCTGGCTACTGTTGAAATTGAATTAAATAGTGCTGTCAGCCATCGAGTGAGGTTAGACTGACACTGTCGTCCTAAACAGACACCCTTGCTGGGCTTGCCTGGTTCATAACCCTTGGCGATTCCCCGCATCCCCATGTTCTACCATCGTCAGTGTTCATGCAGCTGGACTGGGCAATTCCTGCCTCTCACCTCATCTTAACGCGTAATCCCCTTCCTTTCGTCTGTCTCTCAGGTTTCCAAGCTGGATTGCCACCACTCAGGCTTTGGCGCTGTCATCTTGCTCGCAACGAATCGTGTCCTGCGGCTGGGGCAACCCCTCACCAACATCATCCAACTGTCATCAACCTCACAGCACTCGTCAGTCTTCGCGCTTTCGTCGCCACTTGTGAGTAAGACTGTCCTGCCGCGCTTTATCTTCATTCTCCCATGCAGGTCAGGGACATCAGTTACGTCCATATGGTCTCCCACCTTATTGTCAACTCCATACCAGTCCTGGAAACCACGACTGTCGGCCCGGGAATGACTTTTGTTGCCCCTTCTCGGCTGGTTACTGTACTAAAGTTGACCGCTCCGGCCTCTCGGGCTTGCCGCCAACCAGATCTCTGTTTACGCACCCCGGGGTTAGGCCATGAGTCACAAAATCTCTACTCGAAGGCAACCTTCTCCACTGGGAATGGATGGCTCCTACCTTTCCTCCGAGACTGTACGCCAAGTATCTCACCACAGCTGGTCTTTGAAACATGTTTACCAGTCAGCCACAGAACGTTTCTCTAAACAATAGTGGCGAACGACCGCTGCCAATGAGCTTGCTACACTCAAAGCACGACTCCACGAGGACTGTTGGTCTGCTATCGTGGAGGCTTCATCCAACGGGTCCGTCAAGCTCAGCACAACCTTCCGCACGCTAAGATAACTCATGCTATCTTCCTCCGATAGTCCCAGAATGGACCGTCTGAAATGTGCTGGTGAATTAGCGTCCCCTATTAAACTTTCACTACCGCGTTCTGATCCACACGGCACATGTGCGGGTCCGGAGCGCGGGGTTCAAAGGACCTATCAACACGGATAGTGGGACCACCTCCAGTTCCTGCACTGCGATAAGTACGCTAAAGCACTTCCATTGGCTCAGCTCCGCTGGGGAACAGGGGAGACCGGCCGGGGAACTCAAACTGACCTGGTCGCAAATTGTGATGTTGGCGTGACAGGCAGTAGCATGGAGCTGGCCTTGGTGGAGTTCGCAGCACCCTGGCTGCTGACAAGCGACAACAGCCACTGCGCACTCAGAGTACTGGTCGAATTCGGACTGTATGTACAGGCACGCACCTTGGGCGGTTCCACATGCTCTTGAATAGACCAACTTACGTCTGAGAGTATCGCCTGCACTGCAGGATCAGCACCACAGTTGAACGCACGAGTTCAGGAGAGTGAAAAGATGATTGCATAATGAAAGCAGAGATGGTAAAACAAGCGGCTTTCCTTTATGTCCCAAAGGACACCGCCCGAGCAGCGCCGTCAGTTGATTGCACGGTACGACACTGTTTGGGCAATTTGTGGCGCACTGGTCGCGTCAGCCCGAGCTAGAAATACCGTAATTGTGCTGCTGGGGACAGTCATGGAACACGGTGACGTGGAGGAACCAGCCAGGCTATCAGGCTACGAAGCTTTGGAAGCCGAGTCTAGGGTTGGATCGATTGGTAGTTCTTTCTACACATTCTCTTAAGACGAGGCCGACGACTGGGCTACGTGATCTGCCACATCAGTAAGAGACAGGTGTAGAGGTTGGAGGTACACCAACGGATGGTCTTGAGATTGCTACCGAGTTATTCAGTGCGCTGTACGTCTCTTCAGTGCACAAGACAGCGCGTCTTTACAAGACATTACAAGTTGGAAACAGCGTAGTTTCACGAGTTCCACCGCGCAATACCCACGGGGAGAAATGGAGATTGCCGATGTCCGCCCGATTCGGATTGCCTCCACCCCGGCCAGACTCATTCATCGCCGAGCCGACTTTCCTTTCCACTCTCATCTCACTTTCAGACCATGTTCCGTCCACTCGTGCGCAGCTGTGCGCCGCTGCGTGCGCCACGCTCCTCCGCCTCCTCTTCTCCCCGCCTCCAAACCCGCCTCTTCTCCACCCCCTCGCGCGCCTCCGACCCCTCTCCCGCCGAGCGCGCCCGCACAGCCCGCGATCGCCTGTACGCGGAGCGGTCGAAGAAGAACCGCACGCTCGTCTTCTACACGGTCGGCGCGCTCGCCCTAGTCGGTGGCATCACGTACGCCGCCGTGCCAGCGTACCGCGCGTTCTGCGCAGCAACAGGCTACGCCGGCACGCCGATGACGGACCCGTCCCGCTTCGAGGCGAGCCGGCTGTACGCGGACGAGAACACGCAAGGCCGCCCGATCACGGTGCGCTTCGAGGCGACACATGGCGACACACTGCCATGGAGCTTTGAGCCGTTGCAGCGGAGCGTGACTGTCGTGCCGGGGCAGACGGCGCTTGCTTTCTACACGGCCAAGAATAACTCGGACAAGGACCTGATTGGGATTGCGACGTACAACATGACTCCGGAGAAGGTGAGTGGTGTGAGCGAAGGGTCTGAGTGGTGGGGACGTAGCCGGAGTGTTTGGGCCGGTGGAGTGATGAAGTGGTGAAGCGGTTGGAGGGGGGGGAGAGAGCGGAACGCGGCGGGCTGGGACCATGGCCACGCCACTTGCTGGATGAATGCTGACGCCAGATCGCACCGTACTTTGCCAAGGTCGAGTGCTTCTGCTTCGAGGAGCAGAAGATTCGTGCGGGCGAGGAGGTCGATCTCCCAGTCTTCTTCTTTATTGACCGCGATGTTGTCGACGACCCCACACTCGATAATATCAACGACGTCGTCCTGTCGTACACCTTCTTCCGGGCCAAGCGCAACGACAAGGGTCACGCCGTGTTCGACGCGCCCGAGGAAGACGTGCAGAAGGCCTCTGGGTTTGCGGACTACGAGCATGTTCCGGCCAAGTGAGACCATCGACAGGACCGAGTCAACAGCCAACAGTCATCAGTCTACAGGGGTTCGAGGGGTCGATTTAGAGCCTACAGCATTACCATTGCATGCATAGCACATCTCACTGCTGACCGAGTATTCGTAAGACGTTATATTGCACCTCTGCGTCACCGAAGGTTCGTTGTCTTCTCGGTCGACGTCTGCACTTCTCACACATGCATCTATGCAGCAATCTAATGAAAGTCGCTCCTAGTCTCTTTTTTCCTCCTTCTTCTCCTCTTCCTCCTCAATCTTGTAGTTTACGCGACGGAGGAGCATGAAGAGCGTCAGGGCAGAGGCAGCGACCGCTCCGACCGCGATCGGCTTGCTGAAGCGCGCTCGGAGAGGGTACGAGTAGGTGACGTAGACGGGCAGGGCGTGGTTTTCAGTGACAATGCGCTTGGTGATGGTGACCTTGGGCCGGCCGATGGTGTCGAGGTACGTGCGGTGGGTGGAGTACTCGATCGAGTCGACGGCGAACGGCGTGGCAACTTGGACATCAGTGGCACCCTCAGGGAGGATGATCGTGAACTCCTCCTTGTCCACGACAACGCCCTTGAGGGGCGTGAGGAAGGGCACCTCGAGCACGGCGCGGTCGCTGTCGGTGTGCAGGTTCTCGCTGAGGGGCATGTCCCATCCGACGGTGAATGAGTAGTTCCATCCACCAAGGATGGGGTAGCGCGGGCGCAGTTCGAGCGTACCTTCCACGGCGCGCTTCTTGGCGACGGCAGCCTGACCTGGGCGGAAGCGGGAGGTGGACACGTTGCCGATCACGTCGTAGTAGTACACACCGTGCGACGACGGCGGGAGACGGAGTGTAAACTCTGAGAGCACCTGTGCAGGGGTACCGGCGTGGAAGCGCGACTGCTGGTGCACGAGGCGCGAGAACTGTCCCTTGAGCCTGGTATCAGTTTGTCTCTTGACATGCGATATGGTTAGCACTTGCACGACTCACTTAGGCCCGGCGTTGAACAGCTCGACCTCGTCCTGGATGTTGAGGTTGTTGCCCCAGTACGACACCTCGGCCGCGCGCTTGAGGTTGCGGATGCCGACGACAGGCTCGCGCGTCTCGTAGTGAACGTAGAACGAGGTCTGCTCCGCCTTGGAATCCTTGCCAACGGTCGGGGGAACACCGTAAAATGGACCGAGTGTGATCGTGGAGCTGCTCTTCGTGATGTCCGAGTCCCGGACATACGTCTTGGGAACTTTCCCATGAGAGAGGATCATAGGCGTAGGGGCGCGGATCTTGATGCGCTCGACATCACTCGTGTATGCCGAGTCGACAAGGGTGGTTGCCGACTCCCAAAGCATGAACTGGGGCTCGCGCTGCTCAATCGACTCGGGGAGTGGGCGCGTGGTATTCGTCGCGATCACGTTCAGCGAGATGGTCACTGTCTCGTCCTTGCCCATCTTGCCCACGGGTACGACTGCGGCCGGCGCACTGCCCGTTAGCATACATATAGAGGTGGTGACTCACTCGCCCAGGCGGTCAACCTCCACGGCAACCACCTTGCCCCCCACGAGTACCTCATACCAAGCCGGCTCGGCCTCGCCATCCGCACCTAGTGCGAGGATGTAGGCCCCCGGGTCGTCGCTCAACGCCTTGACGTTGTACTGGGTGGTGACGAGGGTTGTGCTGCGGCCGAGATCGACTGTTCGTGCGACGGCGGTGTTGACGAATACTTGAGGGGCGGCACCAGTCTCGAGGTGACGGGCCGCCCTTGCCAGGGCGGCTGGAATGAGCGTGAGGAAGGGAAGGAGCCTCATGTGGGCTGGTTCTAGTTGATCTTGTCTAGTCTCCGCCTTTGGCGTTTCAACGACCGCGACACGTCAAGCCGTGGTGGAGGTGGATGGATGATGATGGGGATGTCGATGGTCGCGTGGCTTTGCTTCCGCTTTAACAATGACATGGAATTACAGCCACATGGTTGAGTTGATAAGCTCGCGTGGGCGGTGGCGAATCTGGATTTCATGGACAAGCGCGTCGGATTCAGGAAAGGTCGCGACGCGCCACCCACATTTGATGATATGCAAGGGATTGGGGTCGGCAAGGAACGGGACAGGCAGGGTAGTGGGAATGGCAAAGAGCTCTTCCGCCTCCCGCAATGAAATGCCCCAATTGTTTCATTTCATTGGAATTACAAGCCTCTGCTGTTCGACTTGTAATGTTGGTTGGTAACTGGTTGACTGATTCTCCCCGCCCTAACGCTATTATCACGTACGTTGCCTTGTCACTCACAGCTCTTGGCGACGCCCAATGCTCGGGTTGAAAAGCATTCTCTGTTTCCCAGTTTCCCAAACACGATCCGATTCCGGGTCAACTTTATCCTCCTCCCCAGTGACCATCTGACCGCGCTCAGCGTCCTGTCACCTCGACTGCATCTCCAGGGCAGGATCAGTTACCGGTTGCGCTGGAGCAAGGGAACGTTACCATTCCCGCCAGTCTAGCCGTGGTTACCTCCCCTACACCCGACTGCCTCCTTGCGGCGTTGTCGACATTCACAACAACCCTCAATCATGCAGCCGGGAGCCAGCACACACCATGCTCTTCTTCTCTGCATACAGTACATAAAACACCTGCCACCCAGGTGACACAATCACCTTCACCTTCACTTTCACAATCATTTTCACCCAATTCACTTGATCCTTGTTTTGTTTCCAGTCGTGCTAGCTAGCAAGCGCTCGCAACCTCCTGGCTACCCTCACATTCCTTTCCTGCACTCTCGTCCTCATCCTTCCCTCTCCTCATCCCTTCCTCCATCGTCATAATCCTCTGTCATGTACGCCGCGGGCCTCCTTACGGTGGCCCTCTCGGTCCTCGCCCTCACCGAAGCCGCTCCAACTCCGGGCGGAGGCTACTCGAGATTGATCAAGCTCGACCGCGATCGCAATAACGTTGTCGCTGTCCGGTCGAAACAGGCTTACGGCTTGCCCATCTCGACAAATGGTGGGCAGGTTCTCAACCCCCATGACACGCTTAACGCCCTCGAGGCCGCAAAGGCCAACACCAGGAACGTCCGCAGCCGTTATGGCGAACGTGCTCTCGAGGCTGATTCTCGGTGAGTTGCAGCAGCAAAGTGCTGTAAAGTGGTCAAGAGCCATAGACGGCGACCGACGTCTCCACATGGCCTCCACCCGATGTAGAGCGATAGCGAGACAGCATAGGCGTTGCCTTCGGCGCACTGGCAGCTCTGGGCTGGAGAAGGGTTTCATTCATGTGGCAAACACTGGCACCCAGCTCCCTTGCACTGCAGACTAACCTTAGAATGACCAACTGGCGTCGTGACTTCATGTACGCAGTTGACGTCGAGTTCGGCACCCCTCCCCAGACCTTCTCTCTCCACCTTGACACAGGCTCAGCTTCGACCTACCTTATGAGCAAGAACTGCACAATCAGGGCGTGCACGACAAACAATATCCGCCGCTTCGATTTCGACGCGTCGTCGACCTTTGAGCTCTGGAACACTACTGCCCGCAAGTCTTTGACGTATGGTTCGGGCTTTGCCAGTGGCCTCTGGTCCAACGACACTGTGGCAATGGGCCCCTTCAAAGTTGAGAAGCAGGCATTCCGTGAGCTTATCTCTCCGTAATCCCCGGATCTTCCGGATTGAGGACGACGTGCTAACTTCCAGTGAGTGTGTTCAACACCGATGCCGGCTATGTCGGCTCGGACGCCTCCGGTCTTCTCGGCATGGCCTTCCCCAGCATCACCGCGGCCGGTGAGGAGCCTTGGTGGCACGCCGCCATGGGCCAGTGGGACGACAAGCGCTTTGGAATCTATCTCGAGCGCGTCAACCTCAATGAGCATCCTTTCGACACTCATGGAAACGAGAGCACAGGCCTGTTGAAGACGCCCGGCGGCCTACTCACTGTAGGCGGCGTCGCCGAGGAGCTGTACACTGGCGAGGTCAATTATGTCCCAGTTACTGAGCAACGTTACTGGATGGTTGACTTTGACGGTGCCAAGGTGAACGGCAATGCTGTTACCCTGAACGGTGGCAAGCGTGCTGTCCTCGATACGGGCTCGACTCTCAACTACTTCCCAGAAGAGTACTCCAAGGAGTTCTTCGCTCAGATCCCCGGTGCCCACGAGGCTCCCGAGCACGGCGCCGGCATGTGGGCTCTGCCCTGCAAGACGGATGCCAAGATTCAGTTCACTTTTGGCGGTGTTGACTACGACATCTTCCCGGATGACTTCAACTTTGCGATCGTTGACGAGGAGCAGGGACTGTGCTTGTCGCAGATTATTGGCAACAGCCCCGGCGGCATGACCGAGTTCCTGTTCGGCGCCGCTTTCCTGAAGAACGTCTACACCATCTACCGCCCTGAGCCGCCTGCTGTTGGCATGGCCAAGCTCGTGAACAAGGGCACACCGTACGCTGGCTGGCCTGAGTACAAGAGCAACAGCACAACTCCCACATCCACGTCAGGCACGAACACCAGCATTCCCACCGAGAACCCCACTCCTTCGTCGAACAGCTCTGTCTCCGTTTCGTCAACCCCGGTGCCATCGTCGACCACTGACCAGACCCCATCGTCTAGCACTACCTCTAACCCCTCGTCGAGCACCACTCCGGTGCCCTCGTCGAGCGTTACCCCGACAAGCGCTGGCCCGGAGCCCTCGTCTAGTGTTGCCCCGGAGCCCTCGTCTAGCTCTCCTCCTCCCGAGCCCTCGACTAGCTCTCCTCCTCCGGTGCCCTCGACTAGCTCTCCTCCTCCAGTGCCCTCGTCAAGTGTTGCCCCGGAGCCCTCGACTAGCTCTCCTCCTCCCGAGCCCTCGACTAGCTCTCCTCCTCCGGTGCCCTCGACTAGCTCTCCTCCTCCAGTGCCCTCGTCAAGTGTTGCCCCGGAGCCCTCGACTAGCTCTCCTCCTCCCGAGCCCTCGACTAGCTCTCCTCCTCCGGTGCCCTCGTCAAGCGTTGCCCCGGAGCCCTCGTCTAGCTCTCCTCCTCCCGAGCCCTCGACTAGCTCTCCTCCTCCGGTGCCCTCGACTAGCTCTCCTCCTCCAGTGCCCTCGTCAAGTGTTGCCCCGGAGCCCTCGACTAGCTCTCCTCCTCCCGAGCCCTCGACTAGCTCTCCTCCTCCCGAGCCCTCGACTAGCTCTCCTCCTCCGGTGCCCTCGTCAAGCGTTGCCCCGGAGCCCTCGTCTAGCTCTCCTCCTCCGGTGCCCTCGTCAAGCGTTGGCCCGGAGCCCTCGTCTAGCTCTCCTCCTCCAGTGCCCTCGTCAAGTGTTGCCCCGGAGCCCTCGTCTAGCTCTCCTCCTCCCGAGCCCTCGTCTGGCTCTCCTCTTCCGGTGACCTCCTCGTCAAGCGTTGCCCCGGTGCCCTCGTCGAGCGTTAGCCTGGAGCCGAGTCTTGCTCCTCAGCCCACGCCAAGTGTTGCTCCGGGGCCTTCTCCTAGTTCTCCTCCGACCGAGCCAGCGCTCAGCTCTCCTCCCACCCAGCCTGTGCCCAGCGTGGCCCCGGAGCCTTCGCCTAGCTCTCCTCCTATCCAGCCTCCGCCCAGTGTGGTTCCCAAGCCTTCGCCAAGCGTTGCCCCGGAACCCTCGCCTAGCTCTCCTCCTCCCGAGCCGTCTTCGAGCGCCGCGCCCCAGCCCTCATTGAGCCTCGCACCGGAGCCTCAGCCAACTCCACCCTCTCCCTCGACATCCGACAACGCGCCCGCTCCCCCGAATGGCCCCCCGCCGACCATTACTCAGCCGTTCCCGGGTACTCTCACCGACTCCAGCCCTACGACTAGCGCGTCTGAATCCTTTGATTATCATGATTTCCCACTCTACCCCTACTGGGACGAGAACGGTAGACTCAAGTGGCGCCCACGCCGCAAGGGCCGTAAGGGCAGGCCGGGTTGGTGGCATGGTTGGGGATGGGGCTGGTACCACCAGTACAACCATAACTAAGTAGACAGGTGTCTGACCGCCAATACGGACCGCATCAACTCCCCACGGACAATACACAACAATCTGTATCGTTACAGCTTGTATACATGGACTTTTGCGTAGCAACATACCTCTTGAAGGAGTGTAAGCGAGTGGGCAAGCTTGTCACTGCGCCTCAGCGGAGGTGTAGCGGTGGAAGTTCTGTCACGCAAGGTACAAAACGTGTGTGCGGGATTGATCAATGATGACTGGTGCCGAGCGGGCATGTGCCCACGCCGTCGTGCATCAACGGAAGTCCACTCTCCCCTGCCGCCGCAACAAGCTCTAATGCTGGGTAGCCGAATAGCATAGGCTGGTAATCGTGCCCAAGCACGCGCCGACACGCACGCGCCGCTTTGCCAACGTTACATGACCTCGGAAGTTCCTGGTCGCTGGCCTACGACCGGGCCAGGCACCGGGCACGCGTGAGCATGTGCCGTCGGCGGCTTGCAATCGAGCACCAGGAATGTCACCTCAGCTTCCTACCCTCCCCAACCGAAGTCGTTTGAGAAAGCACACTTGCGGCCAGGCTCTCGCATTCGGATACTTGCAGCATGACCGCGACCTGTCCCGGAGATGGTACAGGGTGGTGGTTCAGTATGTGCCCGACCTTTGGTCTCCCTAAACACTTGGAGCCAACGCACACTACCCTTACATCCAGCCAACGCAACTTTGCATCTCCAATCACCGTGCAGACTGATGACAGGGCGACTTGGTTACCTTGGCTATTCATCCCCTGGGTGCCAACGCAGTCATGGGCTGAGGGCTGAGGTACCTCGCTCACATTAGCGCACCTGCCAACCGACCACCTTGGCGAGTCCCAACCAGGTCCTCATTTGACCAATTGGTAACATACTCGGATTCGCACCACGGGGTTGTGGAATTTGACGCTGCGACCGCGGTTCAGCTCCGCCCACCCAGGGGGCTCAGAATGTCTAACCGAAACCGTGGCTGACAGAACTGACGGACAAGTGTCCTTGAGATTACAACAAGCCAGCAAACTGCTCACACCACTCGGTGCGGCCGCTGATTGATATGCGGCGACATGCAGCTTACTCCGCCACGAGTATGGCTTGGCGAACCCGACCTACATGCACCCGCTGTTCTACAGTACCCATTCGACTTGCGGCGACACACGAGCTCATTCAGCACCGCCTCGGCCAGTGGACACCAAGCAGCACCACAGTCCACCGCGAACGGCCCTTTGCCCATCGAACGGGAAGACGGATGCGCCACACTTTGCTGAACCTTTCCCCTCCTGTACGCTGCACATGTGTATTGGCCAGCAATGGTGGGCCAGCCCCTTGCCCCAACTGCGGCGCCGAGGCCTTCTGCAGCTGTGGGTAACAAACGCCCGGCCCCCATTACATCCGAAGCGAGCTGGTCCCTCGCAGCATGCAAGATGCACAGACCACTACACAGCCTCCCCCGCAGCTGGCGTCAGCCTTCATAACCCCGGCTTGACGCCATACCTCATCCTCATCATTCCACAGATTCCAAGCAGACAAGATGGGTTTCTTCGACTTTGTCAAGAAGGACGACGCGCAGAAGCAGCAGCAGGCTGCCTTTTCCGACAGCTACCAGCAGCAGCCGTACGGCCAGCAGGGCTACGCCCAGCCCGGCTCGTACCAGCACCAGGGCTACAGCAACGACGGCGGCTACCCCCAGCAGCACTACCAGGGTCAGCATGCCGGCAACTATTCCCAGCAGGGCCAACAATACCAGCAGGACCAGTACCAGCACGGCCAGTACCAGCACGGCCAGTACCAGCCGGGACAGCACTACCAGCAGGGCAACCAGGGCCAGCCTGGCTACCTCCAGCAGGGCACAGCTCCCACCGACAAGGGCTGGTCCAAGGGCAAGATCGCTGCGGTAGCCGGCGGTGGCCTTGCAGCCGCAGCCGTCGTCGGTGTCGGCGCCTACCTCTACCACGTGCGTGCCTTCCAAGCACACCAGCTGACGACAGGAGCATCAGGAGGACGAGGAGGAGGAGCTCGAGGCCGAGAAGGCAGCCCTTGAGGCCGAGAACGCCCGCCTCGCCCAAGAGAACGCCCGCCTCCAGGCTGAGGACGAGCCCGGGCCCCAAGCCAACTCTGAGCCCGCGCACGCGGCCCAGGGCCAGTCGAACGAGGAGCGCCAGGCTGAGCTCGATGCGTGGCAGGCACGTCTCGATGATGAGCAGGCCCAGCTCGACCGCGAGTGGGAGGAGAACGGGGACGACGAGAGCCTCCCTGGTCGCCAGGAGGATAAGGATGAGCGCCAGCGCCAGAAGGACCAGCAGCAGGCTGAGATGGACGCGATCTGGGAGCAGTAGGCTCTGCAACTAGAATGAAGGTAGATGCATCGTTCTGAGTGTAACATCTGAGACACCAAGTCTGCGTACTGTACGCCGCGGCTGGTCATGATCCTGTGAGTGGGCGAGAACGCGTCAGTTTGAGTACCAAACGAGGCGGTTTCTTTCTTGGATTGTGTCGAGCCTCTGGTGACGTCAAGGCGGAGAACGCCACAACAGATCCGCTGGAATCTGGGCAGCTTTGGACCAGGCGATCATCCAAAACAATCCAACGTTGCTCATTCTGCTCACGCGTCGCTCATCATGTCGCGCTCTCCCCCAGCCCAGCTCCATCCCGAGAGCAAGGCATTCGACACCCAGACCCTCAAGCTGTCTAGCTTGCACACTGTCTAGTGAGCGGTGGCGTTCTGCCCATCTTGGCTGACCGCAGCTTCTGGCAGGCCGGCAACCCGAACGGCAAGCCTGCTGTCTTCATGTGAGTCTGCTTGCACTCTTTCTCAGCTGATAACAGCCACGGTGGCCCCGGAGTCGGCACCTCGGTGGCCAACACCAAATTCTTTGACCCCGCGGTGTACCGCATCGTGCTCATCGACCAGCGGGGATGCGGCCTGTCGACGCCGGCCGGCGAACTGCGCGAGAACACGACCTGGGACCTGGTTGCTGATATCGAGGCGATTCGAAAGCACCTCGGTATCGACACGTGGCTCGTGTTCGGTGGATCCTGGTGGGCTTTCGTTCCGTCGCGAGCTAACATCAGGGGCTCGGCGCTGTCGCTCGCGTACGCTCAGACGCACCCCGACACCGTCGCGGCGCTGGTCATTCGTGGCATCTACCTGTCGCGCCAGTCCGAGCTCGACTTTACATACCGGGACGGAGCTAGTCGTGAGATTCCTCCTCCCTGCTGGACATGTGCTGACGCGAGACATCTTCCCTGAGACATGGTAGGAGATAGATCGGGCCAGCTGCTGACAGCAGGGAGCGTTTCGTTGCACACATCCCGGAGGAGGAGCGTGGTGACCTACTGTCCGCATACTACCGCCGCCTCACGAGCGAGGACGAGGACGTTGTTGTGGCCGCAGCCCTGCCCTTCCAGCTGTGGGAGGACAGCCAGGCCACGCTCCTCCCAGACCCCGAGATCAATAACCGCGCAGCTGAAGACGCGGCTGCGAACCGGGTTTGTTCGCGCCTTGAGGCGCACTACTTCCACCATGTCGTGAGCCAGTTGCATTTGAGCAGAGCTGATGGCAGGGCTTTATGCCTGACGGGCACCTGATCAAGGAGGAGAACATTGCGAAGATGTGCGTCTGCTCCGAGGGTTGACAGAGCTGACAAGAGTCGCAACATCCCAGCTGTGGCTATTCAGGGCCGGTACGACATCATCTGCCCGGTGAGTGGAAGAGTTGGGGCGCAACTATGTCGCAGCTGAGGGTGGACAGAGAGCTTACACACAGCCACGCTCCGCATACGACCTCAAGAAGGCTTGGGGTGACTCCTTGGAGCTTATTATTATCCCCGATGCTGGGCACGTCGCCTCCGAGCCGGGCACTGCCACGGCTCTCAGGGCGGTAGGTGTTGGCGGCGAGCATAACAATGATCAAGCTGACCGTAGGCGACGGACAAGTTCGGGCGCGAGCTGGAGTGGAAGTAGATCAGATAGGCTTGGCGGTAGTGTACATTGCGCTCTGCTCGGTAGCTATGGATGCAAACAACACGCTTTGCGTAGTCGGTCACCAGCCGACCACCTCCACCGGGTGGAGGTCAGTTGATGATCATGACCTCAACTCTACTCCATCCCCCATCGCAGCATCACGCCAGCATGGACTGGGAGCCCAACGCTGCTCCCGTTCAAGCCTTTCCGCCTTCACAATCCGCCAGCCCCAGCTCCGGCCCCTCCCCGAACGGCGCAACCCGCTTCCTAGCCCTGGACACGAACATCCTCATCGACCAACTGCCGCTCATAACGGACCTGCACGCGCGCCTCGTCTCCGCCGCCTCGCCCACCTGGCTCCTCATAAGCCAGCAGGCGATTAACGGTATGCTCCTCCTCCCCTCCATCTGACAACAGAGCTAGACGGCCTCTCGAAATCCGACAAGCCGGCCCTGGTCACCGCCGCGCGCGCTGCGACAGCATGGCTCGACGCCACAGCCCGCGCCCCGCGCCTGGGCCGGAGAGCGCGCGTACGCATCGAGAGCCGGGCAGAGCGCGCAGCGGCCGCGATAGCGGAGGGCGAGGGCGTCGGCATCGCCGCGCGCGAGGACGATGCCGTCCTCTCCTGCTGCCTCTGGTTCCAGCGCGGCGCCGACGTCAGGCTGTGGACGCACGACCGCAACCTCGCCCTCCTGGCTGAGGGGAGCGGTGTGCACACCATTCCGCGTGTGCGCCTCGCCCGTCTCCTCCGCGAGGCGGGGGTGGAACCGCACGCGATGGAGGGGATGGAGCTCGATGAGGAGGTTGTGAGTCAAGGGGGGGAGAGGAGGAGGAGAGGAAGGGACCTGACATCCAGATGGACGCAGAAGACCCGTTCCCGACCGAACGGGCTGTGCGAAACGCGGAGCGTGTCGCGGAGACCATGCCGGAACGCGGAGCGGAGACCATGCCGTCCCGGCACGCTTACACGCCCTGGGTGCCGCGCTCTGTTTCGACTACGCCACCCGACGCGTGGGTCAGCGAACCGGTGCGGCGCTCGTCGAGCGCGCATGGGCGGGAGCTGGTGACGCCAGGGCACGCCACCGTCCTCCCGCCGCCCGGCGCGCTCGCCGAGGCCCTCCACAGGCATAGCCTCATCCACGGTCACCAACCTCCTCACACGCGTACTCCACACGCGCCCATCCCCCACGCGCCCATCCCCCACGCACCCATCCCCCACGCCCCCGGCCCCGCTCTCCCGTTCGCGCGACCTCCTCCACGTGCAAGTCGCTCGGAGCAACCCTGTCGCGTCCCGCCAGATCTCGACGCGCTGCTGGCCGACACGCTTGCGCCCGTTGCGGCTCTCGAGGCCGACACCCCGGCCGACGCGCTGGGCCACGCGCGCGCGATCGCGGCACGGCTCGCCGCTCTCGAGTCTCCGGGTGAGTTGGAGCCGCGGCGCGAACTGTTCCACGCGCTCGCGAACGCGCAGACGCTCGCGTCCTTCCTCGCTGGCGAGCGCGTACGGCCCGGCGAAGCGGCAGAGGCGCTGCTCGTCCTCGCTGATGAGCTCGGGCGATTCGTACCCCTCGACAGACGAGTGTGGGCCGCCGTAGCGGAACGGCTGCGGTTACTCCCATAGTCGTGTTGACATCATACATAAACAACTATAATTCCACTTGCTGCGACTCCCATTCCTCGAGCGAGACGGCCCGTATCTGGCCGAACGTGACTTGGACCTGCATAATCGTCGGGCGCGGGAACATTTGGATCGTCTGGGCCACCACGCGTAGGAAGAGAGCGGACGTCACGTACCCGGCAACTCTGACCAGCTCTCCTCCTCCTCAAAAGTCTCCCCCGCCTCACTCGCAGTCCCGCCGAAGGCGCTGTCCCACGCGACAATAAGCACCTCTATGCCAACCAAGGCACACTTTACAATGGCACGGAGCAGCCGCCGAGCATGATCCTCATTCAGTTCGGAGAGTGCATGCAAGTCGAACATGATCTCGTGTGCAGCCACTCCAGGACGGCGGAGCTTGCGCCCGAGTGCGGTGCGGGCGCCGCCCGAGGACAGTACGTGACAACGCTGTGCTGCGCGCTAATGGCGAAAGGGTACTCCGTGTGCCGGCTGAGCCTATGGGCGACCGCGATGGTGTGCGCTGTGGCTGGGAGCGGGTGAGTAGGCGTAGACGCAGATTGCGAGGAGGGAAGGGAGGGGAGAGAGGCAAGGAGTTTGACGGCCACGAAGCTGATGGGAGCTCTACCCCGCGATGCAGTGTCTCTCGCCGTCACATTGACCGCAAAGCCATGCCCATGCACGGCCTACGCTGTGCTTGAAGAAAGGTCGGCGATGCTGAGAGGTGCCTGCTGTTGTCTTGGTCACGTGACCAGTACTGTACTGCAACATGATGTTTCGTTCGCCAGGCTCGAGCAGACGCACCATGTAGGGTACAGCACGCGATTACTCGGCTTCGCCATCACCCGCTCTTCGCGCACACCATGCCAACGTACACCTGTGCCGAGTAGGCTCTTGAGCTGCTAGGCCTCTCGCTAGGCCCCTCTTCTGTCCTCCTCGATGTCCGCAGCTACCTGCACATCATCAATCGTATCGCCGAGCTGGCTCCCGGCTCTGTCCTCCTATACCTGCAGGCCACGACCAGGGCTCTTCGAGAGCGCTCCGGCGCCGCTCTCCTCCGACTCGTCCTCTTCGATGACGAATATCCAGGTACGCGCGACGGCACCTTACTCCCGCCCCGCCGCTGGCTCGATTCACAGAAACAACACGTTCGCGTGCTTGAGTTCACGCCCAGACTCACTGGCACACATCTAGAAACCAAGGTTCTTTGCTTCAACGCTCTGCCCTATTGGGTCACGATCCCTCCTATGCGCGTGGATTGTCGTATATCTCCGGCTCCGTTCCCACGCGTAGGACGTACGTGATAACCGAGTTTCCCTTCCGCCTCGAAGACGGGGGCAAGCTCAACCTACTACCTGGTGGCTGCATTGTCGTGTTTGCGATCGATCTGCCCATCATTGTCCAAGTGACCGGGTTCATCAATGACTTCAGGAAGGACGGCTTGAGCGCTACTTTAATCTTCTACGAGCGGGACACGGACCAATGGAATATCCGTCGAGGCAACACCATCGCCCACATACTTAGGGCTTTTGGTTGTGCGTTTGCGTCAGCTGATGCCAAGCACAACTTTACGCGGGTGAACACCGAGGCTTGGACGATAAGGTCCAGGGAGCATATCAGCTACAAGATGCGCACAGTCTCTGGGCTGGACGACGATGAGTTTGAGCAGAGTACCTGCTTCATCACCCTGAGACGAGTACAGCTCAATCTCGAGATGGGGCTGTATAGGCGTGAAGAAGAGCTGAGGAGGCTCGCGACACAGGCGTATGGCTGGACGAAGGCGCGCGAGTTGTTGATACCGGTGGTTACAACTTGAGAGAGAATGTATGATGCAGAAGCCCGAGTTCGGTACTCTGGGCACTCTGGATAGTACTGTACATGTACTACGACACAAGGGAGTCCCGTAAGGCTGGGCAATCGCTCCAGTAGGCAACCCCACGAAGGCCAGCAGAGTGACGAAACCGGGCTGCATGCGCAATGTACAAGCCAATGAAGTACAAATGTTCCAAAGGGCACTGCTGGCGGAATCACAACCATCCACCAGGTACGTTGTGTGCTGAGTGGTCGGCGAGAACAGTTGGCCTTGACAATTGGAAATGTCCATACTCCATGGTTCAAGTCCCCTGTCGATCGAACACCACCAGTCTGAGCTCGGAAATGCTACAGACTACGCCTGGGCTTGTGTTGGTCATGTAGGAGATGCTGTGATAGCAAGGCAGGTGCACAGCAGAGTACAGCACTTGTACTGTAATACTGCTTCTGGTTGCAGACAGCCAACAAACTCTGGTCCCTTCTGTCCACCTCAGCACCAGGTCTTGTTCTCGTTTGAGAATTCTTGTTCTCACATGAGATAATAAAGCGACATGGGACACAAGGGCACACTGGCACCTCGTGAAATGGGGATCAGCAATGGAGGACATGTGCCACATAGACATCCAGAATCCCCACATTCAACCGGCAAGATTATCGTCCAGTTCAAGGAAACACATACAGTTCTGCGGGTCAAACGGCATCAATAGCATCAAGTAGCAAAGGAACCTACAGCGTGTGCATAGAACAGGCCAAAGCTCTAAATAATCGCAAAGCTCTTTGAGGCGAGCTCATTCTGCCATCCCTCCATCGCTTCAATGCCTCTGCTGATGGCGGCACTGCGCTGCCTCTCCAAAGCCATTTCCACTTTCATTTTGCCCTTGATCTTGGCCATGGTCTTGGCGAGGTGTTTGTTGGAGTCTGCAATCTTGCTTTTGCGCTCCTTCATGTCGGTCTCCAAACGGCTGACGGAGACCGCGGGGGAACAATCCTGCGAAAGGAGAATCATATCCTTCGACAGCGTGCCGTTAACTGACCAGATGACAACATTGCCATACGCCCATGGGTGCCTGTTGGAAGCGATGCGGGGCCGTCCGGACCGCATGTCCGATTTAAACTCGCGTACGGCCTCTTCCATCTCCTCCCAAGCACTCGCGAGAGACCTGATCAGGTTTGCGCCAATGTCGATCGTCGCTTGGTGTTTTTCCAGGCAGGTGTTTTGGGCAGTCAGCCGCTCAGAGTACCTCTCCTTGGCCTTTTCTTCAAGCAGAAGCAGCAAGTCATAGTCGGCCAAGAGAGTGGCAAGGAATCTCGTGTGGATAAACTTGGGTGAGGCGCAAACCCTGTCGGTTGCATTCTTCCAGCGACGGTAGTTAATCCGAAGGGATGCAGAGGGAAGGTGGTTGTGCTCCAGGGCTGCCATCAGCGCAGGACTGCATTACTGACCCACTTTGAAGCAAGGTCTCCCAAGCCGAGCGCCACTCCTTGAAAAGCAACTCCCGCTTGCGCTGCTGGCGCTCATAAAGAAGCTGCTTGAACGTGCTGTGGAGGTGGCCGAACCAAGACTGAACGCGTACTTTCGAGCAAGAGGAGCCGTCGTCCATGGTGATGAGGTGGGCCTGCGAAAGTGGACTGTGCAGAGCAATAAAGGAGAGGGGGGAAGAAGTCCGAGGCTGACTTGTAACTGTCATCAGTAGGTATTGGGAAGCGCCTACTGAAGTGAGTAACTTGATAGAGCTCGTTGTGAGCCGGATCCCGAGCGGACGCGTGGTGCTTCATCACCTCAGTCGCCGAGTTGTGGAGGTGACTTAGCCCGGTGAGAGAGGTGAGAGACGAAGACCTGGGCGGTACGTCCCGCAGAACAGCTGTCGTCAGCCGTCTCCTCTCTGGAGCCTACCCTTAGGGTTATCGTACGGCTGGGCCGAGTACACATCTGGTTCGGCCATGGTGGAGAAGGAGAACGATGAGAAGGAGGTAGTGTTTCGACCAACCTGTGACTGTCTACAGTACAAGCTGACTGATGGGCAGGGGTGGAGTGGCTGAGGTGACAAGATTATGCGGAGGAGAATAATGGGAGGTCGGAGGATGGGGAATACAAGAAATTACTGTATACTTGTATATTCAGCTGTCGTGAGGGTGAGTACCATGAGGGTGCGAGGGAAAGTGTATCCATTCTGCCCGAGTGGCGCCAATTCTGCGACTGAGTGTGGACGTCGTGTGGAACTCTTTCGCAGGACCCTTTACTTTCAGTCACAAAGTTTTGGCCACTGCAGGGTGTTTACAGTACATTAATTGTTGACGCATACAGCATCACCAAAATACAGGATGGGAGATGAGATGTGGATGTTCAAGATATCGGGTGACGGAGTGGGATGTGAAGTACATATATGACCATCGGTGAAGAGTGAAGAGTGGCACACAAGAAGTAGCACCCCCTCCAGTCTCCACCCCAAACTCACCATCGCAGAAACACCCGCTTTCTGCAGATTTGTTCGCCCAACCAAGCACTATTACATGTATGTTGCTGCAGTTGGATTACAGGCCCGTGTATACTTTATTAACGCCCAGAGTTAGGAACTGGGACAGCCTACGCAAACCCCTGCTACCAATCGTAAACAGGAACGCAATGCTCCAGTAAGCCCTCCACGACCTCCAAATCAGTGGTGGCGTGGACATGCTGGAGGGTGTTGACAACATAGCGCTCCATCCACGTCAATAGGGCTTCGATGTAGGTGTCTTTAGAAGCCTTTGCGGTGTGCGCTATGACACGGATAGCGGTGAGGTCGCAGACCAGAGTGTTGATAAAACGCTGGCTCTGCAGGCTAGGAGTGTCTCGGAGGCGCTTCAGCGCGCATGCCCACACAGTGTAT
Source organism: Cutaneotrichosporon spelunceum (assembly GCA_030805415.1). Lineage (NCBI taxonomy): Eukaryota > Fungi > Basidiomycota > Tremellomycetes > Trichosporonales > Trichosporonaceae > Cutaneotrichosporon > Cutaneotrichosporon spelunceum. The sequence goes on from BTCM01000005.1 coordinate 823,851, forward strand.
GCCTGGGCCAAGAGGTGGGCCTGACTCGTGTGGTCGAGCTCATTAAGGGCTGATGTCAGACAGGAGTGTGGTAACCATACGTACCGTGGAGGTACCCAAACCACTTGATTCGCCATTGGACATACGCGTGATCCTTGCGGTAGTCGTTCACCCAGGTGCGATGCAAGAGTCCTTGCATCTTATCTACACAGCCCCCGATTACTGTGAGAACCTTGGACTCGGGATGGAGGCGGAGGCCAAGGCAAGGCAGGCAACGGGAGGGGTTGAAATCGACATGGAGATTGGGAAGATTGGTAGGAAGACTGAGACGCGAGAGTATCTTTGTCGGGAGAAGGGGTTGACCCAGAGAACCCACGAGCGTAGGCGGGCTGCGGTGCTCTACTGTCAGTTTGTTTACCCTTCGGTGAACAGGACTTGCCCGAACGTGCTCGATCAGCTGGCGAGGTCCTTACGGTTTGGCCAAGGGTCGAAAGGGACACAGTTGTCAACGTCATAAACGACGCTCCGTCCATAGAGGGAAGTGAGGGGAGGGAAGGCAAGGAGTGTATGGACGGAACTGAGTAGGATGACGGTGACGAGGCGAGCGAAACTGTTCGTTAGCCAAACGATGCCGGTCGCACACTCACGTATTTTTTCGGAGGTCGACATACTGACAGTGCCACGGACGTTACCGCTACAAGGGGTTGAGAGATTGTGGGGAGGGGAGTAGGGAACGTGGGGCAGATTCAACAAGGTCAAGCGACGACTGCCTCAACAAGAGGGTCTGCTCTCGTCTCTAGTGAGGGAAAGGTGTACTGGAACTGGATAACACAATGTACCGAGGAGGTTTGTAGCGTCGAGGACAGAGAGGAGAGGGGTGCAATTGAGCAGATTGAAGATACTGGAGAATGCCAAGTAGGGAGATGGGGAAGAGCAAATAAGTTACCTCATAAGGATGTGGCATGATTAGGCCATGAAGCTGACTGTCTCAAGGATGCCAGGAGAATTTTAGTCTGTGAGGTGGACTGAGGCAAGGATTTAGAGAGGAGAGTGTTGGGCACGATGTTTGAGTGGGAGCGAGCGAATGTACAGTATCAACAGGTGGCGTGCAGCAATAGGAGGCAGAAGAAATTTTCAACATGCGACGAGGGATGGCGACTGCTTGAAGAATGATGCAGTCGGTCAAGCTGATGGCAGGGAAGGTGCTTGCGCGACTTGTGCCTCGCACTCACAGCAGTGTGGCGGTTGCTGCATGGTCGCGTGTCGCGTGGTCGAGTGGCAAACTGCCACACTGGCTCGTTCCTGAAGGCGGGGGAGGAGGTGGAGGCCCCATACGAATTTCCCACCCAACCAAACCCAAACCCTCCAATCTCCTACACTCCCATGGCCGTTCCCGCGCCTCCGGGTGCACTCTTCGCCAACCTCGGGGACCCTGTCCTTGTCGAGGACGCGGACGAAGAGGTGAGTACATGTTCAGTGGTGTTGCGGGCGCTTTACCTCACCCTACTGTCCTTGCCCTTCCTTCCCTCAATGCTCACTGCGACCAGTCGCTAACGCCAGATCATGGACCTCTATATTGGCCTCGAGGAGCACACGGGCGGTCTAGGGTACCTCGATGGCCGGGCACCGGAGCTGTCGTTCACGCTTGACCTCGTTCCTGAGGCTGTGGCGGTGGTCGCGGAGGAGCAAGGAGGGAAGCGCCGAATGCGGCGCAAGGACAAGGACAAGGTCAAGGTGGCCGAGGGCGTGTCGCTGGATGTCGTTGTTACACAGGATCCCGGTGCGCTGCGGGCCCGGAGTGGGGAGACTGGCAGTGTGCTCTGGCGGAGTAGGTGAGCGAGCTCGTTCGTCACACATCAGCCGCACCAACTCAAACCATCGTCGCGTCTTCAGCTGATCGGCTTGTCTTGGCTCATCGTCGAGGTCCAAGTTGACACCAGCTTCCATCTCGCGCGCCACATCCTCGCACAGGCCCTCTTCCCGCCAGCATCCCCCCTCCTGTCCGTCTCTGAGCTCGCTTCAACCAAGGTCCTCGAGCTTGGAGCGGGGACTGGTGTGCTTGCGTCGCTCATCAGTCCTCTTGCCGGGTCGTACACCGTGACGGACCGACGAGAAAATCTCAAGCTCGTGCAGCGGAACGCTACCAACAACGCTACTGCGGCTATCAAGGTCGCGACCAAGGCTCTGGGTGGAGATCCCCAGCTGGCCATCACCGGCGAGCTCGACTGGGAACAGGTCTCAGCGGCGCGCGCGCGTGCCCGAAGCAAAGGTGAGGTGTATGCCCTCCCGGCCGGTTCACCGGGTGCGGATGCCGACCTCGTTCTCGCTGTCGACTGCATCTACAACGAGCACTTGGTACAGCCCTTGGTCGATACGCTCGCTGCAGCTTGTGCGCGTGGCGCCGTTGCCTGGGTTGTGGTCGAGAAGCGTTCGCCTGAAGTGGTGAGTGTTGCCAAGTGATCCAGATCTTCCCGGTCCAAACACTTGGTTCGAGGGGTTTGGGAGCCTGTGACATCTGGGGATTACGGCTTGGAAACGCGTCGCTCCCGCCTCCTGTGTGTCGAGAGTCTAAATACCGTCTCCCTGCGTGGATCTGGGGACATGTGACGTCTTGTCTGGCGTCCTGTTCATTACGGTCTCTTGTACCTCAGCTCCCCACAGATTCCTTGACGCACAGACGGCTAGTCAGCATCAGCTGCAGAGACCACGCTGACGACAGCTGAGGCACTTTCTCGATACATGGCAAAGTGACCCGGCGGGGTTCACCATTGTCCGCCTAGGTGAGGAGGCAATGGGCCGCTGGGAGGGTGAGCGGGGGCGCTGGGTCGGCTGGATTGGGTGGACTAGGCCGTGACCTTGACCACGCTCGGCATTGAAACTGATACTAACGTGCGCGTCATCACTCTGCGTACTCTTTCCACCCCTATCTAAGCGGGGGGTTTGGTGGTGGAACGGGTCTGTTGAGCAAGGTCCTCACCATGCCATGCTCATGCATGTCACGGCCACCTGATACTGGTCCAACATACGAAAGGGAGTGTGTGTTGGAGTCCATGGTGAGAGTAACGTGTGGTTGGAAACCCAGGTGGTGGGTGGGGTGTGGCGTGACTGGGGTGATGCAGTGTTTGGTGTCTGTCTCAACGCGTAAAAGCGCTCATTAACGTGGTATTGTCCTTGTTGAATTGACCCTGGAAGGCCCGAGGAGACCTGATCTCAGGGTCTTCCGGGTATCCAGGCCGAGTCATGGAGAGTGGAGGATGAAAAGGGGTGACGCGGGTCGGACAACATGGCGGAACCTGGTCAGTTCTGAGCCGGCGGTCAGGGTGGATGGCAAAAGGGGAGAGGATCCAGAGAATGAGGGTGACGGGGAAATGTGGTAGCAGAGCGCACCAGGGGAGAAGTCCAAATGAGGGTGGCCAGGGTTAGTGCAGGGGTCAGGGGTTGCAGCTCGATTTTTAGGGGACAAGCACCAAACATTGGGCGACAGTCCAACTCAAGGCGAGGTCGGTGCCTCGGTGCCGGTGAGCGCGTCTCTAACCTTGACCTTGGCCAACGTACCTGGCTTGCGTCGGCTCTCCTGGGTGGGCTCTGCACTGGAATCTAGAGCACTCCATTACAACGCTCGCTCCCACTCCACAGCCCGTCTCCCCTCTGTTCTCACCTTCCCCCGTGGCAAGTGAATAGCTTGATCCATCTCCATCCTCCCATCGCCTTCCTCCCAATCCTTCATACTCCAGTGCATCCCCCCTTCTTCCTTGCACTGTTCTATCCCGTCGCTCTTTGCTCCTCCTCTTCGTCTGATTTCCATCAAGCCATCACGGCCCCCTTCGCTCAACCCCCCTTTCTGCTTTCTTCTCTTCTTCCCTGCCTCCCCGCACTAAACCACCGACCTTCAAGTCGCGTCTAGGTTACAGCCTTACTCTCGACTCGCTTTACTTGACTTCTCTCTCATTCCTCTCCAAACCCCATCCCATCTCTCTCAACCAGGTGAGTAGCCATCCTTGTCATCATCGAAACCTTCCTCCTACTCCAAAGTTGCCTCACTCCCGAGTCTCCCGTCGCTTCGGAATCCGTCGTGATCGCGATGCAGGCATGGATGATGGCGCCATGACCAAACCCCCCTTTTGCTGTCCCTTTGTCTGTGCTGACCACCGCCGTATGGTCTCATCCTGTGTCTCCTTGTCATTCTTTCCCTCATCAATCTCTCTCTCTACTCTGTCCGGCCCACAGTCATCGCAGCCATGTCCACTGGAGCTGTTGGTCCTCCCGCGCCGGCCTCGTCGACCCCCGAGCCGTCGACGCCCCGCCCAGAGCCCACCTCTGAGAAGCCGGCTCCCTCTTCCAGCAACCCTCCTCCTCCTGAGTCCAGCAGCGAGGCCCCTCCTCCCCCTCCTTCCTCGACCTCGACGCACGAGACGCCTGCGTCGCCTCCCCCCTCTTCGAGCTCAGAGACTTCAACATCTACGTCGGAGACGCCCACGGCCTCAGCAACGCCCACCACACCGTCGACCACGGAACAGCTGCCTGCTGTCACTGTGACTAGTGCTAGCAAGTCGTCATCGTCGTCAGCGTCGTCGGTCATTGCTCAAGTGTCGTCTCCCTCCGAGTCGTCGACCTCTACCCTTGTTCAGACCAGAACCGTCAACCAGAGCGGTCCTGCCCTCAACACCACGGGCCGCCCCAGCGCGTCGGCTGGTGCCGCAAACACTGAAAGCGACTCTAGCTCGGGCCTTTCTGGTGGTGCCGTGAGTTGACGTGCAACGCTGAGCGCGTTTCAGCGGAATCCCACTGACCCCTCGCAGATTGCTGGTATTGTCATTGGCGTCCTAGCTGGTATTGGCTTGATCGCTTTCCTGGCAACGGGCTACTTACGTCGCCGCTCGCGCGCCCGCCGCACGGCCAACCGCTCTTCAATGTTTGAGCCGTGGCAGACGGCTGTCGCTACGGAGGATCCTGGTTACGAAAAGTCGTACCCTATGGACACCCAGCCATCGTTCCCTCCTGGGGCCGACCAGTTTGACCCCAACTATGCCTACCAGCAGCAGGGCCAGGCTGGCTTCCAGCAGTACCCCGACGCGTACGGCCAGTACCCCAACCAGGGCCAGTTCGCTGCCGGCTACCCTGAGGGTGCTGGTGGTGTTGGTGCTGCAGTCGGTGGTGGCTTGGCTGGTGCTGGTACTGCAGCGTACGTCGCCCAGCAGGGCTTCGAGGGTCCCACCTCGCCCGCGCAGAACCAGGCGGACATGCCCCACGCAATGTCTCCCCCTGCCTCAGCTACAGGCCATAACGGCACGGTTGCCGCTGCTGGTGCTGCTGGCGTCGCAGGTGCTGCCGCTGCTGGTGCGGGCTCAAACGTCCCCGAAGGCCTTCACGACGGAATGATGGTCCGCGTCAAGGTCGGCTTTGTGCGCTCGCTTGAGGATGAGCTTGGTGAGTTGCAGATTTATTGTTTGAGCCATGCTGACTGGCAGCCATCACACAGGGTCAGCAGCTCTACCTGCACACGACCTACGACGACGGGTGGTGCCTGTGCGAGGACGACGCGCATAACCGTGGCGTCGTCCCCGTCAGCTGCCTCGAGCCCTGGACGCAGTAAGCGTGCAGGCTTGTGCCAAAAGGCGCGACCTGTGCGCGTGTCTGAGCCTGACCTTTTTCTCCCCCCCCCCCAGTAGAAGCATGTGCAGCATCGACAGGTGCACATGTCGTTCGTGTACGCTGACCTGCCCGGGCTGACGGCGTGCACTGGTGCTCATGCGTGCAGGTAGACCCTGCAGCCACCTTGTCGATGGACACTCCTTTAGGTTTATTGTTTGGATGTATGGTTGTTGCGTTGCGGGGTTGCGTGGGTGGGCGAGGGTGAGGATGCGCGTCCTGGTCCAGAGCCGTGAGGGTGTGGTGCTAGAGAGGGAGCTTTGGAGCAAGGTGGAGCGCGTCCGGGTTGAGCATGGAAAGGGAGAGACCGTGTAGCCGGCGTCGTGCAAGCGTGTGCAAGTGTGCAAGCATGCGCAAGCGGAATCGAATCGCGTAATGAGGCTGTAGCTCTGCATCCTCCGTGTTCTCTAAGGCAATCCAGGACATGGACGCGACACGCGCGCGGTGCCTGGCTACGCCAACCAACCTCCAACCTCGGCAACCACTGACGGACAAAACCACAATGTTCGCCATCCTGGCCGCAGTCGCCGCCGTCCTCGCCACCATCCTCATGTTCGGATTCGGGAAGAAGCGCTTCGACCCCGCGGGCCAGGTGCGTTGGCGTGGAGGGGGGAGCTTGCGCAGAGCCGAGTCCCAGCGAGGTTACCTTCCCCCAAGCCCCGCTGACCGCCGACTCCCGTACAACCCCAACCTCAACCCCAACCCCACTGACACCAGTTCTGCTACATACCCGGCGGGTCGGCAGGCCTCGGCAAGTCTCTCGCGGCAGAGCTTGTGCGGCGCGGCGCGCATGTGGTCATTGTTGCGCGTGGTTCGCAGCGCGCTCAGGAGACGGTTGCCGAGCTCAAGGTTGGTGGGACCGGGCGCTGATCCGACGTGTCCTTTCCGTCCTCGCAACCCCCTTCTACTCGTACCCCACCCAAACCCACCCATCCACCGCTCACGCCCAGACGCTAGCCAAGCCGGACCAGAAGATCCTCTTCGTCACCGCCGACCTCTCGGACCAGGTGTCGTCTGCGCGCGCTCTCGACGAGGCAGCCGCCGCCTTCGACGGCCGTGCACCAGACCACGTCTTCATGTGCGCGGGCATGGCACGGCCCATGCTCTTCATTGACACGACGACTGAAGACCTCAAGACTGTGAGTTTGGCTACGGCAAGCTGACAGCAGAACTTTGACGGCGTGTACTGGGTCTCGGCGTGGACTGCTCATGTGAGCGGAGCTACGCTAGGCGGGGCTGACTCCAGGCCGCGGTGCAGATGATGGTCAAGCAGAAGGTGCAGGGAACGCTGACTTTCGTCTCGTCGTTCCTAGGGTATACTTCGTTTGCGGGATACTCGACGTACACGCCTGGCAAGTTTGCCTTGCGCGGTGAGTGGTGTCGCAAGCAAGAGCTGACACCAGGCCTCGCCGACACGCTCCGCAACGAGATGCTCCTGTTCGGCATCAAGGTGCACCTGTACATGCCGGCGGGCATGCTCTCGCCAGGCTACGAGGAGGAGAACAAGACCAAGCCCAAGGTCACGCAGAAGATCGAGGACGGCGACAAGCCCATTTCGTGTGATGCCGCTGCCGCCATCCTCGTCAGGGGCCTCGAGCGCGGCAACTACCAGATCACCAACGACTTTGTTACCGACCTGGTTCGCGTGAGCGCCAAGGGCGCCGTCCCTAGTAACGGCCCTCTCGATGTCGTCTACAGCCTTATTAGCGCGGTGAGTCGCTCAGAGTCTGCCGAGCTGACTGCAGATCGGCCTGCCCATCTGGCGCATGATCACGGACAGCCAGGTACGCGGGTCGAGCAAGAGCGTTGAGGCCGACTTGCAGGCACGCGGCTTCTATGCGTAGCACTGTTATAGACTTATGTTTAGGATACATCTAGGCGTGTGTGAGACGTAAGGCCGGGGGTGTCGTGAGGCGTGAACCTTGCAACTCGGCCTACTCGGTCTTCTTGAAGTACTCGGACGTGACGGCCTGCCCGGCGACAAGGTTGAAGACGGACTCGCCGGCTCCGAGGTACTTGTCCGCGATGGTGCGGATCACCGACGACTCGGGAATCTGGGCGGTGTCGGGGCTGTGCGGGGGAACGGGCAGGCGGGGGTGGGGATCAGCATGGCAATTGCGTGTCGCCGGAAATAATGGCGTGGGGACCGTACAAAATAGATGCCGGGGGGTCCGAGCGAGGTGCGGGCGGTCAAACAACAAACACACGAGAGAACGAGCAGGGAATCGGCGCGCGCGAGGACGTAAACATGAACAAAGAGCAGAGGAGATAAGCAGTGCGGGAGGCGTCAGCGCAAGCCCGGAGAAAAGAAAACAACACTGCAGGTCACCCGCCCCCGGTAGAGCATGAGGCTGGCGAATCGCCTGGCCCGAGTGGTAGCTCGCCAGTCTCCGTTCGCCACCTCCTGCCCTACACGCGGCCCGACCCGGCACTCACGCGAACCCAGTCGTCTTCTTGATACCAGCAAGGACGGTCGAGATGGCGATTGCGTCAAAGCCAAGGTGGATGAGGCGGCCTAGCATGATGGCGATTATGAGCGTGGGCGAATGAGACTGTTTCAAGTGGCAAGAGACCAAGACCAGAGACCGAGACAAGACCGAAAGACGAAGGAAGGGAGGCGAAACGTTGAAATCGACGGCGCGTTCCTCCGGCATCTGTGGCGTGTCGATCGCGGGGAGACTGCCAATCTCCGTCTCGACCCCACGGGGCAGCCGAGATGCCGACGCCATACACCGCCACCCACAGCTTGGATCACCTTTCTCCTCCTACCCGCCTACCAGCACTCTCAACGCTCAAACTGTCGCTGCTCCTCCGAAACCTATCGCTAACCCGAAACCATATCACCATCGAGCGATGAAGCTCGGCGCGCGCAAGCTCGTAGAGCGCATGAGGCGGCGGGAGGAAGAGCCTCCGCCGCCATACTCGCCTCTCGACCCGTACTTGTACCCATCCCACCAAACTAACCAGCCCATCCAGCCCAACGAGCCCAGCCAACCCAGCCAGCCCAGGCCTGGGCTTCCAATCACACACTCCGTCCCCCGGGCCCTCCCCCCCCACGCCGACACTCCAGCGCGCCATCTCGGCCCCCCCGCACCGAGCCAACCCCGACGCTCGCTCCTATCTCCCGGCTCTCTCCAGCGCACGTCCCCACAACACAGGCTACACAAGTGCCATCCCCCCATGCACCAGCAAGGCAGGCCGCACGTCGTCGCACCCCTTCCGCCTCCGGGCCCCGCTCCCCGCAGCCAACGCCAGCCTACTCGCCGCCAGTGTCCAACTCCGGCCCCGCGTCATTCAACACACTCCCCATTGCGCTCGTGCACCGTGTGCTCATGCTTGCTGCTGATCCGGTGGCCACACCCGACGCATGGGAATGGGACTTGGAGACGGAGCGTGTGCGCCGCCTGCACTGGCTGTTTCTCAGTCTACGGGCTGTCAACAGGCGGCTCTATCTCGGTGAGTGTCTTGGCAGGACATGACGTGTCTTGGCAGGACATGAGAGTCCGTTGCCGAGCTCCCTCGAGTCAAAGCTCGGCATACCGAGCATCATCACCTCCATTACCACTGTGCCATGCTCGTCCTTGGCATATCACCCTCCTACGCCCGCACCCGCTCACTTCCTCCCTCTCCGCTTCGCTCACCCCAGTCGCCACCTCGATCCTCCGCGACCGCCTCCTCCCAACCTACACCTCCCTACTGCAGTTCCCCTCCTCCTCCCCCCTCCCTCCTCCAGGAACGGACAGCACGGACCAGCCGATCTTCGCTGCGCGATCGCGCGAGGCGGCGGTGCTGGACCGGTTTGTCGCCATGCGGCTGGGCGAAGACCTGCGCCGCCTCGAGAGTACGTTGTATGAGGACTCGGGCGAGGAGGATGTGCTCTTCTCCCATCTCCAGCCGGCTGCGAGGATTGAGGACCTCCTCATCCACCTGCCGCGGCGTCTCGTTGCGCCGCCCGATGAGCCTGTAGGCGAGGTGCGGCAGGCTCTGCCGCTCGCACACACCCATATCGCCGTCACCCTGTCCCCGCTTTGGGCGCAGTTGTGGTTCAGCTACTCGCCCGTCAATGCGACTAACACGAGGGGCGCCCGGGTGGGACGCAGCCTTGTCGTCGAGGTGCGGCGCGAGAAGGACCCCGAGAGCATGGTGCGCACTTTTGGGCAGGCCCTCGAGTGGCTCCGCACAGGCCAGATTGGGTGGGGATGGAGCTTCCGCTCGAGCAGCACCTGATGTATATGTCTACTGCGTGGTCTGTAGCTACAATGTACATGTCTAGCCTCTAGCCTCCTGCCTCCTCGACCCACTTGCGCACGGCCTTGCGGCTCTCGGCGAGCACCCATGCGCGCCGCCACCTGTCCTCACGTGCCCTCTCGTTCTCTGCCTGTCGCCCATCGGTCTCGTCAAACTCGGGTGGCCCGCAGCCCCAGTCACGCCACAGCCGTACGATTACGGCGCATACGGGAGCGACGTCGTCCCATACCACGTCGAAGAGGAGGTACCAACCCTCTGGGAGGGCGATGTGGCGCAGCCGCGTCGCGAGGGTGATGCTTGCGACGGCGAGGACGTGAGTCGGGTGTTGGGCGTAGAGGGGTGTAAGGAGGCTGGTGTCAGTGCGAGAGGCCAGAGCAGGAAACGACCAAGGCGGTCTGGAACATGGCGACGGAGTGAATGAAGAAGCGACACTCACGCATCATTCAAGATGGACCAACACAGCTGCGCGACGCCGTCGTCAAACACGAGGTCGAGGATCTTGAGGTAGTTGATAACATGCGAGTACGGCAAATCGACCTGTCGTTAGCGCTATCGCCCAACACCCCACCTGCATGTTGAACCCGAGGCGCTTGAGCACCTGCAGCTCGTTGTACTGAATCGCCTCCTTCCCTGGAGTCAGCGCGTGGGAGCCCAGCAAGCATAAAACCCTGGCCAGTGATACTCACACTCCCAGAACACGGTCGAGTGGAAACTCGGCACGGAGAACGAGAAGCCCTTCCAGATGTCCTCTTCGGCATTCCGGAGGTCACCAACTAGAGGACAAGCAGCGGGGAGCGAGAGGAGGTGCTTCACGCGCGCTTGGAGAAACATGTACGTGTTGATGATGTCACGGAGGCGGGCCGGCGTCTCGTTGAGCTTAGTCGCAAGGTAGAGGCACGAGACAGAGAGGTCCTGGGGTGAGCGCAGGAGGGAGGGGTTGGCCAGAGGCCGAGTACGGAGTGAGGACGGTGGCCGCCCGGCTCAACTCACGTTGACTCCAAACGATGTGAACGACGAGACGTAGAAGAACCTGTGGAAGACCACTTGCGCAGTCGCTAGTGTGCTCTGTGGCCTGGCGTCAGCTGCAACCGGGATCTAGCGCACAGCTTCAGCATGACTCCTGCCTCCTGGATCATCATGCAACCGACGGTGCGGAGGTCGGCCTCGAGATGGGCCGGGACGCCATCGGCGCGGGAGGGAGGCCGGAAGATCTGCCGTGCCGTAGCGAGAGGATGGGGTGTAGGCGGCATGGCTGTAGCACGGCGAGCTGGCCGCCTCGCGAATGGGATGAAGCCAAGTCGAGATGGGTCAACAACCTCGCGTTCAGCCTGGACATTGCGGGTGGAGGGCGAAAACCCCGGCGGGACCAAAGGCACGTGGCAAAAAGTTGTCCCCCACCTGCCAAGTGATCAGACAATGCTGATGTTCGCAATTGCCACCTACCTCATTCACTAATAGAACCTAGACATGTCCGACGACGACTGGGGTGAGATATCGGCAGGAAGGGGGCTGACGATAGATGTTGACGAGCCCTCGACCGGGACCTCGACCCCTGCGCCTGTGATGCCGCGCCCCTCGCAGAACAAGTGGGCCGGCGAGGACGAGGAGGTGCGTTTCGAGATCGGACCAGATGGGGGAGGAGGGGAGGGAGAGAGTAGATGGATAGGCAGGGGATGATGGAGGCGGGAAGTGGCTGGCATGGGAAAGGGCGCGGGAGATGCTTTGTGATGCGCATGGGCATTGTCCACCCAGCACCGGCCTGTGCGATGGGCACCAGCTTCGCGTCCACACAGCATTCTGGGCCCCGCGCATGACGGCCTCCGCCTACATGCTCGCCCATACCCTGCCTGTCTGCGACGAAGGCGTTGAAGCCCCTCGCATCACAGCTAACGCCAGGACGACTGGGACGTCTCCGACAGCGAGAAGAAGAAGGCACCGGCACCCAAGAAGGCCGAGGCCGTCGCTCCTCCGAAGAAGAAGATGACGCTCAAACAGAAGTTGGCGGAGAAGGAGAAGAAGGCCGCCGAGAAGAAGGCGCGCGGTGATGTCGACGAGCTCATAGATGAGCGGACCGAGCAGGACCGCCGCCGCGAGGCGCGCGAGAAGGAGCTAGATGCCGACCTTGCAGTCGCGTCTGACCTGATGGGTGCGATGGAGATTTCGACTGGTGAGTGTGGTGCAGACTGGATTGTGGGGTTGCTGGAGCTCGCGGCGATGGAGCAGGCCAAAGGAGCCCTTGAGAGGCTGTGTGCAGTGCAGTTGGATGTGTACAACGCCCGGTTACGGGAGACTACGTTCTCTGTCTCTCACCCGCTCACGTACACCCATACCACCGTCGTCCGCACGACATGCCGCATGCTAGCGTTGCTGACCTGCAGGCGACGCGCTCAAGGCTGCCGTCTCTGCCAACCCCAAGACCAAGGCCGACTTCAACGAGCTCTCGACCAACATCATCCTTGCCCTCGTCAAGAAGCACGAGGACAACGGCCTCTACCCGGCGTTCGTCGAGCAGTTCGCTAAGGACTTGTGCGAGAGTCTGTCAGCTGTGCAGACGCGTAAGGTCTCTAGCGCGCTCAGCGTCCTAGGCAACACGAAGCAGCAGGAGGAGAGAGACAAGGCGAGCGGCAAGAAGAAGGTGAGTAGGGAGAAAGCGCGATCAAGGAACACGCCCATGCGCCGGGTTATTCTCGCTGTTGCTCTGTGTTACAGGCTTGCCATCAACTGGCCAGCGGCTGACGGCAGGGCTCCGCCAAGCCCAAGCTCGGCGCCACCAAGGGGCTCGGCAAGGTCGACCTGGACTCGTACGACGACGTCCTGGATGACGACGACTTTATGTAGTGTGCCGCCGTGCCGCCGTATATCTGATGTAGAGGATGAGCGAGCAGATGTAGAGGATGAGCGAGCATGGGGGCGAGCGGAGCATAGTAGAGCGATTCCTGTCATTGGCATGGTCCTCGAATCGCCACCCGATCGACCCGCCACATCTACGGCGTTATCCAAACACCGGAGGCCGTCCACCCACAGGAGTATACCCATGAGTACGTCGCAGGAGGCCAGGGAGTATCCTTTTGCTAGGGTTAGCTGTTCTGACAGTGAGGATCATATCCGAGTCGAACAAATTGCTAGTTGAAAAAAACATCCTACTCCTTCTTCACGTCTTACGGCGTTGAAGAGAATTTCTGGAAAACCTCCGCATGCGGAAAACAATTATCCTTTTGCCATTTGAAAATGGGGCTTTGCCATGCTACCTCCTGCAAGCATACTCTTCAGCAGCAGCGCTCACGTTGGGCTTTCACCGTACGTGAGCCTGTGGTCACCACTCCAAGCCAATGCCAATTGGTGGACCAGATAAGGGCTGACGTAACAACACGACCCATGACGCTCGTGCATGGTCGGTCATCCATCCTTGATCGTTAGACATCTTGCTTGTCCTATCTACCTTCCCACCTTTCTCAACAGCTCTCAGCATGTCCGCCGCGCTGCCGAAGCGTATTCTCAAGGTGGGTTCTGCTCACTCGCGTTTGCCGGAAGGCGCCCAACCGTGTGATATCGAGCTGACCGGGTCTTCCTCTCCTCTTTACCCCTCTGCAACCACTCTTCCCCGCTCGATCTCATGCGTCACTGGCTGGCGACCAACTACACTTGCGCTCCATCCTGGTCCTCACGTGTTCTGCTGACACACTGGCTACAACTGTTACATCTGGCGGCCCCCTGCGCGTCCAACTACACTCGCACCGCCACCCCGTTGCCCACCGTATCGCAACCTGCGGCATCGCATGGCACCACGTGCATTGCAACCACGCACCCTGCTACTACACGTACGTTGCGATGGTCTGCTATTGCCCACGTTGCGTGACACTACCTGCCTTCGACCTGTGCGCGCACGCATCTCCTCGTCCCACTTGATGCACACGATGACGCGTGTCGTGACCTCCACCTCTGAATGCCACTCGGCTACCCCGTCCCACCCACCATGGGACCTCCCTACCACCACCTGGGTTTTCGCCCTGCAGGAGACGGAGCGTCTCATGTCCGATTCGCCGCCCGGCATCACTGCTGCGCCGCACGACGACAACCTCCGCTACTTTGACGTGACAATAGCCGGCCCGGACTCGTCGCCATACCAGGGTGAGCTCCTCCGACCAGCTACAGCAGGTGTGGTTATCAGTTAACACCAGGCGGTGTCTTCAAGCTTGAGCTCTTCCTCCCCGAGGAGTACCCCATGAACCCACCCAAGGTCCGCTTCCTGACCAAGGTATACCACCCCAACATTGGTGAGTGCACTACTCGACAGAACGGTGGCACAGGCTCGCTGTCCTCGAGAATCATACCTCGGCCACTACAAAGACTCACACACGCCAGACAAACTCGGCCGCATCTGCCTCGACATCCTCAAAGACAAGTGGTCACCCGCCCTCCAGATCCGTACCGTCCTACTCTCCATCCAGGCTCTCCTTGGCGCTCCAAACCCCGACGACCCACTTGCCAACGACGTCGCCCAGGCGTGGAAGGAGAATGAGAAGGCTGCTATTGCCGAGGCGCGGCAGTGGACGCAGAAGTGGGCGTGCTAGGTCCATAGAGTCGTTTGAGAGACGTGTCACTGAGCTACAGTCATGTTAGAGGAGCTAGTATCGTTTGCCAGGGGACCTGTCTGTGGAAGTAGCGGAATTGGGTCGACTCCCCAACTTTTGTGTCCCCGAAACCTAACAAACTCTAAACATGTATTGTACTACCGGTTAGGTCTCCGATCGCGTGATTGCGTGTAGTCAATACTCGTCTCAATCATAATCCGTACACAGCTCTACCTCTTCTCATGGGGGTACGACGACAATCCGGTGCTGTACTGGGACTGCCCTGTGTTAGGTGACGGCGGTCCAGTCGCGTGGCCATAGCTGGGCGGATCCGCAGCCTCAATCTCGGACGCGTAGTTGTTAAACCCCCCGGGCGGCGCGTACTCTGCCTCAGGGCTCCGTAGGATGGTGTGTTCCTGAGGGTTGACGAGACGCTGTGGGGTTGGTACTTGCATTGGTGTTGGTGTTTGTGGGATGATTCGTGGCGCAGGAGTCCCATACCCCTGCGCGCCAGTGTACTGGCGCTCGCCGGTCGGCGACGTCGCGGCGCGGCCGATTGCGCCCAGCCCATCGTCATACCCCGTTGTGCGATATGGGTCAGCCGAAGCTGGGTGTATCACTGGCCCGGGGTCCTGGTAATGGTGGCTGTCAGTCGACGCCTGGCCTCCTTGAAAATAATCATTGTACCCGCGCTGGTGCGTAGGAGACGTAGCCGCCTCAGGCGGGTACGTCGGACCCTGGTTGTAGTCGTACCCCGACTGACCGTACTGTTGCCCATATGGCTGCTGGTTCTGTATGGCGTAGGGGTCGTAATCTGGTGTCAGTACAGGTGGATCGAGGGATGTGGAAGTGAGATCTGGATGGGACCTGCGCCACAGTGCCCTACTCACAGCTGTCATTCATCTGCTCCCGTCGGCCAGCGTAACCATACTCGTTACGTGGCTGGTCAACGCCCTCGCCGCCAGCTCCCACACCCGCGTTTCCGGCAGTGAGCAGCGAGCTACCCGTCGATGGCTGTCGCTGCACACCAAGGTTTTGTCCATAGCCTGTGGCTGTATCCGCCTGCGCGTATGGGTTGGGTGCACCGCCTCTACGCCCGTAGCCCACGCCAACGCCTTGCACAGTAGTGCCGTGTGCAGCTGCCTCGTCGTACAGGTACTTGTCCTCGCGCGGCTCAGGGTTGAGGGGCTCACGCTCAAAGGGCTGGAACGACGGCAGGTCCTGCTCGTACTTGCGGCGCTCCTCGTCGCGGATCGCCTGCATGCGCATGTCCTGATCGCGGCGGCCCCGATAGTAAGAGTCGTCCTCGGCGTCCTCGTGTTCACGAATGCGGTCCTTCTTACTCTTGCGGCTGTCGCGGTTGTTGTCGCGGCGGCCTCGGCCTCCGCAGCTGCAGCAGCAGTTGGCCAGGCCGAACGTGCAGATGGCGAGCGAGCAGCACACCCACGCCGCTAGCGTCATCCACACAGAAGCACCGATGTCCGCCCTCGCCCCGGGCATTTTCCCTATCGCGCCCTTGGCGATGAAGAAGATGGCGAGGTCGAAGATGAACGCGATTAAGGTGGCTGTCGAGGCGAACGACGCCATACACGTCGGGAAGCATACTAGGTTGAAACCCGGGATAAGTTCGATGAGGGCCAGGAGCAGGGCGATAACCGCAAAGCCGAGCCCGACAATGTGCAACACCAGCACGTAGGTTAAATACTTGGACACTGCCGCGGGAATGTTGATGAGGCTCTTTGGGATGTTTAGGACGGTATTGAGGTCTGAGCGTTAGTGTCAACAAACACAGCCATCTTACCAAACGAATAGCCGACTTGAGGACCGACACACTCATTAATGTCGCCAGTGGCGCAGTAACCGAGAGTTCCAAGGCGGAGGTCGCCCTTGTACTGGCCAGAAGAAAAGGTGGCCTGGAGGAAGTAGAAGGTCTTGAGCAGCGGCGTGTTGAAGGACACAAGTGCGAGCAAGATGACTGCGGCTAGCAGGAGGATGACTCCTGGCAGCCTCGCCCCCGCCGACATGATGCTACGTTGCGGCGGGGATGAGGTGGTGGGGAAGAAAGATGTGTCGGAAAGTGTGAGAAGCAGATGGGGATGTCAAGTTGTTGATATTGGTTAAGCAATGTGGACTAGTGGAGAGTGACGAGTGTGGGTTGTCACACTAGGGGGGTGGGTGTAGGCTCGTGCCCGTCACGTAAACGTAAACTAGATCCGACCGACGGTTGTCGTTAGGAGACGTCTGGCTGTGACAAGCCAGAGAACAGACGGTGGTGATGGTGGTGACGATGGTGATGATGGTGATGGGGATGGATTTCGAGATGTTGATCAAGCAGTCGCCAAGCCATTAGAGGCCCCAGCATCGTTCCCGCAATTGTATTTGTTAGGGAGTGGTTAGATGAGGCGGTGTTGCCACATGGCCCAGGCACCCCATTACTTTGATTACTTGATACTCTTTGCTCCTTATGCATAGTGGTGACGTACAACCCACTCTAGCTATGCCACTGCTCTTGACAGCCATCGCAATCGCAGCCGCAGTCGCAGTCGCAGTCATTCTCAGTCCGTCTGCCGAGAAAGCTGTGTACCCAGTCTAGCATTGCAAGGTGGGCGCTGCTGCTGCTAACAGCACGTGACCTGGTGGGGAATTTATGTACAGTATGGCAAAATACCGTGATTAGTGAATAGGAAAACGAGATGCATTTATAAATAGCGAATGGCCACCATTGTATAGGTACATAGAATGACGTGTACAAGGGAGGGGCTTGTTTGAACTCGCTTTATCCCAACCATCCCACGTGAGCCCCATGTGGGAGCCACATGCAATCCGTTGTCAATTGATTCCGCTGTCCCGAAGGGCCATCTGACAGGCACACTCCTCCCACCACAGCATCTCTCCATCTTCCACCTCGTACTCGCACTTGCTTCTCCGTGGACATCTTCATCTGCCTTTCCCTCCACACGCAACCCTAACTTGGTGCAATCATTACTCACACGCCCTCTCTCACGACCTCCATACGAACCCCACGACTCCACGCAGCAACCGCTATTGCAAGCCGATCGGCGACCTCAGCATACGCATCCCCTTTCCAAACCAACAATGTCTAGATACTACACTCACGGTGCCGGTCGGCCAGCATCGCCCGATGAACTCGAGTTCACAGACCGCATAGGCACCTCGTCCTTTGTCGGTGGCGGACGGCGCGACAACGCCAACGAGATGAGACCCATGCGGAATGGACAGTATCAGGCCCCCACGGAACAGCGCGCTCCCAGCTTTGACATCCGTGCCGACTTTGACGGTAATGGGCCGCGGTGGAGCGAGATGTACGGTGTGGCGAAGCAGGAAACGTGAGTAGGCTAATACCCAAGGCCTCGGCAGCGCACATCACCCCGCTTGGCCGAGAGCCTTGCAAGCATAACATGTTCCCAAGTTGACCCCAGATACCGCCCCGTATACGATCACCACGAGGCCCAAGGTAGCGTTGGCCATCTCATGCCAAAACAGGACCAGGCCAATGACCCCGAGATGGTCACGGTGCCCGTGCTGGGCCCAGAGTGAGTCGCCTGATACGATTGGAAACCCAGCTGACGCTAGATGGACAAAGGACGAGCTGCACGGCCAGTCGAGGCGCGGCAAGGCCGACGCTAGGGCAGACAAGCGCAAGACCAACTTCAAAGCGTGGAACCGTGACCAGCGCGGCTGCTGCGGCTGCTCGTGGATGACCCGCACAGTCTTCGTCTTCGTCGCGTTCTTCGTCATCGCCGCCCTCGTGGTCACGCTCTACTTTGTCATCCCCCGTGCCGTCGAGTTCCGCTGGTACGCCGATGAGCCGTTTGTCAACACGACATCAACATTCTTTGAGCGCACGCCCGCCAACTTTACGTTTGGTGCCAACCTGCAGCTTCTGGCCGACTCGACGGCCAACTTTATTCCGGTCCAGTTCTCGAACGCTGAGGCAAAGGTCCTCGACATCGACACGGGTGTGGTCATCGCCAACGGTAAACTCGGCAAGTACAAGCTACAGAAGGGCAAGAACATTCCCGTCGTCTTCCCCGTCACGTTTGCATACGCCGCGATCAACGGCACGGACGCTACGTGGAGCAACATGTACAATGCGTGCAAGTACCTATTCCCAGGTCAGGAGCGCCAGTCGATGAAGTTCCGCGTCGAGGTCAAGCAGTTCATCGTCGGCATGGTTCCCAGACCCATCTCCACTGATTCGCTTCTCGGCATCACGTGCCCGTTCGAGCTACCTGCCGACGGCGTCTAGTCGCATTTGCTGAGCGGCGTCGATCTTTTTCTCTGTGCCAGTTCCGACCCACACTCGCTCTCGCCCGTTTGCCGCCTGGCTGAAGCCTGGACCCAGCCATGGACACTTGTAGCCTCTGTACGTACATCTGCAATCTGCATAATCATGAGACCCCTGTGGGCTGTGGTGTGTTGGGTCGGCCAGTGGCGATGCCGGTGCCCATTGTCTTCACTTGTCCGAACTTGGGTACAGTATATGGCGACTGGCAGGCAGAATTATGGTGCAGTACAGAGCTATTCCCTTCCCTATTGCATCGCGCCCAGCGAGAGTAGAAGGAGACACTCGCAGCATACCGTAGACCTGCCCAGCCTGGCTGAGGCTGCTTTCTATTACAAGTGGCAAGTCTGTAGGGAGAGCGGCGAGCGATTACTTGAGAAACGCGGGCCCTGGGACTTCGGGGTTGCCAGCACAGATAGGGGACGTTTCACAAAGCATGTTGCAGAATGAAAACGCCCTCATTCCTGTGTTTTGCGGTCGTTATTTTGTATCACGAGATGCCACTTTCTGACCACCCAGCGTCTGAAATATGCATCTGTCTCTCCATACCTGGCCGCCTCTGATCTGGCACACCTCTCTGCGCACCCGCTGCTCTCCCAGGTTGAATTGAGAGAACACAGGGGGCCTGCGACTTGGCTTCTGGGCAGAAGGCAGCTTTGCCACTCCTCGCGATCCTTACACCAACTTTCTCAATCCGCCTGGCGCAACGAATAACGGTGCATGAGAAGGCGTTTAACCGTGAGAATAGTACTGGGAACTCGTTGGGTCACTGTGCAACTCACGCAAAACAATTAATCTCAGCGCTTACCTTGAGAATTTCTTCTTCACTGGACATTTCGTCTGTCTGATCTCCGGGCATTGACATGCTCGCCATGGTCAATAACGAGCCTGTGTCCAGGTTGAGCGATACAACCCTTCATATCCAGGCCCCGCTCCGCCACTGACAGTGGATGATGCGAGGTTAGCAGAAGGATGATGGGCGAATGCAGGCGGTGCCACAAACGGTTGGAGCAATGTGGCGGGAGCATTACAAAATCTGGGATTTCGCCATTTTCGCCAGTTGACGACACACGTCAACCTCTTACATGCAGAGTGTGACTGTGTACAGCACGCAGCATGGGAATAGCGGAGCGGTTCTGGATGGAACTGTAGAATGTTGTGTATCGTGGATGGACTCGTTTCTGCGGTGGCGATTCGGTTGTAGGAAGGGAGGAGGTGTGCGTGAGTGGGTAGGAGGGCTGCTCGGCATCAGGCAACGCTACAGAGAAGCTGGGATTCAGATCTAAGACCGTGCCGCGCAACCGGTATTCAGATCAAGGCCTTGGCTGCCCTGTCTTGTGCTGTCGTCAGTCTAAGGGAGCTCGTAAAGCTTGGCGTTGCCCGGTACGAGCCGGGGGGTTGCGGGGTTGGGAAGGAGACGGGTTATTCGGCATCATGCAACGCTGCAGAGAAACTGACATCAGATTTAGGACCGCGCCGGAGAACTGGACAATTGCCATCCAGATCAAGGCTTGGCTGCCCTACCTTGTACTGTCTCGAGAGCTCGCCAAGCTCGGCATCGGCAACGCCGTGCGGAGTAACTGGTATTCAGATCTGAGACCTCGGCTGCCTCGTACTGTCCTCGGCGTTTAAGGTCTCGAGGTCACCATTCGCGTGAGTAAGACATGGAGGCCATGGGCGACTAGGTGAGATCGAGTCAACAGACGACGCCCCCGCATACAAATATTTCTGACGCTAACCCCCATTGCTCAGTGTTATCCATCCACTCCTTCTCAACACTCTCTCAGTGTCATCCATCCACCTCGTCTCAACACCCTCTCAGTAGTTCATCCATCAGTAAAGTCTAACCTATCATCAATGCCCGCCAAGACCAACCTGAGCCTTTCCAAGTTCTTCCGCAAAAACCCCTTGAAACGCCTCTTCATCCATCGCCACCACACAGTCTCAGACTCTCTCTGGGGCGAGTATACCATCCGCACAACTTCGACCAATAGCGACGACGTACCGTTTGACTGCGAGCGCTACCACAGTGTATGGGACAAGGTGCTCAGCTACATGGACGTGCCCGAATTGCTGGCGGTTCGAGGCACATGCCGCACCATTCACCAATCCGCCACCCACCGCCTCGCGACACATGCCGTGCTTCGCGGAGACGACGCCAACAAGGGTACAGACATTCTGTGGAGTGCCCACGCCAACATCAGCCTTACCCAGAACCCCTTCCTGTGGCATTGCATGCAGATTCTCGGCATTGTCGGCAGCTGCGATTGTGACGCCGGGTGGAATCCTCGGATGAAGTGCACCTGCCTCGAGTTTCTTGGTACGATCCTGGATCAAATCGTGCCCTACAAGCTCAAGATTGATACCATCCGAATCTACATGCGGTCGTTCCGCTCAGGTCCTCCCTTCAAGACGGACATGGTCCGCGCGAAGCACACCATCTACGTAATCGACCACTTCCCCACCAAGCCATCGATGTGTGTCCTCCCCCTCGCCCCGGTTGGCAAATCCAAAGGCGTCGCGATCAACATCCGTTACAGCCAGTACTCGCCAAATGTCCCCTTTACCGTCTTCAAGGGCGAGAACTACAACCGCCATACCGCTTACTCGGTGCAGTTCCTGCCCAGGACCCGTCCCAATCTTCCGGGATGGTACGGCTCCAAGACCAACGGGTCTCGTGTGTATGTTCATCGCCATGGGACAAACGTGGACCGCCTCGCCCAGAACCTCCTCGGACTGTTCGCTGAGTTGTCGGTCACGCAGCCAGGGCGGGCAACATTCACCTTGGGCCGTGTTGACAAGTGGCCGGGTTGTTGGTTCTCAAGTGACCCCCGCATCGTCTCCAACCTGGTAGAGTACGTGGGTATTCCGTGGCGCGACCTGGTCCCCACGGCTGCGCGTGACTCGTTTAGGACGAAGCACATGGCGGCGCAAGAGCACCACCTCGATCACGCCACGGAGGAGGAGGTGAGATCCTGCGCAGAATATTACGCGGCCCGCCGCCTCCTCACCGAACCGAGCCTCACCCTCGAGGGAGCCTGTGTATGCGGTTGCTTCTTTGTAGAGTAGGATAGGGTGGCAGGAAGAGATGAAGAGATAAACCATCTACAGTCCATGCCAAAGTTGGGTCGCGCAACTGTGGAAGAGCTGAAACGGGCAGAACCATTCCACGTTCCTGGCGTTTTACATCGCGACTGCCTTCCACGTCCCAACTGCCAATGTCGACGACACGCGCCGTACTCTGCTCCGACGGGTATGCCGACCGCGAGAGAAGACTGGATGCATGCGCGCACTCGACGGCCAGTGTTCATGCTCGTTGGCCCAGCTCAGGTCAAACCGACGCATCCGCTTGGCCGCATCCGCGCCGCTCCAACCTTTTTCTGACCCCTGACCGTCCAACGGCAACGGACCGCATCGCTTCGCTCACGCTTCATCCTCATCACAACATCCATCAACGCCATTCACATGGTGCGGTCCCACGCCGGCTACTCGGACTCGCCTTCTTCTGGGCGGGCGCCAGCGTCTACTACTTCAACGCCGTCGCTCTCCCCCGACTCGCCAACAATGTCCTTTGTCCGATCACGTTCCCCCTATCCCACCATCCACACTCCCACACCACCCCGCCACTGCCCGCCGATTCTCATTGCAACAGACATGCCCTCTCCAACATCGACAGCTCCCTCGACACCGACTAGTCGACGGGGTTGGAAGCCTACCATGCCTTCAATCCTTGGAAAGATACGCAACTCGACGGGGTCGCCAACCAGCGGGACATGGAGCCCAACCGGCCTGCAGTCCGACGCACACGAGGACGACGACAGGCTATTGGGTGCGGTACCACCTCCTACGCCCGCCCATTCTGAGCTAGCTGATACTAGCGCGCCTGAAAGCCGGTTATCCCTCAAA
This sequence comes from Cutaneotrichosporon spelunceum, assembly GCA_030805415.1. Lineage (NCBI taxonomy): Eukaryota > Fungi > Basidiomycota > Tremellomycetes > Trichosporonales > Trichosporonaceae > Cutaneotrichosporon > Cutaneotrichosporon spelunceum. The sequence continues at coordinate 846,510 of BTCM01000005.1, forward strand.
AGACGTCAAACACATCCTGGCCCTTGCGGACAAGCACCACCACGAGCTCGATGCGCACGTCGACTTTGTTGCGTCCTGGTTCCCCATGGTGGTCGAGTGGGCCGTGAGTCATCTCTAGAAGGCGCTGACAGTAGCGGTCAATCACCGCGTGCCTCCCGGCCCTGACCGCGTCGCAACGACCAGTCATCGTCAGGCTCCGCGCACAGGCCGAGACATATCTATCCGTCGCCCACCTTATGGCATTGCAACATGCTCAGGACGGCGCGCGGCTACGCGTCGCTCACACCCTGCTGGAGCACGCACGCGTGTGGATCGAGCTAGGGCGGGACCGCACCCACCAGCGCTTCGAGGACTTTGAGCGCGCACCCGAACGGCACGGACGGCGAGGAAGCGCGGAGCGTGCAAGTCATCCGCACAACGACGTCGCGACCAACCTCGACTCGATTGCCAACTTCCTCAGCGAGCTCACAAGCGCCGAGAGTCGCCTGCCCCATCTCCGCGCGGAACTGGCCGAGGCGGCGGAGCAGCTGCTCGAAGGGCAGGAGGACCTCGACGAGATGGTGCGCTCGATCGAAGCCGCCAAGGGCTTGATCGAGGGCTTGGTGGACGGCTCGGCGTGGAGTGTGGGAAATAGACCGAGCTCACTGTCGCTGACGATGCCCGCCGCGACACAGACCGACGCGCCGACACACCGGCACCCCAGCCAAAATGCCAGTACTGTGGGGCCCGGTATGGCTGTGCCTCTTGCCGCCCCCTGGTAGAGGCACTACATTGTTCATGTTTAGCTAGTTGTCTTTGGATCTTGAGGTCGATGCCTGCTGCTTGTACAGTACCTCGTGTCATGCGGGTGGAACAACATCAGGTGAGCTTGCAAAGTACAGCAGGCCTTGGTGTTCCGCCAACGTGATTGCTTTGGTGCCGCTGCATCACACACGCTCGGTCGGATCAACAAGAACGTCCGGCTCCGACAGCATGGTGATGTCGAGCGCATTTGGAGGCTCTAACGAGTCGCCATGCTCACACAAAGGACATGTATCCAGTCGCGTTACGGCCGAGGGGGAGTACAGTGTGTTCTCACAACAAACTGGGGTGGCCCTCTTCCTCTCTGGTGCTTGTGTGTATGTTTGCTGCCAACCCTCAGCTTGCTCCCACCCACTACGTGTCCAGCAGCAGCATATATACAGCATCCGTCTAGAGCCCACATCTCCAACTGTATCCTCCCTCTGTCACTCTCCACTTTACCACCCTCATACCCACATGTCTCTCGCCAACCACCAGCCAGGTACTCCCCTTGCCCTCCGCATCCCATCCGCCCCAGTGACCCTTGCCTCGCGCCGTCCATCGACGGTATCGCGACCGAGCACGTACGGTCTGGACCTTTCCTCGCTGTTCATTGAACCGCCCGCTCTGGGAAAAACGAAGGAGAGAACCAGCAACCAGCCCATCGAGAATGACGAGAAGATCCAGCCGCGCATCCTCGTCGGCCGTGACCTGGGATGGGTCCACTTCTACGGCTCCTCCTTGATATGGAGCGTCCAGCTCCTAGGTGAAACTTGTGTCCTTTGTGAAACTGATAGCAGACCATATCGAACAGATGTTCCCGTTGCAGCCGATTATTACGTTGACACCTCGTTGCCGGATAATCCAAGGATGGGAAGGCCACATCGGCGCGTTCGACATCAGCAACCCCTTGCGTCTCCAAGGCCAGTCCTGGCTCCTTCCTCGCACAGCCCAAGCGTGGTGGAGAGAGGGGTACACTGACCAGCTGAATCGTCTCTTCCCTCGAGAAGATATTGTTTTTCTTCTCCACCGTGCAGAGGATGTGATCGCATCACTCAAGGCGGCCGATGAAGAACTAGGCACCCTCAAGGAAAGCCTGTACTGGTTGATGGTGAGCTGCTTTCCTGACATGGCCAACTGACGACAGGCCGAACACACCCAAAGCGTCTGCTCCTCGGTAGCAAACACGCATACCAGCTTCATGTCGGCTTCCTTGGCATCCATTCACTCGCTCTCATCCGTCGGCGGGAGGTACACCAGCTCCCTCCTGCGATCATACTTTGCCAAGATCTCAGCCCTGCGGACAACTTACAGCGCCATCCACCGCCTCCCTGCGCTGCTCGTCGTCATCGGCGCCTTATTACAGTATCTCCGCGTGCGCGCCCGCAAGGACTGCGCAGCCATCGCCGCGCGTGAGCGCAAAGGCACTAACACCATGTCTGATGGACTCGTGATTCAGCGCCTGGACGAGATTGCTTGCTGGCATATCGCACCAGAGCTGCGCCTCGCGGAGCTTGAGGAACTCGCGACTGAATGGTTTGAGCTTTGCGAGAGCAGGACGGGTGACCTTGGCCGACTGGCGGACCTAATCGAGAGCCGGTTACGGGCCGATTAGGTGAGTGCTTGATCACGGCAACGTGACCAAGGCGCCTTGGACAATATTGTCCTATGATCGAACGACACAAGGTAAATGTAACACCTAATTGCACGCTGCCCATTGTGTTTTCGGTTGTTGAACGTGGCACTGACGAGACCCGGACTTGTTCTTTGCTCGCCATCCACCTCACTCTCAAGTCTGACTGCCATCAAGTACACGACATCTACTGCGCACTCACCCATGCATGCATAAAACCACCAAGCCGGATCCCATCCCATTCAAGAGTCACCCCGTGTCGTGGGGGAAGCAGCGCTGGTGGCATCAAAACGTTTCCCCACCCCCCACCTACCCCTTTAGATCACTCCATCAATCTTGTCGCTACCAGCACCACAACTCGACTACTCCCTGGCCTCGCGTCGGATATGGTGCACTTTCCATCACAACCACAATTGCACATTCTCGCTCCCACCCACCCCAACAGGCGGTGAGGTGTGCTTCAGACCAGATTGTCTCGCACCAGTCTGTCACCTTAAAAGGCTCAGCCTCCAGCCTCAATCCTCTTCCCCCAGCTCTCAACTCGACACTTGTTCACCAACGACAGTCACTTGCAGCAGCCACCCAAGCCCACTTCCATCCACCATCTTCCAAATCTAGCCTCACACGCCTCCACCCAACCCAACTTCACCCGCCTCCACCCAACCCAAACGTCACCAGCCTGCACTCTCAGGATGCACTCGCTGGCAGTCTTCACCTCCCTCTTCCGCTCCCTCAACATCAGCGAGGGCAGTGGCGGCCCAGTGCTTCCGGCTTCTCCTACCTTCCCATCTCCAGCTAGGAGTATTGGTGAGTAGAGCGTACAGTGTGGTGTCCATTCAGGAGGGTCAACCAATAAATTGGGGAAACCAACCAAAAATGTGGGAAACCAAAACTCCCACTCGCAACCAATAACTCCCAAGTTCACAAATCAATCTTGTAAAATCGCTGACTTTAGCTCTCTCTAAGCCTACTGTGCAGAATGGAGACACTGTCCACCCAACCGACCAGCCTACCCAGCCCAAACCCATCCAACCTGAGTACTTGGCAGACAATCCTTACGCCACCAGCCCCGTCTCACCTGCCTTTCCATCCCTCATTCCGTCCATCCCGCCTGCCCTTCCACCCTCCGCTTCGTCCATGATCCCTCCATCAGCCGGTGTTCCACAGCATACCTTGAACGGCACCACCTCTACCATCCAGGCCTCCCATCGTCGTCCTTTCAACACACGCTATCCATCCCAGTTGGGACGAACCCCAACCAGACCGCCCTTCACATACCGTCCAACAGAGGCTTCTCGTTCCAACAGGACCACCATTCGCCGAAGTGCAACTGCCGGACCCTCTAGGCCGAACGCTATGCTCCCGTTCGCTTATGTGCTGCCTCAGAGCGAAATCTGGGCCTTACGTGCTGCTCTCGCTGGCCCGGACCCCAGCCCCCAATCCATCGCAGAGAGCTTCCAATGGAACACTGCTTCTCCTTCTACCGAGGGCTACAAAGAGGGTACCAACAGTGAGGAGGGTACCAACGACGAGGAGGTCAAGAAGCTCGAAGCAAGTGAAGAGGACGAGGACGTCATCCTGTTTTCAAGGATCGAGAACCGGCAGCAGCAGATCGTGGACAATTACTATGAGCTCCAAGGTCGTCTCCGCGACAAGGACATCGACCTGGCTAAAGCTCGCAATGACTCTGAACGTGAAAGCCAAGAGAAGAGTGAGGAGATCCACTGCCTACAGAGACAGCTGAAGTCTACCATGCTCCAGTTCCAAGACAACGTCTGCCAATCCGAGAAGATGTCCAGCGACCTCAGTGCCAGCATGGACGTCAACGCATCCCTGTTGGCCCAAGTTGCCACGTTGGAGGCGGAGGTTGCTCGCTTGGCCAAAAGCCTGACAGAGGACCGACACGCAGAGCAGGTATCCCACGATCAGATGAAAGTGATCGAGTGCCCCAAGTGCGAGTCCAGACACGTCAGTCACTGCCCATGCTGCAAAGCTGGGACTCGTTTCCTCCCCCCTGGTCCCATCCGCTCTCCAACGGGCTCGATACGCCGCTCTTCAAACAGAAAGGCTCGCACTTCTGCAGCCATTCCAAAATGGAAGCTTCGATCTCTGCGGCTCAGTCGCCAGGGACGTCTGTCTGCGCAGGGCCTCTTTCCCCCAACGAAGGCCGGAGGAGTCCGAAAGAGTCCTGAGAGCAGTAATGAGGTTCACGGTGTTCCGACAACCGAGAGCCACATTCCTGCACTGCAGGTCATTGACGCGTCGATGGAGGTGGAGGCAGAGTGGCCGGCGGCAGTAGACAGCAACAATCTTCATCTGTACCGCCAGCCCGTCCCCTCTAACCCCTGGGCGGACGCATTCTTCCTCAGTGGCCGTGAGGACCTCATGAAGAGCGGTGGCCACCATTGCATGGCCGATGCTCTTGTTCACGGCGAGATCGGCGACAGGGCCCAGGTACAGTCGATGGAGTGGGAGCAAGCCACTGCTGTTGAGCCAACCGGACAACCCCCTCTGATGACCCACGCGGCCGTCGACGCGGTGCGCAACGGCCACAATGGACAGGTGATTGAACGCGGCATCGCCGCAAACGGGATGGGCCTTCAGACAGTCCCCCTGGTGGACGCCACCGACAGCGGACTGACTGCAAGCTGGGCTGCTGTCCTGGCCGAGGCCCGCCACAACAACTTGGACGTCAGGAAGGTGATCCTCAACGGGGCACGGAACGGCGACCCCCAAGCCCAAGTGGCGCTCGTCCACCTCGCGCTCCCCCTCGACCGCCCCAACTATCATGACAGCTTCGCGCTGCTGGTCTTGCGCGGTCTGGTTGACGGCTGCGACCTCGTACAGGAAGCAGTCATCGCCCTGGGCCGCCGCGCGACAGTCGGCGGGCGCACCTACCCCGTTGAGGCACTGCGCAAGATGAGGCGCAAGGGACACCCCTTCGCCACCCAAATCCTCGCGCAGCTTTCCATACCTGCTCCTTTTGCCCCTCCTCCTCAGCTCATCCTCGCTCCCGTTCCGGCTCCCACCTCTGTCTCGGGTCCCCTGCCCACATGCCCGATAGTACACGATACTCTGGCTTGCTCCCACGGGCAAAACAACGCTCCGGATATCGACTGTGGCAACGTTCCGGTCCCAGCTCCCTCGCAACTTGGTGAGGCGACCGCACACTAGTCCTCGGAGTAGTCAGGCCCGAGTTGGAGACCTGGACGCCGCGCAAAATCGCTTCGCCCAGGCACTCGCGTCGCTAGAGCCACTGTCTTTCCCTGTTGTTTGGCCGTATAACCTGTCTATGACTCTTGTATGTCGCAATCCTGAATGAACTGTGTAGAATCAATGAACACCGCTGCCGCCTGGAGCTCAGATTAACCATCCTCGCGCCAGCTCAATATTGCAGCGCACTGCATTATACAACTACTTGGGTGCCTGACGCGTCATGAGATTGCGCACGTTGGCAGGGAGGAGGCGCACGGCATCGGCAGCTTCCATCTTCTTGAGCGAGGCGAGCGGATAGAACTTGGACAGCGCGACGAGCTCGAGGCGCAGTGCGCGCAGCCCCTCCTCGCCGTCTGACTTGGCGCCCTTGGTGTCGCCGTTGGCCGCCGGCGCAGGAGTCACGGCATCGCCGGTCCCGTTGTCCAACTTGACACGCTTGGCATCGGGCAGCTCGCCATCTGCAGGCCGCTTTATGCCAATCTCGGCCTTGGCCTCCGTCTTCACTCCATTCGCCTCGCTGCTCGACGCCTCCGCTGCGCTGCTCGCCGAGTCGCGCTCACGCACCACGCGAGCAATCTCGTCCCCGACCCATTTGAGAGCGGTCTCGACCCCGCCCTTCCCTCCCACACCGATGTGCATAAAGTCCGCCGGCTCGCGTAGTAGCGGCTGGAGGTCGAGCGGATTCTCGGCGCTGGTCAGGCGGCGCAGTGCGAGACGGGCGTGCGCGGCGCGCGCCTTCTCCACAAGCGATGGGGAACCGACCGAGAGCGCGTTGGCTGTATCACGGGAGACACGTGAGAGGTTGGATTGGAGCACGCCGTCGTGCCATTCTTCCTCGACGTAATTTGAGAGACCCGCTTGCGTCTCGGGATCGGTGTTGATCCCCTCTAGGAAGCGGCGTACACTCGCGGCGTAAGCCTCTCCCCTCACGTCGCCGAGCGCCATGTCAGCCAGGTAGGCGGCCGCGGGCTGGCCGGCATTGATGTCCACAAAGTTCTGGGCCGGGATACCGGGGCGCAAGCGTGTCGCGTCTGGTCGTAGGTGAGTGGCGAGGAGGTCGATGTCGTCCTGCTCGGTGTAGCGCCGTATCACCCCACCCTCGGGGACGGTAGCGAGCCGCGCGGCGCGCATGTCCGCCCCGACCTCGTCCAAACGACCCCACCGCAGATCGAGCGTCTTCATCTTGAGAGGCTTGGGCTTGAGCCGCGGCGCGCCGGGCAATGGTGGTTGTCCTGTAGGACCACCCAACCCCTCCCAATCCCACCACTCGTCCTCGCTCTCCCCCATACCTACCCAGTCCGGCACCTCGCGCCACGAAGACGCTTTGCGTGTGCGCAAGTGCTCCAGCATGTCAGCCGGCTCGTCCATCTCCGCGACGTCGTAGCTCCCGTCGGGAAGCATGTCACGCCACCTGCCGGTAAACTTCTCGCGACCTCGAACAAGGCGTTTGGCGCGGACGCGTCGGCCACCAGTCAAGTTCCAGCCAACGGCTTTTGCCTGGAGCGAGTTGGCAGGGAACTCGAGCATCGCCTCGGGGATCAGGTGCTCGGGCTTGATCTCCTTCCCCCTGCGCATCGGCGTTGCGCGGCCCGAGTCCGGGAGGTTGGATGGGGGAGCAGAAGGGGATAGTGAGGGCGTTGGGGTGAGAACCAGAGGGCGCGAGCGCTCGATGTGCTTCATGCCGTGCTTGAACACCTTGTCTGCTTCGCGGTACGCTGCGGTTCCGGGGACGTTGAAGGCGTGCGCAGCCGAGTGCATGCGTCGTGCGTCCGCCTGGTATGAGATTCAAGGCAGCAGACGAAACTCACCTCCAACTCGTCGATGTTGTTGTACTCTCCGTAGTCGATCTTCTTCTGCATTGTGCCCAGGTCCATCGCATTGTCTGGCCCGCCAATCGTCTCCATGTACCCGGGGTAGTCATCAGCGTCCACTATTGTCAGCAGTAGAACTCTTCATTGCTAACCTGGCTCGAGGAAGAATCCGTACTCGTCCTTTCGTCGCATTTCGGCGAGAATCTTGTTGGCAAGTTCGCGGAACGGTTTTTTGACACGCTTCCACTGCCGCCGAGTGGCATAGGCCGTCATGTCCTCGCTGCCCTCCCTCCATGGGGTGACTGGGGTACTGGTGTCCGCAGGGGTATCATATGCTCCGGGAGTAGCATATGGCCCTGGCGTGTCATACTCTCCGCCGGGTGAAAGTGGCCAGGCTAACGGGTCGTCGTCCGGCTCGAGCTTGACGGACGGCGACCGCGTGCGCGGCATGGCGGGTGCGACGTGTGGTGGAATAGCCGTGGGAGCGGGGAGCGTGTGCTTTCGTGGCCTACCGCGCTTGCGTTTCGGGGGGCGCACCCTCGGGCGTGCTCGCCTCACTGGATATCGGAGCTGGGTTCGGAGTGAAGGAAAGGGTCTGGCCGGCCGAAGGTCCCCCAGACGATTGGCGGGAGGGACCAGCATCTCCCGGTGTTGAGGGCGCGCTGACACTTGGCCCGCTCGAGGGTGTCGGGGCTGCTGAGACCTGAGGCCTCACGCCCCCAAGGGAGAGCTTGAGCTTTATGGGCGGCATGGGTGGAAGAGTGGGGGAGTGGGAGGGAGGAGGGGGGAAGGGATGCCCCCTTGCCCGGAGGCTGAGGGGTCGAGATGGAGAGTGTCTTGGAGGGCTTTTGTGTCCCGAGGGGGGGGGAAAAGGTGAGAGAATGTCTCTTGTTGTGATCTTGAGCGGGGTGGACGTCGAGGGTGGAGGCCTGGACGGCGCTGTGGCAACGAGCGTGAACTGGGCGGAGGCAGAAAATCAGCAACACGTTGCCATCCCAACCGTCCATTAACAATCCGCGTCGATAACATTATTTGCTTCCGTTATTACTTGCTTTCTAATGCCCTCTACCGGCGGCTGAAACCCGGAATCGGACCGAGTCCGAGGCGCAGGCGGTCGCCCTCGGCGTGTCATCGACAACTCTCCACCCGGCACTGTTGGCACCTTGGTTCATCCATCTCGGCCATCGCCTTTCCACTTCACCATCAGAGGAGCACTCACCATGAAGCTGCTCCTCCCGGCTCTTCTCCTCGCTCTCGGCGTGCATGCTGTCAAGCACGAAGACTTCAAGGAGTGCGGCCAGACGTCCTTCTGTCGCCGCCTCCGCCCGTTGTCGACCAAGTCCGAGTCCGCCGACTTTGCCTCCCCGTACTCCCTCGGCACCCCGTCTCTCGCTTCGGCGAGCCAGATCGGTGCACCTACAAAGGATTCGGCGTGGACTTTTCCCCTCTCCTCCACCCTGTATCCTGAAGTGGCGTTCGAGCTGCGCGTCGATGTGCTCGAGGGCGACATTGCGCGTGTGCGCGTCGACGAGGTCGGCTCGGCGTCCCCGTGGCGTCGGTACAACGAGACAGCGAGGTGGTCACTTCTGAGCTCTGAGCCGGCCCATGGCACTGCCAAGATCTCCACCCAGAACGGCATGAGCTCTATCAAATACGGCCACGGCCTGGAGCTGCGGATCAATCACGCGCCCCTACGCATCGCGATGGTCCGTGACGGGACCGAGGAGATCGTGTTCAACGACCGGGGGCTGTTCCACATGGAGCACTTTCGCACCAAGGAGATGCCTGTCGAGGAGGAGGTGAAGGAGACCGAGGGCGAGCAGGTCAAGACGGAGGAGGGTGAAGCCCAGACGGAGGAGGTTGAGATCAAGTCCGAGCCTGAGGAGCAGGAGCCGTTCGAGGCTGTGATCGACCGCTCTTGGTTCGAGACTGAGGACGGCGACATGTTCGAGGAGCAGTGGAAGCGGTGGCGCGACTCGAAGCCGAAGGGTGAGTTCCTACACGGCAACGCTGACGGCAGGTCCCGAGGCGTTCTCGCTCGACATCTCCTTCCCGCTCGCCAAACACGTCTTCGGATTGCCTGAGCACGCGTCACCTCTCTCACTTCCCGATACGATCGGCGAGGGGAGCCATTACACCGAGCCGTACCGCCTCTGGAATGTCGACATCTTTGAGTATGTGGCTGACAGTCCGATGGCACTGTACGGCGCTGTGCCGCTGCTTCACGCACACAGCACGAAGGGGACGGTGGGCGTGCTCAACCTTGTCGCGTCCGAGACCTGGGTTGACGTCGCACACACCAATGGTGTGCAGACGCACTGGATCTCCGAGAGTGGCATTATGGACCTTCTCCTCCTCCCCGGGCCCAACCCCACCGCGCTCTTCGAGCAGTATGCGAGTCTCACTGGGCCGGCCCAGATGCCTCCTCAATTCGCGACGGCGTACCACCAGTGCCGCTGGAACTACAACACGCAGGGCGAGGTCATCGAGGTCCAGGAGCGCTTCGAGGAGGCGGACATGCCCCTCGATGTCACCTGGCTTGACATCGAGTACGCTGACGAGCACCGCTACTTTGACTGGAACAAGAAAATGTTCCCGGACCCCGTCGCAATGATCAATCAGGTCGCCAAGTTCGGGCGTAAGGTGAGCCGCCTTGCCTACCGGGGCTAATAGCAGATGGTCGCAATCGTTGACCCGCACATCAAGCGTACAGACTCGTTCCGCGTGTACAAGGACTCGCTCGACCTCGATATCCTCATCAAGAAGGCTGACAACAACAACTTTGACGGCTGGTGCTGGCCTGGCTCGTCGGTGTGGGTTGACTTTTTCAACCCAAAGTCGTGGGAGTGGTGGACGCGCATGTTCTCCTTCGAGACGTGGGCGGACCAGACCAAAGACCTGTTCGTTTGGAACGACATGAACGAGCCCTCGGTCTTTGACGGCCCAGAAATCACGATGCCCAAGGACAACATCCACGACGGAGGATGGGAGCATCGCGACGTACACAACATCAACGGTATGCTGTTCCACAACCAGACGCAGCACGCCATCACGGTTCGCGAGCCGACCAAGAAGCGTCCCTTTGTCCTTTCACGCGCGTTCTTTGCGGGCAGCCAGCGGTTCGGCTCTGTCTGGACTGGCGACAACCTTGGCACCTGGGAGCACATGGCTGGCGAGGCCGCCATGTTCCTCTCCAACTCGATTGCCGGGATCAGCTTTGTTGGGGCTGACATTGGCGGTTTCTTCGGTAACCCCGGTAATGAGATGCTCGTTCGCTGGTACCAGAAGGGCGCGTTTATGCCCTTTATGCGCGCGCACGCGCACATCGACACGAAACGCCGGGAACCGTATCTCTTTGAAGAGCCGATTCGCTCGTATCTCCGCGACGCCCTGCGCTTGCGTTACATCCTCCTTCCCGCGTGGTACAATGCGTTCCATGACGCAGCGACAAAGGGACATCCAGTCATCTGGCCGCAGTACGCCAAGTACCCCAGCGACGAGACCGGTGCGGCCGTCGACAACCAGTACTATGTCGGCGACTCGGGGCTGCTATTCCGCCCTGTGGTGGACGAGGGAGCGACGAGCGCTGACGTGTACCTGGCCGCCGGCCAGCCGTTCTACGACTACTTCAGTCCACGGATGTGGCCGGCGCGTTCGAAGCCCCGCAACGTAACCATCGACACGCCGCTGGACAAGTTCCCACTGCTAATTGAGGGAGGACACATCTTCCCCTCACGCGAGCGGGTGCGCCGTTCCAGCTCACTGATGAGACTCGACCCGGTCACGTTCACCGTCGCTCTGGGACATAACCAGGAGGCGAAGGGCCAGCTGTACATGGATGACGGAGAGACGTTTGCCTGGGAGAGTGGGGCTTTCATCCACCGCGCCCTCGAGTTCAAGAACGGCAAGCTCAGCAGCACTCAGAAGGTGCCGCATAACGCCAAGAACGAGTACGCTCAGAGCATTCAGGACGTCGGCGTCGAGCGTGTGCGTGTGCTCGGCCTGAATCAGGAGCCAACTAGCGTCTCCGTGTCCGGAAAAGAGGTGCAGTTCGTATGGGACAAGGGCGCGCCAAGCGCCAAAGAGCCGCGCGCGGCTGTGCTCACGATCAAGAACCCCGGCGTCAAGGTCGTGAACGACTGGGAGATTGTGATTGCCTAGTGGGCAGCGCTGCCTCCCGCCAGTAGAGATAGAAATGAACGTAAAGAACAATATTGTGAGATCTGTTCAAGTGCTCTCGGTTTCGTCGCTCCCAATCTCAAATCGACCTACTGCCCAACGCCATCCCTCTGCCTTCGCGCTACCTCATCGCTTCAAGTTGAGTACATGCAATGGCATCCATTTTCTTACTCTACTTAGTGCTCCTCGCAGAAAGTAGCGTACGCCTCGGCGTCCATCAAATCCTCGTACTCGCGGGGCTCTGAGACCTTGATCTTGGCCAGCCAGCCTGCGTGTCAGCGTCGCTCGGCAGCGCATCCGTGTTAGGATGGGTGTAGAGTGCACGAGCAATGTTTGGTCGCGTGCCAAGGTACCTCTAGAGCAGCTGAGGAGGCAAGTCTCCTGCCCGTGCTCTCGCCGCACCACCCGCGTTATACCCATCCCCTGCTCTCCCTCAGGTCACACTCACCGCCAGTCTCGGCCTCCTTGTTGACAAGGCCGGGCGTGTCGCCAAGCTTCTCGTTGACCGCCTCAACTGTGCCCGAGATGGGGGCGTAGATGTCCGACGCGGCCTTGACCGACTCGACGCCGCCGATGGACTCTGCATGTTAGTCGGTTATTGGAGACGGCCTCCCGGAAGGGCTGAAACGATTGAGGTAGAGTTGGTGGGCGGTTCCGCATCCGCGTTCCGCTCTGGTCGGGGCCCGCGTCCGCCGACGACGGACCCCGCTGGCGACACACAGAATATGCGACACACCAAAGTGACAAGACGGCTAGGCGCATGTTTGCCAGCTGGCAAGACGGCAGCCTTTACCGGTTCCTCAACATGCCTCTACACTTGCGCGCCTCTTCGCCCTATGGGCTCGAAAGACTCACCGCCAGCCTCAATTTCCGTGCCGACCGCAGGGAGCTCGACGAAGACGACATCGCCGAGAGCCTTCTGCGCGTACTCGGTGATGCCGATGGTCGCAACACCGTTGTCGATAACGACCCACTCGTGGTCCTCTGAGAACTTCTTGGCTGCGGTTAGTCCCGAACACAAAAGTATAAATCGGGGTGTTTGGAGGCACTCTATCAAACTCTTGAGCCCTCACTCCGGAGAAGCTGCTCGCCCGCTTGCACCTTTTCCTCTCCCGTTGCGGCTACCTCCAGCCTCTCCTACACTGGCTCGGTTGATTCTCGACTCACTCGACGCAAAGCGCATAGCCATCATGGCGGCGCGGGGCGCGACGACGGGGCGCACACGGAGGGCGGCAGTGGCAGGGCGGGCGATGGCACGGAAGGCGAGCATTGTGAGTGGGTGAGTGAACGATGTGCTGATGGAGAAAGAGAGACGAGCTGTCAGAAGAACGGTGTCCAAGGCAAGGCGGGACGGAGGGACGGAGGTCAAGGTCGGCCAAGGTGGGCTGTGGGATTGGACAAAGTATGACGCGTTTTCCAACAACGACTGTGGCAGTTGGAAAATGGACTGTCCGATTAAGATGATTCCCTGTCGCATTAGCTTTTGTTTTTAATGGCTATAGTGGGAACTTTGCCCCGATTAGGAGCCAGGGTGGGCTTCTGTTTGTAATGCCGGAGAAGGAATGTTAATGGTGCGATACAATTGGTTGACGAAATCACGTGATCACGACATTGGCATGGAGCCACGGGTGGAGGTTTCATCGAATGCGGGGTCTCCAACCGCGGGCCTCCACGTGGGAAAGGTTCCGGTACGCGTGTTCGGATCTGCCGAAAGGTGACGACTTGCTGTGCCGGAGTGAATGAACTTTGGTCCTTCCTTCCTCGCGGCCGACTTGCTCATCTCCCATCTTCGCCTTCGTTCATTTACGCCATGACGTCGATCGCAACAGACCTACCTTACGCGGCTGAGGCCGAGTCCTCGCTGAGCTACGACGAGCTGGAGGTGGGTCTAATGTCTCTAACCTCCGCAGCCTGGATGCGCCGGGGCGGCCGTGACGTCGGGATATGCCAGCTGGCAGGCGGTGAGCTGACACCAGGTCCTCCGCAACCAGTACTACAAGGAGATCGAGAGCGGGCATGTGACGACCCAGTCCAAATTCAACTACGGTGAGTGACTGGCTTCGGCTACCTGCGTCCCAGGATCCGGTGGCAAGTAGAGAGCTGACTCCAGGATGGGGCCTCGTCAAGTCGAGCAGTGCCGAATTGCAGACCGAGGGTGTTAAGCTTCTGCAGGGTGGGTTTAGGTCGCTTAACGAGAGGCATCCCACGCACCATGCCCCTTGGTTCGGGTATTGACAGCAGAAATCTACTCTGCGTCGCCGAGCCACCGCCGCGAGTGCTCGTACTACATTGCGGTCGGGTACTACAAGCTGCACAACTACACGTACGCGCGCAAGTTCAACGGTGAGTCGGATGGCCTTCCTTCATGGTCCCATCTCACTTCTGGCCCCTCACCACTGTCCTCCGCCCTGCTGCCTTTCTCAGGCCCCGCCCGTTCCTCGTCCCGTCTGACGACCACGCTGAGCTAACACCAGACCTCCTCCTTGCCGTCGAGCCGGAGAACATGCAGGCGCAAAGCTTGAGACAGGTCATTGACAACGCGGTCGCGCGCGATGGCTACATTGGTGCGTGGCAGTTAATGTAGGCAATGGTGAACTGACAACAGGCATGGGTATCCTAGCAGGTGCAGCGGCCGTTACGGGCCTGGTGGCGACCGCGCTGATTAAGCGCTCGCGGAGGTAGTCTTGCATGTATCGTTTGTACTAGATATCGCGGTCCATCGTCTGGTAGACAAGTCCAACTCTCAGTCCTCTCAATTAGTCTCGGGGATCGACGACAATTACGCTCGCATGATGTACAGGTCTACATTCTAACGTCTTCACAGAGAGGAACTAGGCCGCCTACACCCGCCACATCAGGCTCACACCCTCGTCGCCAGCACTCATGATGAGCTGCGACGCGGGCAGGCCAGTGGTCGACGACTCGCCCTCGAGCGTCGGTGTGACGACCACGCCGTTGACCACCCCCGCGTGCCCCTTGTGGTGCCCGACGAGGGTGCCGTTGCGTACGTCCCACGTCTTGAGCGTCCTATCGGCCGAACCAGACGTGACAAGGTGCACGTTAGGCGCAGGGTGTGGCGCCAGCGACGTGATGGGTTCCTGCTATCAGCCAGCGTTCGAACCAAGCCAGCTATCCGTGGACGTCGAGGCTAGTCAATCTCTCGCAGGAGCAGACGCCAGCCCCAGTGTGTACTCACGTCGTGCTGCAGCTCGGCGCGCACGCGCCCCGTCGCGCAGTCCCACACGAAACCCTTGCCGTCCGTCGCGCCCGAGACAAGGACGACGCCCTTGCCGCCACCCGCTCCAGCCAGCACATCCACGAACGCCAGGGCCTCGATGCTCTCGCCGTCCGTGTGTCCCTCGAGCGCACCGACAATCTCACCCTTCGGCAGGCTGACGAGCTTGACCTTGCCTCCCGCACTTCCCACCGCGGCCAACGACCCGTTCGGCGACACTGCGAGCGCAGTGATGCCGTGCTCGGACGGGTCGACCATGTCGCTAGACGAGTGGAACACGCCAAGCTTGAACATGGGCGCAGACGCAGAGGGGTTCCAGAGAATGAGCGTGCTGTCCAGCGACGCTGTGAGAAGCTGCCTGCCCAGAGGAGGCGGGAACGCGCCGGCGGTCACGGGCATCGTGTGGCCCGTGAGCACGGTCATGACGTCGCCCGATGGGACTGGGGTCAGCTCGATCACGTCTGGGACATACGCTGCCACAACCACACGTTGCTGTCCTCGCACCCGGCGGCGACGACCGGACCCCGCGGGTGCCAGTGGAGCCACTGCACCTCGCTGCCGGCGTCGAGCTCGGCCAGCGGCGCCCATCCCGTGTAGTCGTCTCCCGTGCTCGTGCGCTTCCACACGCGCACCTTGCCGTCCATACCGCCCGTGGCGACCATCTCGCCATCGTGGCTGAACTCGGTGGCGACGACCGAGTCCGAGTGTCCGTCGAGCTTGACCGGTGCCCAGTTGTCGCCGTTGATCACCGCGCCACTCTCCTCCGGCAGCGGGGCGAAGATGTACGCCATGTCGTCCTCACCACCACTCACGGCGAGCGGAGGGTTCGGGAACGCGGGGTGCGCATGCAACGCAAAGATCGACTTCTGCGCTTCATGAATCGCTATTGTCAGCTTTGGCGGAGCGGTGGTGGCGTACAGCTAGACCCGATCGAGTTGTCCCCCAGCTCGTCCTCGCCGAGCTCCATTGTCTCGTCCTCGTCCATGTCGTCGTCGTCCATCGGCTCGCCGCCGTCGACCTCGACGACCTCGGCGATCTCCTCGTCCTGGATCACCTCGTCTTCCAGTGTCGGGTTCTCGTTCTCGCGTGCAGCCTGCATCTTGCCGGGCTGTGTGTATCTGTGTGTAATCTCAAAATCTTGGACCTCCACTTCTTGGTCATCAGTTGCCAGAGACGGACCGTGGGAGAGTAGAGCACGTGCGCCGCCTGCCTCCACCACAGATCGAGATTTTGAGCTGGGAGATATTCACAACACTACAACCAGCAGACATGGGCAAGAAGCGCGCAGGACCGAGTGCGGCCATCGCTCCGGCCGCGGGGACCAAGATGACCTTTGGCGACGATGATGACTTTGATTACGCGGCGCCCTCTTCACCCGGCGTTCCGTCTGATGCGCCTTCCGAGGATGAGGATGAGGACGAGGAGGGCTCCGGATCCGACTCGGACTCGGACGCGGCCCCTGAGGCGGTCGGCATGCGTTCCGGTGCTGCTGACGAACGTAGGCGTGCAGCGGCTGAGGAGGAGTGAGACTTTGCTTGGTGACAAGCTGACCACAGGGAACGCCAGGCGAAGCGCGAGGCGGCCAAGCTGCGTGCCGCACGAGTTGCCGAGGCGAAGGCCGCGTCTAAGAAGGCCACCAAGTCGGATAAGAGGAAACGACCCGCTGAACCTAGCGATGAGGAGAGCGATGAGGAGGACGCCGAGGCGGCGCGCTTGAGGCGGCGGATGGAGGCGGCCATGGCGGCGGGGGAGGCCTCGGACGACTCGATGGAATCGGACTTTGACGAGGACGGGGAGGACGACTTTGACGATCTTGATGAAGAAGAGGAGGAGGAGGAGGAGGAGGAAGAAGAGGAGGAGGAGGAAGAGGAGGAAGAAGAGGAGGAAGAGGAGGAGGAGGAGAGCGACGACGAGGGCCTCTTCTCCCGTCCCGTCCCTGCGGCACTCAAGAGCCGGATGGACGCAATGATGGCTGCGATGGAGGGGCGCGCGATGGCAGCCGACCCCAAGTTCGCCGAGGAGATGGCTGCGCGGCGCAAGAAGGGCCCTGTGCTGGAGGTGCCGCGGCTCAAGTCTCAATCTACCGCCGCCGTCAAAGGGGTGAAGACGACATTCGACGAGTTCGGCGAGTACGACGCTGCGCCACTGTCGGCCGACATGCTCGCTGCCGCGGACGCCCAGCTGGCGGCGGAGAAGAGCAAGAAGAAAGTCGAGAGGGGGGAGGAGCGGGCGCGTAAGCGTCCGAAGAAGGGGAAGAAGGCTCCGGCCACAGCACGCGTTATTGAGTGAGTCCACCTGAGGAATAAAACTGACGCCAGCGACCGTACTGTGCACCTTCTCCCACCCGTCTTGGCGGGTACCGCTCTTCCGCCAGTCGTGGGGCCACGGGAGCGTGTGGGGACTGCGGGCAAGGCCAAGGCGACTTTCTACAAGAACGCGATGAAGGCCAGCGGGAAGATCCCCGGGCGGAGTGTGGTGGATGGGCGGAGGCGATAGGCGGGAGTCTCGTGTTAGATGTAGACATGTGAGTGCGCGTAGGAAGCGACAAGGAGCCTCTGGGAGGTAGTCGCGTGAAAGGAAGTTGGGTGAACGATCTGAGTGAGGTGACGGTGGTGACCATGGTGATGAGCGATCTGGCACCCGCCACATTGCGAGGCGCAGACGTAAACATGACACAACCATCTCTTTTCTACTCACTCTTCTGACTCTTCTCACTCTCATTCTCACTCTCATCCTCACCCGTCAACGTCACCGCATTCCTCCTCCCTGGCTTTCTTTGTCCTCTCACCGCTCCACCCATTCTCACCGATCTGGATTCCATTTAAACTCTGGCTGCACTCATACGCCCTGCGCCACAGCAACCTCCAGTGTCCCCATCCCAGGCCCACGCCACACACGTACCGCTACTCGCAGCGGCAAACGTACGCACTCTTCACTCTCACGCCCTCGACGCTATAAGATGTTGCACCTCGCCTCCCCAACTCAGCCCTCCCTCACCACTCCTCTCTTAGCTCCGCGCTCCCCGTCCCTCGAATCGTCTCCTCATCGTGACTCCCGCTCGGTAAACCTTCTCTCATTGGCGCTCTTCTCACCATCACCATTCTCAGTGCACTTGGCTCCACCGTCTTCAAAGAACCTACGCTCACTCCCCACCGTTCGCGTCCGCCCTCCTCTGCCTTGGCTCTTCGGGCTCTCCATTCTCCGCTCACCATTGCTCACCCCGTTCGACAGTAACGGATACTCGACGGACAGCGACAGCCCTCTCTCTTCCCCTCTATCTCTTTCCAACCCTCTCAAGTCCTGTCCAGTTAGCCCCGAGGCCTCAACTCTGGGGCTCATCCCTTCGCCTCCCATATCCCTCTTCTTCCTGACGCCTCGCCAAGCTGATAGTCCCACTCTTTGTCAGAGCCACAGTCCTCCCATTGGCCAGCACGAAACTGCCAGCCACCAGAACATCGCTGATTACTTTGAATCCAAGCCCGCCCTCCAGTCTCCTTGCACCTCACTGATCGCCACGCCCACGCCGTCTCTCGCCTGCACGACTAGGCCCTCCTCTGGCAACGGTGACAACACGTACATGAACCACGCAGACGGAATGTCTCATAATGAATCAATGCACCTCATGGGCACAAACGCTATGGAGCGCTACGCCATCGAGTATAGTGAATAGCCACTGCGTTTCGCTGCGGAGGCCTGCCAAGTCAACAACACAAGCTGACTGTAGCCCCTGAGCGCGCCGCTAGGGCCCCATCGCGAGTGGGCAACGTGATCTTGTATATCCTTGCCATTTTTCTCCCGCCAGTCCCCGTGTTTCTCAAGGCTGGCTGCGGGCTGGATATCCTTGTCAACATTCTCGTGAGCTGTGCCTCGCTGAGTACAAGCTGACGTCAGCTATGGGCACTCTGTTGGGTCCCGGGTGTGCTGCACTCGATGTACATCATCTCCTCGCGTCCTTGACCGAGGTGTTCTGTTCCGTTCAAAGCTCGTACTTCTCCATGCAGGCAGTGTGATGGCTTTGTTGGTGTTGTTGATGCAAAAGTAGTGCCGGAGCCCCATACCACATCCGGCGTTTTTATTTTTCACTCGGGCCGAGGCTCGTTGTTTGCCACCAGCGCTCCTCATTCTTCTCACCAACCCCATCCATATCATCTAACCCGCGCGGACCACGCGCGATGGCAGTCGAAGTCAGCTCCGCCCCTTACTCCATCTCCAACGAATCGAAATCCAAACACGATGCCAAATCTGGGTCCGACGGACTCGGTCCACTTGCCTCCGTAAAGGCCAAGGCTGGAGTGGACCCTTCTTCTGACTCGGCGTCTGACACGGCGCTTGTCCAACGCGCCGAGATTACAGCCGGCCTTGCCGACTCGGCCTACGATCTCGTCGCATACCTTGAACGTGCGCATGTACATCTGGCCCTGGGATATCCCGACCTGGCAGCCGGCGACGCGTACCGCGCCCTCCTCCTTGCGGACGAGGCACGTAACGAGGGCTTCGAGTACCATGACGAGGCGGCGGAGGCTCTGACACGTTACGATGTTCCTCAGGTCCTGGAGGGACTGGAGGGTGACTCGGCTGAGCGCGGCGCTGGCGCCGCGTACCGTCTCCTCGCGCGCTCCCTGCTGCAGGCGGGCTGCCTCAGCTCCGCCGCCAAGTTCCTCAAGCGCGGTCTCGACGCGTCGCCCAATGACACTGAGCTCGCGGCCACGCGCCAGGCGCTTGAGGCCGCCGCTAGCAAGC
Source organism: Cutaneotrichosporon spelunceum (assembly GCA_030805415.1). Taxonomy (NCBI): domain Eukaryota; kingdom Fungi; phylum Basidiomycota; class Tremellomycetes; order Trichosporonales; family Trichosporonaceae; genus Cutaneotrichosporon; species Cutaneotrichosporon spelunceum. The sequence continues at coordinate 866,104 of BTCM01000005.1, forward strand.
GCATCGGCCACTCGGTGGATATCTTCGCCCCCGGCACCCTGCCCGAGACCACGCTTGTGCGCCGTGAAGTGTATCCTTGGAACACGCACGAGCCGGACCGCTTCTCTGAGGAGTCGCTCACCGAGCTCAACACTACACTCCGACGCTTCGCACCCAAGTGCGCCGTACAGGTTGCTGTCCTCCCTGTCCTCCTCGACGGTGTCGCGCTCGAGGGCGCGACCTGCTCCCAGCTGGGCGTGTTTGCTGTGGAGGACATTGCGCCTGGTGAGAAGGTGCTCGAAGAGTACAGCCTTCTCACGGCTAACAACCGGATGAAGGACAGCGTGTGCGACGCCTGCTCCTCGGAGCTCCCGCGCGATAGGGATGGTGTGGTCATGTGCGACGAGTGCTACGACACTGTCTTCTGCTCCGCGCACTGCGCCGAGCAGGCGGAGCGGTACCACCCAGCCGTGTGCGGTACCGGTTCCGACGAGATCGGCAAGGACCCTGCCCCGCACGAGGCGGACGAGAGTCTCCATCTACTGCTACTCGCGCGTGTACTTGCTCTGGCCTCGCAGGGCGAGATCCATCCGCTCGACGTCCCCGAGGTCAAGTACATCTGGGGCGACTTTACACCGCACCCGACCCTGCCGTGGAGCTTTGAGTACAATGTCGAGACGCCGCTGCACATCCTCGAGACGATGGATGTCGACATTTACGCGCACCCCGAATACGACCTGTGGGTGCTGAACACGCTGTACGCAAAGTTCCGCGGCACTGCCAGTGCGCGCAAGAACCCCCTGGACGGTAAACCCGACGTCGCAGCCGTGCACCCGTACTGGTGCCTTGCGAACCACGACTGCGACCCGAACGTGTCGTGGGACTGGGCGGGCACTATTGTGTTGAGGGCGCGCGAGGAACGGATCGCGGGCGTACCTGGAGTCAAGAAGGGACAGGAGATCCTCAACCACTACTGCGACATCCGGTTACCTGTGTCCGAGCGGCGCGAGTGGGCGAGTGGGCCGCTGGGCGGGTGGTGCATGTGTGCGCGCTGTAAGCGGGAGGCGAAGGAGGAGGAGTGGGCGAGCGAGGACGAAGGGGCCGAGCTGGGCAGCGTGCTGGAGGACGAGGCGAAGAGGCGGCTGGCCAAGGCTGTCCCGACACCAGCGGTCAAGGTTGCTGTTGTGGAGGTCGCATAAGTTGTTTACATAGACATGCATCTGCATTGATAGAGACTGCGCCAGCCGCATCGAGTTGTAAAGCAGTTTGTTGTACTCGATGCGTGCAAGTGGGCCAGATTGGGATGATGCGATCCTAAACGGATGTATTACCCGGCGCGGTTTGCCTCCGCCCATACCGCATGGCCCGATGAGGCCGGACAAGTCGGAGGAGCTGTCATCTGACATGCTCAACAACTCTTCCATCACCCCCCTTCCCCTTCCCCCTTCCCCCTAGAGTACGCGCCGTGTCCCCCCTCCGTCCACTCCGAGCGACTCCAAAACGCGCCTCCATAGCGTCACGAGGGCCGGCATCAGAGTCAGTCCGCAGTCCTTTGTCCCGAAGAACTGCGCCTTCCTTTTTGCCGCGCTGACGCCCTAGTGACCTCGGTCAGCGCCCCCAGTCCCAGCTATGCAGTCAGCGCATGTCGTCGTGCGCCAGTCTGAGGACTGGACGCGTGTCCTCGTTGCTTCGAAGCAGTCGGCTGCCTCAGACCAGTGGACTCTCGCATTTAGCATAGACCAAGCCGAGCCCGCTGGCCTGACGCTGCTGCGCAACGCCCACCTCATCGAGCTCGAAGGACGCCTCGAACCAGCCAATGCCGAGCGCATTGAAACCATCTCAAACCCCCGCATCGTCCGCATCAACAACCGCAGCCGCGGGCCCCGGTCCTCCCTCGGCGCCCCAACCCTCGTCGTAGCCTGGCACACGTCCTCGTCCTTTGTCCTCCAGGACCTACACATCTCCCCCGACACCAAACGCCTGATCGCCGAAATCAGTGACTTTGGTGGTCCCATCTCCCCCGCCAACCGCCGTTTCCTGCCCGCCCTCGCGTCTATTGACGTCCCCGACGTAGTCCTAGACTTTAGCCAGTGGGAGTGCGCCGTCGTCGACCCCTTTGTCGCGAACGCCCTCTACAGTACCATAGCCAGCCTCCTCGTGCGCGGCACGCACGTAACCCTGGTCGACTTCAACCTCGTGTTTTCATGCATGGCCGACGCGACCGTTCCGATGCGTCCTGCACGCTACACCGCCCTTCCCAGACGCGCAGAGGACGCGATCAAGTACCGCGTCCGCAACACACTGCGCGCAGGCCCCGAGTGCCCAGACGCGCGCGCAGTCGAGGTCAACGTCCGCCAACTGCTCACGCACCTCACCGTCCTGTCGGCCGACGAGCTGCGTTCCAAGCTTTAGTAGACAGCGCCAGCTTGTATTCCCATGTAGCATGACGTAATATGGCTAACATGCCGGCAGCATCGGGAATATCTTCCGATCTGGTCGGCTATAATTGGATTTCGGAATCCCGACCCGGCGGCTCTGGTCGCGATCAGGAATGTTCTCTGCAACGACTGCATCGGGTTCAAGTGAGCAGTTTTATTTCATGTTCTCAATCAAGAGCAAGCCGGGGGTCGAGACGTCAAGTTGGCGCGGCGCGGGCCTCTCAGTGCCGAGCGGTAGTCGTATGCCAATGACAAACAACGTCAATCAACGCTTTACCCCGGCGAAACCAACTGTTCAACTGTTTAGCTCACCATCCGCCCAGGGTGCAGCCACTATGCATAAAGTGCAGGGTGACCGAGCCTGGCCGATGAAGTCGTCGTCTACGTCGCGTACTCGGTCGATTCCTCGTCGAGCCTTGCTGAGATCATCCTCCGCCGACGTTATCCCAGTAGGCGCTATCCCAGCCGAGTTATCCCAGCAGACGTCATCTTAGAAGACGTTTTTCCAGCTCAAGACCGTCCAAGATCATCCTTAGGATGACACTGCGACCTCTGCCGACGTGTTCGTGTTCCACCGTACTGACCTCACGTCCACACCAGGCCTCGACGTCGTACACCATGCCTCGAACTCGTACACCACGCCTCCAAGTTGACCGCACACACCGCAGCGGACACAACGCAGCGGACACAACACACCACACCACACACTGTACACCGCTCACCCCATCCGCTGCAAGCCTGGCCGGCACACAGTCCACCCACCATCATCCCGTTCTGACCTGCGGGACCATGTACCACAGCTGGTGCTCCAGGATCTCCGCTACCAACTTGGGGCAAGGCGGCGAGGCGCTCAACCCAGTCCGTGCATGGCTCGTGCAGGGCGTGCAGATGCCCTAGTCTTGGGTGCCGTCCGATTTCTTTCCGTATATATCTAATTGCTCCAACCCGGGCCGTTCAAGTCGTTCAGAGTGTTCGCATCACCAGACAGACCTATGATGCTTCGGGTTATTCGGCGTCGAGGATCCCCTTCCAGTCCGTCACGAGGTCCTCGTTCAGGCCGTCCAGCTGCTGTCAGCACACGGTCGCTCTTCTCCGCTCTCCTACGCTCCCTTCAGCTCACCTCGCGCATATCCTCGGGCGCAATCTCGAAATCGAACACTTGGGCATTGGACTCGATGCGTTTCGGCGACGAACTCTTCGGTATGACGATATAATCCTGCCGTCAGCCCTCACAGAGTTCCCCGCCCCCGACTCACATGCTGCACCCCCCACCTGATCATAACCTGCGCCGGCGAGCGCGCATACTTTTCCGCCACCCGGACAATGGACGGGTGATCGAACCGCGCCCCGCGCGCCAGCGGCGCCCACGCCTCCATCAAAGTCCCCATAGTCTCGCACATATCCACAATCCCCGTATGCCGCGTGAAGGGCGACAGGTCGATCTGGTTGACGGCGGGCACTGCGCCGCCAGGCCCATCCTTGCCTGCGCGCCGCACCACCTCCATAATCTCAGCGAGGTGGAGCATGCCGAAATTGCTCACGCCGACGGAACGCACCAGCCCCTGCCGCTGTGCATCGACAAGCGCGGTCCACCCCTCTGCGCGCGCGGTCGGGCCCCCAACCGGCGTATGGAGGAGGTAGAGGTCAAAGTAATCGAGGCCTGCACGGTCGAGTGACCCGCGCAGGGCGGCGAACGCGGCGTCGTACCCCCGGTTCTTCTTCAGTTTCGAGGTCACGAAGACGTCGGAGCGCGCCAGGCCCGAGTCACGAACTGCGCGCCCGACATCGGCCTCGTTGCCATACCTATGTCAGAGGGGCGAGAAATAACTCACAACTCGGCAGTGTCGATGTGGCGATAGCCAGCGTCGAGGGCTGCGCGGGTGGCTGCGTACGCCTCGGGCCCCGTCATTGGGTATGTCCCCATGCCTAACTGGGGGATCTCGAGGCCGTCGTTCATCTGCGGTCAGAGACGCGCGGAGAGTGGTACCTTTAGACGGCGGATGACGGATAGGACTGGCTTGGTGACGCGCATGGTGGGTGTTGGAGACGAGTGCAGTTCCAACTTGGTGTTGGAAGACGAGTGCAGTTGTTGGAGAGGAGCGCAATTTCAACTTGGGCAGACGTCATGGCTGGTAATCGCCGCCTCCTGTTTGGTCCATAGTCCTCCGCTTTGGTCCGCGCTCTCGGTCTACACAACTCATTTATGCAGGATCCAACAAACAGAGCGATAAGATGCTTAGGTACTACAGTTCCAAGGTCCTCCTTACAACTGGCACCCTCTGGGTGACTCTACGTATCGGCCGCAAACTGCTCCTCGCTTACGGCCTTGAAGTGCTCAAACAAAACTCGATCCTCGTGCTCACAAGATCTCTCATGAGGCGCGCAGTTGGTTATGAGCTTGAACCAGCGCCCCAGCCCCACACCCGCCAGTGCGCCACCGCGGCCCGACACGCAAAGTACTACGGTTGCCAAAGGGGAACATGGATCCAGAGCGCTGAACGACCCAACTGCTTCTCAGAGGACGACGCTACCTGCCAAACCTATGCATCTAGTGTACGCTCAGAGCGAGCACTCAAACTCCCAGTCCTCCTTGAGCTCCGTCTCGACCATCTTCTTGACCTCGTCGCTGCACGGCCCGAGGGGCAGGCGTGCGCGGCCTCCTAGACCGGGCTGGACGAACACGTCGAGCGCATGCTTGGTGCCCTGGATGCCAGCCTTGACAATGATAAAGTCGGAGCGGGCCACACGGTCCTGGAGCTTGTGCGCCTCGGCCATAGCCTCGGCATTCCCCTGCAGCCCCTTGACGGACTGCTTGTACAGCCGAGCAATCGTCTTGGGGAACACGTTCCCGGTGCCGGTGATGCAGCCTGTGTGTCGGGCAACTATGGAGGGCAGCAGGGACTCGGAGAAGCCGGGGAGGACCTGGAACTGGCCGGTGACGGTCACGCCCTTGAGCTGGGAGTGGGCGGCGACGTACGCGTCACTCTGGACATGTGCCGCCAGGCGCTGGCCCTTGCCGATCATCGCGCAGGTAAGCTTGGCGCCGAAGCAGTTGGGGTGGTTGGACAGCGTGATGAGCTCGTCCGAGGTCAGGTCGATGCCGGCCGCCGCACCACTGAGGTCAGCAGAAACAGGGTGGCGGCTTACGGGAAGTTGTAGATCATGACGGGGATGGGGGACGCGTCCATGACCTGCTCGAAGAACGCGATGATGGCAGCGCGGTCGCGGCCCATCGCAAAGGCAAAGTAGCCGGGGCAGATGACGATGGCATGCGTCGCGCCGGCGGCGGCAGCCTCCTTGGTGACCTCGATCGTGGTCGCGGCGGAGCCGGCTGGTGTCAGCGGTGGAAGGTGGTCGCGCAGAGACGCAGTCGCGGGGAGGGTAGTGGGGTGAATGGAGCAGCCGCCTGGCTGGATGCTACACCCGCCTCGTACTCACCACCTGTACCAACCAACAGGGGGGGTGTTCTGCAAGCCAGCACCGTCCAATGCCTTGCGACCAACCTCGACGACGAGGCGGCGCTCAGCCGGTGAGAGGTGCGACGCCTCGCCATTGGTCCCGAGGAGGACAATGCCAACGCCAGCCTTGGCGAGGCGGACGACCTGGGTCGCGAGCGCGTCCGTGTCGACGCTGTCGTCCGCCTTGAACGGCGTGGTGAGCGGCACCGAGACGCCGTCGGCCCAGAGCTTTGTTGCCGAGGTCATTGTGAGTGAGTGAGCGAATGGGTTGAGCTTGGAGGGGGGGATGAGCGAGAGGAGAAAGGATAAAGCCAAGCGAAGGGGGGGGGGGCAGACTCGTTCTTGAGGCTTTAGGTGAGCCAGGCCGGCAAACAGCGGCCCAGGCAGCAGAGGCTTCACTCGGTCGATACCCGCTGACCGCGGCAAAGTGTGGCTCAACCCAAGACCGTCACTTGCCGTGCCCAGCCGGGTCAGATTCCCCGCCACTAACGGTGGTGATATTCTGCCCACCTGGCCCCTGGCCGCTTCGGTCTTCGCCCGGGTTGAGTTGGCCCGCAGCGGATATATTCCAGTGCAGAGAACGGTCTTGTGCATTGCTAATTTCACAGTGGATGACTTTCGATGGAACTGACGGCGATAAGCCCAGGCCGGGTCAGCGCGCGCCGTCGGCCCGGTCCACTTCAGGACCGATCGGTGTTGGCTTGACTCGGCCCGGTCCGACACATCCTCTGTCAGTGATGGTCAGGTGGTCTGGTGGGTGGCTCGTGACTCCCGCGTTTCTGTTGAGCCGAGGGGCATCAGTATGCAGCTGGCCTGAAGGGGAGTTTCACTGTGGCCAGGTCAGTACGGGCAACAGCCTGCAACCGCAGCGGTCCTCGGACAGATTTAACCAGTACATCACCGAGAAGAACTACCCTACTCGTACGCCTGGATCCGCTCCCACTCTACAAGCGCAAGCATAGCCAGAGCCTGCCCGTAAGGCATGGAGGTGATGGGGATGTCCTTGTAGAACTGGAAGCTGTCTCCCATCGCCGTCCCAAAGCTGACCTGCTCGAGCTCCCCGTCCTCCCTAATACACCCAATGACGGCGGCGAGCGCGCGGTCTGCACACTGCCGGTACTCGTCGCCGTTCACGAGCCCCATCCGCAGCGCCATGTAGATGCCGGCCGCGAAGCCTGCGCTGGCGCTGCTCTCGACGTAGCTGGTGTCGTCGAGGAGGAGGGTGTGCCACAGACCACCCGCGCTCTGTGTACGCACAAGCGCGTCAATCTGCCGGCGCAGCGTCGACACCAGGAACTCGCGCACCGCGTCGCCCTCCGGCATCTCGTCGTGGAGGATCTCGAGGAGGAGCGGGATCGCAATCGTGATCCAGCAGTTGCCGCGCGCCCATAGCGCACCGGCAAAGTTGTCACCTCCCGCCGGAGTGAACCGCCACCCGTGGTACCACAGCCCACTTGGTGTGTGTGTGAGGTACTGTGCGTGCAGGAGGAACTGATACTTGGCCTCCTGGACGTAATGAGGCCGGTTGAGGAGCTTGCCGATACGCGCAAGAGGGATCGCCGACATCATCAGCGTGTCGTCCCACAGTTGCTGGTCGTGCATCGCATTGTACGTCACTGGCGTGGTCAGTTCCCCTCAAGGCAGGGCTCACTGTGCTGGAAACCGTTCTCGCGCGTCCGCGGGAGACGGTGCATGACCCACTCGGCCCAGTCGTCACACCAAGCCGACCACCTGGCATCGGCGACCTTGTCATCGGCCATGAGCGAGGAGAGAGCGTAGAAGGGCGACATTGTGTTGATGTTCTTTGGTGCACCCACAGCAGAGATCTTGTACTGCGCCTCGAACCAGTCCATAGCCGTGCGCGTCGAGTACGCCGCCGCGTCCTTGGGCGCAATCGCCTGGTGGTGGTACAGCGCAGTCAGCGCGATGCCGTGCGTCCACTCCCACCCGGCCCAGCCCTTGGTGTCGATCACTGTCCCGTCCTCAACTGCCATCAGCTCGGTTGCGGGGGGACAACTCACGGTGCAGCAGGAACTCGCCAGTCTTGTCCTGGATGTTCACTAACCCATCGGTGAGGAGCCGGATAAGATCCTCGGCGCGGTGAGGTGTGAGGTCGAGGGTAGTTGTGCCAGTCATGGTATTGCTCTTGTTCTCGGTTAGTGGCCCCGTCACCGGAGCGACGTTCTCGCTCTACTCTTATTATTGTGAAAGATGAGACTCGTGGTGGGCTCGGAAACCGGGACGCCCGGCCCGCCGGAGGTCAGCGCCGATGCATCAATTGCGCCGCTGCTTTGGTAGAGCACACGTAAAGCAAATGGGTTGCATTTGCCTGCTCCTGCCTAGAGGCCGGCCTTGGACGTCTCGGCGCCGAACTTCCGAGCCGTGTTTGCCGCCCGTTGACAGGTCCCTCGGAAGGATGGTCCCGACCTCCCTCATTGGAAAGACTCATGTCGGCATCGACGCGCCTGCTTTGAGGACGAATCTTTACTCGACGAGTGTCTAGCAGCAGCGCACTGGCGCCGCAGTGGGGACGCGGCTGATACTTTGCTTTGCTCTTGAGCTTACACAGAAGGAGAAGTGCTCATTTGATTCGACACAAGACTCAATAGGACTCGAGTTGCTAATCCTCCACGCGGGAGTCACGTGCTCGGTCCCCGGCAACGTCACCGCAGCACCCTCACGGCTCGTCCGGGCCTTCTCCTCCATTCCACGCTCTCACACTCCCTCTCTGAGATCCACAATGACCCACTCACCAGCGCAGACGGACGCGCTACAACAGCTGTGGGCCATCACTGCGTCCGAGACGGACGCGGCCCGCGCACGAGACGAACGAGTCCTCCGCGAGAACAACTGGGACCTGCAGGTAGGTGCCTGCCCGAGTTACCACCTTCCTTCACTCTGCCCACCGCCTCTCAGCGCTTCCGCCGCCTCACTGTTCCCATGGCTAATACCAGCGAGCTATCGACCAGATCTTTGGCGGCGGCGGCGGCAGCGCTCCCTCGGATGCAGGTCCATCACGCAAAGAAGCAACAGAAGGGGCAGACGTTGACGATCTCGCACCCATCCCGCCGCGGCCGGGTGCGCGCCGCATTTCAGGCAACTCTGCCGGGCGCCGCCCACGACCGGGTCAAGCAGGATTGGGGTTGTGGGACTCGTTTGCTTGGCCGTTCTCCTTCCTGGCCTCGCTCATCACCGGCGCATGGTACTTCTTCAGTAAGGCGCGCTGTCTGTCGTTGCTCATAGCAGTCCGCACCTTCGTTCCCCTCTCCCTTCTCCCACATCTCCCGCGCTTCCTCCTCCCTCCGCCTACACGTGCGCCTCCCAGCGGGCCGCGCGACCCAACCACGAACGCGGTTCGCTTCGTGCGCGAGCTTGAGACGCTCACGGGCGCCTCCCATGCCACCGGCTCCCTACCTGACTTCTACATCGGCTCCTATCGCGACTTCCTCTCTAGCGTGCGCCGCGAGGGCCGGGTCGGATTGATCACTCTCGTGTCAAGTGAGCACGACGATGACCCCGAATTCAAGCGTGACGTCCTCGCCGACCCAGACCTCGCAAAGGCCCTCAAGGAGCACGACATCAGCATTTGGGCCGCCGACATATCCACCCGTGAGGGTTACATGGTCGCTGAAACCCTCCAAATTACAACGTACCCTGCTTTAACCTTCGTGTCTCTTCTCCCTACCTCGTCGGCGGGCGGGGCTAGTGGAACGCCCCGCTTGACGATCCTAACGACGCTCCAAGGCCCGCCCTCCACGACTACCGCTACGTCTGCTATTCTGCAGACCATCACTACTGCAGTGTTACCGCGCACCTCCACCTTCCTCGCTCGGCTGCGCCGTGAGCGACTTGCGCTGGAGGAGACCCGCCACCTGCGGGAAGAGCAGGACCGGGCGCTTCGCGAGGCGGAGCGCAAGGACCGCGAGAGATTACTTGCTGCGCGGGCACAGGCCGAGCTTGAGCGCGTACAACGTGAACGTGCCGCGCGCGAACAGGAGCTCAAGGAGAAGTCCCTGGCCGACCGGAGACACTGGCGCCGCTACGCGCGCAAGCACCTGCTCCCACCATCCGCTGGCCCGACGCGGGTGGCATTGCGCACGCCGCTGAACTCGGACCGCAACGTGCGGCAATTCACGCCCGGCCCCTCGACTCTCCCGCTGTTCATCTACGCCGAGACGTTGCTCATTCCGCCCGAAGACGATCCCGCTGGAGATCCCGACACCCCGCCGGAGGACTACGAGCACGCTTGGGGCTTCCGTCTCGTGACGTCGTTCCCGCGCCGCGAGATCGAGCTGGTCGAGACCGGCGGCGAGGAAGTGTGGGATCAGATCAAGAGTGCTGGTGGGGCTCTGTTCGCGGAGAAGACTGAGGGGAGTGGGTGGTGCGAGTCTGAGCGCGCCAGCTTGGCTGGCGACAGCAGCGACGACGAGATTCTGTCAGACTCTGACTAGAAGTACATGGCATGATCATAGAAATGCATCTATCCTGTATAGCATTACTCGTCGTCGCTATCCTCGAGCTTGACGGTCGCCTCTTCCTCGCTTCCCCAGCGCGCACGGTCACGCTCCTCGCGTGTGTACTGGGACATGTCGACGGCTTCGCCGTCCTCGTACAGCGCCTCGTCGGAGGTAGCCGAGACCTTGGACGTCTCGAACAGCTGCCGTCCTGGGGTAAGCTTGAGCTGCATTTCAAGCTGGAGTTCTGCCCTCCGTCAGGAAGACTCACCACTCTGTCGCGCCTGCTTGCGCCTAACGTCCTCACGCTCCTTGGCGCCGAGAGCGCGCACTCGCTCCTCCTCATTCTTGGTCCGCCTCTCGGAAAGCTCCTTCATGAACGCCTGCCGCCACTTCTCGTACGCCTCGCGCGTAACCGGTGTGCCCTTGGTCTTGGCCGCCTCGGCCTGGTGTCAGATTCGCTACCCCTCGCCTCCGCTCACCTCCTCGTAAGCCTTTGTGCGCGCGTCATCCTCTTCCTTCTCGCGGACTCGGCGTGCGACAATGAGAGCGGAGAGTGCCTCACGCGCCGCCGTGGCGAGCGAGAAGGTCATAGCCATGCCGAGGGACTCTTCGGCCTGGTGTCAGTGGAGCCGGGAGGGGGAGGGAGGGGGGGGGGGAGAGAGGGGTGAGAGAAGGAGGGAGGGGGGAAAGACAAGGGGTTAGAGACGCACGACAATATTGAGCTGCTTGACAACCTCGTCTGCCTCGCCGTCGCGCAGCTCGCCCAGTTCCGCGTCGATCTCCTCGAGCCCAAGCTCGGGGATCACATCCGGATACGAGGGGGGGTACGACACGACGAGGGCGACGGTCACTGTCGTCAGCCTGTGGAGATGTGCCGTGAGCGCAACGCACATGGATGCCCTGTCACCTCCTCCTCGGGCTCGACACGTATCCGGACCTGCGTGTCGGTGAGCTCTGCTGTCAGCTTGGGAGAGGGGGGGGACGCACTCTCCAGCTCGTCGGGGAAGATGGACTCGAGGACCTGTTGTCAGCTCTGGCGGCGCTCTGGCGATGCAGCACACACCTCAAACTCCTCGTCGAGGATTGCCTGGAAGTCTGGGCTTAGCTCTCACGCTGCGACGCGGCCTCACCTGCCATGGTTTGTGATGGTGCAAGGTGGATCCAAAGTTCAGCTCGGACATTCGAATCGTCAATCGTCATGTCACTCCCTATCCGAGCCGCCGTTAACGTCGATTCTCCACACAATGCATCTCTACCGGCTCTCGACAGATGACTAGCATAGCATAATGCACACGACACGATACACGGGGCAGAACCCCTACTCTAGACTAGCCTATGGGCAGGACGCGGGCTGCGCCGGTTTTAGATGGTCAGCTTGTTCTGCTGTCAGCCTGCTGCCACCCAGGGCGTGACCCACCTTGTTGCCCTTTCTCTCCGAGTCCTTGTGCGACTCGAACACGACCTCGGTCTGGTAGCCGCCCGTCACAAGCTTCTGGCTCTCGGGGTAGCCGAGCACTGAGACCTTGAAGTAGCGCCCGATCGTGAGGATGCGCTTCATGAGCTCGTCAGTCTCGGTGAGGCTGACGTCGGGCGCGTCGCGCGTCCAGAGTGCGATGCGGTAGCTTTCGTTAGCGAAGATGCGAGGACACAGGGGAGACTGGAGACTCACAAGCCGGGGCGGCAGGACATGATCACGCCCGTAATGAGGTCGGAGCGCTCGGGCGCGCTGCCGTCGAGTCCGGACTCGAACGTCTCACCGATGGCCGCGAGCATCTAGGGGTTAGCATACGAGGGTGACGTTGTCTGCAGCGCGGGCATGGATCGCAGGGCTGGGGAGCGCCACCCGGCCTTGCAAGTCACGTGTTCCTCACGCGCTCTGCTCTCCCGCCCAACCACTCGCTGCGCTCAGCCGAGCCGCAACTCACAGTGTACAGCCACATCTGGTCGATCTGGCCCTTGGTCTTGTCGCGGGGCACCTGGATGGCCCACTTGCCTCCGTTCTTGTTCTGCGCATCCTCCCAGGCAGGGAGAATCCCGTCCTTGAACAGGTAGTAGTTGGCCTTGCCGGGCAATTGACTAGGGGGAACAATGTTGTTGTAGAGCCCCCAGAACTCCTCGACACTGTCAAACTCGATCACACGCCGCATGTCGTCAAGCCACCCGCCGTGCGCGCCTGCATTGGGAATGGTCGTGTGCTCCGTCTTGGCTGTCAACTTGCTCTGCGGCGAGTCAAAGTACAACGTCCACTTTGCGTACAGCGGGTGCTTGAGGTTGAAGCGAGCCGCACTGTCAAAGACCGTCTTGGGGCTTCCGTCGTCTTCCTCCTCCTCCTCGATCTCGCCCTCCTCCAGCTCGGGCTTGGCCTCGACGTCCTTGTCTGAGATGGAGGCTGCTGCGAGGGCTTCAGAAAGGACCTTGTCGTTCTGTGCCGTCGCTTCGGCGGGGGCGGCGGTGGTTGCCATCGTGGATGGAGGCGAGATGGCTCGCGGTGGGAAACAGGGGAAGGGAGAGCTGGGCTCGGTTAACTGGCGGGAGGGGTGGTGTGTATGAGGGATAGGCGCCCGACGTAGAGGACGGCGACAGACGAGTGCGCGATGGGATGGCGAGGTTGGATTGAGGATGGATTGAATGACATCGAGCGCGCCGTCGAGTTGAGTGGGACATAGTTTTCCGCCCAGAGCACATGTCAGCCGCATTTACACCTGGACTTGTGCCACGTGGTCGGGCAGTCGATTGATAAGCCCGCGGGATGATTCATGATGCAGTTGATTTCATCCAGTCCAACGTCCAGCATCTGCATTGTCATCTCATTTCATCTCGTCTGCTTTGTCCCACTGCAACAGCAAGAGAGCGTACAGCGCCAAGCATATGCTCCTCGGCGCGCGGGGACGGCCGAGCGACAACCCGTCCTACAGCTGAATCACTCTGCCCGCACCTCCCCCCCACAATGTCACGCCCCGTCCAGCGCCGACCGCACCATGTGCCCAAGCGGCCTGGTGCAACCGTCATTCGGCGGCCTGCAGCAAACTCACACGGCCCCGGTGCGATCTCACGAGGCACCTCTACTCCGGGGGCGAAGAACGAGGACGGGTACCTGTACATGGCAGGCATCAAGGACCCGAGCAAGCGCATGGTCGAGTACAGGGTGAGTCTTCTCCTCCCGTCTTGCCCACCATGCACCAGCCAACGTGTCCTGGAAACCAGCTGACATCAGACGGAGAGCGACGAGTGCCCCATCTGCCACACGGATCGGCAGTTTGAGAAGACGCTCCGCCTGCTCGTCTCGCCATGCTACCACAAGCTGTGCACCGCCTGCATCGACCGCCTCTTCACCCTCGGCCCCGAGACGTGCCCCGCAATCGGGTGCAGCAGGGTGCTGCGCAAGGCCAACTTTCAGCACCAGACGTTTGAGGACCTCAAAGTCGAGAAGGAGGTTTCGGTACGGCGGCGCATGAACGAGATCTTCAACAAGCGCCAGGACGACTTCCCCACCCAGCGCGCCTACGACGACTACCTCCAAGACGTGGAGGAAATGAGTGAGTCCGATCAGCAGGGCAAGGCTGGGCAACTGACACCAGCGTTCAATTTGTTGAACGACACCGACGTGCCCGAGACGGAGGCCAGGATCGCGGCGTACCAGAACGAGAACGCGAGCCTAATCACGACGAATAAGCACAAGGCGGCCATGGAGAGCATGTCCGCCGCCGAGCGTGAGGAGGTCGAGAAGCGCGCCCGTGCCGAGCGCGCACGTATGATCGAGGATGCGGAGCGTGTCGAGCGTGCCGAGGACGAGCGCGTCAAGGCTGAGATCGTCGACGCCCTGTCGAGGCAGGAAGGCGGCGAGGCGTTCGCCAAGGAGATCCGGGTGAAACATGCCAGGGCAAAGGCGGCGCGCGCCGCGGCACTCGCGGCCGCTGTGCCTCCCAGTCTCGCCCTCCTGGCCAAGGACGAAGGGCCGGCCCACTCGCCCAACTCGCCCGCGTATGCCGGGCCATATGTCCCTATTCCTTACGACGACCCGGACACGGCGCCGTGGGCGTCGTGGTACGGCCTCCGCGAAGAGTATGCCGATGGGCGTGCTGGCGTCGTCAAGGCCCGCGAGGACAAGGAGAAGGCGTACCGCGCCGGCGGGTGGGATGTGCGCGAGTACTGGGAGCTCGAGGTGCGGTCTGCCATCGAGTCTCTGTGCATCGAGCCACTCGAATAGAGAATCGAGTAGAGTACCAGAACCAAAATCGCATTGTACAATACCACATTGATGTACGCAATACAGCAACTGTGCATTCGGCTAGTGTAATGTAAGGGAGGCCACGGGCTACATGTGTCTTCGCTGTACACTTGACATGGTACGAGAGCGCCGTGGCAGAGTCCATGTCCTCGCTCAAGGAGGACCATCTATGAGGGAAGCAGAGTCTGCGTTGGTTAGAGAACGAACGCGAGCGCACCGCCAAGGGCAGCAGCGAGGCCGGCAGCCCAGCCGAGACGGACAGGCATGTCGAGGGCACGGCGGGCACCGCTCGTGCCAGTTGGCTTAGCGGCGCTGTCAGAGGCCGAGCCCGAGCTCGAGCCGGAGGACGAGTTGCTGCTGGTGGAGCTGGCCTCGACGGCGGTCGAGTAGATGTTGATGTAGTTGAGCTCAAAGTAGGCATTCTTGTACGTCTCGCTGGCGTCGTTGATCACATACGTGGTGTAGCACGTGTTGGTGCCGACGAGCTGGGGACAAGTGGCCTCGAGTACGCTCGGAGTGCCGGCCCAAGCACCGCAAAGGGTGATGGTGATGGTGAGGATCTGGTCGGCAAAGTACTTGCCAATGTCGCAGGTGGTGCTAGGATAGTTGGCGGTCGGCGTGCCGAGGAGGCTGGTGTCGAGAGACTTGGCATCGCCCGTCATCTCCTTGGGCACGTCGGCGCGGCTCTTAAACCACACGCGAATGCCATCAGTCGCGTACTCGGCCACATAGACACCACCGCCGGCAGCCGCAAAGCCCGCACCGTAGCTGTTCTGGTTGGGGTCGCCGACGGTGCAACCCGAGCCGCCGTTCGAGGTGACGGAGCAGTTGTCGAGGCGGAGCTGGCCGGTCATCTGGGCGTCCTTGGATGCGTAGCAACCATCCTCGGCCGAGTGGAGGGCGATCTGGTTGGCGGTCTGGTCGTTGACACCCTCCATGATGTCAATTTCACCACCTTCGGGCCAGGCGGCGCCCTGGGTCCAGAACGCGGGCCAGACGCTGCATCCGTATGGCATGTGGACAGCGTCCATCACGAAGACTGAGCCGACGGGGTACGCGCGCTCCGTGAGGAGCGAGGGCGCGAAGCGCTTCTCGTTGTACGGGACGAAGGAGGTGTTATCGACTGTGTGCGGAAAAGCAGTCAGCGAACAAGGAATGAGGCCGAGCATCCGGACGCAGTGAAGAAGCGGGAGATGGAGGATGAGGCGAGTAAGAAACATCGAGATCACGTCAGCACAACCTCGATCGAGACCACGCTAGAACCCACCCTTGAGCACATAGCGTCCAGCATCGTTGAGGTACATGACCGACGAGTTGCCCTTCTGTGCCCAGAACACATCGCCGCTGCTGTCAGCTGCCGATCCAAGTTGAAACCAACTCACGAAGTCGTGTTGTCATACGCGCCAGCGGGCGTCCTGAAGCCGTCACTAAGGTCAGCATTGTCATGGCAGTGCGGATGGCGGGAAGGCGTGAAAGCAGGAGTGGTACAGTGTGCGGGGAGGCGGTGTTGGTGGTCGGTGCCAGCGGCGTCGGACAGTGCTGCGCAGGCCCAGAATAGCATCGGCGCAGGCTGGTGGAAAGTTGCACACCAGCCGCAAACACGGCTGATGCACTCTGGTGCCATGGTTCATGTCCATGTTGCCTGTGCGGTTCAACTTGCTCGCCACTACTCTGCGCTGAAGAATAGGAGGGGTTGGCAAATCCGGTGCCGTCGGCCGGCGAAACGTGACGCGTCGCGCCCGTCTCTCACAGACGTCGACTCACAGGAAGGTCGCGCCCTTGTGGCTGTCGACAAGTGGGTATGTCGCGGCGGCAGCGAGAGGGAGGAGGGGGAGGAGAGACAGCATAACGAGTGTGGAGAGAGATGGACAAGTTGCAAGATGCGGATGTTAGAGATATGGACACTCGGGTTCAGGAACAAAGAAGCGGGCAGAACCGCAGCCAATCTTGGCTTGGCCCACCATCACCGCCATCTTGGCAGCCTGCCCGAGCATCGCGCCACTAAAAGTACATGCAACGTACGTGCATAGCCATACAAGCCCGCAGCCCGACACGGAGGCGACGAGCGGACGAGGAGCAACCGAAGAGTGGCTGGCCGTGCCTAGGCCCCCTCACGCGACGAGGGTTGGGACGGTGGTGTGGTACGCGCCGCGGGTGCAAACGTGGGCACAGTGGGCGAGAGACTGCGAATGTCGCCTCGCACACTCACATTCGCGAGCGTAGGGCTTATTGCTGGTCGATCTGCACCTGGCGCTGCGTTGGTTGGCGGGGACTGGCCCTCAGCATCGGGGCCGAGGTTCTTGAACTCGCTCCTTGGGGCGAGCACCGCACGAGTGACGATGCTCGCGAGACTGGGTCCCCCAGCGGTGGCAGGCGGGCGCTGAGCACCGGAAAGTGGTGGAAAGGCTGTCTTCTCAGCCTGCGCGGCCAGCACGCTGGGTGGTGGGTGGAAGTTGGGCGAGGGCCGGGGACGCGTGTTCGGGAGATAGATCCTGTGCTGGAACTGCGGAGGGGCCAAGGCGGTGTGAATGGCCGAGTCGAACGTTGAGGCAGCCGGGGAGGCTTGAGGTTGCGCGGTAGGTGGAGAGAAGTTGCCTGGGTGGAAGGGAGCCGCGGTCGGGTTCGGCGCTGGGCGGGGACGGTTGTAGCTCTCGTACAAGTTGCTCACGGTTGGGCTTGCTGTGGCTGGGGGACGGCCACCGGGCGGAAACCGCTGCGCAAAGCCGGGGCGTGGCCGGAAGCCTGATCCTGTGTAGTTGCCACTCTGGTGCTGGTTGTTCATGCCCGGGAGCGCCGGCGGCGGCCGTGCGTCGAAGCCGTGGTGCTGCCCGTTCCAGTGGCCGGGGTAGTATCCCTGGCGGCGCATGGTCTTCTCCTCCTCGGCTCTGCGCTCGACGTCCTCACGCGCACGCTCAAGCTCCTCGAGCTTCTTGGCGAGCTCCGCACGCTCCGCCTCCTTACGGTCGCGCTTTGCGCGAACCTTGTCGACCTTGTTTCCGATGTCGGAGAGCTTCTTGTCCTCGTCTGCGCGGCGCTTCTTGTCCGCCTCTTGTGCCTCGTCCTCGGCTTTCTTCACTTCGTCCCATTCGGCTTTCACCCCTTCCAAATCCACCGCAACTTGCTCCATGAGCTTCTCAAGCGATGGCACGCCATCCTTGACCTCTTTTGTCTCGGTGCTGGCCGTCTCGGCAGCAGCGAGGCCCTGCTTGACCTGTTCCTGAAGTGCCAGGTACTTCTGCCTGTTCCTCTGGTCGTTTGAGCCAGCCTTCTCGTTGCTCTTCTTCAAGCTCTCGATCTCCGACTTTAGTGCTGCCTCAGAACGCTGCGCTGTCTTGCGCGCCTCTTTAATCTGCACTTGCAAGAGCTCACGCTCGGCGTGTGCTGCCGCAATCAGATGTCGTGTCTGTGCCGTCTGGGCGTCATGTGGGCTCAAAATGGAAGTCGGAACAACGGGTGTTTCCGCTATAGGTGTGGACGGGCGGTTCGGTGATGTCGGCTCCGTGTTCGCTAATGGCGACGGCCCAGGCTGTGCCTGTGTATTGACCGAGTTGGACCGTGATCGTGGCCGCGAACGTGAGCGGAGCGAATTGGCTCGCGACCGGGGATGCAAACTCGAGTTGTTGGGCGATGCTGGGGGAATGAGCACAGTGTTGGAGAGTGGGACTGTTGTCAGCTCACCAAACAAAACAAGCTCACCAAGGCTCTCCTTTAACTCGGCAGGGAGACCGACAATCTGGAGCTCGATCTCGTGTTCCTTACTCGGGTCGAGGTCGTACACCACAACCACAGCCCGCTCGCGGTCCCACCGGTGCGCCCCGGCTGGCTTGTCGTGGGCCTTTGGCCGCCGAGCAGGTCCGTTCGACGGTCGTCGACCCTTCCGTCTCCGCGCGGCATGTGGTGCGGTCCCGCTCGTCGTACCAACCGTCTCCTCCTCGTGCGGCTCTTCCTCGTCCTCCCACTCCTCCTCATCGTCCGGAGCCTCCTCCTCCTCCGCATCGCCGGTCACATGTGCCACAATGCGGCTCCATGGCATCCCATCCAGTGTCACCACAACACCCTGACTGAGCATGTCCTTGAACGTCTGCCCTTCCATTAGCAGGCTGGGATACGCGCCAGGGACGTGCGAGGGCGAGCTGCTGTCGTCCTCGTCGTCGTTCTCGTCACTCTCTCCCTTGCGATGCTTCTTCTTCTTCTTCGCGCACGCATGATGGTGGGAGTGGTTATGCGCGAGCGAGTGCACGACGTGCTGTGCCGGGGTGATGTTGGACTGCGGGGGCGAGCGGGTCAGCGCGAGGGTGACCGAGGTCGGCGCAAGCTCTAAGATGGCAATGGAGAGGGGACGTGTGTGAGGGGTCACGGCGTGCCACTGCGCCGATGATGGCGAGCCCGCGGGCGGCGACATTTTGGTGATTGAGAGTGTCTCGGAGTGTCAAATGTCTGTTCGAGACGTGAAACGCCGATCTCTAGTCAGCTGGCAGACGTCACCAAACGGAAGAAAATAACGTGGGAGCGGAGATGGATGGCCTGTCCGCCCCTCGCTCGGTGGAGGAAGGCCGTCAAGTCTTGAGCCTGATGCCAACGTCAACAGGAAACATCACCAACGGTCACTTTTATCCAGAGAGATGGAGAGCGCTAGCCACGACATGGCTCTCCCAGGGACCAAGCACAAGGTCATTGGTCTCGTGTCGGGAGGCAAGGACTCGTGCTTCAACCTCATGCACGCAGTCGCCAATGGCCATGACATTGTCGCACTCGCCACCCTCACGCCGGAGGAAGGCATTGGTGAGCGCAGCAGGAGAGACAGACTAGTCTCATAAAGCTTACGCCAGATGAACTCGACTCGCACATGTACCAATCAGTCGGGACAGCGCTGCCCCCCCTCATCGCACAGGCGATGGGGCTGCCGCACTACTCGGGCTATATCCGTGGCAAGCCAGTCGAGCAGGGAATGGAGTACGGTTCCCGCGAGCACGGTGGAGAAGGGTCGGGAAGGCAGGGAGATGAGACGGAGGACTTGACTGTGCTACTGCGCAGCGTGATGGTATGTCGCGCACCATCCGCGCTGACGCAAGGCAGCGCATCCTGAGGCGACGGCCGTGTCATCCGGCGCCATCCTGTCAAACTACCAACGCCTGCGGATTGAGCATGTGTGCCAGCGCCTCGGGCTAACATCGCTGTCGTACCTGTGGCAAAGTGAGCAGCTGCCGCTAGTCACGCGGATGACCAGCTCCGGACTGGACGCGATCCTCGTCAAGGTGGCTGGCATCGGCCTGCGAGAGCAGCATGTCGGCATGCCGCTCGCCCAGCTCCTCCCTTACCTCACACGTTTAGTAAGCCTGGATCAACATCTACAAACTGACTGCAGCAAATACAGTACGGCGCCCACCCCGCTGGCGAGGGAGGCGAGTACGAGACGCTCACGCTCGACACGCCATTGTTCTCGCACCGCATCCGCATCGTCGACTCTGAGGTCGTCGTGTCTGACCCCGAGCCTAACCTCGTCGCGTATCTGCGTGTGAAGGAGGCCGAGCTGGTGCCCAAGGAAGACTGGGTTCGTCCGTCCGTTTCAACGCTGCGAGGGCTCCTCGACCTCGACGAGGACGAGGAGGAAGGCGCGGCCGGCCTCGACGAGCAGGGACTAGAGGTGTTTGATGGCGTCAAGGACATGCAGGTCGATAACCGGAGAGACATCGACCCCGAGGATATCGACTCGCACGAGAACAGCATGGAGATACCCGAACTCGATGTGGACGTAGACACACCGGCCGGGACGCAGCCGAGCTCGAATGGGGAAAGCATCAAGGTTGACGGCGACAGTGACTCTGACGAAACGAGACGGCCAACCAGAGGTCTGCGGCCGTTGACCTCAACGATGCGCCGGATGCAGGGAACGAAGGGGCGGCGGAAGGGCCCAAAGCTGCCCTCAAGCCCGCCAGCGGAGGAGGATGAGTCCGACCAGGACACGCCCGCGTTCTCGCTAGCCCCACCGCCGTCACTAGTTGCGGTTGCGAAGGCCGCGAAGCAGGAGGAAGAAAGCCCTTTCGCTGCGCGTTTTGTGCAACGCGGCCGGTGGTTCGTCGTTTCGGCGGGCGGACAGAGCGAGGGAAACGTGGCGGGCGAGCTCTGTGCCGCGTTGGACGCTGTGAAGGGTGAGTTGGCCAGCGGCTGTACTGACTCAAGCCCGGTTATCAACCAAGAACCTCTCGTTGCCTCTCCACGCAGCGCACGTCACACTCATCCTCAACTCCATGTCGGACTTTGCAGCAGCGAACGCGGCGTACATCCGGTACTTTGGCACATCGCCGCCTTCGCGCGCCTGCGTCGCCACCCCTCTGGCTGCACAGCATATCCGAGTAGAAGTGGTTGGCTTTGACGGGCGACCGCGGTTTGGCAAGCCCATCGGCAACCGCACAGCACTCCATGTCCAGGGCTTGAGCTACTGGGCACCTGCTAACATCGGGCCATACTCGCAAGCCGTGACTGTGAGGCGCCTTGATAGCAGCGCTGACACCAGGTGGACTCGCGGGTGCATGTCGCTGGTCAAATTGCTCTCCAGCCAGCGTCCCTCACGGTGGCACCGTATCCGGTCCAGACAAGCCCGTACAGTCACCAGGCCGCCCTGGCGCTGCAACATGTGCGGCGCATCATTGATGTGCTGCGTTCCCCCACCTCAAGCGGCGGGGGATGGGATGGGTGGATTGAGAGCTGTGTTGCGTGGTGGGCGCGGCCCAAGGGTTGCGGGGCGGAAGGGCCGGACGTCTCCCGCGCGGCGTGGCGCACCTGGGCTGAGGAGGTGAGGCACTGCCTGGTGGCGCTGACAGCAGAACGGTGCAACCAAGGCGCCGGTGATTTTCGCGCGTGCGGCTGAGCTCCCACGCGGTGCGTTGCTGGAGTACCAGGTCAATGCGCACACTGGCCGGCCGAGCTACAACTCGAAGCCTACGGACGACGACGACAGCGATGAAGAAGAGGAGGAGGAAGTCGAGTACAAGTCGGGCGAGATGTTCCCGGGGACGTACCGCGAGCAGGTCATTGCGCGGGGTGGGTGCCGCGGGGCGCGCACCGTGGTCTTCTTTGAAAGTAGGTTGGAGTTACTGGGCGCCTTTGTAGACAAGCTGACCGCAGCCGCGCTTGCGCTGAGCATGCCGTACCTTATCAACCACCTGCTCAACCTCGGAGACGAGAGCGTGCCCCTCGCGCTGCGTGTGTACCACCGCGGGGATCTGCCCGAGGGAGTCGGCAATGTCGCTGGGACGCTGGGAGCGGCATGGACGGCCATCCCTGTGCTCGACGTGCAGGACCGCAACGGCGTGTCGTACCCGCTCGCATTTGACGTGTTTTCAGTGTAGCTGTTGGTGGGCGTGTAGGAGATGGGATGCATGACTTTGCATTGTCTGGCGTACTACCTAGAACTGGCATAGCTAGTGGCCACTGGACCCGAGGTATTCAGCTACTTGTAGAACCAGTATAGCGCTGCGTAGTCGACCTCGTCTGGCAGGCGGCCCTCGCGACACCGCCGGGGGACCCCACCAGCAGTGTAGATGCGGAGCACCTCGGTGCCAAACCCGGAATCCCCGGCGACGGCATTATAACTCGTCCAGTCCAGGTCGTACAAGCGGTTAACCCGCGGCGGCGCGATGCGCGCGGACACGTTGAGCGTGACGGACAGGCCCGAACCCGGATCAGTCGCGGTGAGCTGGTTGCCTCTGCGGTGAGCAAGGGAGCAGAGAGCAGAGCGAGCAAATAGCAGAGCGAGTAGAGAGATGAGCTAGTAGAGAGAGGAGCTAGTAGAGAGAGGAGCTAGTAGAGAGAGGAGCTAGTAGAGAGAGGAGCTAGTAGAGAGAGGAGCGAGCAGAGAGCAGACCACCCAAGACTGACGTACAGTTCAACAATCTCCAGGGCGATTTGCGGCACCGCCCCGATCTGAGGGTACGCGATATCGAGTGCGCGGCAGGACATGTCGGGTGCGAGTGCGCCGAAGAAGGGCGGAAGGGTGAGGACGCACCCGGCGTCGTAGGTCCTGGTGTTAGTGGGGGCGTGGGCGTGGGAGCTTGGGAAAGGCGGGCTTGGGAAAGGCGAGGAAGGGAATAGTGGGATTGGACCAAGGCCAGCTTGGCCGAAGGGGAGAAGAGCTGGAGAAGAGGGAGAGAGGGGAGAGAAAGAGCTGAAGAAGAGGGGAGAGGGAAAGAGGAGAAAAGAGAGAGGGGAGACCCACTTGGCCCGGGCCCACGTCTGGGTCCCACACTGCGTCGCCTTGCCGCGCGCCACGAGGACAAAGTTGAGGGGCCCGTCCGGCTCGGCCATGCCGGGCGGGAGGGGGAGTGGGGGCGTGAGCGCGCCGGGCGCGCCTGGACAGAGGTCGCTGACCCAGCGTGCCGAGGCGGGGGTCAGAGAGACCAGGAGGGCGAGGAAGAGGAAGGGGAGGAGCATGGTGGGTGGGAGACGGGGCGTTGGTGAGTGATCTCTGTACTGTTTGTGAGCGATATTTGTACCGCCAGCAGAGGCGAGCTCATGAGATTATACTCGGTGCCGGCTCCAGATCTATGGGACAGATGACGGAGCTCGTGTTTGTTCGCTTGTGATGCGATCCCACTGGCTGCCGACGCCCTAATTGTCGTCGCGCCCGAGAAGAGATTGGACATTGCTGGTATTGACATGGTGTGCTGTTTAACGGAGGTTGGATCGTGAGCAATAAATCTGGATTAAATTTGTTTTCCTGTATTGAGCAATCTGGCGGTGTACAGTCCTGTTGCGATGACAACACTGGCTCCTATACCACTACGCATCTCTCGCCGTTGATACGAGGTCCTGACACTTGTGCCCGCTGCACACGACTCGCAATGTCTGGATCTAGTACCAATCTACATCTGCTGTCTATACCTCTACCCTCCCCATTGCTCCCAACGCTACTCCGGCTCCACTGCGCCACTGCACCCCTACGCCCCTACGCCACGGGATACTTGCTCGAGCACGGGGCGAGGTGCGTGCCGTAGAAGCACTTGTCGACTATCTCGTCCGGATACGCCGGCATGCCGTCCTCGTGCACGATGCGCGTGTACTCGCCCTCCCAGTCGTGCAGGAGGACCTGTCGCACGCGCGCATGCACCGCTGCCGTGGTCATGTCATCGGGAATGCTGGTGTGAGCTGTCAATCCACAGGGCCAAGGTCGGCAAGCTGCCTACTCCGCGGGCCCGAGGTCCGAGTGCATAATCCACAGGGCCTCGGACCGCGACCTCGGGCCTAACCTGGACTCAAGAGGGGCTTCACACCTTGAGCTCAGACCTGACCTCGACGCCAGACCAACCTGACCCCGACGTCGCCACTCACAAAGGCCCAATCGGCGTCCGCAGCGCGCGCTGCAGCTTGGCGAGCAGGTCGTCGGCGTCGCGCGCAGCGTAGCTGTACACGTGCGGCTCGCCGAGCGCCTGCAACGGGCCGTGCTGGAACGCCATGCCGTACATGCTCCATCCGTCGGGATTCGGCACCGCCTCCTCCGCATACGGCAGGACGACGGGCACGCCGCGGCATCTATCTGGTCAGCGGGTTTCATCATTCGGCCAGTCCTTTCACCACTGGCCCCTTGATCACACAGCGAGTCCTCTCATCACTCAGTCCTTTTATCACTGGGCGCACTCTGCGCGACTCGGCGTGTCACCACTCCACTCACAGAGCTTCGTACGGTGTCGGGCTAATCACGGGCAAGCTGATGCCGAGGAGAGCGCGCGCGCCACCCACGAGGCGAACGTACGCGTCCGGCTCCTGTGGGCCGAGCTGGGTGAGTTCGGGTGGGAGGGGGTATTTGTCAGTCTCAAAGTCCCGCGTCGTCGCGACCAGCTTTGTAGGCGCGATCGCGGCTGCGATGCGCCCAAACTCCTTGACCGTGTCTTTTGTTGGGCTGACGTAAAAGTACGAGGGCAGCTTGGCGAGGACGAGCACGGTGTCGGTGGTGTTGGCGGTGGTGTCAGCAGTGGTGTTTACGGCAGCGGTGTCGTCTTCCTCCACCCAGTCCGCGTCCACTGGCCTCGCTGGTTCCACTGGGAGTGCGAGGCACGCCTGCTCGACGGAGAGGGGGATGTGCGTGTGGCCTGGGTACGCGTATGGTGTGATCACCCACCGGTTCCCGAGGGCGTGGAAGGGCCACTCGGCGTCCCCACATTGCCCCCAGTCACGACACGGGTGCGGCGTCCCCTTCCAAGTGTTTGGGCGGGCGCCCCACTGCATCGCATCAGCACTGTGCAAACAGTACGCACGTAGCTGATCCCGAACACGCGCCAGGCGGGGAGGACGCCGACTTCTCCGTCCCCCGCGTCTGGGAAGCGGAGGGACGCGTTGGTGTGCGGCACGTAGTCGATGGGGCGGACGCAGCGCGGGTCGAGGAGGCAGCGCACGGCGGCGTTTGCGTCCGTCCAGTACATGTGAATGCTGGAGGGGAGGGCGCGCGCAATGTCCCATGTGGACATGAAGCCGCGCTCGTCACGCCCGTTGATGAAGATGGGCACGAAGCCGGCGGCGCGGACCGCGTCGATCTGCGTTAGATTGCGGAGGAGGGGGGGGTTCAACGGAGGAGAAGAGAGGGGGGAGTGGGGAGGAGAGGCGAGTGGGGGGAAAGAGCGGGGAGAGGAGAGAGACGCACAATGGGCCAGCCCCACACTGCCTCGCCGGCGCCTATGAGGCCGCGGCTCGCCATGTGCCAAAAGTAAAAGTCGATGAGGATGATCGGGCGCTCCGGACACGCCGTGACGCCGAGGGCGCAGCGCTCGGCGGCGAGCAGCGCCTTCTGGGCGGGTGTGTCGAGGTGCTTGCCGCTGGTGTCAGGGTTTCTAGCGCACATATGGCCCAGAGTCTAGAAACATGATTCTTGCTTGGGTGTCGCGTGAAGACGGGGTCGATTGGGGGGAGAGGTGGGGGAGGGAGGGAAAGAGGAGGACGAGGACGAGGAGGGGAGATGGAAGGAGTGAGCAAGACACAGCACTCACCCGCCACTGAGATGGAAAGCCTGCATCTCGCGAAACTGGCGTGCGCGTAGACAGCGCGGCGGGTCATTAGCCTGAGCAGCGTCTGGTTTCCACCCGCGACACTCCCGACCCCTCGAGATGGCCGAGAGCGAGAGCGACGAGAGCGAGAGCGACGACAGTGTCTCCAGTCCATACCAGAGGAGAAAGAGCGTGTTGGCGGCGCACAACAACAGCGCAGCCTTGGTGGCCACCCCGAGATTGAGCATGGTGGAAGTGGAGACGAGACGTCGGGATCTGGGTCACATCTGGGAAATGGGGTTGTGCTTGGCCCTCCTTGGCCCTCCTCGCCCGTCTTGGGATGCGTGCAGGTGCTGTTGATTTTCACGCTTCATCCGGACTGGCGGAACACTTTCCCGCTCCTGTCGTTCGTTATTGTGTTTGATTCCGTTCCTCGTCAGCTTGTAGCCGCTCGAATGTGGTTCGTTCCATGCATCGCACTCTCTCCCACAGCCTTGGAACGGAGAGGTCATCGGGCTTGAGATCGCTTCAGCGACGGAAGCGGCTCGGCGGTCCACGACTGGATTCGCATCTCGGCTCAGATCCAGGGTCAGCAGTGTCAGAGATGGAGAGATGGCGATGTAATGTTAGATGTGAGTGTCATGTCAGCGGCCATGTCAATGTCCGGCCCAAGACCGTCTCATCGTCCGAGCGGTGACTCATGTCGGAGAGGCTGACGACGGGTATCGGCTGTGGCTGACTCGGCGTCGTCAGCAGAGGAGGCCTCAGTCTCGGCCTGCAGCCGGTACTCCACGTGGAAGTAAAGGTGTTGGGTTCCGGCCGCCATAGGGGTTATCACCGAGATTCCCGGCCAAGTCGAGTAGGGTATCTTCATATGCTTCTTTTGCCTCTTATGGCACTGCCGCCACTACCAGTGCAGCTGGCGGTGCGTGCACATCCTACGATGCTTCTTTTGTCACAGGCAGTCGCGTACAAAAACGCATTGTCTTAGTATTCTTTCATGCATACGCTCTTTCCCATTGCAACCAAGTTGAGCCTACGGCACGACGTTTGCAGAATAGAGCAGAGGTGAGCAACTGCCACGCAAGCGCCCCTCGCCACTTTCTAGGATTGCCACATCCACTCAGCCAAGTGGTGGTCCGGCTATCTCTGATAAAAGGGCAGATGTCACGTGACTTTCTCCCCCCTCGCTCACGTGACATCACTTTGCCTCTTCAACGTTCCCTTTGTATCATCCTCTCTCGGCTCGGATACACGTCATTCCGTTTAATCTTTATCCAGTCCCCCCTGTAGATCTTGGTTCCGCATCCCTCGTGTACATCCCGTACTCTGCATCTCCCTCGTGATGCATCTTCTCTCTCCGCCAAGGGCTTGCACAGTCTTGGCGATGCAGTCGTCTACTGTCATGGTGCCGCGCAGTGTCCCAGCTGTTTGGTTCGGCGTCAGCTCGTGCGTTCCTGAGGCTTGACCCCGTGAGAACAAGCTGTCCGACCATTGTCCGACGTCATTGTCCTCGTCCCTCGCCCAATGTCCATCGCCCACCGGCCCCCGTCCCCGGCCATTGTCTCCATCGCCCATCTCGTTCCACAGCACCTGCTATGCATTTGGTTTCTGCTCAAGTGACCCTTACTCGTCCTTGGGGAGGCCGGCGACCTTCTTCTCCTGCGCCTCGACCTCCTCCTGGGCCTTCTTGGCCTTGTCGCGGAGGGCCTTGAGCTGCTCCTCCTCGCGGCGACGGATGTACTGGTTCTCCTGGGCCTCCTCGCGCGTGCTGAATGTTAGCGGGATAATTGCACGAAAAGGGCAAGGATCGGACAAGCAAGGTGGCAACAAGGCAGAGCGAGCGAGTGAGACAAGAAACCCGGAGGGAGCCAGTAAAGAACTGGCAGGTGGGAATCGCGGCAAGGTAGAGGACCAGCTAGAGGTCCATCTCTACTGGCCAACGGCGTAGCAGCAGCGCACGGCATTGAGCTGGTCGGATTGGCATGCCGGCGGAGGCATGCCCGAGTCAATCTGGTCACTGGTTCCCGTTACGTCCATCACTGCACCTGCCCCGGCAAGAATACTGGGCGCATCATTACTGGCGGTGGCCAGGTAAACAGACGGGCCAGTAGACTCCGCTCCTCTACCTTGTCTTCTCCACTCCGGCCTTGCCTGCTCCGACCACGACTCACCGGAAGCTGCCCGACGAGGCGGTAGCACCCTCGCTACGGACCGGAGCGACGTAGCAGCGGACCATGGGCTGTCGTGTCAAGTTGGTGCGGTCAAATGAGATGCGCGCAACCAAGAGCGAGATCGTGGATACGAGTCCAAGTGTGATTCAAGCAGCCGAGATAGGGAATCGCGATGAGATGAGAGAGGCAGAGGCGCGGCCCGAGTCGAGAAGAGAGCGTCAGCACGTGTATGAACAGAGGCAGCGCGGTTCAGCTGAGCAGCACGATTCAATGAACAGCGGCAAATTGAGCTGCGCGACTCGATAGAGGCAGCACATTGAGCAGCGATCAAATGAACAGCAGAGTGAACAGCTGTACAGCCTGCCAAGACATGGACTCACGGCACGGAGGGCGGCGCGGTTGATGGCGAAGCGGGCGAGCATTATGTCTGGTGGGAATGAGAGAAAGAGTGGATGAGAAGAAGAGAGGGACGGTGACGAAAGGCGGCACAACGACGCAGCGGCGTGTGGCACTTGGCCCCGGACTGAGTCCACGGAGCGAATCGGAGCGTCTGACGTCAGGCGAATAGCGGGGGCATTTCACGTCTATTGATCTATTGCATTCTATGCTGCTGCTACATCCTAGGCTGCCACAAATCGCTATGCTACAATCTATGCAGCTACATTCTATGCAGCCACTCTATACAACGTCTAGAGTCGCGCTCCAGATCTCTACACCGCAGCCACGCTCTGCATGGTAAACGCCGACGCGACAGGCCCGTCGAGGACGGCGAGCTCTTGCGCGCTGAACACGCGCCTGAGGCAGCGGCGGAGTGGCACGAGCAGCATGATGACGACGGGAAAGCCGACAGCAGCGACAGTCTGCGTGATCCCAAACGCAGCCCCAAAGCCGAGTATCTCAATGAGGGCAAACAGCGCTATCTGTCTCTTCCGCACGCCGTTCAGCGGATCCGAGGGGGACCGCGCGCCCGCCTCCCGCAGCAGGTAGAGGAGCTTTGCGGTCAGTCCAGAGGCGAGGAGCGCGTCAGTGCCCATGTACCAGAACAGGCCGGCGAGCACGCCCTTTGGGACGAGGCCGAGGACGTGCTGCAGCGGCTTGACCATGAGGACGAGGCACAGCGCACCCTGCGCGAGGTTGCTGGCGCGCTGCTCTACCACCGCGACGGGCACCTCGCGGCGCTGCCGGGGCTCGCGCCTCTCGTCCGGTGTCGGGTTGCGCGGCGGCGAGGATGCGCGTGCGCGTCGCTTGAGCCCGGCCTCGGCGTCGGCCAGCGCTGTGCTCGTGGAACGCGGCCGTTTCTCGCCCGGCTGCTCCTCCTCCTCCTCCGGCGTCTCCTCTTCACCCTCATCCTCGTACCCCATCTGGACCAGCGACGCCGTGTGCAGCGGCGCCTGGGGGATGAGCCCGTTGGGTGCAGGCACGCCCAGCAGACCGGCGATAAAAGTTGTGATGCCGAGCAGGAAAAAGTCCCAGTGGAACGCGGCAGGTTTGCGGAGTGGAAACTCGGCGCCCTGCGCGATAAGCGCGGATACGTTGGCGTCAAAGTAGAAGAGGATGAAGAGGATGGCGCCGAAAGGGAACGCCATGCCGACATACTTGGAGGGTAGGTGCCAAAAAGGAACCAGCCACTCCCTCCCGCCCGCTGGGCGAAAGGAATGGGGGACGACCGGCAGCGTCATTGCCTCCTCGTGGACGAGGGGTTTGAACCGACCCCAGTAGGCGAGGCCGGTCATGGCGACAATGGTGATCGGCATGCCGTAGTCGGCACAGAAGCGGCGGAATGACTTGGAGATGTATCCCGAGCGCGCGAGGCCGTTGGCACAGTGCGGCAGCACCAGAGTTAGGACGGCGAGCAGGATTCCCAGCAGGGCGGACGACGTGGAGGACTGATGGAACTGGCGGGTGACGACCTGGATGCCGTACTGTACATACACGGCGGCGACGTAGAAACCGAACGTGTCGCACGCGAAGCGCGTCACGTACTTGAGTCCACGGACGGCATTGAGCGCTGCCGCAACCCAGTGCAGGATCGCAGCCCAGAGGTACACCCACCCCATGAAGTGGAGATAGTTCCAGTCAGCACGGCCACGGAAAATGTCAAAGATGGTCTTGTTGAACACGGTGATTGGGCCGGTGACGCCCGAGATGAGGAGGGGCTGGCCGCCAAACACGGCTGCGACGAAGGCAGCCATAAAGCTGGCCAGAAGGACTTCCTGGACGCCATACAGGCCGGTTTCCTCGATCAAGTCGAGCGAAAAGGCCAGGCCGGGGAGCACATTGGCGAAGAAGATGAACCACGTGCTCGGGATCACGCGGTAGTTCCAAGCGTCTGTCCAGTCCGAGAGGTAATAGGGCGCTCGGTGGGTGATGTCCCGCCAGATGCCGTAGAATGGTGCCCAGTGATACCGTCCCTTTGCATGGGTTTCTGGAGGGCTGTGGAGGTCAGGCCGGCTGGTCGTTGGGTGGAGGAGCGTCAGCGGCGGACCGGGGGGGGGTTGGACGGGCGCTCGACGCGCGGAGGGGGGGGGAGTAGGGCGGCGACGAGAACGAGTTGGAGCGTTTGGAGGAGGAGACGGATGCTCGGCGCTGGGCACTGGAGTGCTGTCGGTGTGTCGTTACCGACGGCGACCGTTGCCGCTGCATAATTGACGATGGGGATCGTTGGCGGTTCACCCCGTGTGCTCAGAGGTCGGGAGATGTGGAGAGACGAAATCAGAGGTAGTGCCAGATGAGGGGTAGATGCGGGGTTAGATAGTGACTCGGCCCAGGTTCGGAATCCTGCCCAGCCCCAGTGTCTACATAGCAACAACTGGGCTGGGATGTAGACACTGGTGACGGACGCTCACAGACAAATGGAGCATGGCAGACCATGTTCAGACGTTGTGGTTCCACCGTTGATCGCCTGGCCGATAAGATACGCAACAAGCGAGCTTCAAGTGGCATTAGAATCCGACATCTATCACATTACACACAAGCAGATATCAAGCCACATGTTACCTCCTCTCAAGCCATGGCCGCACAACCTTGAGTGCGAACACGCCAACGCCCACAGCACTGATGATCCCGCCCGTGACGGCCGCGTTCGCAACAACCTTCTTCTGCCACGCCTCGCGCCGGGCCGCCTCGGCGTACGGGATGTCGGGCCGGAACGTGACCATGTCGTACAGAGCAGTCCATCCCCTCACTTCGGCGGTCGGGAACGCGACACCAGGCGACAAGTCGCGCGGGGTGGACGGATATATGCGTGTCAGCACATAGTCCACCGCCCGGCGCAGATGGTAGAGTGGGTTGAGGACCGAGGAGCGCATTTCGGTGTAGTTTGCAAGCGCGAGTTCACAGATCGCCGTCAGGTCCTCTGCACGCTCCGTCGAGTACGCCGAGAGGGCGGCTTCCAGTTGCACGTCGGTCACTCCGGGAGCGAGGGGGGTAGTGGGGGAAATGGCGAAGCGGTCCAGGTACGTCCCGAGGACGCGGACGTCTTCGAGGCCGCAGTTTAGGCCCTGGCCGTAGAATCTGGTGTTAGCTCTGGTCGTTGCAGTTGGCGCTAGTCTGATAGCCCGCGCACGCTCTCGCCACTCACGGAACCATAGAGTGGCACGCATCACCCATCAACATGGCGTGGCTCGAGTACGTGCTCGGCGTGACGCTGATGGTGACCAGGTTGCCGCGCGGGTGCTGCATAAAGTCATCCACAAGCTTTTCGCCGACAATGTCCCACGCGTCGGGGAAGTGGGTCTTGAAGAACGCGCGCGCCTCGTCGGGCGTCGAGACCTGGTGCAGCTCGTCGAACGGGATGAAGAGGGTGAGGGTGAACGAGCCGTCCTGGGGTTAGCGGGCTGCGGCTGGAGTAGAGACGAGGACAGGCCAGGGGCGCAGGGAGTGGGACAAGGAGCAAAGGATGTAGAGAAAGATGACGCTAGATCAACAAATCGGCATGTGGTCTGTAGGTCGCCCTCGACTCTGGCGTCTGCTGATGTCACGATCCGAGTTGCAATCGTCATCGGCTCGCCCGTCGTCATCGTAAACTAGCTCCCCCGCGACCTCTGCTCACCTTGTTCGGCAGTGCGATCAGCATAAACTTGTGCCGGGGCCAGATGTGCAGGTGGTTTGGGGGCATTGCGAAGCCACCAGGCTTGCTTGGGTCCGCGGCCATGTGCAGCTCGATGTACGCGTGCGGGATGAAGCTCTGGGAAAAGTCGATACTGGGGTCAGCGGTGCGCGAGGTTGTCGTGTGACCTCGTCCTCGGCAGTCCTCTGGCCAGAGCCACAAGTCAACTAGCCCGCCCTCCCAGCTGCCGAGTTCCTGTTCTCCTTTCTCCTTCTGGAGCCCTTGTCTCGGCGCTTGGCGCTTCGTTTACACTCACCGCTCGGCGCGCATCATCTCCTGCCGAACCTTGCTCCAGCTCCCGTCCGCGCCGACAACAAGATCAAACTCGGAGTCGACCTTTTCCGCCTTGGCCAACACGGGAATCTGGGGCGTCTCAGGCGGGCTGTCCAGCAAGTTTGGCTCTCCACGCTTAGTCCGCACGCCGTGAGCGGTACGGTGCTCGAACTCGATTCGCGCGAGCTTGGTATTGAACCGTACCTCGACGCCGGGAGGAAGAGCCTCGACCATCCGCTGGTTGAGAAGGCCGCGGTGGATCGAGTTGGAGCAGTTGCCCCTCAGAGGGTCGTACAGTTGGGCCTCGCAATGTCCGCTCAGATGGTGAATCAGGCGGCTGGGCATGGGGATCGACTCGCGGAGCAGGGCGTCTGCGAATGCGGGGTCGACTGATGACACTGCAGCATAGCCTCGAGACGAAATGTTGAGGTTGATACTCCGGAGGTTGTTGACGGCAATCTCGCGACCGCGCGGGTCTGGATTAGCTCAGCCGGAATTCTGGAGAGGAACGCACCGTCGCGTGTGTCCCACACCTCGACGGCCCAGCCGCGCTTGTAGAGGCTGAGAGCGGTGAGCGAACCGACGGGTCCGGCACCAATGACGAGGGCCTTGCGCTTCCTGTCCTTGCCGTCTGGCGTCGTCGACATGGTGGAATGGGTCGTGTGAGGAGGCAACAAGGCAAGGAAGGCCAGGAGGGGGGGGCCGAGGGGGGCCTCGGAAAAGGCAGGAATCGTTGCGGAATACCCCACGGCCAGATTTGGATTTGTTATCTTGAATCCAATCATTCGCGCCATCGGAGCGGAACCAATCCGCCGCGATTCCATGGGGTCATTGCCGGTACGACTCGGACGTGACCGACCGGAGCGGAGATGACGACCGCGTTTGTCTCGCTCTGCATCGGCGCCTCAGTGCTGCTTCGACGTCGGTGTATTCCTCGCTGTCGGTCGCAATGTCTGTGGGCGCCCCTTGGACACAATGCGGCCATGGCTCATCTCCTGGCGCACGGCCTGGCGCCCGACAACGGGCTGTCCAGCTCCAGACGTCTCGAGAAGAGGAGAAGAACCCGTCGCTGTCACCCTCTTGGCTTGCGGCCAAGGCGTTATTGCCTCGTTCAAACACGCCCCATACTCGCGATTGCCGCCAATCTCCAAGCCATGTCACAGTCGGTTCGGCGGGTCACTCTGGGGATGAATCAAGTCGGTATGGACGACAATGTGATGCCAGAAGACACCAACTGATCTCGTCTTGATTCTCACATGACGACCGACATTGACATGTTCCTGCTGCCGCCTCGGTGTCGGCGACCGGCGATTCCGCGGGCTCCAGGCGGATGGTGTCTGCCCCACTCTGGCTGGGATAAGTGGAGGTCTAGGCACACTGGTAGTTTGCCACCCAGCAGCCAAAGTGGTGCTGGTGAATTTGGCACGAGCCGTTCCTTCACAACATCCACCAACAACAATGTCCAACCCACAACGGTGCGTGAGCTTGCCAAGGTGACGCTGAAACCAGACCATGGCCATCTGCTGCCATTGACGCTGCGTCGCACGGCGCGATCGCGTTCACTACCATCTATTACGAGGCGTATGACGAGCCCACGCGGCGGAGCGTTGTGAGTGCTTTTCGTTACCTCCGGCCGCCGCCTGCTGGCCTGTTGTCTTGCCATCTGTGTCGTATTCATATCCCAGAGCTCCTTTGTTCCAGGACCCAACTGATAGCAGGAAATTCCCCAGTTCTACCTCCCATCCGCCAAGGTCGTCTGGAACGGGAACACTGTTGCTGCGGACGCTGGGTCCATGACCTCGTTCCTCGATGCCATGCCGCTGAGCCGGCACGACTTGCAGACACTCGACTGCCACCCACTCCAGCGTACGTTTCTTCATCTGTTTCCCTCCTTTGTACAGTATGCTCGCTGACGCCAGCCCTCCCCACGGCGGCCAGCACAGCGCCCGAGCTCCTGCTCACCGTGACGGGCTCTGTGCTCCACGGACCGACGGTGATGCAGTTTGGGGACCATGCGCCGTCGCAGCCGAGCGAGTATCCCCGCAAGTTCCGCGAGGTATTTGTGCTGAGGCCGATTGAAAGCGCGCAAGGCATGCAGCCAAAGGTGAGCACTGTGTGACAAACAAGGCTGACTGCAGTACGCGATCCAAAGCTCCAACTTTCGATTTATCGGGTAACGACGTGATGCATTGTAGCACCATTAAGGCTTGTGCCTGCAGCACGTCTAGTCGGAGCGCCAAGGAGGGCGTCTGGATCGGTCGTCTGTTGAGAAATCTGGGGGGCAACATATGGCCAAGGCATCGTGCAGTGCGCACTGACTCTTGTCGTTCTTTTTTTTTTTAACCAAAACATCAGTCGCTTGAGCCCCCCTCGGGCCTCTTGCCCTGTTCACGTATAACCAGCGTTCCTCGCCACCGTGCTCTGAAAACGGACAGACCAGACTTAAGAGCGACGCGCACATAGGTGGCGCTTCGTCCTCGGCCACAGGCGACGCCGTCGAGGGGCGTCCGATGACTCTGCCCGAGCGCCTGAACAAAGATGCAGGCGAGTGTTGCAGAGGAAAGGCCACGTACAGAAAGCCCGCCGCCGCGCGTGGAGATCCAACAAACCCCACTCGCTCCACAGTCGCTTTCGCTTGCTAAACTGTTCCCCGTGCGACATGCGTCGTCGGTCGCTCAGTGCTCGGTCGCCTCTGGCCCCCTGCAGCTGATGGTCCCAAGACGGACACGCTGCACCTCACCGGCAGCCGCATTGCAGCAGCCCGCAACTGGAGCGGGAGAGCGTGGTCGAAGCCTGTGTCGAACTTGGACCAAGTGCTCAAGTTGAACTCGAGCGGAGCATACCCCGTGGGGTAGGATATACCGGTGGGCGAAATTTCGGCACCTTGAAAAGCGCTCTGAACTCGCAACTCGATTTTCATCTCATTCTTCATCACTCGTCGCATCCTCTGCATTCTCGTCCTCCTCGCTCGTTGCTAACGACACCCAGTCTCCGTTCCCAGCGTCTATCCCAACCTGCTCTCCTCTCGCTTTCTCTTCGGCACTTTCGAAGCCGCGCCTGCTGCTCACCAGCTTGCGCGGTCAAAAAGTTGCCAACAGACAGACCCACCCGCCCCAGAGGCGGGCTGGACCTCTTTTATTCCCTGTGCGCGCATACAGTGCGCCTGGGGTATGCTTAGAGGGTACATCTACCATACGCTTCATAAATCATGCACACTATCTAGAGAGAATTCGTGACAACGGTCGACTAGAGCCCGACCGCCTGCATCCTCTCGCCCTTGCTGGCCCAAACGACGCAGTAATGCGAGAGTACGAGACGCAGCTCCTCGATCTCATCCAGGATCTCGAGCTTGCTGATGCTGCCGTCAGCCAGAGCTGATCATCAGCTCACCGCGCCAGCTCGGCCTTTGGCAAGTCCCCGCGCACGTCCCAGAGGCTCTTGGCGCCAGACGCATCGAACGCCGCGTTGCCCAGTCGCGGGTCCGTAAACCGGCCAGCCTGATCGTTGAGAGACCCAAACACCGAACCCGGCAACGACAAATTGCGCAGAGCGAGGTTACGATGCATAACCCGTCCAAATGCATCGCTGGTGTCAGCCTGTCTGCGATTCAACTCACTCGAGCCCAACCATCTCGTACACGACCGCGGCGGAGCGACGGAACGTCGTGCCAAACCACTCAATGACAGCTCGCGAATCCGCTTCCTCCATATAGCAAAAGACGCACTCTGCCAGTAGGAGGGTTGGGAGCGCAGTGTCGAGGAAGGGGAGGAGTTCGTCCAGCGAGTCAGTACGCAAGTCGAGCGGCACTAGTGCGTAGTTGCCCGCCGTGAGTGCTGCGCCCCCATGCGACACAGAATATGCCCTGTCCTGCGCCGACCCGCGCTGGGAAGGTGCAGGCGTGAGCGCAGCAGCGAGGGTGCGGGAGCGCGCGATGCGCTGTGCCTTCATCGCCGTGAGGTGCGGAAAGTCGACCTCGACGTACCGCGCCACCGGGGCATTACGTTCCTGCCATCAGCTACTCTCTGCTCGTGCTCTCCGCGCCTGCCCTTGTCCCTGCTCTCTGCTGGCTTTAAAGGAGACGCACCGCAAGCCGCCAGAAACGCGTATCGCTCCCCGCGCCCAGCGACACGATCTGTACCTTGCCCCCATCCCCGCTTCCGGCCGCTATGAAGCTGTCCACGACCGCGTCGAGCGCGGCGGTACGGTGGTGCGTGCCCACGTTGATCAGAGGCGCTTTCCGCATACCTCCCCCTGGGCCTGTCAAACCGGCTGGGCCCAGGCGCGGGACCTTGTACACTAGCGACGCGTAGGGGTCGACGAGGTATCCGAGATGCACGGCCGAGCTGGCGTCAGTCGTACGCGCGGACACGCGAACACTCACAGGCGCGACACGGCCGCGTCGTCGTCGGTCGCGCGGATCGCGTCGTCGGGGTGCACTGGTGCCGCGTCTGAGCGCGCTGAAGGTCCCGGTGCGCCGCGGCCGGAGGGCAGTGGTGGTGGGAGCATGGCTGATGGGCAGAACTCAAGAGACGCTCCGTCACGGTCGAGCAGAGAGGGGCCGGGCCACGTGGCTGCGCGTCCAGAACCAAGTTGCACTGTCAACATCTGTGCTTGTCCATGACCCAAGCTCGGGACCGCTGGCCGCGCCGTCACGCCGGACTGGTCCTCGGCCTCAGCGATGCATTGGAGTCCGAATGGTCGCGGTCGGAGTCGGACTGCCGCAGGGTGCGCTCGACACCGGGAATGACGTCGATGTGCCTGGGCTGAATATCGGATGACACGGCACCAGTCCCGGTCGCGTCACTTAGCATCTTTCCATCTCCCACTCGCTCACTACCACGCCAGACACGATGACTGCCAAGAGACTTCAGAGCAAGCTCTTTGGCGCCGTCAAGGAGGCTGCGACTAGTAAGTCCTCTGCCGGAAAGCACCTGACGGAGCAGTACCCACGCGCAAAAAGGATGAGAAGGAGTCCAAGTCATCCAGCCCGGCAGACACACCGCGAGACGAGGACAGCCCGGGGTCTGGCGCCGCGACCCCTGTCACTGTACAGCCTGCGGCCAAGGAGCTGGACAGCAACAACATCAAGCTGCCCCAGGCTGTTGCTGTAGCGCAGGAGCAGTCGAACGAAAATAATGGGGAGAGCGGAGGTGCTGCTCCGCTCCACATCGACATCCCCGGCCAGCGTGGAAAGGAGAGGTGAGCCGATGACTGGGCCGCAACTGATGCAGTCTGCCCAAGAGAGCTGAGAGAGCCGAGGTCAAGCGGGATGAGCACACGCCCGTTCCTGCGGGGCGGTCTCGTAAGTCTGGCACTTGTGGAGCTGAACCCCAGCGCGCACCGCGTCGGGCGAGGAGACACCGCGGACACCGCGTGAAAACAAGTCACTGCGCGACCGGCTCGCGAAGCAGCTCGGATCCGAGTACCGTTCCGTCGAGGACCACCGCTTGCATCAATCCGACCTGTACGAGGTGCACTGGAAGCGGTGGGGACCTTACGTCTCCGAACGGCAGTGGGGTACGGTGCGCGAGGACTACAGCGCCAACGGCGACGCGTGGAATAGCTTCCCGTTCGAGATGGCCAAGTCGCGTGCGTACCGCTGGGGTGAGGACGGCATTGCCGGCATTTCGGACAACCACCAGCGGATGTGCTTCACGCTCGCCCTGTGGAACGGCAAGGACCCCATCCTCAAGGAGCGCCTGTATGGCCTCACTGGCGAACAGGGCAATCACGGCGAAGACGTCAAGGAACTGTACTACTACCTCGACTCGACGCCGACGCACTCGTACATGAAGTGTCTCTACAAGTATCCCCAGGCCGAGTTCCCGTACCAGAAGCTGCGGGAAGAGAACAGAAACCGCGGCCGCGACGTGCCCGAGTACGAGCTTATGGATACAGGCGTCTTTGATGACGACCGGTACTGGGACGTCTTTGTCGAGTACGCAAAGGACGAGGAGGACCCCAACTCGATTTCGATCCGCATCACAGCATACAACCGCGGGCCGGACCCGGCTGACCTGCACATTCTTCCCCAACTGTTCTTCCGCAACACCTGGAGCTGGCCTGCCGAGCTCCCCAAGGACATGCCGCACATGAGGCAGGTTGCGGACGGTGTGATCGAGGCGACACACGAGACCCTCGGTGTAACGCGTCTCTACTGCACCCCGTCCCCTGGCCCGGCGCAGCCAACCAGGAGCGGTGTCGTCATGGTCGACGGCCCGTCGATTGTCCCCGACCTGCTGTTCACCGAGAACGAGACCAACTTTGAGCGTCTGTACGGCGGTAAGAACCGCACGCCGTACTGCAAGGACGCATTCTACGACTACGTCATTCCCTCCTCCCGTCCCAAGTCGGAGCAGCCTGACAAGGCCGAGGCCGAGGTTGACGGTGTCACTGACAAGGTCGGGGAGCTCGACGTCAATGCTGGCACGGTGCCTGCTGAGACGTTTGTCAATCCTAACAAGGAGGGCACCAAGGCGGGGGCGCACTACGTCTTCAACAATGTTCCCGGTAGAGGCGGGTGTGTCGTCGTCCGTCTCAAGATGACTCCCAACTCGCCTTCCGAAGACGCGACCATTCTGGACGAGGAGGCATTTGACGACAACATCGAGGACCGTCGCTGTGAAGCAGACGAGTTCTACGCCACCCTCGGCCGTGGGCCACTGAGTGACGACCTTCGCTCGATTATGCGTCAAGCCCTCGCCGGCATGATGTGGACCAAGCAGTACTACCAATTCATTCAGAAGGAGTGGATCGAGGGTGACCCCGGACAGCCAAAACCGCCGGCTGAACGCAAGTACGTACGCAACCGCGAGTGGCGCCACCTGTACATCAACGACATCCTCAGCATGCCCGACAAATGGGAGTACCCGTGGTTCGCGACGTGGGACACGGCGTTCCACTGCGTCCCGCTCGCGATGGTCGACCCTTCCTTTGCCAAGAAGCAGCTCGACCTCCTCACGCGTGAGTGGTACATGAAGCCCGATGGCGCGCTGCCGGCGTACGAATGGAACTTCTCCGACGTCAACCCGCCCGTCCACGCTT
Source organism: Cutaneotrichosporon spelunceum (assembly GCA_030805415.1). Lineage (NCBI taxonomy): Eukaryota > Fungi > Basidiomycota > Tremellomycetes > Trichosporonales > Trichosporonaceae > Cutaneotrichosporon > Cutaneotrichosporon spelunceum. The sequence goes on from BTCM01000005.1 coordinate 905,236, forward strand.
GGGCCACGCTGCGTGTCTTCAAGATTGAGCGGCAGACTCGCGGCGTCGCCGACCTCGACTTCCTCGAGCGTGTGTTCCAGAAGCTCCTCCTCAACTTTACGTGGTGGGTCAACCGCAAGGACGCGGACGGCAACAATGTGTTTGAGGGCGGCTTCCTCGGTCTCGACAACATCGGGCCCTTCAACCGCTCCGAGCCGCTTCCAACTGGCGGCTCGTTGCACCAGGCCGATGCGTCGTCCTGGATGGGCCAGTACTGTGTAAGGTGTTGAAACCGTGTCAAGCTGACATTTAGCTTCAGATGCTCTCAATCTCTCTCGAGCTTGCCCTCCACAACCCGACGTACGAGGACATTGCTTCCAAGGTAAGCTACGGATGCGTAATATCAGCTCACACAGTTCTTTGAACACTTCATCTTCATCGCCGACGCGATGACATACCACGACGACGAACGTAAGGTGTCGCTGTGGAACGAGAAAGATGGCTTCTACTACGACGCGATCCAGTGGGAAGACGGGCACGCGCAACAGATCCCGGTGCGCTCGCTCGTCGGTCTCATGCCACTGTACGCTACGGCCATTCTTGAACCGCATGTGCTTAGGAAATTCCCCAGTTTCCGCAAGGTGAGGCAGTCCATGTTCAGTAGCTGACCTTTGCGCCTGGAATGGTTTATCGAAAATCGCCCGGACATTGCTAAGCGTAACCTTGCGTCGATGAAGGCACGCGGCCGTGGCGACCGTCTGTTGCTGGCATTCGCGAACAAGGAGCGTCTCGTGCGTATCCTCGAGAAAATGCTGGACGAGGACGAGTTTTTCAGCGACTACGGCATCCGCTCGCTCTCGCTGTATCACAAGGACCACCCGTTCTCAATGGTAGTCGACGGCCACGAGTACGGCGTCGGCTACTGGCCGGGCGACTCCAAGTCGGGAATGTTCGGCGGCAACTCGAACTGGCGCGGCCCGATCTGGCTTGCTCCCAATCTGCTCCTGATTGAGAGTCTCCAGCGCTTCCACCAGTACTACGGCGACGACTTGCAGGTCGAGTGTCCCACTGGCAGTGGGTACTATATGAACCTTGCTGCTGTGGCGGAGGAGATCCAGCACCGCATCATCCACATCTTCAACCGCGATGAGGAGGGGCGCCGTGCGGTGAACGCTGGAGCCATGAAGCTCGACCGCAACCCGTATTTCCGCGATTATGTGCACTTCTTCGAGTTCTTCCACGGCGACGACGGACGCGGTCTTGGGGCCTCGCACCAGACGGGCTGGACGGGCCTCATTGCCTGGATGATTCATCGCACCGGCGAGTGGTGCCGCCTGGCCAAGACGCCCAAGACGCCCCGGGGAATTGCCAACCACTACTTTGGGGACCAGATACCGACGCCCTACACTGCCGGGACGGCGAGTACGCCGGGTCTGCCTTACACTCCGAGCGAGGGTAGCGACGCGCGCAGCGCGTTCCCGGGCACGCCGCACACGGACATGTCCGGACTGGACGAGCCTGAGCCGGACGAGCTGTAAGCCGCGGCCGAGGCCTAGTTGAGAGAACGAGATCTGCCCTGGCTTGGTGAGGGAGACCGCATGGACATTCGGGTTATGTAGCGGAAGGTGCGTGTGGTAGAGCAATGTACCTATTGAGCGAGCAAGCATGGCCGAGTCGGGTCTGCATGGTGAGCAACGACCGCGGTGGGCCGGGGCGGTGCTGGATGGTCTCACCCAGGAGAGCGCGATACTCGGCGGGGGTACGTAAAATCCCCGGCGTGGATTCCTTGCACCGCTCCACCTTTCATCACCGCTCCATCTGTCCACGCTCCAACCACTCGGACGCTCGTGCGGCGTCTTCTCCGGCTTCCAGACTACATCCATCGTCTGCTTGCGCCTACCCATGCCCTGTTCCACAATGTGTTCCATGTCATGAAATACTTGACCCGCCTGTACTCGACACGGCCCCCCTCGACAAGGCAACCTTCCTCGAGAATCCACTACTCGCTCCAAGAGACACCCGTACTCGACAAGCCACCGCTCGAAGAGACACCTCTACTCGACAAAACACCCCTCGAAGAGACACTTCTGCTCGGCGAAACACCTCTCGACCAGAACACACATCCATGTGGCCGTGCAAGTCCATCTGGGCGCGTGCGACACGTGCGTGGGCGTACTGGATAACAATGGTCACCGCGACGGCGGCTGCGTTTGTCAACGTCGCTTTCCTCCCGCTTTACAGCTTGGCCAACACACCCGGAAGCGCGGGTTCACGCATAGGTCGTGAGTAGCAATGCGCTCTGCCTCTCTTACATCCTCCCTCTTCTCTCCAAGTCGGAGCGGTGCACCACGCCGTCCCCCAGGTCACCCGATTGCCCCGGACTCCCGAGCTGACGTGCAGCCATTATCGCGCAGGTGCCGTGGAATATTGTCATCATCGGCTACACTGTCGCCTTGTGAGTCGTCCTGCCAGTGCATGTCGGTCTCGTTGTGCCAGCTGCCTCAGAATTCGGTTCAGAGGGCAGCGCAGCGCGGCCTGGAGAACGTACGTCGACCAAGGATGCTCTGCGCGCCCGTGCATGGGATCTTTGGCTCCGCCGGCACGCTCGGCTCCCGACACAGCCGCGGCCGTTCATGCTGCACCTCTGCATTGCGTTCCGAACGGTGCTGACCCCAGCCTCGTCGTGCGCGGCAAGTGGGTGCACGGCCGCGCATTCACCTCCCTCCTCGCAGATTACGTCTTCCTTACCGTGCTCTCGGCATACGGCCTAGCCACGAACATCGCCAAGGTGGCACTGGATCACATGGACTTCTTCAACGCTTCGTACCTGGAGCAGAACACGACCCGCGTAGCATGGAAGTGGGTCTCACCGAGTCTTGCCTGTGCTAACCACAGCGTCGGCGCTGCCTCGTTCGTATTGAACTGGATAGTTACTGCCCTCCTCGTTGCCATACTCGCCTTCGAGATCCTCTGGACATACTCTGCGCGTCGTGTAGGCCTCGATGTGCCCCTCCGCAAACCATTCGCGTACGAGGCACCTGTGGGGACGCAGAGGATCGCCATCGAGGGCCGGGAGAAGAGCGATGAGGCCACTCTCGGCTGGCATGCCCACACACAGCCTGAGGCGTCGACATCAGGACTTGAGTCTCAAACGAGGCCGACCTCGGTAGCTTCACCACATATCCTTACAACCCAGGCCACCCCCTCACAGGCATCGCCCACCGCCCCGCCAGCGGATCACCAAGACGACCTCCCCTGCTATTCGGAGGGCAACTCGACCGCTGCTGCATACTATGCCGCCGCGGCCGCGTACATCGCAGCGGCCGAGATGGCTGCGACCAGGCAAGCCAATACGCTCTCCGCGACGTCCTCAACAAACGTAGCACGAACCAGCAACAATTCTCTCCCGATTAGAGGCAAAGATACGGACGGGCCAATCGACGTCTCCAGCATCGGCCACAGCCACGGGCCAGAACGCTCCCCAATGCCCTCCGCTTTCGTCCCCGCTAGCCTGCCTTCCGCCACCGAGGTCGAGCGCGAACCGACACAGGCGGTGGGCCGCGTCTCCTCTCCCCTCGAGGCATTCAAGCGTGACACGCTCACGCTCCTCCGTTCACAGCCGGGCGACGGGCGCCCGCTCCCTGATCCCCCTCAATCCCATCCTCGAGTGTCTACCACGCCCCTCACCACCTCACTCTCTAGCCAGGCCCTCCAGTCTCATTCATCCTTACCTGCAACCAAGATCACCACGCCCGATCCCTCTCATCCCCTCCCACCGCTCCCACCGAGGGCCACCACGCCCGATCCCTCCCACCCCGTCCACCCCCTCCCACCCCTCCCGCCCGCGGTTGTAACCGAGGTCGCGGCCGCGGTACGTGCGCGCGGCCGGCCAGGGGCGAGCGAGGAGCTGCGCGCTTGGAAGCGGGCAGTAGTCGACGCGCTGGAACGTGAGGATGACGAGATCCCCCAGTGGAAGCGTGATATTCTCGACGCCCTGGAACGCGCCGACACGCCACAAGCTACTACAAGAGTGCAGCCAGCAGACAGAGAAGAGAGCGTCAACGAGGCCGAGGACGAGCCTTCGCGTAGCACATAGGGTCGCTGAGGCATTGTACAATTCTTGCATATTACAAAATGTATCTAGTAACAGCTTGAAACGGCCCCGGCTAGGCTACAAGCGCAGGCCAGCCCCCATGCGCTCCGTCACACCCTCGTCCACAGCTGCCCGCAGTGTCTCCCACACGTTCGCCCACTCGCCCTCTGGCTCCAGAGCGCGCATCGACCGAAGCAGCGCCGTGACGTGCTCGATACCGCCGAGCCCACTGAGGCACTTGAGGAGGTATCCCGTCACCCTCTCGACGTCCTTGCGCGCCGGTGGCCCACTGCTAACCCAGGACGCGAGGACGCCCGCGACGCCCGGCGTGCTCCGCTCCCCAAACAGGGCCGGCTTGGACGTCGGCTGCGCGACGGGCGCGGCCCCTTGCTGCTGTGCCCGCTTCTTCCCGCCCTTGATGACAGGCCGGCGTGCGCGCTCCTGCGCAACCACTTCGGCCTGCACGTCGGGTGGGAGGGCCGCATACACGTCCGGGTCGATGCCGAGCGCACGTAGCTCGCGCGTCGCCGCCTCCTCGTGTTCCTCCACATCGATGACCTCGACGGGTACGGAGGCTGCGCGCGACTCTGGCTCGCGTGTACCTTTTCTCGAGCCTGGTCGCGAGCGCTGGCCGGCCCGGCCCCAGGCCGTGTACAGTGGCAACTCAGCGACCTCGCCTGCGCGCAGCTGGGTTTTCAACTTGGGCCGCAGCTGGCGCGTGATGTGTGCGGCGCCGTTGAGCTGCGGTCGCTTGGGCTGGGGTTCTTGCCGCTCAAGCTCCACCTCACGCTGGCGCTTTCGCTCGGCGCGATATTGCGCACGTGCGTCGGCGTGTAGCTCAGGCGGGATGACGGCCAGGAGGCCTGGGTCGAGCTCCGGCGAGGCGTGGTCGGCTGGGGAGGGCGAGGTTGCAGGAGTGGGCGACTCCGTGGCGATGAGAGCGCTGGGCGACGGCAGCTCGACCTCCTCACTGGGCTCTGTTGGCACCAGCGGTTTCTCGGCGGGAGGCTTAGCCGCCGGTTCCACACGTTCCACACGCTTCAGCATCGCAGAGAGCGGACGCTGTCCCTCCTCCATCTTCGCTACCCGTTTCGCAAAGGAAAGCGTTGGCTGCCCGCCAACCAGTTCGCTCCCAAACTCCAGCTTGGTGACCTGGATTCCAACGCCGCGGAGCTCGACCGGATCGAGCAGCATGCCGTGCAGAAGCTTGACGCACTCGGCGCCAATGGGCCCTCCATCGTCGGTATGCCGCGCCAGCGGGGCAGACTTGTTGTACGTGTCGCAATCTCCGTGCCCTAGGAACTTGGCAGCCTCTACCGGAGCGTTGGGGTCACGCGCCATAATCTTGAGCGTCACATGTCGGCCCTTCGCCCCGATGGCCTTGAGACGCTTGGCCACCTCATTCGCCAGGTTGCGAAGATACGCGTCCGCCTCGACCTGGTCCGCGAACCGGATCGCGTAGTTGGTCTCTGCGCTGACGCTCTTGCGCGCCTTATCTGGTTCGAGCTGGCGGTCGTCCTTGCCCCGCATGAAATTATAGAGGGTATCGCCGGTCTTGGGACCGAGCACACGGCGCAGCGCTTCTTTCGACTGCGGAAGGAGTGCCTTCACGGTCGTCGACCCGAACGCCTCGAGCAGCTTGTTCTTCGCACTATGCGCGAAGGAGGGGAAGTTGCCGACATCCAGCTCGGACAAGAAACCTGGAATATCGGGGCCCATAAGATGGAATACGCCAGGCCCGGGCGGTTTGGCGCGGCGAGTGGCCAGGCGCGCAAGGAGGATATTATGCGATATCCCCACGCTCACATTACACCCAGTCTTCTCCTTGATATCCCTGCGGATGCGGTTGGCAACCGTTACAGCGGCATCGCGGTCTGCGTCCACAGCATCTGGGGCGAGCGCGCAAGCGTTCACAGCGCCTGTGACGTCTAACAGCGCCTCGTCGATGGAGAGAGCCTCAAGCTCGTCCGCATACCCGAGGAGGACAGAGTAGAACGCCGTGCTGTGCGACTTGTATGTCTCAAACTCGTAGGGGATTGTCTCAAGCTCGGGGCCACAGAGCTGGCGTGCACGACCCAGACTCATCCCGTTCCGGACACCACGGGTACGAGCCTCGTAGGACGCACTCGCGACTTCGGACGTCGAATCCTTCCCGCCCCGAGCGGAATGGCAGACGACCACCGGCTTACCTGCCAGTTGAGGGCGAGTCGCGAGACCCACGGAGACAAAGAACGCATCGAAGTCCACGTGCATAAACACGCGCTCAGCCCCGGCTTGAGGTAGGACGCGGGCCACGTGGCCCGCCATCCCCCGCGCTTCCGCGACGAGGAGCTTGAGCGCCGCCTTCCATGTTGAGAGGAGGTGAAGGCGCGACTTCTGGTAATAGGTGTCGATGAACGCCGTGCCTGACGCCGCCGTCATCTGTTCCCGGAAGCCCTCTGTCTTCATCAGCCGCGACGCGTGCGGATTCGAGCGGTAGAGAGCGTAGTAGTCCTCCCTAGATTCGGGTTTTGTAGACGGTTGGTTCTGGTCTGGGCCTGCGGTCTCAACAGCTTCCGCTTCAGTTTCGACAGCCTCAGGCCCTCCTACTGTTCCAGCTTCGATAGCATGGGCCGCCTTTGCAGCGCCAGGTGCCTCAATAGCTTCAGCTGGGAGACGCTGGTCTGGCCCAGCTGGTTTGACATTGGCATTGCCCTCCAGCTCGGCGAGGTCGACGTGGGCGAGGTCAATCATCTCGCCAAAGTCAGTCTGCGAGCTGTCCTCCACACGATCGACAGCAGCGGATATCGGCCTGACGCTGGGCGTTGGAGACTGCGGGTGCAGCGGTTCAAGGTTACCGGCGAGCCCCGGTACCTCGGTGATGGGGATGGGCGCAGCCGTAGATGGAAGGTGCGGTCGGGGACGATGAGGCTGCCGCTGCAACGGGTGGGACGTTGGGAGCAATCCGCGCTGTGAAATGAGAGGCCGAGCCAGCAATCCCGATGCTGCGACCTTGGGTGCAGACATCGGAATGTGCGAGGACGATGCGATTGCTTCCTCCATCATCTCCTCCTCTTCTTCCTCCTCGACAACCGCCTTGTCCTGGGTGGTCTTCATGAACCCAGCCAGCCCGCTCTCCTCCTGCGCCACCAGTCGCCACTTGCGCCAATCCACCACCTTGTCCTCTTCAACAGATTGGGTAACGAAGCCCTCCCGCACGATCCGCACGCGCCCTCCCTTGTTCAGCTCCTTGAACTTGGTAAGTGTCAGAACCGGAGCGACCACGTAGTCGATACTGCTTTTGGTGCGGATAAAGGGCACTACGGTGCCGCCGCGCTGCACGATCAGCCGCCGGAGAACACTCATCGCCGGGCTTGTATTGCCGTTGATGTAAAAGGTCAGACCCTTGAAGATCTGGGGTATGCCTAGCGCCTCGGACCCAACAGCGAGCTGTGCGTTCTGCGTCTGCACCTTGACGTCCTTCTTGGCCATGTAGTCCGCGAAGTCTCCGAACGCCGTAGGTCTGTACTCGTCGCCGCCGAGGTAGGACTGCGCGCCCTCGATCGGGCCAGAGCGGATGGTCGTCGGAAGGAAGGAGACGGTAACAGTGGTGTCTGGCACACGGAATGGCGAGGTCGGAGGGGACGGCGCCCGGCCGTCAGGCGGGTGCAGGGTCGAAGACCCGTCACTGCTCTCCGGAGAGAGGACGTACCGTCGCCGGTTCGCGGTGGCATACGGATCCTCACCGCCGGCAGACACCACATCCTCGCGCGGGAGTGTGGACTGTAGCGCGATGGCCTCCTCCCAGAACCTCTGCGTGCCCGGTCCCTCGCTCATGGTCAGTCATTGCTGAGGGGATGCGGGTGGCGAGTTTTGTGGATGATAAATGCGAGTTGCGTAGCCAAGGTGACTCAACCAAACAACAAGGTGGAGGCCACGTGGGGTGTGCCACACTCCCGCCCGGCGCAAATCCCCGACCGCCCATTCGCTCACTGTAGCTCAGCCGTTGCTCACCGCACCATCTCCGCTATCGCCGTCTCCGCCTACCCCGGTCCCCAGCGATGCTCCGCCCCGCCCTCCAGACCGCGCGTAACGCGCGCACCGCGCGCTCGTTCCAGACCTCGGCACCGCGCCGCGCCGCGAACGGCAACGCCAAGTACGACACAAACGAGTGTGGGTATCCCTCAGTTCGGCCGAAGGCAGGCATCGGCGACACCATCGGAGAAGGAGAGGGGATAAGGGAAGGAAGAGCGGAGGACGCCCTTGGCTGCCCTCGGTGTGCCGAGGACACGCACTGCGCTGCGCCGGAGGTGGGCAGCGACAGGCGAGGGCTCGGCGCGTTGGTGGCGCTGGCACCCAGCGCCGGAGTTGAGACTGGATGGCGAGGCCGGACGCCGTGGACATCATTCTACCGCGGACGGACGGTTTCTCGCGGTGCCAGCTGCGTACCGGGCCAATATCTCCGTTCGGAAGGAGCTCGGCCCACCATGATGTTGCGCGCTTGCGCTGGCAAGCGACTCAGCCTACGACCGCCGAGCTCACCGACCCCTCAGCGCTCCATCTTCATGTGTTGTCTTCCCAACCCATCTCGAATGTGTAGCTGATCCCAGCCTTCTTCTCCGGCCCATGGGTCCAGTTCGGCATCCTCTCCGCCCTGGGCGTGACGGCGTACAACTTCCTCCCGTCACCCAAGGAGGTCGTTGCGGCGCCTGTGGAGGGTACGGCCGCGCTTGAGGCTGAGGCGAAGAACGAGTCGTTGCCGTGGCTCACCCGCTTCATCTCTGGCCGCATCGCCGAGACCACGAAGGACAACGACAGGTTCAACGACAAGCACCTCCGGCTCGCGATGGACTCGGCCGACCAGCGCCTGCTGTTCAACGAGGCTGAGCTGCCCAAGGTCCGCAGGCTTACGTACCCTAGGTGAGTAGGCGGTGGCCGACAGTTGGGGACGGAAGGGGTTATTGGAGGAGGGCGCCAGAGGTCTTGGAGAGCAATGGAGGTCTTGGAGGGCGGGCGGAGGTATTGGAGGACAGAGGTGGAAAGCGTAGAGCTGGAACGGGTCGCACGTCGGCGTCAACTCCCAATTCCAATGACTCGTCCGTGTACATGCTCACCGCAGCGTCTTCGAGCAGCAGTCGCCGAACTGCATCGCCGTCGGGACCGAGACCGACCTGTCCAACTTGGTCATCAAGTCCGAGCAGCAGTAAATAGATACATGCAAACATAGGCTAGACGCGGCCGCTTCTTCTGCGTCAGCGCGGCGGTTGCCGCAGAGAACTGAGCCGGAGAACGGCAGGGGTCGCCATCTCGATCGTCAGACTGTTGCACACGAGCCGTAGCTACCAATACATGTCTGACATCTAGCCAACGGCACTGCCTGCTTCATTCCCGACATTGCGCACGTTGGCCTACTTGCGCTTCTTCGCGGCCGGCTTCTTCTTGTCCTCTGCCTTGCGCTTATTCCCCGCCGCCCCGCCCTTCTTGTCGTCCTGCGCTTTCGGCTTGACGGTGAAGAACCCGTCAAGCCGCCCCTGCTGCTTTGCAGCTAGCATCTTCGCAAGTTTGGCCGCACCACTCCGCACGCGGTCCTCCTTGAACCCCTTCTCGCGGACGAGGAACTCGACGAGCCCCTCGACGTCTGGCTGCTTCCAGTCGAGCTGGTGTCAGCTCTGGTGTACCTGCCAGCTCACCTCCAGGTCGTCACCCTTGATGACGTCTGGCTGCAAGAAGAGCTGCTTGGCGTCTTCCCATGGCCAGTGTTCGGGGATCTGCATTCCAGCGCTGGTCTTCTTCTTCTTCGGCTTGCTCTTCTTCTTCTTCGGTGAGACGGGCACCTCTTCGCCGTCCGAGTTGACGACCATGTCTCCCCCTTCCTCTGACTCGGGTTCGCTCTCGCTCTCAATCGCCGCATTCTCGGCAGCCTTTTCCGCCATCTTGCCTTGGATAAACTTGACGACTTCAGCGAGCGACCCGTGCTCCTTCATCAGCTTGAACGCAGTCTTGGGACCGACGCCCTTGACCGGCTCAAGATAGTCGCACCCGAGAAGAATGCAGAGCTCGATGAACTGATGTCAGCTGACGGGCGCGTCGTTTAAAGCTCACCTGATCCATATTCATTCCCAATCCCTTGAGCGCCTCCTCAAGAGTGACCTCGGAGATGGGCATCTTCTTGGCTTCGGAGAAGGTGAGGTGGCGAAGTAGGATAGGCGTGTGGAACGTGAGCGTGTCCATGTCTTCCGAACCTGCAGCGAACACCTGGGGTCAGCTCTTAGGCGCCTCCAAGCTCACCTTGCCCGCGCGGGCCAGTTCAGCACACTGCGCCTCAGCCTCTCCTGGTGCCTACTATTAGCGCGAGCAGCCGCAGCGGCTCACAGTGACACATGGGATACCCATGAGCGCGAGTAGACGCTTGCACTCCTCGTTGTGCTCCTTGGTGACGCGCACCTGACGGCGACTGAAGCGGTCGACGTCCTCGGCCGTCCCAACCTCCTTGGCCTCCGCCTCAGCTTCCTTGGCATCCTCGCGGCGTCCAAACCGCTGTTTCAACTGTCCGTCAGCCACGTCCCCAGAGGCTCGCATCCGACTTACCACACCGGCCTTGAGATCGGGCGGTTTTCCGTCAAAGACATAGCAAGGCTTGATGCCGTGATCGACCATGCGGATAGTTCGATAGAAGAAGCCCATTAGATGACTGGTGTGAGATGGGAGCCCGACGTGAGAGGCTACCTTGTTACCTCTCCATTGTCGTTCATTAGCATCTGTCCGTCCTGCTGGCGCACAGCAATGAGGAACTGGTAGATCGACCTGTCATCAGCGACTGGCGATGGTCCTGGGCTGGACTCACATCGACGCGTCGATGGCTACTTTGCGACCAAAGAGCTGGCTATTAATGAACCAAAGGCTAGGGTGCTTACCGTCTTCATCTCATGCTCGCGCATCGACTTGGGCGCGTGCTCCGAAAGGAGTGCAGTCAGGCCTGGAGTCAGTGTCGGAAGAAGCCAAACATTGAGGGCCGGTAGCAAGTGCAAAACTACCTTTGATACCCATCACTAAGGGCTGTGTGGAAGGCGAGTCAGAGGAAAGAGTGAGTAGAACGATGGCGTTTCCGTCGTCGCTGAAGGTCGAGGCCAAATCGTGCTCATTAGCGCGTCATGAGACGCGCGGTGGAGGAATTTAATCCCGCCTTCCGCCCAGATGATTCAACCGCGGCAACCTCCACTCTCAAACTAATCGACCTAATCGACCTAATCGAGAGGTATTTGGAATGCATAATCCCCCTCCAAATCAGACTCTAAATATGACAAAGATCCACTCGCCTAGACACCAACACGGCAGTTGTCAAGGGGGAGCACGAGAATGTCCTCGGCCCCCGTCTTCTCCAGCTCGTCCATGGTCGCGGCCATCGTCTTGCGCTGCACCATCGAGCTGACTGCCACCCACCCGTCCTCGTCAAGGGGCGAGACGGTCGGTGCCCGGCGGCCCGGCGTGATCTTGAGCGCGTGGTCGAGACGGTTGCGCGGTACGTTGTACGACATGTACACGTACTTTTTGGCAGCGATCACACCAGCAATGCGGCTCTTGACAAGGTTGACAAGAGGTGCGAGCTCAGGGGTGAGTGACGCGTGCGGCGTCCTGGGGGCGATGAGGACCGCCTCCGAGTCCATGAGAGTGTGGATGGCGTGAAGCCCAGCGGCACGCATTGTGTCACCAGATTCTGTCGTCAGCACGGGCCATTCTCATGCGACTCACCAACAAGATCGACTGTGGTGCGGAAGAGTCAAGATCAAAATAGTAGGACGCGTCAGCACAGGGCCCACTCCATGTGATGAGTAGAGACACGTACCGATGCCGTCCGCCATGCCGAGAGCGCAGGCCGCCTCGACCGAGCCGCCAAGGTACTCGACGCTTGTCTTCTTCTCCGACTGAGTCTGGGCGTCGACGTCCTTGAACAGCGCGGCCGCGAGAGTCTCGAACGATGTAGCGATGCGGTTGCCCGAGAGCTGCTCAATGGTCTGCATGGGTCCAGTCACGGGGACCTGCACCTGGAGCTTGCACTTGCCGAAGCCCAGTGGCAGGATCTCCTGGATCAGCGGGCCCTGTTTGGACTCTGCGATAACGTCCTGTCCGGTGATGCCGAGGGAGACGGAGCCGAGGGCGACGAAGCGCGGGATGTCTGCGGCGGGGAGGAAGACGCTGAAGTTAGGCGAGTCTGCAATGGGAAGGAGCGGAATGACATGAGGATCGAAGAGAAGGCAAGGCGAGGAGAGAAGAGGAGGAGGAGGAGGTGAGGGAAGAAGAAGGGTAGGGCAGTGGTAGGGAGGAAGCCAACTAGTTGAAGGCGTGATAGTGTCCAAGGAACCCGAGGCGATCCCCAGCAATACTCACAGAGCAATGGGGTGGTTCTTCACGAGTGCGACGTCGAGGCGGTGGGCACGGTTGTACTTGATGTCGGCACCAACGAGTAGCTCAACAGTCTTCTCGTACAGGCGGCCCTTCTTGGGGATGGCAAAGAGGAGACGGTCTTTGAGGCTGTCGACGAGTAGGCTCATGGCGCTCTCGTACCCGAACGAGCTCTTGCTCCGGCGGTCATTACCAGCCGAGGCCTGCTCTGCCGACGGCGGGAAGGAGATGTTGGACGAGTTCATGTCGCTCTCGGCGGCTCCGAGTGGGGTTTGCGCGCCGGACATATTGCGAGTCGAGGACGGTGGGAGGTGGGGCTGTGCAAATGGAGAACGTGGGTGGCGCGCTTTTGTACACGTCTGGGAGAATGTTGTTGTTGAGAGTGGCTGGAACGTTTTTGGATGTCCGGGGTACGGACGGGCCGGTATCGACTCGGGGTCATTACAATTAGCACGTGCGCGAATTAGGCAGTGCAATAACAAACTGTGGTTGGTTGTACAGACCAAAAGGCGCAACGCTCCTTGGCCAGCCTAAACAGCGGCTGATAACGAGCCAGGCGTGCGACAGCAGCTCGCGTCGCGTCTCGTACTGTACAGAATGCAACAACATACAAAAACGCGTCCCCGTCCACGGTATCGTGTCCGGTCACATTCCCGCGAGATCGAGCGCACTGATGTACTGCGACAGCGGTGGCTCCTCTTCGTCCTCTTCGTCTTCCTCGTCTTCTTCGTCTTCCTCGTCTTCCTCGTCCTCTCCATACTCGTCGTCATAATCCCCGTCGTCGTCGATCGACTCGTCTTCCTCGTCGTCCAACGCATAGTCGTCCCCAATGTCCACATCGCCGTCCGTCGCGCCTATGCTTCTCAACCTCTCCGTATCTTCCGCCACCTCTGAAGACCCTTCAGAACCCAGCTCGTTCAATTGCCGTAGACTTCTCGACAGTGCCATCGGCGACCTGGTTAATATCCCCGACGGCGGATTCTCGGTGAACAGCACATTGTGAGGCAGGCGCAACCGGTCCTCGGCGTCACCCGAGTTTGAGCGTGAATTGAGTGTGTTCCCTTGGCTTGGTGCCCTCGACTTATCACCGACGGCGCGCGAAGTGTTCGTGTTCGAGCGCTCGCGCCACAACCCTGCTGCCTTGTCCGGCAGCTGTGCAGGGACGTTGCTGAACCCCAGGCGCATAGAGGGGTGGCGCCGCACCGTGAGGGGGTGGGGGAAGGGGAGGCTACCGGACGAGTTGGACGCGTTCGAAACACTCGAGAGCGCACGCTCGGTTCGCCCTGTGATCGTGGACACGGTTCTCGCGCCCATGGGGTTTGTTGCAGGCTGGGGCCACAGCCAAGGGGGGTACGGCGGTGGCGGGAGGGAAAGAGCACCGCTGCTGTCATCCTTGGACGGCACCGAGGTGGAGAGATATGATGTGATGAACGGGACTAGTGGGAGGTCGTCGTGGTCTGGCTCAAAGCTGCTGTCAGCTGGCCCGCTGCTAGCAGCTCACCGATAGATCTCGTTGACGATGCACTCTGGGTGCCAGCCCTGCAGCTTACGCAGGCAGGCCACTATCAACGTGGTGTGTGAAACACCGTCGGCGTCGGCAAGGTAGATTGGGTACGCAGCCGAGTTGAGCAGGATCTGCAGTCAGAACGACTGGAGGCAGGTCGCACCTTGAGAACGTCAGTGACGTGCTCGGGCTCCATACCGAGCGCCTCCTCTTCCATCTTCTCGGCCTTGACCCAGCGTAGGTCTATGCATTGCTTGCCGGCCCACACGACTAATGGATCATCTTGCTTGTACTCCTTCTTGCGGAGGTAGATGAGAGTGCGAATGCCGAGACGGCGCAGGAAGGAGGCATTGCGAGCTGCAGGGATACTGCCGCGGTAGAGGATTTGGGAGGACTCGACCTCGGGGCCGATGGGGGCCGCGACAGTAGAGAAGTGGTAAGGCGGAGTAATCATTGTCAACCTCGGCTGCGGCTTGTTGAGATGGCGCTGGCAGACGCTGGTGGTTGGAGCGGTCGAGGCAATGAGCGAGATGTGGAATGCTCCATGGATGCTGCTTGGCAGGCGCAGGCAGGCTCGACGTCAACAATGTACGCATTAACGGGAGTAAATGTTGGATAGAGCTTGAATATATTATTATGACGTTTGCATGACCAGCCATGCCCCCCCGGTGGCCATCTATACCGGGCAACTGGCAACTGCTCTCTCTTGCTCAACTCACTCCACTCCATCTTGACCAACATCCATCTCTCAACGTCCATGTGCAGCCCTCATTGCTGTCGCAGGTCGGTTTAACCCCTCCGCATCCTGCCATCCCTGCCCCTTTTCAGCGTCCTCTGGCCATGGGGAAGTTCCTCAACTCAGTCCTCAAGCGCCCTTCACGCTCGTACGCTACTGAGGCATCTTATCCCTGGGACGGAGGACGCACAGAAAGGAAGCATGTCGTGCAGACTGGGAGCGATCTCGGCGTCAGGCCCAGCCGACGCAGGACGGCTTCCCTCTTCTCAAACGATAGCGAGCCGGGCCGGCATCACCACCTTTGGCCTGACCGGAACCGTGCGCAACCTCGCCCCTCATTTGCCGGACGACAGCGTCCATCGCCAGTGGAAGAGGAGCCAAACAGCTCCAGCGCAAAGCCCTCCAAGGGTGTCCTGTTTGACGGCGACCTTCCGGCGCTACCTCCCCAACACCAAGATCACATCCTCTTTGGGCCGGAAGCCAGTGTAGATGCTGTGCCACAAGCGCAGATTGCCGAGAACGCTCAGGATGCCGACCACAGTGACGTTCTCCCACAGCGGAGTGACTTGCGCCCGCGTTCGCGTCGACCAGAGTCTGAGCCACCGCGTCCAGAGCAACTAGGACCCCAACCGGGTCACTCCCCACCACATGCTCTCAATACGAGACCCGCGGACGCACATCACAAACTAAACGGTGCTGCTGTCGAAACGCACCCCCGAAGCCAACCACTTCATCCTGAGGAATACCACGGGGCGGAATCGCGCACTGCTCGGCGTTTATCACACCCACAGTCCACCACTCTCGCACTGCCCGTTGATCCGCGCATTGCAACAGGAACTCACGCCATCACACCCCCCCTCGGCTCGTTCTCGCACCCTCCCCCCCTCTCCCACTCCATCTCCCAGGCCCCCACGCCCCCGAGGCGCTAGAACACACTGGCCCGACCGCGCCCCGAGTCGTGCAGTTTGCCAATGTCGTCGAGTACTCTGACACCCCTTGCGTCTATTCCGACGAGGACACAGAATCTCACTACTCCCAGGAGTCACACTCCTCCGATGAGCGGCCATCAATAACTGCACCTGACACGCCTCCCCGGCCCCACGTGCAGACCCAGGGCGGCGTTCCCCCTGTTCCGCCTCGCAGTCCGAAGCGAGGGTCCCCTGGAGCTAGGCGAGACTCCGTCGACAGTGTCAGCTCACCCACGGCGCGGACACACTTTGGTGGCGCATTACTTGGGACACCTCCTGCGCCACTTGTGCCACTTCCCGAGGTCCGCGCACAACCATTCCACAAGGCTTCCGGAGATTCCTTAGCAGGCGACAGGCCTCCATCCAAGCATTCAGCACATGATGGCGGGGATGATGTTGACCACACGATACAGCTGTCAAGGCAGGCCGGGTCGCATGGAGCGCCAGTGCCCAAGACGCGCGCGCCTGCTGCACAAATGCTGTCCAATCTCCAGACACCGGAGGCCCATTCGCAGCAGGTCTCAGTAGATAACTCGCCAATGACGAAGCCCGAGGCGATTTTAACGCCCGCACATTCCAGCCTTCAGTCGATTCCTAGCAGTGACACCAACTCCAGTACCGGCTCCGTTCCTGATACGGTTCTGATGTCACCAGACTTCCCGGCCGCGACCAGAGACTCCGCCCCCACGCAGGCTGTGGTGGAGCCATCGTCCAAGCGCGCTTCCCTCGTCCTTGATGACGCGGCATCGGAAAAGTCGGTGTACTACACACCCAGAAACTCGTTCTACTTGAACAGAAATGGTAGTGCGTCGATATCGACACTGGTCTTGGACAAGATTGGCGAGGGCCAGCGCACGACGGACGACGAGGAGCCTTTCGAGATGCCCGGGGCATGGACTTGGGGAGCCATCGAGACGCCCAGCAAGTCGATGTCAGAACACATCCCAAACGTGTTCAGCGAAGATCACGGGGAAATTCCTGTTGAGCAGGCACTTGATCAGAACAAACCGGCCGAGCCACCCGCGTCTGCAGCGCCTGTCATCGTCGAGAGCTTTGCTTGCGTCCAACCTATCGATACTCCTGCCCTTCCTGCTGCCCAGGAGGCGCCGGCATCGTCGACACTGCCAACCCTGCCGACTAGCCACGGTGCCTCAGACGAGGGTCTGGTGATGGACCATGAGTCGGATAGCGGCTCGTTTGAGATAACCGAGAGATCTGGTGTCGAACCACCGGCTGAAGCCATCTGCACCTCGGCGCAAGCTGGTACAATGTCTGATGAGCCCTCGGAAAAGACGGGAACGCCGCACGTGCACTTCTCAGAGCTGCCGACATTCCATCTCCAGCCTCCCACACCCGCGACCTTGACGGATGTGAGGGTCGGGTGCCTCCCCGACCTTGATTCACGCCCGTTGCATGGCGAGCCCGGCCTCCCCGAGGGGACTCAAGTGTCTGTTGTGAGGGCATTGTCTTCAACAGCTCCATTGAGTCCCGCGATGTCGGCGTCCAACGTGTACCTCGACGACGAGATAGACCTCGACAGCTTTGCCCCAGAGGAGATCGCCTATTACAACCCCTGTGGACCAGCTGATCCGGTGCCGGAGTCTGCAGGAAGAAGCAGAGTCGCCAGAGTCGCCAGTCACGATGTGCCGCGGCCGCTGGATGATACCCAAAGGTGGTCCGGGTCACGTGAGAAGACCAAGCTGTTGCGCACGGCTTCTCTCGTTCGTCGACAGACCTCCAAGCCTGGTGTTGACACCCCTCCAACCTCGCCAACCAAAAGCAAGCAAGACCGAGGGGGGCGTGTCAGCGGCGCTTTCGTGCAAGTGTTAAACCCCCCAGCGTCCACGAGTGCGGTATCGGCCGAGAGAGGGTCGAAGACCAGAGCCGCAGCAATGGTTGACAGCTACACTTCGTCTTTGCAGAGGTCGAACTCGAAACGGAGTGTCCGCCACGCCTCGTCGCTGCAACGGTCTACCTCGAAACAGAGCGTGCGGTCCGTCAAGTCGACACGGTTAGAGCGGAGCAGCACAGTATCATCGCACCATACTATCATTCCCGACAGGCCTGAGAGACACAAAATCACGTCCGGGGCGGTGTCGTCACCCCCGCTACGGCAACCGCGGCATGCCCTGTCGAACCAAGCTCCATCTACAACGAAACGGCCGATATCGCCTGAATCCACGCTCCAGCCCGAGCCGGATTTTCGTGACGTACAGCGCTCATCCTTGGCGTACGAGGTCGAAGGATATCCGAGCCCAGGATATCTGAGCCCGCCGGGGTCCATGTGGCGATCGTCTTCGGCCCACGAGTCCCCGCGCCAGAGTGTGTCGATGGGCGACTGGCACGATGCACAGCAAGATGCCCACTCGCGGAGCTCGGCAAGATCCAGTTCTGATATTTCTGCGCCACACGCCACTGGACAGAGTCCCCAGAATCGGGCAGTGACCGGTCAAGGTGGGTGGGCAGCGGCAGCGGCCGAGCCCATCAAGATGTATGTGCCAACCGATGGTGATGGGTGGTCGGCATTCCAGCCGCTCCCGCCGCGGTCGCGGGCGACTCCACTGCCAGGGTCCCGCAATTCGTCCTTTGATCTCGACGGCCGGTCCTCGCCGTCCGCCGCCAGCTCGTCCATCGCTCAGAGTGCATCAGGGTCAGCCGCTGGTGCCTCACAAAGCTCGCGAATGCATCGCTCATCGTTTCCTCAGGGCCACAGTATGGTGTTCCCGACTTCCAGCACCAGTGGGCGGGTGCCCCGGTCACGGCGAGGGATAGGGTTCAATTCCATAGACGCCGACGACTCTGACGAGGGTGAACGGCCGTCCCGATCTTACGCATCGCCCGACCCTGCCCATCCAGCCAATGTCGACCCGCGGCGGCCTGCCCACGCAGATGCGAATGGTGCACACTTGGCTGGTGTAGGCTGCGCGGACTGCCCGGAGTCTCATGATAATCCCAGCGAGCATCTAGGTGCACGCACATCCCCTGCACACGCGAATGGCCATGTGGTAACAGGCGCCTTATTCGATCGTAAGGAATACAGCAAAGCCCCGTCCGGCGCGCCAAGCTCCCGCTCGTCTCAGTATTCCACCCCTTCGATATATTCTGCGGCGTCTGCTCCTTGTACCCGTCTCAACTCTCCACTCCCGGCCCTTCCAGACGACCCATCGCCGTACGAGGCAGCTGCGCGTGCCCACGCCGCGCGCCTAGGCCTGGCTTCTGGTCTCAACCCAAACGTCCTCACTGTGCTCCCCGAGATGAGTGTCCAGGACTCGAACCAGCTGTATCTTCCCCAGCGCAGGAACAGCCGCAAGCTTGGCTCCTCGTCGTCTGACCTAGGCGCCAGAGGTAATATGGCACCCAAACAGTCGGCGTCGCTGCTCTATGCCAGACGCTACTCGTGTGCGGCGTCGGACATGGGGCAAACCGCCCAGATGTATGCCTCATCCGAACTTGCACCGCCGTTGGACACAGGTGACCTCAACCGGCGACACAGCTTCAACCCTCGGCCGAGTAGCTTGGGCTCGCGTAATGAGGTGCCACGGGCGCGATCTCGCACGCAGTCTGTCCGGGTGCCGTCCCGCATCGGCGACTCTACCCACGACGATCTTGTGGCTCCCTCCAATGGCACAGGAGTGATCTCGCTCGACACCCCGAGTGGCCGGCCGCTGAACAATTTCCCGCTCATGGAGAGCAACGCATACGACCAGACACAGCAGAGCGGCTACACGTATGTTTTAACCTTCGGCCTGGCTGACAGCAGCAATATGGTCTTGCCCAAGGGCGGAAACTTCAAGCCAGGCGACCCGGCAAAGGCCAATAGACTTGACCTACAGCTGCTCGGCGTTCCGCCGACGTCCATGGGAGCGGTGACACTCTCATCTGCGCTGCACTCGTATCACCTGAAGCACCAGAGCCCAACACCCGAGCACTTACGCTGGACACTCCCCCCACCGGTCGACTTCTCAACAATCACACCACCGCACCAAGTCTCGCGCGCGCAGATACTCATCCAAGTCTACGCCGTCGCTGTGGACTGGCTGGACATTGCGGCGCTAGACGAGAAAAGCAAGCACGACGTCGGACGCTGGGTTCCGGGCCGCTCGTTCGTCGGGCGCTGTATCACTACAGGTGCAGACGAAAAGGAGATTGGGCGTGGTGACATGGTCATCGGCCTTGTTGATATCCGGCACTCGGGCGCACTAGCAGAGTACATCGTCACAGACCGGCGGCGCGTGGCACGCGTGAACCGCGACACACGCCTCGAGTTGGAAGAGCTCGCGGCCCTTCCCGCGCAGGGCATAGCTGTGCACCGGGCGATACGCGATGTCGGCGTAATCCGCGGCCAACAGGCACTGGTGATGGACGCCCATGAGGGCCTGCCGGCCTTATTCTGTCAAGAACTGACCCGCATGGGCCTCGTCGTGACTGCAATCGTTCCCGGCGGTGTGGAGAAGGCTCAAGGCGATGCGCTGGCGTGTGGGGCGCGCGGTGTACTGGTCGGCTCCCCGTCGACTGTAATGCACGGTCTACCGGAGAATCTCTTTGCTCTCGTGGTCGACACGGCTGGTGCAGCGGACGCAGCCCGGCGTATTCTCATCGACGGGGGCCATGTGCTCTCTTTAAAGAGCGGGGTTGGTCCAGCACAACGGCGGACACTCAAGACCAAGCTCGGGTTAGGGAAGCGCAAGAACGTCAGCGTGAGCTACATTCAGCCTGCAGGGGCGGGCGAACCGGCAGTCGACGCCAGTGGACTCGACTATCGCGACGTTCTGGAAGAGCCAGTGCTGGGCGTACTGCGTCCTTCTGTGGAGGAGGTTGTGCCGTTTGAGCTTGGAGCGAGTGTGTTCACAAGCCGGAGGAACATGGACCGGCTTCGCGTCGCGGTGGTGCAAATCGTCAACTAGCGAGTCGGCGGCAGGAGAGCGTTGTGAGTGAGGAAAGGAGGGGGGGAGCGCAAGGGCGAGGGCGAGGGATCGAGGAGAGCTGAGACATAGCATGTAGCCTAATGTACACCGTGGCATCCATTCATTCTCACTCAGACAGCACTCACCTCTTCATTCACCCACTAGTACCCTGGGTGACCTTGGCACAAGCTCCGGACAGGCGTCGCTTTCCCGCACCATTCCGGACAGGCGGGACACTCGCTCACTCCGAGGCGCTACACTCGTCCCACTTCGGACAGCGGCCTAGTATTGTGGACGCTTGGTCTTGTACGCCGCTCCAAGTCTCCAGTCCTGGATGTCTCCAGACTGCAAAATAGATGACTGCAATAGATCCAAGGTCGAATGTATGTTGAGGCTGCAGAATCGATATCCACAAAACCGATATCTGCAAAATCGATATCTCGAGGTCAAAGTCGATATCTCGAGGGCAAAACAGACATCTCGAGGTCAAATAGATATCTCAAGTGATGTATCTCTGGACGCACCACTCAACCCCTGTTCAGAATCCGCAGGCTCCGCGTCACTGGGCATGGGCTGTACGTCGGATGCTTAGAAGCTGTTTCTGTCACATTCACTGTATCTGGTGACGTCCACTGTATCTGGTGACGTCGGCCATATCGAGGCGACGAGTCTGACAGCACGCTGAATGGCAACGGGCCATCTCTACCGAGTACATTTGCGGCGTGTTCGTGCATCCCAAGACGTCTATCCTGTTGTATTGGTGATATGAATAGTGATATTAGAATTGCTCGTCCAAGATGTGGCTCCGAGAAAGCCAGTCTACACTCAACTAGACAGTCACCACCTACGGCAGCACACCAGGACAGCCACGGCGCCAGCCATGCTCAGCTGGCGCGCACCGCGCCCTTGCCGACAAGACGCCATCCCCACCGGTCCTCGCCTACCTCCATCTCGGCCTCGTTGTTCTCGCCGACGGTCTCGGTGCCGAAGAACGGAGCGATGCTGATGCGCACAACACCCTTGAACATCTCGAGGAGCTTTGGGCGCAGCACGTCGCCGGTCTGCATAAAGTCGGGGCTTGCGTTAAACTCGAGCAGCGTGACGTCGGGCACGGCAAGGGACGTCGTGTCGGCTGCATCGGGATATGACAGCAGGAGGTCGACGCCGAAGATCTGGTGTCAGAGTGACTTTGGGACCTGGGCCGGCGGACGGGCCCCGGTCGAAGGGGTTTGGGTAAAGGAAAAAGACGCACCTCGAAAGCATTCTCCATCAGCTGCAAGTTGAAGCTCCCGCACTCGGCGCCGGCCTTGACCGCCTCTGCTACGACGCTGCCGGCCTTGGCGAACGTGGCCTCGAGCCACGGCGTGTCGACCACGCCGATGGCATCGTACCCGCTGCTGGAGCGCGCGAGCGCTGTCCGCCCTTCTAGGTCCCAGAAGAGGCGCACCAGGTCGTCCTGGACCGGCTCGCCATAGTTCGTCTGCAGGCACGTGTTCGTGAGATGCGGGCGCAGGTCGAGCTCCCCCTCGACTGTGCGAGGCGGGGTGTAGGGTGCGTCGGAGAAGAGGGCGAGCATCGTGTGTGCCATGTGCACGGTGTAGGCCCCGGTTACGAGGACGTAGGCTCGGAGGTGGAACTGGGGTCAGGCCCGACGGGAGATGAAGAAGCGGAGGCCGAGCGCACGACGACGTAGGGTTGGGGACTCACCTTTTGTCCCAGCTGGGCACCGTCGCCCTCGTGTAAATCGAAGAGGACTGGCCGGGGGACGTATTCCTGTTGTCAGCGCGTCCTAGTTTGTGCCTACCTGGATCACGAAATGTCTCATGTGCGAGGTGAGAACAGCTGTACCGCCGTCGTCGAGGTCGACGTCGGCTGTACGGCGAACGAGCTCGTCTTGGTCGCTGCCGCCCGCCTCGCTGCCGCCGGCTTCTTCGTTGTCCTCCTCGTCTTCGTCCTCGTCGTCGGATGGAGGTTCAAACTCGTCAAAGATGGCGCGGCTGGCGTCAGCAGGCTCAACCCCGGCCTCCTCTCCCGCCGCCGACTCACAGTTCGTCCTCGGTCGAGAACATTCTGATTCCCTGCCCGCGCTCGGCAAACCCCGGCTTGAGGATAAACCACTCGCGCTCCTCGACGCTCCTCCGCTCGTTCTCGCGCAAAGCCTCGTCCAGCTCATACAGGTCGTCCATAAGCAGTTCGTCGAGCTCGTCCGCAAACTGGATATCCAGCACCCATCCCTTCGGCATCCCCTTGTCCAGCGGCGTGTCGACCCCCCGATGCCGGCACTTGGCGCGGTACTCGTCCACGGTGGTGTGCAGCTGATGTTTCCGAATCAGCGCCTTGCGGTAAACATACGACGAGACGAGGTACGCCGGGTCGTGTCGCGGCACGTCGAATGCGAGCAGGTCGTAGTCAGCCCTGCGGTAAGCTCGGAAGCAAGCAGGCTACTCACCACTGCAACCTCGGGGGGTCGCCCTCGGGGGCCTCCGAGCTCATCTCGAGCGCCGGGAGGACGGCAACGAGCGCCCGCTCGAGCAGCTCCTGCGTGTACGGCGAGGGGGAAGTTGACGAACGCGCTCACGCGCGCATCTGCATTGTCCCCGGTGGCCATGGCGATCAGATCACTGATCGATCCTCAATCTCGGTCTACAACTTTGTGGATTGTGGGACGGGATCAAATTCGCGACTTGGACTTTTGCCACCCAACCGAGAATTTCAGTCAACAAACCATCGACGACGATGCCCCGCGTCACAAAGGCCCAGAAGGAGGCGCGAGCCAAGCACAGCGGGAGAGCGCAGGGAACCGGGTTCAAGGTCGGCCCGTCGCATGCGCCGCGCAACGCGTATCTTGGCAAGGGTAGGCCTGTTCGTGGCCGCGCTGACGGCAGCACAGAAGAAGAAGGCCGAGCTCATCGCCGCCGCCAAGGTCAAGCAGCAGTATGCCAAGGTGCTCGCCCGGGAGGGCATGCAGAGTGTCCGTGTGGGGGGGAGGAAGGGGGGCGTGAGTGCGCGCGGCGAGCTCCCTCGGTCCGGGGAGGGCAAGGAGAAGCGGAGCGCAAAGGGGAAGGCGAGGGCCGAGGAGGAAGGGGAGGAGGATGCGGAGCGTGCCCGGCTCGAGAAGCGTATGGCTGCGGCGATGGCTGATGCCGACGACGACGACGACGTCTCTGCATCCGATGCTTCCGATTCCGAGGACGACAGCGACGCCGAGGACGAGGCGGCGCGCGCGGCCGCGCGAATGCGCGAGGCCGCACGTGAGGCGGACGACGCGCGCGCAGAGCGGCGGGAACGCAAGGCCTTTGAGCGTGGACAGACCGGCACCGAGAAGGCGTTCCGGCCGGGCCGCCGCCCAAAACCCAAGCCATACACCACCGAGCGGCGGACAGTGCGCGCACTCTCGCCGCCCAAGGTCGAGCCGCGCGAGGGGCGGCTGCGCGACCTCAAGCGCGACGCGTTTGGCCAGCGACACAGCGGACGGGCGCGCGGCCAGCCGCGCATGGGCGCGCGGATGGACATGCTGCTCGAGCAGATCCGGCGGACCAAATAACTGTATGCATAGACTAGTTTACGCGCGCGCACTCGCGCCCACTGCCTCGCCGGGCGGGACGTTGTTGTGGATGAACGAGTAGCTGTCTGCCCGACCGCGCTCTTTGGGGCTCGGAGAGCGGCTTGCGGACCCGGGCTGACTTCGCCCCGCTGGGTCCGGCGTCCCGCGCCGGCTCATCGGCGTAGGCTTCCTCTTCAGCCGCCACCACGGAGCGGCCGCGCGTGCCTCCTCGCGTGCGCGCTCCTCGCGCCGCCGCTCAAACGCCCCCCTGTACCGCTTGTATCCCTCCTCGAAATGCGTGCCCACGCGTGAGGAGAAGATGACCTCTCCGCGCGGGTTCGTGCTCGGCGGGATCGTGGCCATGACCTGCTGGCCGTGACTCACGCGCCGCCCTCGCCGTTCGGGGCTCTTGGGTGCGGCGTGCAGTGCCGCCGGCGCAGGCTTGAGCCACCTCGGTAGGGGGAGGAGGGAGAGTAGCGAGACCCATGTCGTCGGGGGCCGGCGGACGTTGAGGTACATGTTCAGTGGCCGGAGCGCCTTGTTGCTGTGGGTGATGTAGGCCTGCGCGTAGCGGATCTTGTCGTCGTGCATCCCGCTTGCAAAGAAGAGGGTGAGGGTTATCCCGACGACGGCGAGCGTGGCCTGGAGCGCGCGCAGGAGGACCATGTTCTGGCTTTAGCAAGGGCAGCAGGGAGCAGGGAGCAGGGAGCGCTCCGTCGTATGGTGGCACTTACCTCGGGGGGCCGCGTGAGGAGGTGCCAGGCGCACGCGACCAACACGGCGATAAAGCTCCAGAGGAAGACTGGGGTCAGTGTCTCCTCACCACTTTGCTCCTCCTCTCTCCTCTCTCCTCTCCCTCTCCCTCTCCTTCTTCCCCTCTTTCTCCCTCTCCCTCTCCCTCTCTTTCCCCCCCTCTCCCTCTCCCTCTCCCTCTCCCCGCTCCCCCCCGCTCCTCGTCCCTCCCCAAGACTCACTCCGATACCGCCTCCGCCGCTTCCGCAACATTTCGGCATTCATCTTGAGCCGCTCCTCAAACAGCAGGAGGTCGCGGTACGTGGCAGCGTCCGCGGCGGGATGGAACGGCGCAGCGCTCCCCGGCCGGCGGCGGGGCATCGGGCTCGGCGGCCGCCCCGGCGGGGACGGTGTGCCTGTGCGCTGCCGCAAAGGCGGCGTAGCAAAGGAGGGCGAGGGCGTGGCCGACGAGGGGCGCGGAGACGCGCGCGTAACGGGATCCACCGCGCGCGTCACGGGGTCCATGTCCGCACGGGTGACCGGGTCAATGTCCGCGCGCGTAACGGGGTCCACGGCGGTGCGGCGCGCCAGAGAGGGAGGGTCGCCGCGGCCCAGCAGCGCGCCAGAGCGCGTGGCTGGTCCCTTGGTGGATGCCGAGGCGGTCATGGCATGGGATGATGGATTGAGAAATGAAGCCGAGCAGCGGTCAAGCGTTGTGGGGATACGGATATACGGATATATCCCCACACTGCGTCCACGCCTGTCTCTGTCTCTGCCACCACGACGAGCATATGGGTACATAGAAGGAGTGACCGTTCCGGCCGTCTGCGTCTACCGTCGTCTCTATGTCGACGTCATGGCCGAGATGGCGGCAAGCGGCATCCAGACCGCAAAGATTGCGGGCCACGCGACGTTGCCCCACTCCTCCCATTCAGCGCGGAGGTCGATGCCCGCAGCGAGCAGGAGCGCAGGATTCAAGCCCGCGATGACAAACTTGCCGGCCTTGGGGAGCGGTGCAAGGAACACGATGGCCAGCGCGGCAAGGAGCAGGGCCTGGGGAAAGTTGACCATGGCAAGGGTAGGGATAAGCGCGCCGTAGCCCAAGTTGGCGAGGGCAGAGAGTGAGCGGCGCGCGTCGCCCTTGGGCTTTGGGAGGATGGGCGCAAGTGCAGCGACGAGCGGGGAGCCAATAAGCCAACCGACAAGTCCGAACAGGAGCGCGGGGATAAGCCACAGCGCGCCTTCAAGTGGCGCCGGGCAGTCGAATCCTCCCAGAGTGAGGGACGCACCGAGAAGCACTGCAGACGGGAGGTAGTGTCCGATCGGGATGAAGCGGTCGGCGGCCGGAAGGAGGTAGAAGAAGAAGCTGGCGTGCAGGCGCTCGAGGAGGTTGTTGGCTGAGCGTACAGCGCCTTCAATCGTCTTGCCGAGCGAATAGAACCCGTGCGGTCCTTCGGAAGGGTGGGCGTAGAATGTCACGGCATCGATACGGTGCTTGGCTAGCACGCCGTGCGCGGCGCTCGGGCGTCCGAGAGCAGTGTACTTGAAGTGGTCGGCGAGCGTGACCGCCCCCGTCCTGTAGTTGTGCGCGACGTGTGGGCTGAGCGGGTGTGGTGCAGCCTGGGCCTGGCCGAGCCAGCGCGAAACGTGGGCGGCGACGTTGACAATGTCCTGGTTCGGCAGGCGGCCGTTGACGCCTTCTTCTCGTCAGCGCGCAAGTGTGGGGACTTGCCATAGTACAGCCCGACCCAGTCGTAGCTGTGGTACGGGTAGTCGATGTTGAAGGCGGTCCAGATGTTTGCCCGCCCGTCGTAGTTTTCGATAAAGTTGTTCAGGCCCGTGATGTAGTCGTCTCCGATGACGAGGTAGATGTCGAACGCGTAGTGGCCGTGTGCTGGGGTGAGCGACGGGAGGTTGAGGGTGACGGGTTGGGCGGGTGAGCAGTGAGCCGCGCTATGAGGTAGGCGGAGTGGCCGGGGGAAGGGGAACGACGGGAAGACACATACCCTTGAAGAACGAGCCGAGGGCGAGCAACAAACTCGTCCCCCGCACGTTCGGCACCCCATCCCGACTCAACCAATTAGCGCTGACAAGAATCGCCTCGGTCCCCTCGCTGCGCGGCGGCGTAACGAGCGCATAGACACTATCCACCGTCCTCCCGGTCTCGAGCCCAGCAAGCCCAAACTCCTTGGCGAACAAGTCGGCACACGCAGGCCAGCTGGCATTCCGCCTCGCCAGGTCCTCCACGCCCATCAAGTACATGTCCGCCGCAGCGACGTCGGGCCAGTCCCACAGCGGTCGCGCTCCGGAGGGCATGAGCGCGTGCTCGTCGATAAACGTCGACTTCCACAGTGCGGGGTGAGGGAGGGCTGCGATCCACACGGCCCCGAGGCCGAGGAGGGCGAGACTGGGTAAGCGCGGCTGCGGAGACGCTTACCGTATCTTCGGGAGGTGGCGCCAGAACAGGGAGGTGGCGCGCTGCTTCCGCCCAATCTTGCGGGCGAGGCGCGCCTGCTCTGCCGTCTGGGATATTGGCTCGGGCATGGTGGTGTGCACTGAGATGTTGCTCATCGAGTACTGCTCGGTCTCAGTGCTCTGCTCAGCCTCCACCTCATCTCGCCACGTGCAACTGCCCCCGCCAGGCACTGAGCGCGTCGAAATCAGACGCGTCCTCATGTTGCCATCGTCCATCGCCGCCTGCAGCAATGACAGAATACATCGCCGTCCTCCCAGATGGTAAGTCCCCCGCCTTCTAGTCTGACAGCAGGCATCGACTCCACAGCATCCCACACCTACCTCCGCCTCCCGCACCCGCGGTCCGGTAAGCAGGGCCCGTCCCAGCTAACGCAGGCGCACCCCAGCTCTACCTCCCCACACCTACGGGCCTGTGCGAGGTGTCCAAGCTCACCGGCTCCCGCGGCCGGACGTGGTTTGTGGGCGACAATGTCTCTCGTAAGCACACACACGCTCAGGCTAACGACAGCGGGCGCGATGCTGCTCCACCACCCCATCGACCCCGTGTTCCTGGCCATCCCACTGGCATTGAGTCTGCTCCATGTGCGTTGCGTGTTCTGTGGTTCGCTCTCCACATTTCTCTCATCATCTGTGACTCGACTCTCCACTGGATTCCTCTTCTGGATCTGCTTTGCACTTGCTCTCCACTGCTACAAAACCACTCACACCAGCCCGACCGCACGACCCCCTTCCAGCCGCTCGCCGACCTCCTCACCCCGCAATCCCACTTCGATCTCAAGCCCGCGTTCTCGTCCTCGGCCGCGCCTGCACACAACCCCGACGCCGGGCGGCTGGTCGCGCACATGCCCTTCCGGCGCGCGTTTCGAGCGTGCTGCGAGCGGAAATGTGGGTGTTTTGGCGCCAGCTCGCGCTTTGGAACACTTCCTGACACCAGTGGTTGATGCGGTGCCGACACCAGAGGAGGGTTGGGGAGGAGAAGAGGACGGAAGGGAACAGAACGGAGGGGAAGGGGAGAAAGCCGGTGGGAACGAGGGAAACAAAGGGAAAGGCGGCAAAGAGAAAGAGGGAGGGTGCAGCAAAGGGAGAGGGAGAGAACAGACTGCGAAACACACAGCATATTACCGCCCCTCGCGCGCGGCCATGCTCGCCATCGTCAGGGCCAAGGTCGACAGCCTCGCGGCCGCTGACACCTTTGACAAGTTTGACCACCTCGTGCGCGGGTTGGGGCGGGACGGGCTGCTCGAGCCCTCGGCTGACCCGGCACTCGTTCACGGTTCGTTCCTCCTCGTCCCAGCTGATGGCAGCCGCGCGTGTTTCGGCGGCGATTGAGCATGTCGCACAGTACCTCCCCCCTCCACTCCTGGCTTCTCTCACCGCTTCCTACGAGTGAGTTGCTCGTATGGACCACTGACCCCAGCTTGGACGCGTACAACGCATACCTCGCTGACCGCGTTGCCGCCGCGCGCGCGGCGGAGGCCCCTGTCGTCATTGAGAAAAAGCAGAAAACTACAAAGCGCAAGCTCGCCAAGACCGAGAGCAGCCGTGGCGTCGAGGCGCTCAAGAAGGTCAACACGAACGGGATGGCCAAGATGACGAGCTTCTTCAAGCCCACGACCAAGTAGATGATGTATCATGCTGTACAACCCATGCTGTCGGTGTCATGCTAATGCGAGTTCTCAATGGCGCGACGACTCGCGCCGGCGAAGAATTGTTGCGCCAAGGCTCGAGCTCGCGAGCGTCGAGCCCAGGCTGGATCCGATGAAACTGCCCTGGCTGCCGATACGCAGACGGCGTGTCGGCGAGCGCGGCTGTGTCTCGCCACTCGCCGGGCCCGGCGGGGGGAACGCGAGGGGCCTTCCCGTCCAGCGGGTCGGTGGGGGTGTCGCGCTCGCGGTGGAGACAAACGACCCGCTGCTGCTGCGGGGATATACATCCTGTGCGGAGAAGACGACGCTCTCCCGGATACTTGCGCGGTTGCTCCAGTCGAGGTCCTCTTCCGTGTCGCTGTGCGCCTCGCTTGCAGGACCCGAGTGCGACGTGCTCAGCGGTGGCGTCGGGAGGTCTTGGGCTTGTGTTTGTGTTTGAGTTTGAGTGGTGTTTACGTACACGTTGAAGGACGGGAAGCGCGAGATGGCGGGCGAGTTGGGACGCTCGGCGAGGACCTCTGAATGTCAGCTTTGAACTAGAATACACTCACGCATGCGCATCGGGCTGACGATGGCGCGCAGGGTCGCCACCTCCTCTTGCACACGCAGAGTCTCGGTCATGATCCGCCTGGGGTTAGCTTACTTGAAAACAACAGCTTACACTTCGTTTCGGCGCTCGGACGCGTCGAGGCCGGCGGCAAGATGGATGAGCGCAGCCCGGAGGGCGGCACAGCCGTCTCCATACGCGGACGGAGGGGGCAGGCGACCAGACACCCAGTCAGTGTAGCTGAGTCTCGGCGGAGGGGAAAGGAAAGACTGGGGAATGAATAGGGGTTGCTCGCGTGTCGGAGGGAGCTGGTCTGACGTTGAGGCGGTGGCAGCCACAGCCGGGGGTGACAGGGGGTCCAAGCGTGTGGCGTTTGGTGATGGAGAGCTAGGCGACTCGTCTCGGGAGGCTGACAGTGGCGTACCAAGTGATGGTTCCTGCGGCATTGGTGACAGGGCCGGGTCCTGGCCGCCAAGCGGGCCTCGGGGTACAAGATGGGAGCGACCGAGCGACCACAGCTGTGCGCGGAGACCCTCGTTTTGGGTTCGGAGCTCCTCGTGCTGTCGTTCGAGAGCGGCGAAGCGGGCATCGTTGGCAGTGAAAAACAACGAGAGCGCTTCGAATGGACAGGTCTTGAGGTGGCCCTCGAGCTCATCGCGGGGGACGATAGCACGGCAGCCTCTACTACTCTTTGTGCAGGGCACCGGGGCCTTGGTGCATACCCAGCGGTGCACATGAGCCATAGTCGTCACTGAAGTCAGCTTTGCCGGCGCGGAGCGTACATTCCACGCCGCAATTTGTACAGCAGTCACTCTTGTCGGACTGGACGGCATGAGGAGTACACGCGTGTGCGTCATTGTCTTTTGCTTCTCGAAATGTCACCGCAACGCCACAGCCGTTGCAAGCCATGCGCCGGTGGAAACACTCATAGGCACGGTGGTGAGGGAGGCGATGCCGAGCCATCTGGGCGTCAGCCCATCACAGTAGTGATTCCGGTGCGCGCAGTCGACTCACAGAGAGGCCGCACTCGTTGTCTCCGCAGGTCACGATCGCCTGGCTGCAGGTACGGAGATGGGCGAGAAGGAGGCCGCGTTCCATGACCTTGGCACAGCCAGGTGCCTCACACCGCACCTTGAGCTCGTCGAGCATGACCTGGACCAGGGGCTCCGTGTCGACGAGGGACGAGAGGGTGAGGGCGCTGCGGTCGATCGGACATGTTGGCGAGTGCGCAATCGCGCGGGTGATACAGTCACGACAGAAGGTGTGCTTGCACGATGCGGTCGTGACGGGGTTGACAAGGGCTGACTGGCAAATCGAGCAGACCTGGGCGTCAGCGCTGTTGGGGAATGCGGAAGTGGTGCCGGACAAGGTGGCGCTGGGGACAACGTTGGACTGGTGATGTCGGCTATTCGGCGCCATGTGGCGCCTGACCCCGGGCGTTGGTTCGCCACCAACGGCCGCGCCGCGCGAGAAACGCAGCGGCGCTGGTGGCACGGCGGCACGAGGAAGGCAGAGGTGCTGTTGGCATCGACGGCGCGCGCCAGCCACCACATCGTTCCGCTCGCGCCAGCCGCCATCCGAACAGAGCTCGTAGCAACCCTCACCCGACTGAGACGTCTCCAGGGCGGGGGCGTTGCCCGTGTCGGGGTAGGTTGAAGCACACCGCAGTCCGGCCCAGGCCAGCGGCGCCCGCTCCCCTGGCAGCTTGGCAGGCAGCCCTTCCCCGCCCCGCCCCGCCCCGCCCGACTCGACACTGCCCCTCGCGCCCGAAGGGGGCACTCACGAGGTTGGGGTCGACGTCCTCGACGTAGTTGTACACGACCTCGTGGTGGGCCATGTCGTGTCGTGCGTGTCAGAGAGAGTTGGAGATTGAGAAAGAGATGAACGGTGCGTTGGGTGGCCATTTGCAACCGGCTTGGCATACCATCGACAGGGAAGCTGTAGGGCGTAGCGGTCAGAGCTCGCTGCCGTCGGTCGCCGTCTCCTTCCTGTCTGTCAGCCATCGGCCGCGTTCCCGATACATCCTCGGTCAGCGCTGTGCATGCGGGTATGCTCGAGCTCGTCGTCGTCGTCGGCCGTGGGTGAGTGCGAAACGGTTGATCGCCAGGAGAGCAGAACAAGTCGTGTGTGCGGCAGCAGCCCTGTGGCGGCAACGGGCCCTGTGGCGTCACAAGTTGTTTTGTGCGAGTAAGCTTCCTGCGCGGCCCTCGTCTCATCGGGGTCCACTGGTTCCGGGCCCGAGCTGGCAGGCATGAACGGGGGACAGCATGGACGGGGACAGCATTGACGGGGACAGGTGCTCTGATAAATGGAATGCAGCCAGTGGCAGTCGAGTAGTCTCCAGGTGTGGCCAACGGCGCCCCAACCTGCTTCTTCGCGCGCGTTCTCTGTCCTCTCCGCTGCACTCTACTACTCACTGAAGATGCATTCCAGATCAGGCCAGGCCGTTTCGACTCTGTGCATGGAGTCGAGAACAAAAATCTAGTCCAGGTCTAAACCGGTAGCCAGCCCGATGGCCGCCTCGCCCGCGACGTCCTCGACGACCACAATCTCCTTAAACGTCACGCCCTCGCGCCAGCACATCTCGGCCAAGAGCGCGCGGTAGTGTGGCTGCCGGAAACACCCGCCAGCGCACACGAGCATGGGCGCCTGCACCTTGCCTGCGGGGCTGATACTCTCCCCGCGCAAGCGGTACATCTGGTGGACGAGCTGCACAGCGCTCATAGCGAGCGGGGCGAGTGCGAGCCTTACAGCCTTCTCCGCCAGTGGATCTTCGGCCGCCAGTGCCTCGAGCACCGAGCGTGCAAGCGAGCTGACGCGCAACTTGGCCTCGTTGGTCGCCTCGACTGCGCTGCCATCCCCGAGCGCATGCACCCGCCCCAGGACTTCGGGCGTTGAACTCACACCAAAGTGCCGCCTTATTATATCAGCCAGGCCCCCGTCGACCTCGTCGCCGGCATCGAAAGCGTCAACGCACACGCGGACCGCCCACCGGCCCACGTCCCACGCACTCCCGTCGTCGCCGAGGAGGTATCCGTGTCCGCCGCGCCTCGCTGCCTGTGCCACGCGCCCGCCTCGCACTTCCAGCGCGACGGCGACACTGCCCGTGCCCGCGATCAGGGCTATGCCCCACGGCACGTGCTGGCGCAGCAGCGCGCCGCCTAGGAGCAGCGCGTCGTTGTGCACGACAGGCGGGGCGCCAAAAAAGGGCGTGAGTGCTGCGGATATCTGGGACGCGTCGCGAGGCGTGTCGCAACCCGAGATGCCTAGCCAGGTGGACGCGAAGGAGAGCGGGCAGGGGTGGAAGGCGCCGAATACCGCAGGCGGTGTAGGCGCAGGGGTGCCCGTGACTTGGGCGGCGGCTGCGAGTACCGCATCGACGATAATCTCGGTCGTGCGATGTAGGCCGATCTCGGCCATGTTCGAGGTTGGGCCGAGGGCGCGCGCGACGATGCCGGCCTCGTTCGCGAGAACCACCTCCGTCTTCGTCCCTCCGCACTGTATCAGCTACATATGCATCTAAGGGCTTACGTCTACGACAGCGTGGAGGGGCGCGCCCGAGCCCGAGCCCGAGCTCGTGGTGGCTGTGTCCTTCTGGAAGGCGACGGTGCACACCGTCTGCCCGGTCTTGCCGCCAAACGAGAACGATGGGTGCGGCACGCTCGAGTGGAACGTGAGGCCTGGTGTCAGCCCCGCTTTCAATAGACGAACCCAGTCCCCCACCGAAACGGTGTTTGACCTCGTCCTCTGTAAAGTTGCAGCTAGTGATGAGGAAGAAGCCGCCAGGCTTAACGAGCCGGGCCACCTGTTCGGGGTACACTCTGCTCGGGAGGCGGCCTCCTTTCTCCGCCACAGGCTCCTGGCTAAGCGCGAGCGCGTCAAACGTCCCCTTGTCCATGACGAGGTCCCACTCGTCCTCGATATCGTCGCGGAGGAGGTCGGCGACGCGCCACTCGCACGTGGCGGGGTTCACGACGTCGTCGGGATCCAGCACGTCCTCGTCCCCCTCCGCAATCGCGGCACGGCGGGCAACCTCCACGCTCGCGCCTAGCTGCACCGCGCCTGGCGAGTAGTCGAGGCCGGTGAGGTGGAACGGCTGCGGCTGCGGTCCAGGCCACGTGAGGAAGGAGAGGAGGAGGGTGCCGTTGCCAGAGCCGCATTCGAGAACGCGGAGGGGCGTGGACGACGGCGCGAGGTGCGCGTGCGCCCACGTGCGCATCTTTGCGACCGCGTCCTCACCAAACCTGGCGTCAGAGGAGGATGGCCGGAGCGCTAGCGGGGCTGTGACGGAGTGGCCGCATAGCAGAGCCCGAGATGGCGCTGGACGCACGCACAGACTCACCACACCTCGCCCTCGTCCCCAACATCGTCGAAGACACGGTTCTCGCGCGCGTACACCATGTCCCAGTGGGCCTTGGTGCCGAGCTTGCTGGGCGGGAGCTCGTCGTCGGCCATGTGGTCACTTTGTCTATTTGTTGTTGATGCAAGTGGAGTTGGCTGGCGAAATTTCGGCGCAAATTGCGAAACGACCTGGCTGGGGATCGAACTGCCTCCGGCCTGTGCCTGGCAATGCTCTCTGGACCTCGCGTTCTCTTGCAAAGCAGGTCTGGCGCTTCCTCGTGTCCTGTAATGAGACGTGTTGGCGGCTCGGAACAGTCCTCGCAGAGCCGGCAGGAGCGTTCGTGGCCTCACGCGGTACGTGGTTTGCGGCCGACAAGGCAACAACCTGCGGCTCGATACAGAGCCTTGGGTCATTGCCACCATGGATTACCCATCGCACGCCGTCTCGCACTTGCACATCGCATCCAATCCAGGTCGGTGGCAGCTGCCGCTTCAGGAACAAGGTGCCGGGCGCCGGAGAACGCTCCTGAGCAAAGCAACGACTGCCGGACCGCTGTGTTGTCCGTTTCACAAGTGAACCTGACTATGGAAGAGAGTAGACTCCAGATCCCAAGAAAGAAATTCGGTGCTGGACGACACAGCTCTGCAAGGTTAGGCTCCGCCCGAGCACTCGGAAAGAGGTCGTCGACCGCGCCGATTTGTCCAACAGACAAGGACAAACCCCGGACGGGCGTGCGGCCATTCTTCGAGCTTGTCCAGCAAAGGCCGGGGGGGCATTGGAACCTGAATTGGCCGCTGCCCGCCGCATAGCCTTCCAATCCACCACGCGACTGTACATTTCTGCCTCACCTCAACGAGTAACAGACTGCGACCAGAGTGTGGCAAGTGGGCATATACGTAATGCCACAGCAGGCATGTGATGATCGCCCAGCCGGTCTCCGGACCTGGGTGGTGCCTCGTATGCGGCACTCGAAACCCAAAGCTCACTCCGTGCCCCGGACCGACGTCGGCCTCCCTGACGCGGCAATGCAAGTGTCTGCTGCAAACGGCGCGGCGAGCTGTGGAAGCAGATTACGACTTGGTTTGCCGTACCACCCGATGTTGGCTCAGTCCGGCGTCGCAGAGAACGGCGCCTCTGTCGGCATACGTACATGAAAGAACTGGACAAGGAGTAAATTGCTTGACTCGGGGTACTTAAGGCCTGAGCCCGTGCCAAGACAGACGGAGGATTCAACGATCGAAGCAGCCAACTGGGGTGGCAGAGTGGACTACCCAGCCAGAGCAGACAGAGCACGCGGGTCCGGAGAATGCGGCACGACTAGAAACGTAATCCAGGCGTGGCGTTGCAATTGCTGCAATGTGAGCAAGTGGCGGCGCCATGGCTTGACTCTCTGCCAGGGCTACCCACTGCCCACTAACAGACTTCCGCCATTCGCGGAGGAGCCGTCGCCGTCGCCGTCGTGAGGAGTGAGCTGCCACTGCCCCGGCCGTCCGGGCAATTCTGGCCAGAATTCTGGAAACTCTCGGCATCCCACCGTCCGGCAGCTCGTAACCCTGACCGCCCTTGCCATCTCAGGTCGCCCTCTGCCCTTTCCTGAGCCCTCTTGGCAGACAGCTCTCGGACATGCCCGCCCCCGCAAAGACATGCTCACATCAGCACTCGTCGTTGCATTTACTCTCTCGTCCTCGTCCTCGTCCTCGACAAACAGCGCACAGTCGACCACACTTGTTCCCCGGCCTCTCCCACATCCACTTGGCCATGCTCGGCCGCGGTTTGCGCCAGCCGTTGCCCACTCGCCTCACCCACGGCTCGAGCACCGCTGAGCGAGGCACACCCTCTTCCGAGATTGCCGGAACCACCTTTCTGCCCACCCCTCCCGATTCCAGCTCGTCCCCCCTCAAGGCGCCTACCTCATACACCAAGAGGAAGGGAAAAGACGACAAGCCAGGTGGGAAAGACATGCGCCGCAGCTGCGCCGAATGCCGGCGGCTCAAGTCCAAGTGCGACCGTGTCTTTCCTTGCTCCAACTGCCGTCGCCGTGGATGTGCACTCATCTGCCCTGATGGCGACCTTGGGTGTATGCAAGGCAAGCGCCTTGTACTCGCTTCAACAGAGCAGCTCCACGAACGAGTGAGTGACAAGGAGTCGGTCTCTAATTTGGCAGATTGCCCAGCTCGAGACGGCACTTTCAAAGGCCCACGGCCTAGTAAGCTCGGTACAACACCCGCTGCTGGCCCCCGAATTCCTGGATGGTGGCTTCGCTTCCCAAGCGCCACCGCCCGCCTCTGATTCGATGGCAGTAGACGTCGACAGCCTCGAAAGGGCTGCATCCTCTGAAGAAGCAGTGGTCGGCCCCGATGCTGACAATGCTGCTGGAACGGCATCAACGACCGGATTCTTGCCGGTGGATTTCCACCCCGACGTTGTACCCCGCTCCGTGGTCATGAACCGCTTGCGGACCGTCATCAACGCTCTTCCGTCACGCGAGAGGGCCCGGGAGATTGCCGATAGGTTCTTCATCGAGTCTGAATGGTTCAACTTTATCCTCCGCCGGGAAGAGTATGACGCCCTATACGAACCGTCAGTGTTCGCGCCGACAGAGGAAAACCCTCTCAGCCCACACAAGCTCGCATGTGTGTTCATGGTCTGCACACTGCAGATGTACCTCGACCCGACGCGCGACTGCGACTCGGTCGACGGGCTGGTGGCTCTGTACTGGGACACGGTACAACAGTGCTTTGACACGCACTGCGGTTGGGCTGCTACTGTACCAGGGGTGCAGGCCCTCGCTCTTATGACCTGGTTTGTCAACTATGCATCAAAGGGCGGTGGCGACACTGGGCCAACAACATCTAGCCTCCACTGGCTGCGCCGGATGACAGCCGCGTGCCAGGAGCTCGAGCTCAACAAGGAGCCGCATCCCAGCTTGCCCATGCGCCAGGCCAACTTCCACCGTCGGGTCTTCTGGGAGGCGACCGTGCTCGACTGCGTGATAGCTCCCAGCTACGGTCACCACACAGGCATCCCGATCGAGCAGATCGAAGTGCGCTACCCGTCAGACGTCCCACAGTGGGCCGTCTTGCGCTACGAGTACATCCGCAGGGTGTCGTATCCCGCCACTGACTTGGGCCTGCGTCCTGACTCGAATCCTCCCACGCCTAGTGAGATCCGTGGCCTCGAGGAGCTGCTAGTGCGCTACGGTCCCGAGGCCCAGCCGGCCATCCACTGCCCATACCTCGTTGGCGAGCCGCTCCCCGAGCTCAACACTAACACCGCCTTTGACGTGTCTCACATTCAGAGTGCGTCCGTCAGCATGTCACTGTTCCAGAACTACCGTGAGTGCGTGGTACATTTGTATTTCTAACCGTAGTGCTCGTATACAAGGCTGGCCTGCGCCGGATCGTTGAACGGCTTCGTGTCAATCCAGAGGCCGAGCTGTTCCCATTCGACCGCCACATTGTCATGTGCGCATTCGAGACGTCGCAGAAGATGATCCGCCTCGCCCGCTACATTCACCGCATTATGCCTCGCATTGCTGGGCGCTACACTTCGACATGGGTCAAGCTCTTCGGTGCGACCGCCACAATCGCTGCCGCCGCCATCTGGTGCGGTGGGCAAATGCCACCCTCCTTTGTTGCCCAGGTGATTGTCGAACTCAACGACATCAGTCTCCTTGAGGCAGAAGCGACTTCCTTCAGCCCCAACGGGGACCGGCCCCAGGCCGTGCGCGAAATCGTCCCCGTGTTGCAGAGCATGATAATTGGGCGACACCCACATGTCGTGGGCGAGGACCCGTCGCGCGTCACAGCCAACAGCGCACGCGAGGACATTCTCTTCGCCCTTCTCGGCGGTGTCGTAAATGGTGTGACCGCAATGCAGAGTGCGGTCGACTGGAGCTCGGCCCTTGCTGCAGTTCCTAGCATCCCCACAGCCTCGACATCGGCGCCTCACGTGACCGCACCCATGCCTGCACAGATGTTCGACTTGCCGCCGATATCCGAGGCTACAAGGCGCGACATGTCGGGTGTGCTGCACGCGCCAGGGCATGAGGGTGGCCCCGGTCCGAACTCGCGGTTCCCCAGCTCAGCGTCGCCGTTTACCTTTGACGGCCAGAGTGACTATGACAACCCGGCTAATGGGTCGCCGCACGAGGTGTCATCGACATCTGGCGGCAGCGCAACGTCCCTCATGAACGGTACGCTGATGGAGCCGCCTATGGGGGCCGGCGGCGTGGGTGTTGAGCTCCGCAACCGCCTCCAGACGATGTACGCGCCCAAGCCCTGGTGGGGCCTGAGCACCGACGCTACAGGCAAGTAGACGTGGACGGTGTGCGTCAGCGTGGCGCGCGCACGATGAGTTTGACGGCCCACAAGCCGGCGTTGCCGCAACGCCAGCCCTCCTGCGTGCGTGATGATTGATGCGTGCCGCCTGGGCATCATTGGCCTGGGCCATGCCAAGTTTCGGGGCCGTCCACGCCTATGAGGTGCGCTGCACCGCATCACACGAGTAGCAGAAGCGCGTAATCCAGTATGGATACCCACAACATGGTATACCTGGGCCGTTGTGGCCCATTGGCATATTGTTGGTATCACTGCGATGTCACGTGTACCGGAAATCTTTGTAGCTGGGAACTGGAACGGTACCGCGCTCTCAAGTGGACTCTGGAGAGATGTGTACTTGGCACCCGTAAGTTGGCGGCCTCGGCCTGGCCTCGCCGCCAAGGAAACGCCGACGCGGATGCACGTCGTGAACCCACCAAGCGTACTGTGCAGATCAGACGTTCTCAGCGGCGGCAGGGCCCGTGAGTGCTGTGCTCGTACTGCTGCCAGTGCTTTGGGGATAGTTCTGGCAGGAGATGGTTGTGGCAGGGGATAGTTCTGGCAGGGGATGGTTCTGGCAGGGAATAGTTCTGGCAGGGGATAGTTCTGGCAGGAGATAGTTCTGCCAAGGACTGTATCTTCCGTATGACACCAACTTTTGTACGGCACTGTAGCTTCTGGGCACTGTAGCTTCTGTAGGGACTGTAACTTGGGTATCGCACTGACTTTTGTACGGCACAAACTTCTGTAGGGCACGTAGCATCCGTAGGCCACGTACATGTATGAGCTGTGCGATACATGCTTGCGACCGGTTCGAGTTGTCTGTTCGAGTTGTCTGTTCGAGCTGTCTGTTCGAGGTAATCTGTTCGAGGGCTAGCACCCCCTCTGACTAGACTGGGCCTAGGAAAGAGCATGCTCGCTCCAGCCAACTTTTCTGCCACGCTCCACACCAGCCATTCGTAGCATGCTGGCCAGCTGTCAACTCGAACACCTGCATTAGGCGACACGTCTCCCCTCCTCCCCAGTGCCGAGCCCCTCCCCTCCTCCCCTCCTCCCGTTAATACAGTACGCCGTCCCCGTTAGCACATACGCCCCTCTCCCCTTTTACAGTACGCCCCCATGCGCGGCCGGGCCACCCCCCCGCAATGCAGTGGTGATACATGTCAGTCCTCCTACTCCTCCCCGTCCATCATGTCGAAGAACGCGTCGAGCGCCGACTTGCGCCCCGCGCTCCGGCTCATCCCCTTCCGCCTTCCCCTCCCGCTCTTGCCCCACACGCCGTCCTTGCGCCCGCGCACAAATGCAGGCGGGGGCACGGCGAGCCCCATCTCCTCCGCAATCTCCGCCACACCCTCAAGACTCGGCACACCCGGCGCCCGACCGGTCCCCACCGCCCTCGGCCCACCGCCAGCCTCGGTCCCCTCGTTCATGTCGTCCTGCAATTCGCGCAGCGTAGCGCTGAACACCTCGGCGTTACTCCCTCCCCTGCCCCGCGCGCGCGCCATGCTAATCATGCCCTCAACCAGTTGGCGGCGCAGGGGGGCGTACAAGCAAGTCAACAAGGAGCCAGTGTGCGCGTCCCTCGCCCTCCATCTGGCCACGCCAGCGCTCCGTATCCCAAAGGTCCGCCGCGTCGACCGGAATCGGGGGCGGCTTGTGCGCCGCCCGGCCCGAGCGCTGTGCCTCAGCGACCTCCGTGTCCCACAGGCTCTGCTCGAGCCACTTCCACTCTGCCTTTGTGAGGGCGGCGGCAGGCGAGGCGAGGAGGACATGCGTGCCTGGCCCTCCCACCTCGGCCTGTACGGCGAGACGCGCGGCGCGCAGTAGCGCCGCACAGAGGATGTTGACGCTCTGGTGGTCTAGGAGGTGTGTGTGTTCCTCGGCGAGGACGAGGAGGAGGGCGAGGTCGGGCGCAGGCGCGGGCGGGGGTGCGCGCACGCCTTGCCGGCCCCCGTCCTCCCAGGGCGGGTTGAGGGCTGCCCAATCTGTACGTGCGCGCTTTGGCACAAAGCTGGCCGCGGACAGCATGCTGTTCAGCAGGCCGGTCGTGATCTCGCCCTGCAGTGCAGATGCCACGACGGGCCGGTACGATGACGGCGGATACTGCCGCAGGAGGCGGAAGAGGGCAGCGTAGCCCTCGGGGCTTGGGGGCCGGGGCGGGCGGTGGCCGGCAAGGCTGGCCGCAACGCTCTGACCCGTGAGGAGGGACCATACACCCGAGGCCGTGCCGGCGTTGCCGGCTACGCGCTCGGCGTTGAGCCACGCGGCCAGGAACGCGTTGCGGAAGTGGTACCTCCCGTCTCGTCTGCCTGCGCTGTCGGCTGCGTCGAGCGCGCGGCTGAGCGCGTGGATCGGCTCGGCGGGCCCTGAAGTCGAAGCTGGAGCGAGGAGGTTGCCGAGGTCGACCGCGAGACGGTGCGGGACCGCGCTGCCGAGGCGCCGGCCTACGCGGCCGCGGTGCGCGCCCTCGCCCCCGGCGAGCTGCGAACGGAGCCACAGGCTCATCACGGCCGTGTAGCACTTGGTGATTGACTGGGCGTGGGTGCCAGGCCATTCCTCGCCGGCTGCGATCGCACGTTCGCGCTGCATGCGCGCAGCGGCACGCAGTTCGTTCAGCGTCCCGAGCGCGCCCCGAAAGTCGGCGTGGGGCATGTACGCGAGGAGGACGGGGAAGAAGAGCTCAGGGGTCCACTCGATGCTGGGGACTTGTGTGCGGCTCGCGACCTGCGTTTCTCGGGCCATGGGTGCTGCGACGCCAGAGGTAGCTAACAGCGTGTCAGTGGGACCAACCGGTGGCGAGGCCTGGGTCGAGGCCGCGATCGCTCGGTCCTCGCGTACCGCGGCGAGGCTCTGCCCGATCATGAGGCGCACCGCATCGGGCGGCACGCGCTGCTCGTTCACGAGCGCGACGGCAAAGATGTAGATGAGCTCGGTCGTCATCTCGGCCGGCAGGATGGGCAGCAGCTCGCGCAGCACGGGGCGGAAGTTGCGCGCCGCCTTGAAAGCCGTAATCGCGCCCTTGACCGTGAACGGCACGCGCTCGGCCGCCTGCCTGCGCACGAGGTCGAGCGCCGGCCGCCCGCCGAGGGGATGCTTAAGGAACTCGCGCAGGAAGCGCCAGTACGCCTCGGAGCGTTCCTCGACGTCGCCCTCCTGCGAGTCGAGGTATGCGTGTGCGGCACGCAGCGGCGTCTCCACGTCGCTCGTGCGCACCCCGCCCTCCTCGATCGCGAGGTGGCGCTCCATCCAGCGCTGGTGCTGCCGCGCCGTACCGTGAGGTCCTGTGTGTGGTTCGGCCTCGATGCCGATCTCGACGGTGTATTCTGCTTCGGCGTCGGCGTCGGCCTCGATGTCGATGCTGATGTCGACGTCATAACCGCGCTCGGTGGCCGGCGCGTCCGTCGAGAAGCGGTATGGCGACGCAGCGCTCAGAGTTGCGGCAGGCGTGGCGCCAGGAGTGCCGGCGACGCCATCAAGGCTCCTGACTGCGGCAACATCGGCGCGCGGTCCGTCCTCGAACGCACTCACTCGCTCTCCACCCGCATCCTCGGCCTCCATCTCCTCGACGCTCTGGCCTGGTGCCGGAAAGTTGTAGATCTCCGTCTCGACCTCGTGACCGTGGACGAGCCGCATCTCCTTGCGCACGCGGTAGTTGGCCGTCCGCGGCGGGCTGTCCGCCTCGGCGTCGGCGTCGGTGTCGGCGTCGGTGTCGGCTTCCGTGTCGTCCTGCTCTTGCACAGCCTCCAGGCTATCCATCCGTACAACGACGTCCGACTCCACTTCCACTTCCACTTCCATGTCCATCTCCTCCACTCCCACGTCCATCTCCGCCACCGCCACCTCCACCTCACCCTCGATCTCCTCAGCCTCTTCCTCAATCTCCTCTTGTTTTCCCCCTCTAGCCAACATGGCCTCGACCTCGCGGCGCGCGCGGGCGTCCATCGCAGCCATTTCCGCCCGGGTCTGGAAGACGGTGCGCTCAATCTCCTGTCCCCCCACAATTTCCGTGTACGTCGTGCCAATCTTGTCCATGTGCGGCCGGGTACGCACGCCACGCACCGGCAGTACTGTTGGAGCGCGCCACCGTAGTCGGGACCAGCGCAGCATGGCCGCGCTGGCGTGTAATGTGCAAGGAATGGGCAATGTCGAATTATTTTGCAGACGAGGTCAACTGAAAGAGGTGGGTGGCAACTTTTCATATCTCGTGCCTGGTGGAACAGCATGCATGACAAGAGACCTGGACCGGAGGCGATAACTACTATGCGACTAGATTAGAGGAAGCCCTTCTCGACGGCGAGCTCGGCGTTCATGACTGAGCTTGTGGCTGCGCCGAGGCGAACGTTGTCGAGGAGGCACACAAACTTGACGTCGAAGAGGTTGCACTCGCGCACACGGCCGACGGAAACGCACGAGCCGGCGTGCAGGTCGCGGTCGAGGCGGGGCTGTGGGCGGTCGGGTGCGTCGTGCAGGACAATGGCATGGGCCGGAGCCGAGGGGCAGCCGAGGCTCTGGGCCTCGGTCGTGTACCCGGCGAACGCGGCGCGGACCTCGTCGATGCTGGGCTTGTTCTCGGCCGCAAACTCGACCGAGACACAGGCGAGGTGTCCGTCAATGACGGGGACGCGGTTGCACGCAGCACTGATCTTGATGGGGTCCTTTGCGTGGTAGTCGAAGCCGGCGCCGTCGGGGAGGACCCCGCCCAGAATCTTGCTCGTCTCCCACTCAATCTTCTCCTCCTCGCCGCCGATGTAGGGCACGACGTTGTCGAGAATGTCGAGCGACGAGACACCGGGGTATCCGGCACCCGAGATGGCCTGGAGCGTGGTCGCCATGACGCGCTTGAGGGGGCCAAACTTGACCTCGAGCGCCTTGAGGGGGACGACAATCGCCGTCGTCGAGCAGTTGGCGTTGCACAAGATGTAGCCCTTTTTCAGGCCGAGCTGTGACTGCTGGTACCGCACGACGGCAAAGTGCTCGGGGTTGACGAGGGGCACCATGAGCGGCACCATGGGGTCTCGGCGGTAGTTTTTGGCGTTGGAGAAGACGACGAGCTCGGCCGCGCGGAGCGCCGCCTCGATGTCGCCCGCGACATCGTGGTCGAGGCCCGAGAAGACAATGCCGCACTCCTTGAAGGGGCCGACCTCGCAGGGCTGCACGATCATCTTGCGCACGCTCTCGGGGATGGCGATCGCGAGCTTCCACTTGGTCACCTGGGCGTACTCCTTGCCCGCCGAGCGGTGAGACGCGCCGAGGACATGGATCTTAAAGTACGGGTGGGGCGCGAGGAGCTCGATGAAGCTGGTGTCAGCGGGTCGGCCGGTCGGTGCAGGAGAGGAGGTCAAGGGGAGGCGGGTGCGCGACGAGGGCGAGTGCGACGAGCGCGAGCGCAACGTGTACAGCAGCTGTGCTGCGAGCAGCGCACCAGTGCAGCCTGGTGCAACCAAAGCTGTGCATGCGAGCACCCCTGGCGTCATGCAAGCAACCCCGGTGTCATGCAAGCAACCCCGGTGTCATGCAAGCAACCCCGGCGTCATGCAAGCACCCCGGGCGCCAGGCCGATAGCGCGTATGTAAATGACAAAACCCATTGAGAGATCACGTAGGGCAGGCGCGGCGAGCTGACAAACGGGATCGCTCGAGATCTCAAGCCGACTCACCGCTGGCCGACGGTGCCCGTTGCACCGAGGATACCGACCTTGATGGGCTGCTGGGGTGCCATTTTGATACTAGACTCTAGAGTTGAATGATGCAGTTGACAGAGCTCTTTCCAACAAGTCAGTGTAGGCGGAAAGCGGAGGCGAAAGGCCCGGTTGGACGGTCGAGTCGAAATTGGGCGAGCATACCGGGTTAGTCCGCCTCCGCTCAAGACCCGGCTTCATGTCCACTGGGATATTACTGTCAACGAACAATCCATTGCCTCGCTGGGCACCCAGCTGCGTTCTCAAACGTAGCCATGTATGTACTCTGGTCCAGCCGGATCCCTGGGGTCTGGCCAGTTCATCTCTATGTAGCTCAACGCACCCTGATGGCCAACTTGACTCCAGGTGGCCAGCCTCGCTCGTCGCTGCCTGGCGCGGCGGCACATTAGT
Source organism: Cutaneotrichosporon spelunceum (assembly GCA_030805415.1). Taxonomy (NCBI): domain Eukaryota; kingdom Fungi; phylum Basidiomycota; class Tremellomycetes; order Trichosporonales; family Trichosporonaceae; genus Cutaneotrichosporon; species Cutaneotrichosporon spelunceum. Next base: position 949,492 of record BTCM01000005.1, read on the forward strand.
CGAGCCAAGGGGGACCCAGGCCGACCTCTGGCTACTGTGGCTCTTACCTACTCCTCGTCTCCCCTGTTCTCACGAGTCTGGCCCTCGCCCATCGTCGTGGTCCGCGCCTCCCAGCTTTTGTCGCATGCCGCGCGTAATAGAGGTGGCAGCCAACGCCACGGCCCTCCTCTTCGACTCTCTTACACGTCCGCCATCAGCCTCTAAGACTGAGCAACTGCGCCAGTAAGCAGTCCCCTACTACCGGCAGTTCCTGCCCTCGATCGCAGGGCATCGCCTCGGCACATCCGTTCAACCGTCTAATACAGGCAGATGAGGCATGGTCGTGGAGGCGTGCTTGGCACACGGCGGCGGTGAGGAGTGAGTATCTCTTCTCTCCCCATTCCTCCTCCCTCCCTCGGCGAATTCCACTGACAGCAGCGCTCGACGGTTCGGTGTCGCACCACGTCATCTCTGAAACCACGGCCTGGTTCGGATCCCCCAGCGCTTGCTGCACCCCGTAAGATGTATGCATATGTGGCTGGGATCAGTGCTGGCCTTTGGTAAACCCACTGAGCCTAGACCTAGTACTTCTTCTTGGTCTTTGCCATCTGGGCGCGCTTGCCCTCGCCTGTCGTCAGCCCCGAGTCTCCTCACACAGAGTCGGCACGCACCCTTCTTGACCGGCCCCTTGCCCATCTTGCGCCGGCGCGCGACGTCGTCGAAACGCTCCATCTCGCGCCCGCTCTCGAGCCACCCGTTCGGCTTGTTCGCCGTGCCCGGCTTGGCGTACCGGGGCACCTCGAGGAAGCCGGACGGGACGGCCTCCTCGGGCGGCAGGTGGTAGTTGGGTTGTCCGCCCGGGCGGTCGAGGCGGTCCCACCCCGCGTACTTGTTCCACTTTACGAACGCGTTCAACGCCGGCACGTTAAAGCCCTTGCGGACGTACGCCAGCATGCCGGGACCGCGCAGTCGGCGGCGCAGGTACTTTGTGCCCGTGCGCGCGTTGGAGGTGGGCGCGAGCGTGTTGAAGATGGGCGCCCGGAGCTGCGCGAGCACCCCTGTGAGCGATGGTGGTGGCATGATTTTGCGTGTTAGTGGATACACAAAGTCGGCGCCGGTCGAAATGTCTGTCGGAAGACGAGGAGGAGGGCGGGAGTAAATGGTCACGTGGATTGCGACGGTGGTTTGCAGCCACGTGCCCGTTGACACATTGAGAGTTCGATTCTTTCTCGGAACCTGATAATAATAATAATAATTGAAATTCTGTGGTGCTCCTGACGATGGCGTCTTGAATCTTGTACACCCTGCTGCAGAATCTTTCTCTTGGGCCAGTTGCCAACGCCAGGTCTGATCTTGCATCTCTGCATGCGCCGCCTCTCGTCTGCTGCAGCAAGACTCGCAGAAGACCCTGCCGCTGACTCGCGCTCGGATCGCAAGGGGATAGGTTCTGTCGAGTCCAAGCTGAGCCCCGCGGTCACTTTCGAGTGGCGCCTAGGCCTAAGGGCGCAGGCGCAACGACAGCCCAAGCAGAGGTCGAATGCCCATTGCGGTTTACAATCAAGCCAAATCCCCTCGGCCCCGCGATTTGAACCTGCTCGGCGTCAACTCTCACCTTGTAGGGGTGAGCCGTCCACTAACGCACTGACGACTCTCAACCTCCCCCCACGCCCCCTTTCCCATCTCTTCCATCGACATCTCATCTCGACATCTCCCATCCCGCAAAATTGTCCCTCATGGACCACACTCCCTCACCGCCGCGCAGGCCGCAGCGGTCCACCCTCCGCCTGTCCACCCACGCCTCCATCCATGTCCCCGACGACTCTCCCCAGGCCAGCACTGCCTCCCTCCCCCTTCCCCCCCCACACCTCCCACCCCTCCCAGGAGGCCCTCGCCGCCCTCATCGGCGACAGGACAATGATCCGCTCCAAGTCCGAGGCAGACATCTTCCCCACCACCCCCGGAACCCCATCTTCTCTCGGGCCTCAACGGCCGTCCGCGGCACACCATCGCTCGTCGCGCATACGCCGTAAACCCGTGCCGTCCGTGATGGGCTCTGCCGAGTTTGGCTCACTGAGCATTGACACGAGCTGTGCCTCCCAAAACTCGCTTGGCAGCGCCCCTCTGAGCGCGCCCGCATCCCGCTCTCAGCGTCGCTCGCATGCCGACCTCGTCGCCTTCCTTGACGAGGCACCCCTTTCCCCGCCTCTGCGCCCTCGCGGCCCCTCCGTCTCCTCCCTCTCAGCGATGAGCATGCTCTCTGCCGCCTCCCAGTCCCGGCCCTACACCCTCCCCGTGGACGCGCCATTGAAGCACGGCTCGACTCCCCCTCCTTCGCCACCGGGGACGCATAGCCCACCCGGCTCGCGGCACAGACACAACGGCAGCGCGCACAGCCATCCGACGAGTGTGACGTCGCATTCCCCCTTCTTCGGCGGCCTTCCTCGTTACTCGACTCTGGAGCTGGCCGCTGCGACTGACCGTACACGCCGCGAACACCCAACGCTCGCATTCAGAGTTGATCCAGACATGCGTGAAAGACTGCCACGCTACAAAGTCAACCCTAGAACAGAGCCCATCACCCTCGCTGCTAAACTGTGGAAGTGGGGCTTCTTCTTCTTCCCTTTCTGGTTCATCGGGATGTTTATGTGAGCTGACTATAGTCGGCCGCGCTGATCGTAGTCTATGGAGCCCGCTCAGGTATGAAGACAACGACCGGGACCCCGAGAAGAAACAGACGGAGCAGTTGTCGATTGTGCGCCAGGTCCGTCGTTGTTGGGCCAGCTGACTCCAGACCGAGTTGAAATACGCACGCCGCTGCGCCGTCGCGTGTGCTGTGCTCGGCGCCATTGCCGCCATCCTCATTATCGTGCTGTGTGCCGTCCTCATTCCCCGCAAGTGACAAGCGATTTCCGTCTGTCCATCTCGCTTCCCCTAGGTCCCGTCTTCTCTACGACTTCCGTCTGCCACGACTCATGACTGTCTATACGCATGTGTGTACATTAGAGTACATTGTGATGCGATTGACGATTGTACGTTGCCACTCTACAGTAGAACAGAATATCGCTGCATAGTGTACAACACTTGTTCGGGCGAGTCATAGCCCGAGTCGTTTGAATTGGACCACTGAATCCTCCTCCCCTCTCTTCCTTGCCGTGGCGTGGAATCTACGGCGTCTCCTCGAGCTTTGTGACATTGGCTTGGCCATTGTCGCACTTGATTCGTCCTTGGCCCGCGACTCACCTCCGGCCCATCCGCGAAGCCAGCGAGCCAGCTCGCTCCGACCGTGTGCGCTCCGTCTGAGGCACAGTGATGACTGGCGTGTCCGCCATCTGATCGGCGTACATTTTTCTGCTGTCAGCTGATTCACATGGTAATTTCCGCCCGCCTCGGTATCATTCGCTTCCCAACTACTCACCCAGAACGTTCTGGCTGTGCAGGCCTAGCAGGCCTCTCCGACTCCACGTGACGGCGCAAGCGCGCCCCGAGGTCTTTCCGCTCCCCAACCAGTCCAACACGCAGCGTCTCCCCGTCGGCTGGCACGCCATCGTACTCCTTTACGAGCATGCCCGCGGCCTCGCGATCGGGCATCTCAAGCTCGACGGTGACAGTGGGGTCAGAGGCACGTGACGTGACCCGCGCCGTACCGATGGGGTGGTGCGCAAATGCCGACTGCCGTCAGCCTCTTGTTTATATTCTACCTGTAACCCTACCTTGACATCCTCGGCGGTGGTGTGCTTTGCGAGACGCTCCACACGCACCCAGCAGCTCCTCGCCGAGCCGACAATGTTCAGAGCCTCGCGGTCATGAACTCGCTGTGTGATCGCGGCAATGCTCTTGGCTGCAAGGGCGCGGCCCGCATCGTCCCCACCTCGCCGAGCTCGAGATGGGCGGGTAGACTTGGTAGAGGACGAGGAGGGAAGGAGCTCCACACCGGCGTTGGGACTCGGCCGGTCGAATCCGTACATGGCTCCCCGGCTGCGGTCTGGGAGCAACTCCTTGCCTCGGTCAGAGCCGATGCGATTGAGGAGGGAAGGGGATGCGCTACTAGACGAGCCTCGGCCCGAATCGAGGCGAGCGGCGAGGGAGTTTGAGTTGTGCAGGTCATGCTTCCAGGGAGCGTCGGGGTTGCGATCGCGACGGTCGTATGGTTTGGCGCGCGACATGGCTGGATGGTGTAAAAGGCAAACAATTGAATACTCAAGAGTGGAGGTCGGGCTGTCGGATTCGAATTGCATCCAGCGTGCGGGGTCTCCCAGAGTGCCAGAGCGCGGGATTACCGGGAAAACGGGGATTTGGCAGCCAGCAAGTACAGTCGGCAAGACATGCTCAGTCACCCTGGGCCGAGCTCACCCAGCAGCCCAAGCTGCCAGGTGCGGGGTCATCGTTGGCCACCACGACACGCGATTTCAACATCTCATCACTCCATCCCACAACGCCGCATCCGGTCAACAACAGCTCAAACCCTAACCGTCTAATATCGATATCTCAAGCACCTAGCAATCAAAAATGGGTGGCGAAGGTGCGCCGGTCCCGTCTCAAAGTCTGCACGCAGCGATAAGCTCGTCGCCGGCGTCTCTCTGTCGCGATGCTCACCCCAGGATGGCTGTTCCTCTTCGCGGTCATCATGGCCGCGGTGCTTTTGTTTACCATGGTTTTCTTTGTGCGTCCGCTACCGCACTGCGCTCACAGCTGACCCCAGATCATCATGTTCTCTGACCTCGAGTGTGGTGCGTGCATTGCCAACTGACCAAGGTAATTACCGACTGACGGGTAGACTACATCAACCCTATCGACCTGTGCAACAAGCTCAACCAAGTGGGTTCCCAGCTCGCAGATTGCACGGCAGTGTCTGACAGCAGTTTGTGCTCCCCGAGATGATTGCCCACGCCTTCCTGACCCTACTCTTCCTCCTATCTGGGCAGTGGATCGCCTTCCTCCTCAATGCGCCACTCGTCGGCTACAACGTCAACAAGTGCGCCCTTGCCGCGGCGGAGCTGACCCCAGAATCATGCACAAGAACCACATGTACGACGCGACAGAGATCTTCCGCACACTCTCGGGTCACAAGAAGGAGAGCTTTATCAAGCTCGGTTTCTACCTCATCTCCTTCTTCTACTACCTCTACCGGTAAGCCGAACCGAGCGTCAACCGACAAGGGTAGATGCTGACGTGTAGCATGATCCTCGCCCTCATCTCTGGTGGGTAACACAATTTCACTGCGCACATGACAACTGGCGGCTGAGAGCGGCAACTGACGTACAGAGAGCGACTAGATGGATAGCCGGCGGCACTCTGCGCGACAGGGCGAGGGCGCGTACGGCAAGGCGCATGCGCTGGTGGCAGACGTGTCGCGGGTGAGATGATGTCTGTAGGTGGGAGTATATATATGTACATGCCCCTGTAATGCATCGAACAGCCATATAGAGTGCCATGGTGGGCTATTTGGTTTGGACGACGTCTGAGCCGTTTGTGGCCGTCTGGATGCACTACCATTGGCTGTACGCAGGCGTGTTGCCTGCCGGGTTGCGTGGATGTGCCTCAGGGCGAGGCCGGTGTCGCGGCGAGGGTGGTGAGAGCGGCTCGGTCGGCGAGAGATGTTGGATTTGAGCAGTGATTGAGCCAAGAGGCCAGTCGTTGGATCCGAGTCACTCAAGGGAGGTTGTTATTGTATTGTATTGATAATCTAATTGTGTATTCAAAACACGGCTCTAGTTGTCGTCATCTACACTCTGAATCCGTGTGCCTAATCTTGCTCTTCCTTCCCCAGCAACCCCAACCCACCCCAAGGATACCCACGTCGCTTCGGACATCGGCCATTAGGGAACGCTCCAAGGCGGGGTATTGTCCTTGTCCAACTGTTTCCTCTCAGCTCGCCATCAACGTCCCCAACCCCACATCCTTGTCCATCTCAGCTTTCCCCCCTCACCATTCCTCTTTCTCAACATCATCCACCACCACCGTCCTCACCCACTTGGTCACCCGTCACACGACCCCTTTCCCCATCGCACACGACCTCTCCTCAACCAACACCAATCCCCCCGTCCTAACACCTGGCATTGGTGACTGTCAGTTGACAGACCTCAAGTTCTTGGTTCAGCCAAGGTTACTCTCCATCTCTTCTCCCTCGACCCAGTTCGCATCGCAGGCGCACAGACAACGCTCAGGCTTCTCCGCTTTTCATCTACACACGCACCACGCGACCTGCTCGCTACCTGGGACGCTCCATCGCACCCCGCGCCATGCTCGCGTGACAGCTTTCCTTCCATAGCCCACAATGGACCGTCGACGCTGAGCAAGACGCGCCGCTAGCGCAACGCCCCCTTCCCCCCCCTCTCCCTTTCCCCCGACTCACCTTGAGCATCTCGACGACTAAAGCGCTACCACGTCGACCCAATTGCTATCACGTCGACCCAATTCAAGCCTTTGCCGACACCCACGTCGCCAAGCCTTCTTGTCCCCAACCACGACCTTCGAAGCCCATTTTTCCTCCCTCCTCCATCTGCAAAGTTCGACCCCTCCACCATCGACAGCCGTTGTTCGGCTCGCACAATGTCTCATCTCGTACAGTCCCTCGAACACGCCGTCGAAGCCGGCGTCAAGGGCATCATCGGGCTCGCTGAGGGATACATGTCGGGTCCGTCGTGTCCACAGCCCCACTCCCAATCTTACTCTGTTGAAGCCTCGGACGACAAGCCGGCTCCGCAGCCCAAACTCATCCCCATGGGTAGCATGTCGCCACCATCAGTGCCCGAGTCACGCCCCAATGCCTCCGTTTCCTTGGCGTCCCGCTTGGCATTCGCTCAGGACACTCTTGTTCAAGTTACAGACATCTCCAGTGGCTGGATCCACGTCCAGTCGACGTATCTCGACGCCGCTGGGGGTCAGCGCAAAGTTCGCTCCTTTGGCGTCCGCAACGTCTCTCAGGGTGTCGTGGATGTTGAGGTGGCGTCGGACCTGGCCGATCAAGTCGTGTTCTGGGCCGCGGACGACGAGACCGACGCCGACATGTCGTCGGCGTCCTCAGCGGCCGAGAATGCCGCGCAGTCAATCACCCTCAGTCTTGATGTCGCTGAGACGCGGACCATCTTCCTCGCATTCCAGCCAACTGCTTCACAGCCTTCGACCCCTGCGGGCTCGTCCACGCCGTCCTCTGAAGGAGAGTTCACCCCGCGCGTGGCGGCACGCGCGACGAGCGCTGATTTGGCATCTCCGCCTGGTAATAGGCTGCCGCCCGCTGCGCTTGGCTCAAGTCTGACCAGATCTGACCTCGCCGCTGCATCGACGTCGATGCTGTCATCGTCCACCACCTCTATTGGAAGCAGCAGCGCGCAAAGGAGGCATGACGCCGTCCACCGCTCGTTTTCGGTCCACGGTTCAATTCTCGTCCACGCGACCGCCATCGAGAGTGACATCATGAACCCCCCCGCTCATCAGAACATCACCGTGCCATTCTTTGCCACCGTGTGCCGCTCCTTCTTCTCTCTGGGTGTCATTGACCCTGCTACTGGCCTCGCATCGGGCCCCCAAATAACCAACGGCCAGTTGGCCATCGACTTTGGCACCGACAACGTCGTCGACCAAGACTATCATCGCGACTTGCTCCTCGTGAACCGCTCCGAGATTGACCTGGTGTGGACAACCTCGGTCACCAACGCGCCGTTCAAGGACTCTGTGTGGTTCCTTCTTCGAGACCTTGATTCTGAAAACGTGTTTGGCGTTGACAATTCAAGCGGGCCAGTGCCACTACCGCCCCTGTCGTCCCGCCATCTTCGGCTTACCCTCCGCGCGGGTGCGCCTGTCGCCAACTTTGAATTCGACTTTCGCCTCTCCAACATCCACCAAAGTGGCAACGCGGTCGTGTGTCAGGCCGTCGGATCATGTCACACCGAGGCGTCTGACGACGCGCTCCGTATATTGTCTGGGTCAGCGCTCCACTTTGGCGAGATTCCAGATGGCACTTGGGCTAAGAAGCTCATCTCGTGCAAGAACATTGGCGATAGGCCCCTCGACGTCCACTTTGCCGCCACGGAGGGGTACGAGGTCGTGTTTCGACTCGCCGGCGTGGCTGGTGAGGATATTGATGAGGATGTGATACCCCGTCCGGCGCGTGACAGGCGCATGGACACGCTGTCGCGTACCTCAACGAGGGATACTCGCGACGGGCGTCTGCGCGAGCCGTCCTCGGCACGAAACCTCGAAAGTGAGGAGTTGTTCCAGATCAATGGACCACAACCCAACGATCGTGACAGTTCGTCAAGTAGACCATTGTCGCGCGTTACGTCCGTCACATCCAGCAGTCTTCCGTTGCGCGACGACGACGTCGATTCGGACGATGACGAATCGCTCGAGGCCGCTGCTCACCTCCGCCCATCTGACAACCTTGGCGACCGCGACATTCCCAATCAGATTGAGGAGCTCACAATGCGGCCCGGTACCGATTATCGCGTGTTCGCCATGTACCGCCCAACACGCGACCTAGACAACCCTCCAGAAATTGCAGGCGCGCTTCGGCAATCAGAGTTCAAGGTCTTCCTCGACTCCATCCCGTCCTCGCAGCGCTCGCGACCTATCCCGCGCTCGCGCAAGGTTGTTCACTGCACAGCCCAGTCCTGCACCTCTATCATCAGCATCCCGTCTGGGCACGAGATCGACTTTGGTGAGGTTACCGTCGGCGCTTCCAAGTCTACGACCATTTCCATCAAGAACCTCAGTGCACTATCGGCGCGCGTCGAGATTGCAGCCATCTCCAAGGTGTTGAATACGAACCGCAACGTGATCATCATCCCCCCTTTTGAGACTGTGCAGGAGCGCATCGACTTCTTCCCACGTCGCATCAACGACAATTACGAGAAGCAGGTGTTCGTGCGCAACCACCTGAATCGCGCGAACAACCAGCTGATCGAGGTGCACTCGAAGAACGTCGACGTATACAATGTGACACTGCACTCGCACTTGTACCGCATCCTTACACCCGGCGGAAGCAACTTCCTCGACTTTGGGTCTGTCGTCATCAACTCGCCTTCGATCCGAACGGTCCAGTTCCAGAACTTGACACGCAAGCCCCTCACTCTAGACCTTTCAGCGTCACATTCTGAAGATCTCGAGCTGTTGATCAAGGACACGGACGCCCCAAAGGTGTCCAATTGCACAGCTGTTGTGGCCAAATGCTCACAACCTGCTGAAGAGCGCCCGTCAAACGCAAACTTGAAAGAGCGGTTCGTCGATGCGCTCCAGGACCAGAACACTGGTGCAACCAAGGAAAAGACCAAGGCAGCGACGCGGCACAAGTCTGTCAAGAGGACACCCAAGGACGAGGATAAGCGCGATGTCGGCACGGTCCTCTACGTGGCGCTCAAGAAAGGCAACCGTGGCAAACCCGTGCAATTGTACGGGGACGCTGTTGTTTACAAGGACCGCAGCCTTCTTGACGACCTCGAGCATCTGGACCTGGCTGCTGGGCCCCCCATCTCAGCGAAGCGCATTCCAGCCAGCTCGAAGCGCATCCAAACGCTCGAGACCGTCGCATTCGATGACAAGTCCAAGCTCTCGGGTCAGTTTCCCAAGGCGCTCAAACTCGACTTTGCTGCATCGGCAAAGTCCAACGGCCTGGTGAGCAAAGAGAATCGCGAAGGCCGGTTACGAAAGCCGAAATCGTCTGCTGGCACTGTTCGGCGTGACGTGTCCACGCGTCGTGAACCGTCGACCCCTACCAGGCAGACCGGTAGGGCCAGCGGTGGAACTCCAGGCAGCCCTTCGTCTTCATTGGGCCGCACACCTTTAGCCAAGCAGCAGCCCGCCAGCAAGTCTCCAGCCCTTACCGGCAGGCGACTCGAGCTCAAGTCGGACGCCGTCTTGCAGTCTGATGTCAGTAAGCTCACGCCGGACGAGCTTCTAGCTACCATTGAGCACATGGATGCAGACCGCACATCTACGGCCATAACCCACCTCAACCCAGAAGAGGAGGAGCAGTACGTCCGTCGCTGGCTTGACCTGCGCAAGGAGCTCCGCAGCGCTGTCGCGACCGGCAAGTTCGTACCTGCGCGTGTCCTCACTGTGCCACCAGGCGAGTCGCGTCAGCTGGTCGTCGTCATGACACCCAATGGCTCGACGCGTCCACACGTGACGACCCGCGCCAAGCGCTCGGAGCAACGCATCTTCATTAAACTGCTCGAGTACGACCAAGATCTCCTCAAAAGAGTCATGAGTGCCGAGGCCGACATGTCCGAGCTCCCAGTGCGCGACCTCGTGATCCGCTCGTCGTGTGTGCGATCCGTTCTCGAAGTGCAGCAGTCAAGCATCCACTTTGGCACCTGTGAGCGCGGAGAGGTCAAGTCGCGCATGATCGTCATCCATAACCGCAGCGACTGCGTTGGCGTGTATCGGTTGCGGACGTCTGGATCCATTGCGTCTGGAAACCTGAAACTCGGGCTCGGCAGGTACGGAATTGTCCCGGCATTTGGGCGCAAGGAAGTGGCGTCATTCTCATTTACCCCGTCCTTGGTGGGCAACTACAACGAGACGATTGCAGTTGAAAACGTACTCGACCACTACAACGACCAGAACGTGTCTGTTAAGGCAACGGTTCGAAAGATGCCTGCATTCTCTCTCGACGTAACAAAGCTCGACTTTTCTCCTAGCCAGACTGGTTCCTGGCCCGCGTCGGCTGGCTTCGTGATCACCAACACGTCCAAGACGGAGCGCACTTTTGTTGTCGAGGTCTCCGCGCCGGCTGCTGAGACAGCGTTCGCTGAGATCTCGCTCCAGCGCGACGAGAAGGACGCGGGTGTTGCGCTGTCCAAGGGCGAGGAGGAGGAGGTCGAGGGTTTGTTGCAAAAGCTCAAGATTGTGCGCCGGAAGAACAAGCCGGACAAGATTGCCAAGTATGAGAAGCGTCTGGGAGAGCTCGGCGTGGCTACTGCCGGCGCTGAGGATACGGCGGCGCCCATCGCCGACGAGGCCGCGGACGCGGACCCCGTGTCCGGCGCGGTCACGCCTGTTCAGGGCGACGTGGCGTCCACGCCCACCGTCCAAATTACCCTGGGCGCGAACAAAAAAGCCAAGGTGCTCGTTGCGCTTATCCCACGGGAAGGCGACTCTGAGTTCAACACATCTATTAATGTGTATGAGCGCAAGAACACGGACGAGATCATGACCATCGAAGTGGCCGGCACACCCCACGTTGCGCCGCCGGTGCCGTCACCCTCGCCACCCCAGTCGCCTGAGGGTAAGTTTAACCGTAAGGCAAGGCCGCGCTGACGTCAGACCCTCTCAATCTTGCCATCATGAAGCATGCTCTTGAGCTCACACTCAAGTGCCCCGTCTCGCCGACTGCGTTCTGCGTTGGCTCGACGCTTTTCCTACCCGTCTCTTCGTCCTCACTCTACCAAAAGCTCACAGCGTACTTTCCGTCGTTTGCTCATCCTATCACTGGCGAGAGTGCGGGCCTGGTCTTGGCCGACGGCTATTCGCGCCAGATCCCCGGCAACACGCACGCCGAGGCCAACGCGCTGGCCAACTTCCGCGAGCGGATCGCCGAACTCGAGCAGTCTGCGGGTGAAGGGGTTCTGCCCTCGGCCGATGATATTCTCACGCAAGCTACATGCTACGCGACCATGGAGCCGTGCAGCGTCCGCACGAGCGGCGGCCCGAGCTGCGCGCTCGAGCTCGTTCGCGCGCACGTCAAGATTGTGTACCTCGGCGTCGAGGAGCCGCCAGACTTTGTCCAGTGCGAGGGCGCACGGATTCTGGAGCAGGGAGACGTCGAGGTGCGTCGAGTTGTGGGCCTCGAGGACGAGTGTCTTCGTCTCGCTCGGCGCGGTCGGTCTTGATCGCATCCCTTGATACAGGCCTGGAATCTGCTATTCCTCGAACAGGTTTTTCCCTCGACCACTGGGCTGCTACATCCACAGTGCCGGTACCTGTCGCTGCCTATAACTCGGTCTTCCCATTACCCGTCCTGCACCGGCTACATGGATCCATCTGGCTGTCAGATAATATTCCACGTGCTCATTGCACACACACTCCCATCTCACCCTGCCTCATCGTCCCGACTAGATCGTATTATTGTCTGTATGCATTGGTGCAGTAGCCGTACGCCACTTGACCACTGGGCGCTATCTCCATATCCCCGTGCGATCGTGGTATGGGAATTTGGTTCCGTGGCCACCCTGTACCAGATGGGCGAGGTCATTGAGGGACTGAGCGCGTGCCGTGTCAGGCTCAGATAGGCTCAGACAGGCTCCCCAGGCCTGGCATCCCCCCCTCCCTCCCCTCGCCCAGGCCCGCCCCGCCACCGCCGCAGCGTCTGGACGATCGACTGGGCAGGCAGCTGGCGACCATTAACCTCGAGGACAACCATCTCGTCATCTCGTTCTCAACACCGGCAACAAGTACATCTGTACACCCACCCGGTCTGTCATCACACGACTTCTCTCTCTCCGTAAGTACATCCGAGTCATCATCCAATCTCTTCTTGCCATCCTCTGCGCATCCCACCTCAACGCACCGCCTCGCGCCTCGCGGGATCCGCCAACAACCCACCTCCCAACCCCCACCCTGCACCTTTCGCCTTGCACCTCCCATCTCCTCCCACCTTGCACCTCCCACCTCGCGATCCCTACACGATCTCGCGCGACGACGCGACACCTCGGTAGGGCACGCGTGTGAGGCTGCCTATTCATTATGCAACCAAACGCAGTCATCCAACGTGTCGACCAGCCTTTCCACGCCCTGCCTTGATCATTGTTCGCCCATCACCTTGCGCTCCTAATTCTTCGTCCTCCACCCCCCCTTCTCCCTTCCTACTTGCTCTCTTTCTCACCCACACTCACAGCCCGAGTCTCCTCTCTCTCACGACCTCTCGTCCACCTACCCTGCGCGACAACTAGATCTGCCACCTTGATTTCAAACCCAACCCATACATTACACGTTTCCATTGACACTAGCCCGCAACATGACCTCGTCCTCGTCTCGCGGACGCGGCCGCGGCGGCAGGGGCGGCGGCGGCGCCGCCGTGGGCAATGACTCATACCGGTGAGTACGGCAGTGTGTGAGCGCACCATTGAATACGCTTCCCACAACTTGCACAAACCCGCCCTATCCACCGCTATTCCTCATCGCGGACGCGCTCTGCGCGTTCCTCCAATGACACGTTGAGCGCGTCTCAGTTGTGTCGCTGTGCAATGCGCATCTTGCCCATCTCGAGGCTGCTGCATTCGTGTCAAGTCTCACCTGCTCCCCGTGCCCGTGCTAACCCCAGTCGTGGACCCTCCTGGCGAGGCGGCGGCGGCGGTGGCGGCGCCGGCTCTGGTCCTGGCTACGGACGTGGCGGTGCCCCAGGCGGAGGCACGCCATACGTCCCTGGTTCGGGCGCTGGTGCACGGCGCATGAGCAACAGTGGCGTGGCGCCGATGCGCAAAGACGACAAGGGCAAGGGTGCGTACGATGCCGAAGGGGCGTAGGTGATCTGTGTGGCCAAGTCGAGCTTCTGGCTAGCATGTCGGAGGGTTGTTGCAGCTTGCGACTTGTTTCCCCCGTATTCTTGCGCTTGCCGCAGCGCTCTTGCCAGCTCGGGCACAAACTAGTTGAAACTGACCCGCAGGCTTCCAGACGGACATGGACATTTCAATGTCGTCGCGTGGCTCCGATCGCGAGCTCAAGCCTTGGACGCCTGACGACCACGGCCCGAACGGCGCAGCGTCCAACGGCCCCAGTGCTGTGGTGCGTGAGCCGGACCGCGACGTCATCACGTTTGGCCAGAAACCGAGCTCGATCCCCTGGGACCAGTTCAAGGACAACGAGCGCCTGTTTGGAGTGACGACCGACTATGACGAGGAGATTTACACTACAAAGCTAGACCGTTCTGGGCCTGGCTACAAGAAGCGCGAGCGCGATGCGGACAGACTCGCCGCTGAGATGATGACCGTGAGTTATCGCTTGCTGGGAGACTCTGACAGAAGAAACCATCGGCCAACCCGCATGTTGCCGAGGAGCGTGGACAGCAGTCACAGGACAACAAGGACGAGGAGGAAAAGTACTCGGGCGTGGTGCGCAACCCGAACGCGTACGTCCCACCCGGTGCGCGCAAGGGGGCTGTAGCTGGTCTTCCAGTCCGCAAGGATGCCAAGAAGGAAGAGCCGGTCAAGGAAGCCAACAAGGACGAGGTCAAGAATGAGGAGCCTCTCAAAATCAAGGAACCCATTCCTCTCCCCATCCCAGTTGCGCCTCCTGCGCAGTCGGTAACTCCTCCCCCCCTTGGTCCCCACCGCTCGTCCGCGGATCCAGCTGTCGACCCCGCTATCGCTTCTCTGGGGCCCGGCCCTGTCGCCGCCACCATGACGCGCAGTACCAGCTCGGTTCCGCGTGAGCAGGCCAACGGCTCGGACTCGAAGATTCCCCTGCCGGCCGTTGGCGGTGTGGTCGAATCGGCTCGCCTGTGGGTGGACTCGGAGAAGGAGCGTGCAGTCCAGCAGAAGCAGACGATGGCCAAGAACGAGCGTGCAAATCAGTTGGCCGAGTTCAAAAAGTGGCAGGCCAACTTCAAGGTGCCTTTGCCCATGCCCAAGGACATCCTGCCCATCCTCAGCAAGGACGGGGACAAGCAGAAGGCGATCGAGGCCAAAGTTGAGCGCGAGCAGCTCGAGGTTCACAAGAAGCAAGAGGGAGCAAAGTCGCCCCTCGGCTCACCTCCCAAGGGGCTGTCCCCCGCGCCAGAGGCTTCGCGGACCATTGGCGCCCAGCCCAAGAAGATTGCCATGAAGATTCCCGAGATTCCCCCGTTCCGGCCCAAGGTCCCTCCTGCTGTGCCTGTACCCGAGACAGCAACGCAGAACATTGCCCTCGTCACGTCGCCTACTCCGTCCCACTCGTCCATTACCTCTGGTGGTGGCAAGCTGAACCCCAAGGCATCGACGTTTGTGTTCAAGCCCAACGCCAACGCGGCCGTGTTCAAGCCTTCTGGTAGCACAGGCGTTGGCGGTGATGCGTCGGCTGTCACGAGCCCGGCGTTGCAGCCTGCAAAGCTTCCCGCGGCTTCGTCCACTCCTAAGCAGGCGCCCGCGAACCCGTTCTTCCCTGCTGGGCCGCCTAAGCGGATAGCCGTCAACATGCGTGACGATTTCAACCCTTTCAAGCATGGACAGGTGCCACCAGCGTCCAACGTGGGGCTCTCGTGGAACTACACGGGCCGCCGCGCGAGCGTGGCCTACAACCCGGCCGTGCCTCACCAGGGTATGATGGCGTCGCCCAACATGGGCTACGACGGTGAGGACCCGCAGTCTCCGCACGTCCAGCACGCCCCACCACCGATGGGTATGCCTCCCAACATTATGCAGTTCTACGGCTATCGCCCTGGCATGCCTCCTCAGATGCAGGGCATGCCGGGCATGATGTACCCCGGCCCTGGCTTTATGCCGCAGCAGATGGCGGGCGGCCATGGACCAGGGCAAGGACCGAACAGTAAGTTATCCAGTTGGGCCGAGTTGACACAACAGTGCCGATGTACTACGCCAACGGCGTGCCTCCAAACGCTCACTTCCTTCCGCCACAGATGCACTTCCAGCACGGACCAGGACGGCCCGGCCCCGGGCCAATGTACTATGGCCAGCAGATGCCTGGGGGCCCTCAGGCGCCGCAGAGTACGTTGTTGGGCAGAGTGTACTGACTGCAGTGCAACAACAGATGTCGTTCCAGGGGCACCCGACGCCACCGCAGCCGCACTTCCAGCAGCCATTGCCAGCGCAAGTGGCACCTGGCAGCGGCCCATCACCGGGCTTTGACGGGTCGTCGAGCCAATGAGGGAGAGTAGCAAGTTGTAGTGCATGGCGCGATGCATGGCATCGAGGCAACTGGGACAACTTTGGGTGGCTTGTCCTGATAGACATGATGATGTCAGCGTGTCAGAGTCGTCCTTGAGATGGCGGGCGGTGACGCCGAGCGCGCGTGGGCGGTGCATGCTACCCCGCGTCAACCCGGGCTCGCGTCGGAGCTAGATTGACACAATCACGCGAGCTGGGACCGTGTCGACAAAAGGAGGGGGTCTCCGCATCGGGAATCCAAGGCGGACTAGGCCCGCAATTGGCCGACTGGGCTCTGGGGCAAGACGTCAGGCCACGTGCCTGTCCGCTGTCCGCCTGTCCGCCCGTGCTTGTCCGCCCCGTCCCCACCTGCCAGCCCCAGCCGGATCCAGCTGCCACGATACGACAGACTGTCTCATCACTCTTCTCTCCTCGACCAGAAACACACACAAAATGGCGCGCAAGTTCTTCGTTGGGTGAGTCCTGACGTGGGCCTGGGCAGCATGAGCTGTACCGGTACAGGTTCAGCTGCTGTGCAGGCATGCATAGCTGGCTCCAAGCCGCCCAAGCCCAAGCTGCAACCGTTCCGTGCGAGCAGTGGGTGCTGGCCTCGCACCAGCCGTGTACGCCGCGCCGGCGGCGCTGCTAACCGACGTGCCCGGTCGCTAGGCTAACGCCCAGCGGCAACTTTAAGATGAACGGGTCCCAGGCGGCGATCAAGGTCATTGTCGATGACCTCAACAACGCCCAGCTTGACGGCTCGAACGGTGAGTCTGGTCGGGCTGCCTCGCTCCTCTCGGTACGCGAGACGCTAAAACCCAGACGTCGTCATCGCGCCGCCTGCCATCTACCTCTGCAAGGTGCTCGAGACGATCAAGTCCCCTGTCGAGGTCGCGGCCCAGAACGCCTACTTCAAGAACTCTGGCGCGTTCACCGGCGAGATCTCGTCTGAGCAGATCAAGGACGCCGGGATCCCCTGGGTCATCCTCGGCCACTCGGAGCGCCGCTCCCTCTTCGGCGACTCGGAGGAGGTCGTCGCCGACAAGGTCAAGGCTGCGCTCGCAGCTGGCCTCAAGGTCATTGCTTGCGTTGGCGAGACCCTCGAGGAGCGCGAGAAGGGCATCACCAATGATGTTGTCCAGAAGCAGCTCGGCGCTATTGCCAAGGTCCTCGAGGAGAAGGACTGGGCGTGAGTTGACAGTGGAGTGGTGGGGTTATGCGCTAACGTCAGCAAGATTGTCGTCGCGTACGAGCCCGTCTGGGCTATCGGCACCGGCAAGGTGGCGACCAAGGAGCAGGCCCAGGAGGTTCACGCCGACCTGCGCAAGTGGCTCGCTTCCACTGTCTCGGCCGCTGTCGCGGACTCGACCCGCATCATCTACGGCGGCTCGGTCAACGCCAAGAACTGTGGCGACCTCGGCTCGGCCGCTGACATTGACGGCTTCCTTGTCGGCGGAGCGTCGCTCAAGCCCGAGTTTATCGAGATTGCGCGCACCAAGAAGAACTGACTCAAGGCGCGGGTGTAGCCACCGCCGCCGCGAGGTGGGTGGGCCCACCTGCACTTGAACACGAGGTAGAAGAATGCAACATTGGTGGTAGTTTTATTTCTTGGTTTCAAAGTATCTCCAACAATATTGCTTCTACTGTTGACCCCTCCAGGGCTGGAAGAGGGCAGGCTGGGGCGGAACCCACCCGGCGGGGGTTGGGAAAGTGTGACGGCAGAACTTGCACTCTATGTGGAAGTACGAGTTCCATGTGACGCCACCCGGGGTAACAGCAGCCGTGTCGACCTGCATCCAGATGGGAGCGCACCAGCCTAGTGTCAGGAGGATGGGGATGGGGATGGAGATGGGGATGGGGATGAGGTTGGGGTTGGGGTTGGGACAGAGTTGGGAGTGAAGAGCAGAGGTCGAGGCAGAGGACGGACTGACCACGCGCATTCTGCCCCTGGTTACCACCAGGACACGGTCGCGTAAGTTGGACAGGAAGGGGCATGTTAGTGTGTGAGGTGGACTCGGTGTGTGAGGTGGCAGAGGATGGACAGGTATCTAGACAATATAGCCTGGACTGTGATGGCCTGGCGAAGAGCACCTCGCTCTGTTGTGAATATGGAGTGTGTCGCACTCGCTCTGATGTAGTGAATATGAGCGTGAATTGGCGCAATGGGCTCTGCACCTTTGCAATCACTTGTAATTGCTTGTCGCTCGCCTCGGCCATGTCCTATGCCATCGCCTCATCTTTCCTGGTCGCACCCACCTGGCCCCCCTCTCTCCCCCTCTCTCTCACCTCTCTCACTTCTCTCCCCCTCCACAACCAACCCCCCCTCCATAACCACCACCCCCCTCTCTCGCTCGCATCAAGACCCATCAATGCTGAGATGTTGCATCTATCGCTCTCGCCCGCCTACCCTACCAAGCCCAATCACTCGTCATCTTGCGGCGCAGCTTACCGTCCTCGCGGACCATGCCCGCCCCCCCTAACCTGGCGCAACACCTTGGCGTCCTTTGCCTCGCGCTTCTGCTCCCAAGTCTGGCCTTCAGCAAGGACAAAGTGAATGCGCGCCCGGGGATGGTGCTTGATACCCATCCG
Organism: Cutaneotrichosporon spelunceum; assembly: GCA_030805415.1. Classification (NCBI taxonomy): domain Eukaryota; kingdom Fungi; phylum Basidiomycota; class Tremellomycetes; order Trichosporonales; family Trichosporonaceae; genus Cutaneotrichosporon; species Cutaneotrichosporon spelunceum. Next base: position 967,854 of record BTCM01000005.1, read on the forward strand.
GCCACGGCCCTTGATGTCGAGGCGTCGCTCCTTCTTCCCCTTACTGACCCAGGCCTCCTGCACGACGAGCGAATCGCGTGAGAGGCCACGAGCGACCGCGTGGTCGCGCGCAAAGGCCAGCGAGCTCTTTACCCATGTGCGGGCTGCGCGCTTTTCGCTGAACTGGAGTTGGAGGACGGCTTCATCGGCTGGCATGCCGGCGACGAGGCGGCCAATGTCGTTGAGTTTGCGGTGGGACATTTTGTGGAATGCGGATTTGAAGCGCGTCTGGGGTTAGTGGGTGCGAGTGAGCGAGCGAGAGGGCGAGAGATCACGCGAGTGAGAGAGCAAGCAAGCGAGAGAGCAAGCAAGCAAGCAAGCGAGAGAGCAAGCAAGCGAGAGAGCAAGCAAGCAACAGAGCAGGCAAGCGAGAGCACCAGTACGCGAGCAAGAGATCAAACAAGCGGGTCGAAACCGCGCCGCCAACTCACGTCCTTGGGAGGCGGCCGCCGCTTGGCCTGGACGACCTCCTCGGTCGGTTCGACAGCGGCGTCGAACACGCTTCCAGTCTCCTCGGCGGGGACCGCCTTGTCCTCCTTGTCCTTCATGTTGCGGCGCCACGTCTCGGGCAGGCCGAACCCGATGTTCTTAAACCACGAGGCACTGGCGTCAGTTTGTTCTGCACGGGACGCACTTGCGCGCAAACGCGACCTGCGGCGCGGCGACCAGTGGTCGCGCGAGCGGGCGCGATGGACCGGAGAGGGTGTGCGCAACTGCCGTCAGCTCTGACACAAGGAGGCGCGCGAGGCGGCGCGGAGAGACCCACGGCTTAGCGCGCGCAGTGTCCTGGACATGGTGCTTGGCGCAGTCGGAGTCTTCGGAGCAGCGATGAAGACACCCAACTTTCCAGGCTCAAGGCGGGGCGGGGGCAGGCGGATCAGGACACGTGGATATTGACGTGGATTTGTCGAAAACGGAGAACGGCCAATGTCCGTGTCACTTGGTCCTTGTGGCTGCCTCGCCCGTCGCGCGTCCGCGCAGTTGAGCAGCACTGCCACGTTCTCGCATCCCTTTCATTGCTTCCCGCACGTCGACGCCGTAATGACCACCCGCTGTTTCATTTTCTCACAAGATCATCTGGCAGGCAACTGGGCTGAACAGTGCTGAGTGCTCGCACGCGCACTCCCGCTCACCCGTTCACTTTGCCCAACGCAACATGCACCGGGGGGGGGGCGGCCAAACAAGCGCCAGATGCGGATGGAAGAAACAAAGATGCAACAGGTTGATACACGTTTCTGTTCGAGATGAGGCGGGAGGGGTCAGGCACAAACCCGTTGCGGGCGCCCGTCGTCCCGACCGAGATTAACGCCGCCGCTGGATCAGCACCGCTCGCCGATGTACTCGACAAACAGAGGCCGACGTGGATGTTGCATGTCTGAGAGGTTGAGACGCGTCTCAGGAGAATGAAGACGCGCAACCCGGTCAGCTGAATATAGAAAGGATTGGGCTGGGATTAGGAGGACGGTGTGAATCAAGTTGAGGGTTTACAAGTATTATCTGAATAGTGGCAAGGGATGGAACAAGACTACTGCAAGTTTGAATTATGATTTGAATATGGCCGTCAGGGGCTTGTGAGGCTTGTGGTGCGCATTAAGCTGATGTTCGGTTGGGAGCGCCCTGAATTATTCCAAGCGGAAGGTCAGGAAATAGGATCGTGCCTTGTTGCATAGTCGCTCTCTTCAAATCCGCAACACGTCGCCCCTTTGCACCTGGGCGCTTTGCCTTGGCCTTGCCTTCCTTCCCCAACCCGAGGTTAGAAACTACCCCACGATCACACCGCCCTCCTTCTTTACCCATCCTCTCCATCTTGTTCAAATTCACTCTTCTCTCTTCACCCCTTCCGTCTTTCATTCACCCTTTCTACGGCGTCCCCCACCCCTTCCAGCAGGTTTCTCGTCTCTCCTTCATCTCCTCTTCCTCCAACCTCGGCCAGTTCGCCAACACCTCGAACCCACCCCACTCCCACTACTCTCCTATTCATCATGAGCGGCGACGACAAGGACCGCGAGCAGCAGGTAAGTCTAACGCGACCGTAGCTCGGCTCCGTCTTGTGACTTGTGCGCAAGCGCGTTCGGGCCCTCTGGCCCCCTCGTTTGCATCGCAGCAGGCTCCCTACCCAGCAATGTACCCACTCGCCGCCCGTCGCGCCTCGCCGACGCCCCATGCCGGGCGGTCGATGTGTGCAACCGTTGACACCACATGTGCTCCTGTGCAGGCGAACATGCCCAAAGGCGTCTGCACGTGCCCGCCACAGCTGCAAGTGCTCAGTTGTCCGATTCTCGCTTCACGCACACCCCTCCTTCCCTAGACTTGCTCCCTTTGACTAAACACACCGCTGACCCCGAGACTCACGTTCTTGAAAAGGCAGAGGAGTGAGTATTCCACCACCACGCGGCGGCGGGTGCAGCGACGCGTCTAGCACAACCAGGACCAACTAACCCCCAGGGGCGGCCAGCCCGCGACTCACCCTCAGCAGAAGAAGATTGTCATCCCGGGTGCTGTCAGTGGGTATTGCAGCTGCTCGACAGACCAAGCTGACTCGCAGTCATCCCCATCTGGATGGCTTGCTCCATCAGCGTCATTCTTTACAACAGTGCGTACACATCGGCAGACCCTCCTGACGGCAGAATATGTCTTCACCAACCTCAACTTCCCCTACCCCGTCTTCCTCACCACCTGGCACCTGTTCTTCTCGGCCATTGCAACGCGCGTGCTGCAGCGCACCACGACGCTGGTCGACGGAGCAAAGGACATTGAGATGACCCGCGAGCGCTGGATGAAGACCATCCTCCCCATCGGCGCGCTCTTCTCGGGCTCGCTTATCCTCTCCAACTACGCCTACCTCACCCTGAGTGTCTCGTTCATTCAGATGCTCAAGGCGTTCAACCCCGTTGCCATCCTCCTCATTTCGTTTGCCTTCAAGCTCCAGGACCCCAACAGCCGCCTCATGGCCATTGTCTTGATGATCTCTGTTGGCTGCGCGCTCGGTGAGTGTGGATACGGCGGAAGCCCCGACTAGGGAAACGTCGACGGGGCCAAGTGAGAGTGTGTTGGCACCCTCAAGGGCCTCCCAGCGGAGCCGAAACGGTGCCGACCGCGTCCTGGGTTCGAGACCCGGTCACAACCTGCCATGGACCCAAGCGCTAACATTGCAGCCGCCTACGGCGAGGTCAACTTTGAGATGTTCGGCTTCATCTGCCAGTGCGCCGCCATCGTCTTTGAGGCCTCGCGCCTGGTCATGATCCAGATCCTTCTCCACGGCCTCAAGATGGACCCCATTGTGTCGCTGCACTACTACGCTCCTGTGTGCGCTGTCATCAACCTCTTCGTCATGCCCTTCATCGAAGGACTCGCGCCGCTTTACAACCTGCACCGCGTCGGCATCCTCGTCCTCCTGTCGAACGCCGGTATCGCGTTTGCGCTCAACGTTGCCGCCGTGTTCCTCATTTCGGTCGGCTCGGGTCTCATCCTCACCCTCGCTGGTGTCCTCAAGGACATTGTGAGTGTATTGCATGGAGTCAAACTGACGCCAGCTCCTTATCAGCGGGTCGGTCATTGCCTTTGGGTCGGAGATCACTGCCCTGCAGGTCTTTGGTTACGCGTGAGTTGTGGTGGAATGCGGCGCATCCGACCAAAAGAGGGCCTCGCTGACATGCAGAATCGCGCTTGGCGGTCTCGTGACCTTCAAGACTACTGGCGGCAAGTAAACAGCCGAGGTTTTGTTCAACGCAGCAGTCGCTGTGGCACGATAAGAAACACGGCTGCACGCACCGTCATCGGCCTTGGCCGATGGCTTCCCATTGATAATGGGGGACTTTTTTGGGGATTTAGAGAGATTGCTGGAGAGAACATGGCGGCGCCCCACCGCGCTTGTTGTCTCACCTGTCGTAGAACATTGTTTGCACGCTGTCATGTCATGCTATCTGGCTGGTCATGTCATACCATGTTGCTGTGTAGGCGGCGGTCCAAGTCTACAAGATGGAAGCTGGAGAGTGATGTGACGGAATCAATTTAGGTAAGAGGCTGCGCCCCCCCTGGCCCCGCTGTTTGTGGTTCGCAGGCAAGCCCCCGCCCCGCGGATTGCATATCGACACGGCTCCTTTTTTTTTTGCTTTCAGACAAGACGGAACAGGAGGGTTTAGCCAGGCTCTAGATTCTATTTTGTAGATTCTATTTTGTAGTTTGGCTTGGAAAGAGAGGAGCTACTAGGCTGCAACAATTTATAAGCTGCAATGTAGGTACCGGAACTCGAGTCGCACTTGCAACTCGAGCTGGACCTGGAACACGGCTCGGTGACGAGATTGGAAACAAAGTACGGTGGAAGTCAAGTGTGGGAAGAGCATCGATTGCAGCCACATGGCAAGTTGGCTCAAATGGCCCCAGGTGGGCCCAGAGGTCGAGGCACAGCCGGCGCTCCGAATTTCAAACCTCTGGGTGGTCGCGGTGGCGGGGCAGGGCGGGGCGGGGCGGGGCGGTACTCGGCCGGATAGAATGTCGTGCCGGTCGTGCCGGTGACTCCGGTACAGCTAAGCGTCTAGCATTGCGACCAAGCGGGGGCAAATCGGGCCGGGCAGAGCAATCGAACAATGAGAGCAAAAGACGCAGTGGCCGGGATGTACCGGGTTTGCCGACAGCGGACCACATTGTGCTCCTCATGGCTCTGGCTTGGGTTAGTCCGGGGGGGGGGGAGGGAGAAGGGAGGGGGAGGCAGAGGACAGTGCGGCACAAGTGAGATTATGTACTTGTCAACTTGTGCCACTTGGATTCACTTACACTTGGCACATCCCTACAGTCACCGCCACCACCACCACCACCCTCACGACCACCATCACCGCCAGATTGCTGCATAGATCCAGTGCGTACCCTTTTCCCTAGTGTTGGCTTGCTTGGGCACGCAAGGAGCAAGGCAATCTATTCTCCTTGTATCAATCGCGGCTTGGCACCATCAATCCCCTTGTCGCACCCCGCACCCCGCAAGGACTGTGCTGACACCGCCTACTCCCGATATCCTCCTTGTCCTCGTTGTCCACAAACATCTCGCCCTTCCTCCTCATTCCTCCTACTCGCCGCTCTGCTCCGACGTCTCGCTCTCTACCTCTCTACATCAACTCGCCCTCTTCGCTTCCACCAACAGACTTGACTCATCCACCACACGCGCCACCCTACATCCAACAACCCCACCGCCGACACGCCATCATGACAGCCGTTGTCCAGTCCTCTGTAGCGCTCGACGACGAGCGCTCAGCCCGCACATCTCGCTACGAGCGCCCGTACTGCTCTCCCCGCTTGGCCCGCTCGCACTCCAGACCCCGGCCCGAGTCTGTCAACGCTCCGACCCGCGAGTTTGCGGCAGCCGTTGCCGACGTCGCGGCCGAACGCAAGAACCGCATGATCGCAATGGGCATGTCCCCTGCCTCGCCCGGCGGTCGTGACCGCGACGCGATCGAGTTTGTCGTCCATGTTCCGGTGTGGAGCGCCGGGTGCTTTTCGGGTAAGTGCTTGACCGAGGCTGTGCGTGCGACTCGAGAGATGGCCAAGTTGGACGAGCAACTCGCGAGGTTGCCAGGTAGCCGAATGGTTGTCGCTCCGGTGCACGGCGTAGAACATGTGCGCCGCTCACGCGAACGAGTGTAGTCGCAGCCCAGTGTGCCCCTCGGTGCCCCCGTGCCTCAAGTGTTCTTCTTCCCACCTTGTCTCCGCCGCTCGTTCTCTCCGTCCTTGCTTGTCTCCTCCTCCTTCCGCCCTCCCCCCTCATTCGTCCATCATCCTCATCCCAACCCCGGGCAGACCTCCACCCGCCGGATCGCACCGGCTAACTCCAGACCTCTCAACGATGCACGCATTGCGCGACGCGACGCTCGCTCACGTCCACACCCTCATCGGCCACCTGGCCGAGGCGCACAATCTGACTGCGACATACCGCATCCTCGCCCGCCAGCCAGGCGGGTGCGCGTGGGGCTCAATCCGCCTCGCAAGCTCGCTACTGGACGGGGTGAATGCGCGCCCCTCGCGCCGCACATCATTCGTCAAGGCCGAGCTGTCCGTATCCCCACGCTCTCCGCCGACGGACTGTGCGATCCTCAGCGACGAGGACATTGCTGAGGAGCCCCAGCAGACTCCGCAGCAGCCCAAGCCCGGATACTCGGCCGACCCAGACGACGAGGAGGAGGCGGAAATGGACCGGCTCGTCCGGATCCAAGTCGAGGCGCGCGCATTGCCCGAGGGGTCGGCAGTCGTCATTTCGGTCAAGGAGCAGCTGACGCTCGTCTTGGTCTAGGCGTGGACAGGCTACTGAACGTGTCTGCTGTACCACCACCTGTACTCTACTCTACGTTTGTATATGCATGGCTCGTGCGTGATTGAGTGTTTCGGGATGGAGCGGAGGGGAAGAGTCTTGGATTGAGTCTTGGGCCCAAGTGTAGAGTAGTGACACAGTGCGCACTCTCTCCCCAACGGCGAACGTGGGCCATGTTCTGAAGGTGGTCAGTCTAATGAGTGAATGAGTTGTTTCAACCAGAGCTACCCAACACTGCCGCCACCACTGTCCCCTGTCTCGCGTTGTGCGTCTTGCCTTGGCTTGTCTTGCCAAACGCGGTTTCCGAGTTGCCGAGCCAGAGCGAGGACAAAAAAGGGCAGTTCTCATTCCTCTCGTCGCCGTCCGAGCTGGCCAGCGTCCCGCTTGCTTATTGCAGACGCAGCGGATTAAATCGCGTGTGTTTCCGGCACGTATGTTGGCTCTGGCCGGACAAAGGCCGTCTGATGCCCATGTCGCTCAGCTCAAACTCGACGTGCTGTGAGTAACCGGTAATATACAGTCCAGGGAGCAATCTGGAACAGCATATGCATGACCCTTGTTTGTGAGACGAGGGACGAGGGACGAGGAGAGAGGCAAGAGGGTACAGGAAGAGCAAGCAGGCGGATGGCAAAGACGAGTCACGAGAGCACGCACGAGACGAGAGCAGAAGAACAGGAGCAAGGGTAAAACAAGGGTGTTACGCGTCGTGTGCCTCGGCGATGTGGGGCCAGGCCCGGGCTCATGTCGAATGTGATTTGGATGTACGTACTTGAGACGCGACCGTTGGTGACTGCGATTGGGGTCGTGACCAGACTGGGGACATGCTTGATCACACTCTACACTCTTCACTTTGTACTTGTTCACTCTTTCTGCTTCTAGCTTCAGCTACCCTCCTTTCCCAACGCGCTTTCCACCCGCCTGTGACTGTGTGACTCGCGACTGGCGACTGCTCCTTCACCTCATTACCATGGTCGCCGTACTCCCCCGCCAGGCGCCGAACGGACAACCCAACCAGGCAGGCCAGCCCAACAATCAGTCTCTGCAGCCTGGCGGTAATCAACAGCCGCAGCCTGGAAATAACAACCAGCAACAACAGCCGAGGAATAACAATAACAACCAGCATCCTAACAACCAGCAGCCCAACCAGCACCCCAACAACCAGCAGGACCCACCTGGCAATGATAACAAGGGCAAGGGCGGGATCAAGGATACAAAACCGGACAAGCAGACGCCGACGGCGGCCAAGCAGACGCCCGTGTGTGAGTCCAACTCTCAACGACCCACCTTGCTTTCCCCCCCCCTCTCTGTCGGCTCCCCTCGGCTCGTCACCCTCTGCCAACTCCCACCCCAACGCCACCCCATTCCGCTCACCCCAGTCCTGACCACATACGATTCCAACTTCCCCACCGGCCCCACCCAAGCCGTCACCAGCAAAGGCGGGCGCGGCTACGTGGTGATCAAAGACAACCGCCTAGGGGACAACATGGCGCTCGTCGCCATCTGCCTCGCCTTCTTCTTCGCCTTCTTCGTCTTCATATTGAAATGCACGGCATGGTCCGAACGTCGGGCCCAGAAAAAGGCAGTCGACCACATGATCACCCAAGAGACACGCTGGGCCGAGAAGGCGGCCGAGACTGAGATCCAATACAAGCCCCCTCGGATCCCGGCGTACATGCGGCCCTCGCCACCAAATAATGGGCCCCAATACACCCATTAGCCAGTTGGAGCGGCAGAGTTCTGGCAACTCTGGCAGGGACTCACGTTTGTAGAGCTGTACAGTAGGATATGTATGGATTGGATACACACCGCATTGTGGCTGCTGTCACCGCACAGCACATTGGTCTAGTTGTTATTGTTTCACATCTCTTGTCTGTTGGGATACAGCCCGAGCGGGATCAAACATGCCCTTCTCCTTTACACGTCATTTAATCTCTCACTATATACAAATGCTTTTCATTATCCTATTCACCAATCTTATCAACCTCGAGTGGAATTACCCCCGCCCCAAGCCTCAGGGCACACTTTCGAGTGCAGTGCCTGCCAAACCCCGCGGTGAGCTCGCCTGGGCGGCCAGGCTGCGGGCTGCGCACCAAACACCCCGCCACTGCCCAGCACTCGCTCTCGTCCTCGTCCTCGTTCTCCACAGCATTCCCACCCTTACACTCCCCTCTCCTCTCCTCTTCTCGTCTCTTCTGCCTCTGCTCTGCCGAACACCATGTCAGCAAAGGATGTATGTCTCATCCCCCACCCCAACTGACCCCAGTACTACCAAGGCGGCGGGTGCGTGCCCCATGTTCCTCCGTTCCCCTGTTCCTCTTGTTCCCCTTCCCCAGACTCCAGTCAATCTCTCGCGTCAATCTCTCGCGCGGCCCGTGAGGAAACACTGATGAGAGGATGCGCCGCCGACGCGTATCTGGCACCCGTCATGTCCACGGGCCGCCGAGCACGGGCAGTGGGACGCGCACGGTGACGTCCGACTTGCGGTTGCAATGGAGGCAATAGGGCGCAGAGAGTCGGGTCGCGAGTGGTGGCGACGAGGTGGTCTTCTGACGTTTGTCCATCTCACGTCGGTCGTCCTCACTGCCCTACCCCCCTCACGGCTCGGTGATCCCTCTCCCCCAACCTCCTCTTGATTCTCGCGTCCTTACTCCGCTTCATCCCACTCGCCTACCTGAACCCCTCCTCGCTCCCCGCTCCCCCCTCTCACCTTTCTGTTTATCCCCCCACCGCCAATCCCACCCCTCCCCACTCCTCTGTCCTCCTCCCCCCCCCCCAAACTAACCCCAGCAACCCGGGTGGTCAGTACGGCCAGCAGCAGTACGGACAGCAGCAGCAGTACGGCCAGCCGCAATACGGCGGCCAGCAGCAGGGAGGATATTATCCCCCGCCTCCACAGCAGAGCTACCAACAGCCTGGCCAGTAGTGAGTGTGGTCTCGGACACGTTTAGTCAATACCATACGACAGTGGGCTGGTGCATTGCCAAGGCAGCCTCGGCCCTACCTACATACCGTCGTCAGCGGCGCAAGGGTTTCCATTCTTCAGGCCCGCCTGGCCACTCTAAACTGTCCCCCCCCAGCACTGCTCTCTCGCCAATGTCTCCCACTCCAACCCCGCTCACGCCAGCTACCCCCAGCCCCAGCCCCAGCAGGTGTACGTCCAGCAGGCTCCGGCCAAGCAGGACTCGGGCGGTGGCTGCTGCACCGCGTGCTGCGCCTGTCTTGCGGCAAGTGAGTACGAGCGCGACACCGCATCCTTTCCACGGACGTGCTAACCCCAGCCATCTGCTGTTGCTGTGCCGGAGATCTGCTCTGCTAAGTCCCTCACATGGCCCTCGCCCTCACCCTCTGTCCTCCTGTCGGTTGTTCATCGCGCTTAATGCGTAGCTGCTGTAGACTGTTCGATGATGAAGCTTGGACTCTGTTGCTGCTGGCCACGAGCAGAGTGTACAGACGATTACATGCTGTATGGATACAATGGAGGGGGGAGCTAACACCGCTCAAACACGCGGAACAGGTCGGGGAGGTTTGCGACTTGGCTCACGTCTGTGACCATGGTCCGTGGCCACCGCGTCCGTCGGAACGACGGGAAGAGCACATGCTCAAGCTGCCACGCCTGGTGCGCCACCTCGTCCGCGTCCTCATCCATGCCATCCTGACCCTCCTCAAACGGACGGGGAGAGTAGAAAAATGCAATCTCGCGCAAGACGCCCTCGAAGCATTCCCTCTCGTTGTCCCAATCCACCCGCGTCGCAAGACAGAGGAGGAGGTGCGGCAGCCGATCCAGATTCGGCGTATAACCCCTGAGGAGGAGGGGGAGCGTTGTGACGGCGCCGGCTTGCATCGAGAGCGAAAAGTACTCGTCGAGCATGTCCGCCTTGGCGAGGAGGAGCGCGCTGCATTTCTGGGTCAGTATGTCCTGTTGCACTCGCAGGTGCACTTGCACTCGCAGTTGCACTCGCACTCGCAGTTGCACTCGCTTGCACTCGTACAAGCACGTGCTATCGCACGCACCAACTCACCTCGACAACCTCGTCGACATTCAGGCCGTGCTCGGCCAGCGGCTCATCCCCGGCCGCGAGGGCGAGGAGGTCGGCGAGCGCTGGCGCCGGTTCGAGGTGTAGGCGGCCGAGGGCGCCGAAACCCCCCAGCCCGAGCTGGTAAAAGTGCTCGTCACTACCGTCAGCGCGTATGATCAGCGCGTATATGGGCATGACGCACCCCATGGCGGCGTGGTTGACGAGCAGTAGCCGTGTCTGGTGCTGGATGAGCGAGAGGCAGGCTGTGCGGTCTACGACGCCTACAAAGGCGTGTTTTGCAATCGTGTCCGTCAAGTCTGGCGTCAGCTCTGGTCTCGGCGTTCTCAACAGTCTGCTCCGAGTCCGGTCCCAGAGTCAGCTCTCAGAGTCCGCTCTCACCAGGACTCGTGCGCTTGCGCACAGCGTCCCGCAACGCCTGGATGCTCGTGAGGTCGCACACGCTCTCTTGATGGTTGTTGGCCTGCGCATTCCACATTGGCGTCCTGTCGTCGCCGTCGCCGTCGTCTAGCACCAGCTCCGCTGACGGGTCGACGATGCGCCGCTTGGCGGGCCGCTCGCCGTACGAGATCTGGGAGGGTGCCGCGACTGGGATCATCGAGTCGAGCGTGCGGTTCGCCGGGTCCATGCGCACCTTGTAGTTTGGGGCCGGCTTGGGGCGCGCCGCATCGCGCTGGCTACGCTGCACCGCGTCCGCGCCAGGTAACAATGTCTGGTGTGAGCAAAAGCGCACAAACAAACTCACCTGGACGGTGAAGCTGCGCGACGTGTTTGCGTCCGCGAGCGCCTTCTCCACTGCGCAGACGACCGCGTCGATCACCTCGTCCTCGTGCAGAAAGTGGACCTCGGACTTTGTCGGATGGACGTTCACATCCACGTTCTTCGGGTCCAGCTCGATGGCGAGGTAGACAAAGGGCACAGCGCCCTTGGGGAGGTAGGCGGTGTACAGCCCGTCAATGGCTTTTTTGAGCTTGGCGCTGCCGACCAGGCGATCTGGGGTCAACTGGCATCTAAGAAAACGCACTGTTGATAAAAAGGAGCCACCCCCCCTTCCGTGCCCAGTTCGAGTTGGCGTTGCTCACCCATCCCCGCACCTTGCCGCCGAGCTTGGCAAAGTCCGTCTCCGGCACCTCGAGCAGCTCGGCTGCCAGGGCAGGCGTGTACAGCAGCCCAATGTTGGCCTTGGCGCTACTACCAGCGGGCGTGCTCACGTCCGCGAGCGCACTGCCCGCCTTCTTGCATACCCACGCTGCATGCGGGTTGTGCACGGCGTACTTGCTCACGACGTCGAGGATGCGCGCATACTCGTCTGACGGCGAGCGGAACGCGCGCCGCCGCAGCGGCATGTTGTAGAACATGTCGGCCGCGCTCACGGTCGTGCCCTCGTTTGCCGCCGTCGGCCGCGCCTCGCCCCTCAGCGCGCCATCGACATACTGCGCCTTCCAGCCACATGTGTCGCTCGCCGTCTTGGTCACCACCTCGAGGTGCGCGCAGTACGAGATGCTCGCCAGCGCCTCGCCGCGGAAGCCGTACGTCGCGATACTCTGCAGGTCCTCGAATGCGGCGAGCTTGGACGTCGCGTACCGCTCACAGAGGAGGGGGAGGTCGGCGCGCTGCCGTCAGCACGCCGCCGGATAGAACGTTTACATTCACGCCGTGCCCGTTGTCCGTGATTTGCAGGAGCTTGAGCCCGCCCTCTTTGGCTGTGACCTTTATGCTCGTCGAGCCGGCATCGAGCGCATTCTCCACCAGCTCCTTGACTGCGTTCGAGGGGCGGTGAATAATCTGTTGTGAGACTGCCAGCGAGGGTGCTCACCTCGGCAGCAGCAATGCGGTTGACAACATCAGCGGCGAGCTTGCGGATCGGCTTAGGGCCCGGCGCGGGCGCGGGCACGCCGCTATCGTCGCTATCGACGTCCATTGCAGACGCGGAGTTAGTGGCCGGGTTGTGTAAAGCCTCGGCAAGCCTGAGGAACGATGGTGGGGAAAGTGACGCAACCATGGTTGCACCACCTCCACCGTGTCTCGCTCTTCCCGTCACACGGTCACAACTCCAAGCCGTTTCCCACCATCTTCCGTTCTCATCCTCCATCTCTTCCACAACATGTCGGGCGTACCAGAACGTGGCCCCGTTCCGCGCGGCCGGCGCGAAGAACCCGAGCCCCGCCCGCGGGTCAAGCACTCGATGCGCAAGAGCCCCTACCTCGTCTCGCTGGCGCTCCTGCTCGCCGCCACTGCGCTCACCCTCCTCAACATCTATGTACGTCCCTCCCTGTCCTCTGTGAGAACTGGGCTAACAACAGACGGGTGACCTTGTGCGCGTCAAGATTCGGTCCCCGGCCCCAGGCTACGAGACAAAGTACGCTCAAGCTCCCATTCCCAGGCCACTCCCGTTCCCACTGACAGCTAGGTATGGCCTGTTCCAGCGGTGCACACGCTCAATCCTCGGCAAATACCTCGAGTCAGCACAGCCGCTGCTGGCCCCCGTCAACACCACCGAATACTTTGACTGGAAGGCGCCGAAGCGCGGGCCGTGGCAGTGCGACAAGTTTCCGACTCGGTGAGTGATCCCCGCTCTCGCGGCATTTTCGCCTACCGCTCTCGCGGCTTGCCTCTTGCGCTTGGCATGCCGCCTCCCCGCTAGCGACTAACTCCAGTTCGGAGTGTGCCAAACTCGGCGAAAGCTTCTGCGTCCTCTGGAGCAGCGCGGGCTACGCTGCCGAGCTCGCCCTCGTGCCCTGTGTCTTCGCTCTCGTCTCCCTCCTCTTCATCTTCCTCCACCGCGGTGAGTCGGCCCAACGCTCCCGAAGACTGACACCTAGACCAGCGCACCGAGCGCGCACGCGCACGCAGGAAGCAATGGAAGCTCGTGTCGGGCGCAATGCTCGCCCACTGCATCATGCAGCTCGCGTCCGTCGGGCTGATCTTGTACACCTTCTGTACTGACGAGCGGTTCGAACGTGGCGCCCGTCTCAGTGAGCTTTCTTCAGGTTAGGCTGACGCCAGCGCGCTCGTTCTGGTTCGGCGTGGCGGCAGCGATCGTCACCGCGGTCGCGTTCGGCTTCCTGACATTTACGGGCATGGCTGCGCGCCGTGGCGAGCCGTGGGCCGCGGGCCGCTCAGCCAAGCAGGCCCGCCGGCACAAGCGGACCAACTCGGGTCGGGTCATCGCCGTGCCGGAGGGCACACGCATTCCGCCCAGCCAGATTGTGACCGTGGGCGAGGTCGTCGCCGCAGCCGAGCAGGACGCGGCCGAGGTCGACGAGCACACGTCGCTCCTCGCGGCCACTAGCTTTGGGGCCGCGGGCGGCGGCAGCGTGCGCGCGACTGACCACGCCTGATCCCCGACTTTGTAGCATATAGACTGACCCAAGTTTTGATCATTGACTGCGAGGCCGAGTATTTAGAGATGAAGGATCAAGGTGTAAATGCGTGCAGAGGTGCAAAGGCGTCAAGGGTGTGAAGACGTGCAGAGGATTGGGAACAATTGTGCATCTTATCGGCCACTTGCAGCATCGCTAACCGCAAGTGCGGTATATTACAAATTGGGCTAGACGTTTGACAGCGGTCAGGAGCTTAGAGGAGGGTGGCGACGCCAGCGACGAGCGCGACGAGCGCAGCAGGGGCAGCGACAGCAAAGGCCCCCGAGGCCGAGCCCGACGCGCTAGCCGATGGCGCGGCCGTCGACTCGGACGCCCCAGTCTGCGCAGCCTTGTCAGTTGCAGCGGGGAACGAGCCCGTCGCGGCCTCCCCGCCGCCAGTGGCAGTCAGCTCGGGTGCGGCGTACGACGCAGTGCCCGTCGGCGCGTTCCCAAAAGTCGAAAAGTTCTGGTCCGCGCCCGTGTAGTTCTGGGCGGCACACGACTTGCGGAGCGCGTCAAAGTCGTCCAGGCGGGTGCCAGTGTTGTTGGCGGCCGTGTTGCAGCTCGCGCAGTTGTAGATGTTGCCGAGGTAGGTTGCCTCGCATTGGCATTTGATGTCCTCTGAGTCGCAGGTGGGGAAGTCGCAGGCGAACGTGCAGGCCTTGGACTGGGTCTCGCAGTCGGTTTTCGTCGAGTTGAGGAGTGCGGCGCTGGTGTTAAGTTGGGAGCGAGGAGAGCGATGGGGGAAGAAGGGAGAAGGAAGGAGGAAGAGAGGAGGAGGAGGAGGAGGAGGAAGAGGCTCACAGAGCGCCGGCGTTGTTCGAGGTCAGACAGGTGCCGCAGTCGGCCGCGTCGGAGGGGTACGCCTCGCAGAAGCAGCCGTACACCGCGGTGCGGTCCTTGTCCTTGTACTGGTTGTCGCAGAGGTATCTAGCATCAGTTTGTGACAAAGGGCAGACGCACGAAGCCTCGATGGTCTTGCCACACTGCGTCGCACACGCCTTGGGGACGAGCTTCCAGTCGGGCGCGGACTGGGCGTGAGCGAGCGCGACAAAGGCGGCGGCGAGCGTGAACGCGAGCATGGTAACGAGTGTGAGTGTAGTGAGAGTGAGAGTGTGAGAGTGAAGAACGGCTGGGACCGTAGTGAGCGTGAAGAGGCTGGGACCTGGTAACCATGCTAGCTATTGTAGGGCTATTATGGGTTACCCCACTGTCCCCGCCAGCCACCCCCGCCCGCCCTGGCCACCTCACCCGCCCTGGCCACCTCACCCGCTCGTGCGTAACTCGCGACGGGATCGCGCGGAGCGTGGATTGGAGAAAAGGAACATTGAGCGCAAGGAGCTGGGCGAGAAGGGCAGGTGGCGCGGGCAGAGCGGCTCAGGACCTGGCTCGATGGCATTGTGGCTGTAGAATACATTCCAACTGGATTCTTGGCCTCTCCTGTCGACAGAGTCCAACGTCAATTTGGTCCATGAATTGCCTCACATGGTCGGTATCGAGCTGTCCATAGTCCAGCCCTCGGGCCCTCGTGCTGTCAGAGCTAGATTGTTGTGGATAGGCTCGGCGGTCTATTCAAGAGTTTGAGTGATCGTGCCATACGAGTCACTGTTAGCAACCGAAGGGGATGGATGGCCCAGGCATCTGACCTACCCGAGAATATTCCCGGTGGGCACATTACTGAGGCGGCGCTGATAATCTGCGGGGGGCCAGCAGAAGAACGCGGCAACGCGAGTAAACGCGTCAGGCACCCGCTGATACGCGTCGGACAGGCACTCTACGTGACCGGTGTGCAACAGCGCGCAGCATCGCATCGGTGCAAGGGGCTTGACGGCATAGGTACATGCCCGGGCCAAGCAAGGAAACGGGAGGAGACGAGAGCCAGCATGAGGCCCCGGTCACGCTTGGCCAGTTCATTACGGGAATCTGACAGATTAGGATTCCTCCCTAATATCTTAGGGACTCGACGCCACGAGCGTACTTGTCGTCACGATCGAGGCTGGAATGCGGCATGTCAGTTGCTCTGTTATATCAGTTGTCGCTTGGCAGGCTCGTTTGCTTGATGTTGGTCGAGGGCTGAAATGACGAGTGCAGATGGTCGATATCTCGAGGGAGGGAGGGAGGTTGGATGACGTGTCGTCATCTCAGAAGTCGTCGTGGCAATTGATATCAGCGTAGACTATTACAACAACAACAATAACAATAACAAGGCCGCCTCACCGCAAATGCCGCGGGGATACCGCTGGGCAGGTTGCAGTAGAGGAATTTTTGGTTCCGCTTGCCAGACCTCCCCCGTCGTTGAACACTGGGCAGGGATCCAGGCACGGTGTACGCCAGGGCATCACCGTAGATATAATCGACTGGCCCCGCTCGGTCGCCTTCCCCCGCTTGGCCACACGCTCCAGCCAAACAATTCTCCCACACTCCCCGCCCAGGGTGGAGGTCGTCCACTCACCAGGCCACAATGTCCAAACTCATCCTTCTCCTCGACACCGGCACATCCACCCTCGTCCGCAGGACCGCAGCCAAGCAACTCGCAGACGTTGCCCTCAAGACATTCTCCCAGCTCCCACAAGATGACGCCTGGTCAGACGCTCTCGAAACAATCACAAAGCTCATCCCCCTCCTCCGCTCCCGCTCCTCTGAAACCCGCAATGCCGCAGCCCACGCCCTCGGCCTCGTCGCCCAGGCTCTCCCCGAGTGGGACGGCTCCCCGCCAGATGAGCCAGTCCCCATAGCCGATGCGGATGCCCCGTTCGACGTCGCGTCCACCGTCGCGTCCAACGACCCATTGCTAGCGTCAGCAGGCCGGGAATACGTTGCCAAACCCGGGAGAGGAGATCGCGTCAAGAGCCGAAAGGCGATGATGAGCGCAGCAGGGCTCGGAGGCGGCCTCGATATCGGCAGCGAGATGGACCAGGTGCTAGACGACGCCGACGACAAGCAAGGCATTACCTCGGAGCCACAGACACCAGCGCCACCACCCGAGAATGTCTTCGAGGGCCTCTCGGCGCGCCAGATTGCCATGCTCAAGCGCAAGAAGGGGAATAACATTGTCGAAGAGGCCAACAAGATGAGGCGGCTGAATCACAAAACCGACGCTGGGTCACAAGATACGACCCCAAACCGCACTCCCAAGACGACGCCACAACCGACACCGCCACCAGAGGTCAAGGCCGAACCCGAGGACATCAAGCCTGACATCAAACAAGAAACTGTCGTCATTGACCCAGGCAAGAAGGGCGGCGCTGTCGAACCCACCGACACCAAGGTGCTCACCCTCGATGCGCACGGACATAACCCATGGTCGGCCGTCGTCGTCGAGCTCGCCAAGGCGCTGACGGACCCCGCGTGGGAGGCACGGCACGGTGCCGCGCTCGGAACCATGGAGGTCGTGCGCGCCACAGGCGCGACACTTGGCATTGGATACCCCGGCTTCTCCCTTGCTCTCGCCCGTCGGCTCCTCACGCTCCTTGCTCTAGACCGCTTTGGTGACTTCCTTGGCGACACAGTTATGGCGCCTGTGCGCGAGACGGCTGGCCAAGCTCTCGGTGTCCTCTTTCGCCACGAGAGCGAGTCCGAAAGTGCCGAGGTCCACAATGCGCTTGTCGACATGGTCAACCAGCAGTGGGCAAAGCGAGGGAAGCAGGCCGAGGGTCTCCCGCGCGCGGAGAGGTTTGCTTGGGAGTTGCGCCACGCCGGGTTGCTTGGTCTCAAATACGAGGTCGCGCTGCGCGATCCCACCCCAATTGTGCACGATGTCGTTGCATGCGCCATCCTGGCTCTCCGCGACCAAGACGACGACATCCGCTCCGTCGCCGCGACGGCTCTCCTTCCCATCACGTCTACCCTCGTGACCATCCCCGAACTGCCGTCGATTGTCGAGACGCTGTGGAACTGCCTCGGAGAAGGTACCGACGAGCTGGGCAGCAGCACAGCTGCCGTGATGGACCTCCTCGGCGCAATGCTGCAGTACGACGAGGTCATCACGCTCATGGCGCAGAGCACGGACAGCCACGCCCTAATCTCACGCATCTACTCGTTCATCCGGCACCCGATCGCGACTGTCCGCCTGGCCGTCGTCAAGGCGCTCCTCGTCCTACTCTCGGTTCCTACACTACCGCGTAACTGGGTGCGACCTGACCTTCTCTCGCTCTTGTTCCAAAACCTGGTGCTCGAGGACCGCGCTGAAATCCGCGACGTAACCATCCAGGCGTTCGCGACCGCTGTGGCCAACACTGACCTCGACGCGACCGTCGCTCCGAGCATCGAGGCCTGGTATGCGATTGTCATGACTCCCATCGGCGTCCCCCTTGACCAGACGCTCTTCTTTGGCCGCCGCCCTCGCGGCCATGACGTCGACAAGGCCATGTTCGCCGGTGACATGAGCCTCGTGTCCACCGACACGGTGCTCGAGACTCGCATCGCTGCGGCCAAAGCGCTCGCCCTCCTCCGCCGCTACCAGCACGGCTTTGACGACATCTCCCTCATCAAACAGTACCTCGCGAGTGCATGCGCGCACCAGATCTTTATCGCCGCGACGATCGTGCATGAGTGGGCTCTCGACAACCAGGAGTCGGCGCGTTCTTCTGGCATCGACGCCAACGTCCTCCCGCTCCTCGGTCCCAGGGCGACGTACACTGAGATGTCGACGATGCTCACGCGCGTGCACGCCGAGGTGCGTGGTCTGTTCTCTGCGTTCACCACCGAGGGCAAGGTCAAGAAGGACCGCATCCCCGACCTCCCGAGCCACGTCGACCCGCTGGGTGGTGCCAACGCATTCACGCTCGACACGGCACGCCGCGCAGTGGGCCCGACGTTCGAGGCGCTCGCTGTCCTTGTCAAGGCCAAGGCCGCGCTTGCCAACTTGCGCGACCGCCAGAAGAAGGTACTCGCGAGTGTCGGATTCTTTGGCGCGATGAAGGAGAGGCTCGACGTGCAGGTGTCTGCCGGTGTCGCTGGCGCCCTCATTGCCCTGGGCTCAATGCCGCCCAAGCTCGGTCCTGTCGTCAAGGCGGTCATGGACGCGATCAAAAAGGAGGAGTCGGAGCTGTTACAGTCGCGCGCTGCCGAGTCCGTCGGCGCGCTCATCGCCTTCTGCTGCTCACCACACTTCACGCTCCCTGTCAACCCGACCGACAAGGTGCTCAAGAACCTCTTCACGTTCCTCAACTCTGACGTGAGTGTCACGCCCGTCTTCTCGACGGACGCGGGCGGCATCCTCAGTCTCAAGGATGCTCCGGCACAGCAGCAGACCAAGAAGGGCGCGGTTGTGGCAGCCGAGGAGACCGAGGAGCAGATTGCGGCGCGGATCATGCGCCGAGGTTCTCTCAGTGCGCTTGGCGCTGTCGCGCGGCGCTTCGGTTCCTCACTGTTCACCTCCGTCCCCAAGTTCTGGGAGGGCATCAGTGCCGCGCTCCACATGGCGGGCCCGGATGTTGGGACGCTCGACGCCCAGCTTGCCGAGCCGAACAAGGGCCAGGACTTTGTCGACACGCTCACCTCGCTGCGCCTCGTTGCACCAGAGCTCGACTCTGGACTACACAGCCAGGTCAGCAGCCTGTTCCCTAAACTCATCGTTGCACTTCAGTCGTCATACTCAGTCATCCGCAACGCGTCTGCGCGCACCATTGCGGCGCTGTGCGACGTTGCCACTGAGGAAGCTATGCGCAAAGTCGTGGACGACATTGTACCGCTCGTTGGCGACCCCGAGCGTGTCCCGTCACGCCAGGGTGCGGTCGAGGCCATCCACCACATCATCAAGCTTCTCGAGATCAAGGCGCTGCCGTATGTGCTGTTCCTCATCGTCCCGATCCTGGGCCGTATGAGCGACAGCGACGAGAGTGTCCGTCTCCTCTCGACGAGCACGTTTGCGTCGCTTGTCAAGATGGTCCCTCTCGAGGCCGGCATCCCCGACCCACCCGGATTCAGCCCCGAGCTGCTCGCCAAGCGCGACGACGAGCGCCGCTTCCTCGCGCAGCTGCTCGACGGCTCCCGTGCCGAGCAGTACGCCCTCCCGATTGAGATCAAGGCCGACCTCCGCCAGTACCAGAAGGACGGCGTGAGCTGGCTCGCCTTCTTGGCCAAGTACCAGCTGCACGGCATTCTGTGCGACGACATGGGTCTCGGCAAGTCACTGCAGACCATCTGCATCGTCGGCTCCAAGATCCACGAGCGCAAGGTGCGGTACAAGGAGACACAGAGCGTCGACACTGTACACCTCCCCTCGCTCATCGTGTGCCCTCCCACCCTCACGGGCCACTGGTACCACGAGATCCGCAAGTTTACCTCGGACCTCACCGCGATCCAGTACGTCGGGAATGCGAACCAACGCGCAGCGCTGCGTCCCACGCTCAACCGCTACGACGTAGTCATCACGTCGTACGAGAGCGTGCGCAACGATATTGCCGACCTGTCCCGTATCAACTTCCTCTACGTGGTACTTGACGAGGGCCACATCATCAAGAATCCCAAGACCAAGCTCACGCAGGCGGTCAAGCTCCTGCATGCCCAGCACCGCCTCCTCCTCTCGGGCACGCCGATACAGAACAATGTGCTGGAGTTGTGGTCGCTGTTCGACTTTCTCATGCCTGGATTCTTGGGGAGCGAGCGCGCCTTCAACGACCGGTTCAGCAAGCCGATCCTGGCCGATCGCGACGGCAAAGCGACGCCGAAGGAGCGCGAAGCCGCCACTGCAGCGCTCGAGGCATTACACAAGCAGGTACTTCCGTTCCTCCTCCGCCGCCTCAAGGAGGACGTGCTCAACGACCTCCCCCCCAAGATCATCCAGGACTATTACTGCGAGCTCTCCGAAGTCCAGAAGGCGCTGTACGACGAGTTCTCGCGGTCACGCGCCGCGGAGGAGGCGGGCGAATTTGTCTCCGCCGACGGCGGATCAGGACAACAGCACGTCTTCCAGAGCCTGCAGTACCTGCGCAAGCTGTGCAACCATCCTGCCCTGGTGATCGGCGACGACGAGCACGCCAAAGCAACAGTCAAGCGCAAGGTCGGTGCGCTGCCAGGCATGAGCGACCTCGCGCAGGCGCCCAAGCTCGAGGCGCTGAAGCAGCTGCTAACGGACGCCGGCATCGGCGCCGGCGCCCACTCAGCCGGCGAGGGCCCTTTCACTGGCGGCCACCGCGTCCTCATCTTCTGCCAACTGCGCCCGATGCTCGACATCATTGAGCGCGACCTCTTCCGTGCCAACATGCCCTCTGTCACCTACATGCGCATGGACGGCGCAACGGACCCGCGCAAGCGCCACGCGATCGTGGAGACATTTAACAACGACCCGAACATTGACGTGCTACTCCTCACGACCAGTGTCGGTGGGCTGGGCCTCAACCTGACGGGCGCGGACACGGTCATCTTCGTCGACCACGACTGGAACCCCATGAAGGATCTGCAGGCCATGGACCGTGCGCACCGTCTCGGCCAGAAACGGGTCGTCAACGTGTACCGCCTGATCACGCGCGGCACGCTCGAGGAGAAGATTATGGGCCTGCAGCGCTTCAAGCTCAACATTGCGAGCAGCGTCGTCACGCAGCAGAACGCGGGCCTGGGGAGCATGAACACGGGCGAGGTGCTGGACCTGTTCAAGGTCTCGGCAGAGGGCGAGGCTTCCAATTCCAAGACTTCCAGGCCGGCCGGCGCGGGCTTGTCCAAGATGCTCGAGGGGTGAGTGAGATGAAAAAGAGGGAGCTGATGCCAGACTCGACGACCTGCCGCCAGACGACGAGTATGCCGAGTTGTCGATGGACAACTTCCTGGCCAAGAACGCATAGCATTATACATTAGCATTGTAGTCATTTATAGCATGCATAGAAGGTGGTATGTTTATGCGGCCTGGGCCTGGGACTCGGGTTCAGCCTGAGGCTTGTCTTGCCTCTGGCGCCTGACCGGGCGGGGCGGGGCGTCGCCGAGCTCGGCGACGCGCTGCCAGATCTGCGAGGCGGAGAGGGAGTTGAGCTCGAACGTCTGGGAGGGCTTGGAGTCTGCGCGTCAGCAATGTGAGCCCGAAGCACAGGCCGCAAAACAAACTGACGGAACGAAACGGTCAAGCTGGGCACCTGCGCCTCGGCCTCGGCACGGCGCGCAATCTCCTCCTCGGTCGTCGGCGCGTTCGGGTCGACGTTGGGCTTGTACTCGCTCTTCGCAGGCTTGAAGGGCATGGGGATGCGGTTGACGAGGAATGGAAGGCCGGGGTTGGCGTAGGCTATCCGCGGCGCCCAGCGAGAGAGGAAGTTGCTGCTGTCAGCGGTGCGAGGGGAGTAGGGAGGGGGAGGAGGAGGGAGGCGATGGGGATGAGATACGGAAGGAGGAGGCGGTAAGAGGCGGGTAATGAGAGCAGGCCTTGGAAGCGACTCGGAACGCATCCCCAACTGCTGCTCGCCATTGTCTCCTCTAGAGAGTGGGTCAAACCCTTTGGCATACTCGCACGCGCGCAGAAGGCTGCGTCGCCGAGTCACACCTCGTCACCTCCCTTGGTTTCCTCTGCACGCCCTCCAACCTTGGTAGAGCAACGCGCCGATCTCAATAGCCTTCTTCGCCGCCTCCATGGCCACACTCGACGCCACCCGCGGGCCGACTCACATCGGGCCGGGCGCGTTTTTCCCGTCCGGACGGAACGTGACCGCGATCCCCGAGACCTCGGCCGACAGCTTGGTCGACCCTTCAGACGCGCGCAGTGCGGCCAGCGCACGCTGGAGCGGCAGGCGGCGGAGTGGTGTAGCGAGGCCCATGGTATGCGATGCGTGATTGTCAAAAGCAAAAGTCGAGATGGTCCAGGAACCGAGAAATTACGACTACGACTACGACTGCCGACTAACAGCGCGGACGCTTTTCCTAATTCACCCTGGGTCTTCTAATGTCGAGGCAAGTCGTGCTCGGTGGAGGTCGGAGAAAGTCAACACTTCACCATGGTCAGGACGTTGCGCGCGCTCGCTCGCCCGGCGTGCGGGTACGCGAACACTGCTGCACGGCGATGGGCGTCGTCCAAGCCCCCGGGCCCACCACCGCCATCCTCCCCTTCATCCTCGGCAGCATCTGCCGGCGATACCCCCTCCGTCCTCGAGCCCCCAAAAGACAAGGACGGGGCGTACATTGTGCCCCCGCTCGCGAGGCCGCCAGGCGTTCCCTTCCCACCTACTACTGATCCTGTTACTTGGGCGCGGCGGCGCGAGCAGCTCATGAACACGGAGCGGAGGCGGGCGGAGCGACACCTCTTGATCAAGGAGGCGAGCCAAGGGTATTTCCACGACTACAATCTCGCGCGTAAGGCGAACGGGGGCAAGTTATGGGTCGGACCCCCGGTTTTGATCCGTGAAGATGTGAGCGGAGGGGAGAAGGGGGGAGTACGAGGGGGAGGGCGAGTCCCAGGAAAGGGAAAGCACAAGCACTAACGCCAGATGG
Organism: Cutaneotrichosporon spelunceum; assembly: GCA_030805415.1. Classification (NCBI taxonomy): domain Eukaryota; kingdom Fungi; phylum Basidiomycota; class Tremellomycetes; order Trichosporonales; family Trichosporonaceae; genus Cutaneotrichosporon; species Cutaneotrichosporon spelunceum. Next base: position 990,992 of record BTCM01000005.1, read on the forward strand.
CAAACTACTTCCCCAACATCTCGGGCAAGGCGCTGACCGGCGAGACGGTACACACGACCGACCTGTTCCAGGGCAAGGTGTCGCTTGTGTCCGTCCTCAACACGCGTATCAGCGAGGAGCACGTGCAGTCATTCGTGGCGCCCGTGCTCGAGGACTGGGAGGGCCAGTCGACGTTCCGCTACATCACGATCAACCACCAGGACAATGCGCTCAAGTCTATGCTCGTCTCGTTTTTCGTTAGCGGCCTCAAGCGCACGATCCCGGAGGAACGGTGGGGGACGTATATCTTTGCGAGCGGCGAGTGGTCCAAAATTGATGTCAGTCTGGCAGCGAGGTCGGCTGGTTGTGTCCAGAGCTGACAACAGATCACGGGGCCGCTGGGGATGGAGAACAAGATCCTCGGCTATGTCTTCCTCGTCGACGAGAACGCCAAGGTCCGTTGGGCAGGATGCGCGATGGCACAGCCAAAGGAGACTGAGGACCTGCGGCGCGCGACCGCCGTGCTGATGCGGCGCAAGCTGGGGCACTAGGCGGATGCCAAGCGCGAGCATAGCGAGCTTGCCAAGCCAGCGAGTGTTTGCAGCGAAAGCGAGTGAGCCCGGCGGAGCATGCATAGACTATTCACACCGTGACAGCTCGCGCAGTCATTCAATACCAGCTTATTTCTGCGGCATCCTTAACCATCACATACCCAGTTTGACCGGGTTGGCTGCCTTGGCCTCGGCGTCCGACGCACGCACTTTGGTCATGTCTATCGACGGAGCGTGCGGGACATAGTCGACGAGCCCAGCAGCCGCAATCTGGAAATGCTGCTGGTATCCCCACACGCGTGGGTCGAGACCGAACTGGAGTCAGCACGTTCTTGCCCTTGGCACTCACATCCTGCCCCGGTCCGCCATACTCGAACGGCAGTGCAGAGTCGATGGCGTGCACCTGCGCCGGGCTGAGGCTGATCTCCATGGCGCCAATGTTGGCGAGGAGGTGCTCGACCTTGCGCCCACCGATAATGGGATACGTCCAAGGATACTTGGCCATGACGTACGCGAGAGCAACCGAAGTAAGGTTGGTGACCGCCATCTCGTCCGCGACCTTCTCCAAAGCGTCCGAGACAGCGACCTCACGCTCAGTCAGGGGGTGGGCACTGCGCCCCTCCGAGCTCTTGCCGCGGTCCGCCTGGCGCTGGAAGCGGCCCTGTCCCATCGCGCCCCAGGGTGCAATAGCCAACCCCTCGCTCCGGGCCATGGGGAGGAGCTCGCGTTCGATATCACGCGCCGCCGGGTTCCACTTGCCCTGGTACACGACGAACTGGGCGAGGCCGTGCGCGCGCGCATACTCGTTAGCCTTGGACACGATCCACGCAGGCGTATCCGAGATGCCGAGGTAGAGCACCTTGCCACTCGCGACGAGGTGGTTGAGGGCGTGCATGACCTCGGCGACGGGCGTCGTCCAGTCCCACCAGTGGACGTAGTAGATGTCGACGTAGTCGGTGCGCAGGCGGCGGAGCGAGTTGTCGATGCCGACCTTCATGCTCTTCGCGCTGTTGCCGGCACGGTTCACCTGGATCGGGTGTGCTTTGACCTGCCCGTTCTCAGCGTTGGATGTGTACTTTGTTGCGATGACCATGTCCTCACGGCAGCCGCGCGCGTCCAGCCACTCGCCGATCCACTCCTCGCTCTGCCCGCCGTGGTACGTGTTTGCCGTGTCGAGGAAGTTGCCGCCGGCTACGTGTCAGAGACCACTGATCAGGGGACACGCGACGGGAATGGAACGGGATGAGAACCTGGTCGTTGGGACAACACAATAGGCGTTGAGCTGACAGCCATACTCGGTTTCTTCATCACAATTCTCGCTACCCACCCTCATAGTACGCGTCCAGGATCTTGAACGCCTGCTCCTTGCTGATCGCGCCGAGCGCCTTGTTGCGGTCTCCGAGTGACATGCACCCCAGCTGCAGGGGGGACACGCGGAGGCCGCACGTGGGCGAGAGGACGCGGTAACGTCCGAGGCGGGTGGGCGGGGGAAGGGACATGCCGGATGCGAAGAGCTGTGAGCCGGACGTGATGAGCGGCTAACGTGAGCGCCTGTAATGGGGAGGTGGAGAAGATCAGAAACGCGTTCCTAGGCTAGCATGGCGCCTATATATGCTGCTGCGGGGGATATAGCAGCAGCCATGAGCTACTGGAAGACCGTAGTTGGGGACCGTGGCTGGTGAGAACGGGTGGACCGGCCCGGCGACGCCGGCCTACATCCGACGTGTTTCCTATCGCGCTCCTTATGCAATATTCCACACAGGACAGCTGTAGAGTTTCCTGCCCACATTGTTGTGATGCAAATCCAAATCTGACTACAATGAGCCAGTGTGGTGTAAGTCCTCGCTGGCTGCCGCTGACTGGGACGCAGAGTGGCAGTGCAGGCGCCCGTGGCAGTGGAGGTGGCAACTGAGACAACGGCGTATGTGGCACTGTAGTACTTGATGTCCTGTGAGTCCAGAACTCGATTCTCTGCGTCGTCCATTTTCTCTCAACCGCAGGTGTCAGAAGCACTACTTCCCACAGTTTGCACTGCAACATCGTCCATCTCAGACAGCAAACAACCTTTACCCAAAATTTACAGCCGCGCCTTGACCGGGCCCACTCGCTTCCCACCTTGCTCCTTCCACTTGCGCTGCACGAGCTCCTTGATCTCGTTCTTCTGGAACTTGCCGTTCGCGTTGTGCGGCAAGTCGCCGTCCCACACGACAACAAACACAGGTCGTGCAGGGTACCGCAGGCGCTTGTCCGCCTCATCGATGATGCTCTCTGGCGTCGCGCTCATTCCCGGAGCGAGAGACACGCCGACAGCGACGAGCTCTCCCAGGACGGGGTCAGGGACGGGGACAGCGGCCGCCTCAGCGATGCGCGGGTCCTGCGTGACGGCGTTCTCGACCTCGGCGGACGCAATGTTCTCGCCGCCGCGGATGATCATGTCCTTTGCGCGGTCGCGGAGGTAGAGGATGCCGTCCTCGTCTATGACGCCAACGTCGCCCGTGTCGAACCACCCATCCGAGGTGTATGCTTCGGCGTTCGCCTTCGGGTTGTCAAGGTATCCCTTGGCGACGTTGCCGCCACGGATGTGCAGCACGCCCAGCGTGTTGGGCGGCACCTCCTTCCTGTTCTCGTCGACGATGCGCATGCCCCCGATCGGGATGGCCACGCCTACCGCGTCTGGACGCTCGATGTAGTCCTGGCCACTGATGGCGATGTGCAGGCCCGCAGCCTCAGTCATGCCCCAGCCATGGTTAATGAATGCGTCCGGGAAGCGGCCCCTGACATCGCCGGCGAGGCGCTTGGCGGGCGCCGCGCCACCGTAGCTGAGCGCGGCGAAATGGAAGTCGGGCGGGAGTAAGCCGCTCTGGAGGATCGCGGTCGCGATCGAAGGCACGCTAACGTCAGCACAGAAGGGAGGTTGACGCACCCGGAAACCATGTCGATCTTGTGGTCGACACAGAGCTTGACGGCGTCGGGGACGCTCCAGCGGCGCTGGAAGACGAACTTGGAGCCGGCGAAGAAGACGCGCACCGTCACGGCCAGAAGACCCGTCACGTGGAACAGGGGAACGGGCATGAGCACGCTGAGCGGCTGGGGTGGGGGTGCGTGGACCCCCAGCGCCATCTCGACGGGCGCGCCCGCGCGGAGAGCAGTACGGGCGGCCGGAATCGACGCCGTGTGCACGTGCTGCATGCCCTGACGCTGGGTGATCATGACACCCTTGGGCAGACTCGTCGTGCCAGATGTGAAGAGGATCAGTGCGTCGTCGGTGGGCTGGACGGCACAGCCCTTCCTGGCCTTGATGTCAGCAACCGTCTGTGGGTTGACCTTGAGGTTGGCGTAGTCGAGCGAGGTGACGCCTGCACGTGCATCGGCTGGAAGGTGGCTGAGATCGTTCCACGAGTAGAGCGGCCCGGCGCCCCCAGCCTTGAGCTCATTGCGGATGGAGGAGAAGATCTGTGCATCCTTGACGTCGGCGAGTACAACCTTGGGCTTGGTGAGGCTGAGGCAGTGGATCTGCGCCTCCTTGACGCTGATGTCAGCCGATTCAACCGTGACTCACAGAGTGGAGTTGATGCAGACAGGCACGGCGCCGAGGAAGTTGGTAGCCACAAAGGACGTGAGCCAGCCCGACGAGTTGATACCGCAGACGGCGACACGGTCCCCCTTCCCGACCCCCTGCTCGCGGAGCCACGCAGCCAGCCTGTACGCGTTGTCGAGTGCCTGGCCGTAGGTCACGTCCTGCCGCTCATCGTACTCGGCTGGCTCGGGGACGGGCTCATTGACCAGAATATTGTCAGCCCACTTCTGCATCGAGCCCTCGAAGAAGGTACGGAAGTCGGGGGGCGCGTTCTTCCAGACGCGCTGGGGGCTCCCGTTCTCCATGACGGTCACCATCTCAAACTCGGTGCCGGGAGCCGTGAGGAGCGCATCGCACTCGGCGAACGTAAGCTGCTTCTTCGTCATGGTGAGTAGTGTTGAGCCAAGATGCAAGTTCTGGAGAATAACGTCGGTAAGTCCACTCCCCCCGCGGCCTGGAAGCTGCTAGCGGCCAACGCCGATGGTGGCAGTTGCCACCGGTGCTGAAACATAACCGGACCCGGATTTCGGCAATCAACTGGTCGACTGCACCACACCAGGTTTACCACGCAAACCGGCAGAACCATAGAAGGACCGGATGAGTGCACGACTCTGGAATCCAAGTAGCAAAGCGATTGAAGCTGTGCCACCCAGCTGAGAGGGAGAAGGAAGGACAGCCGGCAATGGGCTGGCCATTGTACCAAGCCAAAGTGACAAACTAAGAGCATGGAATTTGGAGATTAAAGGTTGATAATTGTCAGTGGCCCCACATGCGAAGAAGCAGGTCCGACCACCAAACCATCGGCCATCGTTAAGGTCCCATACAGGACAGTGTTCATCTCCTTACTCGAGCAGCTCCGCTCAACGACTGATATTGCCTCAGCCTCGTGCTCAAGCGATCAGCGGACAGGAGATAGATTGCGGCCATAGTGAGAGAGAATCTCTTCCTGTGGCTGGCACATTTCTCATTGTACCGGTTGGCAGTTGTGAGCGCCACCCCGTAGCTGATCATTTAAGCATGATTGGAAAGAAAGAACAGTCGGGCGACGCCGCAACGCCGCGCCTCCACTCGAGGAACTCTTCCGCAAGTCACCCCAGGCCAACCCCAGGCCAGCACTAGATATCTGAGCCATGTGGAAAAGACCAGCTGGCAGCCAGATGCATAAGCTGCACTCCTCCAGCCCAATGGTTGCAAACGTGGCAGTAACCAGAGAGCTGCAAGAGTCTGTATGACATGAGGTGAGCCTCCACGAATTCATAGCGGAAGCAAATCGCGTCGCGTTGGCATGTTGGGCTGTTCGTTGTCGCGTCATGAAGAACACGCAACAACCACACCCTCACTCACAAACTACTCACACGCTCCTTACTCGTCGTCCATCAGGCCAGAATGGTAAGTCGGCCATGTTGCGCCTGTTCGGCGCACCTCTGTGCTCTAGGCTATTTGGCTCCACTCCCTTGGGACAGCAACAGAGCTCACACCAGCCAACCGCTGCCGACATCCGCCGCAAGAATGCCAACTTCGCCGCCCGCGCGCAGGCGGGCAAGCGCACCACGCGGCCCAGCAAGTCGCTCCAGCGGAGGGGAACGACCAAGTGGGTCGTTTACGCTATGCTCTTCTTCGCTATCGGCGGCAGTAAGTTGTCGTTAGGGACTGGCAGTTAACAACAGCGATCGTCGAGATTGTCCGCCTGATCGTGTACGGAACACTCTGAGCCGCGTTGCGATCGACACGAGCGTTGGGGGACGTGATATCGGCCAGCCTCAGGCGATGGGATGGCGACGGACAAGAGGACCCTTGTACAGACAATCGAGCCAGACGGCATACGGAGCGAGCATTTGGGCCGCATGGCCGACGGACAGATACATGTAGCAAAGATGCATCCGACTCTATCAAGTGTACTGTCCCCGCCCCTTCAATCGACACGAACCACCGGCAAAGCCTAGACCCGCGCCGAAATCCATGGGACGTGGCGCCCGAGGGCGTTGTTATATCCCTCACACGTTGAAACCACTGGCCGTTGTAGCCCAGCTAGCGGTCTTCAGTGGCGGGGAACGTTTAGCGCAAAGCCTTGTTGCAATCCAGTTCCAAGACGTCAGTAAAATCGCTTCGTGCACATGGCTGCAACAGGATTTCGTTGAAATGAATAAATGCATCTGTCTGTCAGCGATCGTTCAAGAAGATCGTGGAGGGGGGTTCAGATACCGTTGAAGTGGTACGCGCATCTCCGAGGAGAATAGCACAGTGTGAATACGATTAGGACTTGGTTTGTCATCACAGATCAAAGTTCTGGATGGACACTCACGGGAATATGAGGGGAGGCCAGAAGAATGTCTGCTCGAGATCAGACGCACGCACACTTGCACGCGCTCCTTGACCCCGAGCACACCCTGCGCCCCCCAAAACGGTGGGCGCGCCGGCGGTCGCAACCCAAAACAGGTTGCGACGGATGCCTGGGCAGCACTCTTCCACGGGTTGACTCATGCGAGACCAATCGCCAGCAGAGGCTGGCGGAGAGCACCCCGGTGTGCCCGTCCCCGAGCGTGGCGGCTCGTGAGAGTACCAACGCTGCGAGGCGGCCGGGGCTAGCGCCCTCCTGGAAACGGATCTAAGAACCGCGGGTTGGGGAGAAGACGGGAAGGGCGGGGGAAGCGAGGGAGTTATCGGGCTAGAGGTAAGCGGTGCATGTTGGATGCTGCGATGGGGGAAGGTGAGGAAGTGGAATGGTTGTTTGGGTCAGTTTTATGGTCTTGAAATTTGGGTGGAGGTGGAGAGTGCCACGGGGGCATATCACCGCGTAGTGCCGTGGGTGATGGTCTGAGCGGACACTTGTGTGCGATGCCTGTGTACTGTGGCTGTGAGGCATCCAAGTGCTGGGCAGCGTACCCTGGGCGAGGCAGACAACGACGCGTCCCTCGTACCCAAATAATACGCCATTAGCCACCGTCAATACCATAATTCCTATCAAGGTAGCCATCTACGTAACTAACCTCTTCCACTCCTCCACTACCCCACTCAGTCGTGAGCTCCCACATCGACTGCTCCACGCCGCTCTCCTCAACAACTCTACCTCTCTTGTTACTCACATCTTCTCCTTTGCCATCCCTCTCATTCATCCCCTCCAACCTCCCCCATCCGTCATCCCTCTCCCATCTCCCGTCCCCGTTTCAACATTGTCCCTCCACCTTCCCCGCCGTCCAATTCCATCACCGTGTCCCACTTTGTCATCCGCTGGCCCCGTACTGCTTCTCCACAGACCGCCGGCCGCCAACTTGCCATCTCTTCCCCATCTTCTAGCCACCTCTCTCACGACTATTCTAGCTGATTAGCCTGCGTCATCTCCCCTTCCAGCCCATCATCACGATACCCCCGGGGAGTGACTCAGCATGGTAAGTAGGGTCCATCCATCGTCGACCCGCAGCATCGCTGTAGGCCTTGGCTGTGAATCCCAGACCCCGTCGACAATGCGCACGCTCCTCTCAACAGTCGCTGATATTTGACACAGCAGCTCCAAAACAACAACAGCAGCAATGAAGTGACGGACATCATCATCGACGAGAGCCCTGCGTCGATGGAGGTGGAGGAGTTGCCCAACGTCCGCGATGGTACGTTGCGTGTCATTTTTATTGTTTGCAACAGCGATTATTGTACTGACATACCCTAGCCGAGGCTTTCGCTGCAAAGGCCATGCCCGACCTTGGTCTCGAGATTGAGGATTTCCAGTCCCAGACGTGGCGGCTTGACAAGTGGAGTCAACAGGATCGGCGCAAGCAGGGACCAGAGTTCTCGTGTGGTGGACACAAGTGGTACGTTCTGCTCGTGCACAGATGTCGGGTCGGTCGCTCACACCAGGCGCATCCTCTTGTTTCCCCAGGGCAACGCCAACGGCCAGCCCAACGACATGGTCTCTGTCTATCTCGAGTACGCCAACCCCAAGGGAGCGCCGGAAGGCTGGCATGCTTGTGCTCAGTTCTGCCTCGCGATCTCGAATGTTAATGACCCCACTCTTCACATTTCCAGCCGTGCGTCATGACCCACACCAGCGATAGATGGAAGGCTAATTGAGCAGACGCTCACCACCGCTTCGTCGCCGAGGAGTGTGACTGGGGATTCACCCGCTTTGCCGAGCTGCGCAAGCTCTACAGCCCAGACCCTGCTAGCGGTCGCACCCGTCCTATCATCGAGAAAGATGAGGTCGAGATCACAGCCTTTGTTCGCGTCTTGAAGGATCCAACAGGTGTACTCTGGCACAACTTCGTCAAGTGAGGACCATTAAGATGTAGGGACGCTGACGTTGCAGCTATGACTCGAAGAAGGAGACGGGTCACGTCGGGCTGAAGAACCAGGGCGCAACGTGTTACATGAACTCGCTCCTCCAGTCTCTATACTGCACCAACTACTTCCGCAAGGCTGTCTATCAAATACCCACGGACAGGAAGGACCTCCCGTCGGAGAACTTGTCGCTTGCACTCCAACGCGTCTTCTACCAGTTACAGACCTCGGACCAGCCGGTCAGCACGACCGAGCTCACAAAGTCTTTCGGCTGGAAGTCGTACGACTCGTTCATGCAGCATGACGTGCAGGAATTCAGCCGCATTCTCCAGGACAGGCTTGAGGAGAAGATGAAGGATACGCCAGCAGAGGGCGCCATCCCCAAGCTCTTCAAGGGCCAGATGAAGAACTACATCAAGTGCATGAACGTCGACTATGAGTCGAGTGTCACTGAGGACTTCTACGGTGCGCTGCGCACAGGATGAACCGCAGCTAACTGACAGATGTCCAGCTTACCATCAAGGGCATCAAGAACCTTCGTGACTCGTTCAGGGACTACGTGTCGGTCGAGACGCTTGACGGCGACAACAAGTACATGGCGGAAGGCTACGGCCTGCAGGACGCTGAGAAGGGTGTCATCTTCAAGTCGTTCCCTCCTGTGCTGCACCTCCAGCTCCGCCGCTTCGAGTACGACGTAGAAAAGGACGCACTGGCGAAGATCAACGATCGTCACGAGTTCCCATTCGAGATCGACTTGGCCGAGTTCCTCGATGAGTCGGCCGACCGCTCCGTCTCTCACGTGTACAAGCTCCACGGCGTTCTCGTGCACTCGGGAGACCTTCACGGTGGTCACTATTTTGCACTCATCAAGCCTGAGGCCGACGGTCGCTGGTTCAAGTTCGACGATGATCGCGTCACCCCTGTCACGGACAAGGAAGTACTCGAAGACAACTACGGCGGCGACCTTGTCAATGGAATGATGCCGGCGCCTCAGCGCACACAGGCTCGCACGCTGAAGAAGTTCACCAACGCGTACATGCTGGTGTACATCCGTGAGACTGAGCTTGGCACCGTGTTGGCGCCCTTGACCGAGGAGGACACGCCGCGTCATCTCAAGGAGCGTCTCGATCTCGAGCGTGAGCAGGCGGAGGCCAAGAAGCGCGAAAAGGACGAGCAGCACCTGTACTTGACTGCCAAGATCATCACGGATGACATATTCAGCAAGCACGAGGGCTTCGACTTGGCGTCGTTTGACGACAAGAACATGCCAGCCACCGAGCTGCCTACATTCCGTGTGCTCAAGGACGAGTCGTATGCCATGTTCAAGCAGCGTATTGCAACGCACTTTAAAATTGCGGAACGCGATTTCCGTCTATGGGTACTGGTCAATCGCCAGAACAAGACCATCCGGCCAGACGTCCCCATTCAGGAGAACGACCACCCCCAGAGTAAGTGAAGCATTTGACGGTCGCTCCCAGCTGAAACTAACCTCAGCGATGGACTATATCCGCAACAGCATGGCTGTGCGCACCAACGACTTGAGATTGTACCTCGATTACAACCCGGACCACGCCAAGTTTGCGGCTCAGCACGCCAACCCGCACAGCCAGCCGATCATGATCTTCCTCAAGTGGTTTGACTGTTCGAAGCAGAACTTGTTTGGACAGGGCAAGGTCTTTGTCGACAAGAACGACAAGGTCTCAGTGCTCTACAACATTATCCAAGAGAGAATGGGGTGGCCGTCCTCGACGCCTATCAAGCTGTACGAAGAGATCAAGGCGGGCATGATCGAGTCGATGAAGGTGACCAAGACGTTCCAGCAGAACGAGATCCAGGACGGCGACGTCATTACTTTCCAGGTCGAAAAGACTCAGAAAGAGATTGACGATCTGGAGGCGCAGTCGCTCTACTCGAGCGTTCCGCAGTTCTACGACTTCCTGCAGAACCGAGTGCGCGTCAAGTTCCTCCCGAAACCCGAGGACGCCGCCGCCGGCAACGCACCCAACTTTGAGCTCATCCTGAGCAAGAAGATGACGTATGAGGTTATGGCGACTCGTGTTGGCGACTATCTCAAGCACGACCCGCTCAAGCTACGCTTCATGTCTTCGAACCCCAGTGGCCAGCCCAATGCCATCGTCAAGCGCTCCTTGAACCAGAGCGTGGCGGACATCACCCAGACTAACTATTACAGCACTCAGCCCAACATCGTTCTCTACTATGAGCTGCTCAATATCTCGATCATCGAGCTCGAAACGAAGAAGTCGCTCAAGATATACTGGATGGGGCGATACAACAAGGAGGAGGCTGTGCACTCGTTCTTGTTGCCGAAGACGAACACATTCGACCACGTCGTCGAGCACTTGCTGCGCAATGTTCAGCTGCAGCCCGGTGGATCTGGCAAGGTTCGTGTGTTTGACATCTCGAGCAATGGGCGTGCGCAACGCGAGTACACTGGCGGCGAGATAATCGGCAACCTGGCAGAGCCGACCGAGCTGTATGCTGAGGAGATCCCTCTCGAGGAGCTGGAGGCTGGCGACAACACCAAGGTTGTAAACCTGTTCCACTATTCGCGTGACTTGAGCAAGACGCACGGCGTGCCGTGCCGCTTCGTGCTACGCGAGGGCGAGCCCTTCTCGGAAATGAAGAAGCGTATACAAGAGCGCATCGGTGTGTCGGACAAAGAGTTTGCCAAGTACAAGATCTCGCTTGCGCAGTCACACCCATACACGCAGCCGACGTCGATTGAAGAGAGTGAGTGTGGGTGACAGCTGCGGAATGGCGGATCTGACCCCAGGTGACGTTCTGTTCGAGCACAAGTGGACGCCCGACGATGCCATTGGACTGGATCACCTCGACAAGCGACCCAACAAGTTGAACGTTGAGAAGGGCATTGTCATGCGGTAGTCGATTGCATTGCAGCCTCGTGTCCGATTCCCACAGCATCTCACGTATACCGTTCCTTAGTCATCCTCACTGCCGCCTCCGACCTCCTTCTGTGCAGCCATGCATGGCATGGCACTGGACGAGACGCACCGCCAGTCGGTACCATACCCCGGCTGGATGTAGATATGGTGCGGTGTGGGAGATAGCTGTTTGTACCGAAGCCATGATTCTACGGGGGCTGGTGGTGCATGAGGCTGAGAGGGCTGTGAGATGGCTGGTCACACACGACTGATTACTGAGGTGGAGCTGGTGTCATACTCGCTGCCACACTCGCTGCCAATTCGCTGCATCTCGGTTGCGATTTGTGGCACTGGGTCGTTATCACCTTGAACCTGTGGACACGTAACGTGTACGAAAGGCACCGCATTTGCCACCGCGTCGGCATTGTCGGATCCGGAAATGGCCCCACACTCTCACCGTCGACTCGGCGACCACACAGCACTGACACAGCACTGACGCAGCGCCCAAGCGGCGGGTAGGCCGATCTGTGTTTGACTCTTGATTTTGGAGCTGACTCTTGACTCTAGAGCGGCCGGATAGCATGACACGACGCAGTCTGCCACAGCTAGCGAAACGTGAATTGTGGTCATAAGTGAATTTTGAATGAGAAGAATGCATGGCAAGCCCTGCCAAGACGATGTGGAGCCAAGAAGATGTAGAGCCAAGATGATGGGGAAATCAACCAAGACGAAGAGCAAGTCGAGAGTTGGGGAAGGCAAGAGTTGAGACGGGGAAACGGCAGCGGAACAATGGTTAATGGGTACCACGGCGGCACGGCGGCAGCACAGTGGCCGACGACGACGTGCCATGCGCGCGCCATGCATGCTCCATGCCCTGTCGATCAGGACTCGATACCAGAGCGGACCGAGAGGGTAGCTTGCTCGATCCGAGGCGGACGTTTATGGCCAGGATGGTGTTTTGGGCGCTCGACTCGGTTGGCAGGAGGATCCGGCCGGGACCGCGTGGCTTCCGTCTTCGCACCTTCCCACCGCACCATGCACCATGTGCTGCGCGTCGCCGATTTGCCTCGTTCCGCGCTCTCCCGCCCCAAGCGTACCAGTACATTTGCTACCTACTATCTAGACGGGGTTGGTCGGAGGCCGAGTGGGGGGGATGAGTACAGGATGCATGGTGGTGAATGATGGATGGGTATAGTCTATTCTACAGTACTACTTCTTTTTGCCCTTGCGCTTCGTCGGTCCCGCTGTGGCGGGTGTGGCTGGAGTGGAGAGGGTGGGGTTGGGCGACGGCGAGCTCTTGACCTGCGCCTGCGGGGGCGGGCCCTCGGAGAGCTCTGCCTGGTGGATGGGGAGCCCGAGGAGCTTTGCGCGGAGCTGGAGACGCTTCTCTGATTGTTAGCCGGGTGTCTAACACACAGTGAAACAGTGGCAATGGCTAATGTGTTCGCGCTTGCGGCCGAGACGCTCAGGTCGTGCTCTAGCCTACGTGCGGCTCCTTTGCACTCGCTTGTTCGCTGCACTCACCCTCCTGCGCCTTGGCCTTGCCAATACCCATGACCGTGTCGCGCGTACGCTCAGCATTGGCCATCTCACTGGCTGTCGCAAAGATGATGCTGCCCCATCCCGGACGGAACGTGTTGGCCTCGCTGACGACGTCGACAATCTCAGCCTCGAGCTCCTTCTCGGCGGCGGCAAAGCGTGCCATCGTATCGTCGCCGACAAGGCCGCGCTGATGGAGGCCCTGCAGCGCGCTCTGGTCCTCCTTGATCCGCCAGATGCGCTTCACGTCCGCGGTCGCACGTACGAGCAAGGCACTCTTGAGCATGCTCTCCGGCACGGGCGGTTCGGCACTGAGGAGGGTGATATAGATGTCGCGCGCGGGGTGAGCAGGGAACCATGGCTCGAACGACGTCTTCTCGGCTGCGATGATTAGTGATGGATGACAGATTGTGGCTCACCAGCCCGCCGACGGCGGTACACTCGCGAGAAGATTGCGAGCGAGGTCACGAGTACGGTGATGTACGCGATTGGAACTGCTAGAGACGTCGCCATGGTTGTTGTGATGGCCAGATGACCGGGCTCGAGGGTTATATAATGGTGAGAGACGGGAGTGGGTGGGTAGGGAGGGCGGGGGAGGAGAGTAAGGTGGGTGACGTGACGATCTCTGCGGCTTCCACGCGGCGTTCGAGTCGTTTGGGACGAGGAAGGTCCTGAGACACTGTCCACACCTTGAGCTTCGACTCGAGACACAAACGGGGGGGCTCGATCAAGTCGCACCTTCCTGGGCCTTTCCAGCCTAATTTACCCGGCCGGCCTACCTGCGCTATTCTTTACTATAGTTATTGATTCCTAATATTAGGTAAACCCACAGAATCCAACTCACCCCGGCCAGCACCGACTCGAATGTCTCCACTTCCTCCCGCTGGCACCATCGCTCGCGTTATCCTGTAGTTATCGCGATAAACACAACCCGCCTACACCACCACAATGACTCTCGACTCGGATGTCTTTGACGTCGTCGTCCTCGGCACAGGACTTGCCCAGAGCATCGCTGCGGCGTGAGTCGCAGCCACTCATGCACGCATGCGAGTCGAGCTCACGCATCTCACGTCAACATCTCCATTGACACATGTCCGCCATTCTCATCCGTCACGTGCTTCTTATCATCTACCCATCTGCCCATCCAACTCAACTCACCCGCTCAACCCGCGTATCTTGCCCGCAGCGCCCTCGCCAAAGCAGGTCGGACAGTCCTCCACCTAGACCCGAACGAGTATTATGGCGGCGAACAGGCGAGCCTGACACTGGACGAGTTGGCCACCTGGGTCAGCGAGCGCGCGTCTGCCAACTCCTCCTCCACATCAAGGTATGTGGCATCACAGCGCATCACCTACACGCATGCGAGCGCGACGCCACTCACGCCCGCCCTCCAAGCCGATAGGAGGCGGTACGCGCTCTCGCTCTTCCCGTCGCTCATGCCCTCGCGCGGCGCGCTCATCGACACGCTCATCCACTCGGACGTGGCAAAATACATCGAGTTCAAGCTCCTGAATGGCGTACACATCGCCTTTGGATCCAGCTTCGAGCGCGTCCCCGGCTCCAAAGAGGACGTGTTCAAGGACAAGAGCATTTCGCTCCCCGAGAAGCGCAAGCTCATGAAGGCGCTTCTCTTCGCCGGCGGCGAGTTTGAGGACGACCCCCTCCTTGCCGGGAGGGAGGGTGAACCTGTGCTGTCCTTCCTAAAATCCGCGTTTGGGCTGAGTGACAAGCTCGCGCAAGCGATAGCGTACGCGCTGGCCTTTGCGGATGTGGACGAACCCGCCCTACCGGCTCTTCGGCGCGCGAGGGGATACCTGCGCTCCATGGGGCGGTACGGGCCTAGCCCTTTCCTGGTGGGCCAGTATGGCGGCGCGGGCGAGGTGGCCCAGGGCTTCTGCCGGTGAGTGCATTCGCCACCAACGCTGACGCCAGCGCATGCGCCGTCTTCGGGGGGACGTACATCCTCGGATCTGAGGGTGCGCCGTCCGACATTGTCGTGGGCGACGTTGGCGAAAAGGGGGGCGCAGGTGAGGGCGCGGGCGTGAGCCTGCGCATAGACGCGCACCCCTCCCCCATCCGCGCGAAACACCTCCTCGCCCCGCCTGGCTTCCTGCAGGAGCCAGGGGTCACGCGCACGACGGCGCACCTGATTGCCATCGCGACTTGCCAGCCCGCTGTCCTCCGCAAACGTGCTGACGAGAGCGAGAGCGAGAGCGCGGTTGAGCCGGATGACGACACGGCCGTGCTCGTCTTCCCGCCCGGTGACGGGCCGCTCGTCCGCGCGCTCGTCATGGGCGCCGGCACCGGCTCGTGTCCCCCCGGCCAGTGGGTCGTGTATCTCTCTGCTACGACGTCTGGCGAGCCGGACCCGAAGGCGCTGCTGGCGCCGTACCTCGCCCGCATCACGGACGCCGTGTTCGTCGCCGCGTACCTGCAGCACAGTCCGGAGCCGGAGCCGGAGAGTGAGGGGCCGGCGTCAGAGGAAGTAGGGGCCCCGGCGTCAGAGGCGGAAGAGGTGTCAGGAGTGGCAGCAGGCGCCGAGTCAACTGACGCGGCTCCCGTCGTCACGCTCCGGCCGTACGCGGGGACGCACACGCTCACAGAGGGTGTCGAGCACGAGGCACGCGAGGGCGCGCGTGCGTTCCGCGCCCTGTGCGCTGACGCGTTCTTCCCTCACGAGGACGACGACGACGACGACGACGACGACGACGAGTGAGTGCACATCTACCTGTTATTCTGTATCATATTGCATCTGCATTGAATTCGGATCCGGAGGCCTGAGTGGCTTGTAGACGTGTGGGAGTGGGTGACGTAGGAGCCGTGGGACTTGTGGCGCAGTCGTGCGCAGTTGATAAAGCGTTGTCGGTTGCAAGTGAATTTGAGTCGATGTTGTAACTGCAACTGCACGGTGTGGTGCGGTGGACGCGGTGGCGAATGCTGAGGTGAGACAAGGCGCTGCTAACAATACCCTGCTCCGTGTCGGCTGCGCTATTGAAGGGCTTGCGCGTCTGGCAATTACCTACAGATCCAGTGACAAGCGCTCACTCCATCAGCCTCCATCTCCTGGCCGGTAGCAAAAGCAGCGTTGCATCGGCCCAAGCCGCTCTAGATCTAAAGAAACGATGAAACGAAAAACGAAGCGCCTGCCGATTCTCTCCCCAAATGTGCCATGCGGCAATCGAAGTCTACTGTGCCCACTACGCGCCAAAGCCGTAGAGCGTGCGCCCCTGGCGCTTGAGCGCATACACGACGTCGAGCGAGGTGACCGTCTTGCGCTTCGCGTGCTCGGTGTACGTGACCGAGTCGCGGATGACGTTCTCGAGGAAGATCTTGAGGACGCCGCGCGTCTCCTCGTAGATCAGGCCCGAGATACGCTTGACACCGCCACGGCGTGCGAGGCGGCGGATGGCCGGCTTGGTGATGCCCCTGGGGTCAGCGCGCTGAGCGAGCGGGGTGAAACGGCGAGTTGGCCGTTCCAGCTCATAGCCGCAACTCCAGACTCACTGGATGTTGTCGCGCAGCACCTTGCGGTGGCGCTTGGCGCCGCCCTTGCCGAGGCCCTTTCCGCCCTTTCCGCGACCGGACATTGAGTGCGTGTGTGGTGGTGGTGGTTGAGAATGGAGAAGTGAAGTGGGTGCCGAGGCGAGGTGGTGATGGTGGTGGCGATGCTGGTGGTGGTGGGATGGTGGGAATCGCGGCAAAGTGGGGGTTTATGTATTCCCCAGAGTGGCGACGGGGAGCTGCGGCGGTGTTTGCCCGTCGCCCGTCTCGCCGCCAGATTGATCTGATCTAGCGTGCCTGATCCGCTCGTGATCCACCGAGGGAATGCAGATGTTGATGGATCACAGCAGGTCACGTGCTGTGATCTTGGGTGCAACCACAGCTGGGGCGGGCAAGGTCACGTGATGTCCGACTTGAAACGGGGCAAGTGGCACGTGGCAATAGCAGGTAGAGCAGGCAGAGCAGGCAGGCTGTCGCACAACAGGCCAAAGGCTCTAGAGTTTCCTTAGGCGGCAAGGCTCCTGCCTTGTGATCTCTCGGCGTCATCAGACTGACGGGGGTGCTCTATAGATCTCCCAAGCTCTTGGTATCAAGTTGGCCTGGCTGGGGTCTTGCATTCGGCAGCCAGTGAAGCCAAGAGGTCAGCGGGGAGGGTTTTAGGATCTCCGCGGCCTGTTCACCGGTCCCCTGGCTGTATGAATGGGTCTGGCCATTGGCCTCTACGTTCTGCCAGTTGTAACTGCCAGGCCCGCCCGGGTCGCCTGAGAATAGCTAGCGGCCAAGCCCAGGACCCGAGTCCTCAGATCCGAGGGCAACCTTGTGTGCTCAAGTGGCTCCGTCTACCACACCACGCCGCTACGAAGAGAGAAAGCTGGACGACGAAGAGCGAGGGAACGATGGTGAACCATTGCCAAGGCCGCCCAGCCTGCCATCTAAGGGATGGAGAGGCTGGCTTGGGCTCGTGCAAAGAATTGAGCACAGGTGACCAGGAGGCACAGAACAGACCGGACATACCGCCGAGTGAGTGGCCGCCAGCTTCATCGTCCCATTCCCTCGCACTGAAGCCTCGCTGACTGCACACATCCCCCAGCTCCTAAAGTACCTATCAGCTCGGTGTACCTTTCACGCTCAGTGTATCTTTCACACACCCCAGTGTATCTTCACGCCCCAGCTCCATCTCCCCACGGCTTGTCTCCTCTCCAACACACCGCGGCGGAAGTCCGCCTGCTGCCCATCGTGTTCCTGCTAATCTTCCGCACTAGGAGCTCGTGACAGCTAGGTCGTTGTGGCAACACCAAGCATGGCTGTGTTGTCGTCGGCTGCCAGCCAATTGTTCTCCAAGGACTCCGGGCAGCACGCGCCTTGGACGACCCGTCCAGGGCGGTGAGCTCGTGCCACTTTTACAGTAGGAGCGGGGTTATCAGCGTGAACACCGTACACCGGTGTGATACATGCGTGTACATGCGTGATGCATACGTGATAGAGATGGTGGATTGGTGTTGATGGTGAGCATGGTGGACTGGCCTTGATGGTGAGCATGGTGGTGAGGGGCAGTGGTGAGGGGCAGTAGTGAGGGGTGTGGTGAGGGGCAGCGAGGGACAGAGACGGACGGAGCGACGGAGCGCGGGTGGGTAAACAAAGGTTACTGCGCTAATTACAATGTCCCGGGAAAGGCACACGTCGCCGGGTGGCCCATAAGTAAAGTCCCCTTGAACAATCGTCTACGCGGTGGTCCGTGCAGCGCAATTTCCGGAGTTTCTTCTAATAGACATCTTCCGAACAGGTGGTCATAGCTCAGCTACCATTGCTCCTATGCAAAATTTGACTGCACCGTTGGATTCTACACCATCGACATGCCAAAGACTGGCGAGTACAGCATTGGGGGACGCGCAGGCATGGTGGCAGTGGCCAAATACCTCAGCAACAGACAAGTGGCAAAACTTTACGGGTGTACCGAAGGCACAGTGCGCTACAACAGTGTCAAAGCTGCCATCAAGTAGTGCAACAACTCTATTGTCAACCGCAAGGGCAGGGCCACGAGGCCAGCACTTTCAGAGCGACACAACAGCATAATTAAACGAGTTATCACCTCATCAAGGGCAAGCCACATCTCCCAGCTCAACCAGGCACTCAAGCCCCTTGACATCAACGTTTGCAGCGACACCCGGCACAAGAGGATTGTTCAACTGGGCTTCAATCGTTATGCAGCAGCCATAGAGCCCTTCTTGAGCAAGACTGCCCGCCAGAAGCGCCTGTCGTTGCAGGAGGTGCCAGACTGGGATGCTGTAATCTTTACAGGTGAGGCATCGTTTCTACAGCAACATAAATTGCCAGAAGTGCAGATGCAGAGCAAGC
Organism: Cutaneotrichosporon spelunceum; assembly: GCA_030805415.1. Lineage (NCBI taxonomy): Eukaryota > Fungi > Basidiomycota > Tremellomycetes > Trichosporonales > Trichosporonaceae > Cutaneotrichosporon > Cutaneotrichosporon spelunceum. The sequence continues at coordinate 1,009,666 of BTCM01000005.1, forward strand.
GAGGCCTTCAACAAGGACTGCAAGGTCACCAGACGACGAGAGCAGACCTACTGTGTGCCATCTTGAAAGGGGCAGAAGTGAGTTGGTAAAGCCCAACACTAAATATAAGCGCCCTGTTAAGAAGCGCTGGGTTAGGGGCTATGTTACTGCGTCTATTTATCTCGAGCAGATTGTCAAGCCCTACTTCCAACCCATCTGGTCCTCCTTCCGTGACACCTTTTACGAGCCCTACATCGTTGAGGATGATGCAGCAATCCATAACAGCACTCTCGTGTAAAGCTGGGAGGCCACACAAGGCCTGCAGTGTTTAGACTGGCCTGCAAACTCCCCTGACCTCAACCCTATTGAACATGTCTGGGTGCACCTCAAGCGGCAGCTCGATGTGATGCCTGAGTGTCCCTCTACAGAAGCTGAACATTGGGTTGTCCTCCAGAGCCTATGGGACAAGATGGAGGAGGATTTTATGGACAATTTGGTGGATTCTATGGAGAATAGGATGAAGGAGGTGAATGAACGGCGAGGAGGGTCAACTCGGTACTACATAAGCTGCTATGGAGATACACACTGATAGATGCAGATATTGGCTTTACTTCGACACTATGCATGCACTTCTGCAATGTTTTCTTCGCGAACTACATCAATTCGGGCAACATGGTGCACTGTGCAGGTGGCGGCGGCGATTATCCGTTCGTAGAAAATTGTTCAAGGGGACAGACTGTGCGACGCTCGCAGCGGCCTAACGCGACTCGACCATGTGGTACGCGGGGCCTGCATGCACTAAGCGATCGCACCGTGATCGGTGGCGTGTGCTCCGGGCCGTGTCGCGAGATGGGAGACGCACCGTACCGCGACGGCATACACAATCGTGTGAGACTGTTTGCAACCGTGAGGCAGACTTTTCGAACTTGAATGTGAGGTATCAGCTTAAACGAGGAATGGCGTCGGAGAGAGACCGTGTTTCACCTCCCTGGCATCCAACACCATGCATAAGTATTCAATCCACAATATCAACAGCACACGCCGCGCGCTCACTCCTGACACTCCTGGAACGAGGCGCACCCATCCGCAGTCGCGGCCTCGCACAGATTCATCCTCTTCTCTTATCTTATCACCCCACCTCGTTACCCCTGTTCATACAATAGAGCTTGGCAGAGCCGAAGCATATGTTAGCGGGTATCAAATATAGACTCATCAAAGGTCGCACGTCCGTACGCCAGAGCGCACAGCCTTGCTCGACGAAAAAGAAAGAATAAAATATATAAAAAAATGTCCGGTGCGCGGCAGCTCCCCGGGATGCTTAGAGAAGAATGGCGGCCCCGAGGGCGAGAGCGCCAGCCAGGACGCCCGCGGCCGCAAACGATGGCGAGGCGCTGCTGCTGCGCAGGTCCGCACGGCTGGTCCCCTCGCCACTGTCAGTCGTCTCATTCTCGGGCTTGGGGGGAGGAGGCGGAGGCGGGGTCGTGTTGTTGCCGATGATGCCGACCTGGTAGGCGCGGGTCGAGCCACCATCGAGAGCCCATGTCAGGCCGCCAAAGACGTGGTACATGAACGTGTCGGTCTGCCAGACTGGGAAGGGGTCAGAAATATTTCTCGACGAGGCGCGTGCTCGGTCACGTCCGCCTAGGTAGGTCTGGGCCAAATGTGGACTTACCCTCATTGGAGTGGCCGAGCGAAGTGTAGAACGAGCGGCCGTGCTTGGGGGCGCCCTGGACGGTATAGTTGTATTGAGGCTGTTCAATGTACCATGCTATAGGTCAGCTGCTGCGGCCGAACCTCCGAGCCAACGAAGGCCCCGAGAGGGTGGACACTTACCAATGGGGTGGGGGGTGCCAGACTTGGGCGTCTGGTTAGGGTCCTCGTTAGGGTCTTGGCGTCAGCGGGGGCAAAACTTGGGGACACTCTTGTGTACTCACTGTCAAGCTTGGTCTTGTCAACGGTCACGAGAACGGTCGCACCCATCTCACGCGGATCGCTCTGGAAGAAGTAGACCTCTTCCGAGTACGACCACTGGTCGGGCATGTCGGCCGTGGCTGGGTGGTCCTTGGTGAGGGGTGAGAAAGTCTGAAAATGGTCAGTTTCAGGCACAATTGCGGATGAGGGCACGCGAGCCGCGGCAGAGACTCACGGCAACCTGCTGCTCGGGGTGGTACTCGAAGAGCGCTAAAGTTGTTAGTGGGTAATCCCGAGGCATAGTGTAGCACACGCGAGTACTCACCACCAACGGCGGCCTTGTAGGCGGCCATGTTTTGGAGGGTACCGCATGCGAGGTGGACGCCAGAGTAGACGCCACCAGACTGGAGCCACTTGGTGAAGACACCCTGCTGGTCCGCGTTGAGGACTGTGTGTGTGAGCGGCTGTTGTGTGTAGGAATGTAGATGACGTACTGTTCTCCGAGGTCGAGACAAAGAGGACACCGTCATACTTGGTCATGTTGGTGTCGGAAAAGGTCGTCGCGTCTCTGGTGGTGTGAGCTGGAGCGGGGTTGAGTCACTCACTCGGAAAAGTCGAAGAGAATGTTGTACTCTGGCCCATACTTGCGGAGCTGCTCGATGGCGGTGGGGATCGAGTCGTGGCGGAAGCCCTCGGTCTTGGTGAAGACGAGAACGCGGGGGGAGACGGGTGCAGACGCGGGGTTGGGCTTGGCGAGCGCGACCGCGGCCGCGAGGGCGGTGGTGAGGAGGGTGCCGATGGAGAACATGGCCGGGTGTGGGGTTGGCGTGGGACAGGGGCTTTGCGGGGTAGATTCCGGCGTGGCTGATCGGGAAGAGGTAAAGGTGGTTATAGGCAAAGAATGAAGGGGGTCGGTTGAAGGAGAAGGAGCAAGGCCAACGTTGGCGAAGAGACAAAGTTGAGGGGAAGAATGGAGAGAGAATGGACAGGGTTTGTTAAGTATGTATGAGACTGGGGTATGAAGAAGAGACGAGCGCGTGCGCACGCGTGTCTGGGAATGGCCAAGTGAGCCAAGTGGGCCAAGTGGGGGGGGGAACAGAGTTGTAAAGCAGGGCTGAGAGGCAGACGGAGAGTGTGAGGCTGGGAGGCGTCCAGAGAGGCGTTCTTGGAGGCGGGGGCTGAGGAGGAGGAGGAGGAGGAGGAGGAGGAGGAGGAGGAGGAGGAGGAGTAGGAGGAGGAGGTGGGGTGGGGGGGGGCTGTCGGAATTGAAACCAGAGAGCCAAGAGCCAAACAGAGCCCAGCGCGCCTGAAAGAGCGTCCGAGGCGTTTACGCTGGGGGCCATCGGATGGCATTCAGGGGCTGCAGAGTAACAAACCGAGACAGGAACGTTAGTAACACCCGGATCAACAGCGCCCCCTTGCCCAATCGCGACTTGTTTCTTGTTACCTTGCTTTGCCTTTACCCCCCCGCGCTGCAGTAACACGCTTGCTCGGCAGCGAACGAGAGCAAGACCAAGGAACGCAGGAACAGCGAGGAACAGGAAGAACAAGGTCGCCGTCAGCAAGAAGCGAGACCCTTGACCTTAAATTCAGGTACAGTGCAATGTCCCCCAGAAATGCCTCGGGTCCAATGCCTGACGCGTCGCCGCCAGGGACCCGGGTCGTGCGCGCTGTACATCGTCGCGTGCCCAGGCACTACTCGTAGCTACAGCCGGGTGCATGCGGAATCAAGCTTACCTGGCCCCGTGCATTTCCTCACTCACTCCTCTTGATTCAGCTCCATTACTCAATCAGACCCGTTTACCAGCACAGGGTGGCGCCCGGAACGCATTCGCTTCCCCCTGGTCCGCACAGCGTGCGTCATGTATGTGTGTGTAACCTCGTCTGGTGTCGAGCGTGTCCTCGCGTGGCGTCGTAGCATGTCGTAGCGCGTCCTGTGTGTGCCGTCCTTCTGTTTCTGCCGTAGTAGCGTGTCCTTGTGACGTGTTGTGTCAGTGTTAGCGCCACTGGCCGACTGCCAAAGCCATCAGCCAGCCATCAGCTTCCAGTGGGGATCACAGCCATCACCGACACCCCGTGACGAGTCTTACGCCACCTCCGTCATGTCCACCCCGCCATGTCCACTCCACCATGTCCAGCCATCCATGTGCGATTGGTTACCAGCCGCCACAGATACGTCCAGCCGCCACATGACACGCCCAGCACCGCTATCTGGCTGCTCTCATAGCTCTCGTTTCTGCTCTCGTATAGCACAGCCTCCAGTGCAGAGTCGAGGAAGGGCCGAGGCCGGGGCGGGGAAAAAAATCACCGAGGGGCGGGCCCGACGAACCGACGAGCGGCCGAAGCTTGTTGCCCAGATACGGACCGACTGCTTTAATGCTTCTCGGGTCCTGATGTTAGGATCCTTGGAGTGGAATTCATACGCCTAATGCACTGCTTGATGAGCGAGCATGCATGTCCGACGCAACGCACGGCCAATATGGCTACCGGTAGCTCCGGGCCAAGCCGCACGATCGACAGTGGGCAGGTTCAATCTCATCCGTCCGTCCTCTCAGAGTACTCAGATATTGCGCAGCAGGCACTGCGGATTTCCTGACGGCAAATTGTTTGGAACCCACGACGCGGGGCCACGTACCCCGTCCGTCGCAGAGCTTGTGTGCTCTTGGCACTTGGCAGGCAGGGGAGGGAGGGGACGCGCCGGACGCGCCGTCGTCTGGCGTCTCTTGAGCGTCGTTACCGCAGACAATAGGCACCGTGGTTGGTAAGCCTACACGCGTACCGCGTCTGTGCCGTCGCATCGCGCGTGTCATCTGAGCGCGTGACGCGTCCGTCTCTGATCTCGCATGCGCGTCTGTCATCTGTCACCTGTCATCTTTGCCCGCGGGTCTCGAGCTGCGGTGCACTTGTGGGTTGGGAGTGCGACTCGGCGTGGGCATCACCGCCTTGCGCTACTGGCCGTGGAGTTGCTGTTGTCGCTCGAGTGGCTCGTGAGTCGCTCGTTGTGGCGCGTGGGTAAGCGCTTGAGAAAGAGCGCCATCGATGGCCCTCAGCCATTGGACTCGAGTGATCGTCACCCGGCGGACTACGCCAAACTCTGCCAAGTCTCGGGCTTGGCACCGTGTCCGGGTGTAAGGCGTGCCAGCTTTCTTCTATTCTTAGTCGTGGGTCAAGGGGCCCGCCTCTGCCTGGAAATCGCCTGGTCGTGTGGACGTGCGTCAAGCAGCCGGCCACACCCTGTCCCTCACCACGCCAGGGGGAGGCACAGCCGGGCGCCCAGCTCGACCGCCACGACAGTCACCTGAAGCTTCTGTCTGCACCAAAATAATCCCTACCAAAACGACAACTGCATGATTCGAACATGCGCTCCCGAAGGAAATTGATCGCCGCCCGGAGGCTATTCGAGTCAATCGCGTTAACCACTCCGCCAAGTTGCCGATGGGAAGTGAGTCTTGTTGAATACGCCTACCACCTAAGTTGACAAACCTCCACTGTGCCACGTGGCAACGCCCCTCACAACCCCTCCAGTAGTTTACCTCTTTGCATCACATCATCACTCATCTGCAACCCGTTGCACTAGCCCGTTTGCATCCCAGACCGCAAGGCTGCAAGCCCGGGCAACATCTGGTGTAGAGTAAGCCCCACGGCATCTACCCAGATCCAACAAGTCTTGTTGGGTCGTGTTGAATTCTGGGCTGCAGACCACACATATCTGCAGCTCGGGCTCTGAAGGCGACGGGAACGGCGATGACGGGGATGGGGGCAGCGACGGACGCGACGGGTGAGAGAATGAGTGGTGCATAGGGCGGCTACTATGTGAGGGCGACAGTTGGAGGGAGGATACAACCGGAAAGTGGAGGACGACTATCGGGACTGAGCCGCCCAAGTTGTATCTTGATTCGATAAATCGTTTCGTCTCCGACAACTGGTCGTTTCGTCTCCGACAACTGCGATCGGATACGATTCCAACACGCCTTTCAAGGCAGAGACTAGATGGTCTGCAGGATGAGAGATGGCGTACGGCTCACACTGAACAACCTGAAACTCGCACGCTGCTGTGAGATGGGGTTAGGATTAGAGATGCACAGAGAGTGGGGGCACTTGTGGGGTGACGGATCGGCAACATGGTTAATTGATATGCCTGATCGGTTAATCACTTATCACGAGTGACTGCTTGATTTACTTCTTCCTTTCATTCACGCACTCGCTTTCTCGCTAACCCATCCCCCCTTCGGCCCCACCCAATGACACCAGAGCGCCAGCCGCTCCTTCCCCCCGCGGAGGGGGCGCCCGCCCCCAGCGAACACGGCGCGCACAGCACCGAGCCCGCGCTCGAGCGCAACTTCTCCTTCATCTCTGCGCTCGGCCTCGCCTTCACCCTCCTCAACACATGGACGGCCATGGCCGCAGCGTGAGCGCGCCGCTGGCAGGCTAACCCAGCCTCCCCGTGGGCCTGCAGTCCGGCGGCCCCGTCGTGATGCTCTACGGCCTCATCCTCTCTGTGCTCGGCCAGACGTTCGTCGCCGTTTCCCTCGCCGAGGTCTGCCATGTCCTCCCCATGAGCGGCGGACAGTACGACTGGGCGTACCTCCTCGCACCGGCCGCACACCGGCGCTCGCTCTCCTTCGTGGTCGGCTGGCTCGCGTGCGCCGGCTGGGTGACGTTGTTCGCGGCCGCCGCCGCGCTCACCCAGAACCTCTCCATGGGCGTGCTGGTCATGTGGAGCAAGACAGCTGCCGAGCGCTGGCACGAGTTCTCTCTCATCGTCGCTTTCGTGCTCGCGAGCTTCTTCCTCAACGCGTTTGCCGTGCGCGCCCTCCCGGCCATCGACTGGTTCTCGGGCATCTGGAGCGTGGCTGGCATGGTGCTCATCATGGCTGTCCTGCTGTACTGCTCCCGGGGCGAGTACCAGCCCGCCAGGAAGGTGTTTACCACGTTCACCAACAACACTGGGGTATGGACATGCCAATGGACATGTGGATCGGTGACGGCTAACACCAGTGGCCGGACATAGTCGCGTTCCTGATCGGCATGCTGCAGAGCACGCTCACGACGTCGTCCTTCGACGCCGTCACGCACCTCGTAGAGGAGATGCCTGATCCGGCGCGCAACGCGCCCATGATCATGGTCCTCGCGCCGATCACCGGCGGCGTGACAGCCTGGCCGTTCATGCTCGTCCTCCTCCTCTGCCTCAAGAGCTGGCAGGCGGTGCTAGACAGCCGCCTCGGGCCCCTCCTCGAGATCTACTACCAGTCGACGCAGAGTGCCGTCGGCGTGAGTCCGCCTCCCTTTAGGTCACAGCTCACGCAGTCCACGGCACTCATGATCATCAACGTCGTCGCCATGTTCTTCTGCACGCAGAGTGTGCTCACGATCTCGTCGCGCATGGTCATGTCGTTCGCGCGCGACCGCGGCCTCGGCAGCCTCTCGCGATTCATTTCCCCCATCTCGGCACGTCTGCACGTGCCCTTCAACGCGCTCGTGTTCGTCACCGTCTGGGTTGTGGTGTTTGCGCTCATCTGTGCGTGTGCCTCGCCAAGTACTGACGCCAGACCTCGGCTCGACCGTCGCGCTCAACGCGATCATGTCCTCCGCCATCTTCTTCCTCCAGCTCTCGTATGCCGTCCCTATCGGCCTCCTACTCTGGCACGGCGAAGCCGCGCTCGCGGAACACCGGCCCGAGCGGGGCTGGAGCCTCGGCCGATACCGCCGCGCGATTAACGTTTCCGCCCTCGTGTTCCTCGCTGTCACGAGCGTCGTGTTCCTCCTCCCGCCCTTCCGGCCTGTCAACGCCGAGAACATGAACTATGCCGTCGTCGTGTTCGTCATCGTGCTCGCCATGTGTGGCGTCGCGTGGTTCCTCGACGGGCATGAGCACTTCGAAGGCCCGACTGACGTCGACGAGCGGCTCGCTGCGGCCAAGGCAGCGTAGAAAGGTTCTTGCTGTTCAAATCTTGACGCAGGATCTAATGCATTTCTCATTCAAACCAAAATCACCTCTGCAGGCCCTACTGGCTCACGTCTACAAGCCACGCTCTACGCCCATCCACACTGACAGCCTTGGCACCGCGAACGGCGCGCTCGTCCCCGACAGGTAGGAAGACATGTAGGGTCTCCCAGAGCGGCTTGAAGTCGTGCTCGGCGAACCTGGCCGACACGACGACGTCCTCCCCGCCCTCGTACGTCAGCTCGATCACCGCCCGCCCGGGCTCGGCCGAGATGCCATCATCCTCGATCCAGCGGCCAGCGTACTTGGCCTTGGCAGGGAAAATCTGCACGCCGCGCCAGTCGTCGAGCCCTACCACACCGCCCTCCTCCTCGAGCTGGACGTCGACGCCGTCCGGGGTAGTCCGGGCAGGGCCCTCGCGCTGCGTCACCGTGTGGTAGTTCTTGCCGGTGGGTATAACTGCGCCTTCGCGCGCAAGCAGGCCCATGTGCTCGAGCGGCGTTGCGAGCGTCACTCGCGAGCCCGCAGGATGCTGGCCATAAGGCGCATGCAGGTCAAAGTAGAGGCTCGCGTCGTCGGCGCCAGCTTTTGGGAGGTATGCAGTACGCGTCAACCCGCCCTCATGCAGAGCCGGGACCGAGAGGAGCTGGCCGGCGCCGATCCACGCGTCGAACCCGTTCAGGATTTCGTCAGCGTACACCTCCGGATCAGAGGCGAAGGGCCCCCACCCCAGCCACGCGTTGGTCGGCTCCGCGTCCTCGTGGCTCCCCCACATGAGCGAGTTGAAGAACGGGAGGTACTCGTACCGCCACTGGATGGCGGCCCTGATGGTAGGCAGCACGGCCGGATACATCCAGGGCAGGTTTGTCTGGCTCGCCCCAGACGGGTCGTCGGGTGTCGGCTTGAACGCGTGGATGCAGAATCTCGCGTGCGTCACGCCCAGCTGTACCCAGCGCACGAAGAGCTCCGGGGACGGCAGAGGGCCGCCGAAGCCGCCAATGTCTGAGCCCGTGCTCTGCATCAGGCTGATGCCACAGTTGAGCTGGATCGCCTGCGAACCACGCAGGTTTTTCCAGCTTGTCCAGTTGTCGCCAGTCCATGTGGCGCACGCGTACTTGTGCGCGCCGACGTTGGCTGATCGCGTGAGCACGTACGGGCGCCGATCGGGGTTGGTGCGCAGAAGGGTGTCGTGGGACACCTTGGCCATCATCTCCGTGTTGACCATGCGGCCGAGCGCGCCCACCTTCGCCTTGCCGGCTGGAGCAGGCTGGCGGAGCGTGTGGGGGAAGTCGTTGGCCGCCAGGAACTCGTCGTCGTGGAGGTAGTACTCGTTGTTGTCGCTAAAGTCAGCGGAATACAAGGGAGACGTACTTCCACATCCCGTCGACGCCGAGGTTGATCAGGGACTTTACACCGGCTGCCCACCACTCCCGCCCCGGTACGCTCGTCATGTCCACCCACGAACCCTTGCCGTTCACGCCGACACCCGAGCTCCATATTCTGGTGACTACCGGTCCCTTGGCCAATGGGGCGTGGAACAGCCCGTCCGCCTTGAATACGCTGTCATAGTCCGGATGCGAGGTGAGCATGTACGGCTTGATATTGGGGACGACCTTGATGCCAGCCCGATGGAGGCCACCGACAAGCCCCTTAAAGTCCGGGTATCGCTCTTCGTTCATCGTGAAGACGTATCTGTTCCCATCATCGCCGACGGTATACCCGGACGAGAAGTGGATCGCGGAACATGGAATGCCGTGCTTCCTGCAGTCTTCTGGAAACGCGGCTAGGAGGTCCTGCGCGATCGGCTTGTCCTATCGTCAGCGCGGCCATAGTAAACATACACTCTCGCCCAGTCCCATCCCACTGGCCAGGTATCCAAGCCAGTCCCGGCCAACCAGCTTCGGCCGGCCAACGATCTCGGCCCACGTGCGTGTCACCTCCTTTACACCCGCGCCGAGGAGGTACCACTCCTCGAGTCCGCCCCAGTCCTGCGTAAACGTCTTAAAGTATCCCCATGGGTCGTCGTGGTGGCGCCCTATATCCCACAGCGCATTCGAGTTGGTCGCATGGTAGATGGCGTAGGTCGAAGGCATGGGCCGGCCTGCCACCGCGCGAGGTGTCGACACGAGGAACGGAGTGTGCTTGTACAGCGGGTCGGCTGATGTCAGCTACGTCAAGGTTATACAGTTACGTACTCTCATAAGCGTCGTACGCAGCCGAGTCGGAACCATCGCACCGGAAGCTCCGGCCAGTCAGGTCGAGAGGTGCTGCTTTCTCCCCCATCCCGAGATGGACGTTGTCCTTCTCAAGCCACCAGTGCCGCATCAACCCGTGCTCCGTAAGGGCGTACGAGCGCGAGGGGAGGTCTCCCGTAACCCGGACCCAGGAACCTTCAACCTCCTCCCAGATCGAGAGGAGGATGCTGTCAGCCCAGTTCAGGCGCACCTCGCGGCCGCGGCGGGCGCCATCCAAATCCTTCCTCTTCGGAGCGGGGCCGGGGAAGGGGATCGTAGCCTCGCATGCCGCCTCGTTGACATGGACGGTGAAGGCGAGCGGCTCGGACTTGTGGATCACGTTGTCGTGCGGAGGTGGCGGGCGGTCGGGGCCGGTAAGCGTTACCCGCACCGCGTTCGGCAATGGAAAGGTGAGGCTGTACTCGAAGTCGGCGAACGTTGCATCCGGGCCCGAGACCAGCTTGAACTCGGTAGATGAGGTGGGGCCGAGCTCGAAGCCTGACAGCTCGCGTTCGACGGTGACCATTGTGGCATGGGATGCATTCAATCCAACAACGTGCGTTATTATACTAGTCAGGATGGAGTACGGAGACCGGGCCGGACACCTTGATGATGCCGCTGGCACCGGATTGCCATCCGGCGAGCGATCCGGCGATCGGCGCCGGATCGCCGTACGGTCCATGGCACATAGGCGCGCGCGACTTCAATAGGCCTCTTTGGGCCAAATAGGTCGTCTGTTGAGCTGCCCATGTGTCTTTCGCGCCTAATTGTTGAGTATGCAGGATACCGTGATTGGTGTATAGAATAATGATTTGTATATACCGAAGGGTCACTATTGTATATGCAGCTGTAAATGACGTGTACAAGGGAGAGGCATGTTTGATCCCGCTGGGGGCTGATTCACAGTCTCCCCACGTACATCAGCGTAATGAGACCTCCACCTTCTTCGAAACGATCGAACCGGCGGCATCGGGCGCGTCCATCGGGTCGCCGCGGGAGGGAGTAGTCTGTCTCGTTTGCTCCGCAACCCATCTCACATCAACTCACATGCCCCAGGCGAACGGGGCGAGCGGCTCACCAGCCATTAGAACCGGCATACCCACTCCGAAGGGGAGCCGCTTACGGCCCCCAGCGGCGGTCGGCACGCCATCGCCCGCATCACGCGTGCCCGCGACGCCCGTGCCCGCGACGCCTAACACGCCCAGCAGGCCAGCCCCGCCGCGTGTTGCCCGTTCTTCACGGCCCAGTCTCACGGCACGACCTTCCCCCGCCGCATCACCCGCGTCATTTCCCAGAACCGCCTCCGCCGCCACGAAGCTCGAGAGGCCGCCCAGTCGCACGAGCACGCCGCAGCGTGTCGCGTCTCCAGTCAGTCCTGTTGCAAGGAAGAAGTCTATTGCGCCGCTCCAACAATCAACACCCGCCCAACCATCCAACCCCCCTCCCGTACCACCACAGCCACCACAAACTTCCGCCCCACCGACAGCTCCACTAGTTCCCACGCCTGCTGTGGAGCCGCCACCTAAGCCCCCTCGCGATGCGCGTAGAGCTGATCCTAACGCTCAATCACCCGAGGTGAGTTGCCCCACCTTCCGGGCCTCCTACGCCTACCTCCCCATCCTCCCCCTGACGTTAGGCCTCGGAGGTCGACGTACTGAGGGCGCGCCTGCGCACTCTCGAAGCGCAGCACCGCCTCCTACAGACCGAGCATGCGCGGTGTGCACCCTGCATCGCACGCGCCCGCGCCCCAAGTCTTCCGGCGGGCGTGAGTGCCGACAAAGTTCTCGAGCTACTTTATGACCGCACGACGCTGGGAGCCATCGTGTACGCCATGCCGAAGGAGCAGCGCACGAGTCTGCTCGGCGTTATGGCAGAAGGTGAGCTGCTTTTGTCGCGTAATTGACCACAGCGTGCCGGCCAAGCGATATCCAGGCCCAGATCGACGTGCTGGAGCAGCTGAAGGAGTTTCGCTCTGGTGTGCTCGGTCGGATGGACGACGACCTCGTCACCCGCACGATCCAGTTCCTCCCCAGAGCGGATATCCTCAACCTCCGCTTCGTGGCAAAGCGGTATGACCGCTTAGCGACGCTGCCTGCCGTGTGGCGCCCACTCTGCAAGGAGTTAGAGGCCACATGGGACGGCACTATTGACTTGAGCAACTATGGGCTAGAGGAGGACGGCGACTGGTTAGCTAGCAGATGCCGCGCCACAGCTGACAACAGGTTGGGCCTGTACAAACGCCTATGGCAGCGCGAGAAGCAGTGGACGAACGGGCAGGTGCAGAGCCTCGTCGTCCTCGGCGGGCACAAGAATTATGTTACCTCCTTGCACCTCGCGGGCGAGACGCTCATCAGCGGCTCGTATGACGACACGTGAGCTACGGTGCGCCGGGCTTAACTGACATCAGAATCCGCATCTGGCACCTTCCTTACGCTGTCACAAGCGCAAAGGCTGTGCCACCACCGCAGATCATTCCCGCTAAATCCGTGTCGAGTCTGGACTACTACGCACCTGAGCAGGTTCTCGTGACGGGTTCGCACGATGTGGGGCGGGCCACCCTGTGGCGGCAGATTGACGGCGAGTGGAAGGCAGACCGCATCCTGTCTGGCCACCTACACGGCACGCGTGCTGTTGCGTGAGTTGACTTGCTGGTGGTGCTAACTAAGCCAGCATCAACGCGCAGTGGATGATCTCGGTCGGCTCCGACAAGGCGATCGTCGTCTGGGACTGGCGGAGTGGGAGCAAGGTTGTACGGTTTGGCCAACAAACCAACGTTTGCGTCGGCATGAACTTACTGGACAACTTTATCATTACCGCCACAGTCGACGGCGTGATACGCAGCTTCTCAATCCAGAGGCGTGAGATGCTCGGCTCGTTCAAGCTCTCGGATTTGGCGGCCGGGCAGCCCGAGTATGCCTCCAAGCTCAAGGATGTTGGTGTCGGCGCGCTGGGTATGCTCACGTGGTTCGAGGCAGAGGGCCGCTTCATGGCGTGCGCGACGAAGGACATCGTCATCCGTCTTGCCTGGGACTGGGCTACGCCCGAGGAGCTACAGGAGATGGAGGACGGTGTACCCTCTTCGCTCAGTCCGAGCAAGGAAGCGACGGCGGCCGCACCTCCGCGCCCGCGACTTAGCACTGGTGCCGCAGGGTCTTCTAGGCCGCAGTCACCTGCGACCCCTCGCCGGGCTGCCGCCAGCCCAGTGCATAAGGCGATGCCGACCGGTTCCAAGTTAATAGACACCCTTACCAACGTCAGCGACGACGTGACAGCCACGAGTGGCACCGCGAGCAAGTACGCGTTCATGCGGCCGCCTCACATCGTCGAGATCATCGACATGACGGGCACTGAGCGCGGCGCCTTTGAGGCGGGCCGCGTGCGCATAATCACCAGCCGCCGCCTCTCAGCCAAGGTTGGCGCAGAGCGGCGCGTCATTGTCGGCACGGAGCGGATTGGCGAGAATGGCGAGCCAACCATGAAACTGGTGTCGCTGGGTGGCAAGTGGGAGACGCAGGGCGGCGAGGCGGGTCTACATAACGCGGCCAAGAACCCAATGAGTCTGGCGCTAGACCACGACAAACTTGTTGTAAGTCTAGCTTACTCGAGTGGACGCAGCTGACATTAGTACGGCTGTACTGACGGATCGATTATTGTTGCTGGGTTTGTGGGCGCGAACGGTGTTGTGAAGCCGAACACGAGGCCCACCCCGAAGAAGCTAGCGCCCCCGAAGAATATTAAGAGGTCTCCGTAGAGGGTCATCTAGGTCATATTCGTTCATAGTAATATACATGTATCCCTATCCGTCCACGTCGCTACTAGGTTGTGGTTTGGCAGACAATTGGTTCCGTGCCAAGTGCCGCGCCGCCCTGGCGACTCATCAGTCATCGTCATGGCAGTGTTCATGCTCAGCGCCGCTCAGTTTCCACCACCTTCACTCTTTCCTCTTTCAACCACATCAGTCGCAAAGAGCTCGGCGTCCGCCAGTTTTATCTTCGTGACCCACACACTCCACTTCCGTTCCACCTCTCACGTCCTTACTTTCCACCTGCTCAGAATGGCGTCCGCGATGGAGGTCGACCCCGTCGCTGGTAACGACCAGAGTAAGTCCTTCCTTTTCCGCGGATCATAGCTAACGCACAGTTGACGGTACGCACCATGCTTATTACATCACTGACGCGCCCAGAGGGCCTCTACTCGCGCCAGCTGTAAGTGCTGTCCCACGATCGCTGCTGACCCACAGTTACGTGCTCGGCCATGAGGGTGAGCAGATACACCCTGGGCAAGCTGACATCAGCGATGAAGAAAATGGCCAACTCGAACGTCCTTGTCGTCGGGATGAAGGGCCTCGGTATTGAGATTGGTGGGTGCCAGGAATGGCCGAGCTAACGGCCAGCCAAGAACGTCGCTCTTGCTGGCGTTAAGAGCGTGACAATCTACGACCCAGCTCCGGTCGAGATCGCCGACCTTGGCACCCAGGTTGGTTGTCGCTTGGACCTGCACTGACGCCAGTTCTTCCTGCGCGAGGATGACGTGGGCAAGCCGCGCCACGATGTGACTGCGCCACGCCTCGCCGAGCTCAATTCGTACGTGCCTGTCAAGGTGCTCGAGGGGAGCGGCGAGGTCACTCCTGAGATGGTTGCGCCTTACCAGGTGAGCTGCCAATGCTCTTGCTAGCTTACAGCAGGCCGTGGTTCTCACGAACACGACGCTGGCAAAGCAGGTCGAGATTGACGAGTTCGCGCGCTCCAAGGGTATCCACTTCATTGCGGCGGACGTGCGGGGTCTCTTTGGATCGGTGTTCAACGACTTTGGAGACGACTTCACCTGCGTTGACCTCACAGGCGAGAACCCATTGAGCGGCATGGTCGTCTACATTGAGGACGGCCCTGACGCGCTTGTCACTTGCGTCGACGAGACCCGCCACGGCCTCGAGGACGGCGACTATGTCACCTTCTCCGAGATCAAGGGCATGGAGAAGCTGAACGGTGCTGAGCCCCGGAAGGTCACTGTGAATGGTGAGTGATACGGTTTGTCAGGCAGCCGACAGCAGGTCCCTACACTTTCACCATTGGTGACACCACCGGCCTCGGCGAGTACAAGTCGGGCGGCGTCTTCACCCAGGTGAAGATGCCCAAGGTCTTGCATTTCAAGTCGCTCAAGGACAGCCTCACCCAGCCCGAGTACTTCATCACCGACTTCGCCAAGTGGGACCGGCCCGCAACGCTTCACGTCGGATTCCAAGCTCTCTCGCAGTACTTTGAGAAGAACGGTCGCCTTCCCCGTCCGCGCAACGCCGAGGACGCTGCGGCGTTCACTGCCATTGCGAAGGAGATTCACTCGTCCACGGCCACTGAAGGTGACCTTGATGAGAAGGTCCTCGAACAGCTGGCGTTCCAGGCCACAGGTGATCTCTCGCCCATGGTGGCGGTCATCGGTGGTTTTGTCGCACAGGAGGTGCTCAAGGCCGTCTCGGCCAAGTTCCACCCCATGCAGCAGAACATGTACTTCGACGCGGTCGAGGCCCTTCCCACCGAGCTTCCTACGGAGGCGGACTGCCAGCCTACGGGTTCACGTTACGATGGCCAGATCGCTGTGTTCGGCAAGAAATTCAACGACAAGATTGCTGCGAACCGTCAGTTCCTCGTCGGATCGGGCGCCATCGGTTGTGAGATGCTCAAGAACTGGTCGATGATGGGTCTTGGCTCGGGTCCCGAGGGCTCGATTGTCGTTACCGACCTCGACACCATTGAGAAGTCGAACCTCAACCGCCAGTTCCTCTTCCGCGCCAAGGACGTCGGCAAGTTCAAGGCCGAGTCTGCCGCCGCTGCCGTTGCCGACATGAACCCTGCGCTCAAGGGCAAGATCACGACGTACCAGGATCGTGTTGGCCCCGAGACAGAGGAGACTTTCGGCGACGAGTTCTTCAGCAAGCTTGACTGCGTGACCAACGCGCTCGACAACGTCATGGCACGCCAGTACATGGACCGCCGCTGTGTCTTCTACCAGAAGCCACTCCTGGAATCGGGCACACTGGGTACCAAGGCCAACACCCAGGTCGTTCTCCCCTTCATCACCGAGTCGTACTCGTCCTCGCAAGACCCCCCTGAGAAGTCGATCCCCTCGTGCACAGTCAAGAACTTCCCCAATGCCATCGAGCACACCATCCAGGTAAGCAAAACAGGTTTACAAAGTCGGCTAACGCGCAGTGGGGTCGCGAGGCGTTCGATGCCCTGTTCGTCAACCCGCCGACGACTGTCAACCTCTACCTCTCGCAGCCCAACTTTGTGGAGACGACGCTTAAGAGCTCGGGTCAGCACCACGAGCAGCTCAAGCAGATTGAGCGTTACCTCGTCCAGCGCCCTACGACCTTCACCGAGTGCGTCCAGTGGGCGCGCCTCCAGTTCCAGAACGACTTTGGCAACGAGATCAGCCAGCTCCTGTTCAACCTCCCCAAGGACCAGGTCAACTCGAACGGCACGCCCTTCTGGTCAGGTCCCAAGCGTGCCCCAGACCCGCTCGAGTTTAGTATTGATGATGAGCTCCACTTCGCCTACCTCGTGGCCGCCGCCAACCTTCACGCCTTCAACTACGGCCTCAAGGGCGAGCGCGACCCTGCTGTCTTCCGCAAGGCGCTTGACGGCTTCGAGGTGCCCGAGTTTACCCCAAAGAGCGGCGTCAAGATCCAGGTGAACGAAAACGAGCCCGTGGCGGAGACTCCCGATGACTCGGACGACATCAGCTCGATCGTCAAGAACCTTCCTTCGCCGTCGTCGCTCGCTGGCTTCCGTCTGGCCCCCTGCGACTTTGAGAAGGACGACGACTCAAACCACCACATCGACTTTGTCACGGCGGCCTCCAATCTCCGCGCGCGCAACTACAGCATCACGGAGGCGGACCGCCACAAGACGAAGCTGATTGCGGGCAAGATCATTCCTGCCATCGCGACGACCACGGCACTCGCCGTCGGCCTTGTCTGCCTCGAGCTCTACAAGATCATCGACCGCAAGGAGGACATCGAGCAGTACAAGAACGGCTTCGTCAACCTTGCGCTCCCGTTCTTCGGCTTCTCTGAGCCCATCCTCGCGACCAAGCAGAAGTACAACGACGTCGAGTGGACGCTGTGGGACCGCTTCGAGATTGAGGGCAACCCGACGTTGAAGGAGATCATCGACTGGTTCCAGGACAAGCACCAACTCGAGCTGCAGATGGTGTCGCAGGGCGTGTCGATGCTGTGGTCAGCGTTCACGCCGCCCAAGAAGGTCAGTTACCGTGCTAGTTGGATCTAACAGACAGGCGGCCGAACGTCTCCCCAAGAAGATCTCGGACCTCGTTGAGGAGGTCAGCAAGAAGGCACTGCCAGCGTGGCAGAAGAGCCTGCTGGTCGAGGTGATGGCCGACGACCCGAGCGGCGAAGACGTCGAGGTGCCCTACGTGAGTTGGCCGAACTTGGGAAAACTGACAGCAGCTCCTGATCAAGCTCCCGTAATCTTGTGGTGCATGCGTTACAGTAGAGTATTTTTGTAGAAGCGATGTAGTTGGTGGAAGAAGACAGATGTGGAGGTGGGGAGGTTACGCAAGTTGACGAGGCATCCGATCACATCATGTGGCACGCCATGATAAGCGCCGGGAGGCGGAAGCAGCAAAGAGAGCCTAGAGACCTCGCTTCTAACAGGTCTATGTGGTAGCAGATGCATGCGGCCGTCTTGCGCAAGCGAATCAGCACCATCATCCATCCGCTAGTCAGTCTTCTAAGTGCTGTAGGCCTATTGATACATGTCTATGCGCCATTCTGCGCGTCCGCCGCCGCCTCAGCCGCGAGGTCCGGCCCCGCCTCAGCGTTCTCGCGCAACCACTCCTCGCTCTCCCACACTGCCGTCAGCCCAACATCGCCAGGGTAGCTCACAGGCGCGGTCATGCTTGCCGGTGCCGTCGCCACCGTACTTGTTCGGGTTCGCAATCGAGCACTTGAGGAACTTGCCCTGGCCCGCGTATCCGGGCAACTCGTTCAGGTCGTAGTTGTCGATTGCCTCCTGTGCGTCTGCCGCGTCCGCGAACGTGATGAACGCATATCCGCGGTGTTTTGATGCTGGCATCAGCAAAGTATGCGATCCACTCACAGTCGTGCTCGTGCGGGAGGCTAATCTCGAGGATATCGCCAAACGTCACAAAAGTCGCGAGCAGCTGGTCCTCGTTCACGGCCGCCGGCAGGCCAGCAACATACACCGTTGAACGCTTTCCGGACATGACGATGGTGGGTGGCCAATTCGAGCCCGCGTCAATGTTGATGGAATTGATGGGGTCAAGCGCTAAGTGGGGGTCATTTATGTCACGTGACGCCTTACGAACTCCCCCCATCTCATCCGTCTTATCTCATGCCTCATATCACTCCATTCGGGCCCATGCTCGCCCCCATTGCCCTCGCCGTCGTCGTGTTCATGTTCGCCATGCGGCGGAGAGATACACCGTGCAATTCGGAGTCGGAGTCACCTGAGGCACAAGAGTTGGGACCATGTTTCGTCCTCGACCTGCCAAGCGAGATTCTCGAGCGCGTGCTCGCCAACCTCGACCCGGCCGAGCTGATTGCGGCGTCCCAGGTACGTCCTCGTTTGCCCATCCGATCTTTACCATCGCCTGTTGTCTAGTCTCTCTGATATCGCCACTGTGTCTCGTCTCATCGCCGCTTTCCGGCTTGCATGCACGGACCGGTAATGTGCCCGCTTCAGCGCCATCTCTGAAGCACTTCCCCGGCACTCATGCTGCCTTCCCTTCCTCCCTGCCACCTCCGTCCCCCAACACCACTGACTGCAGACATGTCACGCCCTTCGAAAAGTAGCCAAGGCGCCACGCTTGAAGTACCGCTCCACGCTGGTTGCCAGAGGCTACCTCGACGTGCCGAACCGCCCAACACCACCCCCGTGGCCTCGAGAAGGTGCGATGATCGAAACGTCACCTTATACGGGGGCGAAGCGTGCAACGATCCTTTCTGTCGACCTACCTGGCTTTGCGAAGGGCGCGCCCGAACGACGGGACGTCAGTGCCCTCTCGGCCGCAGAGAAGGCGCAGCTTCTCGCTGAGCGCGAGGCACGCTTCGATGAGCTCAAGCCTGCAGAGGTGCGCAAGTTCTCTGTCTCTGGCCCCGCAGGCGTGTACGAGCTGCAGGACGGCATCTTCCTGCTGTGCAAGGAGCGGTCAACGTCACACGACATCAGAGTGCGTACACCGTGTGGTGGCGGTGTGGCTTGTACGGGTGGCTGCAACATCTAACTCTAGCCAACAAAGATCCGACTCGTCCCGCTGGCGTCCGCAGTCGACCCCGACATCGAAGAACCGATCGTGCCATGCAAGGAAGTCGATGTGGGCTTCCCGATCGCCGACCTCACGATGGATCCAAGCCAGGACCTCATTGTTGTCAGCGAGCACTCGCCACCGGCAGAGAATGGTCGCCCACCAATCCACCGCTTCCACCTTCTCTCCCTAAGCACTGGGGAACCACACCCTCTTGCTGCGTTTCCCACACTTGACTCACCACCGTGGGTCCCTGACGAGGTTCGACATGTCAGCCAGCAACTCCTTCAGGTCATGGGCAGCACTCTCGTCGTGCTCATCGCTGTGCAGGACGAGTTGATGGCGATGCGTGCCGCGTACCACGAGGAGATGTTTGCGTGGGACTGGAAGACCGGCGTCGTGCTCGGCCGCCGGAACCTCGGCGAGACACTCACACGGTCAAGCATGGCGCTCCTCACACCTACCACAGTCGCCGTGACAATGCCGGCGGTCATTGGTCCGACGCTGCGTGAGATGTTCGGCGGAGTTCCGGGGTTCATGGACAACCAGAACCCCGTGTTCATCCACCCACCCAGCATCGACATTTTATCATTCGCGCAAAACCCCAACATACCGCCACCCGAAGACACCGCCCCGTTGCGAAGAGCCGACTCTGATACGACGACTCCACGCTTTGCACTCATCGTACGCCTCCTTGTGCCTCCACTGCGGGCTGGTTCCATGATGGCGCAGATGCACATGCGCCCAGACCCCGCCTTCCCTCCAGTCCCGAGCAGTCAGGCCACGCTCGGATCCCGGCCGTTCACGCAAGATCCGCGCAGGGGCGTCATCGTAATCGAGATGACGATGGACGACGACCGGCTCGTCATGCCGATGCGCATGCGGCCTGAGTTTTACGAAATGTTTATTCTCCGCGAGACGCTAGTGGCGATGGCCGAGGAAGGCGAAGGGCGCTTGCACGAGATTTGGGATCGGAAGCAGGCGGCGCGAGCCGAGCGGGAAGCGTCGCCCTTCTCAAGCGCGACAAGGAGCCCGCGCATGTTCCGAAGCAACACTGTGTCTAGGTCCAGCAGACCAGGTTCGGTTCGTAGCTCGCCGGCGTCGGCCTCCCATTCCAGCGGAAGCAGTCGCGTGGCCACTCCCTCGGACAACAAGCAGCGCACGTACTCTGCAAAACCACGGCGGAAACACCATGCCGACTCGCCGACCCGTACGTTCGAATGGGATGAGTGGGGCGAACACTCGACGCGCGTCATGGAACCCACGATGCTCATGCGGCGGCTCTGGGTTTGCTCATGCTCAGGGTACCGGTACGCCAGCCTGATTCGGAGGCCGGTGCCCATTCACAGATACGTGACCGACCTGTGCCTACACGATTTCAACCCGCACTGGTGGGAGGACGAGCAGTTCAAGCCCTCACCCCAAGCAGGGTTCTCCGGCGCGCTGGAGACAGTGCCAGGCAAGGACGCCGGGCTCGGCAACGCGTTCCCTGGGGCGAGGGTACGCTCGTTCGGTCGCAACATGCCTACAGTTGTGAAGAGCGACGCATGGGATATCGACGTTGTCACCCGCCTGCCCTATCGCTCTGTCTGGAGGGAGCTGAACGATAACCCCAAGGGGGTCATGATTGACGACCAGCGTATCATGCTCGTCACCCACCAGGTGCCGGATCACAACTGGCTCGGTATGATACAACATGTCCAGACGTGGTGCATGTGAGAGCGGAAATGTCTGACGACCCAGCAGATTTACGCGGTTCCTGTGTATCGTAGCCTAGGAATGCGATGCTAAAACTGTCATGCCAGATACAGCCAAACGGAACAACACCCGAGAATCACTCATCCCTCCCCCACTCACTGGCCGTGCTCACTTGCACAGACTAGCCCGCCCTTACACACACACGCCTCCAGGCGAGTGGCGAGGCGCGCGTTGTCCGCCTGCGCTTCAGCGAGCGCAAACTGTAAGCCCTCGAAAGTGGCGCATTTCTGCTGAAGCTCCTCCACAAGTGCCCGCTGCTCGTCGAGATCGGAGCGCATCTATCATCAGCCAACCCAGCGTCAAACCCACTTGCTCCTGTAGGACCTTCTTCTTCCACCGAAATTTCTTCTGTGCCTGCGCATTCTGCTCTTTGCGCCGCTGCGCGTCACGACGCACATACGTCCGCTTCTTATGCTTGCCATCGAGCACGGGCGACACGCTCCCACCAGCCTCCTCCTCGAGGTCGCGCAGTTCACTGTAATCTCTCTCTCTCTTGACAGCCAGCCTGGCCGACGAGCGTGTCCGCGGAGTGGCCGGTCGGCGCTTCGGCGGCGTCCACTCGTCCTCGTCGTCGCTCTCCTCGCTGCCGCTCGAGTTGTCGCTCTGGTCCTCAGCCCACGCGCACGGCGTCGTGTAGGCCGATTTCGACTGCTCAAATCCGGCAGAGGCAGAGGCAGAGCGCGACGCGGTGGAGGCCGGGTTGGAAACGGAAGCGGAACCCCGCACAGGGTATCCCAGCGCGGGGTTGGGCAGCGGAATGTGGCGCTCGCCACTGGGCGCGTAAGCCGCGCTGGGGAGCACAGGGTGCGGTGAGGCTGAGGAGTGCGAGTGCGAGTATGAGTGCGAGTAGTGGTGGGAATTTGGGCGCGGGGGGTGCGGCAGCGGATGTGGCGGGTGCGAGGGAGGACGGAGGTGCTCGTTTTGTCGGCTGCCTGCACCCACAACACCGCCGAGACCTAGACCCAGACCCAGACTATCAACCCCGCCCCTGGCCACAACCCGGGCCCCATCCTCGCCTACTGACACCGGCTGTGTGCGCTGGTGCTGGTGTGGCTGGGTACGGGCGTGTCTGCGACTTTGAGGATCGCGGTGTGTAGGCGCGCGGTGGTCGGGAGGATATGGGCTGTACCACTCGTCGCGCTCGTTCCAGAAGTGTGCAGCGTGGGGTTGGCTTGCGAGGTTGGAGTTGTGGTGCAGAACGTTGCTTTGATGACTTGGGTGATGCCCGCGGTGGCTCGGGTCGGGAACAGGTGGCGGGAGTTGAAGGAACGGCGTCTGATCGTCAGCCAGTGTGCTTGACGGCGTCACCCACCTGGCTCTGTGCTTCGACGTCGTTCCACACAGCGGGGGACAAGCGGTGCGGTGTTCGACGCGGGGCCAGGGCACGCACCTCTCCCGTAAGCTGAGATATAGGGGGAAGGATATTCTCGGACTTGCGTGGAGAATAGCCGAGCGCAACGTCCGCCAGGAGACCTATTGGGCCGACGCTGGGGACCTTGGCCTTGGAGGGCGCGAGCGCCGTTGTAGACATGGGCGGGCTGGCGCTGGCGACCGTGTTTGCCACCATGGGGACTGCACGGACTGGGCTCGTTGTCGGGACGCGCAGGACGTAAGCACTTTATCCACTGTTCCGCATACCTCAGGGCACTAAAATTGTGACGTTTGCCGTGGGGTGTGGATTGTGAGTGTAGACGATGAAGTAAGGGGAGAAAAGAGGACAGAGAGTAGAAAAAAACGTCGAGGATATCGGGATCGGTGGAATGGCGAGCAAGGTGTATATTACTGTCACGAGGCAAGTTTGGCCGCGAAGCACGTCCGCGGTCCGGCAATCCTTGTCAAGATCCGCTCGACTTGGTTTCGGCTCGCTCGGTGTGGGTGCTGCTGTGTGTCGCCAGTGTGTTGTGTGACGTGTACCAGCGTTCTGATGTGACGTGACCAAGGTGGGAAATGGGAGGTGAGTTGTGGGTGTAGCTGTGGAACGTGGACGATGAGAAAAGAACGACAGTTTCTCCTGTCTTCCGCCACGCCAGTGCGCGAGAAGGCAGTACAGTACACCCCACAGCAAACAAAATAGCGACAGGGCCGTCAACGGCAATCGTGCACCTTCCGGGAATGGTGAGCTGTGGTGAGCTGCCTCTCCTTCCCATACCCTGCGATTTCCCTCTTCCCTGCGGCGCGAGCGCCTCCCCCGCCGAGCCTACCCCACCTTGCCCCGAAAACACAGCTCCTTGCTCCTTGCGCCTTTTTCGTGAACACTGCCCCGGTCCACGCGACCGCTTGCTTCTCCGCCACCAAGTCTCAGCGTCTCTCTCGGCAGCTCGGTCACTCATTCCTCCGCCCACCCTGGGCTGAGGTCAGCAAGTCAGTGAGAAGACAAGGATTTGGTATTGGGAGTTTTTCGCGGTTAGTCGTCGGGGCGGCGTCACCTGTGACGGGTCGTGGGGGGCTGTGGCGCCATCCCCTCCTCTCGCACTGCTGTGCACGGCGTGGCGCGATCGAAACGCTACTCCCTTCCCACTCCACCCCACCCCTGCCATTACAGATATGTAAGCTGCAGGATGCTAGGACTGTGAGAAAGAGAAGAGAGGGCTCGTGCGTGTTCGGTCGCGGTCGTCAGCCAGACAATACGGTTATACAATCTGGAGGATTCGAGGTCTGTGCCACAAAAGGGCAAATCCCACGTGGTCGTGCCTTAATCAAGCTCCTCCACTCTACCCTCCACTCAGACAGAAGCGCTGTTTATCCATTCTTTGCACCGTATCCCTCTCTGTAACCCGTCTCATCTGCATCTACAGTCCCATCGCCCGGCACTTTGATTTATCCGGCGCAGACACGGTACTCAGCAAGCATCGAATTTCTCCGTCTCCCGATACGCTCGGCTTCCTCTTCTCATGCCGCGCGCAAAGGCGCGCAAGTTCTACGCGGTACGCGTGGGCCGCATACCAGGGCTCTACCATGACTGGGAGTCTGCACATGAACAGGTATTTGTGGCTCATGCTGAACGCACTGACCCAGATCAACGGCTTCCCCGGTGCATTGCATCGCGCATTCAAATCTGAAGCAGAAGCCAACGTACGTGCAGCTCGGCGCTGCTGACCTGTTGACCGCAGGCTTACTTGAGCTCTCGGCCGTTCAACAACGCCGTGATTGACATGAGTTTTGAGTCGGATGGGGAGAGTGTAATCGATCTCACGACACCGTCGCCGGCCAGGACGCAAAACTCACCATACTCTCGGGAGGCCAATGAGTCACCTCAGTCGCGTCCACCTCAAGGGATGACTCAACCCGCCCACGATTACCGCGGCGATATTGACTCTGCCGCCGCTGCTTTCTCCGACCCGGTTCCCATGCCACAAGAAGCAAACAACCTCGACCCGCCATTGTCTGAGCAGCAGCGGGATGTCCTGAGACGTTGTCTGGCCGGCGACAACATCTTCTTCACCGGCTCTGCAGGGACCGGCAAGTCGGTCCTCCTCCGCGCATTGATTCGTAGACTCAAGAAGAGGCAAGAGGTAAAAGTTGCTGTCACGGCTAGCACCGGCATGGCCGCTCTGTGAGCTGCTGTCCGATTCAGACTGACACCAGCAACGTCGGAGGGTGTACACTGCATTCTTGGGCAGGTATCGGGCTGGGCACGAGGCCGGTCGACGAGTTAATCCGGTTCATGAACAGCTTTGCGCGAACACGATGGCGCAGCACTGACACGCTCCTTGTTGATGAGGGTGAGCTCCATTTCTCCCGTGCGGGGGCTCACCTCAGTCTCCATGCTTCACGGTGAACTTATTGACAAGCTCGACCAGATCGGCCGCCACTTCCGAGACCAAAGACGACCATTCGGCGGTATACAGGTAAGTTCTGCCTGGCTCTTGTCAGACTGACACCGAGATCATCTTCTGCGGCGACTTCCTGCAGCTTCCACCTGTTAGCAAGGGATCTCCAGTGTCGTACGCGTTTGACTCGAACGCCTGGGACAGGCTCTTCCCGCGCGCCAACATGGTCACCCTCAACAGTGTCTTCCGGCAGAGAGACTCGCAATTCGTTGAGTGTCTCGAGTGCATGCGACGCGGTGCCATGTCCGCCGCTCATGACGATTTGCTGAGGTCGCTCGACCGTCCACTTGATAACTCGGACGGCATCAGAGCCGTTCTTCTGTGCGCGCATGGAGTATCCGCCAAGCTGACCTCAGATATTCGAGGCGAATGGATGTCGACCGTGAGAACATGAAGAACCTCGACGCCATCCATTCGGATCTCGAGATCTACGAGGCGGTGGACTGCGCGCACCTGGCGTCTGGACAGAAACTCCAGCAGCACGAAGCGACAGCGCGGTTGAATGACCGCTCGCGCTGGCCGGAGAGGCTGTCCCTAAAGGTCGAAGCGCAGGTGATGCTCGTCACCAACTGGAAGCCTGGGCTGGTGAATGGATCGACTGGCGAGTGCTCTTGATGTCCGATCTGACGCCAGGCATTGTCACTGCCTTTATGACGCCGGACGCTGCGCGTGAGGCGCATGTTGTTGTGCCCGAGGAGTTCGACAGCGTCTATGACGCCCGCAAGTGGCCTGTAGTCCGGTTCAAGCCTCACCGCAAGGGGGCGCGCTGGCCCGACATCCTGGTGCCGCCGATGACCGTTTCTGTCGAGGACGCCAACCAGCAAGTTGAGGCGTCGCGCACGCAGGTTCCGCTCATCCTTGCCTGGTACGTCAGCTGACCGATGCCGATGTCGATTGTTGCGTCGCAGCTGACAACAGGGCAATCACGATCCACAAGTCACAGGGCCTCACACTCGACAAAGTCTGTGTCGACCTCGGCGGCGCCTTTGACTTCGGGCAGGCGTACGTTGCCGTGTCGCGTGCGACGGGCCTCGACGGCCTCGAAGTGCGACAGTACACGCGGAGCAAGTGGGTCATGATGAATACGGGAGGGCTGACAGAAGAATCATGACGAGCCAGCGGGTTCTGGACTGGACGCAAGAGATGGCCGACGACGCGGAGTGGGATGAGCTTTTCATGGCCTCGCAGGTCGTGCTCGACTATAAGTATGGCTGAGACTGGTGCCTAGTTGTCTACTGTTGTACTTATTGTGTGTACTATGTGTACTGTAGTATAGCCGATGCACGTTCCCAGGTTTGGGTTCCTTAATTTGCCAAGCATGCTGAGCCAGCCATCGAGCGTGCCGAGCGAAGGCTGCACCGCCATGGCCATCTCCGCGGGTACGACTACGTGTGGTGGCGGGTGACGACCAAGTCAGCGAGAGGTCTGTTATCGGCGCGGCGGTGCGGGGCGGTGCCTGTGTACGTGGGGACCCCCTGGGCCAAAGATCATGTGTCGGCTGGTGCAAACTCGCTCCATTCTCTTATTCATCCCCTCTCTACTCTGCTCTCGACTCTACTCTCGACACCATCCCTCAAGTTCAGCAACTCGGACCTCTGTCGACTTGCAGTCAACCCACTACCTCATCAACTCACTCGCACGCCCTGGTCATCACTCAACCAACCCCCCACCTCCCCCTTCCCCGCACCACGTCGCCATGGCCCTCCGCGACAAGGCGTGCTACAATCTCTCGCTTGTCCCCTCAGCCCAGCCGGACGTGCTCTACCTCGTCGAGAACTACAACCATAGCCAACCCGTCGAGGAGCAGCAGATCCGGTATGGGCGTGTACGCGAGCCATCCAAGGGTGGCGAGGTCTACTCTGCCGCGTTGTATGGTGAGTCGCTTGGGTTCCTTTTACTCACGGCCCCTTCCCTCTTCCATGGGCCCTGTCGCCAGCCTCCCCTGCCCCCTTCCTTAATAACCTCCTCTTACGCCAGATGCGTTCTCACAGGCCAAGCTCGCATCTACCGGCCTGATTAGCGACCGACTCCGAAGCCGAAGGCTCGAGCTGTACGGCCCGGACGAGAGTATCCCTTTCGAGTTTACTGGCAAGCTGGGCTTTGTGCGTGACTCCATGTCCTGCCTACTACCTACAGACGGCTGCTAATAATAGGAATGGACATTCCAGTTCGAGGGCAATAAGTACATGTGGAAGCGCGACGGCGGGATCGCATCCAGGGACATGGCCTGCTACATGGACCGCCGCCCAGATCCCAACGTCGACGTCGCACTCGGCCGCGTCAGCGGGCGCGAGCGCGAACGCAAGCCCGCGCACATGTCGATTCTGCACTACAACATTGAGCGCTTCCTGGGAAACGAGATCAAAGACCTGCGTGGCCTTGAGACACTGCTGGTGCTCACCTTCACAGCGCTTGTCGACGGCAGCGACTTGGCCGCGAGCAGAAAGAGCTCGGCCTCAAGCTCGGCGCCTAAGCCTGTTCAGAACAATAACCGGAACAATCACCAGAACAAGCCTCTGCCTCCCGGCCCGTCTGCAGAGCCCCCCAAACCCCCACCTGAGATCTACAACGAAGACGCGAACGAGGTCATTGTTGGAGTGAATACCGATCTGAACTTACATATTGACCGCGCGATCTCGCTCCTTGAGGACCCGAACATGCTCTTCATCATCATCCGGACCAAGGATGCGCGCGCAGCCCAGCGTGCACTCCAAGTCGTCCTTGGCGTCAATCGCTTCCGACACCGCGGCGAGAAACAGGACCTCCACCAATACGTGATCGAAGAGGAAGCTCCCGAGGCCAAGGGCCCACGTAGGATCAAGCTCGATGACTCGCCGGTTGACGGACCGTGGAAACCGCCCCCCAACCTCGCCATCTATCTCAGCACCATTGAGCTGCCAGACCTCAAGCCTGGTGGCGCGGCACGCGCCAACAGCAGAAAGCAGTCAAAGCCCGTAGGTGCGAGCGGCCGCGCGCTTTGCTGATCCAAGCCCAAGGGCAACCCCGTCCAGCGTCGATGATGGGCTCTGTGTCCACTCTCAACACACCCGCCGTGCCCCCGCGCCACCCTTCGTCACCCAGCCCTAGACCTGTATCGCCAGGCCCAAGCCTCAGGCCTGTCTCTCCCAACCTATACCCGACCGGCCATGTTGGCATGCTGAACCCGCCTGCTGGTGGCTCCAACACCCCGGCCAGCAACAGTGGCCCTGGATATGCGCCGCCGGTCCCCCCATCATCCAACTTCCTCCCATCACCTTCGCCATCCAACTTCCAGCCTAACCCCCCGCAGTCTGGCTTACAACCACAAGCGCAATGGGGCGCGCCGGGCTTCAGCGGCGGCTACTCTGAGAACCCGATCCTGAACAGCCTGTTCCGGCCAAAGCATTAGCACTTGCATAGGTGATCGTGTAAGGGCTCCTGTGATTGTGCGTTTTCAAGTCTGGGGTTTGTGGTTAGGGCATCAATGTTACTGGGTTTTGTGCCGCAGTTCTTGCTGCAACGGCCGCACCAGGCTGCGCGTGGCGCGGGTTATGCATAGTATTCTGCATCATTAAACACGTGCCCGAGCGTGCAGTAGTGCAGATTCAGCCCGGGAAGAGGAGAAGACGGGGAAATGCTACAGTCATTGTCACCGAAAGCAGACTAGCGCGTCGGGCGAGGTAGGTGTCGGAGCAGGCGGAAGGAGGAATTTGGCGGTTGCGGATCATGATGACGGGTTAATGAGATTTAGGGCGATAAGGGCCAAGCTCTCTGGATCGAGTGCCGAGGACAGTCCATGGAAAACCGAGCATGCGTGCCTACCAGAGGAGCGGTCTTGAGTGTTCGTGTCGTGCCGAGCCGAGAGACAAGAGCTAGCGAGCGTCTACTCGTCGTACGAGGCGTACAGTTGCCGCAGATATGCCGATGCCACGGCGTAGTCGCGCTTGCAGTCGACGAGGAGCTTCTTGATGCGCCTCAGCGCCTCATCCTCGCTCAGCGCGGCCCCAACCTCCTCGTCGCGGAGGTTGCCGTAGTGTTGCATCTTCTCGCACGAGTTCTGCACCTTGATGATACCCAGTGCTGCGCTCGAGCCCTTGAGAAAGTGACCCAGCGACGACAGCTTCCACAACGACGGCTCTTCGCTGCAGTGTCAGGAACGTGCAACGGTGATTTGGGCAGATCGAGGAGCGTACCGCGCGCCCACGAAGCGCACGGCCTGCACGGCTGCGATACTCACATGGCGTCCTGCATCTGCTTGAAAGTGCTCTCGGCTTGTTCGAAGTAGCCCCAAACGATGCCCTTGGAAAACTCATGTCCTCCAGCCTCATCGTCATCGTCGTCGTCCATGTCCTGGATCTGGCTGAAGATCTCCATGTTAATAATCCCCTCCGGGTCAGTCGGGGCCGGACCGAGGTCCTCGTCCTCCTTCTCCTTCTCCTGCTGCGCAGAGGCTTCAGAAGTGATAGTGGCCACAGGAGCCGTAGCTGCTGCGTCCTTCTCCGTGACGGGCGACGGTGTAGGCGGCTCTGTGGCGGATGTGGGGCTGTTCACGGCCGCTTCGGGAACGGCTTCAGAGGACACCACGGGGCCTGGCGCGGATGTGGGAGCCTGCAAATAGGAACGAGCACGGGACATTAGTCAGGTGGCAAAAGAGGACGAGTCAGCGTCATTCCAACGTGCAACGGAAAGTAGGTGAGAAACGCCACCCAAGGTAGAGAGTATGGAGTGCGTCCTCATATGTGCGCCCGGTGTTGGACATACACCGGACACAGCGTCATGAGTGGATTGGCCAGGGTTGTCTTGCGACATGCCCTGCAGGACGCCAGGTGGACAGAAGCTGTAAAAGTTGTTGCGCACCTTGGTTGGCTCAACGGAGTTGAGCTTGGTCTGTGGGGACTTGGGAACGGGCGCGGGAGACGCCATGATGATGATGTGTGTTCTGACGAGTTGGCGAAAATGGAGGTGAAGTAACGTGTGCGAACGCAAGTGGGGTTTGGTAAGAGGGAAGGGAGATTGAGCGCCTGGGCCGAGCAGATGGGTAGGTAAATGACGCCAGCGTTGACGGAATGACGGAGGCTCGTGCTGTTGGAGAAGCGTCTACTATTGGCAGGGTCGGTTCGGATTTGACGCGTCCAGAGTGAAATTCCAAGAGTGGCGCAAAGGTCAGCACACGAGCAGGATGGCTGCGGAGTAGAAGATGAAGATGGTTTGAGAACAAAGTAAAGATGGTCAAGGTGAAGAAGCGGATGCGAGTAAAAGATGGTGACTTGGTACGTTGTCAAAGCGAGGAATGCGCCAGCTGGTGGAATTGTCCTGACCAGTTGTTCATCGGCGTCCACGTGCCCAGCCCACTCTCCAGCAGCCAGCGTCTGCGACGTCTGCCACAACCGAGCAGTGGTTGTGACGGGTGCTGGATATGCCCAGCGGCCCAGAAGGATGATGCCCACTCGCAACTCCCAAGTCCGGAGGCAATGTACAGGCAAACAGAGCGGTCATTTGTTGATGGGCAGTGGTCACGTCACAACACTCAATTCCGTTTCGGAGTTTAGATTTGTGATGCGTGTGTGGGGAGGACGACTTACAGCGCTGAGTAATTGACCTAGTGGGTAGCTGGAGTGGGGTTTTGGTGGATTGAGAGAAAAGAGTTTGGGTCAGACGATATGTGTATTGTGCAAGAGGAGGAGGGGGTGTAGGGGGAGGAAGGCAAGATAGGTGAGGTGGAAGGAAAGACGGAATGAAGGGGGGGCTTCCTTGTATGGCGTTGGTGGAGGTTGGATTTGGATAAAGGGTTGAAGGCGGTAGTAGGGACCACTGGCGGGAGAGGGCTTAGCTTAGGTTGACTGAGGAAATGCAACCAGGTCACGGAGCAACCAAGGGGTGTTGAGAGGTCAGGATATGTAGTGGGACAGAGATCGATGCGGCGGAGTGACCGAGATGGCCGACTGGCCGAACCGGTATACGCCGCTGGGCATATTGCCAAGGCCTGAGTGGAAGGACGAGGTGACTCTAGGCGGAACAATGGCCGACTCTGCGGGACCAAGCCTGTACGTCCCGCGGCCCATGCGCAAGCCCAGGTACTAGCTATGAGACCTGAATGCAGACGATGACACGTAAGATCCCAGTGTGCAAGGATGAGCACGGCCAGGATAGCATTGCCAGGATCCGGATGTAGGTGCAAGATCTCTGTAGCAGGGCCGAATAGTCCTCGGGCCGGTGACTATTCAAGCAAGGATTAGTTTTGATTAGGGAAAGCCGTAGCGCGCCAAAACAAACCAGTTCAGGGGAGAGCTGGGAGGCAACAGAGGATGCCGGAAGAAGCTGGACAGCAGAGCGTACGAGCACCAGTACTCTGGGCCCCAGACCATCTCGCCACCCTAAGCTACCCACTATCTGATTGGTTACTTTTGCTGCTCTGATTACCCAAAGTCTCAAATGTCGTCATAGGCTTACCCTCTGGAACACTCCCTCCTGCGCCACCAGACGCCACCAGACGCCACCATACGCCCTGGACCACGCTGGACGTCGCTAGACCCCACCCTCCCCCACTTACCCACTTCCCCCACCCGCCCTTACTCGTATGACTTATCGCCCAAAGGCCCAATTGGCCAACGTCTCACGGCGTCATTGCAGGCTGTAGATCAACGATTCAGAACCCGAGATTCCGGGTCTGTTATTGCACTCCAAGGTGTGAAAACTGGGGCTAAACTCCCCATCCGAATGAGGTCACTGCCACCTGATGGTCAATCGACTGCCAAGAGTGTAACATCATTCAAGAGGTCTTCAAACCGTTTCACATTCTTCTGGGGCCGCCGAACGTGCCGAGAGGCATTTTATGGCCTCCAACTCTGTCTCTTGTACGCGTCTACAGCACACTTGGGTTGGCCCGTGGGCTGTGCCCTTGCCAGATGTAGTGGCTGGCGCGCTCTTGAGGCAAACAATGTATGGACCTTAGATTCATAGTGTGAGCGTTGTGCAGAACTTGCGACACGTAGCGACTCGTTCCACCGTACACAAAGCCCTGCGGACGAGACAGCAGCTCTGCACTTGACCTGACAGAATATAGAAACTGCTATCCTGCAACAAAGCGCGCTTCCTGGACCAGCGTTGGTCTTGCGGGCCTCATCTTAGGCGATTGAGCCGTTCGCCTAGAAGACACGACGGCAGCTGTTCTGCAAACATAGGTTGAGTTTGATTCAGCAGATACCCGGTCAGCTTGGGCCGGAAATCAACTATGGTCACTACAAGGCGTGCATACCTCCCCGCACAGATCTCGCAGATCTGCCCAGTGGTTGGTTCTATGTCAGGCACATCACATGGTACTCTCTGCAGCACCCAGTTCCAAATTTGGGTGCTGCGCCTCTTGGCACAGTTGACACTGCATCAACTCCCGCAGTTGTTTCGTTTCGGTTGCAGCGGTGAGATCACGCATGCTGCGAGATGCCTCTTGCATCATGGGGCATGAGCCGTTTAAAGCTACACTGCGGCTCCTGGCACCATCTCTCTCTCTCTCTCTCGCCCATTACACAGACCGGCCGGTTGAACACCTGCAAGACCGAGCTCGTGCTTGCGCATTCCGGTCAAGTCGGGCCGTCCTCCGCAGAGAGACTGACCCAAACCCTGGTTACCCCATGTCGACTATCACAATTGATTCATCTCAGTTGTACTCTTGAGTAGCTCTCACTTCTTCCTCGCATTTTCTTCTTTTCATCTTCATTTGCTTGCTTACACCGCCATCGCTCCGCCAGCGGCCCGGCGCCGCAATGCCGTTCTTCCTCCCCTTCCTTAAACGACGTTTCCTGGCCCGTTCCAAAGACGCTGAAGCCCAGACCGAAGGCCAGCTCCCGTCTACACCGTCTACAACTCTCGATGAGAAAACTACACCTTTCAATGCCACTCCCGCTAATGAGGACGCACCGCCTGCCTACTGTGCCGAGAGCGGCCGGCCCTTGCTCACCCCCACTATCTCTCAGCGCGCGGAAACACGGGGGGAACAGCAGCTCAGCCCGATCGTCCAAACGACCCACGACAACATGCCGACAATCATGGTCCTTTTCAAAGAAGACTATGTGTGGGCGCGATCGTACCTCAAAGAGTTTGACTACCGGTGTGCCATGCGCCGCGCCACCGCTCGGCACTTGTACAGTGCGTCCTTTTCTAATCCCCCTCTCTTTCTCCATCTTTATGTTGCTCGCTAACAATAGAATGGTACATTCTCCTCGCCGTAGTCATCGCTGTCTCGGTGCTAGTGAGCACGAAGCACACGACGATAGTTGAGTTCTGCCGCCCCGTCACCGAGCGTATCCGCTCTTGGCCTGGCGGTTGGTTGATCCCCATCGCGCTCCTCATCGTTGTCTCCTTTCCCCCGCTTATGGGCCATGAGATCATCGGCATTCTCTGCGGCCTTGTGTGGGGCATGTGGACAGGCTTCGGCGTCCTGGCAGCGGGGACGTTCCTGGGCGAATTCGCTACATGGGTGGCGTTCAAGTGGATGTGCACGACACGCGCCCGCAAGTTTGAGCGGCGCAACAAGCTATACGGTGCTCTCACCCAGTTGATCAGGGAGAAGAGCTTTACCTTTGTCCTCATCCTCCGGTTCTCCGCCGTGCCCGGACACATCGTCACAGCCGTAAGCGCTAGCGCCGGTGCCAACGTCTGGAGCTACCTCGCGGCGGCGTTCCTCACCCTGCCGAAGCAGTGGGTCATCACGTACTTGGGATCAAGCTTTGGCCAGCATTCCAAGAAGAACACGTACGTCTCGTGGGCTGTGACCGTCGCGACTTTTATGGCGACGATCATCGCGGCGCTGTACGTGTACTACCAGATGCGGCTGTTATTCCGCTCGGGGCGCATGAACGAGCTGCCGCACGGCGATCCGCGGGAGCCGGGCGGATGGACGGACGTGGAGGCGGACGGTGCGTCCGGCGTCGGTGGCGCCCTGCGTGTCGATTACGACGACGGCGACGTGCGCCGTTCCGTCGACGTGGTATTTGGCCCTCACGCGCGCGCTCAGGCTCTCAGCCAGTGCAGGCTGCACACCATGAAGCGTACACGCTCCCTCCCTGGTCCCATAACTGAGGAGGAGATGCGTGACTGGCTCGGGCTGCTCGACACGGCACTCATGGCCTCTACCGTTGGTGAGAAGCCCACCCCGATCGAGGAGGAGCCAGATCGCTACTCGCAGCTCCTCCTCGTGCCACCGGGGCAGGCTGCTGAGAACCCTGGTTTGCCCGACCTCGCGCACGAACACATCGTCCGCGGCGATGCGGAGGCCGTCCCTGCCATTCTCCTCACGCCGACATACACACCAGCGCGGAGTAGAGCGCACTCGATGCGCGGGACGGTGTCGCTGGATCTCGAGCGGCCGCGGAGCGGGCTCGCGGTCAATGGGAGATCGCGCGGTGACAGTTCGGCCGCACTAGGACGGCCTCGGGCGGAGACACGCTCATCCGTATTACTTGTACGTTCCCGCCCAGGGTCGACGAGTATGCGCGACTGGGCCGTTATGAGCGAGGCGAGCGAGGCGCGGGTCAGCCAGGCGAGCGAGACGCCGGTAGGCGAGGTTCAAGGCGGAAGCGGAGAATCTAGACGTTGAGTGTATCCCTAGAATGCACGGTGTATTAGTTCCTGTTTATTCAATGGCAGCGGTGCAAGTCGTACAACACGTTAGCCGCGCCGCTTCCACCAGCCGATACAATACATTTCTAAACTTCCTTATGCTCAACGCGCAGGTCGCCGCGCTGGGGAGCTGGTGTTAGCTATCGCAAGTCGCAAAGCTCACAGATCAGTGGGTGAAGCTGACACAGGTATGTGCACATCCACATGAGGTAGAGGCACGCGACGGTGAGCACTGCTGAAGAGCGGTAGAGACTGGGGTCAGCGATGGAGAGGGGAGGGAAGGTGGGGAAGGATGTAAAGGCGCGAACGAAGGATGGAGCAGATACAGCAAGCAGCTCTTGGCCTGAGTGCGTAGCACTAGCCATTCGCTTGAGCCCGACAGAACGGAGACACCCACGTAAGGTTCTTCTTGGGAGCGAGGAACCATGACGCAGCGGCAATCGCGGCGCACACAATGGCGACGAGGAAGACTTGTCCGACACCCATGACGAGATGTGGCTCGCGCGCGCTTCGGAGTTAGGTTCTGAAGAGTAGACGGATAGCCGCACTGTGCGAGTTGGGGAGGTACGAGTTCGAGTTGGAGGATGAGATCGACATGGACATGGACACCGACAACGACATGTGGGGAGTGACGCACCGGAAGCAAACCCCCCACTCTCTTACCACGTGACTATACAGGATACAGATGTCCATACCGTGCCGCCGCCGGTTAACAGGAGCCCAACACGCCGCATTTTCACGCAGCTGACTACGTACGCTACAAGCTACCATGGCCATGGGGCGGCCTAGCAGGCCGCCTTCGACGCAACTCTTCTCACTGACTGGGTCACTGACCCATATGCTGAAAGGGAACAGGATCGCGTGTCAAGCCCCGAGCGCTCACCAGGAGGAACGGCGACCCCGGCAGCTATAACAGGCCAGATGCCTTTCTCCACATCATCCCTGCCTTCCCCGGCATCGCCACTGGTCACGCTTGCCGTCACGGAGCCCATCCCAACCATCACATACGACATGGCCCCCACCCCTACCATCACACATGACAAGTCCATCGACCGCGGCTCAACAACCCGGGCATCCCTAGACGAGAAAGAAAGCGAGATCCCACACACCTCGTCACTTCACTCATCGTCCCTTCACGCCTCGTCCCTTCACGCCTCCAACTCCTCCGAGCAACCAGAAGTTAGCGCTTTACTCAACCTTCCACCGCCCCTGCCGTTCGATCTCGACGTGCGCGGCCTGACCGTAGGTGTACCGCAGCACTCGCGGATCGTCAAGTTAGTCAAGGTCGCCTCTCCGGACCAGATCTAATCCCAGGCTGTTGCAGGGCGACTTCAAAGCGCTCAAGCCTTCCAAAGAAGCTCCACGCAAAACCACCATCCTTGAGGGCGTGTCCTGTGCCTGTGCAAGTGGACATGTACTTGCCATGTGCGTCCCCCTCAGAGCGGAGGGTAGTCTGATGCCAGTCTCGGGGGTAGCGGGAGTGGTAAGACAACACTCCTGAATGCGGTCGCGTATCGCCTCAACGACCTGCCGATCACAGCCGGCGATGTTGCCTACGTTCCCTCCGAAGCTGGTGATGCGTTGGGAAAGCAAGATGCAAAGCGCCGTATAGGCTTTGTGCGGCAGCAGGACTTCCTTGTGGAATGCCTCACAGGTGTGTCTCAATATAAGCTGAGCTGACACAAGTACGAGAGACGCTCACGTACGCTGCGCGCTTGCGGCTTCCGACGCAGTTGACGCGCGAGAACATCGAGGTCATCGTCGAGCAGACACTTGACGAGCTGGGTTTGAGGGACGCCGCGGATACTGTCGTCGGCGGTCCTCTGAGGAAGGGCATCTCCGGTGGAGAGCGCCGCCGCCTCAGTATTGGCTGCGTACTCGTCACCCTCCCGTCCGTGCTGATTCTGGACGAGCCAACTTCAGGCCTCGATGCGTTTACAGCGTACCTCCTCCTCCAGACACTTAGCAACCTCGCGCGGCGCGGACGCACCGTCATCCTCTCGCTTCACGCCCCGAGATCGGATGCCTATCCCCTCTTCGATAGGATCGCCCTCCTTTCCAAGGGCCGGGTCGTGTATTCTGGTCTTAGATCCAAGTGTCTCGATTGGTTCTCGAGTCTCGGATACGACGTTGAGCCCGGCGTTAACCCACTGGATTTCCTTATTGATATAAGCTCCGTCGACAACCGTACGCCCGAGAGCGAGGAGGCGAGCCAAGCCCGCGTTAGAGCGCTCACGAATGCTTGGGCTGCACGTATCGCCTCCAACCCCGACAGCCTCGCCGTACGACCGGCGCAGAGCTCCTCGACGTCACATTACAGCGCCGAGGGAATCGAACTACACGGCGTCGACAGGCAATCGGAAGCAAAACGGCCCGGTTTCCTTCTCCAAACCCGCGTTCTTACAGCCCGGGCGCACAGGAACGTCTACCGGAACGTACCCACGCTCGCAGGCCTGCTGTTGCAGGGCATCGTCCTCGGTGTTCTTATGGGTGTGACGTACGCCAACATCCAAGATACGCCGACGGGTATCCAGTCCCTCAAGAATTTGTCGTTCCAGATCATACCCGGCGTGTTCTACCTCCAGCAAGTGTTTTGGGTGTACAAATTCTGCAGCGACT
This sequence comes from Cutaneotrichosporon spelunceum, assembly GCA_030805415.1. Classification (NCBI taxonomy): domain Eukaryota; kingdom Fungi; phylum Basidiomycota; class Tremellomycetes; order Trichosporonales; family Trichosporonaceae; genus Cutaneotrichosporon; species Cutaneotrichosporon spelunceum. The sequence continues at coordinate 1,046,820 of BTCM01000005.1, forward strand.
TGGTCATCTTCGACCGTGAGCGCGAGGATAACCTGTACGACGTCGTGCCATACGTCCTTAGCGACTGGGTGAGCTTCCTCCTCCCCGCCATCCTCTCCCCAACCCTATACATCATTGTCGTATGGTTTACCGCGGGAATGAGACACGATCACGTCGCGCAGGGTTTGTTTACGGTCATTGGGAGCACGTTACTTGTACAGTGCGCGATCCAGGGCCTCGCGCTGTTCGCGAGTTCGGTTACGCGCAGCTTTTCACAGGCCTCACTTATTGCCAACGCCATCAATATATTCCAGCTCCTCTCGGCGGGCTTTATCCTCGTCGACCCGCCAGAATATGTCGACTGGATCCGCTGGCTCTCGCCATACTTCTACTCGTTCCGTATCGTCGCAACAGTCGTATTCAAGGACCGCGTGTTCGCCTGTCCGCCCATTTCCAACGCAAACCTAGCCCAGTGCGACGGGAACAACGTCCTCCGCGGCTTCCAGTTTGATCTCGGCACCAACATTGGCGTGTGGTTCGCGGGCGTCGCCGGCTTCGCCTTTGCAGAGTATGCCCTCTCCTGCCTTGTGCTTCGCTACGTTCCAGTCGGTGGAGTGCGACATGCATCCGAAATCGATTCGCATTTCAGGGGCAAGATGGCCGATGTTGCTGACTCGCACATGACCCGTGACCGGATCGACGTGGCTGTTCGTCATCTCAGTTTAGCGTGGGAGCGGCGCGGGCGTGGAGTGGCGAAAACTGCCCGCCGCCTCATCCTCGACGACGTGTCGGCATCTTTCCGGGCCGGCGAGGTGAGTGCGATACTCGGCCCCTCGGGCGCCGGAAAAAGTACACTCCTCCAGCTCATCGCGGGCCGGCATCTCGGCGCTGGGGCGATGGCCGGCTTCAGACGCTCCGGAAATATCCTGTTCGCTGGCGCACCCGCTACAGCGGTGGCGATGAGCAACGTCGCGTTCGTCGAGCAGGATGATGACTGGCATCTCCCTAATCTGACTGTCCGCGAGACGTTGCGATATGCGGCGATGTTGCGCCTTCCAAACGAGATGGCGCGGCGGACGAAGATTGCGCGTGCGGAGACCGTCCTCCGCATGCTGGGGCTCAAGGACTGTGCGGACTTGCCAGTCGGCGGCCCACTCATCAAGGGCATCTCCGGGGGAGAGAAACGCCGTCTCTCCCTCGCCGTGCAGAGTAGGTCTGGCTGCAAGTACCAAGAGTAGCTGACGCCAGTGATCAACGATCCAGCTGTGCTTGTTGTTGACGAGCCGACGTCTGGCCTCGACTCGTACATCGCCCTCAGTGTCATGCAGGTGCTCAAGGACATTGCTGCGACTGGCAGGACCGTCATCGCCACGATCCACCAGCCGCGCTCGGACATTTGGCGCCTCATGGACAACGTCACCCTCCTCGCGAAAGGAGGGGTTGTTGCATATTCAGGTCGCCGTGCTAGCGCCGTGAAGTACTTTACGGAGATTGGGTATCCTATGCCCTCCGAGTTCTTCAACCCAGCTGACCACCTCCTCGACTTGGTATCAGTTGATCCGCGCAAGCGCACGCATAAGGCATCGCAGGCGCGCGTCCGCTGTCTCACCGACACATATCGTGCCCTCTCCACTCAAGACGCAGAAGAGGACACGCTGCACTGCAAAGAGAAAAGTGCGTGGCACCGGATCCCCACCATTTCGCCGTCGGAAACGGGCAAGCTCGCGTCCGGCTCACGCACGACTGCCATGCGCATCGCCCTCCCAGTCGTGCTCCAGCGGCAATGGCTCAACATCTGGCGCCAACCCGATGTCTTCTTCAACCGGTGGATGCAGGCGCCATTCGTGGGTGCGCTGTTTATCCTCTTCTTCCAGCGCCTGACAAAGGGCGCACAGGGCGCGCAGGACCGTATCGGCCTCACAATGCAGAGCACGTCTTCGTTGGCTTTCGTGGGCGTACTGAATGCGATGTCCATCCTGCCTCCCGAGAGGAATCTCTACCTGCACGAGGCAGCGAGTAGTGCGCGCTACTCGCCCGCCACATTTGTGATCATGTACACGCTTGTCGAACTGGGACCCGAGATCTTCTCCTCACTCGGATACTCTGCCATTGTGAGTGTGTAAAACATAACGCTAACGACAGATGAATGCGGGCGTGGGAATGCAGACCTCGGCCAGAATCTTCTTCCAATTCTTCGCGACGATCTGGGCCATGCAGAACTTTGGCGAGAGCCTCGCCATCCTCATCGGCGTGTGGGTCCGCTCTGAGGGATTGACAGTTACCATCCTATCTACATTCCTCTCACTGGTGATACAGACAGCCGGCCTTGTGTCGCTGAACGTACCCCGCTGGTTGGCGGCCATCTCGTGGGCGACGCCGTTCAAGAGTGTCATCAAGGTCCAGCTCATCAACGAGTGTGTCGGGCTCGTGTTCGATTGCTCTCCCCAACAAGTCGTGGATGGCAAGTGCATCGCGCAAACAGGCGCGCAAGTCATCGCCCTCTTCAAGTGGGACGACCTCAACGTCACCCGCTTCACAGGTATCCTGGTCGCGACAACTGTTGCTTGGCGCGTCCTCTCGTGGCTGAGTGTCGCGGCACGGGTGCGTGGTTTCCGATAGATCCATTTTAGTTTTCGCTTGTTGTCATGTCAGTTTTGGTTTACCCGCAACGGCTTACCCGGGTTCGTGTCCAGATCTGGAAGAACAGTGGAGAATCCGGAAGTTGGGCGGCAGCCTGCCTGCCCCAGATTCCTGCATCCCCGCATTCCAACTCTGTCAACTCCAGCATCATCAATCTCCAGCCCCGTCAATCTCCAGTCTCCCAACTTGTTTGCTTAAACCAACTATTCTCCAACCCGCACACCTTGCTCTTCATCACCCGCCATGTCACAGCTTACCATCTGGGGCCGGCACAACTCGAACAACGTGAAGAAAGCCCTCTGGGCAGCTGGCGAACTAGGCCTCTCCTTCGACTCGAAGATCGTGGGAATGCAGTACGGCGGCACTCGCACCCCCGAGTACCTAGCCATGAACCCGATGGCGCAGATCCCAACGCTGCAAGACGGTGACCTGGTCCTGTGCGAATCCAACGCGATCGTGCGCTACCTCTTCGCGCAGTACGCCCCCGAGTCCACCTTCCCCACCGAGGCCTCGGCCAAGTCGAGGTCTGCAGGCGACCGGTGGATGGACTGGACGCTGTCGACTCTCACGCCCGTGTTCAAGGGTGTGTTCTGGCCCGTCGTGCGTCAGAAGGAGGAGGAGCGGGACTGGGACGCCATCCGCGCGTCGATGGCCGAGGTGGAGAAGCTTCTCGTTGTGGCGGAGGCGTGGCTGGACAAGCATGCGTGGTTTAGCGGTGAGACGTTTGGGGCGGGCGATATCCCCATCGGGTGCTTCCTGTATGCGTGGTTTGAGATGCCGATTGAGAGGGAGAGTAGGCCCCGTCTCGAGGCGTGGATGGGCAAGCTCAAGGAGCGCCCCGCTTTCCAGGCGGCCGTCATGGCGCCGCTTACGTAGAGCGAAGAAGTTGGGGCAATGAGGGACTGGGGGCCCAGAGAACCGCTGTCGGTGGCGGAGAGTGTGTCGGACTGACGTGACCAACTAGCCTTAGTCTTAGCATGTCAACGATGTGTCTGTAGAGGTCTCTGCTCCTGTCCATCTAGGAGCGGACGTGGGCGTGGCGCATGTATACTCCTTGAGACTAGGTGTACACTCTCTGGACTACGCCAGTCGTCGTAATTGGGTGCGGGCACGCCTCAGCTCCCGGTTTTTAGCCCAAGCCTCTCACTCTTGCCTTCCCTGCGCTCGCAGGCCGGCCCGTGAGAAGTGCCTGCATGATATAGTCGTGATACTGATGCTCCACTATAATCCCTATGAAGCTCCACGCTGGTCTAACACGCGCACCCGCTATCGACGAGGGCGTCGCCGCACGTGTCGCGCCCGAACGCAAGGTATCCGAACGTGTGCCCGAAGAAGATGGCCATCAGCATCGGGACGTTGAAGTACATTCCGAGCAGCATCCTGGTGTCAGCCGACTTCGTCCTCGGGACGGCCCGCATTGAACGCTCGCGCTGCGCACGCGCACGCGCACGCTAGCCGAAAGGGCACCGGAACAACTCACACAAGGAACGCGCCAGTAAACTGCACGCCGTACGCCAGGGTCCGCACGATATGCTGCACAAACGTGGGCGGCGCCACGCGCCCTTTCTCGGAGCGGTTCGCGCGCATGATCTGCCGGTCGTACTCGCGCGCAAGGCGGCGGATGCCCTCGATGAGCATGCAGAGGAAGAAGACGCCGACGATGCTGCCGGCGAACATGGCTTTCGTCTTGATGTGCCACGACCTGGAGAGGAAACAGGCGTCGATGGTCGTCCAGTTCCACAGCATCGAGACTGGGTCAGCGCGCGCTCTGGTGGATCTTACTCTTGCAGCTGCCGCCCATGCCGCCCATGCTGTGGCCGCCCGCTGCCGCGGCCTTGGTCCCTGCCGCTGCGGCCGCCGAGCCTGTCGCGCTGGGCATACCCATCATGCTGGTCATGCTGGGCATGTCGCTCATGCTCATGCCCATGCTCATGCCGCCCATGTCGTGTCCGGAGTGGTCCATTTTGAGTGAGAGTGAGAGTTAGTGTGGCGAGTTGCGTAGTAGGAATTTGTGATGCTGGGTGTCAGGTCAGATAGATGGCTTAAGTATTGCATGGCTTGGGCAGTGTCGACTCGGTGTGGTGCATTGAAAGGCCCGTGCACAATGGGTTGTGTTGGATTGAGCTTGGCGTTTTCGGAGACGGCGCTGAGTGGCCGACATTGGCCGCGGGGTGGTGCGCCATTTGCGGCCGAGGTTAGTCACTGCGCGGCATTCTGACACGCCGCGAGGGGGCGGCGGCAATTGGCGTCTCGGAAGTACTGCAGAGATTTGGGCGAACCAGATTCGGCGACGAGCGGCCCATGGCGACGTGCTGTGAACGACGACCGCGGACACGGCATGCGCACAGAGGACAGCGTACAGAGAGTGAAGGACAGCGGCTGGGCGTTTAGGGACATTTTGGAGCTGAAACGAGTCAGCGAGGCCAGCCCCGTTCTCACGTCCCAGTCCGAAGATAAAAGGAAAAGGAAAGTCAATGTGTGCAATGCTCTTGCAATATAATCAGGTATGGCACCTCGACGCGTTGACGCGTTGCACGACATGCATGCCTCGGAGCGCGACCGAGCCGCCCCGAGATCCGGGAGGATCAGCCGGCTGGTGATTGTGCCTCGGTCTAGGCCGGACACGGCATCGGCCCGCACCATGATGAGGATAAAGACAGCAGAGCATGTTCTCCAACTCCTGCAACTGCGCCCCGATTTCACTGACGCTTCGACGCCCAGTGTTCGCTCCGACGTTCGCCAGCGGCTCCATCTCTGACCCATCCTCCTGCCGTCTCCCATCTCATCTCCCACCTCTCCCAACCATGGCCCCACCACCCTTCCCTCCTGGCCCCGGCCAGACTGCTGACAACTTCAACAACATGGTTGCTGGCCGGCCATACAATGGCGACCCGTACCTTCAGGCTCTGCTGCATCGCACAGCCGCGCTCCTGGCCGAGGCGAATGCGACCATCAGCACCCCAGACCGCCAGAAAGCGTTCGCCAAGTTTATCGATTTCCGCAAGGGCGACCGCGGGGGCTCGTACATCATGTCACCGTTCACGTGTGAATACGTGAGTTGGACGCTCGGGACTTATATGTGGACCAGACGCTAACGATAGGGCTTCAACATCTCGATCGGGGACGACTGCTTCATCGGCCCGAACAATACCTGGCTCGACGTCGCGCCAATCCACATCGGCCACCGCACTATGATCGCAGCCAATACCCAGATCTACACCCCCTCCCACCCCATCTTGCCTGAGGAGCGCAACGGCCTCCGTGGCCCCGAGTGGGCCAAGCCCATCACGGTGGGAGACGACTGCTGGATCGGCGGCGGTGTCATCCTCTGCCCCGGCGTGACCATCGGGAACGGGGTGACGGTCGGCGCTGGTGCCGTCGTCACCAAGGACGTGCCGGACCGCGTCGTGGTTGCAGGCAACCCTGCTCGCGTTATCAAGGTGCTTCCGCCTGTGGGCGAGAGCGTCGATGGCAACTACAAGCCCGTGGGAGGCGAGTACCCCAAGCCACACCTCAATGGGGACAAGGCTGCGGGTGCGAATGGCGAGCCCACGTCGCCGTTGATTAGACCAGTGGAGATCCAGAGTTAGACATGTACCCTTGTTGCGTATACGCCATTGTATACTGACGTGCTGTACATTCTGACAGCGCTTACTGACCTATATTTCTGACTACTCGACAAAGGTCCTGACCAACGCTACAACCCCGGAGCACGATCAGCAATTTCGTGAACACAAAACCGGCTCGATGCGGTCGGTTTGCACCCCAAGCATACCTGAGATACAAGGCTTACTGGTGTGAGCTCCTGCCCCGCGCTTTGTCGCCTGTGCGCAGCTGGTCCACGGGGTTGTTTAATCCTAGTAATACGGTCTTGTGATACCAGATGGAAATGATACGGTCCATGTCGAGCATTGTAATCAAACCAAATCGCAGCAAACACGGACGCAGAGGCAAAGTTGGAGGGGGCTGGCCACGCGCTGGGACTCCGGAAAGTGGAGAGCTCACCGGACAATTTTGTCAACTCGAGGTGTTTCGTGGCAAGCGAAGCGTCTGCGCTACCGTATACGAGCATTTTCATAGATCCTGGAGTGGACAGAGGGCTGGCGCTCCAAGTGCATAGAAAACCCGCTGCCTGTCGGTCTCGGTCAGGTGTTACTTCCGAGATAGCTCTATTGCATCACCATTGGGGATTCATGCGTTCCCAAGCGCGCGGGTCGAGGCGGTGCTGTAGCTCCCCAGAACTCGTTGTTGGGGAAGGTGTCCGCCTCAACACATCACGCTGAGCCAGCCTGAGAGCCGTTGGGATGGGAATGAGAATACGTGAACTGTGTGCGAGACAAGCGACGCTGGGGCACTAGCCTCATACCTGTCCCAAGGACACAGTGTGCCAGCTCACCAGTCGTACACGCGCACGTCGCACACGAACACGCGATCCCACGCGTCGCTGCCCGTCCCACGCGCGCCTTCCTTCTCTCTTCCTGGGCCACCTCGGCACACTCGCAAGCCAGCCGATCAATCCGACCACCTCGCCTTATCGATTCGATTACGCGAGGGAGCGAGGGGCCGTGCGGTGGCGCCGCCACCAACGTCCTCCCCCCATCCCCCATTTCTCCTTGTTCATTCTCGCCCGTCCCCCCGGCGTCCAGCGGACCATCGTCGGGGCTGCCGACACGGCTACTGACAAGCGGAGCATAGTGTCCGCCACAAACCCTGCCGCCACCGCCTGGACCTCACCCCGCACTCTGTCAGTGGCACAGCCTCGACATCCACCGTCGGCATTGCTCGCAGATTTCCTACACCCCCCACCCCGCAACCCACACCCACACCCATCAGATGTTGGCCGTCACCGCGCGCGGTCCTGTCGGCACTGTTGGGAACCAAGCCGAGCCTCCATCCTACGAATATGTCGCGCACAGACGGCCAGGTCTAGTGATGTTGGTATTTTTTTGACTTATGCACCGCACTTATACCTAGCTGCGTGAATAGCTCCTCCTCCTCCTCCTCCTTCACCTAACCCCCCCTCTCTCGCGGCTCCCCTGCCCATCCCATGACACTGACGTACACCGATGACTTGGAGTGGCGCAGCGGCGACATCGCCCTCCTCTCGACCGACGGCGTGCGCTTCCGCGTCCCCCTCAAACTCCAGTCCTGCAGGTAACGACCCACCTGGGCGGACTAACACCAGCGCGACGCTTCGCCAGGCGCCACCCGAATCACTCCTCCGCGCCCCCGCGAACGCGAGCACGCTCCGCGCGTTCCTTTCTCTAGCGTCGTCCAAAACCTACACCCTCAGCGCGTGGGAGGATGCCCTCCCCCTCCTCCGCCTCCTGCAGGCATGGAACGCGCCCAACCTCAGAGAGATCGTCTTCGCCTCCGTTCACGCCTCGGGATTCAGCCTCGGCGCTTTCGTCCTCGCCGCCGTAGGCGACAGCCCCTCCCTCGCGCGCGGCGTGATCAAAGCCGGCGCAGACCAGCACTGGGGCTGGACCGAGGGCGGGACGCCCAACCGCCCCATCCTCGATCCCGCGACCTGGCCCGCGTACATGCACAGCCTATGTCCGGGGCCGTGGGCGTATGCCCTGGCGCGGGCGTGGCAGCTCACCCGCGACGCGGAGAGCAAGGACGAGGCCGAGCTCCTCGCCTCTGCGTTTGAGCGCGTGCTGGCGCGCGCTCGCGGACCCTCGTCAAAAGTCGTTGGAGGGGACGACCCAGCCTGGACCGACGGGGAGTGGAGCCTCCTCTCCGCTGACGGAGTGCGCTTCCGTGTCCCCGCCTATCTCCTCCTCTCCCTCAGGTAAGCAGCGCTGTCAGGCTTACCAGGCTTGTCAGGGAGCTGACACCAGCCCCGTGTTCCGTGACATGGCGTCGATGGGAAGCGGGCCCCCTGACCTAGAGTTCACGGACGTGGAGATCGAGAGCGCCGCCGTCCTCCGCCTCCTGCTCCACTTCGTGAGTGCGGGCAACCTCGCCCAAACTCCAAGTACAGCTCCGCACGCAGTAGAGTACGCGCTCGAGGACGTGCTCCTCCTCGTGCTCTTCCTGCGCAAGTGGCAGGCCGGGCCGACGCTCAACCACGCCCTCCTCCTCGTAGAGCGAGCCTCTGGGCGCGGCGAGTGCTGCGTGCTCCGCGCGTTCATGGTCGCCGCGGCCGTCAAGGACGCCCCCCTCCTTGCTGCCCTCGTTGCCAAACACGACGCGTTCTTCCCCGCCTCGGAGACGGACGGGGTCGTGGGCAGAACCGTCTGGGACCCCGCGGGGTGGCCGCTCGCCATGTGGAACCTGTGCCCGCCGCGGTACGCTGTCGCCGCCGCGCGGGCTTGGGGAGAGACGTGCGGATCGAGCGCGCGCGCACGTGACTTTCCACGCGCGTTCCACAAGTGGCTTGAGGTATGATGATGTGTGCGGCGGCGCTGAGCGCCGGCACCGAGGCGGAGCAAGCTGCGATTGTATCCTACCAATGTATCGTGAGAGAGTTGTCATGGCACCCATCCGGGTCTCCTGTAATTCCGTTTCGAGTTCGTGCAGTCGCGTGCTGGACAACGTCAAGCGCTGGCTTGGTGTAACGGAAACCACCCCTGAAGTCAGCATTCAGGCGTGCTTATCACGCGGTTATTTTATATGCAACTGTAAATGACGTGTACAGGGAAGAGGCATGTTTGATCCCGCTGGGGCTGTATCCCAACAGTCCTGCCATAAGAGTCCTGCCATAAGCCTGGAACCCCAGTACGCCAAATGAGGTCAGCCTCGCCGTATGCACCCCCCGTCCGCTCCTAGGCTGAAACGGACCAATGCATCGCCTGTACAATCTAGAGGTCGTCGATCTCGGCCTCCTCGAACTCGATGCCGCCCTCGTCGTCCGATGCGCCACCCTCTGCCCGTCAGCACTTTCCACCAGTTTAGCGTACCCTCGGCACCCTCCGTGATCTGGAAGTCCGACTTGAGCTCGCCGTAGGTCTTGAGGTTACGGGCCTCGTCGGGAGTGTAGCGGTGGATAACGTCGGCCTTGTCGTCCTGGAACTCGCGGAGTGAGAGGAGGATGATGTCACCGACCGTGATCCAGACCTACGTGTTAGCACTGGAAAGCGAACAACAGGTGGAGGAATGAGGGAGAAAGTAGACTCCGGTGAAGAAGGAGCTTGAACCCATTCACCACAGCTTCCATACACGGTACACCACCAGCACCGTGCCAAAGCCTCAACCAGCACGGCCTGAGACAGTGTTTCAGAACACATGAGACCCCAGAAACTGCGCCCCAGCCTCAAATAGCCCATCGCCCCACGGTCTCTTGCCACCATGACACCGTTCGAAGCCGCCTCCTCTCCCTCCCTCTTACCCGAAAGCGCTGCTGCAGACAACACCCACCTTCTTGCGCATCTGACCACGGATCTGGCCCAGACGAGTCTCGCCGTCCTGGCACTTGGCCTCCAATCGCCCGTTACCGAGCATCTTGACAACCTGGGCATACTCTGGTCGTCAGCCTTACACATGGAGGATGTGCGCACCCTGGCCGTCCTCCTTGAAGATCAGCTCGCGCTTGTCTCCATCGGCATCGTTCTTTCCCCTCCTGCGGTTCTTGCCACCCTGTTGTCAGAATCCTTTCCGTTTCTCCTTCCCGCGCCCCTCCGCCACACCTCTTCTCGAGCGCACCTTTCCCTTAGCCTGTTGTCAGTTCAATTCCCAATGCGCGAGCAAACCTTGGGCATTTTGATGTAGTGGTGTAGTTGGTGTTGACGAGACTTCGAGTCGCGGTCGTGCTGTTGCGTCAGGACAACGCACTCAGATTTGGACGAAAAGTTACAGGCACGCAAACATTACTCCCGCCTTCTCTCCACCTCCACTTTTTCGGAAATAGGCGCCCAAGTGGCGTCACACTCGGGAGAGGAGCTGGCGAGGTGCGTTGGTGCTAGCAACTGCAGGCCAGGACGCGCCGCGCAGAGCTAACAGTAAAACATCAACACTTGTTCATTGCCAATTCAGACCCAACATGCCCGATCCACCAGACCGCGACCCGCGTTACGATGCGCACCTCGCTCCCACCCTCGCTGACGTGCCGCTCAATCCGCGTCGACGGCTGCGTGACGGCACGGCGAGCGCGAGCGGTTCGTCACGCGCATCATCACGGAGTGCGCGTGGGAGGAAGAGGACGCGCTCGGCGCTGTCGGATAGCGAGATGGACACGAGCGCCAACGCTGAGGCTTGTCGACGCTTGCCTGTTCTCCATCCTCGCCTTCCGCGCCAGGATGATGGGGCTGCCACGAGCCCCGACGCTGGGCCCTCTCAACCCATGGATGTGAATGGGGACGAGTTCAGATCAAGGTCACATCCTGCACCGCTGGCATCCTCGCTACCAGAAATAGAGGGATCTCCTGCGTCAGAACAGGTCGAAGCCCAAGAAGATGCCAGAGGCGATGTCAGCAGCGATGACGAGCCGCTGGGGCAGCGGTCACGCAACAGCCCCAGTCTCGTGGGGCGCTCCCTCACAAATGGCCTGTATGGAGACCTACCTAACCCTGGCAACACCGTCGACTTTGACCTCTTGGGGCTTGACTCTGCGTCGACCCCTAACTCGAACCGCTCGCCGTCGCTGAGCGCCGCTTCAACGACGTCGGGCCCGCGATATACAGCACGAGAGAAGGGGAAAGGACGCGCGATACAGGGAAGTCTCATCGAGTTGAGCGACGACGAGGATGACGTGGTCGACGAGAGTATACGGTTCATCGAGAAGCGGGCAGCACCGCCAATCGACGTCACGGGCGATGGCGAGGTGGACCTCGAGCCGCCCGAGGCGGCTATCGACGAGGAGAGCGCCATCTCCGCCTTCAGTGAGCTATCTTCGTCATGGTTTCAGCTGACGACAGCCTGTCCTGTCTGCTTCATGCCACCGACGGCCCCTGCGCTCATACCATGGTAAGTGTCCCCGGGAACATGGTAGTGACGCATCGACGGAAATGTTCTCTTGATCATCTGCTGAACCCTAGCGGTCACGTCCTGTGTTATGGATGCCTCCACCAGTCCATGATCGCGGCCATCGGCCGCCAGCCGAACCCATACGCGCGCAATTTCTCTGGGCGACGGGGAGGAACGAAACGCAAGCGCAGTCCGTTTGCCAGTCTTCGTGAAGGCGGGCGGTACATCCCACCTGCCAAATGGACACAAGAAACCATTGAAGCAGCCTGGGCTGCGTCACAGGATGACCGCCATCGCCGGCAGCTCATCCGCGACGGCTTGCAGGCCCGGGACATTGAGGCGACTCTGAAGCTGGCAGGTGACGGCCGAGACGATAGTGTCAAACATACACTGCAGGGATTGTGGAATCTGGGCAGCAACCACTGGGTTATCGAGGGCGACTGCCCGGTGAGTACTGTTGATCCGAGTCGAGTCGAGCCATCGTCCAGTCCCATTGGCATTACCTGGCCGAGATGGCCGAGGTTCAGGGAATGGAGAGAGGTATGGTGTCGACCGACATTTCGGCATGGCAACAGAGAACGTGTGCTGACGGCGTTCAGGTTTGCCGCAAGCCCATCCCTGGGGGACTTGGACCACTCGAGTACAGGCTCGGCAGTGTGGTGTTACTAGAGACGAGGGTTGCCCGAGCGGGTGAGCCTGAAATCCTCAGTTTGGCATAGCAATTCTTCACATCGCAGATGATCACGCAGGAGCTGCTGCAGAGCAGACGACGAGTGTTGTATTGGCATCCGAAGAGATCTCGGAGAGAGTCACATGTTCCTGCGCATACTGCATCACCTTCATTGCCGGTCGCCGAGGCACTGCGTGGACAGCCCGGAACTGGGGTCACGAGTCGGCATTGCTGTGCTTGATAGGGAGGGCGGATGGAACCGCCCAGAAGATGGTGGGCTGACTGGTTCGCGTCGTGCGGGGTGAGTTGGGTGGCAAAAACGCATCAGGCAACCAGTGCCGGCGGCATTGCCATCCGACTTTTTCCGGCGATTTGGTTTATTTGCCTGTCGGTGTATATCCCACCTAAAGGCCGCTCGCCAATCTGATTAGTTTGGTGTCAAGGTTTCGGCCAAGTGACGACTCATCACCCTCGGCATGGCAATAAACGTGGCCACCTCGGCCAGCCACCACGCCGTAGCCGTATAATTTCCACCGGAGCCTGTGCCAGAGCTCGGCTTGAATTGGCCTCCGTCCCACTCCGTCTTTGCATCCCCCCTCTCATTTCCAAAAACAACACCCAACGGCTGCCACCCACCTTCCTCCTCCTCCTCATCACTCTCTGTCAAGCTGCCATTCTTTTCAGCGAGTCCCACCCAAACTTGAACTCTGGCCGTCCCCGACGACCATCCGCCCAAATTCACAAACCACCCTAAACCTCTTTTTTCCCAGCCTGTGGGCTGTGGCCCATCACACCAACCATGCCTATGCTATCAAAGGCAGCGTGAGTATTACATTGTTAGTAGGCGTCTGACAGAAGCACCACCTTCCGGCCATTCCTGCGCTTCCAGACGCAGCACCAGCCGGAGCTCTTTTCCTCGAACCCCAACCTCCTCCATCACTTGAACAGCGGCCATGGCCTCGTCGCGCAGGGTGCGGCCCAGACCGCCGCTGGGTCAGGCGGCGCGGCTGGAGGGGCTGGCCGCGCCTACGGCGGCGCGTCTGGCGGCTACACAGGCCATGCGCGCGCGTTCCTCACTCTTCCTGGGAGCAACGGCGACATTGCAGGTGTCAACACGAGTGCAGAGGAGCGTGAGAAGCGCAAGGCGCGCCAGTCGGCGGGCATGGCACTCAAGCGCGCCGCCAAGGTCCCAGAACCCACCCTTCCTCGCACCGTCATGATGAAGGACCGAATGGCGCCGCGTGCGGGCAGCCGTCCCGTCGCCATGGTCGAGATGAAGGAGGAGGACGCTGAGCGTGCGTCCATCACGTATCCGACATGGGCAGCGCTTCCGTCTGATGCCGCGCCGGGCGGCGCGCTCTGGGCTCCTGGGTCTGCACCACGACCCATCGGCGCTCGCTCGTTCTCTACCGCCGTCCGGCGCATCGAGGATGACGAGATTCCCGCTCCATTCATCTCGGCCAGCGGGCCCCAGCGCCTCGAGCAGCCCAACCGTGTTCTCCAGGACCTCGCGGGGCTCGACTTGGGCAGGCCCGGCCGCGTCGGACAGAGGCGCCGCAACTCGACCGCCAGCGTCGTCCGCTCAGAGAACGGGGACATGCCCGACTACGCCGCTGCAGCTGCCGAGGAGTCGCCTGACTCCAAGATCTACAACGCCATCTCGCAGCAGGGGTCATCCGACCCCGAGTTCGTGGAGCGCCTCATCAAGTACTATCGCCAGCCTCGGAACTCGGACTCAGTCCAGGGAGAGTCTGATCTCATGGACAATTACCCTCTTCCTGCCGGGTACACGGTGGCGACGTACAACGCGATGATCCGGTTCCTGTTGAGGCAACGTGAGCGCGGTGCGAGCATTGCGCCGATCCTCGACATCTACAACGAGATGCTGGCACGAGACATTGTGCCCAACCTCCGCACGACTACACTCGTCATTCGTGCGCTGTGCCTGCGCGAGGAGGACGTGTCGGCTGCATCGCGCCGTTGGCTCAATGAGATGGAGAGCCAGAAGCTTTATCAGCAGGCGGGCATTCCGCTCGCCACGGAGGCCAACGACAAGGCCGCGGAGGTCATCGACGGGTATCAGCACGAACAAAACTTTGCCTCCGCGCTCAACCTGTACCGCGTCTCGTCGTCATTCTTCAAGGGCAACCAGTTGGCGCGCAACTTGAATACACTTGACGACCTGCTTATGTCCGCCGCCTCCTCGATTGGTCTGCCCCACGCCCCGACACCTGAGACGATTCAGTTCCTGCTAGGCGAGCTCAACAAGGTTGCCACGCAGCCGCTCGCTGGTGTGGCTGCGGCATTCCAGCTTCTTGCGGCGACACAAGATCTGGACGCGATCAAGGCGCTCTGGGAACGCGTCCTGGCAGGCCGACCCGACCTGTTCACCAACCCCACATACCGCGCGGTTGCTCTGGAAGCCCAGATTGAGGCCGTGAACGCCTTCGTCGCTGCTGGTGACAAGGCCAAGGCTACCGAGATCGCCAACACGGAGGGCTTGGGCAAGGCCACAATCCGCTACCGCCTCATCTCCGCACTGGCCGAAGCTGGTGAGGTCGACGAGGCAGTCAAGCTACTGCATGAGGTTGGCAATGAGAGCCAGAGGTCCAAGAGCGCTACTATCGACGTGGCCGAGGCTCTCGTCGCTGTGGGGCGCATCAAGGAGGGTGTCCAGCATCAGACCGAGATGCGACGGGCGGCCCTTGTGTCTGCACCTGGCCAGAGGGTTGACACCCGCCGCACGCGGAACATGTACGCTCGCGTCCTCGCGGCGGCTCTCAAGAACCCTGAGGACTCTGAGATCATGGCCACCCTTGCCGACGCAGCGGCGAACTGCGTCCCTTGGCCCAAGATGGAGTTGGTGGCCAGGCACATTCAGCTCCTCGTCGACACGGGTCGCTTCAACGACATCAGTCCTCTTCTTCTTGTCGGAGGGCCTTTGGACATGGTGAAGGCCCAGACACTGGACTTTGACCGTACCCTTCTGCGCGAGGCCTACGCGGACGTCGTCACGTCGGAGGCGCCGATCTCGGTTGTGCTGCAGGCGATCCGCGGCTTTGCGCGGCTTGGCCAGCCGCTTGTTGATCCCAGCGACTCGATCCCCCTCCCGACGGCCGTTGTCGACAAGTACGTCACGTCGCGTGCGAGTGTGCAGAACGTTGGCGAGCTCGGCATTCAGCTTGATGGCTGGTTCCGTCTCCTCGAGGCATTTGACGCCATCCCGACCCCGCACATCGACGCGGGTGCGGCAGACGCCGCTCTCGAGACCTTCATGGCTGACCTTGCCGAGGCGCAGAAGTCGTGGGGCCTGAAGCTGCCAAACACCATCTTCACCTCGCCTTCGGTTCAGCAACTCGTGGGCATTCTTATCGCTCGCTTCGGCATTGAGCACGCCACCGAACTCGTCACCAACGCATTTGGTGAACGCGCGACGCATCTCCTGCCAACGCCAGAGCACACGCCTGCGGCTTCCGAGTCTGAATTCACACTGCCTCCGACGCCCGAGTCGGCGCTTTCCCCACCTGGCGGGTTCCAGCCTCCCTCTGAGCACACGCTGCACATCAGCCCCAAGCTTGACGGGCTCATTGACCGTCTCCATGCGGCTATGCCCCCCGTTACACCTGTGCAGGTGTACGAGACGCTCCGCGAGAGCCTCTCGCGCGACAACACTGTTCCTGCGCCTGACGCCATGGGCCGTCTCATCGCACAGCTCGCGCGTGCGGGCGAAGAGGCCAAGGCTCGCGAGCTCTACCAGCTCGCTCAGGTCGTCCTTGCGTCGTGCATCCCCGACCCTCACCAACAGGCTGAGGGATGGCGTGCTGTCGAGGACAGCATGATTGCCGCGTGCTGCTTCCTCGGTCAGCTCGAGCAGGCAGGCATGCACCGCGCTCGCATCATCGAGGCCGGCATGGCTCCTTCGGCGGACGCGTACGCAACGATGATTGCGTCGTCGCGCGACTCTACCGACGACGCGCTCGTCGCTCGCGAGCTCTTTGACGAGAGCCAGTCGCTCGGCGTCGTGCCTCACCTTTACCTCTTCAACACGATTATCTCCAAGCTGTCCAAGGCGCGTAAGGCCGAGATGGCCCTCGACCTGTTCCAGCACATGAAGGCCGCAGGCATCCGCCCCTCGTCTGTCACCTACGGCGCGGTCATCAACGCATGCTGCCGTGTCGGTGACGCGGAGAGCGCTGAGACGCTCTTCGACGAGATGGTCAAGCAGCCCAACTTTAAGCCCCGTGTGCCTCCCTTCAAGTGAGTTGCTTTTGCACCATAAACTGACAGCAGCACCATGATGCAGTTCCACCTCCAGACGCGCCCCTCGCGCGCGCGCGTGCTGCACTACTACGACTCGATGCGTTCTGCTGGCGTCCGTCCCTCGGCGCACACCTACAAGCTCCTCCTTGACGCCTACGGCACGCTCTCACCGACCGACCTGACCGCTATGAACCGCGTGTTCGGCGAGCTCTGCGCCGACCGCAAGGTCCCCGTGCAGGGCACGCACTGGGCGTCGCTGATCATGGCCGACGGCATGGCGGGCGAGGTCACCAAGGCTCTCTCGGTGTTCGACTCGATCCCCTCGCACCCGTCGACGAAGAGCTCCATGCCGGAGCCAGTGGTCTGGGAGGCAATTCTCAACGTCCTCGGCCAAAAGGGCACCCTCGAGCAGCTGGAGACCATGCGTGCGCGCCTGGACGCGAGCGGCGTCCGGCCAACCGCATACGTCTGTAACGTCCTGATCTCGGGCTACGCGAAGCACGGGCAGATTGAGCGCGCGCGCGAGGTCTTCGAGTCAATGGCCGACTCAGTGACCGGCGTCGCGGCGCCGAACAACCACCCTGCGCTGCTTACCAGCAGCGGGCACGTCAAGCCTGCGAGCACGACGCAGACGGACAAGGTGTTCCGCGAGCCGTCGACGTACGAGGCGATGGTGCGCGCCGAGCTGCTGGCCGGCGAGCGCGCGCGCGCGGAGGCTGTGCTGTCGCGCATGGAGGAGCGGCGGTACCCCGTCGCGGTGTGGATGAAGGCACGCGCGATCCTGGACGAGCAGATTTAGGGCGCGCCTAGTGAGGATCAGAGCAGGGAACGGAAGGAGATGCAGGACGCAGGACCCACTGGACGGGGTTAGGTATAATCGCATGTCAGCATAGCACCAATCACCACTCAACATACACTTGTATTTCTATGGATTTCGTGTCAGACTGCGCTAGAGGCCAGCTGGAGAGTATCTGGGTGGGTTGGCGACTCGAATGACTGGTGCTTCAGGTCTCAAGCGGCTTTCGGTGGGAATCACGTGAGCCCGTTAGGATGAACAGCGCTGTGACATGGTGAGACATGGGTGCAGTTGGGAAATGGCGGACGTTGGTCCAGTGACAAAGCCTAGCCCGGTTCGGATCTCGGTATGAACGCCGCTGTCACAGTTAGCGGATGCTGGCTGAATTTCGGGGATCCTGACAGTAATACTAGGAGACACGCCACGTTGTGGAGGGATTATAGACGTGGCATTTGGATCACGACAGCAGGTGGAGGCATTAAAGACGTGTCATTGGGATTCATTCATCAACTTGGGGGGATAATATGGACCGTTGCGCTACCCACTCCACGTGGGTGTGGCACTCAACTCTGTGGCAGATCGCGATAGGAATAGGAGAAACGCCAAGTTGTTGGAATGAAACATGTGGCCTCAGGATGATTTAACCAAGTCGGGGTTTAATATAAATGTCCTGGCAGAATCCGTCCCAATCGCCCTGGGCACAGAGTACTCAAAATCATTACACCTATCAACCGTCATAAAGTCTATTATATCATCTACGCCTAGCGCTTCTCGTTCATGTGCTTCTCGTTTGTGTCGTGGGGCACGGGGGTATGGGAGAGGCCTGTGGTCGACAGGCGGCGGGAGATGCGCGACGCGCGCGAAGGCGTGCGCGAGAGCGGGCAGTCTTGCGGCTTCTCAAGGTTGCGGAACTCGCGCTCAAAGTATGAGTGGGCGGTGGACGAGAGCTCGTCGTCCTCGTGGTCCTCGGCGTCGACGCGACCACCCTCCTCCTTGATCTGGTTGCGGGCCTCCCACATGACGCGCAGCTCCTTGACACGGCTCTGGCGGTCGAGCTCGGGGTCGTACGCGTGGTGGCGCTTGAGATAGACACGCTCCCACATGCTGAGGTGGCGGGGGTGGACAGCAATGCCGTGGTAGTCCTTTGCACGACCCTCACGCACAAAGGCCCAGTAGCGGTCCTGCTCGCGGAGGTCGAGGCCGGTGACGTCGGGGATGAAGAGCTGGGTCGTGATCCAGCCGGCGAAACCGAACCAGCACACACACCAAAACTTGGTGCGGTTGTCAATGTAGTTGTAGATGACGGCGGGGAGGAGAGCGCCGACCTTGCCCGCGGCGGCGGAGAGACCGTGTGCGGTAGCGCGGACCGAGACGGGGTAGACCTCGGCGGCGAGGAGGAAAGTGGTGCAGTTGGGGCCAAACTGAGTGAAGAAGGAAGCGAGGAAGTAGATAGTCTGGAAGCCCTTGATATGTTCCTTGCTCTGGAGCTGGTGGAACCAGATGGCCGGGAGGAGGTAAAAGATACCCAGGAAAAGGAAGCCGATGGTCTGCATCCGCTTGCGGCCGTAGAACTTGTGGTCGACAAGGAACGCGGCGAGGTAGTAGCCCAACATGGAGACACCGACGTTGAGGAGGTTCCATAGCCAGCCGGTCATGACACCGTTGGAGTGGGGCGTGATGACCTTGATAAAGGTCGACTGGAAGAGCTTGGCACCGTAGAAGAGGAAGTCGGCAAAAAGCCAGCCGAGGCATGTGCCGACGAGGCGGCCACCAAAGTGCGACATGACGAGCTTGAGTGACTTCATGTCGTAGCCCGACTGGTTGACGTGCGCATCCTTCTTGCTCTTGCGGAGGGCGTGCTCAGAGTACTTCTTCTTGTAGTAACGCCAGTACGCGAGCCAGAGAGTGAAAGGGATCATGAAGGCGAACGAGACGCGGAAGACCCATTGACCCGTCTTCTTCGAGTAGGGTGGGCTCGACCCGCCGTTGAAGATGAGCAGGAGAATGATGAGCACTCCCTGGTTGAGCAGTTGGCCCCAGCCCTGCATGAGGAAGGCGAGAACGACGTTGCGCCCACGGTGGAGCTTGTCGTCGCGCTGTGCCGAGCCCGAGGACGGACCGTGCTCGAGTGCGGAAGTCGAAGTCATTGGGTATTCGCCGCCGACACCGAGGGTGTAGACAAACTGAGACCAGGCGTAGCAAATGACCCAGCCGTTGAGTGTCGTACCCCACGACGCGGTGAGCATGATGAGGCCGAGAGTCATGACAAGCGCATCCTGCACGAGGCCGACGCGACGGCCGATCCAGTCACCCTCGATACCGACGCCAATCTGTCCACAGATAATGCCGATAATCTGAATGTACGACACGGCGGCAACCCAGTTCTTGTCGCATACCTTGTGGGTGCCCCAGCACTCGGGCCATACGGCAGTGTAGAGTGACATGAGGTTACCGATGGAGAAGATGGTGTAGCCTGGGGTCAGTGCTCAGCGTCGCAAGAACAGGCAAGGAGACACTCACCCTCAGTGAACATGCCAAAACCAGTGATCACGTAGCGGCTGAAGTACGCGTTGAGCGGCGATAGGGGGTCCTTCTTGAACATGTTCCAGATGACATTGAGCTCTCGCTTAACCTCGGTATTGCTCTGCTCATTGACCCAAGATTGGCGCTGCTTCCAAGGCAAGTCGGCCTAGGTCGTCAGTACAAGACGACAGACGCAACTCACCCAGTAGACGCCGTCTGGAGTGTACGAGTCGTCCGGACACAGGTCTTGGAAGAGAGGATGCTCGGTGTGGAAGTCGATCTCCTTCTTACCCGACGGCAGCTGCTGGCTGTCGTCGAGGTCGGCGGGGAACGACATGGTAGGTTGGGTGGAGGGAAGGAAGGACGAAAGGCTAGGTACCGTGAGTACGGATCCCAGAGGAGATGGAGGATGGTGGTGGGAAGAAGGGCTGTTGTCTGGTGGTGAGCCTTTTGAAGTCTTTTCCCAGCGGGGAGTGAGCAAGCGCGCTGGCTGGCAGCTGGGCTTGCAGTAGGACGCGGGCGCCCGACAGCGAGGCCGGCCGACAGCCTGAGCATGCGACTGATTGTGAAATCGGTGTGGAGACTGATTTCGGCGGCATCACCCTGTGCGAATGGCCCTGTGGATCCTTTTTCCTCGGCATTCATTCACCCCATTGGCCGGCCAGAGGAACGTTTGTGGTGCCTAAAGCAACGTGACTTTAGGATTGCAGGTGCCAAGCCCCGTCAGCGCCCATTCCTGCCATGTAGACACTCTTCTCAAGGCTTGGCCTCCCATTCTGGCATCCTTCTGGGATGCCAAGGCTTGATAACATGACCACTCACACGACAAGCGTCACACGAGCACGGAATGTCACCTTGCACCATGAACTGAACGTCTTCTGTCATCACTTGGAGGTGCGGAGTGCGCCTGGTCGTGGTCATGGAACGAGGGAGTGGCGACGATCATCTGTGCTAGTTTAGATTCCGACACACGTTCGTTTTTTCTCCACGTGGTGGCCTGTGTGAGGGACCGGTCACTCTGGGCTGCAGCCATTGCTCGGGGCAGACGCGTCCCCTCGGGCGCCCCCATGGTCACTTGTTCCACGAGAACGACTGGTGATTCGGCCGTCGAAAGATAATTTAAATTGGTATTCTATTTCTGGTCTCCCACTTGTGTGCCTGGGTGTTAGACCATGTCACCTGCGCCAGCCGGTGCCCTGTGCCGTGAGCCCTGTATCCACTGTTGACGTCAGGGTCTCTCCTCGTTTCTCCTCTCTTTGTTACAATTTTCCATCCTCGACTTGGTTCAAGATCCGGATGGTTAAACAAAGCATCCAAATCGCCTATCGGAGCTTACAGACTACATGCCTAATCTAGCCCCAGTCGAGGGCATTCTGGGATGTTGCCCTCGCGGTCGAGGTAATGACGGTAATGAATCAAACGGATTGGTGAGGTGGGGAGTACGAGTTGCAGAGGGGGACCTGGATGGTAATGTTTGTAACAATGACGCAGGGAAGGACTCTTATTGCACTTTGCCTCTGAAACAGGCTCAAGTCACGAGACTTACAAGGTATTCTCTTTCACAACTAGCCGTCATAACCGCCCACTCTTATCCTACGTGCCTCACCCACCTCACTTGCGTCGCTTGGCATCTTCAAGTTCTCTTCCTCTTCCCACACACAACCTTCCTCCCCCACTCTGCTCACCTCGACTCTGGTGGCAATCTATACTCGACGCTTCACAGCGGACAGCTGACGACTGCTGTACCATCTGACCGGCCACAACCCTCAGTCCCTCACGCACCAGGCACTATCCTAACCAACACCACCTCACATGCCATCCTCCATGCCGACCCACAAAAACATACCAGAGGCATCTCTAGCTACAAGCATCAAGGCCATCAAGACCAATGACAGACTCTAATCCAAGCACATGCGATGTTGGTTCTACTTTTGGCCATCGTTCTACTTTTGGCACCGTGATTACCGGACTCTGATCAACCGCGTATCCCAGTTGATGGCAGGTGTCTAACTGGTTAGTCGTACTTGACCGTGTTGACCAGCGTGCCTGCGGTCAGTGCATGGTTGCTGACAAACGTCGTCTCCGCATGTCTATTCTGCAGCATCAACCTGCAACGTGCTGCAGCATCATCCTGGAACGTGCTCAACCCTCTCCGCAAAATCTCCGGCCGGGGCTACTCACCGATTCCATGCGAGATCGTACACCGCACCTCGTCACCGTGTCGCAGCCACAGTCCGCGACTTGCCCCGATCCCGGGAGGCGTGCCTGTGATGATGACCGTGCCCGCGGGCAGCGTCGTACCCTGCGATAGGTAGGCGACAATCCTGGTCTGAGCTGCGAACACTGTGCAACTCACTCAGATACGTGCCAAATCATGTTGGCAGCGCTCCCCGACTGGACGAGCTTCCCGTTCAGGCGCGTCTGTAGGGTGACGTCGCGCGGGTCTGGCAACGACGCTGCTGATACGACCACCGGCCCAAGAGGGCAAAACCTATCAAAGCCTATGTAAGCCTCGCACAACTGTACACTCACCTTTTGAGAAGCCCCACTGCGACCCCTGCTTCTGCAGCTCGCGAGCTGTGAGGTCGTTCGCACACGTCCAACCGAGCACGTACTGCGGAGCTTCGGCAGCAGTCACGTTCCTGCACGGACGGCCGATGATGATTGCCAACTCGACCTCGTAGTCGAGCTCGTTGTGCTGGGCGCAAGGCGGCACGGGGATCTCCTCGCCTGGGTTAGCGATGCACTGCCCGGGCTTGAAGAAGAGCTCGGGCACCGTGGGGATCGGCATGTTGAGCTCGCGTGCGTGATCGGTATAGTTGAGGCCGGTTGCACGGATTGTGCCACATTCGGCGGGTGAGACAGGGGAGAGAAGCTGGAGGAGGAGATGGGCCGGGTGGCCCAGAGTATGGGAGCGGTTTGAGGTCAAAGGGGGTTGTGGGTGACACGGGCGCGCGGGCGCAACAAGTCCACGCCAGAAACGAGCAGGGGGAATGTCAGCCACTGAAGTTGATGAATCAAAAAAACTTACCTGCTCGACCACCGCCTTCTCGCCCGTCCGAGTAGCAGCTGGATCCCACGCTGAGGCGGCACGGATTACGTGTGCGACCACAGGAAAGCCTTTGGCAAGCGCGAGGCCCACTGACATTAGCTCAGCGGCGCGACCTCGAACGCCTGGGACTGGATGAGGCGCGGGGAGGGCGAGGTCAGCGGAGGTGTGGGGAAGGTTGCGAGGAGGGATGAGAAAGGGAGGAGAGGGGAGGAGAAAAGAAGAGAAAAAAGGAGAAAAGAGGAAGGGGGTGTTGCGCGACATCGCAACTCGGGCTTACCATCCAAAGTCTCATCTACCGGCTCGCCGAACATCTCGCGCCCATCAGTCACCTTGAAGCGGATGAGGCGGCGCCACGGCTATCGTCAGGGTATTCATGAGGAACGTACTGTGCCAGCGGTGGTGTTCTGTGCTACATTCGGCCGATTCAGGCCTGTGCCATTGAGGGCCAGCGCGATGGGGTGGACCCCACTAAAGGACAGGCCGTTGAGCGCGGGCGAGGGCTCCAGAAGGACGGACATGGCGTTGAGTTGCGGTGAGAGCGGGACGGAATGGGTGCGGTATGAAATATGAACTGATGCTGAATGTTGGTTGTGACAGAGAGTGAGAGAGAGAGAGAATGAGAAAGAGATGATGAGTTGAGAGGGTGAGAACTGTGGAGCGACAATCTCTGCTGGGCATCTCGACGCCCTTTAACCCGCGCTGGCGCCCTCGCCTCTCGGCCACCTGATTGCTTCGCGCCGCTCCCGAGAGCGCCAGCCGACGCTTCCACCAAGCAGGTTGATTACTCACTGTCCAGAACTGTTTCTCTTTTGCGCCGACTCTTTGCCTGGGGCTGCACATCCCCTAAGAGATGATTTCAGGCCCACACACAAAATTGCCCATGGCGCCGTGTCGCAGACCACTCCCTCCGCTTCAGACTAACCAAAGTTTACCAAAGTTTTCCTCGCTGGAGGGCCGCCCACTTCCCTCCCCTAATCCCAAGAAGAACATAGGGAACGCACGTCGGCCACGTCGGCCATGTCGGCTCTGAGCAGGCCGCAGGCCGACACCGATGGCCTTCTGTACCACCTCGGTCCACCTACCCCTCGCTCCCATCCAGCTGCCGTCGCACTACCCATTCCTTCCCGCCCCATCCCGCGACATTCCTCCATCTCGGGCCCCAACTGTACCGCCCGGGTCTTGTCCATTCATGTCTTGTTGAACGTCCAACGGGAGGCGATAATGCCACGCCGGGCGTTCAGATCAGGCCGTCCGGCCCCGAAAGGTCATTCTTCATCGGCCACGTTGTCCGATCGATCCGACGCCCCGAACCGACGTTCTCACGCCCATCGAACATACCCCATTACATGACTTGAGGCCCGGGGAGATGGCGAGACTCTCCCTAACAACTGTACTGCGTCGGCCCTCTGGATGCGGATTTCAGTTGGGAGATGAGGCAGAGTCGGCGATGGGTTTCGTTCCCGGTTCGAACCTTCCTCGCCATGCCGAAGCGGTTCACAGGCAGGACAGTAAGTAGCCTTGCTAATTCCAGTCACCGCAATGCAGGCGCAGGACAAAGAACCGCGGCCAGCTCTCAGTAGTAAGGCGCAGTTTCATATAGGCCGCGGCCGTCTCCCCCTCTCGCATCGTCAGCACAACACAGCACAACATCAGGTCTACAGACCCTCGTCTACGGAAAATTGGCCTCCTCCAAGTGGGCATTCCGCCAGTCGAGCGCCTTCACGATCGTATACAACGTCGTGAGAATGGGCACGGGTACACCCAGCCGCTCACCCTCGCGCATGGGCGTGCCGAGAATGACCTCGACCTCGGTCGGGCGGCCAGCCTCATTGTCCATCATCATCGACGATGGGAGACCGGGGCCAGAGACTTCGTTGATCTGGCGCATCAAGTCGTCGGCCGTGTCCTCCGGCACGTCCAGGCCCTTGGCGCGTGCAACGGCGACCACTTCGTTCATGATAGAACGGCTGAAGTCGGAGGCGCCGGGTGAGGAGGCGAAGATCTGGTTGGTGCGCAGGCGGGTCACGGTGGTTAGGGCGTTCCAGGCGCAGTTCCTGGCGTTAGAGGTGGTGGTGGGAGAGGGGGAGAAAGAGGGAGGAGGGGTTGAATATGACCCCGCGTGGACTCACCAGACGACCTTGACCCACCGTGCGCTCTGGATATCCTCCACGACAATCGAGTCAGAGTTAGCAGCGGTGAGGATCTCGCGCAGCCGAGCGAGCTTGGCGTCCTCCTCCTCCTTCTCCAGACCAGATGTGTAATCCACGCCCATAGTCAGGCCTTCTCTCGCGAACTGTGACACGGTCGGCACCCCATCCTCTCCAACCTTCTCAACCTTGCCGCCGGTCCACACGACGGCCGAGATGATGGTGTTCTCAGGAAACGCTTTGTGGAGGGGCACCTCATTCCCCACCCCATTCTGGAGGAGGACAATAGCAGTGTTCTTCGTCACAGCGGGTGCAATAGTCTCCTCAAGAGAGGGCACGGCGGAGAGGAGGGCCTTGTTCGCGCAGAGCACGTAGTCGAATGGCCCAGACGCGGCTGCGTCGGCAGGCGACTTGTACACTGTATCAGAAGATTCGGGCGGCGACTCACCACCCTCAAAAACTTGGTGACTCTCCCCATGCTTCTCGCTCTTGAGACGCAGGCCCTTCTCCTTCACGGCCGCGTAGTTGCTGCGCGCGACGACGGAGACGTCGCAGGCACCGGATCGCGCGAGCGTCGCCGCGTAGATGCCGCCGATGCCGCCCAGGCCGAAGAGGAGTGCGCGGGGCTTTGTGGTGGTCATTGTTGCGAGGGAGCGGATACGAGAGGCGAGGGGGAAAGAGAGAGATGGAGAGAGAGTCGCCTTGCAAGACGGCCTCAGGATGGTACGCAGCATCGAGGTGTGGACAACGGTAAGTCACGGAAGTCACGGAGTCGGGCCGGATACCCGGCTGGGGTGGTTTGGTCCCGGCGGTCGAGCTGGGCCGCTGCCTGGGCTTTTCGGGACGGCGAGGTCACAGGGCGGGTCTGCTAGCGAAGACAAGACGTCTGGCTGGTGCATGACACTCGAGCGTCTATACTTGTTGCGCGATAGTGAGGACCACCGATCGAGACGAGAAGAGTTGGGCTCATGATGGCCCTCTGCTCAACCCGTCCACGCTATGGTCCTTGTACACAGCTCTGCGACCCACTCACAACCTCCGCGCTCTAGATATGCATGGTCATCTACTCAGTCCGCCTTGTCCTTGTATCGGCCCATGTTCGCGCTGCTCCGCGGGCTCCCACGGCTCGAGTTGAGCGAAACCCGGGTCAGCAGCTTGCCGTCCTCGGCGTCGCTGTCGTCGCTGTCATCGCCCATAGCGAACACGACATCGCTGTCGTTTGCGTGCGGCGCATACCCACCAGGACTCGAGCCGGATGGCGCCGCACGGTATCCACCTTCGCCAGACTTGTGGAGGCTGTCATCATCGTCATCGTCGGCGTCGAAGAGGCGCTCGCGCTCCTCGTCGTCCCCGCTGCGCCGCTCGCCATGAACCTGTTCGCGCCCGTCGTGGGCCAGAAGACCTGGCAGGCGAAGATCGTCAGGTCCACTGAGGCCGCTTAATGCCCTGCCAGTCTCCACCGCGTCCGGGTCGTGCGGCTCCAGCTCGTAGACCGCCGCTTCGTCCTCGTCCTGTGCCAACTCCTGCGACATGGCGAAGCGCACATTGTTCTCAGTCGGCCGCCAGAGCCACGCAATCGCTACGAAGGCAGCGAGGTAGATCAGCGCGAGCGATGCGTCGAGCAGCACCCAGCGCCAGCGCCAGTTGCGTGGTGCGTAGTCCTCATCCAGACGGTTCGAGAGGGAAATGGACGAGAGGACGAAAAACGCCGCAACTGCGATCACCGCGATGATGAGGGTGCGGTAAAGGCTCTGGAACATGGCAAGCTTGAAGTTCTGCTTACGCTGTTGCAGGTGCAGAATCGTACCGTTCAAGCTGATAATAATCCACATCAGGAAGGCCGTGAGGGTGAAGCTGAGAGGGAAGATCATGAGAAGGACGACAATGATGTTGGCCGACTGGCGTCAGTGAGGAAAGGGGAAGGAAACTCACGTCCAGCTCGACCTTGACGGTGCCGACAGCGTACGCGACGCCAAACACAAAGTGGAATACGGTCAGGAGCCACACACGCGTCATGACCGACCCGAGGGACGGTGTGACAACACTGAGGCCCATCGCGACGATGAGCAGGAGGAAGAAGGACAGCGAGTTGCGCGCCGCGTTAAGGATGGAGATCACGATGAGGAATGCGATCGAACCCGCGCCGCCTCCATGCTTGTTCACGTATCGGTAGTACGTGAAGAGCGCGATCATCTCGATGACGAGGAACACAATCGTTCCAGAGATGTAGTACTGCATCGGCAGCAGCTCCTGGTAGTGCTTGGCGCAGAGGACCCCCCATCCGATCGCCAGGAGGATGTACACGACCGCGAGCACGCCATAGAATGCAATCTTGGGGTACTCTGCTGCCGGGAGTTCACCATCAAACTGGTTCCGGAAAGTGATCACGCCCTCGTACTCTGCGGCAATGTTCTTGCGCGGCTCGAGCGCACGGTTCTTGGTCACGACTGTGACGGGGATGACCGCGGCGCAGTAGTAACCAGTCTTGGGTACGTCCATGCGAATCGGCTTCGAGTACACGGGGACGTCTGAGTCGCTCTCGATGCCGTCCCCTGCCGTTGGAGGAATCGCAGCAGTCCCGCCCTGGCCATGGGAACTGCTGCCTGGTCGGCTCTTCCCCGGTGTGCTCACAGGCGGCTCGGGCTCGCCCTGTGTTGTTGTGGTGGCGGCTGAGTCAGACTCGCCCTGTTTGTCTCCAGCAGAGCCAGAGTCCTCCACAGTCGGCCTGCCAGTGTAAGGCTCGGGGTCGGCGACATTGTCGATCTCCTCGTTCTCCTCGTCCTGCCGACGCGTATTCTTGCTTTCCCCCTTGCCAACCTCGGCCTCGATGGCCGCAGGAGAGGGGGCAGCCCCACCTGTCCCTCCGACCGCCGCCGCCTCGGGGTCAAATCGCAACGCCGAAGTGTAGATCGACGTATCATTCAGCTTCTTGCCTTCAGGTAGGCTGGTAAGGAACGTGCCCAGCTGTGCGTTGGTACATAGTCCGGCACGCACTGAGGTCAGTAGCCGCAACGCCAAGGCCGTGCACGGGCCTGGAGCTCACCTGTCGTCGTGGTGCAGATGTATACTTTCTGGACGTCAGCTCTGGTGCGCCGGTAGAACCAACCGGGTGCCATGTCCCGTCGTCTGGCGGCTGCCGGCCAATGTACTCGGCGTCGGCGTACTCGTACATCACGATGGCAACCTGCCCGGAGGCGTGTTCGTCAAATTGCACTGCCGTCAGCGTTGCAGATGGGGCGCGTCACGTTCAACATATGCCTTATCGCCGCCGTACATGCCGGAGCAGACCTCGCGGAACGTGTCAGTGTCCTTGAATGCCACTGCGGTTAGCTCTGGACGGATTGCGAGTGAGTACCTCGATACGCCATGGCTGGTAAGGAGGCGGCGAGGCCCGCAATCGCGGCGAGGGTGCCGAACCGCATGGTCGGCTTTGGGGCTGGTCAGGCGTGATGGGAGGGGAGGTTGGTGGTACAGAGGGATGTTGACACGGGACGGAAGAGAGCAGAGAGACGTTACACTGGCAAGACGAGCGGTTTTTGGGATGGATGCGGAGAGAGATGGAGAGCAAGTTGACAGTAGCGTCCAGTTCCCGGCGGTAGGGACGGGTGCAAGGGCGGGACAACGCGTCAAGCAACATTAGCCTCCGCCGCCACCGTCATCCCTAGCTCCTGACCTCGTGGCCCGGGATCTTCAAGCCCTCGCATGAAAATGCGCTCGGCCGTTTCCTCGAGAATGAATCGAACTGGATCCAACTGGGTTTGGGGCATCAAGCCAGTTTTGTGGATTAAAAGCCAAGTGCCCACCCAAATGGAGAATATGTGGAGAATCGTTTTGGTTGCATGTATTTTGGTCAACTCTCGTCGGGCTTCACGCGCGTTTTCTCGTGTCAACTTGCCACCCACTTTTGAAACTCAATCAAGCAATCCCGGCTTCCGAGATTTCCGCATCCATCCTCTCCATCCTCGACTGTCCTCTTCCATACACCAAAACTCGTTTCTCCTCCCAGCCATCGATCCATCCTTGCCTCATATTCACAATGTCAGGCAACGACCTTCATGCGGCTGCCGCAGCTGTCGCCAACTCCACCACGTCGGCGTCGACTGCACCTTCTTCGGCTGACGATATCACACCCTTCCCTTCCCCCATGCTCACACCGCAATCCATGGCTGGCCTGTCGCGTGAGTCACTCTTCCCCTCTCCACCCCAAGGTCCACCTTTCGTTCCCCATTACCTCTCCAGATCTGAGAATCAGGAATGTAGCGCTCACTCCAGTGTCTTCGGACGGCGAATGGGAGCACGAGGTGGACGAACTGCGCGTAGTCACCGACGAAGACCGGGCCGCTGCGCTCGAGCTCAAGGCCCAGGCGAACAAGGCCTACGGGGCGAAAGACTTTGGACACTCAATCGATTTATACACTCAAGCCATCAAGCTCAACCCCCACGACTCCGTGTTCTGGAACAACCGCGCCATGTCCAAGGCCAAGATGGAAGAGCACGGTGCGGCCATCGCGGACGCCACGAAAGCCATCGAGCTCAAGCCCGACTACGCCAAAGCGTACTATCGCCGTGGCGTGAGCTCGCTTGCCATCGTCCGTCCCAAGGACGCTGTACCCGACTTTAAGAAGGCACTCGAGATCGAGCCTAGCAACCGCGTCGTCCGCGAGCAGCTCAATGCAACTGTCAAGCTCATCAGGAGAATAGAGTTCGAGAAGGTTCGTGATCCCCATGTCGAGTGGTGCGGGAGGCAACCGGCGCGCTCGGGCCGGGCCTCCAGATCTCTGCACAACGCTTTCAACCTCTGCACAGACCCTAACCCCAGGCCATCTCCGTCGGCGAGACGGAGACCGCGTCGCAGAGGTGTCTAACCGCAATCTCGCACGGCGCCTGTGGGTTGGACGGTGCCAAGGAAGAAGCAGACGGCATCACGCTCCCAATCCTCCCAGATGACCCCACAGGACGCTACACCCCGACCAAGGAGTTTGTCGACGCCATGATCGAAACGTTCAAGGCTGGTGGTAAGATGCCCAAGCGCGTCGTCTGGGAGATTGTCCTCGGTGTCAAAGCCATCGTCGACCGGGAGTCGAGTTTGGTGGAGGTGACTGTGCCCGAAGGCGTTTCGTGCGACATCGTCGGGGACAGTGAGTGCTTCAAGAGACATTGCTAACTCTAGCCCACGGCCAGTTCTACGACGTGTACAACCTTCTCAGCATCATCACCCCGCCATCAGAGAACCACATGGTCGTCTTCAATGGTGAGTGTGCTGTGCTGCTTGTGGGTCGTGCACTATCGAGCCTGTCAACCATGGTCGCGTGACCGTATGGCAGGCATTATCGGCGTGAGCAGTCGGTCCAAGAAGCAGCAACCCGGCATTCTTGACAAAGGCAATGCGACCGCTTGTCAGGTTCACGTGCAGACGCTGCGCACAGGATGGCACGCGACCAAGCGAAAGCTGACTCTAGGTGACTTTGTTGACCGCGGTTCGTGGTCAATCGAGGTGGTCCTCACGTTGTTCGCCTACAAGTGGCTCTACCCCGACCGTGTCTTCCTCAACCGTGGAAACCACGAGACCAACGGTAGGTGTTTGACTGATATGCCCTCTGACGGCAGACATGAACAAGGTGTACGGCTTCGAGGGAGAGTGCAAGGCCAAGCACGGCGAGATGACGTACCAGCTTTTCGCGGACGTGTTCACTGCCCGTGAGTAAATAAAGCTCTGCGTGAACTCACGTTAGTTCCCCTCGCGACGTTGTTGAGCGCCGGACTGCCGCCCTCAAGCCTAAAGTCGGAGGGCTCTAAGCCAGCCATCCTCGGCCCTGACGGTCACAAGCGCTACTTTGTCGTCCACGGTGGCCCTCCCGTCAGCAAAGACGGCGTGTTGCTGGAGGAGATTGCTGCCATCGACCGTTACGGGCGTCAGCCGGGCCAAGAGGGTCTGATGTGCGAGGTGAGCTACCCGGCCGGGCATGTGCTCATTTTAGCTCCTCTGGACAGACCCCCAGGACATGCCAGGCCGAGGGCCGTCGAAGCGTGGAGTGGGCCTCGGCTTTGGTCCCGACGTGACGAGGAGGTGGTGCGAGCTGAACAAGGTTACGGCAGTGATCCGATCCCACGAGGTTCGGCAGGATGGTTACGCCATCGAGCACGATGGGCTGTGCATCACAACGTTCTCGTGCCCCAACTACTGCGACTCGACTGGCAACCAGGTGAGTTGTTGTTTGGGCCAGCATGAACAGGCCGGACCGAGGGGAGCCAGTTTCGGTGCGGAAATCACCTCGGGTCTGGCCATGGAGGCGGTGCGATAACGCTGGCAGAGGTTGCCAAACCGTTCCACGCCTCGATGTTGGGCTACGCCACTCAGGTGCTGACGGCAGGCCGCGTACGTGCACATGGAGCCGGATGGGGAGTTGTCGTACCACCAGTTTGCAGCTGTGCCTCACCCCGACGTTCGGCCGATGGCGTACAGTGCTGGCTTCAACATGATGGGGCTGTAGTTGCAATGATGACAGGAATGATCACATGCATCTGTGCGGTTACTTTGACATGGGGTTTGCTGCCCGCGAACGCGGACATGGATGATGTGTGGCCGTTTATCGATGACGACAGGAATTGGAGGCGGCCACGTGAGGTGGGCGCGGTTGCGGTCGGTTCCCGTTTCTGCTGCTTGTACTGGCAGCGGTATGCTTAATACAATAATTGTGACTAACGGGGGAATGGGGCCCGAACAAGCTCGCGACCGTGGTTGCCATGCATGCCATTATCGGTTCCGAAGCGTCCACAGTCTCTCTCCCACCACATTTTCCGTCTCACGAGCGTGCATGTCTCAAGCACCATTCATAAACCTGGGGACCATCTAAACCGAGCTGTACGCCAACTGTTCTGGAGGCATACCCCCCCAGGGTCCGATGGGGGCCGCGTATGCGACCGAAATTTAATTTTCGCGCCGAGACAAGGAAGGCCTCACGCTCCGCTGAAGGCTGTGCATCAAAGCGATCGCAGTCATCCTCGGAGCCGTGCACAGTAGCGAGTGGACTGGTCTGCTGGTCGACGGGCGCTGTCGAGCCCGACGGGCTGGTGGATTGCACTGACATCACTGCACGTTGCCGTGGTCTGCTGCGAATAAAGGGCCATCGATGCAGCTCGCAGACATCCCGACTCAACTTGTCAACACTGCCTCACTCTTTTCAACCAGTGTTTCACCGTCTTGCTCCATCCCACCTGATCCTGTCTCCAGTCCGGCATACTATCGTCGCAAACATCCACAATGCTCGACGGTGTCCTCAACCTGGCCCGCCAGATCGATCCCAGCGTCGTCGCAACCCCCACCGAACGCCCTACAGCGCTCACTAGCTCGCCATACGGCTATGTCCCCGCCCTTCCCAACGTCATCGCGTACCTGGTCGTTTTCTCCCTCCTTACGGGTGTACACCTCGGCCTCGGGATCCGGTACAAGTATTACTCGGCCCTAGTGACGATGGTCCCCGGCGGCGTGCTTGAAATCATCGGCTGGTCTGGGCGCCTGTGGTCGAACCTCAACCCGCTGAACTGGAACCCGTTCATCATGCAGATCACCACGTGAGTCTCCTTCTCTTCCCAGCCTCGTCGGCCATGGGCCAAGTGGCCATGGTATTTCCGCACCATGCCGCACCCATCTGACTGACATCAGCCTCATTCTCGGCCCCGTCTTCTTCAGTGCCTGGGACTACACCCTGCTGGGCCACTGTATCAAGGTCCTCGGTCCGCAGTACTCGCTCATCGCACCGAACTGGTACCTCATCATCTTCGTCATAGCCGACATCATCTCCCTCGTTCTCCAGGCCGTCGGTGGAGGCGGGGCGGCAGTCCAAGCCCAGCGGTTCGAGGACACGACCGGGAGCACACGCATCAGTGAGTGGTCATCCGGTGCTGCCTAACCCAGTGCTTTCCGGCATCCTCTTCCAGCTGGCGACGACCACCGTGTTCCTGGTCATGGCCGCCGACTTCATGTACCGCGTCGTCGCGCGCAAGCCGTACTCGGAGTCTGTCCGCCGGCGCTTCCACTTCACCCTCCGCAAGAAAGCCTCGGCTCCGGCGCCGGCCTCGGCGTCCAGCTCAGCGCCCGACTCGCCCAATCCTGAAGCCGAGAAGGTGCTCGAGGTCGACCAGAAGTGGATCCGCAAGTCGCAGTACCTCCTGCTCGGCGTGGCGTGGGCGTCGGTCATGATCTACATCCGTGGCATCTACCGTTCCATCGAGCTCGCGCAGGGATGGACGGGGCACCTCATGACACACGAGGTCTACTTCATCTGGCTTGACGGGTTCATGATGGTCCTCTGTATGGCTGGGCTCGCTGTTGCGCACCCCGGCTTCCTACTCCCCCGCAGTGGGTGGTGCTAAGTCTGGGGCAACGAAGAAAGGAAGAATAGAAGAGCGGATGGAGACAGTCTGAGACAGCGAAGGAAAAAGGAAGAATTAGAAGACCGATATAGACGCACGCCACCGACTGTAACAGTACCGGACAATGCACCCTTAGAGATACTGTAAGCCGGCCAAGCGGTCGTCAACAGACTCGGAGACATCAATAGCATTTGACATCGAGCACGTACTATTCCGTTACGGCACGCGGTCGGGGACACCAATAGAGCCCACTGGTCCCTCCTCGAACTCGCCATGCGCCTTCATCAGCACGGCCCAATACAACTCACCGTCCAGCGTGCAAAGCAGTCACGAAACGCCTCCTCGGCACTCTCTAAATCAAGCTCTCCTCCGCGCCCGTACCCGTCCACAACAGCCTGCATCAGCAATCAGCGTCTATGCGCCTCACCTCAGCATAAGCGTCCGAGAGCGCGCACACGGCCCAGCGCGGAAAGAGCGCAAGCACCGCCGCGCCCACAACGGGCGGGGCCCAGTACATGACCCCACCGCGCTGGATGCACATGACGACTAGCTCGGCGTTGCGGAGGTGCGTGGCGATGATGATGGCGGGGAGGCCGTGGATCGAGTCGTTGCGCAGGCGCTCCGCGACGTGTTTCGCCAGCCGCCGCGTCGCGGGCTCGAGGGCGAGTTCGCGCGTCATGCGTGCCAGTAGGGCGAGCGCGCGCAGGGACTCGGCGTCGGCGGATAGGGGCGGGAAGGCGTAGCTCTCTATTAGGGATAGGGCGGCGTGCACTGTCCCGGCGGGGTAGTCGAGGGGCGTGGTCGTACGTTTGAGGGGCCAGCTCGGGCTGCGGTTAGGGTTGGAGGTAGATGGGGCTTACCTCCATTCTAGGAGGTGGCGGCGGCGAACATGGAACTGCGCACCGTCGGAGGCGAGGAGGCAGTGGTCAAAGTCGCCCATGGTGTATGGGATGTAGGTGAGCATGGGGGAAGAATGGGTGCATGTGATGGAGTCGCACTTTGAGGGGAGCTGGAGCTCGCTCCTTGGCGCGGGAGGGGGAGGGGACATGGGAAGTTGAGGAAGGGGCGATTGTGGCAGTGTGGCGGCGTTCATGTGTATGAGCGGACAGTGCCAATGTGGTTATGGGGTGACCATCTGCAACAAGCACACCGAGGGCCCGTCCCTCTTCCGTCCTCTCGGTCCATCACTCCGGTCGCATTTGGAGCCTACGACATCACCTAGGGCTGGCAAGAGGGCAAGCTATAATGGCGATGTGTGATTGTGATTCTGCGAGGGTAACTACAGGCTGTCAACGACTAAACAGAACAGCTGTTCCTTGCGACTGTATGCAGACGTCTGGTCTCACCAGCCTCTACCACTGTGCCAGGCCACACGCACGAACAAGTAGGAGAGATCCTGCCAATTTCTGGCAGGCCATGGCCTGGAGCACCCCGCACCACACATACCGTGTACGGGTGCACATACGATGGATGCAGCCACACATACGAGGGGTGGTTGGGCATACAAAGACATCCAAAAGGCGATACCTGATGCATCACCAAGCAAAACCCGTTAGATAACCATCTCCGCACCCTGCCGCGACATGAGGCTGGGCGTTCGGCGATCTGAACGGAACGTAGTAACGTTTACCTGGTTGGCAGGACCCGATCGGTGACCCGGCGAGTTAGTTGCCGGTCTTTGCTCTATATAGCTCTGGTATGAATACCCGATCTTAATATACCATCCGCTACAAATATCCCACCTGGTGCATCCCATCTCTTCCTCGTCCATCGCTTCCCCGTCCACCTTGTCCATCACCCACTTCCATCGCCCATCGCCTCCCCCTAGCTACCACAATGCAGCCCAAAATCTACGAGAGCGACTACCCCGAGGTCTTCCTCCCGTCCATGTCCATCTTCCACTATCTCATGCCGGACGGGCCCGGCATCTCGCCCCTGCCGCACTTCGACCCGTCGCTGCCGTGTGTTATCGAGGCTGCAACAGGGCGCACGGTGTCAAGAGGCGAGATGGAGAACACAGCGCTCCGTCTCGGCCAGGGGTTGCGGGATGCGGGGATGCGGCGCGGCGATGTCGTCAACCTCTTCGCGCCCAATTCTATCGAGTTCGCGTTCGCGACGTGGGGCACGATCGCGGCAGGGTGTACGATCACCCCAGCCAATGTCGCTTAGTGAGTCTGCCTCTTTCCCCTCTTTCCGCTTACTCGCCGCTCACCCCAGCGAACCGCGCGAGCTCGCGCACCAGGTCAACGATTCCGGAGCGTCGTTCTTCTTCGTCGCGCCCTCCCACCTCCCCGTCTTCGAGCGCGCGCGCGCCCTCTTCAAACGCCCCGTTCCCGACAGCCGAATCGTGCTTTGCTGCGATGTCGGACCTGGTGCACGCGGCAGCGCACCAGACAAGTACCGCTCCCTCCATGAACTGCTTGGGGCACGTGCTCCTGCCGAGCGCTTCGAGACGGAACCCATGGCGACCGCGTTCATGTTCTACTCGTCCGGCACGACCGGCTTGCCGAAAGGCGTAGAGACGACGCACTACAACCAGACGACGCAGATGCAGACCGCCGGCGCACACATCGAACAGTTCACCACCCAGGACCGCATCCTGGCCTTCCTGCCCATGAGCCACATGTATGGCGCGATGATGTTCCTCCTCATTCCCCTGCGGTTTGGGTGCGCATCTGTTCTGCTCCCCCAGTTTGAGGAGATTGCCGTCTACAAGGCCATCCAGGAGGTAGGTGATAGATAGCGGGGACTGACGGCAGTACAAGATCACAGTGGCGCCCGTCGTCCCGCCGGTGCTGGTGCTCTGGGCCAGCTCGCCCCATCTCAAAAAGTACGACCTGAGTTCGCTACGCTCGCTCCTCAGTGCCGCAGCGGTGCTCTCGCCCGACGTGGTGCGGCAGCTGTACAAGATCCTCCCCGTGCCGATCTGCGACGGGTACGGCATGACGGAGACAAGTCCCGCCATCATCGTAAAGGACAACAGGATGTCAACCCCAGACCGGATCGGGTGGATGGGCCGCCTCCTCCCGTCCTACCAGGCGCGGCTGGTGTGCGAGGACGGCACGGACGCGCCTGTCGGCACGCCGGGCGAGCTGTGGGTGCGCGGCCCCAACGTCATGAAGGGGTACCGGGGCCGCACGGGCGATATCCTGCCGGGCGGCTGGTTCCAGACGGGTGACCTTCTGGTCATGGATAAGCAGGGGTGGTTCCGCATCGTCGACAGGGTCAAGGAGCTCATCAAGTACAAGGGCCTACAGGTCGCGCCGGCCGAGCTGGAGAATGTGCTGCTGCAGCACCACCACATTGTTGATGCGGGCGTCGTGGGCGTCGAGGACGAGAAGCAGGCGACGGAGCTGCCGCGGTGAGTGCGATGAGGAGTGCAAGCCTGGAGCACGTAAACGCCCCGCGATGAACCTACGTCCACTGACTGCAGCGCATACGTCGTGGTCGACCCCAAGAAGGCCGCGGAGTTGAAGACTGACCGCGACCGACACCGCTTTGCTCGCGAGATTGCCGAATGGGCGGCGAAGCGCACTGCGCAGCACAAGCGGTTGCGCGGTGGCGTCGTCATCACCGATGTGATTCCGAAGAGTCCGAGCGGCAAGATCCTCCGCCGGCTGCTGCGCGAACGTGCTGTGACAGAGTGGGCGAGCGAACGGCAGGGCAAGCTGTAATGCGTGCCTGTGACAGACGTGGTTATCGTGATGATATCGCGCTTACAATAATCAAATCGTCATCTTGATCTCTATTGACACAAACAAGCCTCCCGATGATACACCCAAGTGCAGGCACCCACGGCTTGCTTCAACCAGCAACTCCCCAACTTTTCTCTTTCCCAAGGAGCATGAGATACTCCTTGAATCGAGCGGCGAGCACCCCTTCCATGTTGTTTCTCTCCCCATACGCACGGGCCATGGCGAAAAGGTACCTCTGTGGAACGGCCTCCCAGAAACTCGCGCTCCAATACCGCGGGTCCCACACGTTCTCTCCAACCTTCCCGCGGAGGCGATCGGTGAAGCTGCGAGACGTCGTGGCGGTGGGCCAAGTGTCCTGCCAGAACACCGTGAGGACAAGATGGCACAGGCTCACGTCGCCCGCGTTGGCCACGACGATGAATACCTCGGTGGGCCTAACAAGCTTGCGGCGCACAGCGACCTCGAGGTGCACACTGAGGTTGTTGAGGCAACTCTCCATCTCCCACTTGAGAAGGAAGAGGGTGAGCTCCTTGAAGTGCGGCAGCGTCGAGGTGATCGTGACGTGGCCCTGCGAGACGAGCTGAAGCCAGAGGCGGAGGACTGGTGCGGTTTCGAAGGTTGAGTCAGTGAAGGTAATGGTGTGTTTGCCGTTGTTCAGGCCATGTGCATCGCGGAAGATGGGGCTGGGGTTAGGTGGTGAAGAGAAGGTGCTGCGGGTGGGAGCAGGAACTGGAGGGAAGATGGGCGCACTTAGGAATGCTGGAGATGAAGAATACGAAAGGAAAGTTGAGGCTCACCTCGAGGCCAAGACAAAGCACGACGGGACGCGGAAGCGGACGCCATCAGCGCTGCAGATCTCAAAGTCGCCGCCCGTCCACTCTCCGTCGTCGACCAAGCTGGAAAAGGAGCCCGACTCGGAATCGGTGGGAACATCCCTGATACTGGCTGCGAACGGGGCGGGCACCATCTGTGGGACGCTACCTTGCGGCGTGTAGGAGATTGTGCGTCTACTGGGAGATGGAGTCTGGAAGGCAAGCGGGGCTTGAGGGCCCCGCGGCGAGCGTCTGCCGTACCTACTCCAGGTGCGGATAGGAATACTGGGCCGAGGGGATCCCATGTCGGAGTCGTCTTCCTCGTGGTGCGTGGACGGGGGCGAAGGAGTGGCGCGGAGCGAGCGTGACATGATGGCTGTGTAGGGAGGGGAAGCTGACGGACGGACTAGGAGGGACTTTGGAGACTGAGGTGATGGAGAGGGGAGAGATGCTGACGGAGAGATGGACTTGACATACGATACAGTATGTAGTTTGACGCGAGGAAGGCAGCTGACTGGCTAGTTGACTGGACAGTGTGCGCCCGGCAGGTCGGAATGGACGCAGCGCGAATCATCCATGCCGAGGCCAAGGATCAACTCGCGCGGCCTCGTGCAACTCGTGCCTCGACGACGACATGTCTTGTACAATTACAAGTGACCTATCGATTCAGAACATGCGTGCACTGGCTGTACAAGAGTCTGTGAACACAGAGCCATCGTCCTCTGAGAACAACAGCCCACATCCCAGTGCCAGAGCCACTTACCAGTTACTCGGCAATCCCCAGACACCGCACAAACTCCCCCGCCAACCTTTCGACACCGGCACTGCTCTCCGGTCCTCCCTTCCTAAAGGAGCTCTCCCACGCGTGCTCCAGCGCCCGCAAATACCGGGGTGGCGAGGAGCGGAATGCTGCCGGCCAATGTGCCGGGTCCCAAACACTTTCCCTCGGCGTGCCCGTCCCAATCCCCTGCGCCCATAGGTTGTCCGCCTCGACTCGCAAGACGAGCTCGCACAGAGTGGCGTTGTTCCCAAACGCCGCGGTTTGGAAGGCCCACGGCGCCCACACTTTCTTGTCACGGATCGCGGTTTCAAGAGCGCGCCAGAAGAACGGGAGGAGGGGCTGGGCGCCCCATCTCTCGAGGAAGGCGAGGAGCTCGCGTAGCCCGGCGCACGAGGGGGGGATGTCAAGAGACTTCCCGCTGAGGGAGAGGAAGGCCCGGATCGTCGGTGCGCGCTCGATGAGCGTGTCCGTGAGGATGGCTGTGCCGAGGCCGGCGTGGATGGCTGCATGGAAGACGGAGCTGCAGTCAGCCTGACGTCTGGGACTCGTCGTGGAGCAGTGCTAACCTGCTTTTGAGGTGGCGAGAGTCGACTAGGAAACGGACAGAGTCGGAGGATATGATCTCAAAATCACCCTTCCTCCATGTTAGGTCGTTGGTGATGCCGGACCCGTCCGAGGTTGAAGGGGATGATGGCTGGAGAGTTGGCAAGTAGCGCTTCCAGCTGCTCCCCCTGTTGCTTCCTTTGCTGATGGACATTGTTGGCAAGCTACAAAGTCAAAGTAGGAAGGGTAGGTGGAGTGCAAGAGTATACTTGAGGAGTAAAACAGTTTCGCGAGGTGCTTCAAGGCCCCTGTTAGTGCACGGGCCGGTGCTCCGTCGCGGCGTGTCGGTCAAGTCTTATTCCTCCTCAGGATATGCTGACCTCGGATGGTGTGGCTCCTCATGTTTATTCACAAACACACGGTCACCGCTCAAGTCGGATGCCGCACAAGGAGCAGTTGCGCACCTGAGCATCATCGTCTGACGAGTCCGACTTGGACAGCCAACCGCCTCGTCGACTTGTTTCGGGATTTCGATTTCACGCGCGGCCATCATCTCGTGGTGACGTTCAGGCCGTAGAGCGATTGGGCGCCGCGCCCAAGTTTTTGCCAATGTCATTCTTGTCCTCGACAATAGATCCTGCCTGGAAATGAGGTGGTAATCTTAGAGACCGCTTCAGCAGCAACGTTCTTCTCTCCATACTTGCGAGTCATGTCCTGGGCCAGCCTCAACCGTATGTCAGTTACACTGCGGCCTTGGTCTGGGTTGCCGGCGGACATCGAGGTAAACTGTGGACCAACAGTGCTTAGCTCAATCGGCTCTCTCACCCGTCTCGATTATTTGGCTCAGGGCAGCAACAACAAGAAATTCCTCAGCTGTGCGGAACATTCCGTCCACACACTCGTAGCTGTTCGCAAAACTCGTTGCTCAAGCCATCAGAAATGGCCAGTTGGAGATGCTTTCGAGCACCCAAGGTTGAACTGCGTAGCCGTGTAGGCGCGTAGCCGTGTAGGCGCGTAGTGGCAGTGCTAGGCCAAGGCCTGCCAAGAAGCGCTAGTGTGTCATTCCTGGTTCACGTGCTCAAGTTTCTGGGGTCCCGCATTTTGATTTGTATCGGTCGGCCTAGTCCGATATCTCGACCGCGCAGCTGACGCCTCTGTCACTATTCCTCGCTTCCCCCACAACTTTGTTTGGCACTCGTCGTCATTCTTTGCCTCGCTCTCCTCACTCTGCCCACCACCCTTCTACTCTCATCACCATGCAAGCCGTAGGCGCCGACTGTAGGCGCATCCGGCTCGGTACGTCCACTCCTTTGGCCTTGCTCATCCCAGCTCCGGTGCGGCAGCTGGCCTTTGCAGGTAGGTGGCGCGACATGAGAGCAACGCGTCGTGTAGGGAAACTGACCCAAAGCTAAACGGAGCCTGCACCGTTCCTCCGTGCTTCACACCGAGGCTACCGAACAAGCCCCTGGTATTCCCTACAAGGACCTCACCGTCGGCATCCCGCGCGAAACATACCCATCCGAGAACCGTGTCGCGGTGACACCCGCTGGGGTGGCGACGCTCCTCAAGAAGGGCTTCGGACGCGTGCTTGTCGAGCGCGGGTCTGGCGTTGGCGCCAACTTTCCTGACGATGCGTACGCCGAGGCTGGTGCCGTGATCGCCGACGAGATCAAGGCCGACATCACGCTCAAGGTGCGCCCGCCCACTCTCGAACAGGCAGCAGCACTCAGTGGCGATTCAACGCTCATTTCATTCCTCTACCCCGCGGTGAACAAGGATATCGTCGAGGTGCTGCGTAAGGGCGGGGTCAACTCGTTTGCCATGGACGCGATCCCTCGCACGTC
Organism: Cutaneotrichosporon spelunceum; assembly: GCA_030805415.1. NCBI lineage: Eukaryota > Fungi > Basidiomycota > Tremellomycetes > Trichosporonales > Trichosporonaceae > Cutaneotrichosporon > Cutaneotrichosporon spelunceum. Next base: position 1,087,842 of record BTCM01000005.1, read on the forward strand.
GCGTGCACAGACATTCGACGCTCTCAGCTCCATGGCGAACACTGCAGGATACCGCGCTGTCCTCGAGGCAGGCAACGAGTTTGGGCGGTTCTTCACGGGACAGGTGACTGCTGCCGGGAAGATTCCTCCTGCCAAGGTTCTTGTCATTGGTGGTGGAGTTGCAGGATTGTCGGCCATCGCGACTGCACGACGCATGGGTGCCATCGTTCGTGGCTTTGACACGCGCCCTGTGGTTAAGGAGCAGGTCGAGTCGCTTGGCGCAGAGTTCCTCACGGTCGAGATCGAGGAGGACGGTTCAGGTACTGGTGGATACGCCAAGGAGATGTCCAAGGTGAGAAATGGCCGCGAGGATAACTGACCACAGGCTTTCCTCGACGCTGAGATGGCCCTGTTCCACCAGCAGGCGATGGACGTTGACATCATCATCACCACGGCGCTGATCCGTGAGTTATCTGTGTGCACAGAAGCTGATCCCTCCAGCCGGGCGGCCGGCTCCCAAGCTCCTCTTTGAGAACCATGTGGCGGCTATGAAGCGTGAGCTCCTAAAGTCAAGATCGTAACTAACACCAGCCGGGTCAGTCATCGTTGATCTCGCTGGCGAGGCTGGCGGTAACTGTGTACTCACCAAGCCTGGTGAGAAGACTGTGACTCCCAATGGCGTTACTATTCTCGGCTACACGGACCTGCCATCGCGCCTCCCAGCCCAGTCCTCGACGCTTTACTCGAACAACATTACCAAGGTATGCACAGCTGACCTGTCAGTCCATGACAGCTAACCTCAGTTCCTGCTCGAGATCGGCAGTGAGGGCCGATTCAACATCAACCTTAAGGATGATGTCGTTCGTGGCGCTCTCGTGACGTACAAGAACGAGGTGATGTGGCCTGCGCCTCAGCCCGAGACTGTCCCCGCTGGGGCTGTTGCTCCGAAGAAGCCCGGACTCAAGGTTGAAGAGCCCAAGGTCGAGAAGACGCCGTGGCAGAAGGCTGTCAGCACTGTCGGTCTTACGACGGGCGCAGTGGGCGGTACCCTTGCGCTTGGCAAGCTTACAGGGCCCGCCTTCATGCTTAACTTCAACACTTTCGGCCTGGCTAGCCTTGTCGGCTTCAACGCGGTCTGGAACGTTACCCCGGCTCTTCACTCTCCTCTCATGTGTGCGTTGAAGCCCTGATGACATTTTCTGACAGCCAGCTGTTACTAACGCGCTCTCTGGTCTTGTCGGTGTCGGCGGCCTCTACGCCATTGGCGGTGGTTACGTCCCGACTACGTTCCCCGAGTACCTGGGTGCTGCATCTGTACTCCTGGCTAACCTGAGTGAGTCTTGCGGTGTTATCGTGACTAACAACAGACATCTTCGGCGGTTTCCTGACCACCAAGCGCATGCTCGACCTGTTCCGCCGCCCGACCGACCCGCCAGACTATGCGTGGCTCTACGCTGTGCCGGCTGTGCTCTTCGCTGTCGGTCTTCTCTGGGCATGGCAGACGGGTCAGTCGGGCCTCGTGCAAGCTGGTTACACGGTCGCGACGTTCCTCTGCATTGGTGCTCTGACCGGTCTCAGCTCACAGGTGAGTGGAACTTGCTGATGAATTACCCTCAGCTGGCAGCTCCTCTACTCTCACTAACACCAGTCTACTGCCCGCCTTGGTAACTCTCTCGGTATTCTTGGTGTCTTCGCCGGCATGCTCACTGCAATCCTCGCCGTCGGCTTCACCCAGGAGCAGCTCATTCAGGTAGCCATGCTCACTGCAATTGGAGGAGGTGCAGGTCTTGCCATTGGCCGCCGCGTCTCTCCCATGGCTCTTCCCCAGACCGTTGCAGCATTGCACTCGGTGGTGGGCCTCGCTGCCGTCATGACGTCCGCGGCTGTCGTGCTACAGGGCGGCGAGCACACGTCCACGACGATAGGCCTCGTTTCTGCCTACCTCGGGGTACTGATTGGCGCCATCACCTTCACTGGTTCGATCGTCGCGTACGCCAAGCTCGCTGGGCGGATGGGATCGAAGCCCCTGATTTTCCGCGGCCGCCATGTCATGAACGCCGGCATCCTTGGTACCAACCTCGCGACCATGGGCGCTTTTGTTAGCATGGGCGCGGGTGTGCCTGCAATCGCGGCCGGATGCCTCCTCGGAAACACGATCCTCAGCTCCGTGCAGGGCTGGACGACGTCCGCAGCCATCGGTGGCGCCGACATGCCCGTCCTCGTCACGGTCTTGAATGCGTACTCCGGGTTCGCCCTGGTCGCAGAGGGCTTCATGCTCGACAACATGCTCCTCACGTCGGTCGGCTCGCTGATTGGCGCATCTGGCTCTATCCTGTCTTACATCATGGTGCGCTCGCGGTCCTAGTGATAGCTGACAGCAGTGTAAGGCGATGAACCGCTCGCTCACCAACGTCATCTTTGGCGGCATAGGAACTACGACAAACACGACAGGTAGGTGAAGTGCTCATGAGGTGGGGCGCGTCGACATAGCTGACATCAGACACGACCAAGGGCTTGACTGTTTCCAAGACCACGATTGACGACACTGTTGAGGCACTCAAGGACTCTGATAGCGTGGTGATTGTGCCCGGTTACGGCATGGCAGTGGCCAAGGCACAGTATTCGATCGCGGAGATGGTGAACGAGCTCCGCGCGGCTGGCAAGGAGGTGCGCTTCGGTATCCACCCCGTTGCGGGCCGCATGCCGGGCCAGTGCAACGTGCTCCTCGCCGAGGCAGGTGTGCCCTACGACAGTGAGTGACTGGTAACACGGGAACTAACAGCAGTCGTGCTCGAGATGGATGAGATCAATGACGACTTTGGCGACGTTGACACCGTCCTTGTGATCGGCGCCAACGATACAGTCAATCCCATCGCTCTCGAGCCCGACTCGCCCATCGCCGGCATGCCCGTGCTGCAGGTATGGAACGCGAAGAACGTCGTAGTCATGAAGCGCGGGATGAGTGCAGGTGAGTACGATGTGAGCGTAAGGGACTGTGTCTCTTGGGGAAGATGAAGATCGGGGGAGACGTTAATCCCAGGCTACGCCGAGGTGCCCAACCCGCTCTTCTACTACCCGAACACGAAGATGCTCTTCGGCGACGCGAAGGGCACGTGCGAGGGTCTAGCCAGCGGGCTCAAGGAGAAGGATTGAACAAGTGGGCGGGGCGACACGTCCGACTGTAGTGCCCGGCTCATAGAGTGTGTATGCAGGTATGCTTTAGGTGTGAACCGGGCGCTCACGTCAAGTGCCATGTTGTCGATTCTGCCAGAACGAGGTTCTTGACATGTGCTCCGGAAACAACGGATCGGGATCCCATTGAACGCAATTCCTCTCTGCTTTCAAACACGTCCAGCATTCCTCGGTGTAGGAGTGATTCTGGATATTCGTCCAGGACTTGCAAGCGGTGACCACCGGCGCGATACCTGCTGAGATGGACTTGACAAACTATCTAGCCTCTACTTCAGGTCGCTCCATAATGGGGCTTGGATGAACCTTGCCTGCGCCAGTAGATACAGCACAATATACTGGGAAATATTTACGAAACACATGCTTTCCATTGCACCTATTGTCCTCCATGATGTGTATCTGAACCAGTGGCATGTGTATCTGAACCAGTGGCATGTATATCTGAACAAGTAGCATGTATATCTGAACATGTGGCATACACCACAATGGACCACATCAACAATACACAGCTGAGAATATGCCAAGTCTCACCGTGCCAGGATAATAGACGGCGCCATCACTAGGCGCATCATCATCACATAACGTGGTACTAAAACCCCACTCTACGGACTACAGCACCTCCCATTCGCACGATTCGCATAACCCGCACCCACACCCGCACCATTCACACGATGAACTACAATACGGGTCCCCGCCAAGTGCCGCCGAACGGGTACGCTAGTCAGAACATGACTCCCGGGCTCAAGATCGATGCCGGTGCGCCACAGCCACAGCGGGGCTGACGACAGAGAACATGCTGGCGGAGAAGACGGCCGCGGCGCTCGTCGGCGTGCCGAAGCCCAGTGGTTGGTTCGTGTTGGTATTGCTGATTCAGTGCGCGATTATATGGACATGGGCGATTACATGGAGGCCAAGGGTGGGCCGGACAAGGACAAGGACAAGGACAAGGCGAAAGACGACAAGGACAAGGAGGAGAACTGGTAGATTTGCATGGATTGGAATTACATCCTCACTTGCTCTGTTGAGTGACGTTGGATCACCACGAGGCTGTCGAGCCAACTCGCGGTGTGTGCTGGTTCGAGCGAGTCCATAGCATAGTTGGTGAGTGTGGCATTCAGGACATGAAGGAGTCTACGCTGCACGGCGCCCAGAAGCTCAGAGGTGGTTCCAATAGGCATGATCCCGTGGCCGTCTGGAGATTGCGACCATGCCGTACGTTCCGCCAAGCTCAACCAACTCTGGGACCAGTTGACAGCATGCCACGTGCGCGCCCTTCAACTGCCAGATAGTTCAGTGCAGACCAGCGGGTGCAGCCATATTACACTGCATCACGCCTCAGCCTCCAGAGGCCACCCGCTGATAATATCGCGGTACCACTTGGTCCCGCCGTGTCCTGCCTGGTCGTCGCGCACGATGCCCATGCCGCCTGGCTGCGCGGCCACCATGTCCACCAGCTCGGTGGTGAGGCCGATGGGCAGGCCCTCTGCCGCCGCGATGTCGATGATGCCGAGCCCGTGCTCGTTCTCCACCTCCTCTTCTGTGCGCTGCTGCCTCTCTTCACTCCCCTCGCCCGGCGCCATGCGTTCCAGCAGCCGAGCGAGGAGCACGTTCGGCGCATAGCCTGGCGTACACAGCACCGTCAGGCCCGAGGGCAGGTCGAGTCGCCGGATCGGCGGCTGCGTGTGTGCCGGAAGCATGGGGAGGACGTGCATGAGCGTCGCGGGGGGGAGAAGAGCGACTCCGCGCGCGCGCATCCAATGTCCCCATACCGAGTCGAGTGCAATCACCCCGTGTCCTGGCTGCAGCATCAGGCCTTCGCCCCCGCCACCGGTGAGGAGCGAGCCGAGCTCGCGCGCCAGCCCGTCGAAATACGCGCGCTCGTCGCGCACCATGTCTTGCGTCAGGGCGGGCGCTGGTAGCCCGAGGCGCACGAGCGACGAGCGGACAAGCGTCGCCTCCTCGTCGTCCTTGTCATTCCCACCCGCAGCGGTGAGCTTGGAGTTGAGGTTCTGTGCGAGCCGCACCTGGAGTCAGCGTGCGTCAGGGGAGAGATGAGGTAGGCGGTCTGAGCCACGGCATTCCTAGCAGACCACTCACCATCTCGCCGGCGCGGACCATGAGCACCTCGAGGTCGCGGAACGCGTCCTGCATGTGCGCGTCGTTCGCCTGTCCCTCAAGGCTGATGCTCTTGAGGATTGCGTCGATCCCCCCGAGCCGGCTCTCTTCTCGCCCAACTGTGCCAGTCTTGACGCCCGCAACGCGCTCCCATACTCGGTCGCTAAGGACGCCCTTGAGGCGGCGGTACGCCTCGCGCTCTCCGCCGCGTCGGAAGCTAAACCGCACTGTCTCGGATCGCGGCGGGTTCGTGCTCCGCCTCAGCTCGGCGGCCTCGGGCTTTGGGAGGAGTGTGCCGCAGATCTCGCACGCGGAGAGGGACGGATGGTTGAGGAATGTGCACGCCGTGCATGCAATCTGCGCGCGTGCAGTCGTCGGCGCCGGTGATGGGGAAGGGGGGGAGGATAGTGAGGTGGGCGTGTCTACCCTCGCGCCTGGCGTCGTCGTGCGGCTCGGAGGGAGACTCATGCTCTTGCTCATCGCGTACGCGACACCACATAGCGCACACTTGGCCCCCGGAGGCACACTCGCCCCGGGCAACAGTGGATTCGCGAAGCCACACACGCCACACGTCCAGCTGCCTTGTGGTTCTGGAGCTGGCGCGGCGGGCGCAGGTTCTGGTGTGCTAGAGGATTCTGGAGGAGGGGAGGGAACGGGCCCGAGCGTGACAATGACCTTGGGGCTCGAACGCATGAAGCCTGCGTAGAACTGAGTCTCGCGCACATGACTCAGTGCGCACTGGAGGGGCAGCGGCGTCGGTGTGTCGGGAACGAGGAGGACGCGGTGCGTCGTGATGTGTAGCGTGAAGGACTGGTATGTTGGGACCTTGTTGTTACTGGAATCAGCACACGTCCAAGTGAGGCCGCGGCTTGCTGTTCTTCTCCGTGGCTTGGCGTCGTTCGAGGCTTCGCCGCAGCCTACGCCAGCAACGACTTACCCCTCGTACAGCCCCACGCCGTCCCACCCGCCGATCCACGCCTCGCCGTCTCCGAGGGATTCGGCGACACTCGCACCCGCTGGTAGCTCCCAAGTGGACCAGTAGGCGGCGCCGAGGCCGGGGGGGAGGTTCATGGGTCGGACGAAGGCGATGTGTTGATGGCAAATGACGTCGCATTCAGTGGCGAGCGGTTCGATCCCGCCCTGAGCGGACTAATTAGGGTGACTAACAGACTCGGTCGTTCCATCCTTCTTCCACTCGCGACTGTGTCATGCGCCTCTGGTCCCTCTCCCCTGCCCTCTTTGACCGGGCCGCTCTCGTTGCATGCTGGCGAGAAGCCCTGCTCGCGCAGAAAGTCCTCGCCGGCCTCACGAGGGGATACACCAAGCACCCCCAGCTGCTCCGTTTCCGCGCTACCACCGACCCAATGGCTGCGATCGGCTTCTTCCTCGGCGAGCTACAGCGCGAGGCCAGTTCACGGGGTTACATGTTCAACGCGGCACTGATTACACACCCTTCCTCTACCTCTCCCACCATACCCGTCACTGAGGAGCAGGTTGAGTACGAGCTCGACTGGCTGAGAGACAAGGTGCGCAGGCGCGATCCTGCGTGGATCAAGGTGATCGAGGACGCGGACGACAAGGTAGGAAGGGCGTTTGCAGTCGTCCCTGGTGGGATTGAAGACTGGGAGAAGGTTGAGGTCAGCCCCAAGGAAGGCAAGGGAAGAGAGATCAAGACGGTGGCGAAAGTCGCGAGGCTCAAGTCTGCGCGTCTGGTCGCTGGAACACGTCGGTCGGCGCGGCTGGCGAGTCATCGCTTGGACCGTGCCGCGAGCCAGGGGTAGTCGCAGCTGAAGACGCTGGGTGATGTTGCGGTATTAGACACCATCACCAACCTCGACTCCAGGTGTAGGTACGCCAAGCACACCGGCGGCCGTGCTCGAGCGGCTTGTGGCATTGGGTTACACGGCAGCGGAGTGGAACCGGAGCTTGTCGCACACCATGTCGATCAGCATTGCAACAATACCCGGTTTGGCGTCCCCTGGCCAGAGGACGAGCTCTTGGACAGAACCCACGAGGCTCAAACTGGCATCTACTCGCTCACGCCGCACACGTGACGGCCAGAGGCTCGCGCTCGCCTCGAAGCGCACGACGAACTCTCAAGGTGAAGGTATAGAAGAATCGCATGAGATGGAGCTGTAGCCAGGGTTGCTCCTCGTACACGATACCATCCTACTAACTAACCGACGAAAACGAAGACTAACTATGAACTATGAACAATTAATAGGCTCTACCAGGTACTCCAGAGGGATGGCTCGCGGGTGGCTCCCTCGATCTCGACTCTCCAGCCAGTACAGCTTGGCTCTCTCGCTGGACCACTCAACTCCATTAGTCCTTCTTGTTCTTCTTGCTCTTCTTGGACTTGGAGTCGGCGTCGCTCTTGTTGCGCTTCTTGTCCTTTTTGGAGGCGGTGGGAAGGACGGGAACGGGGGTCTCCTCCTCGCTCGAGCTGTCGTCAGAGCTTTCGCTCTCCTCCTTGTGCTCCGAGTGGTTGGGGATGCCAGAGGCGGGAGGCAGGATCTGGAGTCAGCTCATGCCGCTGCGAGTGGACATGGTTGTGTGCGGTTGGCCAGGCTGTGGTTCCCTAGACTTAGACTTGCACCACTTACCGTCCCGTCATGCTTGTACGCCAAGTCGCGCTTGCGGAAGTCCTCGGTCGCCAAGCTGTACGCGTGCTCGTACACCTTGCGCTCGTCGGAACTGAGCCCCTTCCATTGCTCGGCAATCACGCCAAGGACGTCCTTGTACGGCATGTTGGGGTTCGCCGTGCGGATGCCCTCGCGGACGTTGTTCTGGTAGAGGAGGTACGCCGAAGGGGGACGCTTGGGCGCTTTGGGGTCCTTGGGCTTCTTCTCCTTGCGGGAGCGCTTCTTGGTCGCGCCCTCGGAGGAGGCCGCGACCGCTGCAGCGAGGCCCTGGGCAATGATGGCACCGCTCTCGAGTGTCGAGAGAGTGGAAGGATGGTGGAGCGCAAAGGCCGTGGCAGCGGGGTTCGCGCTACGCAGAGACGAATCAATGGCGGCGGCGCAGCGGGTCATGGCCGCGGAGACCTCCTGGAGGCTGAGGATCTGGGGGTCAGTATGTGTATACAGAGGCAAGGTCCGAGAATGGAAGATGGTTGTACAGAGAGGACGGGCGTGACGCGGATGTGAGAAAACCGTCTTGGCGATGGTTGACGGTTCAATGTCATCCAGTGGTGATGTCTGTGGCACCCTCTGCCACACACTCTACCACCAGAGACACACCAACCCCGTGGTGTTGATTCATCTTCCTCGTCACCCCACCACCTCTGTACAGCATCTCTCCCTGGGCAAACTCACCAGTTCCTGGTTGTGAAGCGCCATTATGCTGGTTTCTGTTGTTCGGGTTGTAAGCTGTATGGTCACCGAGAAGTCAGTCGCGGAGGTGGAGGTGCGTGGCATCATCATGGGTGGTGGGTGGGTGAGTAGGATGCAGCGGATAATGAAACGTGGAGGGTGGCAAACAACAGGATGGATAGGCAGCCAACATGGGAGAAATGGGGGTGGTGAGCACAGTGACAACGATGAAGAGGAAGGTGGATGGGATGGCGACTCACGATTTCGTAGAGTCGTACAGTCCTGATGCCTGATGGACGTTTCTAATGACTTGTACAGTGTTGTGAGAGGATTAAGAAGAATTAGGGGACGGTTGGGGGATAAGGAAATCGAGTAGCGGGTGCTAGTGAAAACTCTCGATGTAACGGGCATTAGCATTTTCAAATGATCCAACGATATTTCCGCGATGTGGCACTCCGCCGATCCTATTCTCACCAATAAGCAATCTCCTTGATTGGGTTAACCAATTCTGCCAATTCGGTGATGTGCTAATCTGGGTGTGTGCATGTTTAGCGCCGAGTAAAGTCGATTAGCCCGCCTTTTGTTTGAATCAAGCTCACATGATCCAGATCACTAGATCACCCGTTTTGATCAAACAAATGATCAAATGCTCAGGTATGCACAGCATCGGCCATTAAGGCCAAGCCAAAGCTCTTAGAAGAACGTTGATTCAGGCCTCAAATTGGACATTAGACCAGCACAGGTGGCACCTAGAGCAAGCTCCATTTGCTAAGCTCCCATTTGCTAAGCTCCATTTGCTCCCACACCAATCATAATGTAATTCATCTTCAGCCTTGTTGACTACAACAACCACAATCAACAGTAGCAACTGTTGCGTCTCGTTATGGTAATCAGCTTGTAATCAGCCCTCGCGCTCTAATCGTCTTGTGATGCTATGCAGATGCGTTGATGTGTTGTACAATGGAGATATTATGCCCATCCTACGGTGCCAGCCACCTGGTCTTCTCCCACACGTTGGCACTCAGCCCCGTAATGTTGGGCCACGGGTTGCACCGGACTTTGGGTGGTGGGCTGGGGTAAGTCACTCCCACAGCTTGGACTCACTCTTTCTTCCACTGGATTGGGACGTCACGGGGCGGAACGCCACCCTTCCAACCCAGGGCCAGCGTGTCCTCGCGCAACCTCTTGGCTGTCTCTAGCGCGACCTCGCGGCCATACGCTAGCTGCACAGAGGGCACGACCTGGATGCGCCCGTGGCCGGCCTTCCAGAAGTCCGAGCAGATGATACTGCACTCGCTGGCTGCGCACTCGCCCATCCCACCGCGGCGGAACCGCACTTTGTGCGGCAAGAAGAACGGAGCAGGGTCTAGGACAGCGAGAGCGTTCCACGAGGAGAACGCCTGAAATGGGTGGAGCGCGTCAAAGGCCTTCTTGGAGGCTGGCGAGGTGCTAAGGATATCGTCCGAGGGGCGCCATTCCTCGCCAGCGATGGGATAGAACAGGTCACCCGTGTCGATCTGCATCAGTCCACTCTTGAGTAACAGGAAGACTTACCGTTCGCGCAACCCACACGTCGTAAAAGTAGGCCGGGTCACGTTCCATCCAGTCCCAAGCTGTTGTGATGGAGGCATCGGAGAGGCGATGCTGATAGAGCAGTTCGAGGATGTCAGATGCGTGCAAGAACACATCATTAAGAAAGACGATGGGCCCGACGTCTCCGAACGAGCGGTCAAGCATTGGGGCAAGCGCCTTGTTCCGAAGTTCGGCCAGCGCCTCGATGCGGTTCACCTCGTCCCACTTGATCTTGGGCGCATCTGTCTCGATCCGCACGACACTGTCCGGCACCCCGAGGTCGCGCAAGAGGGGTCTGAGGACTCGGTTCAGGATATGAGGGGTTGCATCGCTGCTTGGCCCCTCAAGGATGGAGAAGGAGAGGCTGTTCGGCCCAAGGAAATGGACCAGCACGGCGATAGCGTTGAGTATGTCGGGAAGCTGGGACGTGATGTCGCGCGTGATCGTTGCAATCATTATCCGTGAATGGGTGCCCTTTTGCGGCGACTTGGTGATGACGGCATACCTGTCCTCTTGTTCCCTGCTGAGCCACGGCGCTGCGTACACTGGTTCGGGGGGCGGTGCGCGTGAGTGCAGAGCGTACTCGGCAGCAAACGATTTACGTAGGGCGGCGATGGTCCGCTCGACTTGGCGGGGAGGACTGTATTGCTGGTGAGCCGGGATCGAGGATGAGGGGGACCGGAAGTGGCTGACCCAGTCTTGGCGCGCGACAAGAAGCAGGTAGCTCACAGCCACAGCTAAGAGGAGTGCTGTGGCCAGAACGGCCCGGTTCCGGAAGGGACGGCGCATTCTTCTCGGCTTGGGTGTCGAGATGGATCAGAGTGCGATGCCAAATTGCAAAGGTGTACAACGTCCAGCCTGGTCGCATTCCGCAGTTTTCGGACCGCGGTGGCAACTGGGATGCTCACTGGAAGCACCGGGACGACCATAAGTTTGGTGCTCGTTGTCCTGCCTGGAAGCAATCTCGACGTGCAACAAGTGCTGTCGCATACATGTGCGACAGCAGTGGTGCGGTTGAGAAAGGAAAGATGAAAAGGGGAGCCCAGCCTGGGGCCAGGCTAGGTCGAGCCAGCTAAACTGCAGCATAGACTTGCCACCCCGGATCGGGTTCCCTGAAGGAGACGCGTGCATGTGTTTCCTGACGGACCTTTGACCGATATCGCTGTGCTCTTGTTGATGGGCAAAGTGGTGGGACGGATGGATGCATCGATGGATTCATTCTGGGCACGTCGAGCGGGGGATGAGAGAGTCTTGCTCGGCCACAAGGCATCGTGTTGTTGCACGACGGGTTTGTTGAATGGGTAGTGTACCAATGGAGGTCCCGTGTTCCCGAGGGGCTAGCGTCGATTGTGCGTTGGAACGCGTCGTCCACAGCCTCAACAACATCTCTCTCATCTCCACATCTCTCATCTCCATTACTCTACCTCTCTCTCTCCTCATCTCTCTCGCGCTTCCTCTCCCCCTCCCTCTCTCCCTCTCTCCCCGCTCACACCATTCCGATTAGCTCCTCCGTGAGGACGCAAACATAACACACGACGCACGGTCGCTGGACGACTGCACCGCTATTATCGTTGCGCTGGACGCTCCCGCATACCCCTCTCAAAGGAGAATCTCCCGCACCAGTTGACACCTCATCAATCGTTCGCATCCCCGTTCCCTCACCTAAACACCCGCCCCGACACCTGATCGCTTGCCAACAGAGAACACTTGAGAGCCGCTACTTGCCATGTGCTGTGACGCGGACTGGAAGCGCGAGGTAGTGCAAGACTACAAGGTAGGTGTGCGCGCGAATGCGGTTTCGACTGGATTGGGTCGCCGGCAGCAGCAGACAGGGGCATTTGAGAGTGGGCAACGCCGCAGGAAACACGCGCATCCCCCAGTGGACCGCACTGAGCACTAGCTCTGGAGGAAGGTTAGGGTAGCCTTCCTTCCAGAGTCCTTTTCCAGGCGGGCGTCTCGGGTGCACGTAGACGGACGACTTGCCAAGAGCGTTCGTGTGCGCCCTGCTGGCAGCCTGTCTGTCCCTCTTGGAAGAGCTCGTACTAACAGCCAGTGGGAGTATGTCGATGTCAAGGAGTTTCACGACACAAGCTTGGGGACGCGCTTCAAGTACTGCTTTGTCTACCTGTTCTTGCTCAAGAACATTGTCATCTATGGGCTGGACATCTTCACGGCATCCACAATGTTGGCAACTGACGACGTGAGCAAGCGTTGCCTGGCGAGCTAACGCGCAGTGGACCAACAACCTGTACACAAAGTGCGCCAACTCTGGCAACCACCACTGCGTGATCGACGTGCAGTTCAAAATTGCAAAGTGGGTCTTTGTGGGTTGCATCATCTTCTCGTTCCTGCTTCTCGGATACGAGTGGTACAAGGCACGCAAGGTGCTGCAGTCGCGCGACATTAGCTACACCTTCTGCAACACCATGGCCAACGACTACGTTTCTATCAGGAGCTACGACAGCTTCTGCCTGTTCTGTCGCATCTCGGCCAACAAGAAGAAGAAGGACAAGGTGGCATTCTTTGTCTACTTTACGTTCAAGGGTGAGTGGAACCAAGGGTGCTGCTACATTCGCCGGAACGGGCTGATGGCAGACTGGAAGCGCACAGTCCTTGCCGACGGGCCTCGCCAGAGCATCAACGCCATTGTGCTGTTTATGATCGCAAAGTCTTACGACTTCCGCACCGACGACATTCCTCAGTACTGGGACGGACAGCCGTGGACGGCCCTCCTGCTCATTTCAATGATCCTCACTGTGCTCATTTTCATCGTTTCCCTCGGCCTCCTCTTCGTGGCGGCCGCGCTCTACATTCCCCTCCTGTGCTACATCCAGGGCAACCTCAAGGAGTACGTGTGCCACAAGGTCGACAAGCGTATCGGCGAGATTATCCGCAAGAGTCAGAAGCGCCGCGTCGCGCGCTACGCCGAGCTCGAGAAGAAGATTGGTATGGGCATGCAGATCAAGAACGCCAAGGGCGAGCTTGTCGATGCGTCGCACCTCCAGCCGACGCTCCCCAGCATCAGCCTCGACGACAACAGCCCGTTGATGCGTTCGGCTTCCCCGGCCGTTGGTCGGTCGGCCTCGCCTGCTTTCGGGCGCGGCCCCACGGCGGCCAACCACGCGTCGCGGTACGGCGACGTGGGTCGCAAGCACCGCTCGCCCGAGTACCCCGACAACAAGGGGGGATACAATGACATTTTCGACGACTACGCCGACGCGGGGCCGAGCTACCGGCCTCGCCTGTACGACGACGAGTACGCGTCGAGCTCGACGTCGCTCGTTACGCATGCTGCCCCTCCGGCGCGGAATCACATGCCGCCGCCGCGCCCCAGCACACCTGTGGTCGGCGCACCAGACTTTCCGCCTTGCGCTGCGCCGGGGTATCCCCCGCCGCAGCAGTTTGAGGCGACGCGCCAGCCGTACGGGTTTACGCCGCCAGATCCGTACACGCGGCGGTGGTAGTGTTGTTGGATGGATGTATACTCTAATATTATCTCGGGGGAGGTTTGGTTTCCAAGGGCTGAGGGGGCGTGAGGGCGGATGGGAGCAAAGGACCAGGGTAGAGCCAGTCTCGTGCTGAGGTGTTGCGATGGTGTGGCCATGAGAGGGGTTTGAATGATGGCCAACGCCGATGGCCAACACCGATAGCCAACATCTGCTAGCCAGGTCTGATAGCCAATGTCTAATAGCCAACGACGACAAGGTGGCGTGAACGAAGCCAACAGTTGTGTGCGGGACAGAGCTCTGTCAGAGTGACAATCGACGGCAAACAGCGGCTATTGCCTGTCCTCCGGGTCCTCCCCCTCCGGTTCCCGGCCCGGCCCCCGGCCCCATGGGACATATCAACTCGGCGGCCCAGACCAGTCCACGCACCCTCATCTGACCATGCGCTCAACTCCCCAAGTGATCCTGATAACCGGTGCGTCCGGCGGCATCGGGCGCGCATGCGCCGTCGCGCTGTCGGAAGCGTTCCCCGCGTGCGTCCTCGTCCTCTCGGGGCGACGGGAGGACGCGCTGCGCGAGACGGCGGCAGCGTGCTCTGGACAAACAGAGATCGCCGTCGGCGACGTGAGCAACGACGCCGACGTGAAGAAGATGTTTGAGATGATTACGAACAAGTATGGCCGATTGGATGTGTTGTTCAACGTACGTCCTTCCCCCCCCCCTCCCCTGTCTTATCCTCTTCTCTCCCCGTCGGTCTCCGCCGATCTCCACGGCAACTAACGCCAGAACGCGGGCGTCGACCTCCTCCCCAACACTGCGCTCGAGGAAGCGGACATGTCTCTTTTCCGCCGGGCGCTAGACATCAACATAATGGGCGCTGTTCTCTGCACCGCGTCCGCGATTCGGTTGATGAAACAAACCGGGGGCCGAATTATCAACAATGGCTCAATCTCATCCACGTCACCTCGCCCAGACGCGGCAGCGTACACGGTCGCCAAGCATGCGATACTGGGTCTTAGCCGGAGCACGTCTCTCGATGGACGCAAGTATGGGATTACTTGTACTCAGCTGGATATTGGGAATGCTGGGACGGATATGATTTCCCATGCGGCCAAAGGCTGTCGGCAGGCGGATGGGACTTTACGCCCGGAGCCGATGATGGCCGTTGGCAGGGTTGCTGAGACACTCGTCTATCTCGCCGGCCTTGGGGCAGATGCCGACGTGTTGAGGCTCGAGATTGTTGCCGCGGGCATGCCATTCGTCGGCCGCGGCTAGCTGGGGCAGTGACGAGCCGTAGTGCAAGCTGTATTTGGATCTAGGCTGCGATGGATGACCAACGTACTGTGGCAATGTACTTTGGTTGGGCGTATTGACGAGGCGCCAGTTATAGCCTCGCGTCACTTGCTGGCGCTGTACGTCCTGTGCCCGCCGCTGTCCAGCAGTATTGTACTAGGAATCAGTCTGAACCACGTCCA
Source organism: Cutaneotrichosporon spelunceum (assembly GCA_030805415.1). Classification (NCBI taxonomy): domain Eukaryota; kingdom Fungi; phylum Basidiomycota; class Tremellomycetes; order Trichosporonales; family Trichosporonaceae; genus Cutaneotrichosporon; species Cutaneotrichosporon spelunceum. The sequence continues at coordinate 1,102,932 of BTCM01000005.1, forward strand.
ACCCAAGATATGGCAGTGACTGGCGCATGGCGCATTGGGGCAACTCTGCGAGGGTTCGGGTATAATCCTGGCTAATGTATATTACAGGCTGATATATAGTCCTGGCTTTGGCAAATCGCACTGCTGGCGCTGCTGGCGTCGATGGCACTGCTGTCCTACACTGGCGCGGTGTGTCCGGTGGTAGCCTGGAGCAGAGCGCGGCATTGTATGCGTCGGCGAGTCGGGTGTGCCTCGTACCTTGGGCGTGGAAACGCGACGTGTCGACGCGTCCAGCTGTTTGTCACCATCCGCCCTCTCGTCCCGGTCGTCGCTGTCACATCGTACACCATTCCGCACATCCACGCAGCCACACGTTCCGCGTTTACACATTACAATGCATACCTCCCTGGGGGGACAAGGCATGGTCGGCTAGAAACTTAAATGCCTAAACTCTAGTATCCAAGCGAAACACTGCTTAGAAAAGCACTGCTTAGAAGAGCGCGGCACCGCCAACGGCGACGACGACAGCCGCAGCGACCTGGGCAGCAGGCAGGTGCATAGCCGCCGCACCGCCGGTGGAGGTGGTAGCGGGCGCCGAGGTGCTCGAGCGCGAGGCCGAGGCGGCGGACGACGAGGCGCGGATGGACTGGGGTGAGACGACGAACATGAACAGGGACTGAGTAGACTTACCGAAACAGCAGCGCTGACTTGGCTGACCGCCGAGCTGACTTGGCTGACCACCGAGCTGGCAACCGGAGGGGCACCGGCGGCGGTGGTGGTGGCAACCGGGGCCGAGGCCTCACTGGCACCGCCGGCAATCGACGAGACAGTGCCACTGACAGTGTCGGCCGAGGGGGAGGCAGCAGCGGTGTCAGAGAGCGAAGGCACGGCGCTACCGGTGTCAGAGGGCGAGGCGGCGACGTCGGTCGTAGCGTCAGAGGGCGAGGGCGTGGCGGCCGTGTCGGACTGGGCGACGGCACCGACGGCGACTGGGCGTCAGGGCGTGTTCAGGATGGGGCAAGCGCTGGGGGTGACTCACAGAGGGCGAGGAGAGCGAAGAGCTTGGACTGCATTTTGATCAGTGTGGGAGTGGAAGAGAGATGCAAGTGAGATGGAGGATGAAGAGACAAAGAGGACAAGGCGAGCAGAGGTTCTTATATCGCTGCGAGTTGACCGGCTGCGAGGGAAGAGCAATGGCTGTGCAGTGTTGTCCCGGACGGTGTACGCGACTGCGCATCCCCAGTGGTTACCCACCGAGGCGCTCGGCCTGGGCGTGCATTGCAGGGCGTCGCGAGGCAACTGGTGGGCTGCGCGTGGCGCCGCCGCGCGCGCGCCGAGCCCGACCGACGCGCCCACAACAAAGTTCCCACGCCTCGTGTCCAAGAGTACTGTTTCCTGTGAATCCAGGGAAAATGGTATGTAAACAAGCATCCTCGGCCCTGCATGGTCTATTTTCACCCCAGCCCCATTTTCCTAGCCTGGGGTGGCCTGGCCCCCTGTCTGCCCCGGCCAGAGTCTGGAACGCCTCCCAGGAAGCGCTGCACCGCTTTCTTTCTTCCTTGTTGCCTGGCTCAGTCTTGTCGCCTGTGTGCCTGCTGCGTAGCCACCGCCTCGGGCGTGCTTGGCGTCTCGCCGAGTCTGTTGGCGCAGTTGGATCAATGCATGATGACGAGGAGGCCTGGTGGAGGCTGCGTAGTCGACGGCAGCAGCCATGTCATTTGTGACGGATAAAACAGGGTCAGCGTATCATGCAGTCGACATTGCCCACTGCTGCCGTCGTATCCGCAATTTCCCGGGCCTGGACTCGCGTGTGGCCGTAGTCCCTGCGGGCGTGGGAGAGTCCCTCGACGAGCGTGGGAGAGTTGGGACGGACTGAACCAGCCCGTGGGAGAGTTGGCACCAGTCAGACTCGCCCGAGACTCTGCTTGGGACATGTCGCAAGGGTCAGCACACGGCAATACCGCGACTGAATGATCCTAATGATACCTCGCCTCCTCCTCCTCCAGCGCTCACATCGAGTACAAAGTGTTCAGCGCTCACAGTCCCCAGTATAGTGCTCAAGAGGTCACAATTGAGCCCTATCGTTCATGTAGCCCTTGAGATCCGGATGCACGTGGTTATCATAGTGGCTAGGCCAGCCAGACAAACCTGTAGCTGCCCACTTCCGTACCGTCATGTTGCACAGAATAAACATATAAGCAACCCACATTGCTCGAGTAACAATGCAAAGCAACTGCCCGCATTGTTCGAGTAAACAACGTAAAGCCACGGCACCCACATCAACTGCACCACATCAACAGCATCAACTGCACTCATTACTCTACAATCTACAGTTAGCCCGAGGGGCATTTTAGCGGACACCCGCCAAGCCTAGAACGCCATGTTCATCAGCTTGAGCGACACCTCGACGCCGAGGAACGTCGCCGCGTTGGCAGGGAACGCACGCGCCATCGCGGGCCCAAAGCCGCTCCAGAGCGCCGTCACACCGTCCTTGGCAATCAGCTGGCGCGCGCAGTCCACAAAGCCGCGGTATGTGCCGTTCGGCGCCGACTGGATCCGCGACTTGATCGTGTCGGGTGGGATAGCGACAGCCCACATCGCCACACCGGCCATGCCACCGGCGAACATGACTGCTCCGAGCGAGAGCGGGGGCGCCTTCTCCTCCCCGGTCCCGGGGTCGATGACCGGCTTTCCAGAGAGCTTCTTCTTGACGAGCTCGTACGTGGCAAAGTAGCTACCGTCAGTTCACACCCACTGTACCGGCTAGGCCCTCCAAACTCACACTGCAGATCCAGGACCGTCACGGAGAACAGTGGGGACAGTGCCGCGGAAGATTGACTTGACGCCGCCCTCGGCGTACAGCTTCTTGACGACATCCAGGGGGCCAGTGTACGCCGGCTTGCCGCCCTGTCCCTGGACCTGGAGGAGGACCTTGATGCGCTCGGCGGGCGCAGCGACAATCGTAGACGGGATCGCAGAGAAGAAACCCGCAAACGCGAGCTCGGCCGTGGTCAGGTGCTGGTCCGTGCGGTTCGGCGTCCCCGCGTACACGATCCGCTTGCCGAGGTCGTAACCCTGGGGTCAGCATTGGCTCCAAACCGCAGGCGAATGAAGAGAGGTGTGTGTCAAATGGACGCGCATCGGCTCGCTGAGCCTGTGCGTGCGCGCGCGAGTAGTGTCGCGATTTGGCCCTCGTCGAAAGCCCGTGTGCGATCCGTGCACGTGTGCCTGCACACCACACCCTCCTTAATTACACGGCCAGAGATACGCACCCAGAACGAGACAGCAAAGAGGGGCGTGACACCAAGGAGGGGTGGCGTGATCCCACGGTAGAGACTGGCTGTCAGCGAGGATCAATAGTGGATGGGGTCGAATTGGGCGTCCCGTTTGGCACGGAGAACACCCAGCACGCGGGCATGTAGGCGCTTCCGGCCGATGTCCGCGGACATGGGTTCCTCGTTGGCCGCTCGGTCAGAGGCAGACGCCTCCCCCCACCCTCGGCGAGCCCACACGCGAGCCCGCTCCGGGTGATGGCCAGCAGACCCGCTTGCCTCCAACAATCCCACTCACCCCTTGAGGCCATCACGCGCAAGCGTCTTCTTGACGACATCAACCGCACCCGTGTACGTGCCCGGCGCCGCGGTCTGGAGCCGAGTCTTGGTCAGGTCGAACGGGTGGCCGACGAGGACGGCGCAGATACCACCAAAGCCGCCCGAGAGGAACGACTTGACCGGGTTCACGGTCTGCTTCTCGACCTTGGCAGCTTCGATCTCGCTCGCGTCAAGGTCGGACATTTTGGGCATTGTGGTATCAAAAACCAGAGTCGCTTTTTGAACCGTCGGCTCGGTTGTCTGGGCGGGGCGGATAGCCGCAGCAAATTCCCGGTGGCGGAATATGACTGGGCCGTATCGCCAACGCCGATTTAGTCGGTGTCCAATAGCCGGTCGAGAGTGGAGGCGGGGGCCCAATCCTATTAGGGCCTCCACATTCTCCGGTGAAGGTATGGACTTGTGCATTGTCCGTCCGAGTTGAGCCGAGGCACCCGAAACTGTAATCAGTCGCGTGGTGGAGGGGTTGTTCGCGTCAAATGCCTTACTCCGACTATACTATATACACGTCATTGTCAACAATCTCAACTCTATGCATCTGCTGATACTACCACTGCAGCGCGATACCCGCCCCTAGCTAGACACGGTTATCTCACCCCCCCATGCGACATCCACACGACTCTCGCGTGGCCATCTTATCTTTTCACCCGCTTCAGTGCCAGCCCCGTGACGCCACAGACTAGACCGAATTGGCACCAGCCGACAAAGCTCGCCATCGCATCCCACTCTGAGCACATCCATCTACCAAAACACACCATCACCAACCGCGATGAACAAGGACCCGGTTGTGGCCGCGGCCTTGCGGACGAGCTCGCCGTCCTCCTCGTCCTCTTCCACCTCAATAGTCCGCCTCCAGTCTGCCCAGAAATCGTACGGCGCGACCGCCGTGCCTTCCCTACATGTCCAGATTGCGACCCCGGACCCGAGCCAGTTCAACGGAATGTATGACGACTCGGGATTCGACGATGACCTCGAGGACGTGGTCGACATTGCCGGTGAGTCACCCGTCCGTTCACGGACGGCGTCGAGGACGGCGCGAGCGTAAGGGTTGGCTAATCCCAGACTCGTACCGCTTCATGAGCCGGTACTATGGCCTCGTCCCGCTGACCACGCTGACCTTCTTCGCTGGCCTCATAGCCTTAATCACATGGGGATGGTGCGTCTCCCTCCCACCGATCTGACGCCAGGCCCCCAAGCAGTGATGAGGTGGATGAGGGGCAGGTCTACCCCCATCCGTTCTTCTGGAAGGCGTTCCTGATAGGCACGTTTGCAAGCATGGCCGTCCAGTCGCTGCGAGTACCAATGTTCATCCTCGTCTCGTGGCTCCCCCTCGGCGGCAACGCCGCTGTCGTCGTCTCCACTGCCGCCCATGTGGTCGTACACGAGGCGTGCCGCCTCGTCTCTGTTCCCCTCACCATCCCCTCTCCCACGTCGGGCTTCCACTCGAGCTACTGGCTTGGGCTGGGCTGGGGTGCCGCCGAGGCAGCGTGGGGAATCGTACAGGGATATTCGCAGCTCAGCCTTTACGAGGATCTAAGCGACCCGTGGGCGATCCGGGACCTCAGTTGCGACGAGTGCGAGGAAGACGAGTGCCTTCCCGAAGAATTGGACCTTGAGGACGAGGCCGGCGCGAACGACGACCTTGCCGAGCTTGAGGATCGCGTTGAGATCCTTGAGCGCATGCGGGCCCGAGGAGGTATGTCTCAACTACGCATCAGCTGACCCCAGAACTTGAGGACGTCATGGGTCTTCCCTTCCCGGTATGTGTCTCACCCTGCTCCGTCTTACTGACGCCAGCTCATCCCCTTTGCTCTTCATGTGCTGTGGCGCATCGACACACTAATCCTCAACCTCGGTCTGACTCTCATCCTGTCGGGCTTCTATTTTGATCCCGAGCCAATCTACAAACACGAATCGGCCGCAGTGGCCAGAGACTGGCCGCCCATCGCGCCCAAGCCGACACCGAGCCGCTGGCTCCCGCTGGCATGGGTCGCAGTCACCGTCGTGCACATTGCCCTCAGCCTGGTCTGGAAGGTTGTCGGCCGCGTCGGTGTCGGTGCTGTGACGTGGGGCGTGAGTCGCCGTTTGGCACACGTGTTAACCCCAGGGCCTCATCGTCGCGCTCGGCAGTGTGTTTGCCGGCTTGGGTGTTTGGGGTGGCGTCGTCTAGTTTTGTATATATATATATATATATCGTTTGCATGTACTCGATTCCTACACGTCGCCCAGTATCAACGCGCGAACAGCACTCCACTCGGGCCAGGCCGGCCGCTTCTCGAACTGCAGCCAGTCTGCGGGTCCGGTGGGGAGGATGCCCATCGTCCCGCACTTGTACAGGCCGAGACAGAAGCTGGGGTCAGGCGGGAGGGCCAAGGAGGGAACTCACACAACGCCCTGGCAGAGAGCATAGGTCAGCATGGCCGGGATGAGCTGGTTGTAAGTCAGCTCGCCGTCTGCCCGCGTGGTGCGGAACGGTTCGAAGGCTGGGGTGAGCGTGTGAGCGAGTGTGTGAGCGATGACCGAGCGCGAGCGAGTGAGCCAGCGCATGAGCGGAGTATGAGTCAAGACCCAGTGGGCCAGCCAGGTCTAGGCCGCGGTCGGAGTCTGGGCTGGAGCCAGGGAGATGGGGATGGGGGTGGGAATGGGGACCTGGGGGCCTGGGATTCGGCTTGGGGAAGGGGGGGATGGGGAGGGGATAGGATGGGAATGGGGATAGGATGGGAATGGGGATAGGATGGGAATGGGGCTGGCCTTGTGGCCGATGTGTGCTCAGCGCACTCAACTCACCACGCAGGATACCGGCAATGGCGCCAACGGGCCCCGTGACGAGCATGAAGATCATTCCGAGCGAGAAGATCTGGACCCCCGACCCCGAGAAGTAGAGCATGATCGCCTGCATCGGGAGCGACTTTGCGGGGCTGGCGTCAGTGCGGTTGTGGGCGGATGGGGTTGAGGGGAGGGGAGACGGAATGAGGGGAGGGACGGAGTGACGGAGAGGGACAGAGTGACGGAGAGGCGAGACTCACGCAAACGCCATCTCCCACGCCCGCTTGAGCTTGAGCTCGTTGCTCTGACGTTCCGCTGCAGTCGCGTCGCGCTGCTGTTAGCCTCCCTGGAGCCTACTGGGACCTCTGGAGCCTGAGCGATACACACCTTGGCCGTCTCGCGCGCCGCGCCGACGAAGCCTGGTGGGTTCTGTACCCTGCTGTCAGTCCCGAGCCCAGACGAGCTCAGACGGAGCGACGTACCGGACGTTGGAGACGTTGTAGTCGAGCTTGGTCATGGTGGGTGGATGATGAGGTGACGGTGACGACTGATTCCAGTGTGGTGTTGGATTTGGTTCCGCGTCGTGGTGTACAAGATCGTTTTTGTGCTGTACCATGCCTCTGTCCTCTCACCAGGCCTCAGGAATCAGCGCAGACCAGAATCGACAACTCTATACATCGCCTAAAGATACCCCGCGATCACGACCGCACACCCCAAGCCAAAGATGAACAAACACACGTCAGTGTACGTCTGCCCGATAACACCGAGGTACTTGGACCCCGTAACGACGAGGCGCTGCACATTCTTCGGGAGCATGGGAAGCACGCCGGAGAGGAGGGGGTGCAGGCGCGCCTTGGGCTTGACAACCACGACCTGGTACGCGAGGAGCATCAACTCGAGTGTCACGAACGCGTAAAACACAGGCTGCGGTTAGCGGGTCCCATTGCGACTCACAAGATGGCCAAACGACTTGGCAGTGTACCCTCCAGAGCGCGAGCTCAGGCCCTTCCACCGCGCACTCCAGTCCTCCGTGACGCCGCCGGCGCGCACGCTGTTCATCTTGGGCTCCCACCACACCACGACGAAGAGGGTGAACGCAACCACGGCCAGTGCGTGGACGAGGGGCAGGCGGCGCTCGGCCTTGGACGGTGGGCCCGCAGAGCTGGACCCCGAGCCAGCCTGCATGCCCTGCATGCCCTGCAGGCCTGCGAAGGGGTTGGTTCCGTCGCCGCCCGCGCCGCCCATCTGCTGCATGAGAGCGGCGAACGGGTCCTGGCCGCCGAAGGGGTCCGAGCCGTCCTGCCCGTCCAGGCCGCCCAGAGCGGGGAACCCCTGCCCGTCCGCCCCGCCCATGCTGGACATCATCTGCTGCATGAACGTGTTGAAGTCAGGCATCTCGCCAGGCCCCATGCCGGGCAAGTTGGTCGGGTCCGCCGCGGCCGCGCGCGTGCCCGGCGTTGCGGTCCGGCTGGGCATCTGATTCGCCCAGCCCGGCTTACGGTCCAGGCTGCTGCCCTTGGTCTCAGTATCCTCGCCGGGAGTTGCATCAGGCTCCTCGATCGTGGACGGCATCTGAACCTGCGCCTGCGGTTGCGCGGGCGCGTGCGTTTGCTCGCCCTTCCCGGCCGGAGTTTCAGAAGGGCTGCTGGCGGAAACGGGGGACGAGGACGAGGCAGCGCGCACATCGTCGCCGTACAGCTTGTCTGCCTCTTCGCCGCGGGCAGTCTGTGCGAGACGCGCGAGACCCGCATTGCCGCGGGCGAGGATCTTGGCTTTTCGGGCCGCGGCGCGGCGCTGGGCTTCGGTCTGCTCAGACATGGTGAATGGAATGTCGTGGACGAAGCGATGGAACCGTCGACCGAGTATAGGACGTCATCGTCACGTGAGTGAGCGATCTTTTGATTCCGTCGCGATTGCCACCTAGCAACAACAAGTCGGCCTGGCCTACTTGGTCGTTGCAAACTCCTGGCACCATCTTTCGCTCGAGCCATGTCCCGTTCAAGAGACGTCCCGCACAACCACCTCGCGCCGGGCGTGACTCGTGCTTACCTCACGCGGCTGGTCGGCCACGCGGCGCAGAAGGCCGGCTTCGACGGAGCCGAGGTCGGCGCGCTGGCCGAGATGGAGCGGTTGTTGGAGCACCGTGAGTTCTGTCGCGTCCACACTGACATCAGACATACAGCGTGTGTTCGAGGAGGCGTGCGACTATGCCGAACATTCAGGCCGCGCTGTGCCGAACGGGCGCGACCTCTACGTCGCGCAGAGCATGAGCGGGTGGGATGTCGCGAGTCTGAAGCGCGCCGCGAAGCGCAAGCGGAACCGTGAGTGTTACCAAGGCCTGTTCCCTCACATCTTGTCTCATCTCCAACCGCGAGCCTACTTCTCAAAGCTATGATTCGCGTCCGCTCTGCATCTGACCTGACCCCAGCTATCGCGCTGGCAACACGCGCCGAGTCACCCGAACCCTTCCAGCCTGAGACACTTGCTACCCTCCCGGACGGCGAGGATGTCAAGCCTACCCTCCACCCCGCGCCCGAGTACGCGTGGGACGGCGCACCAGGCCTTCCCGAACCGTGGACGTACAAACCTGATCTGCCACCGCCGCCAGGCCTGCCCCCGAGCAAGGTGACCACCGGCGTGCTTGACTTTATCAAGCTCACAGCCACAGAGCGTGGGGATATCCCTCCAGAGCTGGGCTTGGTGGATTACAGGCGCGCCGACGGACGCGAAGTGCGGCGCAAGTGGGGCGTCAAGGGTGTCGGGGCGTCGTCGTGAGATGTGTATGTGGAATATGTATGTACATTATAATCGCATCTAAAGAACTCGATCTGGAAGAACCCGAACCAGAATCGTCTAGTCGCCCTCACGGTACTCCTCCTCCGAGTCGTCATCGCCGTCGTCCTCGTCGCTGCTTCCCATGAACTCGTCCTCTACGACCTTGCGCCTGTCGTCAGCTACAACTCTGCAGCTCAGCTCACTTGCGCTGGGTGGGCTGCAACACACTTGCGTTCTTGGGCGGTGCGACAGGCTTGATCATCGGCTGGACTGATGTGAGTTCAACTCGCAAGCATTCCAACTCACCGTCCTTGCGGCCTGAGCTGCCCGTCTGCCGCTGGATCTGGGCCTTGAGGTTGGCATTGCGGCTCTGCAGCGACACGATCTCGGCCTGGCGTCAGGATGGACTGGTGGGCCGAGGGTATACCTGTAACGCATTGACCAGAACCTGGTGTGCGCGGATAGAGCCTGGTGTGAGTTGGCTTAATGGACCGAAGCAGTTGGAGGCGGCCCAAGCAGGCTCTTGCAGGCCCCGGACTCTGGCACGACTCACGCTCATCGGTCGTTGCCGGCTTGGCCTCCTTAATCTGCGGCTGTTAGGAATGCGCTTGAGCCCACCCATCATCTGACACACATTGAAGGTGGCGGACAGTAGGTCAGAAACGTAGTTGTGCTGCCCAGGCTCTGCTGGAGAAAGGAACACGCTGACGGGCGTCCGCGCGATATGGATAAGGAGCTGGAGTCAACTCCCCGTACGGCTGCGGCCTGGAATGGTGCCCAAGCACGGTGCGCCACCAACACACCTTCAATTCCCCGCTGCCCAACATCTGAACACTAAGCATACCCCCGAGGATCGCGTCGGCAACCTCCCTGCCCCGCTCGTTGTCGCGCGCTTGTCCCTGGTATCAGCATCTACTTTCCGATATCGGATGCCAAATGCCATCCCTGCCCACTTGGGTACGCGCGCCACATACCAGGCATGGCAATGGCATCGTATCGAGCCAGCTCGGTGAGGGCCCGCGTGGCTCGACTCACCACGTCACCAGATCCACTCCAAACCCGCGGATATAGTGCGCCGAGGCCCTCGGAAGTCCACATTGTCATCTCCCACAAATCGTCACGGGCGCGTGAGAGGACAAGGTAGCGGGTGCCATCCGGAGCGTAGAGTAGTTGTTGGATGTTGTCGAGGGAGGAGTGCATGTCGAGCAGCGGCGTGGGGTGATGGTGAGATGGCAAATGTTGGTTGACTGGACGATGGCGGGTTGAACGGCAACTTGCAAGACCCCGTGCTGATTATCTCTCCTAATGGGTGCTGCCAAGGGATTAGGAGGATCTGGATCAATTAGGATTTGTGTAATCGGTCGGCACATGCCGAAGGAGGCGGATAAGGCCGCGCTCGGGTGTGACGTCACAAATGCCGTATCCTCACAGCACCTCGCAGCACGCACCCCGCGCTTCCCGCTCGACGCGCACAGCGTCTCGTGTCGACGCGGGCAGCCAGCCCTGCTCTCCTACCTCATCTCGTCCCGGATTTCCCGGTCCATGTGACTCTGTGACACGTGCGGTCATCCCCTGTCCATCTCAAGATCAAGAAATCAAGCAGCCTTGTCCGTCACCTTGACCTACTCACTCCCCATTCCTCCTCCCGGTCGACATCGTCCTCTCGCCCACCTTGCCCACCTATATCCTTCAAGAGCCCAAGGTGTGCAGCCCAACATGCTCCGCCCACCTACACTCCGCATCCTCCCCCCACGCGTGACAATGCCGCGCTCCCTCGCCACCCTCGGTATCCGTCGCGAAGACCCCGGCCGCGTGTGGGAACGCCGCTCCCCTCTGACCCCCGAGGCGGTCGCGCAGCTGGCCGACAAGGCTTCTGTCGAGGTCGAGTCGTGCTCTCGCCGCTGCTTCCCTGACTCTGCCTATGCTGCTGTAAGTTCTGGTAGAGGCTGACGCTGACCCCAGGCTGGCGCAAAGATCGTCCCCAAGCTGTCCAAGGACGTCAACCTTGTGCTGGGTATCAAGGAGCCCCGTGTCGAGGACGTACACGCTCTCATCAACAGTGACCCCTCCCTCAGACGCACGTGGATGATGTTCTCGCACACCCACAAGGGACAGCCGTACAACACTCAGCTGCTCAGCGCCTTCCTCCCTCCCAGCAAGGGACAGACCCTCATCGACCACGAGCTGCTCACCAGTCCTGGCAAGGATGGGAAGCTGCGTCGTGTCGCCGCGTTCGGATGGTTCGCGGGCGGTAGGTCGAGGTTGAAAGCAAGGCTAATCCGCAGCGGTTGGCGCTGGCGAGGCGCTCTCTCTCACCGGCCAAGCGCTGTTGCGCCGCGGCATCTCCCACCCTCTCCTTGTAAGCCCATCAGCTTGTTTGCAAGCTGACATTAGCACTTGGCCCGCCCATACACCTACACCTCGCTTGACGAGTTCAAGGCCGCCCTGAAGCGCGCCGGCGACGCCACCGAGCTCGCCGCCCTCCGCAGGGCCAATGACCCATCGCTTTCCCCTGACGCCGAGGCCCCGGTCGTCATCGGCCTCACTGGGTTAGCTCAACCCGCGATAATTGCAGCTGACCGGCAGCGCAGGCAATGTTTCCACCGGCGCCCGCGACATGCTTGACGAGGCTGGCGTTCAGTGGGTCGACTGGACCCAGCTCCCCAACCTCAAGCCTGGTCCCAAGGTACGCTCACAAGATCCCAGGATAGCTAACACTAGACGTACGCGTGTGCGCTCCCGCCCTTCTCATACTTCCAGCGCAAGACTGACGGCGGCTACGACCGCATCGAGTACTACGCCAACCCGGACCTGTACGAAAGCACCTTCACCGAGCGCGTGAGCTAGGGTCACAGTGGAGCGAGCTGACGCCAGATTGCCCCCTACCTCACCACGCTGATCCACGGTGCTGGGTGGCAGGAGGGCTTCCCGCGCATCATGACCAACGCGGACATGGACCGGTACCTCGCTGAGAATGATGGCAAGCACAAGATGATCGCGCTGCAGGACGTGACGTGCGACGTTGAAGGCGCGCTCGAGTTCATGAACCACTACACGACGATTGATGAGCCTGTGTTCGAAGGACCTGGTGGTATCCTCATCGGCTCCACCGATGTTCTCCCGACCGAGCTGCGTGAGTAGCTCGAGTGCCCATCTTGACCAGCTTGACCAGCTGACACCAGCCGCTGACTCGTCGGTCTACTTCTCCGGAAAGCTGATGCCATACGTGGAGCGCGCTGTCGACCACGCAAACGGGAAGCCGATCGTCAACGACAGCATCGACCAGACGCTTGAGAGAGCGCAGATCGTCTCCAATTCCGAGCTCGTCGAGAAGCACGAGTGGCTGCAGGAGAACGTGGACAAGTGGCGTGCGACGCAGTCTGTTGGCCTGCTTCCGCAGAAGAAGAAGGTGCTTCTCCTCGGCTCGGGCCTTGTCGCTGGGCCCGCCGTTGAGGTGTTCCTCAAGCGCCCCGACGTCCAGCTGACCATTGGTAAGTGGGGAATTTGCAGTTTGCTAACCGCAGCGAGCAACAACCTTGCCGAGGCTGAGGCGCTCGCTCGCAACCGCCGCAACGTGTCGACACGTTCGCTCGACGTGTCAGACAGCGCGGCTCTCGGCGAAGCTGTCGCGGGTGCCGATGTCATTGTCAGGTGTGTTGACTTGTTTTAACCACTGACAGCAGCCTGCTTCCGGCACCGATGCACGTCCAGGTGGCGCGTCACTGCATCTCTCACGGAAAGCACCTTGTCACCGCCTCTTACGTCAGTCCCGAGATGAAGGAGCTGGATGCCGAGGCAAAGGCGAACAACGTTCTGCTCCTCGGCGAGTGTGGGCTTGACCCCGGAATCGACAGCATGGCGGCCATGCGCATCATGGAGCGTGTGCACAAGGAGGGCAAGAAGGTCGTGTCCTTTGTTTCGTGGTGCGGTGGCCTCCCAGAGGCTTCAGCGTCCAACGTGCCCTTGGCCTACAAGTTCTCGTGGTCTCCCAAGGCTGTCCTCACGGCGTCGCTCAACGATGCCGAGTTCAAGCTCAAGGGCGAGATGCACAAGGTCGCGGGACAGGACCTTTTGCGCGACCACTTCCCCGACGTCAAGCTGTGGCGCGGGTTGGCCCTTGAGGGTCTGGCGAACCGCGACTCGCTCCCGTACGCTGAGAAGTACGGCCTGGGTGCTGTGAGTGGCCTGCGCGACCTCTTCCGTGGCACGCTGCGGTACCAAGGCTTCTCTCACCTCATGGACCGGTTCCGCGCCCTTGGTCTGCTGGGAACCGAGAAGATCGAGCCTGCGGGGAGCTGGCCTGGCTTCATGGCAGCTTCGATGACCCAGACCCTCGGGCGTGAGGTCACGGAGGAGAACCTGCTCCAGGCGGTTGAGGAGGTGACCGGCGCGGATGAGGAAGTGATCCTGGCGCTCCAATACTTCTCCCTGCTCCCCTTGACCAGCGCTAGCGGCGCACCGGCACCACCCGCCCTTCCCAAGGCGCCTCAGGCGCCGATCGACACGTTTGCCTCGCTGCTGTCCAAGAAGCTTGCGTACGCGAGCGACGAGCACGACTCGGTGCTCCTGCACCACGCGTTCAAGGTTGTGCCCGCTGGATCGAGCGAGGGGACGGGCGAGCAGACTGTGACTGCCTCGCTGCTGTGCACGGGCGACGAGCGGGCGAGCGCCATGTCGACGACGGTTGGCTGCACGCTTGCGTTTGCGGCGCTGCGCGTGGCAGATGGCCTGGTGCAGGTCCGGGGCGTCACGGGGCCGTACACCAAGGATGTGTGGGCGGGTGTGCTCTACGAGCTGGAGCACATTGGCGTCAAGGTCAAGGAGACGTGGGTGTAGGGGACACGGAGCAGCATACACTAGATTGTACAGCAGAGTAATGAACCTGTAATGGAGTAAAGCAGGCCAGTGTGGCCATGTTGGGAATGCTTTGTTGATAACCGGCCGAGCGAGAGTTGGGGGTGGACGAGTGCGGCGCGGTGGCCGTTGCGGCCCCCGCGGGCCCCGCTCGATTCCATCCACGATGGCGTTTTATTTATTTTTTCCGGTTCCCGACCTGCCCTCGCGCCACGGGGCACAGGCTCGGTAGTGCTACCCAGCAGCTGCTAACCGCGTCCACGTCCTCTATCCCGAGCCCTTATCGCCGCCGTCGGAAGCGCAGATTAGGTTGAATAGCATGGCTCCAAGTGACTGCCACCGACCAGAGTGACCACGAAGCGGCGCACGGCCCGTGGAGCGACGCACGTTTCTAGCATCTCAGGTCATGCTCAAACCAAGCTGCCTACCACCTGCGCAGGATGACATCCAAGCCCCCTACGCAGGGCCCCCATCATCGCAAACCAAACTGCGTATGCAGAGTGGGGAAATAGGGCACGGTAGGTCGCCGCGCCGGGCCGCCAGGCACAATCGGGGCGATCGCCGTCCGGCGCTCTCGCCGAGTGTTCCTTTCGCCTTGGCCTTCGTTCGCCACAATCAACCATGTCCCGGTATCATATTAAACCTCGCTGGTGCCAATGCCCAGCCCAACTCCCAGCTCGACAATGACCGCTACTACAGCTATACCTACTCCCGGCTCACCGACGGCAGGCCGCCCGCAGCTCATCCTCTGTGCCGACGGCGGCGGGAGCAAGGTCCAGGTCGTCATCCGCGCTGACGACGGGACCGAGGTGCGCGCCGTCGCGGGACCGTGTAATGTGTGAGTCTCCCTATTCCTCATTCTGCAGATTCACGGATGGAGCAGATGGAGCTGACGACAGTCAGTCGATCGGGCACACGACCGCGGCCAACCGCATCCTGCAGGCGACGTACGGCGCTCTCGCCCAGCTCGGCCCGCAATACCTGCCGCCTGGATTTGTGTCACCGCTCGCGTTGCTCGTGGCGAACGGCACCTCGCCCGACCCAACCGCTTCGCCTGTCGCGAACGGCAACGGCGCCGCAGCGAACGGCACCCACACCCCGGCCACGAACGGCACCCACACCCCGGCCACGAACGGCACGCACGCCGCCAACGGCAGCGTGAAGCTCCCATCCCTCACCGAACCACTGTTCCAGCAGTGCTGGATCGCGCTGGCAGGAATGACGACGCCGGCAGACGCGACCGCGTTCACGCCGTTTGTCGCCGACGTGCTGTGCACAGACGCGAGCCGGATCTCCATGACGAATGGTGAGTTCCCTCTAGTCCTTGTGCCTATGCTCTGGCTCTGCCTTGATCCTTTGGCCGGGCTAACGCTACGCAGACGTCAACTTGCTCGCCGCGCCAGCGCTGCGCCTACCAGGCATCAAGCACATCATAGCCGCCGTGTGTGGAACGGGCACGATCGGGCGCACAATCCGTGTCGGCGACCCTGCGGGTGAGAGCGAAGGCGCGAAGACGAAGACGAAGAAGACGCTGCACCTCGCCGACGTCGGCGTCTCCCGCGGCTGGGGATACATGCTCTGCGACGAGGGCAGCGCATTCTGGATCGGCCGCTTGGCCATCCGCGAGCTCCTCACTCAGTGGGACCGGGAGCAGAGTTGCGCAATCTACGCCGGCGGCGCAGGGCCGACACCCCCCCGCCTGCCGCTACACACCGACCTGCTGGCCTACTTTGGCGTCGACGAGCCGACAGACCTGATCGGCATCGTGGCACTCATGACTGACTTTGTACACGGCCTCAGCGTCGGCGAGGCGAGCTCGAAGCGCAACGCCTACCTTGCCGGTGCGGCGCGTGTCGTGTTCAAGTGGGCGTTCCCGGAGGACTCTGACTCGGAGCGCGAGGAGGGAGCACTCGACTCGGAACTGGCAACCAGGTCACACGAGCGTGCGCTCGCGATCGCGCACGAGGCCGTTAAACCCATGGTCCGGCTCATGCTCGAGTGTCTCGGCGACCGGAGTGTCGTGCACCCGGACAGCACGGCCGTGACGCTCGGCGGCGGGCTCATGAACGCGCCCGGGTACCGCGCCCTCTTGCTTGACGGGCTGGCCGACGCCGGCGTCGTGTTCCGCGACGTCCTCCTCGTCGAGGACGCCGCGGGCGAGGGCGCCAAGGCACTCGCGGGTGTGGCGTTTGGGTCAGCGTAACGTGGCGTGGCTAGGCGGGAGCGAGAGCGGGAGCAGCAGGAAACCTAGGGTTTGTGGGTGCCAAAACTAGAGTATCTCATGCATGTACAGTAGATGTGGGCAGTGTGCGTGTGCGTGCAGTGAGTGTGCAGTGCAGTGCGTACAGTGCAGTGCGTACAGTGCAGTGCGTACAGTGAGCGTTTGCCTGCCCGGCTTTGCCTGATTTCCGCAGTGGCGCTGTCAAAACAGTAGGGCTCGGCAAACGCGCCGGACATCACGTGACCATCCACTTGACACGGACATGCGCCTGGTCCCCGCATCCCCCCGCCTCGATACGAGCAATCGCGTGGCTGACATTCCCACCCTCCACTCTCAAGGTCCACGAGATGACCGTCTGGATGTTCCAGTCGAGAGCCATTGTGCCTCTGCCTCAGCCGCCTCATGCAGTCATCTGACATGACCGCCTGGCTAGATCAGAGGTGGGCAGTTGCTCGTTCTCCCGCCCACTCGTATCGAGGGTATGGCATGTTATCGGCAGATGGATATAAGGTGCCAGTGTTGACAGCACGCATTGTCAACTCATCATGTCCAAGCAGTCCAAGCCTCGTATTCTTTGCGCGTGAGTCTTCTTCAGGCCCCACTCATTCATCCCCCATTACCACCACCAATTCGTCCCCCGTCCGCCCCACCTCTTTCTACACTCCTATCCCCCTCCTGAGCTCCCCCTCCTCCTCCTCTCCCTCTCCCTCTCCCTCTCCCTCCCCTACACCCCCTCCTCCTCCTCTCCCTCTCCCTCTCCCTCTCCCTCCCCTACACCTCCTCCTCCTCCCCTCCCCCAGCCCCCCTCACACCAGCTTCGGCATCGACGTCGACGCCGTCGCAGGCTGGCTCGGCTCGTACGGCGGCGAGGACTCGGCGTCCGACGTCTCGCGCGGCCTCTTCGCCGGCGAGGTCGGCATCCTCCGCCTCCTCCGCCTCTTTGAAAAATTCAAGATGCGCACGACCTGGTTCGTCCCTGGCCACAGCCTCGACACGTTCCCGGACGAGATGGCGCGCGTGCGCGATGCGGGGCATGAGATGTGAGTGGCGAGCGAAGCGCAGCTGCCGAGTGAGGGTGCGTTAGGATCCTGAGAGAGTGGGAGAGGGATGCTGAGGATTCCAAGGGTGGGGGGGGGAGGAAGGTGAGATGTCTGGAGGGGATGCTGAGCGAGAGGAGATGCCAACAGGAGGACGAGGACGAGAACGAGCTGAGGAGGAGGACGAGCTGGCGAGCTGAGACGAACAGAGACGAGCTAAACACACACTCACACAAGCGGCCTGCATGGCTACTCGCACGAAAACCCCACGTCACTCACAGTCGAGCAGCAAAAGGTCATCCTCGACCACACGTTCGACCAGATCACCAAGTTCTGGGGCCGCCCGCCGATGGGCTCCGTCGCCCCCTGGTGGGAGGTGAGCAAGGAGGGTGGCGAGCTACTGCTCGAAAAGGGCATCATTTACGGTGAGTCGTGCGCTTGACTGGAGTCGTGTGCTTGACTGGAGTCGCGCACTTGGTTTGACTCTGCCACTCTGGCAAACCCCACTCCCCATTCCCCTCGCTCTGGCCAACAAACCCCCCTAAACAAACCCCCCACTCATTCCAGACCACTCGTTCATGCACCGCGACAGCCAGGCATACTACCTCCGCATCGGAGACGAATGGAAGAAGATCGACTACGACGCGCACCCCAACACCTGGATGGAGCCCGTGTCACGCGGCGAGACGACAGGCATGGTCGAGATCCCCGTAAACTGGGACCTGGACGACCTCCCGCCACTCATGTTCATGAAGAGCGTGCCGAACACGCACGGTTTCGTCGACGTGCGCTCCATCGAGGCCAAGTGGCGGGACCACTTTACGTACCTGTATGAGAACGAGCGCGAGACCGGCTTCTGCCTCCCCCTCACCGTGCACCCGGACGTATCGGGCCGGCCGCGTAAGTGGACAAAACAAACGACCTAATCACAGACGTGCTTATGATGCTCGAGCGCTTTATCAACTGGGTCAACACACACGAGGGCGTCGAGTGGGTCACGTACGCCGAGATTGCGGACGACTTCCGCCGCCGCAACCCCGCCCCCGCCGGCGCGCGAATGCCCAAGGGCTTCACCCCGCCAGCCTAGGAACGGCGGAGATTGGGTGACAAGACGAACCATTCAAGTTGTAGTCGTACATCAATGCAATTGCTCTATCTCTACCCCTCGCCCTCAAAGCTCACCTTGCCGCTGCCCGCTTCCGCACCCGCCTCGGCACTCGCGCTCACACTCACACTACTGCGCGAACTCACATTCCGGTCCCGGCCACCCGCCCCAACCGCCACAAGACTGTCCATCCACGCCTCGGCCTGCTCGCCCACCATCGCGGCCCCGAGCCAATCGCTGCCGCCCCGCGCCGCAGCCAAGCGCTCGCGGCGCTTCTCCTTGCGCTTGGCCGACTCTTGTGCCTTCTTCACAGGCGTCGAGACGCCCTCGGCGTCCTGGCCAGGTTCGTCGTTCGTCCCAGGCTGGCTGGACACGCCGCGCTTCCCCGTCTTAGACGTCCTCTTGGCCCGAACCGGTACAGTGACACCGTCCTGGTCGACAATGTCGTCTATCGACGCCTCCATCAGGTCGAGGATTTCTTCGGTCAGCCACGCTCAAATCAGCCACGCCCAATTCAGACACACCCTTGAACGACTTGTCCTCGGCCGCGCCGACAAACGCCAGCATGCGCCGCCACGTCGCCTGCGCACCCTTCGAGTGGCTCTTGGCGTGGTTCGAAACGTCGCGCCACACAATGTCCTTCTCGTGTTCGTACCCGAATTTTCGCATCGCCTCGAGCACTTCTCTTGGTGACGCGTTGTAGCTCTCCCCAGTGAGCAGGGGCACCATGCTCTCCTGCCTGAATGTCAGCTGCATTTCACAAAACTAGCTCACCACTTCACGCGACACTGGTGGAACGAGCGGTTGCCGTCCATGAGCTGTGCAACAACAGGCCATGGAAGGTCGCCGTCGAACATGTCGCGTCCCAAGTCATCGGCCACCTTCTTGACCGCCGTCTTGAGCTGCTCCTCCTCCTCCTTGGTCCAACGCCCGCTGATACGCTCCTTGGAAACCTCGAGCTGCTTCTTGTACCTATCGCGACAGTCGGTGTACGGCCGTCCGACTGCATCACCGATCTTGACCCACTGGCCGGGCGTCTCAGTGTACGCGCTGATGTCAGCTGACAGCGGCTCAAAGACAGCTCACCGCTGGAGCTCGGCGTCTTCTTCCTTGGTCCACGGCCCCTTGTGCGCGTTCGGGTGGTACATCCTCTGCACCGCTTCCTTGACGTACCGCAGCGGCCGTCCGGGCACCGCCGCCGCGACGTCCGCCCAGAAGCCGGGGTACTTGCTGCGCGCCGAGCTACGTCCCTTTGCAAAGATGATGTCGACCAGCTCCTGGTCAGACAGCGAGTGCGTCCGCCCAAACGTCTCTAGTGTTCGTCGCACAGCCGCCTTCTCCGACTCTGTATACTTGCCGCGCTTCCAGGTGATAACTGTGTGAGTTGACAAACGACGGGAGCAACTCACTGCCCTTCTTCTCCAGGCGCAGGAGGACGGGAATGTCCACCCAGCGTGAGGAGAGGAACTCCTGTGCTGCCTCCGGGTCCTTGAGCTTCTCACGCAGTGCCTCATCCTCAGCCTCATCTACCGATTCGGCCTCCTTCTTCTTGCGCTGTGTCTTTGGCTTGGCGGCGCTCGCAGCCTTGGTCACCTTGGCCGCACCGTCTTTAGACGTTTCGCCCGGCTTTGGTACTGCCTTCAGAGGGGGCGTTGGGGAGCTAGGTCGCGAGAGCGCTCGGGCGCTGGGTGGCCGTGTGGGAGTAGCCACGCGAGAGGATGCCTCCATAGGGTCGCGTTCTGGTTCGGGTGACGACGTCTCCATGGGGTCGCGTTCTGGTGCGGGTGATGACGCCTCCATGGGCTCGCGTTCTGGTGCGGTCGGTGACCCGTCCACGGGGTCGCGAGGTGCTGAAGGGCTGGAGCTCGTAGAGGTGGAGGGAGACTCTGTGGGCGCCCTGTCCATCCCCTTCTCCCTTGCGTCACCCGCCTCCACGCCATTGCTCTCCGTCTTCTCCTTGGCAGAGGACTCAGCCACAGCCTCGACGGTCTGGGAGCCCGCTGCACCGATACCGTCGCCGTCGGCACGCCTGTGCTTTTTGCTCTTCTTCCCCTCCTCGCCCTTGTGCTTGCGCTTGCGCCCGCCCTCCTCTTCCCGCCGCTTCGCCCTCTGCTCCTTCCGCCGCCGCTTCTCCTCCCTCCGCTTCCGACGCTCCTCCTTGCTCTCCTTGCTCTTATCCTTCTCCTCGTCTGAAGACTCGTCCTTGCCCCCTCCCACGTCCTCCACGGCTGCTGAAGTAGGGAGAGAGGTCGCGGACCCAGGAACTGCAGCGAGCGTCGACGGCTCCCCGGCGCGCTTGGCGCGCTTCCCATGCTTCGCCGCCTCGGACTGGGACGGTACGCTCGCGTCGCTCTTGCGCTTCCTCTCAACTGGACTGGGTGCTAGGGCCGGCACATCGCCCAGCATGTCGAGGGCCTCCATGTTGCGGTTGTGTGGATGCAATTGCTGGAGTGGAAGACGCACGTCGAAAGTTGAGGAAGGCCTCCACTGGCTCTAGTGACGGGACCAAACAGCTTACAAACAACGCGATTAGGCGCGTGATAGGCCCGGTAGGCATGTGTTTGGGGTGTGGCTGAACGGGGGCCTAGGAGTGGCGCGCCTGCTACAATTCGCCGGCCGGCGACCTTGGCCTCCATCCGAACATGTATCAAGGTGCAGATCGTGGACTGAGGCGTACGCAGCCCCACTGTGTCTGGGAATGGGATGAACCAACCGCCCTCTGTCACTTCCGGCCCAATCATCTCAGCACATTGACGCTAGCAGTACAATACATAGACTCTACACTCTACGCGGCGGCCTTCTTGCGCGACCGTCCCCAGACGACCTTGGCGCGCTTCCCGTCAACCTCGATCCCGCCCTGTGCCGACAACGCCTCGGCCGCACGCTCCGCAGACCCGCGGTCGGCAAAGTTGACAAACACTGAATCTGGCTTCAGCTGGGAGTGCAGGCTAGACTTACTGCTAGGCCCCACGATGGAGATGGAGCGGATCTGCGTGGGCTCAACGGAGGGCACAGCGCCCGCGAGAGCGGTGCGCACATCGCCCTCCTCGCACTCTGGCACGCCGAGGAAGAGCAGTGTGGCCTGGTGTCAGTGAACTGCTGTTGCTCCTGCACCACTCACAATCGACTTGTCCTCGGGCGCCTTGAGACCCTTGGCCTCGGCGACCTGGGCCAGGATCTTCTTGGCCGCCGGGTCGTTGCGGCCATAGTACCTGTCCTGCATGCTCTGCTGGGCGTTGCCGCGCACAGGTCCTGCCCCAGCCTCGGGCTTCTCGTGACGGAAGGGACACGCGTCGCCGCGTGTGCACTCGCCCTTGAGGAAGAAGGAGCAGATGTGCGGCCGGTTCCGCTTGTAGTATGGGTCATTGCGGGCGAGTGTCTTGAGCATCTCCTTGCCCGCGGCGTTGGCGATCTGGGCATCATACGCAATGCCCGTGTCCGACTTTTCCATCTGCGCTTCCAGGTTCTGGATGTAGTATTCTGCGGTGAGCGAGCCGACCAGCCGAGCCACCACTCACGCTTGTTGATGTCGCTACTAGGCGCCTCGTTCTTGCGCCCCAGCGCGGCGTCGCGCACCTGCACCGGCAGGCCGTACTCGAGATCGAGGAGACACGTTTGGCATGTGCCCTTGATCTTTGCGCACGTTGTGCAGATCTCCGTCTTTTTGAACCTCCCGCCGTCTCCGGGATTCCACTTGAACACGGTGAATGGACGGTTACAGATCTTGCATTCTTGCCCAAACTCCTGGCGAGTCTGGCGTTAGTGCTATTCTGAGTGAGGCGAGTGGGCGGGGTCGAGGATGAGAGCACAATACTCACCATCCGCACATATGGGTTTGGCCCAAGGCCTATGGTTAGTCATATCACACACCGTGTCGGCGTACATGTCTCGCAGCTGTTGTCAGCCGCCACCCAAAAGATCAGCTCACAGAATCGGGAAGTCTGAGCTCTCCGAGCCGACTTTCTGCTGTCAGCTTGCCCGGATTGGAGCTCACGTTGATGTCATGTTTTGCGGGCATGATGATTGTGTGGATGAATTATCTGTAGATAGAGCAAAACAGAAGTGATCGGCAGTCACTGGTGGCGTAAGTGGGGGGACGGAATGAAATGCACCTAATCTTAATGCTCCTAATCTGTAATGCGCTGAATCAAAACATCATCAAACTAGGCTACAAATCGGCGACCAGCGCCTCATCTCCTCTATGTCTCTACACTCCACGCGCTTGGCCGAGCGAGTACAGCTCCCCAAGCTTGGGGAAGATGATGCTGTCTGCGACAGCGACAATCAGAGACATCTTGTCAACCGTAACCCTACTAACAGCCAGGTTGGCCTGCCACGCGCGCGCAGTCCCATCGTCGCCATCGAGGATCCACTCGAGCGCATCCCGGGTCGTCTTCTGTGTCCGCTTGTTCCACTCGGCCGCGTCGAACTGGCGCACATTCGCAGGGTTGACGTACACGAGTGCGTGGTTGGCCCAGAGAGTCGCAAAGCCCTCGTTGATCATGGTCGCGACATCGCCGTAGGATTCGTCGAGTCCGGCATTCTTGACAGCCTCGTCGGTCGCATTAAGGAAGCCCTGGTGGTCGAATACGGCGTGTGCGAGCTCGTGCGTGACCACCGTCTCGGACGTATCCGTAATCATCGAGTGGAGGAAGATGACCTCGCCCCCCGAGTATGTGGAGGCTTGAGCAGCAGTGGTGCAGGAGATTGGCACCTTCCAGGAGATGACGTCGCGGACCTGCTGTGCGTGCATCACACTCAGGCGGGTTGTGTTTGCCAGTGCCTCACGAAGGAGGGGGTGGTGTTGAGCGTCGCCGACTAGCGTCGGCTGGCCGATGGCAGCGAAAATGTCCGCCTCGGACATGGAGGCGAGCGCCTTGCTGCGCTCGATGAGAGATTGAGCAGCGTCGAAGAGTGGACCGGTGCCAGCCACCTTGTTGGAGCTCGGCATGTCAACGTTGGCCGTGGCATTGGGGCCGGCCGGGGCCGTGGCGAGGGCTACGTTCGCGTTCAGCGACGGGCTCCCGCTGCCGGCAGCGGAGGCGCTAGTAGGGGCAGCCCTGCTGGAGGCGGCGCCGCTTGGGACAACGCTGCCACTGGGGAGGAGCACTACACTGCCGCCGGGGACCGCACTGCTGCCTGCAGCAGTCGACGCTGGCGCATTCGAGCCCGTCTTCTTCTTGCACTTTGCGGGCGCGCCCGCGACGCCGGCAATGCCTACGAACAAAGTGACAGCAAGGAGAAGACGCATGGTGTGTGGTGAGACCTCATTGTGCACTCTGAACTGGGAGAATGGGTTATATGCCAGAGCTGTTGCTTGGGCATCACTCCGGTCGCCAACGGGTGGCGACCGAAAGTAGGGTGAAAAAAGCTGTAGCATCTGACGTGCACTGTATACGAGATGCATAACAGGAGAGACGTTTCAGAAGAGGCAGAGTCCCTAATTGAAGAATGGTCTTGGCGTCGACGCGTCAGTCCCGGGACGAGGCGGCCCAGTCCGAGTACGTACGTCGAATAAACGCCACTGTGCTCTGTCACATCCATCAGCAATATCCCCTGGTTTGCTCTTGATAATCACATTCCCGGCAGCATTGACACGTGGTGGACACATGGTGAACGGTGGGTAGAGATGGGGCGTCTTGTGTGGTGAAACGCTGGTCGAGGGCAAAAACGAGTGTGTACTTGGCAAGTACCCGAGTGGGGATTGCATGGAATATGTGTGATACTCTTCTGTACTCTCTGTTGAGAACGACGACGAGCACTGGGTCGGACAGAAGCCCACGCAGTGGACTCTACTTACAACCACTCCATTCCCATGTCCAGACCATCAATACAGCCTCCCTCATCCTCAGTCCCCACCCAATCCCTCCTCACCCCATCGGCCCATTACCCTCGCCCATCACTCCCAAGCCCATCCCATCGCACCGCCTCTCATCTCATTGTCCATCTCATCTCTCCTGTGTCACTTACCCAACTCACATCTATCCCCTCTCCACCTTGCTCCAGTGGCCTCCAACCGCCTCACTCAAATTTCCGACACAGCAAACGTAGCCCGCACTAATCGCCACCATGGCAAGCCCAGTCCGAGTCCAGATCGCGACTTACGCCCTACTTCTCTTCCTCTTAACCTTCTTGGCAACCCTCCTCGCAAGTTCTCTTACCGAATCAGCGGCACTATCCCTAGAGACCAGCAGTGGGTGTCATGTCCGGACGCCTGGGTCGTAGTACTGACCCCAGACGAGGCGAGCAGCCTCTCTCTCCTCATCGTCGGTTTCGCTTTTGCTCTCACGACGTTCGCGTACCTACTCATGTTGTGAGTAGCGCCAAGCCCTTCCTCATGCTTGACTCACACCAGCCTGATCCAGCGCCAGCTGCATCCCGGCTCCAAGCTAGTATGGCTCGCAACAGACTGCGTCGCGCTCACCTTGCTCTCCATTTTCGGCTTTGGGTGCGCCATCGCCTTCACATCCCGCAGCTTGCTTGACATTGGTTCGTGTGTGTCATCCACTGCTGGCTCGTGCAGGTATGTGTGGGAGCGTACGTCACTGACCACAGTCTTACGGTCGGCGCCGGCGCCTTGCTGTGGATTAGCAGCATCCTCCTCACCGTCGTACTCGCGTACCTTCTCATAACGAAGGGAGTTAACCACCCAGGGCGCAATGCTTGGGTCCGCTCCCTCCGCAGCCTCACTGAGCGTGAGGACATCAACGCTGGTGCTCGGACCTCTATACCGCACAGCAACCGTTCGTCCACGATCATCATCGATGGCGGCTTCTCCCACTCCGAATCCTTGCCATTCCTCAACGCCAATGTCGTTGCGCGCAACGAGACGCCTCAGCAGAGCGCGCCACAGCGAACACGCCACAGCCCGCCTCCTCCTTGTTGGCGTTCCGGGTCGAGCCTTCCCTATTCGCATGTCAAGTCCAGTCTTCCGCTTTCGTACTCCACGACGGACATTCCGTATTCAGAGAACACTGCGGCACACTCACAGGCGTCTCTCCCGAACGCCCGCTCGCAAACCCCCTTCGCACAAAGGCAGTTACCGCACTTGCACTCATACAGTCAGAGCTCGCTGCCGGTATCATCCCACAGCCACTGTCGCCGGATACCAGTTCATCCACTGCCACCTCTGATCATGGATGAGAAGCGCCGCGAACTCTCGCCCACACACTGTCCTAGCACCACTTCGGCGACCAACCTCCAGATCCAGATCCCCCCGCCACACGACGGGGAAGAGAGCATGTTCTTGAGCGCGACCTCTGACGCGCTCAGTGTCTTCGCAGACGATGCCGGGTCGCTTCGCTCTCGCAGATCCGATTTTCATGAGTACCCGTCCATGCAGCTGCCAGCACAATTAGCCGACTCGTTGGTCACCGGCTCGCAGTGGAACGCAAACAACCCGCCACATCCACAGTACTCGCGCAGGGCATCCGGTCCAACGGTCGCGTCGCCCACTCCTGGCATGCCCGCTGGCAAGTGGTGTGGTCCACAACCGCACGCCCGGTCGGACTTGCACAACTTATACGCTTCCGACCAAGTGACAAACGCGAGCGGCCAGCGGTTGCAAGAGAACGGAGCCACGCCGTACTTCAATGTTCGCCCATCCTCTCAGACCCAGCCGCTGTTCATCAGGACCAGCCATGCCGGTGAAGAGGAGGCGACTCTCTTCTTCAACAACCAGCCTCACCAGCCGAGTGCAGACGAAGCTACGCTGTTCTTCAACAACCCACGGGCAGTGACCCCAGCATTGTCACAGCCTAGTGAGGACACCACTAGGACGACTGTGGAGTTTTCTGAACAGCCAATGCCAGCTCCACTAGTGCAAGACGAGTCGGGTCTGTCCTTCAACAGGAAGCCTTTCCCTCAAACACCTACCGCCAACAGCGACGAAGCGACACTCTCCTTGAGCGCACCGATGATAGCGTCACCCGCACTGGCGGCGGGCGGCCGCCACTGCAGAAAGAGTCCGTCCGGCGGGCCGCCACGAAGATCTGTTAGCGAGGACGAGGCGACGCTGTTCTTCTCAGGCCCTTGAGCGCTGCGCACAGCACAGTATGTTGCTGAGCCTGTATGTCGCTTCTTGTCTTGCGAAGAGGCCGGGCAGCTGGGAATGACAAAGCGCGGCCTTTAGACATCCGTACATGAAGAACTGCACGACACGTCGTACTTCAGGCGTATGGCCGGACAGAGTTGGCGTGTTGTGTCCCCGATGTTAGAGGCCGAGGTACGCCACCACGTCCGAGCGTACAATAAGAGGGACGGGTGTCGTCGACGACCACGGCAACGAACAAGGTTTGCCCATTGTCTAACTTCTAACTATAAAGTACCTGGGCACAGTAGTCAGGTTCCGGCGGAGTAAGTACGCGACCGCGTCCTGCCGGCCTGGGTGAGAGGCCGAATCTCAAACGTCACTCAACTTGGGGTGCCTCTCTCTTCATCTCCTGCTGTCTCAGCCCAGCTTGGTTCCGGGCCCTGTTTGAGCCGTATCAACTCGAACGCGGTTGTCATGCAACCCACCTGCGTCCTCAACTCTGACTCTGCTCTAGTCGGCGTGATCCCAGTACCTGTGCCTCGACCCTGGGCTGGACCCAGCAACACGCCACACAGCTGCCACCCGCGACGGTGTAGTTGGCGCGACACTTGAGTCCAGAATCAGTAGATAAACGCCGCGGCCATCCCACTCACTACTGTACTGACATATACTCATTCAAAAGGCCGTTGACCGCGCCGTCTCTTTCCACTCGACGCCGTGCGTCCTTGTATTCCATCTTGTCAACGACCATCCACCTCGCCCACTCTCGCTGGGCAGAGAGAGCCCAACGATCTCCCACGTCAGCATAAACCCCTACACACAAACCCAAACGCGAAACGCCAACACCAAACAGCAAGCCCACCAAAACCCAATCCGGTTCGACCAACCGATCCACCCACTTCCACATCGCCATGCGGGCGTCGACGGCGCACTCAGCGCTCCACTTGCTCGCCTCTCTCGCAGCTCTCGGCGCAATAGGCTGTAACGGCTATATGCTGCACCACGTGCAGCGCGGCTTTGCGTCCAACTCGTCTCCAGGTATGCCATCTAGTTGTGTTCCTATCCCCACGGTTGTTGACGCCAGACTATAACCACTACCGGTGGCGCGCCCTTCTCATCTCGGCCGAGGCAGTATGTGCCGCTGCGGCACTGTATGCACTTGGCCACACCATAGTCCGGCGGATAAACGCGTACTCGCCTCTGGTGTCGGTGCGGGTCGACGTCATCATGCTCCTCCTCTTAGGGAGTGGCGCGGCGGCAATTGGAGTGCTTCTCTTCGTCTCCCGCGTTCCCGGTCACGACGCTTTCCTCTACTCTGTGGACCACTGCACAGGATTGGGGAAGAAGCGGTGTGGAGTTCACTTTGCAGGCGGCGGAGCACTTGTCCTTGCTGCCTTGCTGCTTCTCCTCAACGCCGCCTTTGAAGCAATCTATGCATCCCGCCAGCCCGGTGGCTGGGGAGAGTCGATGCACGAACTCAGCTCTGAACTTGGCTCGGACGCGCCGCCAAAAATGAAGAAGAGCAAGTCACTGTCAATCAGTGCGCCCTTGACTGGGCCAAAGGACTCGATTGACGCACCCCTCATGCCGCCCGCACCATGCGCCACCCTCCCGCCTCTATCGTATAATGCACACGGGATGGAGCTCGATCAGCTGGGTGTGGTGGACTCGAGGCCGATCCAGACCCCGGCCCCACCCTCCCCCGCGAGGCCGGAGAGCGGCCTCGGCCCCCGGTTCCCAAAGTCGAAATCGACAGGATCGGTAGGGACGGTCACCTCGCTGGCGACGACGCCCCTCTTTGGCCTCGCGCCGGCATACATCCCCGGCCAGAGGACGAACAGCCCAAGCCAGCGCGGGACGTTTGGCAAGGCCAACACGAACCCATACAGCACGGCGTCGAGTGCGACCCCATACGCAGACTCGAGCGAGGAGAGCCGATACCACACGCCCGTCTCGCCTGGCTCGTCGGCGTCGCTGGTGTCGCCGAGGGAGAACCCGTACCGGGACAATGCCGAGAATCCTTACACGAACGAGGAGAATCCGTACTGGAACACAAACTCGCTGCAGCTGCCGTCGGTGGAGCGGCCCAAGCTCAGCCTGGAGCAGCTTGACCGGAAGCGGACGCTGTTCACGAACGGCATGTTGTAGAACCGAGATGGTCGAGTCGAGACGAGTCGAGTAGTTGGCCGTATAGGCGTAATCCACACAAGCTTCAGCCAGCGTGCACCGAGTGAGCGATTAATCTCGATATTGTGCGAGAAGCGGATGCATTCAGGCTCGTGACGAGCGGGATCAAAGTGGTGTTATGTAACCCTGAGCCGAGAGCGAAAGGGGCAGATATGCTTCGGCCAGGAGGTCACGTGGCTCTGCCTCGGTCTCGGGATCGGTCTGCCTGCCCTGACGGAGACGCAACGGTTCTGCTGGCCACCAGTGCGAGAGTGAGCAGTCGCGGTGCAACCATCCCTCGTCCATTCACCACTCTCCATTCTCGATCCGACCCCGGTCCGTAATACAACCGGTGCCCTCAGGAGCAACACGAACGCAAACCCGGGTCCCCAAGTGACCAACTAGCCCTCCCGACGAGCCCTCGCGGCATGCTCCCCAGGCTCGCCGGCCTATCGTCTTGGGCTCTACAACTTGAGCAGGGTGTACAGTACATCCATGTGTAGGTAGCCCGATGGGATCCCGACCGCGCCCGCCTCCTCTCCGCCCGACGTCGCTACAGCGGGCGGCGCTGGTGCTCGCCGGCGTCCTCACCATGACCATGCTCGGCGCCAACGTGACCTTGCTCGCGCACCTCGACTCGATCAGCTGGCGCTACCGCCCAATCTCCAAGCCCTGGCGTCCGCTCCTGCTCGCCCACCTCGGCTTTGGCGCGACCGTCCTAGCCTCCCTATCTGTCTTGTACGTCTCCTCGCCGGCGTGACGGGGCTGACCGAGTGCTCGAGCCATACGCAAGGGCGGCTGGCGCGTGCGCACCGACGTCCTCCTCTCCGCCGCGCTCGCTAGCACTGGTACCCTCCTCGCCGCTCTCCACGCTGCCGTTCCCTGGTACCAGGTACTGTGGGTGCAGGACTGGGAGTGTGAGGGCCTCGGTGTGCCGTGTACCGTGACGCGCTTCAGCATTGTCGTTTCGTGGCCCATCGCGGCCCTCTTCGCAATCGTGGCTGTCGGCGAGGCAGGCTACGTCCTCTGCCGCCATGGACGCGGGGCATGGCCCCACACCCTGCAGTTCCTGCAGGCTGTGCCGCCCGAGGACCTCGTCGATGCGCAGATATACGAGCGGTCGAGCCGGGGATACGTCCTGCCGCCGCTCTAACTGAAACAAGAAGCAAGCCTGACTAGATGAGTAGCTGTAGCATTCTTCTGTAGCATGTAGATACGCTGTGCTTGGCCTAGCACTCGCACGCCCGGCGTTGACCAGCCAGGCATGGTGACTAAGAGATGCAAGGGGAGAGACCTGAACGCCGTCCGTGGCGGAGGGAGTCATATCATGCATATTTGAGCCTCCCTGACCATCACGTTGAGTAAAATCCACCCATCGCGTCCATTATATATCGCATACTGTTACACTCTACGTCAGTAGCGTGGCGGAGGCAGCGAGTGCGGCCAGGGCGGGCGTGGCGGAGGCAGGGAGCATGGCGATGGCCGGAGCCGAGGGCGACGCCTCGGCGGACAGGTGCCACTGCGTGGGCAAGACGAAAGAACATGGAAAGAACAAGAACAAGGCGGAGAGCACAAAAACCTCGTCGAATAGTCCTCACCCTGCCTCACTCGTTGTCTGTATTTGATCATGTAATGTCCTCCGTCCTCCCGTCCTCGGCCGCGCAGTTTGTAAACGCCGTCTCGTTCCTATGTCGAGCCCCTACGACCATTTAAATTCTCACGTACTGTACTTGCGGCGTGCCCAACTTGGTCCATCTCAGCCAGTGACCTTGGTCCCGCCGACCCACCCTCGAACGGCTGTCCGGCCCACGACGGGTTGATGGGCTGGGCGAAGATGGCCGCAAGGCGGCAGCGAGAAGAGGGACTTGTTGGCTGGTAGGGGGAGTATATGTTGCTCACTATACATCTCCGAGCTATGCTCTCTGCCCCTCGTGCTCTGCTCCTCATGCCCTCCCCCTATGATCTCCCTCACCGCTTGAAGCGTCAGCCACATTGGGCATCGCGGTCACAGTGGTGTATGTTCGGCTTATCAGATAGAGCCTGGCCGAATCTGTCGGGCCCTTTGACTGCCAATACTCTTGCAATCTACCTCTGTTGTGCCAACCGCTGCCCAGGTTGGCAGTCACCAAGCTGCACCATGTTGGCTCTCCAGTCCGGCGGTTACGGCCTCACGGGATGGCACCGAAAGACGGCCGGCCGGGCTGGACATGTTGCTTGACGAAGAATGGTCGACGTCGTACGCCGTATTCACGACTATCCCTCTACATCGTTCTGCTGATGCCGCCCGCACTCCGTCTGGTCGCGGCCGAATGGATTTACCTCGATGTAGTCATGTCGCGACTTGCTATCCATACCTGCCTGTTGTCGGAGCGAGCTAGGTCCTCCCGTTGCCATGGTCCTGTGGCTGCATCGGCCTTGCGATCCATGCTCACAACTGACCACCACGATCTCAGTGGTCGACAGCCGGATCAAACGCCGCCGCTCGTCTTCTAGAAAGTGATGCATACAGTCGGTCTATGTACAAGCCGAAATCCGGCGCGTGTGTATCTGGCATCATGGGACCCCCGAGTTACAAGACTGGTGTTAGTACGGTCGCGTGGCACCAAGCTGCGGGGCGTCCAGCAGGCCTTGCCCTTGTGCATGCATGCCCAGATGTAGACTTACTCGCGTTGACAATGTTGGACGCAACCGCACTGCCAAACCCAAAGCCTGCGCCGGTGACGGCCGCGTTGCCGAGCTGGCGTCAGCCAACGTCTGGGAGCAGACACATGAAATCGGGAGGGCTACAAGGAAACTGTGCCAGCCTCGAGACATCGGGAAGAGTCGTGACAGGAGACGGAGCACCCTCGAAGCGCAGCCACCACACTCTGCGACACCGAGCGCAGCAAACCACACCCAACAAACCCTCCGAATCAACCGCCAGCCAAGACTCACGTTCCCACCGAGCTTGCCAAACTTATTCTTCTTCTCGTCCTGCACGACGATCGTCGCGCCGCCAGCCGCCTGCTGCATCGGCGGCATGGGCGACGCGTACTGCTGCACCTGGCCAGAGGGCGGGGAGTAGTACGACGACGCTGCCCCAGGCGGCTGGTAGGGGACCATGTCTCCAGCGTCCTTCTCGCCCCTGGTACCCGACACGCTGGTGTTAGTGTTGCGGGCAAAAAGAACGCAAGGTTATGAGGCGTGCCGGCGCCGAACACGTGCGACCAGCCGAACGGATTCGCACTGTGGACCAGTTGGCACTGTGGACTCCGTCCACTGCCACCAAGCAGGACAGCGGTGAGTTGTCGCCACGACCACTGGCGCAGGGCAGCAGATGTGCCATGGCTCGAGCACGGGCTCATCCGGCGTCTCGTGCCAAGGGCCCGAACGGCCGTCTCTCCTCACTCACATCTTTTCAACATAGTTGGCGGGGAACAAGCCGCCCTTCTCGACGCTCCCGCCGACGAGGTGGCCACGGTACCACTCCTTGTTGACCTCCTCGTCGATCACGATCACGTCGCCCTGACGGAACCGCAGGTCCTCGGCGTCGGCCCCGTTGTAGTCCCACAGTGCGCGGGCCTGCTTCTCGTTGGACGGCGGGGTCGCATAGCGGGGCGGGAGGGTTGGACCGGGGACGTGGGGGCCCTGGAACGGAGTGGCCTGGAATGGCGCGGGAGTGTGCACAGGCGACTGGGCGGGCTGGACTGGCTGGACGGGTTGGGCAGGTGGGCTGATGTTCATCCTGTCCATGCTAGCCACGACGCCGGCTTGGCTGGTGTTCGCCGCCGGTGTCGCGAGCGCGGGGAACTGCGTGTACGGGTTAGGGAGGCGGGCGCGGATCTCGGTCGCGTCGGCGGGTGTGATTAGCTGCAACGTCTCGAGGAGGCCGACACTGGCTAGCGTCTGCGAGACAAGGTGGGAGGCGAGGGCCTGGGCAGGCTGTGGTGCGGCCATTGTCGAGTTGGAGATGTTGAGAAGAGAGGAGAGGATCAGAAACACGGAAGCGGGAGGATGCAGTGCGTAATCCCACCCAGGGTGTCGTCATCACCCCATTTAGCTTGATTTCGCAGTCGTTAAGTGGCGACCGCAAGGGCGCCGGAAAGCCACGTGTTGCATGGGATACGATTCTGCAGCTGCCGCATCCAGCCACCTTCAGTCCCACACCCTACACACTGATGCATCTATTCCAGAGCTACGCAAAGGCCGACAACTAGAACACAGTGATCGTGCTCTCGCGAGCAGGGCCAACACCAATGTACTGGATCTTGACACCAAGGTAGTCCTCGATGAACTTGACGTACTTTTTGGCGTTCTCCGGGAGGTCCTCCCACGTGCGGCACCCAGTGATGTCCGACTTCCAGCCGGCAAAGGTCTCGTAGACCACCTCGACCTGGCCGAGGCGGTCAAGGTCGGCGGGGAAGCCCTCGATGAGTTTGCCGTCGAGCTTGTACCCGGTCGCAATCTTGATCTCCTCAAAGCCGTCCAGGACGTCGAGCTTGGTGAGGTTGAGCGAGGTGTAGCCGTTGATCCAGGTCGAGTAGCGGCACACGACGAGGTCAAGCCAGCCGCAGCGGCGGCGGCGGGCAGTGACAGTGCCGTACTCGGCACCAACCTCCTGGAGGGTCTCACCGATCGAGTTGAGCTGCTCGGTCGGGAAGGGCCCACCACCGACACGGGTCGTGTACGCCTTGACGACACCAATGGCGCGCTTAATGGCGAAAGGCGGGATGCCGAGACCAGTGCATACGCCACCGATGGTGGTCGCCGACGAGGTCACGAAGGGGTACGTGCCATAGTCGATGTCGAGCATGAGCGCGTTGGCGCCCTCGACCAGGACGCGCTTGCCAGACGAAAGCTGCTGGTGCATCCAGGTCGGGCCGTCAACGACGTGGGGGCGGAGGCGCTCCGCCAGCTCAAGCATCTGCTTGATCTCAGCCTCCGTGTCAAACTCAAAGTGGCCGTAACGCTTGAAGCGGCCCTCGACGAGCTTGCGGAACTTGTCCGGGAAGGTGGGGTCGTACAGGTGGTGAACACGCAGACCGGAGCGCGACGCCTTGGACGAGTAGGCGGGTCCGATGCCCTTCTTGGTAGTGCCGATAGACGAGCCGCCAAGCTCAATCTCCTTGAGGCCATCGACAATCTGATGGAAGCCGAGGACAAGGTGGGCACGGTCGGAGATGAAGAGGCGGTCCGTGACCTTGAGGCCTAAAGTCAGCACGGTTATGGCCGCGACCACAGTCGGTCGGCCGATGAAGCTCACCCTTGCTCTCCAGCGTGTCGAGTTCCTTGAAGAACGAGGGGACGTGGACGACAACACCCGAGCCGATGAAAGCGGTAACCTTGGAGTTGATCAGACCTGTCTGTTAGCGAGTCTATGGAGAGAAAGTGAAAGCAGGGTTCCAGAGGATGGGCCCAGTATCGTATCATGCGGCCACACATTCAGCTGAGAAGCGCTTGGACCCGATGCCAAGAGTGGAGGCGGACTGAAGGTGCGCCGGGCCAGGCAGCTGTGTTGAAGCTCTGTTTATCCGCCAGCCTCGCTAGAACAGCAGCTGCGTGGGACCGAGTACACAACAGGTGAGCGGACCGGCCCTACCGTCCGCCCGAAGCCAACGGACAAGAGCAGCAGCCGACTTGTTCGGACCCCGGTTGACAATGTACGAGCATGTTCTTTCTCGGTCCGACAGTGACACAGCCATGTACGTGATCGCCAGCGACACCGACGCCCCATTCCGATACGCAGAGCAGAGGTACTCACCCGAGGGAAGAAGGTTGAAGGCGTACTTGACCTTCTCGCCCTTGTCGTTGGTGACGACGATGGTGTGGCCGGCGTTGTTACCGCCGGCACAGCGGGCGCAGACATCTGCGTCCGCCGCGAGAATATCTACGAGCTTGCCCTTGCCCTCGTCTCCCCACTGGGAGCCGAGGCTGGATGTCAGCGCACGTTCAGGATTCATGTATTGATCGCGGGCTTGCTTGATAAAGCGATGAGGCGACTAGCGCCGGGCGCTGACAAGCCGATACGTACACAACGGATACCCCTTGCGGAGCTGTAATGTCAGCCATGCAAGAGGACATGGGTTTACCTTGAGTCATATTGTCCGTTGCTGGACGATAAAGTCAAAGACCAAAAGGAAAAGGAGTCTGTGGAGGAAGGTAATCCTGTGTCCTGCCACTCTATCTATGGCGCCATAGATTGAGCTGTACCCGATCAGCCTCGACCACGCCGCCTGGCCTTGCATCGCTCGTTTGCACCTGATACCCTGCGCAACCCCCTGCATTGCATGCACCAGCTGCGTCCCAAAGGGGAATCCTTGAGCACCCTCAATAACCCAGCATAGCCACGTCTGGCTGCTACGTAGCCACAGCGGCCGACGTCCAAAGTCGACTCGGGCAAGATTACGGGATAAATAAATTCAAAATTTCTTGGGCAAATAATCATTATTGGTCCCGCCCCAAGGCGTCACCACAAGACTCGGCCGGCTCGTGGTCGGTAGAGATTAACCCGAGCCATATCCGAAGATCCGAGGCCATTTCGGTCGAGTGCTTGCTGCCCGATTCATCATCTCAAGCCATGTCACAGACAAACGTGGGATGCTCTCTACGCATAGTGCATTTTTCTACTCGCTACTGCCGTTCGTCTCGGCCAGGCATCGCGCGCTAGTGCCCGACATCCTGCCATGCAATGTGGGTTCACACCCTTAGATGACACCAGCCTCCTTGAGCTTGGCAACAAGCTCCTGGACCGACTCGACCTTGCCACCGCCCTGGCGCTCAGGCGGGTTCTCGACCGAGATGGTCTCCAGGCGGGGGGTCTGAGCGTTAGCCTTTGTCACAGAGAGGCATGTAAATGCTTGAACCAGTGCGGAACGCTCAGATGTGCGCCCGGAAAAGACTCACAATGTCAACACCGAGGTCGGCGGGCTTGACGGTCTCCGACTTCTTCTTCTTCGCCTTCATGATGTTGGGCTGGGGTCAGTCTTCCATTCCACCAGGTTGACCCGGTTAGCTCACAAGAGAAGGGTAGCGGGGCTCTGTATCGTCAGCTGTGTCCAAGGCAGGAAAGGGAATTCCGTGGATCTGTTCGGACCAGTCCGTCGAATTCCGTGAGACTCACCGTTGAGACGCAGGTCAGTGGTAACAACGAGGGGAAGCTTGGTCTCGAGGGTCTCGAGGCCACCGTCGATCTCACGCACGACCTTGACGGTGCCGTCGGCGGCGACGTCGAGCTTGGACGCAAACTGGGCCTGGGGCCAGTTGAGGAGACCGGCGAGCATACCACCGGTGGCACCAGTGTCGTCGTCGATCGCCTGCTTGCCGGCAATGATGAGGTCGTTGCCGTCACGCTCGGCGATCTTCTTGATGATCTGGGCGACGGCGAGGGGCTCGACAGCGTCAGTCTCGCCAATCTGGACGTGAATGGCATTGTCGGCACCCATGGCAAGCGCCGTGCGGAGGGTGTCAATAGCCTTGGCGGGGCCGACGGTGATCGCGGTGACCTTGTGGCTCTTGTCCTTCTCCTTCATGCGGACGGCCTCCTCCATGGCTGGCGTCAGTTGTGTGCCACAATGCATTTGGCGCGCGCGATTACGCGCAATGAGGCCCGGAATGCGGCAGGGAACTCGCGGAGCTCGTCGGAGCGGCGTGGATGCGCCCCTACACCCGAGAGGGTATAGCTCTAGAAGCATGCCGGTTTTAATCACTCCAAGCGCGCTCGCCATCACCGAGGCCGCGCGAGCCGCCTCGGCTCGGCATTCTCGGCTAAGCTCCACCGACGAACTCACCAATCTCGTCAAAGGGGTTCTGGGATCAGCGCAAGTCTAGCATGTCGAGCTCACCATCGAGAACTTGACATTGGTGTCAACACCCTTGCCGTCCTTGGCGATGCGGATCTTGCTACAAGTCAGCAGTGTTCTGGGTCAAAGCCGGCTTGTGTCGGCACAGCCCAGCGTTTGAGAGGTAACGCACACAGCGTAGTCAATAGCACGCTTGACGGGGACGAGGATGTTGGCGCGGGCGGGGCGAGTGACGAACATGGTGGGCAGTAGACGATGGACAGAGAGGTTTCAAAGACGAGAAGGGATCTATCTACCAAGTACAAGAAGATCAAGAGATATAGGCGAATGGGTTGATCTCGTCAAGATCCGGGACGGCCTGGCTTTGGAGGCCGTGCTGGGTGGTGGGGGTGATGTGCCGACCTCGAAGCCGCCCTCACCCTGGCCGCTAGCCTGGGGGGGCCCTGCCTGGGCTGGGGAGCATCGCACCGGCCGATACGCCCAGAACAGCCGAATCCCGTAAAAGTGCCTCGGTTGGCCACATTTGCCGAGCATCCAGCTTGCACGCCTAACCGCAACACGTGAGCCACATGGCCTTCATGTTATTCCAATCATTAGGCGCGCACAGTAAGGAACAATGGGCTCTGGTGGACGAGACGGAGGCAAAATGGTCCTACCTTCTCCGGTGGAGAGACTCGGTCCAACCACAGCGCACGTCTTCAACAGCCTCGCCCTCGACACACTTGGGCCCTCGTCGTCTCACACCTCTTCCTCACCATCACCGAAACCCCACTCATCAGTCACAATGGTCGCTCCTATCACTGGCATGGTGAGCTGCACTTGCCAGACATCACTAACAGCCAGTTCAAGCGCCGTATCCTTAAGGACATTACCATCGCGTGAGAACAGTGGCCCTTCCATGCTAACCCCAGCCTCGGGGGCGGTACCATCGGTGGCTACTACTTCTGGTACGGCACCCACCTCAAGATGAGTGCGTATCAAATAGCGTGAGAGGGGCCACTGGAGGGGCCCAAGGGTGCAGATGGGAGAGGGATCGCGTACCGGTTTCATACCGGTGTCCAGTGGAGTCGACGATGGCCAAGCTGACAGACAGTGAAGAAGCGCGACGACTACTACGCCAAGCTCGAGGCCAAGAAGATGGGCTTCTAAGCTCTGACAATCGACCAAGCGAACCTAGTATGCACAATGTCGCAGGTGTACCAATGTTGGAAATGTGTGGTCTGTCGTGTTAGGCCTGGAGTATCGCCGGACGGCCACACAGTGCTCCCAGCGATATCAGTGCCCACTGATACAAGTGCGCAGTGCTCACTGTTGCCATGATCCACTACAAGTGAGCAAGCAAGCGACCTGTGCCAGTGGAGCTCGGTGCGGTGATCGTCTTGGTGTGGGCCGGGCCGGGCGTCATTTCTTCATTTGGCTTGTCAACCCTGCAGCCAGCGCGGCCCCGCCTAGACATGAGACTCACTCGCGGGTGGCAGGCGCGACGACATGCAACGCGCCAGCATACCCATCAGACTGCATGTCCGCGTGTTGTTCATCGCGAAACAGTTATTAGATGTCGTCAGCGTCAATACGGAAGCGAGTCATGTCCATCAGGGTATTGTCCATCTGAAGTGTCCGGTGCTAATACATCCTGGGGCATCCGTCGTTGCCCATCCTGGTAGCATACAGATAACGCTCATGTGTTTTACAATCATGACTGGTTGTGTACATCACCATCCGACCTCGCTCGGTCTATTGCCGCGTCGTGCTGTGTCCCTGCGTAAGGATGCTGAGGTACACCTCGCCGATGCCTTGCCCGCGCATGATCAGGTCACTGTGATCCCCGTCCTCGACAAAGTGGGTCACGAACGCAATCTCGTGTGGGTGCGCCGCAAAGCTCTTGTTGAGCCATTCTGTGGTCAGCTGACCTAGTCCACGAGCGAACGCACCCTGCCCGTTGCGCGGCACCATTCCATCCAGTCCGCCCCACCAAACGTCTATTGGGAGCCGGAGGACCTTGTCTGTCTCGGGATGGTGCTGTACTATCTCGGCAGCCTTTTCAGGCTCGTCTGGTTCAAAGCCCACCTTGCCTGGATCGGCGTGGTTGGGCAGGCCATCTTTTCCAGTCTTGTCCTCCGAGGCTGTCTGCTTCTCCCCTTGGCCCTTTGGACAGCTGTCGACCTCCTCCCCCAGCTGCTCCTGGCGCACAGCAGCAGCGACAGCGTCAATCTCGGTTTTGAACCAAGCAGGTCCCGTGTCTATCTCTCCGCGATTCAAGCAGACCAAGTGTTCTGCGTCAGCGCATCCCAACGGCCCTCACCTTGCCCTATTCCCCGGAAGTCTTCTGCATAGAGATACTCAGTCGTGAGCTGGCGTCAGTTCCGCACATGTATCAACGTACGTATTTTGCGGTCGGCGCCCACAGCCGGCGCGACGGCGGCTCCTCCTCCTCGACCTTCTCGTCGAGCTCGACCTCGGTACCATCCTCCCGCGTGTCATCCTCCCGCCCGTCTTCGAGGCTCGTAGCTGACAGGGCTGGACTGGCAGGGGCGACAGTCCAGGTCCCAATCCAGCTCTTGATAGCCGTCACAGCGCCACCAACGGCCTTGGTCGTTGTACCATACGCCTCCTCCATCCCGCGCACGGCGTTGAAGACGAACGGGATAGTGGTGTCCTGTGTCGTGAGGACGCCGCTGGGGATCCAGTCAAGAAGCTGGCGGTATGCCAGTGGGTCTGTGGCTGGGAGTGGAGGCGACCATGGTGATACTAGGTATACCGAGGGCGGAGGAGAGAGGCCTGTGAGGAATAGCCCTGGGTGTGCAGAGAGAAGTCGGAGTGCGATGCTGTCTCAGCGCGTTCCGCTCGATCGGACCCAACTCACTAGACGCCAGCCGAGGTCGCAACCATATGTGCGGGCGCGACGTCCAGGTGTTCTAGGACTGACGCGATTTGTTCTATCGTCAGAGGGAGCGGAGCAAGGGCGCGCACGGCAGCTAGTGTCGATCCGCTCAGGCAGAGCAACCATGGGAGTGGCGCCCGTCCCCGGCCTGTCGACGACAATGAGGCGGATATTGTGACTCGCTGCCAACGGATCTGGGTCAGTGGTTGCAAGCCCAGGACATACCTTGGGGTGCCGCAAACCAGCGCGAACACCCAGATGGAGGCACAAAGAGAACGGGAATGCCGTCCGGCGCACCAATGTCGGCGTACGACACAGACACTCCAGTGCGAGGACATCGGGGGAGGCGGCAGTTGAATTTGAAGAGAGCTAGGTATCCATGGGGGTCCGTGAGCGGCGTGGGCTCCCCTTCATTGTCCATGACGGCGCGAGTGTTTGGCTGAGTGGGCAATAACAACGCCGGTTCGCCTCCACCGCGATCGAGTATTTGTTTCCACCCATTTCACCACCCGGTCACTTTGCAAGACAGACGCCATGGCGTCGCCGGCGCACTCTGAATGGCCAAAGCACACACTGGAGCCCGAGGTCGAGGAGCGCGAAGAGCGTGAAGCTAAGCGCGTGCGCCTGTCTGAACCACCTTCCCATCACACACCTACTCCAGCTGAAGGCGAACCCGAGGTGGAGAGCGACTTTGAACCAGAGGACCAGCCCGAGACCGATAGCGCGCCGAAGAAGGAGAAGAAGAAACGCGTGCGCACCGATCGCGATCGAGAACGCGACCGCGAACGGCGGCGAGAACGTGACCGCGCGCGTCGGGCAAGGGTGAGCACTCGGGCTTACCTAGCTGACGCCAGCAAGCGGCTGAGCGGGAGGAGGCCAAGGCAGCGGCTGCTGCTGCCGAGGTTGAGACTGAGCATGTTGGAGAGGACACCGAGGACGGCGAGTACTGCATTTGTAATGGCGCGAACGGCGAGGAAGGCGGCACCATGGTCGGCTGTGAGACGTGAGTCCTCTACAGAGTGATCTGACGACAGGTGCGATAACTGGTTTCACCCCGCGTGCGTGGGCCTCACCGAGGCACAGGTCGACATGTTAGACGTGTACATCTGCACCGCGTGTGAGGAGAATACTTGGCGACGGACGAGTTACAGAACTATCTGCAAGGCTGGGTGCGGGCGCGCTGCGCCGAGTACGTCAAAGTGAGTCCATCTTCCATCCCTGCTGACTCCAGGTTCTGCTCATCGCGTTGTGCGTTCAATCATGCGCGCGCCGTCCTCTCCAAGGTCGAGAAGAAGGACGTCAAGGCGCTCGAGACTGCGCTGTCGGCGTATCCCTCGCCAGCACCGAGCGTGACCACAGACCAGCCGGACGGGCACGCCCGCGCCGTCACTGAGGGCGCGCAGGACGCGGCAATGCTGGCGCTGCTCTCTTCTATGAGGCGGCAGAGTGCCGACGCCGAGCGCGCTCTCGCAATCCTCGCGCGGCGACAGGCCATGCTCGGGTCCGCGGTCGCGGTGTGGGAGAGTCTTGCACCGGGGGTCGTGGAGGAGCCAAAGAAGCGGAGCAAGAACAAGAAGAGGGACGGGGAGAAGGACCCACGGCCGTGTGGCTTCGATCCGCGCTTGGTGTGGAGCGACGCGGAAGTGGCTGCCTGGGACGGGAGCGAGAGAGAGGCCACTACTCTGCCAGAAGAGGTGGAAGGGGACAAGGAGACGGCGCTTGAGTGCGCCGCCCGGCTGGGACTGTGTGCCGTTGGGCGCAGGTGTGAGCGGCACGCTGGGTGGCAGAAGACGCTGGCGGTGCAGCTTGAGGTTGAGGTGACGCAGCTCACGCGGCGGCGGGATGAACTCGCCATGTTGGGCGAGCGGATTGAGCGTGCGGGTACGACGGCGGTTGCGGCGCGACGTGCCCGTGATGAGGTGCATGCAGCGCTGGAGGCCAAGACCAAGACCAAGACGTAGACTAATGTATGTTGTATCCATCGATGTGACCCGATCCCCTACACCCGTGGTGCCCAATCCGTTCCCCGACTCGATACAGTAACTGGAGATGACAGCCCGACACTGACACTATGCCTAACGATGTGATGCGGAAGCGCTCTCACTGCTAACTCAGGAGGTAGTCGCGCGCGTCAGGGGGCAGGTTCCACACCGCATCGATGGCCTTGAGCCCAAGCTCCTCCCGGGCTGGCGTAAGGGCCAGTGCCGCGAGTGCAAGGTAGCTGTGGAATGGGTCTGGGAAGTCGGTTGGAGCCTTGCCGAAGCCCCCGATGGGGGACTGGGCATCAAGGAGAAACGAGGTGTTGGCGGGAGAATTGACTAACGCTGCGCGGTCAAGGGCCTGCGCGGTAAAAGAGGTTGGAGTAGGCGGAGAGAGGAGTTCGGAGAAACAGGTGAGAGGGGAGAATAGTGTCAGCACCGCACCCTAGCATAGCGCGCACTCACCGCAAGCGCGCCGCAACACCAGAAGGAGTAGCACACGTCTTCGAGCTTGCCGGGGCGCCCCTGGAACCCGCCGAGCTGGCGCTGCACAATCCAACGCGTCGTCTCGCCGTTTTCCTCCACTCTGCCGAATAGGGAGAGCGCCGCGACGGCACAGTACGTCGTCCCCCCCTGCGCTTCGACGACGCCGGGCCGGGACGCGTATGCGCCCTCCCAAGTCTGCTGTTAGTATCCTGCCTTGGATCTTCTGTCTCTCCTTTCCCTTGGCCTAGAACCTAGAACCTCTCTTCCTGTCGGTGTCCTCCCCCTCGCGTGCCCTTACTCCGCTCTGCCTGTGGACTCACTCTGCACCGCCCCAGAAACGCACGCGCCGCATCCACGTCGATATCCTCTATCCTTCCACCTGAACCCCCTCCACGGAGTGCAACAGCTCGTGTTACAGCCGCACAGTAGCTCATCCGTGTGTCGTTCTGAAAGGCGCCCGGCATCCCTGGCGAAGGCGCGAAGCTCCCATCCTCTGCTTGGCATGCGCGCAGAAACCTCAT
Organism: Cutaneotrichosporon spelunceum; assembly: GCA_030805415.1. NCBI lineage: Eukaryota > Fungi > Basidiomycota > Tremellomycetes > Trichosporonales > Trichosporonaceae > Cutaneotrichosporon > Cutaneotrichosporon spelunceum. The sequence continues at coordinate 1,145,120 of BTCM01000005.1, forward strand.
GAGGCCCGAGCGGTCCAGTCGGTCCAGTGGTGCACGGAGGAGAGCAAGCGAGCAGAGCGCAGTGTATGTCGAAGGGATATGGCCTGGTCCGGGGATAGGCGAGCCGCGGAAGCCGCCATCAGCTGAGGTCAGCAAGCCAAAGGAAGAGGGGGTACGTACCCGCTTGCAAGGACCAGAGCCATTCAATCCAACCGTCACGCGCTGTGCGATCGAGGGCTCCGAGGAGCTCGAGCCCGGCAAGACTGAAGAAGGCGATAGTCACACTGGGGTTAGTGGACGCCAGAGTGTGGGCGCACCGGTTCACATCGTGTTCCTCTGCCGCTTGTGGGAGCACGGCGAGGCAGCGCTTGAAGTACGCTATGTGTGCGTTGCGCTTGAAAGTGCTCTGGGACATGTGTGGGAACAAAGCAAAGTGGGTAAACAACCGGATGGAGGAAGGGCACGGAATGAATAGGCGAAAGAGGAGACGCGTTGGATTCCACGAGGTTATCTCGCGTTTCGCTTTTCTCCTCTCCATCCATCCTCCCATGCCACCATCACCACCCATCACACCTCGCTCAGCTACCTTTCTAGGCCTGGGAAGGCCGCGCCCGCCCGCCACTCCCGAAGCTGAGCCGTTACTTGACGAGCCACCGGGCCCGAGCCGATCAAGATCCGTCTCGCTCGCGCACAGCATCGCGTCCGTCGCGTCTTTCGTCTCGGCTGCTTCCAGTACGGGCTTGAACGTGGTGAAAAACCACTCCCGAAGTCCGAGCCTGACAAGACCCAAGTCGCCGCGGACACCTATCCAACTACAAGAGCAAGACGAACTGGAATCGGACGAGGATGACCGGGAATCACTCGCTTTCTTGGAGCTCGATGAGGACCTTGAATGGGATGACGAGTGGGACGACGCTGGTTCCGACGAGCCCCTAGTCCGCCGCAGGCGACGCGGGGATGAGACTCCTGGCGAGCGCGCCTTGTGGGAGGTATGTCCAATCCCGCGCAGACACTGATGCAGCTTGTCGCGCCACTCGTGCTCGCCCACTCACTCGCGCTGTTCCCTGCGCTCGCGGCGATTCCACACGACTTCCTCCCCGCGGGTGTTGCGCTGTTCGTGCCCCTCCTGTGTATCATCGCGCTCCTGTCCGCGTGTGCACATGTTGTCATCGTATATCTAGGTTGGTACCTTCAGGTACGCACGTTCGAGGACGTGTTCGCAACGTGCGCGGGCGAGCGCCTCGGACCGTATGCCCTCCAAGTTGGGCGCGCTTTTGTTATGGTTGCGAGCATGGGCGCCAGTGTCGGGTGGCTAGGAAGTGAGTTGGCCAAGCTCTGCTGGACGTCACCGAGACACAATGCACTGACACCAGCCCTCTTCGGCCTCTTTGAACCAGTTGCAAACACATACCTCCCAGCTGGTGTGCTGCAGGCCCGCGTGTTCTGGGTTATCATTGCGAGCGCGACCATGATCCCGGCGCTCATTCCGTCCCGTACTTTCCGGAGTCTGCGGCGTGCTCCGTTCTTCCTCGCCATCTTGCTCCCGGTCGTCGCGTTCATCGCCATCGGGCGCACCGCCGAGGTCCGTAAGCTCATGGACGAGGCTGCCAGCGTCAAGCGCGGGTTGAGAGTGCGCGGCCTTGACGCCGGCTCGGCGGGTTCGGGCCTGAGTGAGTCTCCCGCCTTCAGCGTTGACCTCAGCCTCACTGACCATGTTCTTCTCGCCTCACCTGCAGTCCCTCTCGGTCCACACGACACTTCAGCGCAACTCGCGGCAGCGGTTCTATATTCCCTGCTTTGTGACAAGTCTCTCTCTCGTCCTCATTTCGCTGCCTTTCGCACTCGTCCTGTACTATCTCCTCCCGGCCGCGCCAACAGGGCTGGCCCAGCTTCCGGCGGACGACGGGTGGACGAACTTTGCGCGTGTGCTGATGGCCGTGCTCGTGCTCGGTTCCACTACCACATGGCTCCTGCGGGGACGCGACTGCATCCTGAACGCGTTGGATGTGGACAGGGGCGAGAGCATCAAGGCTGGTCGCTATGTTGGGCTCGGCATGTGGGCCGTTGTCGTTGCGTTCGCAGCGCTCGGCGGGATTGTTGCGGAAAAGATCGAGTTGCTGGGTGTGATAGCGACGCTTGCCGTCGGCTGGCTCCTCCCCTCCGTCTTCTTCATCATCACGTTCCACGTCCGCTCTCCGCTGGCCATCATCTTCCCTCGCAATGTGCCGCCACCGACGCCAATAGAACCCGTCGCCGGCCCGAGCAATGGGCACATCCGTACGGCGTCGCTAGACGACCCAGCCACTGACGAGCTCCTCGCTCGCAAGGAGCATCAGCTCCAGAAACGCCGCCTCGGGCGGCGCCTGTGGCAGGACATGGTCGTTTACCTCGGCATCCTTCCAGTGGGATGCGTCACGATTGTTTGGAGCGTCGGGTCGTTCCTTGGGCTGTAGTAGGCGTGGGCGGGCCGAGACAGGACAGGCAGGGCGTGAAATAGGACAGTGTCTCTGGTTGTAACGACTGCAGGACGATGCAGGCGCCCGCCAAGGGCTGGCTGGCGACGGGCTGACAATGCATGCTCTGTATGGTATCGCGCCGAGTCGCCAAATGGTGTCGCCAACAAATCTGTCGCGTCGCCAACTAGCGACATTACAGTTCGGGAATCCGCGCGGCAATAGCCGGTCCTTGTTGATATCGGCGATGTCATCGCCAACCACACTTGCGATCTCCAACCTGTCCATTTCGCCAAGGTCTTTGACGTGCTATAAGAGCAAGCAGCCCCCATCTGTGAGACCGAATCTCGACTGGGCTTTCTCATTTCCTCGTCTACTGGCCATGTCTACCACACCGCGAGCGGAAGAGCGCCCGCTCCTGATCCTCGGGGCGGGTGTCATCGGGCTCACCACTGCCGTGCGCCTCCTCGAATCGCCGTCCTCGGCTGGACGCAAGGTCCACATTATCGCAGACCACCATCCGTCGGACGCGCTTGATGCCAAGTACGCTTCCGGGATTGCGGGCGCGCACCACCTGTCCTTTGCAGACGACGGGGACAAGCGCCAGCGCCGGTGGGATATGCGAAGTGAGGCGCTGCAGGACCAGGCTGACAGCAGCGTTCCGTGTCATGTACGACGAGTGGAGGAGGGACGGGGAGGCGTCCGGACTGATGGGCCTCACGCAGACTGAGATGTGGGTTGGGTCGAGCAAGCATCTCGAGATCTATGAGGAGCATCCCGATGTGAGTTGCGTGTTTCTCCTCGTCCTCGTCCTCTGACGACAGTTCAAAGTGCTTGATCCCACCGAGGCGCCATGTAAAGTCGATCACATGGTCTCCTTCACGTCTCTGACGATAACCCCCGCGCTCTACCTCGCGGGGCTTGAGGCGCGCGTCCGCGCTCTGGGTGGCATAATACACCGGGCCCACGTATCGAGCTTGCACGACCTCGCGACACTCCCCTTCCTGACCCTCTACTCTGTCCTCCCAGCCGCCGTCTTTGTCTGTGTCGGCCTAGGTGCACGCTCCCTCCTGGGCATAGGCGATGGGAACGTCTTCCCGACCCGGGGCCAGGTCGTGCGCGTACGCGCCCCTTGGCTGCGCGCAGGGTACACCCGGCAGGAGGGCTCTCTCGCCGGCGGTGAGGGTGGGCAGCGCACCTACGTCATCCCGCGCTGTACAGGCGACGTGATACTGGGTGGGACGCGCGAGGAACGCGACTGGGACCCATACCCGCGCGCCCAGACGGGAAGGGACATTCTCAATCGCGCGCTTGAGATTTGTCCAGAACTCGAGCCACCGCATGCGCGTGCGTGCGCGCTCGACACGGCCGAGAAGAACCTCGAGGATGCTTGGGCAACTGAAATGGGCGAGGCTGAGGAGAGGGTCAAGAGCCTCCAGGGCGTCGTCGTCGAGCATCTTGTCGGGTTCAGACCCAGTCGGCTTGGCGGGACCCGGTTGGAGAGGGCAGAGGTTCGGCTCGCAGGCGAGGTCGTCGCGCTCATACACAACTATGGCCATGGCGGGGCGGGATGGCAGAGCTCGTGGGGGTGCGCAGAGGACGCGGTCGCAATCTGGGAGGGCAAGAACTTGCCCAAGCTGTGATCCTGGGTTGTAGATGGACCGATGTTTGCTGTTGGACTTGCGTTGATTGATTGTGCACTCGACTTGTTTCTTCCGCCTGCCGTCTGTCTGAGCGCATACTACTCACATGCCAACCCCGTTCCCTCTACGTTTCTATGAATCTAATATGATACAGTGACAAAGTTGACAAGATTCTACACGAGTGCCGCGACCAGCGCTGCAGCAGCAACAAGGGCGCTTGCACCAGCGCGGCCCGCCGCGCTCACCCCCTTTGGCCGGTCGGTAATCGACACTGTAAACACGGCCACCAGGCCGTCAATCGCCGGCATCCCGTCCTCCTCGACCGTGAGGTAGTGGTTGATATCGGCCGACGAGTTGGACAACAGCCCGCCGACATACCGCACCTCGGTGTTGTACGTGTAATTCCTGTACCGGGTGCTACCCACAAACGTCGACGTGTTGGTCAGGTTGCGCCCGTCCAGGGGCGCAGGTAGGCTGGTGACGTTGCCGACGAGAAAGTCGCGTCCGACATTGTACCCGTTCGGGATAATGTCGTGTCCCTTGATGAGCTCCATCTCGACCGAGACGGCCATGAAGATTGCGCCCGTGTCGTTTTGTTTCCAGTAGCGTAGGTGCTGGCCGCCCTCGAAGGTTTCCCGGCATGAGCCGATGTACGGGTCCCCGTAGTTTTGGCGCAGCGTCTGGATTTCGGTGACGTTTGTGTGGCCGTCCAGGTTGGCCTCCTGGGTCGAGCCGAACTGTGCACCGAGGCACTGGGTTGAGAGGTGGACGGAGCTTGTGTGAGGTGGGGGGGGGGAGGGAAGAGAGGAGGGTCGAGGAGGAGGAGAGGAGCGACTCACAGCATGTAGTTTTGGAAACCGCCGTCGTAGAGGCTGTCTTTGAGGACTGCGGGGTCGCTGTCGGCTGAGAGGATGACGTTTAGTGGCTCACCGAGGCCGGGGGGGTAGGTGTTGTTGACAATCTGGAGTGAGCGCGAGAGGGGGTTGACGGGGGGAGGCGGGTTGAGAGGGGAGGCGGGGGTTGACGGGGGAGGTGGGGGTTGGGGGAGGCAGAGAGTTCTGGAGAGGCGGTTGTGTGACGGGTGCTGCATGCAACACGTCCCAAGTAATCCGCACCAGAGCCCACGCGCCGCTATTGTGTGGTATAGGGCATCAATGGGCCCCGATTCCAACTCACGGTGAGCATCGACCCGCCGAGGACATTTGGGTCGTTGAAGCCCGAGTACGGGCTGTCTCGTGCGAGGAGCGCGGCCGAGACATGTGCAAGGAGCAGCCAGTGGAGCATGGCGGGGTGGTGGTTAGTGACGCGGGGAGCGACGGGGCCGAATCGTGGTGTGATGACGGAGGCTATGCGGTGTGCTCGAGAGTGCCGTGCTCAAGATGTGCGAGTGATGGGCGGCCCGTGCAGACAATGGGAACGAGTGTGGCGTGCGGTCGGACCAGCGCGGTGTAGAGGACCGAGACGGAGAGCGTGATGATGGAGAGGAGAGGAGAGGGGAGGAGAGCAGAAATCAAAAATCAGAGCAATGCTGGATCGAGAGCGTCCCGACGACGTGGTGCCCGCGTAGGCCTAGGACGCGCTTGCCCACGTGGCCGCGCCATTGCCGCCGGCAGCGCCTGCCCCTCTGTCGACATGCTGACTGCTCGCGACAACCCAGTCGACTAGAATCTGTTCGAGTCGAGTCCACTCGCTTACTCGCATGCTGGGCGCCACGATGATCCATGGTCCTGCATACAGTGCCGTGGAATATATGACAGCTGAGCGCTGACCACTGGCCAGGACCGCTGACATGTCCGCTGAGGGCGGCTGACATGTCCACTGAGGGCGGCTGACATGTCCACTGAGGGCGGCTGACATGTCCACTGAGGGCGGCTGACATGTCCACTGAGGGCGGCTGACATGTCCACTGAGGGCGGCTGACACGTCCACTGGCCACTGCCTCGCCAAATGACAACTGTGACAGGCAAAGTCGAGTCTCACGCTCGCCAGCGTCATCGCACTCCCTTTTCCCGGCGCTGGCCCTGCACGCACGCTTCCCAGTATCTCCCCCTGCGGGAGGCAGCGCGCATGGAGAGCGGGGCCTGGCGCACGTGAGTGGTGGTGCCTTTGCCGTTCGTACATGCAGGGCTGGGGCGGGAGGAGCTGGAGACTGGGAGCTGGGAGCTGGGGACTGGGAGCTGTCCGCCAAACGTCGGCTGCGCACTGGCGGTATCTCGCATGCGTCGGTGTGCCATTCAAGGTGCCGGGGCCGCTGTTGAGTGGCAAGGTGGCGAGGTGGTGCGGTGCCGCGGTTGCAGTCGTGTTTGCCGTGTTGACAGGTGGCGCGGTCGCAGTCGTGTTTGCCGTGTTGGCAGGTGCTCGCGGTCGCGCACCTGGGGAGCTGGACGCCGCTGCCGAGCTCACGCCTGCTGCCGGCTACAGGAGACTGGGCCGCCAACGCCGCCAAGCACTGGTATGGCTGCGGCCTGGCCGGGTCTGCCAGGGGAGGGTGTATGCCTGCTGGAGCGTCGTGCCGCAGGTGCGGACATGGGGGAAAGAGGAGAACGGAGAGCGGAGAGTGGAGTGGAGAGGTGAGAGGTGAGAGCGGAGAGCAGAGAGCGATGGGATGAAGAGGGGAGCGTGTCGAGATGGAACGTACCGAGATGGAGCGTGCTGGGCCCCCCCCTGCCGCGCAGCATCTACGAGGGGAAACAAGGGATCACATAGTACATGACTCATGAATGTAGCCATAGTCGATTCACTCTGCTGTTATCAGGTCATCAGGCTCGAACAGATATTAAACGTCCATCATCAACCACTAGCAATGTACCTCGGACGCTCGCACTCGATTCCCCATCCTGCTGCCTATCCTGTCGTCGCGTGTCCTCAGTGTTCTCTGCCGTCAGCCAAACCACAGTACGACAACGAACACTTCTTGACAAGTTCCCCCCACTGCCTGTGCATCTCGTTGACGCCACGCACAGCGGGATCCGCCTCGTGCTTTGTGAGCGGTTCCTCGGCCGCCTTGCCGTCCTTGTTCGTCTTTGGACGGCTCGCGGCCGCCTCGTCCTCGAGGTGCTTCTCCGCGCCGTCGATCAGCCCACCCCACTGCCGCCGCATCTCATTGACGCCGCGCGCGGCAGGGTCCACGTGGGCGGGGGCAGGGTCCGCAGACTTCTTTGCGAGGCGCGGCGTGCTGGCCAGTGAGCGGGCGCGCATCGGGCGCAACGTGAGCGGGAGCGAGAGCGAGCGGAAGGCGGGGGGACGCATGGTGGGAGGACGGGGTTTTGGTGGCTGGTGGAGTGGGATGGGGCTCGGTGGTGAAAGAGAGGATGAGAGACACAGTAGTGGCTGATAGAGTGAGAGACGGCGAGTGATGAAGACGAGGGACCGAAGGGTGGTGGCAAGGACGAGTGGGCTGGAGGGTCAAGCCGAGTCGACAAGGCTAACCGGTGACGGCATTGCCGTTCGTTATTTTGGTCCCGGGGCACTGCCCACTGCCCACCCCATGCATGTGGCGCTTGTGGCAGAAGAGAACGCGCACACGCGGAAGCGTATGCATATGCCAAGCATTCGCAGCATCGAATGGCGCGCTCCCGACGCACTCGACGCGCACCGGACACAACGAGGCCGGCAATAGATAAGATACCAGATCGCACGGCTAAGGGTGTGTTCCTCATCGCATGGTGCCTATTCCGACACGGCCCATTGTCTCGATGCATTTCTATCTGATAATATACACGACTTGTGCTTGTACAGCCGCGCCACGCTTGTAGCCCTGCACACGGTCCCGCTAGACATGACGCTGCACGACGACCGCGTTCTTGAGCCCGGCCTGTTCGACCGTCTCACCGTCCGGCAGCTCACGGTTGGGGAACGTCGTCTGGAGGACGAACGCGCGCCCATCCGGCCGCGACGCGGCAACAAGGCCACGCAGATCAGCCACCGTGTGGTCCAGGTTGACCTTGACGACGAGGCGCGTGCCGTCGGCGAGCCGCAGTTGGACCGTCGTCGTCGGCTTGCTTGCGTCGACCTCGATCTCGGGCTTGGCCACTGGCGGCGCCGCCGGCGCTGACGTTGACTGTCCCGCACCAGAGATCTCGGGACTTCCTGCCCCGAGGCGATTGCCGCCGCCAGAGAAGGGCTTGGCAGGCTTCTTCGGGGGCTCCTGATAGTCCTCGTCTGTGCGCTGGTCGACCTCGATCTTGAGCGCCTGGTCGAAGCGCACGTCGAAGAGCTCGAGCGGGGCCCGCCCGGCGCGGATGAGCGCGAGGTGCTGCTGGTTCCGCGGGTCGTCGTACCGGTACAACGGCCCATCCTCGATGCTGAACCCGTCACGCCAGAACGTGAGCCTGCGTTCGGCCGGCTCGCCGTCCTCGTCTTCCTCCTCCTCCTCCTCCTTGTCATCTGCAAACGCGCCCGGCATCCTGCGAGCGCTGCCAGCGGCGCCACCAGAGTCTTCAGACCCGAGGCTGTTACCGGCCCCAACGTGCGCCCACGGGTTATGTGCCGGTGCAGTATCCTCCTCGCGGCCGCCACTGCCGTCAGCGGATCCAAACTAAACCTCACTCGCGCGCCTGCTGCAGGATGTCGTTGACGACGCCGGCGTCCCGGTCCTCTGGGTTCTGGACAGCGAGTCCGCTACGCTCGCCGCCCGTATACAGTTCACTTCCGGCGCGGACGTCGTCACGCACACCGGCAATATTGGCTCCACGGCGGCGCCACGACTCTGGCAGCTCCTCGGCGGGCGCTCCTGAGAGTGTGCGTGCTCCGGTGGCCCCGCTGGGTTCACTCGCAGCGAGGGCGGCGTCAAGCATGTCCTCGTCCGCGTCCTCGCCTGGATGATCGCCTGCGGCCTGCGCGGCAAAGTAGTCCTCGATTGCACCCTACAGTCAGTCGTCTGGGAGTGCAGGATGAGGCAGAACTGGCAACACTCACCTGAAGCGTCACGCCGTCGCCGAGGAAGCGGGCCGCGTCTGCCGTTGACGCGTGCGTGATAGCTACAAACTGGTCGATGTCTGCCGTCAGCCGATGTGGCCGTGGTGCACGTCTGGCCCCTCACCTTGCTGCGTTGGATTCAGTCCTGGCATGGTCGATGAGCAAGTGGTGAGAGATGATGATGACGATGACGACGATGACGAATTGTCGTGGATGGAGATTGGGCAGTGTCCGCTGGCCAACGTGGCGCTCGTGGAAATCTGGGCACAGAGAATGCTCCCGGTATTTCCGGACGACGGAGGAAAAAACGTCGACTGGGCGAATGTGGCGGGCTGTAACCGATAACGGACAGGTCCCGATCAAGTTTGGGTATCTCCCCAGTATTGTTTTACACCTTTTATACCTGTTACACCTCTCCAACTCTAAACCCAGAGCTCATTTATCTCCGGGCTTGAGACTTGGGGTTTCCCTCGCATTCGGGCATGTAACACTCTACCCGACACTTGTCCTGCATCTGCACATCAGCAAAACCTAGCGAAACCGGGCACTGGCACAGCTCCACCGACTACCGAAGGCGACATGTTGTCGTGCAATGATCGTGCCAGCGTGCCTGTTTGACATGTTGGCTTGTACCCTTCCGGGTTCTCCCCCCCCCCCCTTGCCCTCTCATCTCCGCTCCCGGTGGAGGAACGGTTTCGCGCGCAAACCTTGTGCACGCGTCACGCAATGGCCCGTCGCGAAAGCATTCGCGAGTCGTCGAACCGAAACATTGGGCCGTGTGCCCAGACATGTAGAAAAGCAACAGTCCCGGAGATGATGAAATGTAGTAGAGATCGGGCGATGAAGAGACAAAAAAAAAAAAAAAAAAGAGGCCAAGAGAGGCACAGATGCACAGAAGAATGCGGCGAATGCAGAAAACGTAACCCAAAGCTTGTCACTGCTGTCACTGCCGACATTGTCAGACGGCTGTATCAAAGGTGTGTAGGCACTGCCGGATGGAGATGCATCGCGCACTTTTGACGCAGTGCCGCGTCCACGTTGACGACGCTCGACCTAGACTGCGCTCGTCGGCGCCGGGCTAGTTTTCCAGATAGCAAAGTTGTCTGCACCTAACAACGGCGGCGCGTCATGCCTTACACAATGACACAGCTTTACACGCCCGCGACCGCTCTACACCCTTCTACACGGTCTACACCTAGTCCTGCATGGAATGTACAACATTATGAGTGTGCGCCCCGGCGCGCTTACGGACAGGGACGGTTGCTAAGAATGACTGTGTTTCAAATCTTGTGCGTCGTTGGCTCGTTTGCTCGTGCCGCGTGCTCCTTTCCCTACGGTCCCGCCGTCTGCGCGAGCCAGCGCTGCAGATCGTCCATCGGCAGCCCAGTCTTGCGCGGCCGGCGACCAGTCTCGAGCCCGGGCGTGAGGTCGTACGCAGAGTGCAGCCTGTGGCTTATCGCGTCAGAAGACGAATCCTCCATCTCCACCGTGCGAGCGCTCGGCGACTCGGCCATCTCACGCGCGTGCTGTAAGCTCGTGGTCCGTGGGAGGGGCGGCTCGGGCGAGTCTGTGCCAATCCGGCACAGGTGCGCGATGCGGTGGCTCGGCGTCGCGTTGATCACGACAGGTGCGACAACAGGCTTGCTTTCGTCGTGGACGCGGCGGCCACTGCTCTCAGTACGACGCGGAGGCACGATCGGCTGCTTGTGCATAGGTGACGATGCGCATGCTGGCACGGGTGCTGGTGGGCTCTTCTCTGCCAGGCGTAAGCCAGGAGGCAGGCTTGGGACAGGAGGTGGAGATGAAACACGCGACAGGTCTGGCACGGAAGAGCGCGAGACAATGATACGGTCGTCCGGAGTCCAGTCGAGCGGGCGCGGAAGGGAGGTCGGCGAAGGCCCAGGCCCAAAAGTCTTGGAGCTCGGTGCGAGGCTTTTGGCGAGCGACGGCGCAGGCGAATGATGGGCGTTATGATGATGAAACGCTGGCAATGTCCGGCTGGTCTGCGACGCTGGCGTCATGAGGGGACGCGGAGACACGGGCTCCTGCTGGATGGGCGAGAGAGGTGTGCGCTCATACTCTGGTACACCTGAGAGCGCGACGACCGACGACCCTGGGCTACGCTTACTGGCACGGGACATTGTCGTCGTCGAGGCCGACTTGGTCATGCCAGAGACGCCGGTGAATACGGTTGACGGTGCCGTAAAGGCCGAACCGGGGTGATCAATCGCGGGCGAGAATTCGCGAATGCTGTCGAGCGTGTTGGGTGGCGGGCACGATGCAGTAGGGATCCGTACGTCGGCATCCTCAAGAGAGGACAGGTGCGAGAGGGAGAGTGACTGAGCCATGCGGCCCGAGAGGCCGTCTGTTGATCCGGCGAGGCAGGGTGAAGCCGAGGGACGTTGGACACGGCGAGGTGGTGGCCTTGGGCCGTTGGACTGGCGCAACCGCCCAGGGCTGGAAGGCCCAGCAGTGAGCGCAGCAAGCTTGGCTTTCCATTCGCGCTCTGCGCGACGCACTGTCGCCATCGACTGGCGATGTGGGCTACCCGGCGATGCCCGACGAGGGGACATGGGCCCTATTGTTGGCGAGCGGGGAACAAGGGCGCGGTTGGTCGCGCGGGTCGGGGTTCGAGGCCCTTGTTCCTTTGCAGATGCTTTTGCAGGGGTCGCCGCGGGGCTCTCATTCGTCCCAAACGCAGCCTGTGCCGAGCGACGTGTCGAGCGTAACGGGCGGACGGGCTGGGTGCCATGTCCAAGAGATGCTGTTCGTGCGAGAGCCGAGTTGTCGCTGACGGAGATTGTGAGCTTGGCCGGAGGCGCTGGGGTCTGCTCGTCATCCTCCTTTGTGGCCAGGAGCTCGGCGTCGTCTGCAGACGACGCCCTCGTTGGGGCGAGTACGCGAGCAGTTGGGGTAGCACGCTCTGGACGCGATCGGAACGAGATTTTGCGCACAAGACCAAGTGCACGGCGCTGTGGTGGCTCGGCCTTTGCGATAGGGACGGGCAAACCAGAGACACTTTCACTGGCAGCGCGTTGGTGCACCACAGGTCCGGGACGGTCTGTCCGGACAAAGTTGGTCTTTGAGCGCTCTGCTGGGACAAGGGCACTGGGCGTCGAGTCTGGCATGGCAGAAATGGAGCGGTTGTGTGCTGATGTCGGCATTGGGGCCGGACCAGACGTCTGGTTGTTGCCCTTTCTTGTCGCAGCATTGTCCTTTGTGTAACTGCCGCTGCTGTTGCTACCACCGGTGCAGTTACCCTCCCAGCGCCGGACTGGGGATCTCAAGGCTGACATGGCGCCCTTTGGGCTGGCAGAGTTTGCGAGTTTTGTTTGCGAGTTGCCCATGGCAATGAATGGATGTACGCGAAGGGAAGCGTTGTTGAGAACGGATTCGCGGCGGCGGTCGAGAAGTGTGGGCTTGTCAGCCGGAGGAAGGCGCAAGCCAGGTGGAGGTTGTCCTGGCGGTGCAGCGCTGCCTGTGTTTGGAACAGTCCGTCCTGGTTGTTGTTCAGGCGAGGAAGAAATGTCCAAGAATGGAGCTGCCGAGGGCTGCCTGAACGTGGGATAGCGCGACGTTTGCTCCTGCACGATGCAAGGTGAGGAATGCTGGCTCAATGTCGGTGTGGGCGTTCGCCTGTCGCGCAGATTTGTCGGGGACGGGGACGAGCGTGGTGGGCGGGGCGGAGTTGTGCGTTGCAAGTGGGGTGGCTGGCCGATGGTGGGAATGGGCCGAGGAGGCGGAGGAGGAGGATCAGACTGACCGCGACGCAAGAGTGGGATGTGACGATGTTGTCGTGAGGATGATGACGAGAGGGAGGATGTAGAAGAGGTAGACGGCGCCGGGCCTTGGGACGGAGCGTGGTGGTGAGGGTACATGATCTTGGCGCCGAGCGTCTTGCCCAAAGAGGCTTAGTGTCAAGAAAAGGTGGTAGGCTTGTGCGTCTAGGGCCGGCAAGAATGCGCAGACTGTGGCACCGGATGGTCAAGAGGCAGCAGGACGGTCGAGGTGTTTACAAGGAGAGCATGGCGCAAGGGAGAGCGCGGGTAGATGGCTTTGTTCGTTGGCAACAGTTGATTGTGTGAGAGAAAACGTAGACTGAGAATGAGAGAGAGAGAGAGAGAGGGCAAGAGAGCAAGTGAGAGCAAGTGAGAGAGAGAGAGAGAGTGAGAGAGTCGAGCTTTGCCCAAGCCTTTCCATCGTCGAGCCCAGTTGTCAACGACGAGCAACAAGACTTTGAGTTGTTCCGTTACCCCTCTCAGACGAGTCCATCCAGACAGGGGCTCTCCCCTGGGCATCCGACCCTGAGCAATACGTTTGGGCCCCAGTTGAATACAAAAAGGCACATTGCAATAACAAGGGGCTAGAAAGGCGCATAGGGCAACGGCGACCAGGATGCCTCAAACGACTTCAGGGATCAAGTCGTCGCAGCAAGTCGTCGCATCTCGCGTCCTCGTCCATGTTGAGAAAACGTTGACGCACGAATGCCCAGTCGCTTAATTGCCGATGCAAAGCCAGCCGCGTCTGGAGCAGGTGTGCATCTCAGACTCGTCTCAGGCAAAATCCAGATTGGCTTGCCCTCTCACCCTCATACGCGCCGTTTCCGTTCGCCCGCCCAAGCTGCCCAGCCCAGGTTTCGTCCCGGCAAGAGATAGAGTTTGGACGCGTCCTGTTCCGCCGGCCGTAGCCCGGATGACGTTGCGCGGGCAGCGGCAAGGCATGGCAGGTTCTGAGCCGCGGGAGGCGTGGAACAAGTGCAATCCCAAACATCCAGCTCCACCGCGATAGGGGGGGAGCCGCAGCCCAGCCCAAAGCCCACCGTGGCTGGCGTCAGCCGGGGCCGTGTCCTAATCGTGTCGTAGCTATCGTAGCCATAGGCTGTTCACCCGAGCCAAGAACAGAGTACGCAAGTGGGCTGGTGACATCAGCGGCATGGGCGGTGCACTCGTGCTCGTGTGCCATCTGCCCCTGTGTTCATGTGCTCGCCTGCGCACCACCCAAGTGCGACCTCGAAAGCGTACGCAAGCCCAAGCTTGCTTGCAACGGGTGAGCTCTGGGGCACTTACCCCCCAAGGAACCCACCCCGTTTCATGCGTTTCAATTCGAGCACATTCACGAGTTTTGGCGTACGTGAACCCTCCGGTCTAATACTCTCGAGCACTCTGACAGGCTGGCTCCTTATCGCAGTTCGAGGACATGTGTCAGCTGACGCCACTGGCAAACCCAAGGCGTCGTCTGCAAGGCCCAGGCGGTTGTTAACCATATGGCGATATGACATGCGACATGTCACCCAGTCTCCAGCACCCCCAAGGTCGAAAGCTGAGCAGGCCCAAGGCGAGCAAGCAAAGCATCAATTCCTTGTTCCACCCGCCATCAGGCTTCCGCTCCCCTCTGTATGAAACGTTGCTTTAAAATTACGACGCTGGTCACGATACCATACAACCGTCGGCTTCCCGCACCGAACCGACGAATCTGAAACGGCGTGACGTGGTGACGACCATTGAGGGCAAGGGGCCAAGTGTTACCATGTCAGATGTTTCATCAAAGGCTTGTCCCGTCCTCTTCAACTCGACAAGTTGAACTCTCCGTATCTTCCGGCACAGAAGGGACTGGCCAGAAGGGACTGGCCAGAACGGCCAGGCTTGTCTGTAACACTGTAGATCTATTCGATGATGTGATCAAGCGATGCGTACCAAAAACCCCCGGTCGGCCAACGGTCGGTAACAGTGACGGGGCAGAGCGGCACCTGGCACCGGACACGCGGAACAGTGCCTCTATCGCCGGAAGGACATTAAGAGTCGTAGTAAAGCCAGTACGCCGGTGACAGTGGTGCCTACGGCGGTGCTTATAGTGACAGAATCGTGTCGCATGAACATTATCTGCTCCATGAAAGCGCCGACATGTCGCTCTCGGCATCCGTGCCTCCTACCACAATTCGCCTACCACAACTCTTGGGACCCACAGTGTTGGGACGCGTTAGTTGTGTTCCTAACCTGACAGCCAACCTCACAACCTCATAACCTTGCTTTTGTACACGACGAGTAGATGGGCCAGACGAGTGGCTGGCACGCTTGGCACGTCAAGTGATACATGCACGCCCCGTCTCATGGCCAGGAAGCAAACCGTACTTTGTTGACCTTACGATCGCTCGTTTGCGGACAATCCACAAAAGGTCTTGGTACAGTGCCGACAGAAAGTCTTGCATACTTTCCTACCGCTACCCGACGCACAGCCCATGAGCGCCGTGAGCGCCATGAGCGGGCCGTGTCGAGGCCTGTGCAAAGGCTTTCTAGGCGACGAGCGACTCTCCTCTCCTCTCCTCTCCTCTCCTCTCCTCTCCTCTTCTCTCATCTCATCTCATCTCCTCCTCTCATCTCCTCCTCTCCTCTGTGATATCTCATATGCTAAACGCCCAAGTGTGCGCCGGATGTGCGGCCTAGTGTCCCCACCCGTGTCTTTCAAGTCACCTGCCACGCTCGCGTACCACGCTCCCATCCAGGCCCAGAGTCCTGGCCGCCTCCTCAGACGCATACGTCGCCCGTCAAGGGCGCCAACATGGGCCTCATTTTGTGCGCAGCAAACAAGGTCGCACAGAATCGCCAATGCGCTTCTGCCTGGTTCGGACTTGGCCGAGGGGTTGGAAGCGAGGCAAACGGCCAAGGTGGGCTGGGATATCGAGTCATCGACCAAGGCTGTCTTTCGTGGGATGGGCAACGTTGTCACCAATTCACATGCGCCCCTCGACTCAGTCGACGCAAACAACGGATAGACAACAACAGCCACTCCCTGACTGACAACTAGCGCCACACTGCACCACAACACCTTTCCTTCCCCCCCCCCCCCTTTTCAAGCAACCAGCCACATTTGGTACACGAGAGAACGTCGTTGCATATCAGCCCCCCCCCACACCATCGTACACTCGACTGAACGTGCGCGGTCTAAGAGGAAAGCCTGGCTATATAGGGAGGGGTGGCCAGATGAGCCATGGGGAGAGATGTACACAGAGCGCGGCGGGTATAGTTCTTGGCATAAGAACGGGATCGGGGTTCTCTTCCAACAACTGGTTGGGTCCGGACAGGGAAGAGGAGTGCAGAAGAGGAACGAGAGGCAAAGTCAAAGGAAGGTGACAAAGAATGGATTACTCCTTCTTCTCCTCGTCGACCTTCTCGCCCTCGGCCTCTGCCTCCTTCTCCTCGTCTTCCTTGTCGTCCTTGCCCCAGTCCTCGAGCACACGGAGCGCCTCGTCAACCTTCTCCGTAAGGGCAGCAGGCGACTCGACGAGGTGCAGCAGCTCGGCGTTGTCCATCTCCAGAAGCATGCCAGTGATCTTGCCGGCCAGCTCGGGCTGCGACTCGTGAATGAGGGGGTAGATGGCCTCGCCGAGCATCTGCTTCTGCTCAACCGGCGACGCACGCGCGAGAGCCTGCGCGTTCAGGCGAGGCTGGGCAGCCGCACCACCCTCGGCCTGAGGACGAGCAGCGGGGGCCTGGCCACGGGGAAGGCCCTGCTGAGCGCCGACAGGCGACGAGCCAGGGCGGGCAGCAGCGGGAGCGGTAGGGGGACGAGCGTTCCCGGCCGGGCGGACCGGGTAGTTGGGAGGCATGCCCGGGTACGCGCCCTGGGCGTTGGGCGGCATGTAGCCCATGGGGACGGGGGCACCAGGCTGGCCCGAGGGGTAGCGAGCACCGGGGCGAGCGCCCATCATGGGGGGAGCACCGGGGTAGCCACCGACGACACCACGAACAGGCATCATCGGGCCGCCGTAGGGGCCCATCGGGGGGTAGCCGTACATGGGGGTCTGCATGTAGCCCTGGGGTCCGCCAAGGCCGTTGGCGGCGGCGTACTGGAGACGCTGCGCGTTGCGCTGCTGCATCTGCGACTCGAGAGCCTGGCGACGGACCTCCTTCTTCTGCGCGAGCGAGACGTAGAGCGGCTTGGTGCCGATCATCTTGCCGTTCATCTCCTGGACGGCCCGAGTGGCCTCGTCAGGCGACGAGAAGCAGACAAAGCCGAAGCCGCGCGAGACGGCCTTGTCGTCGCGCATGACCTTGGCAGAGGTGATGGTCCCGGCAAAGTCGAACTCCTGGCGGAGGCGGTCGTCGTCCCACTCGTCGTCCATGTTCTTGACGTAGAGGTTGACGCCGGCAGTCTTGGACTCGTTCTCCATGCGTCTCTCCTCGTGAAGGCGGCGCAGCTCCTCGTCACGCTCAGCACGCTTCTGGGCACGGCCGACGTAGAGCTTGCGGCCGTTGATGTCCTTGTCGTTGAGCTCGTCAACGGCCGCCTTGGCCGCCTCGTGCGAGACATAGTTGACAAAGGCAAAGCCCTTGCCCTTGCCCTCGTCGTCCTTGCCAAGAGCAGCCGAGACAATCTCGCCGAAAGGCTTGAACATGTCCTCGAGACCGGTCTGGTCAATCTCGGGGTCGAGGTTCTTGATGAAGACGTTGGTAAACTTGGCACGCTGCTCCTCGACCTTGGACTGGCGCTCCTTCTTCGAGACGTGGTGGCCGACGTAGACCTTCTTGTCGTTCAGAAGCATGCCGTTGACAGACTTGATGGCGGCCTCCGCAGCCTCACCAGTCTCGTAGTGGACAAACGCGAAGCCGCGCGAGTTGCCGTTCTCGTCCGTGGCGACCTTGCACGAAAGAATGTTGCCGAACGCGGCGAACGTGTCGTGAAGGGCCTGTGTGTGTCAGCCACGGTCCACCTTCCTCCAGTCACCGTTTGCACTCACCTTGTTGTCAATCTTGTCGTCAAGGTTCTTGATGAAGATGTTGCCCTGGCCAGTCTTGCGGAGAGCGGGGTCACGCTGGCTCCACATGATGCGGCACGGGCGGTTCTTGATCAGAGAGTAGTTGAGGTGCTCAAGGGCGCGCTCGCCGTCCGCCGCGTTGAGGTAGTTGACGTAGGCATAGCCGAGCGAGCGGCGGGTCACCGCATCGCGGCAGACACGGATGGAAGCAACGGGGCCGACCATGTTGAAGATCTCAAAGAGCATAGCCTCAGTGACAGAGGGGTCGAGCTCACCGACGTAGAGCGACGCCGACGTGCCAGGCTGCTGCTGACCGGTGGTCGACGTAGGAGCGGGCTGGGCGGGGGTGGGCGCCGCAGCGGGGGTAGGCGAAGCGGGCGCGGCCGCAGCGGGGACAGGAGAAGCAGTGTCGGACGACATGGCGAGGAAGGTGTTGTTTTCGTTTTGTAGTTTTCTGGATGGGTCGACCACGTAGGTTTAGTGAGGCGTTGACGTAGGTTTTTTTAAAGAACTAGAGTGTAAGCTGCAGAACGTGAAGAAGATAACGGCAAGGAAGGTCCAGTGGATACAAGGAAATAGAAAAGAAGAGATGGATGGGTCGAGTCAACATCGGGTGGCGATGGACAATAGACGCGAGACAGCGACGACATGGCTAGGAGAAATTTCGCCGCTCAGGCGCCCAGTCATCCATCCACCCAACCATCCTTTGACAGGTGATATCGATTCGGCGATGCAAGTGGGTGGTGAGGGTTGAAGACGGAGGTGCGAGAGCGGGGACGAAGATGCCAGGAGACTCACGCTGTGATGCAACTAGCGGTTCTCTCGTAGGGATTAGCTAGTTAAGAAGAAGAGAAGAATCAAACAATCTCAACACGGCCGCAGCGGGGGGTGGCTGCCAGGGCCCACCCCACACCACACTCTCTGCCTTGGCCCAAGCCACAAGCGCTACGTAGACCGAATGCTGCCCCCGCGCCGCGGAATCAAAATCCTTCAATTCCACTATACAAGGCACAGACCCACTTGGCTTACCGCCACACCAGCTTTTGCCGCGTAACCCCAGGGCGAGTGGCACAGATTACATACATATCAGTTCAGCACAAACAACTATCTAGGTAACCCAAGACATCACTGTCTCTACGCCATGAAACCCGTCCAGGACCATGAACCAAGACTACTCCTCGCTTGCGGCAAAGTCGACGCCCGGCGACTCTCGTACCGGTAACACCGGTTGTTCTCCAACAACTGTGGGCACCGATACCGTGCCCTCAACAGGGAGTGCAGATGTCACGGGCGCAGGCCCGGCAACGTCGCCGCCCAGCTCCGAGATCTTGGTGGGCATAGCGTCGGCAGTCTGAACGGCAGATGGGGTCGAGACTGCCGTCGTGGGTGCAGAATCTATTATTTCCGGCCCACCAACCCAGGTCGGCGTCTGTGCCAAGGGCGTAGTGACGGAAGGGGTCGTCGGCGCAGGAGAGGGTGTTACGCCCGACTCGGTCGACGTGGTATGTACCAGTTGCGGGTGGTGCACGGGGGGGTGGTCGAACGTGATGGACGGTGACGGCGAGTCTTGGCCATAGAGTCGGAAGTCGGCCGCAGAGTCGTAACTCCAGCTACTGAGGTGGGACGGCATTGTCGAAGCCGTTGGCGAATTGCCCAGCGCCTCCTGCTGATCACGCTGCTTGTCAGTCTCACGGCTTATCGCGGTTACTCACCAGCTCCTTCAATGGTCCCAACCACTTGTGCTGGAAGAGCTCGTCAGCTGTCGGACGCTTCATGGGATCAAGCGTCAGACATTGTTGGATAAAGTCGATGCCCTCGGGGCTCATCTGGCCTGGTTCCGGCAAAGGCGGATGCTGCGTCGCAATACCGATATGGAACATGATTGCCCACTCGTTGTCGAGGTTGGACCACGGCTTACGGCCTGTTACCATCTCGAGGATACAGCAGCCCATCGCCCAGATGTCGGACGCGCCTAAACGGCCCGTGCCGCCCTTGATCACCTCGGGCGCGAGGTACATGGGCGTACCAGCTAGCGAGTTCATCACTGCTGGCGTCTCGCCGGCTGGCCCGCCTCTGTTGAGGGCCCGTGTTTTGGCCATTGTGCGATTACCCTTGATGATAACCTTGGCCGCACCAAAGTCGACATACTTGAGGACCTGGTTCGCACCTAGCAAGACATTGTCTGGTTTGACGTCACGATGCTCTACTCCTCTGGAGTGGAGGTACTCCAGACCCATTAACATCTGGAATGCGTAGACGCTTGTGACCTCTTCGTCTTCGATGCGGCCGTGTTCTAGAATGTTGGCGAGCGAGCCGCCAGGGCAGTACTCCTCGAAGATGTATACGCGGTCGCGGTGTACTTCGATACCGTAATAGTCGACAATGTTGGGGTGCTTGAGCATCTGCATCACGTCTGCCTCGTCCTTGATCTGCTTGTATAAGGCGGGTGAGTTTGTAATGTCCTGGACACGGATCTCCTTGACGGCCATAATGCCGCCCGAGTCGAGGTTGAAGCCCAGGTAAACCGAACCGTTGGCACCACCACCAATGTAACCGCCCTGCTGCCAGCGCAGGGAGATATTGCTCGAGCTCGCGGCGAGGAACACCAGTGCACGATCTTCGCTAACCTCCTCGTCAAGGACCCGACCGACGAGGTGTTGGTCGCCACTAAGCAATGCGAGGCGGGTATCGAGATCGTTGATCATTGCAAGGCGGTCCTCCCGCACAAGTCGAAGGGAGCGGTCGATCTTGGCCTGCACCTTGTTCCCGCTTGATGGAGACGGCCTTCTTGGCAAGAGGTAGTCATCCTCTTCGTTCAACTCGTACATGTGGGCCATGCGGCGAAGGGCCTCCAGCCTCTCGGCCTCCTTCTTCGCCTCGATACTCGACCGCGCCCCCAGAATGTCAAAGTGGCTGATGAGTAGCGTCATGCAATTCGCAACCTTTGACCTTAGAAGTGCAAACTCCTCTTTATTCAAGTGGAGGATGTTGTTGCCGCGCGTCATTAACATGGCGTACTCGAGAGCGTTGACGGTCCAGCGGAATGTCTTGCGGTCGGTCGGGTCGCAATTGTCGCAGATGAACGACACCCACGAGATAGCTAGTCTCATGAGCAACCGTGAGAACCGGGCCCAGGCCTGTGAGTCCATGTGCACAGCGACGCGGTGCCCGTGATCGCTAGCGAATAAGTACCAGTTTTCAATCAAGTCCTGTGTTCCGGTGCCGCCGCTTAAGGCTCTTCTAACGTGCGCCGCCGACTCGATGATCCACTCAGATAGCCTGTGGGCAGCCCTAGCGATCCGCTTCAGCTCTCGATTGACCTTTGGTAGATGGGCCTGCGCCTCGACGATGCATCTTGGCTCGAAGGCAGGTGGGCCCTCGCTTTCCGGTTCGATAAATGACCGAGCGAAATACATCTTGCAGTAGTTGAGTCGCGTCATCGGCCCGTCGGCAATCAAGCGGATGCGGCTGTCTTCGAGTCGGAAATCGACCGAGCTGCGGACCTCTAATGTCATGACAGCGCCGGTCCAGGCAAACGATTGCCGTGGCGACACCAGCAAAAGGTAGCGCGCGTCGTCCTCGTCGTCCTCCTCATCCTCGCCGTCGCTTATCAGCCCGTTAGTCTGCTCTAGGTTTCTCCCATGGGCTTCGCCGCTCAAATTGAGGGCAAACGCACGGAACAGGAGCTGCTGGACGTCGTCGTGGCGATCCCACAGCGACCCGTCGGCGAAGACGTACGTGCCTTGCTCCTCGTACGCGTCTGTGTAGACGAGGAAGTGACCTGACTCATACAGACGCTCGATGAGCAGGTCCGTATCCTCGTCCTCGAATGTGTATTCTGCCGAGTTGTCGAAGCGGTGAGTCAAGCGGCGTGCGAAGCGTTGCAACTTGCGATAACGCATCTTGATCGCGTCAAGGATCTTGGCGTACCACGCCACCATCTCCTCGGTGCCCATGGGCCGACGTTTGTCCTTCTTCTCCTCCTTGTCGTTCTCCTTGCCCAAAGCTTTCCGCCGGGCCCTCCCCACTTCTTCCTTGGCTCTGATCTGCGCCTGCACAGCTGGCCACTCGTCCGGCCGAACGGGGATGCGCAGTTGCTCTTCAAAGTAGGCGATGACGCGAGACATGAGTTTGTGTGTGAGGTTGCACAAGCTCTCAGCGATGACTAGGTCGACCCCTTCTATCGCCTCAGCCGCATCGTACAGGAACTCCCACTCGTCTTCGAGGACATCCGTGTCCCGGAAATAGACCGCCTTGTTCCCGTTTCGCAACTTCCAGTGTAACAACTTGAAGAACATCTTGATGCACTGCAGCACAGCATGGCGGTACTCACTCGGGAAGCTATCGGGTATGCTCCATCGCTTGTCAGGGTCTGGTGCCACAATCTCCTCGTACTGTCGACGGATGATGATACACAGCGAGACGGATAACCGGAAACTGTTGCACATGTCGTCGACGACCATGTCGTTAGGTTCTGTTAACCTCTCGGCCGCACGCAACCGTGTCTTGAGGGCCTCAGTGATAAGCCGGCCCGGGAAGGAGATTATGCCAAGGAGCTCGTATTGGAAATCAGGCAGCTGTAGTTCGGAGAGCCACGGAGAGTGGGCGATCACCGTCTGCTTTGCATTTTGGGTAATGGCCAGCAGATCTAAGAAGATGCGCTTCTCGAATGTGCGCCTCAGCGAGTCCTCCTTGAGAACACGGTCGACGAACGTCGAGTCGTCAGCGGCGAGGTTGTTAGCATGGGCACGCGCTTTGGCATCGAGCGGGTGGAATGTCGAGTTGCCGACGAGCGCTTTCTCCTTGGTTGTGTTTGGTCGTGTGATGTCCAGGTCCTCTGTACCAGTCCACTTCTGTAGGATAGCTAGCTGCACTTGAAGTTGCGTGACGACAGAGTACCACGCAGACAGTGCGTCAATTCGTTGCTGGAACGCCTCCGAGTCATATAGTGGCTTATCAGTCCGGAAGGCATGCTGGTGTGGATACAGGGACTCGGCGACACTAAGCTTCTGGAGAATGTATGCGACTTGATCGAGCGCGCTTACGTCCGAGTCCTTCTTGACGGTAAAGTTTTCAATTTCCTCGAGCACCACGTCGACGACTCTTGAGCGCCGTTGCTCGACACGTCTTCGTTCCTCCTCCTCGGTGCGGTTGCGCAAACGCGCTCGTAGCTGCCACCACAGGCTGTCCCCAAGGGACTTGCGGTATGTCTCATTGCTGGGGCGCTCGACACCGATGCGGCTTCTCTCGCCCCTTAAGATGTCGCCGCCTAGCACGCTCGCCAGCATGCTCTGCCATTCCAGGCGGTCTTTACCCTCGTCCGTCTCCAAACCGGCGGCGTCTCGCGGTGGCGTGGCGAGGATTAACCCCTTGCCCTCGTCAGTATGGGTGACTCGCCTTACGGCGTCGGCCCTCTTGGCGGGTCTCGAGCCGTCTACCGATTCGTCGTCGTCGTCATCTGAACCCCAATCGACCTGTCGGATTTGGCTGTCGTCCTCGTCGAACCGCCAGGAGCCGACAACTTCTCGTGGACGATTCAGGCGCATACTACTTGAGCGCTGGTGTTTCGAGTCGCTGCGCTTCCGTCCGAAGCTGCTTGTTCCGGCAACCGGCGCCGGGGTCGACCGGAACGTGGAAGCACGAATGAGCTTGCTGTTGCTCGACGGCATGCGTGTCACCTGCGTAGACCCCGAGTATGAGGAGCTACGTGCGTGTCCTTGATGGCCTGGGGTCAGTGAGGCAGAGACTGATACGTACTGTCGTCACCTGGTGATGCGTCAGGAACCTGAGCGTCGTCGCTCGATGAGGAGTCTTGAGCGAAGACGCGGACCTGTTTACGCCGCGCCTTTGTCGCCTGCTCGTCCGCGGGTAGCGGGGAGAGCGGACTGGACCGTTCCATGGTTAGGCCATTGAATGTGGGATGGTGTGATGCGGAGTGTGAGATGGAGACGGATGTGAAGGAGGCGAGTGTAGGAGAAGGGATGGACGAACGATGGTTGGGTGGAGGGATGTGTCGCCGCCGGCTACGTAACCGTAGCGGCCTGAACGAGGAGAGTTAGAAATAGATGCATTAGAAGCCATACAAAACAATCAAACGGGGCCCCGAAGGACAATCTCTCTGTAACCCTCCCACAAGCCACCACCAGCCAGACCAACCTCTATGCACGTACCCCGTTAACCTCCGAGTCACGTGACAGACCACCACGTGAGGCTGGCCACGTGAGCCGCCACCGTCCGTGGTAGCGTGATGATGCAACAGTCTCATTCCTCCGCCCTGACCAAGGGTACTACACTCTCAATCCCACAAATCCAATGTCTCACAACGCCATCAACCATCGCCGATTCTACCTCGGGCACGATTCCATCGTTTCTCAACGACATTATCTGCGACTAGTGGCCCATATTCCACCTTGAGACCGTCCTGGGCCATGTCCGATGTCTGACTCGTCCCCTGCAGCTACAGATGATGCCAGCGTCGTCGATCCAGCGCTGGGAATCGTCTTGGAACGTGCGCGACCCGAGGGATCTACATGCTGGCTTGGTCAGCAATTGCGCACACCCCAGATGATTTTTCCGCACGCCGCAGAATCCACCGCCGTCGTTCTGTCCACGTCAGCCAGGGCCACCCCATGAGCGACACGCTCACTTTGTCCACCTTTGCTAACCCGTTCGGCCGCCCGTTGCGAGTTGTCTTACCAATGAATCACGCTGTTCTGAGCGGAAATACCCAGTTTGACTAGAGCGAACAGAGCTTTAGACCTGCCGAATGGTGTCGGATCACACCCAGCCAAACGAATGATGATACAGTATCACCTTCCTCGCCTCGCATCACACCAATGTACTGTACATTACTGACCCGCATCTTCAACTTGAACAGCTCTCTCCTCCTTCTTCACATCCCTCTCTGATCCCAGGTTACTGTATCCCTACAGCCCCGCCCCAACTCTCTATGCACTCCTCACTCCTCGCTCCCATCTCCCTTCCCTTTCCCCCAATACTCATCCATCCCAGTGACTTTGTCTAGGCAAGGGGCTCATCTAACCCATTTCAGACCCCGATGGTTGGTCGACCGTACCCTCCAGGAGCCTCCAGCAGCAATCCAAGTCTTGGGACGAGTGGTCAGTTCGCAACAGAGATAATAGGCCTCCCAAGGTGTTCGATGCCGATACTCCTTCCCAGTCCCCTTGCAGTGGTTTGCGGTTTGGTGTCCTCGAGAACGACGGCGAATCCATTTCGACCCCGGAGCCTTTCAAAGTCAACACCCGGACTAGCGATACCCGTGACCTCAACCCCCTTCAAGCCAGCAACACTTCCTAGTCCAAGCTCCTTCGGACTGAGAGTGACCAGGCCACGCGACTGCTTTCCAGATCCCAGAGCCCTCTACCACCGAGCCTTACCCTCCAATGCCTTCCTCCCCAGTGCCTTTCCCCTCAATGCCTTCCTTTCCTGGGCGTTGCTGCAAAGGATACCCTTCACCCTGATCTTCCTCCCCCAGGCCTTCCTCTGCCGCTCTCAAGAACCTCTGCCGCACCTCCCATAAGCCTTTGGGCTGGGCTACCCAACAACACCGAACTCGTACAAAATAACGAAAACAACGTCGGTGACGGGCACACTCATCTGCAGCACACAGCAGATCATGAACTCGTGTGGCAGCTTCAAGGTGTTGTGGCTTTTGACGCGGAGAACACTCGCATGCTCTGGCAACAGCTGGAGTGGTTGGCAAGGTGCAGCAGCAATGCAAGCCGCTCAGACACTGTTCGACTTGCTCCGGTTGGTAAAGCGGCGGTTGACTATTTCCGCGCATGCGACAGGCTCGGGTACAATCTGGACACGCCGAGGGCAATACAAGTGGCGGTGGCTCTACCCTCTCATCGGCGTCACCACGGAAACAGCCGGGACCCCCACGTACGTTGCCTCTGCTTCGGGTATCACTGGAACGGTTTGCCCGGTTCCCATCGCAGACCTCACTGTCACTTACAATTCCTGCCCTGAGACGCGCAAGCCAATGGAGCTGAACCACGCCAGCAACGCAATCCAGCCAAGCAGCCCACCAGCGGCCAACCCAACCAAGTCGGATATCGCTTGTGTCGCAATCCAACCCAGCCGGTGTGCCACTCTATCTAGTCGAGCAGCCCACTGGTCAGTAACCCAGTGGAGCCGAACAGCCCGCCGACTGATCCAACTGAACCTGACCTGGAAAGTGAAAGTGATGTAACGGTGCCGAGCAACACACTGGCAAGCTCCGCAATCACGCATACCGCGACTGGTGATGCAAGTGAGCACATCCACACCAGAGATGCAGTCGAACCCAGTCGTGCTGACTGCACTGGTCAGGCAGCTGCCCAGCCCTCAGGAGGCTTCTCAGCTGCTCTGACGAAGAAGAAGAAGAAGAAGAAGAAGAAGCAGAAGAAGTTGAAGGAGAAGAAGAAAACAGCCGCAGACAGCCACGATTTCACCGTAGGCAGCAGCACCCGTGGACCTGACACTTCAAACGACCAAGAGGAGGCTTGTCCGACACTGCCGAAAGGGCTGGAGGACAAGAGCAAGCTCATGTCCCGCTTTATGTCTGTGCTGCAGAACAAGAAGGAATCCAGAAGCTGTCAGTTTGTTCGCAGACGATGCTGGCAGCAAGGCATGGAAGAGAGAATAGAACTTGGGCTCGAAGCCACCGAAATCCCCTATCACTTCCATCGGCTACAGCGGAGTGTTCTCGAAAGCTACATCAAGTCCTGTGAGGTGGCTCACGCTGAGGCTCAGCTTAAAGCGTTGCTGCTTCGCCGTGATGATGCCAGGGACATTCAACACTGGACCGCCTACGATACGCCGGGCATGATCATCGAGTATGACAAACGCGCGGGCTCTGGGAACCAGGGAACGGCAGGTAGAGGTGTCACGGTGAGTGGATGGCAGAGTTGAGCTGACATCCATTAGGGCGAGAGCCGGGTCTCACTAGTCGATACCGCGGGAGTGGCACCTGGTGGCGACACATGTCCAAGCAGCTCTACGGTCAAGCATAGCTCGTCGATGCTGACATTCAGTCCCTCGTGCAGATGCCAATATCGCCCGTAAAATCTGGAATGACATGCGGAGGTGCGAAGAACAACAACAGTTTGCTATCAAACGCTACGGCCATCCCGCCGAGAAGGACGCCGCTTTCGATGCTCTGATGAGACTCACAGACCGCATGGCTGCGGCCGTGGAGACATCTTGTACAGGGAGTGTGGAGAGTGGATGAGCGAAATCATGTCGTCGCTTGGATGCTATTGTCCTTGTTTGGCCCAGCACCCACCTTGACTGGGACGTGGACCACATTGCCAGAGGTAGCTACACCGATCAGAATTGTCAGTCGAGCAAGTCCTGGATCACAAGTGTTGTGGAGGCAAGGCGAGATGGCAGGTTGATGTGGGTGTGATGTACGTAGTAGGAGATCGAGCGACTGTAAAGTGGATAGCAAGGGAACAGCAGGGGGACGCGAGACCAAGTTGTACGCTGAACAGACCGGCAGGATCGACACCTTGAGCTTTTTCTCGTCCGCTGGTTTTTCTACGCACACAGTTGAGCAACCCGGCCACGGCTCGACAGACCAATGCATCGACAACTCATGCCAGCTTGGCCACGGCAGCGCGCACGGCCTCGTTCCCGAGCCAATCGTTGTGCGCGTCATCAAGATGGTCGTCGAGATCGCGCAGTTGCACATGCACGCTAGATTTACGAACGAGGTCGAGTGCGCCAGCGCGCACCGCCTCCGAGGGCCACTCAATGCTCGCGTCAACAGGACTCGTCTACAGTCAGCGGGTTCTCGTCCGTTTTGAAACTCACAGAATACACCGGCTCTGTCGTCCGCAACTTGTCATTGTCCAATATAAGACCAAGCGCGCCTGGCGTCTCGGTTCGCAGCGACGCCAAGACCTGTTGTCAGCCGCTCTTCACGGCCAGCGTTCTCTTTATGAAGTAGCGTTCACTTGAGAAGTAGGACTCACTGCCTCGCTCACGCGTGCGTTGCCGTCGGTACGCGCCTCGTAGTATCCGACCACCTCGAGACCATGCTTCTTGGCCCACGCGCGCGCCATGTCAATGCCGAGCTCGAGCGTCGGGCTGAGCGCAGCGTACCGATGCAGCACGGGTAGGGCGGTGACGATTGCGCCGGCCCGCCCGAGGAGGAGGCCGGCCACGTTCGATTCGGGGTGTGCTGCTGCGTGGAGGAGAGGCAAGGCGTATGCTTCGGCCGTGATGGTTGTCATTGTGGATGGAGTGAAGGACACACAGGTTGGTGGAGGTCGTGGATAGTGGAGGTTGGTTTCGGGTTGACAAACGCGCGCGTTTTCGCTGAATATCACTGATTCTCAATTCTGCTATATCGCTCTCTCCCAAGTCTCTTGGCTTGGGGCATGCTAAGAATCTCATGCTACTCCACTTGCCATCCCTCAAGTCAACAACGATACGAGCAACAGAAAACACAGCTGATCAACAGAAAGCACAGTTGCACAGCCAATGCACCAGCCAAATCAAAACAGTCTACATCATGGCAGCTTAAAACCTACAAGCCAGTATTAAAAGTGTCGCGTCGCCCTTACCAGTTGAGGATGTGCCACTTGATCTTGCCCCCGAGACTAAGGCTGGCGTAGTGGGCCTCCTCCTCGTCGTCGACAACAATGTCGTCAAACTCGCGCGCGCCCGAGTCAAGGTCCATCTCGATAGGCTTGACCATCTTAGTCTTGTTGATGATCTTGTAGCCCAAGAATCCGAACACGTAGACGGGCACGGCAATGTAGTGCGTAATAAAGGACTTGTACTCAAACGACTTGTTCGTCTTGGCGTTGGGCGAGTGGATGAACGCGTCAAAGCCCTTGAAGACGGTGAGGAGGACCGTGAAGAAGAGAGCAAAGTAGGTCAGGTACGGCTGGAAGGGCGCCTTGTAGGGGAGGGTGTCGCGAGAAATGCCCTGCGCACGCATGCCCTTCATCATCGCAATGTGCGACGAGAGAATCGAGATCCACGAGAGCGAGCCACAGATTGTGACGGACGAGGTGAAGTAGAGGAAGACCGAGTACGCGTTGTTGTCTGCGACGAGGAACGCAAGCCCCATGAAGCAGGCAGTGAACATGAACGCGACCCAAGGAACACCGCGCTTGGTGCACTTGGCGAAGATCTTCGGGGCGTGACCGTCCTTGGCCATGCCGTAGAGAGTACGCGAAGCAATGTACTGGTCCGAGTTGGCGGCCGAGAAGGTGAAGAGGAGGATACACGCGTTAAGGATCGAGGGGAGCGTCTTGATGTGGGCCATCTGGATGGCAACAACAAAGGGCGAGGCCGACGCACCGCCAGCAGTACCCTTCTTCTTGGCTGCCGCCAGCTCGGGGCCAGTGGGGTCGACAATCATGCCTACCAGGAGGATGAGGATGATGTAGAAGAAGAGGATACGGTAAAAGGTCTTCTTGATGGCAGCGGGGACAGTCTTGCGAGGGTTCTTGGCCTCACCGACAGTAACACCGATGAGCTCGGTACCCATGTAGGCGAACAGGGCGAGGACGAGGGCGTTCACAAAGCCAGCAAACTTGGCAAGAGCGCCAGTGCCGAGAACGTCACTCTTGTAAGGCAGGAACGCCTTGCCGTGCTTCCAGTACCGGAAGCCGAGACGCTCCTGACCAGGAACACCACCGAGGTCGATGATGAGCGACAGAATAATCAGACCACTGAGTGTCAAAATCTTGACAAACGACTGCCAGTTAGCTTTTACCCGCGCCGATGAGCAACACCTCGGACACTCACAAGCCAGAATTCGACTTCACCAAACCACTTGATACCGAGGCAGTTGATCGCAACAACAAAGGCGATCATGATACAAACCCAGGCAGCCGAGTTGATCTCGGCGTTCCAGAATCGAATAACAAGTGCACCAGCAACAATCTGGTTGGGCGAAAGAATAAGGTACTTGCAGAGGTAGACGAGCGCCGTGCAGAAGCCGAAAGCGGGGTCAACGCAGCGGGTGGCGTGGCCAGCGAAACCCTTCTTGGAGGGGAACTTGGTCGACATTTCACTATCATGTCAACACTGCCCCGGTCACTCGTTGCTGTCTTACTCACCCAAGGGACAGTAGAACCGAGAAACACACAATACCCATAACGACATAGGCGATGAAGACCGAAGCCGGGCCAGAGTTGGCGAGGGAGCTACCCGAGCCGATGACTAGACCTGTACCTACGCCGTTAGTGAGAGCTCACGGAATGAGCAGCGGAGAGGAGCAGGTGGAGCTGGCACGTGCCCGGCAGTCCACCCGGCTGCGATCAGGCCGGCAGTGTTCTTCGACAGAACGCATTCCCCGATTGTGAGGGAATCGCCCGCGTTGTCGCTACAATCGGGGAATGCGTTCCGTTGACAAGCCTGGGAGGAAGCACATCCAGTTGGTCACGTGAAATGTGAACTGGTTTTGGATACTGTGACGCGTCACATTGCCAGGTGTTCACGTGAATGTGAACGGGGTTTGGACAGGATGAGGCGGTGAAACGTGATCAAACGCCTCGGCCGTGGTGAGCGCCTGTTGTGCTTGTGCCTGTGACCATGCATTTACGGCAAGCATGGAGAGACAGCCTGGGCCGACAGCCAACAAGTCGCTGCCAACAAGTCGCTGCCAACACCCACGGCTTGCCTGGTCACCAAACAAGGCGTCTCCACTGCGTCCAAACTCCCTAATGGGTGCCAAGACACGAATGCAAACGATACTCACCAATGGCACCACCGATTGCAATCATAGAAATCTGGCGAGGCTTGAGCGAACGCTTCGTCTCCTCCACGGCCTCTTCCTCGACCGGCTGGACCTCGTACGCGTCATACTGCTTGGTTGGGGTCTGGTTCTCGGTGAAACGAGGGTCGTTCTTCTCGGCGTCGAACGCCATCTGTGGCTTTGATTCGTACGCGTCGACGGTCATGGCGACGAATGCGAGATGAGGGATAAGACAAAGAGGTCTGTTGATGCAAGGGGTTGCGGGAGAAAGAGAGAGTCGGTGCAGTCGAGTTTATATTATGGTTGCTGCTAGCGCGGTTAGCACCATGGCAGTGCGGCAGCAGCGCAAGCCAAGGCTGCCTTGGATGGGCAAGTAATGAGAGGGGCAAGTGGGGTGGGTGAGGGGAAGGCAAGTTGGGGCCCGTGGGCGGCCTGCAGCATGGTTAACGAGACGTTCAGGGCCAGCGTCTAGCGAGAGTGTATCAGGCAGCTCGGCGGCGGCCCCTGTACGAGTCGCTTCTCTGCATTCTCGGGGTTCCGCACGTCCAGGTGCTATTGTCGGGCGCGCCAAGATGCCCCGGCCCTCTCTCCCCAACGCACCCAAGTGCTCTCCTAGGTTAATCATCTACCACCATTGCCCGCACCATCGTCTCACGTCGAGAGCGGTAAACGAGCAAAGATACCCAAAGCCTTGGACAGTAAACCTAGTTGTTGGCAACACATCACATCGTCCGTGAGATCTTGATACAATTAGGTTCGTTTAGATGTGCCATGTACGGCATTAGGGAGCTTTTGCCCAAGACTAGTACAACATCACAGGAACAGGCACAACGTTTTGGCTCAGGCGCTCTTGACACTGGTTGGCCGCTCGTTGGCGGGTGCCACAGCTTGCTGGCCAAGTACAGCCCCAAGAGCGCCGAGGCGACTGTTCTGAGAATTATGGCATCCCAGGTATGCAGCTCGCAGTTTGCCCGAGTGCCAAGCCTCAAGCCCTCATACCCACGTTGGTCTCAGGGTGGAGCTGGGCTTTGACACTTTGTATGGGCGACCATGTGCAAGTGCCGAACCAGGCCTCCCCACAACCCCAGCATGGGTCCGGTCCATTGCAGATTTTGCAGGATCAGTCAACTGCACACTCCATTTCCCCACAGCACCTGACAGCATTCCTGTCATCTGATTCAAAGCGAAGGAAATCAGGCCGGATGGCGTACTTTCGAGTACACCAACGCTGGCCCCAGGTTGGATGACTGCCGTGATTGCATCTCGGTTGCCAAGGGGTCGCGGATTCGACAACAGATTCCGATCAATTTGCGGTTTCACCCGCACGTTATTTCGATTTTCAAAAGCTCCCATCGATCCTGGGACGATGCAATGGGAAAAGAAGAAAGAATGGGAAAAGAATGCAGGACGCAAACGATGCTGTGGCCAATAACAGTGACACGGGGCAGGTAGATTGTCGGGCACTGCACCGTGGTCTAGGAAACGACGACGGCCGATAACCGAGTCACCATCAAGATACCGGTGCTCCGCTGCCCTTGAACATGTGGGCAGGCTGGAGACCCCATGGCCCCGTCGGCTGATCGGAGGACTGTGGCGCTTGGGTGCTCCATTCGCTCTGTTGTGGAATGCTATCTGGTCAAGTCTTTGAGCCAGCCAGGTTGACGATTTGGAATATTGCTAGAACGGTAGCTGCCCACATTGTCAACAGTCATGGGGGGATTGCGAGTGCTCTCGAGATATTTGGGACAGGCAGTGCAGGATCGATCTCGCAAGTCGCTGGGGGTGCGCTCAAGGACATGCACATGGCAGGATGAACAATGATTCCAAGTGATCAAGTCGGTTAATCACCCTCTTGGGTGCCCAAGTTTGTTTTGTGACCTTGTCGTGATAGTTAGTCCCTGAGAATGCTCAGGGTACCGTATCAGGTGAGTAGATCAGTTGATCATCCTTAACGTCAACTTGTTCCAAGGAGGATCCAATAAAAAATGACACGTGGCTATCAGGAGGGATTATACAAACAAATGCATTTTAATATAGACCGATGAAACAAGAATTTTGAACCGGCGAATTACACGTGACATTATGTAAGAGCAAGGAGATTGTGTCACGCAACTGTTGTTTGGAATACGGAAGTAAATTGTCAGTCCGGTCGAGAAAAAGGGCCCAAGCCCGAGCCCCCGCCGAATCGGAACTGGAACCGTCCATGGCCTCCGTATCCCCCTTCCGGTTCGCTCGATAACCCCCACTGTATCCCCAGAGCATCCCCACGATAGTCAACCGGGTTCTCCGCTGCTATGCTAATCTTTCATCCCGACGCATTCCGCAATTCTCTACATAATCTTGACAGTTCCATTCTCCTTCTCTCTCCACGTCTTGCTCTAAACTCGATTTGACACCATCATGAGTCACTCAGACTCCACCGCTGCTCTCCCTGCGGGCCACTTCCTGGCTCTGCCCCCCACTTTCTCCAACAACGACCGCACTTCGCTCACCACCGAGTCCCACGTCGGTCTCGGCACCGCTCCCAACGTCGCCTCCCTGGCTGCCGCCGACTTTGACGTTGATGTCCGCACCGGCTTCCTCCCGCCTACCGTCAATGTCGCCCGCCTTCCCGCCCCCTATGACGTGTGGGAGGACGCCCTTGACGCCGCCAGTGGCGAAGGCCCCGGCCTGGGCGTCCGCCTGGGTGGTGGACGTCCGGAGGATGACGCTTGGCGCTCTGCGGTCGCCACCATGCCCGTCCTCGACATCGACCGGCTTGACACGCTCCCCCTCCTTCGCCGCGCCCACTCTGTGCTCGCTTTCCTGTGCCACTTTTATGTGCACACGGCGACTCCCACGGCTGCTCCCGCTCCCGTTGAGATCCCGGCCTGTATCTCTGTTCCTCTTCTGGCTACGTCGCCCCTTGTTGGCCTTCCCCCTGTTCTGACGTATGCCGACACCGTCCTTTGGAACGTCCAGCCGGCCGACCTCACGCGCTGCATTAACATGGTTGACAACCCGCCTGTCAAGACACTCTGCACGTTTACCAACACCAAGTCGGAGGCCGGTTTCTGGCTCGTGTCTGCCGAGTGCGAGGCGGCTGGTGCCGCTGCCCTCTCGCTCATGCGCCAGTCGCTTGATGAGCTTTTCCTCGGCGACGACCTCTCTCTCCGCCGCCTCACCGTCTACCTCCGCAAGCTCTCGGACCAAATCGACTACGTCGGCGACATCATCCTTCGCATGATGACCGAGGTTGACCCTGAAGAGTTTTACCATGTCCTCCGTCCCTGGTTCAAGGGCGGCGACGCCGAGGGCCCCAACTCGCCCGGATGGGTCTTCCTGGGCGTCGACGACAAGCTCCTTATGGAGGCTGAGAACCAGGTCTCGGGTTCGTCGGCTGGCCGCAAGTTCTCTGGCCCTTCTGCAGGTCAGTCGTCGCTCGTCCATGCGTTCGACGTCTTCCTCACTGTCGATCACGCCGCCCGCGCGGATGAGGACGCCCGGACCGTCTCGGGCGAGGGTGTGCAGCCCGACTCTGTGCCTATCACCCTTAACAACACGCCAATCCATCCCGACGCTCCGGCCGAGGACGCCAAGGCTGCCGACCAGCCGCGCGTGGTCGAGGCGACATACCTCCAGCGTATGCTGCAATACATGCCGCTGCCGCACCGGACGTTCCTCATGCACCTCGCGTCACACCCAATGCCTCTGCGTTCAGTCGTCCTCGCGCACAAGGACTCGAACCCCGACCTTGCGGCCGCATACGACGGCGCGCTCGTGGCCCTCCACCGCTTCCGCGACAAGCACATGCGCGTTGTCACGCGCTACATTGTGCAGCAGGCCCGCCACCAGCCGACGCCTCGCGTGCTCGCGCTCCTCGGCCGCGCCGGTGACGAGCCGGCCGTGACGGCGCCGCCAAAGGCGGGCGTTGACGAGGACGGACTCCGCGGAACGGGCGGAACGCCGCTTGTCCGCTTCCTCAAGCGCTGCCGTGACAACACGAGCCGTGCCAAGGTCATTGACGACAAGGTCTGATCTAGGAAAGAATCACGAACAGCCGGCATGGACATTGTGCCGCGTGCATCAAGGACGTGCAGTAAGACGTAGCCCATCTACGCAGTAAGGCGCGGGCGGTACCCCTGGTCTGGGAGGGCGCAGCGGGGGAGGTTGTATCACCAGGGTTGTTGTTCATCGTTGCCGGGAATGCATTATCTGAACTTGGTCTGTCCCCTGTGGAGCCTCTTGCTGAGTGACAAGTTTCGCCGATCCCGACACGGTCCCCGCCGACGGCGGCGCCGCGGGGCGACCGCGCCAAGAGGCACAACGCGAGCATCATGTGACGCCAAGCGCTCATCGTCGCCGACTCTCTCGGCCGGTAAGCCGTGTACTCTGAGCGGGAAGTCATGTCCTCTGGCCAGGTGGGAGACGTCGGCCCCCCTCCTTATCTCCATCCTCGGTGCCCGCTTCGGTGTTGTATTGTTCGTGCTGTTGCCCACTCTTTGCCTGTGCACCCTTCTATCCTTTTCTTCTTCTATCAAGTTACCGGCATTATTCATCGTTCCGGCTAGGATGCGGCCCAGATGCCTGTCTAACAGTCACCCAGCCTACTCTAGATGGCCTCTCCAACTGTATGACTTTGCATACATGCGGCTGAGCGATGATTTTTGTATTGGGCAGCAGCAAAACTGGGCGATGAGCTGGCTGCGCGGTCGGCCCACCTGAAGCGGGGTTGCCTGGGGACAGGGCCAATGCTCTGCGTCACCTTACAGGCCTTGAATGCCGTGATCGCGATAAGGCTCTGAGCGGGGCGGTCAAACGGTGCGTACTGGTACTTGTCCAAGTTGGCGATAGCGTGATCATGTCACGACGAGGTGCTGGGCGCGGCATTCTTCGAGCGCGTTCGTCTCGAATCGTCGAGGATTGTAGCCGTGCCGACACTGGCGAAAGCGAGGGCGAGGGCGAGGGCGAAGGCGAAGGCGAAGGCGACATGGCCATGAAAACGACAGAGGGACAGTGTCGTCAAGAACCGTTTGCGCCGCCAAGGTATCTCCGTGTTCGGACTGCCCTAAGAACAATGGCGGGCGACGAGGTGACGAATTGATCTTGTTGGCCCAAGATTGAGGTCCCTTGAGATGTGGATTCGACATGTCTGTCGGACCAAAGGTGAGAGCTAGCAGACCATACAAGATGGAAAAAAACTATACTAGCTTGGCCGATTACCTCGCCGTTTGTCCCGCGTATTTCCACCCCGTCTCCAATCCGCCGCGCCTAGATCGCTTGGGACTCGTCGGGATCATGTATTCCAAAGGCAAAGTGGGCGCAAGGATGACTCGAGCCTGGCACACAGCCTGCCTCGGGGTGCGCACAAGGTGCGGCTGGTTAGTATACCAGAGGCGGAATGGGTTAGTAACCAGAGCTCCACAGTCAGGACAGCAGATCAGCTGTTGCCAGGTAATGGTAAACGGGTGCACAGCAACGGTCACTGTGTGCTTTGACAAGTCATAGACCGGGTAAGCAGCAAGTTAGAACGAGTATACCTGAACGGATGGCTGGAAGGCGGCCGCGCGTCCAAGGACACGGTCATCAAAAAATCCTGTACCTCGCGACCCAATCGACACCTCTACATCTGCATCTTGATAGAAAGCCTAGTCCCAATCGCTGTCCGACTCGTCCTCCTCATCCGAGTCCCCGAGATCCTGCTTACGCTGCGCGAGCGCAGCGGCCAGCGACGACGCGAGGCCACCGCCGTCCTGTGGCGAAGCGGCACTGGCGAGAGCCGCACCGCCCGCGACGCCTGCCACAGCAGCGCCACCCGCAGCCATGGGCGAGATCCGCTTGTCCGAATCGTCGACCTTCTTTAGCTTATGCACGCTCTGGCCCTGGATCGCGGCGAAGAGTGCAGACCGCCCACCGTCGGCCTGTGGAAGAGGGGAGGTGGCTGCAGCTGCGGCTGCAGGCGGGGGCGGTGGCGGAGGAGGGGCGGCCGGAGCGCTACGTCCAGGGGGTGGAGGAGGCGGAGGCGGAGGAGGTGCCGCGGGAGCACTGCGTCCGGGAGGAGGGGGTGGAGGCGGAGGGGGTGGAGGGGCTGCGGGAGCACTCCGCCCGGGGGGGAGGGGGTGGAGGCGGAGGCGGCGCAGAGGGTGTCGAGCGGCCCGGAGGGGGAGGGGGCGGAGGTGGTGGTGGTGGAGGGGGGAGGAGCAGCGACGGGTGTGGCCAGCCGCACCGGAGGAGCCGGCGGGGGCGGAGGGGACGGGGTAGGTACTGGGACTTGGCGGGCGGGTGGAGGGGCCGGGGGCGTGGGCGCTGGGGCCTCGCTCGGTGGCGCACGGGGAGGTGGAGCCGATGGCGCTGGCTTGCGTCGAGACGTCGGCGGAGGAGGCGGCCCTCTCTTCGGCTTGGGTTGTCCAGGAATGGGTTGGGCGGCTGTCATCGCCAGCGCCTGCAAGTCAGCTTGCGGCGAAACAAGGCCCGGACAGCGAAAGCACACGGTTCTACTCACATTCTCGATACCGCCCTGGCTCTCAACGTAGTCCTTGATAAAGTTCTCGTTGTTCTTGATGTCGGCCTCGGAAACACCGCGCATAGAGAGCTGCTCAAGAAGAATCTGCCAGCTTGGGTCGACGCCCGAGGACGTGAAACCCTTCTCAGAGTCGAAGCCCATGTGCGCTACGTGCTTGAAAGACCCGTCTTTCGGGCCGGAGATGAGGCTCTTGTCAAGGCGGCCCTTGATGCGTTGCGCAAATGACTTCTTCTCCTTGTCACCACCTTGACCATCGTCTCTGCGGTTGACCTTGTGGGCATACTTGGACCGGTTCGCGACCTTTTTGTACAACTCGTGTGCTTCGTGCTCGGAAGCGAAGACGAATGCAATCGTGGCGTCCTGTGCGTCAGCAGAAGCCCAAGACGGAGGGATACCTCAGACTCCCAGGTGTGGAAAAAAGGCTTGTCGGTGTTGTACTCGATCTCGTTGGGTAGCTCGTGTTCCCAGATGACGCCACGGTCCGACTGTTGTTGTCAGCTGCGCCGTGCCCGGGGTGAGACCCACAGAGAGATCGACGACGCGGAACCACAGTCCGCCCTTGGCCTTGTCGGCGACAAAGGCTAGTGCACCTGTCGCGCCACCATAGTTCCATCTGCTGTCAGCGTTGTGACTAACACCTTCTCACTTGGACGAGTTGGGCTTGGCATAGTAGACTCGTGCGACGGCAGCGGTGATGATCTTGTTGGTGGAGCTTGAGGCGGGTATGGCCTTTTTGACCTTTGCCTTGTCCTCTTGGGACAGAAGGCCAGATGGGGCCATGGTTTATATTGTTGATGAGTGTGAAGAGGAAGGAGGTGGATGCTTGTTCGTTGGTTGTTGTTCGCACAGCATCGTCATCCAGCCGCCCTCCCACCGCCTGCGTAATGCGGGGCAAAGCATGAAGCGTGTAACGGTAACGACGAATAGGAATTAAAAGGAGGGGACATTATAAATACTAGTGGATAGCTACCAATAGGCATTATAGATTAGGATTCAGGGCTAATGTAAATAAATGTTGGATAGCTGATGGATCCAGCGGATAGTTGATGACGTCTTACCGATTACCGGCAACACGGCAAAGTGGCCCCGACTTGAGATCACATCACTCGCTTTGACTCCTCTCATTCCAAGCAGACTTGTCCAACCTCTCCTTCTCAAACACGATGGCCTACTTTGAAAATGGCCTCTCCTCCAACTCATGGGTCATCCTCGCCATCTTTGGTGGCCTTGCCTCAATCCCATTGGGCTGCATGGCCCTCTACGCTCGACAAGTTGAGAAGCGACCCTGGAAACACAAGACTGCAACCGTCCTCGTCCTCGGCGACATTGGCCGCTCCCCACGCATGATGTACCACGCAGAGAGCTTAGCAAAAGCTGGCTGGGACACATACATGGTCGGCTACGGCGGTGCGTGTCCTCGCCAGCTGGACTGACGACCAGACACTGCTCCTATCCCCTCACTCTTAGAGACACCGCGGGTGCATTTCCTTCACCTCTGGAGCCCACCCAAGCTCGTCATGAAGCTCCCTTGGATCATTCGCGCGCCCATTCGCATTCTCTACCAAATTGCGTCAGTCGTCTATCTCTGTGTCTTTGCGATCCCTTGCAATACTCAGATCTTCCTGGTGCAGGTGCGTGCGCCCCCCTTCGCATCTCACACAGAACCCTCCCGCTATCCCAACACTCCTCCTGTCCCAGATCATCTCAGAGACAACCCGCTCTAAGCTTATCATTGACTGGCACAACACGGGGTATTCTATCCTTGCGCTGCGTCTTGGACAAGATTCCCGCATCGTCAAGTGGGCCAAGGCGTAGGTTCAGAGGGTGAGCGGCTCGGCTAAACCACAGCTTTGAGCGCAGGTTTGGCAGGCGCGCGTACTGCCACCTCTTCGTCACTCGTGCCCTCGAGGAGTACCTCACTCGGGAATGGCATCTCCAGGGGCGCACAGCCGTGCTCCATGACCGTCCCCCATCCCAGTTCCGCCGCACAGAGATGATCACGCAGCTGAATGTGAGCTCGAACCGGTATATCGTCAGCTAATCCCAGCTCTTCCGCCGCATCGCTCCCACCATCACACCTCCCACGCCCGAGTGGCTCAACAGTACCAACATCCGTAACACGGCGTTCACAGAGCTCACTCCGACGGGCATCAAGGTGCGCGAGGACAGGCCAGCATTCATGGTTTCGTCGACATCGTGGACTGCTGACGAAGACTTTGGACTGCTCCTCGAGGCGCTCGACATGTACCAGGAGCGCAAATCGTCACCAGAGGGCAAGAACCTGCCTCGGATGATGCTGATCATCACTGGGCGAGGCCCGCTGAGGAAAGCCTTTGAGAAGCAAGTGGCCGAGAGGGAAAACTCGGGCAAGTGGACTGACGTTGTGGTGCGCTGCATGTTCGTCAGCGCACGTGACTACCCCTTGATATTGGGATGCGGCGATCTGGGCATCTCGATGCACCAGTCGTCCTCTGGGCGAGATCTACCAATGAAGGTCGTCGACATGTTTGGGTGTGGGGTGCCCGTCTTGGCGCGTGGCTTCGCGTGCATCGACGAGCTAGTCAAGGACGGTATCAACGGGCGGATATTCAACACAAGCACAGAGCTAGCTGACCAGCTTGTTGTGCGTCTTGGTGTGGCATCAGCTGACACCAGGAAACCCTCGCCGGGTTCCCACATGCACCCAAGCTCGAGGCCTTGGACCACTACTTTAGCCAGAGAGCTGGGGCTTCGACGCCCATGCGCCGGGTTACCAGGCCCGGGGTGGAGGAGGAGTGGTCGACCTGGGATGAGAACTGGGACGCGGTCATGCGCCGCGGCGTCCTTGACTTCAAGCGTTGGTAAGGTGCAACATAGAGACATCTAGTAGGCATACATTGAATGCAGCATTTGCATTAGCTATCAACAACAGCCTGGCTTAGGGGCAAGATAAAGCTGCGAACAACAGGATAGCGGCCCATGGGCTGCGGAGATGGGGAGATGAGAGGCAAGTGCGTAGAGGGGCTCTCGCCGTATGACGAGACTTGGACAAGTTTAGTTGGACTCCCCTGGCGTGCTTGGGGACGCACGCCGTGGGCGATCGGGAGAAGCGTTCTGCATGAGAATGCTGCGCACTCTGTCAGCAAGGGGCCCACCGGTGCCTTCCCGCATGCGCACAGGCTGGCGAACGCGCGGCTCGGTCGCGCTCGGCTGCCGCCTTGGAGTCTCTGCTGGGTTTCGGCGCCAACTGCTCTCCCGATCAGCGACCGACATGGAAGCCGCTTGGCGACGCGGGGGCCGGGCAGACGACGGCTCGACCGGGGGCGGGTGCGCTAGGCCGCACGGCCCAATACGCCCACCCTGGATAGGATGTGGCTTCTGCGGCTTTCTGTTTGGGTTCTGGATCGCGGACGTGGACGATGCCTGTCGCCTCGGATTGAGCGTACGCGTAAGCACAGGCGCGCTCGTGATCGCGCTAGGTGCTGCAAGAGCGGGCGCGGAAGCCGCATCCGGGACAGGCTTCCACGCGGACGTCGTTGCCGCGGCCGGCACGGCCTTCCAGGCAGATGCGGTTGTAGAGAGCGGCTCGCTTGAGCCATTGGAAAGCTCCTTCTTCGGGGACGAGGCGAGTGGAGGAAAGGCCTCGGGGTGGTCCTTGATGCTCAGCGCCTCTATCGCTCTGCGCGTCGACTCGGCGTCGTCTTCACTGTCCTCGCTGTCCCAGTTCCTACCCGAGCGCAGTTCTACACGCTTCGTTTGGCGCTTTTCGTTCTTGATTGCCGCCTTGCTCTTGCTGGCCGGATCAGCCGCGAAGGGGTTCTCCTTAGTTCCTCTAGCGCCTGCCCGCCCGTTGGCGCCTGGGACGACGCCACGGCGGGCATCTGCCTCGAGTTGTCGCCTTCCTCGGAACGCGCCCACGTCCTCCTGTGGAACGTAGCCCTCACGGACCTTCTGCTCCTTGCGCACGCTATAAGTTAGCCTTGGCGTGAGGAAGGCTTACGATCCGTCCTTGCGGCGCGAGGCGGGGATGACACGCTCAAGGGTGCGAGGGTCGACTATGATGCCAGAAGCCGACTTTTCCGGGTTGAGGGGCGGAAGGGACATTGTTGATGACGACTGGATGATGGACGAGTGTCAACAGAGGGCTGACCTGACAGGTTTGATCGATAACAGACCTCGGACGGGTGAAATAATACCCATGATCATTAGGTTTATTATTAGCGGGATCAAACATCTTCTAATACCAACCCCGCAACTCCGTCATTTGCCACCTCTGAGCGGAATTTTGAGTATTTGTTGCTGTCCGTCTCAGTTGTTTAGCTCTCACCATCCACTAATCTCCCTCAACGCGAGCGCGCATGGACGGCGTTAACTCAAACAGCAAGGAGGCTGTACGGCTCTGCGAACACATTGTCCGCGTCGCCTTTGGTGATGTTGTTTGTGTGAGTACTCTGCCTCCTGTGTGTGTTAATTCCAGCGCGTAGCCTCAACGTTGCTAAACCGTGGTCGGTCAAATGCGGAGACGATCGCCCGCCTCGCTGCTCTTCCACGTGCAACCACAAATGCGTCGCTGTTGATACTCATCCAGCACAGCTTGGTCGGGTCGACGGGAGGGAGCCGGCGCAGCGTACCTGAGGAGGAGCAGTATGAATTTGACACGGCCGAGTGTCTGTTGCGCTTGCGGTGGGGTCGTATCCTCGCGCTCACCGAGTCGAACTTTGGCGAAGATGTGAGTCGCTATTCCGAGTGAGCTGACATCCAGACCTTGATGGTCGTGCACCAGCTGCTTGTTTATGGCAAGATGACGT
This sequence comes from Cutaneotrichosporon spelunceum, assembly GCA_030805415.1. Lineage (NCBI taxonomy): Eukaryota > Fungi > Basidiomycota > Tremellomycetes > Trichosporonales > Trichosporonaceae > Cutaneotrichosporon > Cutaneotrichosporon spelunceum. Next base: position 1,186,874 of record BTCM01000005.1, read on the forward strand.
TCGCGCAGATCGTCAACGCATGTGGGGCAGATACAGACAAGAAGCGTAGGTTATATGTGGGGCATAACTGACTCCAGGTGCATCAGCGCTCAGGAAGATTGTCGTGCAACTCCTGCGGCGAGGCTACCTTGAGCCGTCGTGTGCCGAGCTTCTCATCCTGCGATCAGATCAAATTGACAGGAGGTATCGCGTGAGTCTGAGCCACTCGATATCGCTGACTCCAGGCTAAATGGCTAGACAAGTCGGCAGCAACAGGGACAAAGCTGCACACAGCCAGTGTGCTCGCTGAGATGAGGCAGAAGGCTGCTTCCGAGATTGACGATGAGCGCAAGGAGTACAGGAACCCGTCCAAGGCGCTCAAGGAGGTCAAGGGCAAGAAGAGGGAGCGGGAACGCAACCAGCCTGAGGATGACATGTGGGACGTGGTCGACGATGTGCCACTCCGGGTCAACTACGACAAGTACAACGTCCTCATCCGCAATGAGATGCTGATCAAGGCGGCGTCTGACCGGTGGAACGAAGGGGCAGGCGAGGTCCTGCGCGCGGCTCTCGCGGCATCGCTGGACGAGCAGTACCTGACAAAGGAGATCCGCACCGAGAAGGCTGTCGGTGTCAACAACATCGTGTCGAACATCCCCACGTCCAAACACAAGCTTCTCATGGCGGGTATGGCTGGCAGTGGGTCCAAGAACATCCCCGACATCGTGCGCCTGTACCTCGGCGTTATGAGTGGAGACGACCTCGCCTCGGATAACACGTCGACACGCTACTTCTCGCACAGCGATCACACGAACCCGTCGTATTGGATTGAGATCGAGGCCATCTGCACGTCGCTCAAGGCGAGCCTGCTGACTGAGCTGGTGCGCGAGCGCATCGACGACACGGCCGCGCGCGTGCTCGCTGTCGTCGCGCGTGCGCACTACGCGAGTGAAACGATGGTCCGCGACTGTGCGATGATTCCGCTGCGCGAGGCACGGCACATTCTTTCAGAGCTGCAGAAGCTGTCGCTTATCGACATCCAGGAAGTGCCAAAAACCGCGGCCAAGGGCCGTAGCCAGTTCCCCGGCGCTGATTTTCACCTATGGGGTATCGACCTGCGCAAGGCGTATGGCTTCCTTCTCTCAGGGGTATACAAAACAAGCGCGAATATCGTGCAGCGTCGGCAGAAGGAGTGGGAGAAGCGCGCCGCTCTGTTGGCCAAGCTTGACCGGCCAGACGTCCGCGGTATGGATCCCAATCTGTACCTAAGCGCCAAGGACCAGGCCGACTACGTCGACCTCCAGAACGCGCTCACGATGCTCTCACTTGCCGAGGCGCGCACAGATCTTGTGGTGATGATGCTGCGTGATCTCCCTGGCGGTATCCCGACGAGGTAGTAACGGACGGCTGCATGCATATAGAGTTGTACCAACTGGGCCGAGCCAAACATTATTCGTCCCGCACTTCAGGCTCCAATCACGTGATTTTACGTCAGCACATTGATCCACAAAGAACTACTGAACTTGACACTTAGTCACTCGTCATTACCCAACATCCATCTACCATGAACGGGTACGACAGCGCAGCACCAAACGGCAACGGTGATGCGGGCATCACCATCCCGGCTGGTGTGACGAATCAGCCGCGTGTCCTGGTGCGCAGCCTGAACCGTGACGAGGTTGTGTTTCACCTCTCGGGCGTAGACATGGCATACGCAAACAGTCTCAGGAGGACAATGATGGCGGACGTCCCGACGATCTGTGAGTCGACGTAATGGGGGAGGTTGTGCGTATGATGCGCAATGGAGTGCCTGGTGAGGAAGCGGGACGCCCAGAGTTGCGAAGGAATGGATGGATTGTGCGGTGGTGGCGCGTCCCTCTTTGCTGGGTTGGGCGCATGGCCTTCCGCGGCCAAAGGCCATCGGCAAGCCCAGAAGTGCAGCATTCGGGATACAGAGTGAGCCATGAGGGGCCAGGCTGGGCAAGAGACGAATCTATGCCTCGCGCGCATCTCGGTTGTGAACTAATACTCGCTACCGTACCCGGCACACTTCTTCCTCCCGGCTGCTGAGAGCCCTCGCTAATCCCAGGCATCGACCAGGTCGCGTTCATGCAGAACACTTCCCCTATCCCAGACGAGATGTTGGCGCATCGTCTGGGCCTTGTGCCGCTCATCTCGCGCGGCGCAGCGAAGGGCCTGCGCTACACCCGCGACTGCGATTGTGACGAAGGGTGTTACTACTGCATGGTGACGCTACGGCTCAAGGTGTCTGCGGCCAACTCTGCTTATGGTAATTTTATGGCCGTCACGAGTGACATGCTCGAGATTATCCCGAGCCCCAACACTGTGAGTTGGTGCGGGACTATTTGGCGTCCTGTCGGGACCATCTGTGTCGACACTGACATGAGCCCCAACAAAACCCTTATGGACCGCCACCAGAGATGGGAGACGAGGAGCGCGATATCATCGCCAACCACGACCCGGACTTGGGGCTGCCAGTAGGCAAGGGTGACCCAACGGCTACTCCCGTGCAGATTGCGCGTATTGGCCGCGGCCAGGAGATCGAGGTCATCTGCAAGGCGTATAAGGTGGGCCCCTCGTGTTATTTAGCTGACCCCAGGGAATCTCCAAGCACCACGCCAAGTGGCAGCCCGTGTCGGCTGTCGGCTTTGAGTATGACCCATACAACAAACTGAGGCATACCGACTACTGGTTTGAGACGGATGCGGAAACAGAGTGGCCGCTGAGCTCAAACCACGTGTTCGAGACCGCGCCAGACCCAGCCGAGCCGTTTGATTTCAACGCTGTTCCCGGCACGTACTACTTTGATGTTGAGAGCGTGGGTTCGATCCCCGTCACGAGCGTGTTTGAGCAGGCGTGCGACATCATGATCGACAACCTCGCGCAAATCATCCAGAGCGTGCAGGAAGAGACGGGCGCAGACGTGGAGGAGGACGAGGGGGGCATTGTCGAGCCTCATGTCAACGGTGGCGGCGATGGGTACGAGTACGGAGGATACGGTGGTGACCAGTGGGGCGATGGTGGTGGTGGCGGTGGCGGCGGCGGCGGCGGTGGGTGGGGCACTGGCATGAGCCCGCTTCGGCGGTGAGCGCCCGCAGATTGGTGGTTCCGTGATCTGTCTATCAGTAGAGACGAGTGCATGCAGCAGTGTATCCTTGGAGCATGCGGCAGTGTATCCTTGCAGCTTGCAACAGGCAGCTCGTCGCGGCTGAGCCTCCACTACCCTCCACCTCCACCGGGGGCCCGATCTCTTGGCACTTCTCCTACTTCCTCTTCTTCTTCATCGACAATGCCAACCATCCAAGACGACTCCAACTGGACGAGTGGTGACGCGACACTGGTCAGTGCGGATGGCATCCGCTTCAAGGTTCCGTCATACTATCTCTTCGCGGCAAGGTGAGCATTCGTCACCAACCCGAGCGAGCCTTTACCCGCTGCCGCTCCTTGCGCCTCGGCAGCTAACACCAGCGGCGTCTTCCGGCAAGCCCATGCCGTCTCCTCCGGCGCCCTTTCTCTCGAGTTCGATGACCCCCAAATCGAATCGTCCTTGACCATCCGCTCCTTCCTCGACCTGATCGTACACCTTAAACTCGTCTCTTCCTCCTCGTCGCCCTCATCCTCCAACGATACCCTCTCCCAAGCAGACGAGCTTACAGCCCTCCTCCGCTTCCTGGACAAGTACGACTGCCCCGTTCCTCGCCGCACTGCTATCCTTGTACTTGACAAGGCCCTCCCTTCCCCCATCTATCCCGCTGCCGCCCTGCTGGCAGGCTGCGCGACCGACGAGCCTGACCTCGTGAGCGCCGCGCTCCGCTTCGCGGACCGGGGTAAGAGCGACGGTCACTATGAGCGGCATGAGGTCGACACATCCCTCGAACCGATAAAGGAGGATCGTGACACGTTAGATCCGGCACGGATGCCCTTCGAGTTTCTGCGGCGCATCCCGCAGGAGTACCTCTGGGCCCTGGGGCGGGCCTGGGGCGGACGGCCTTATCCCGTGCAGGAGAGGTTTGGGGAGTATATCAAAGTGGTTAAGAGTATGTCTAGGAGAGAAGGGAGGAAGCGCTAACGGACAGAGTATCGACCACGAGGAGATTAGATCATGCACGCGGCCCTCCTCCTGCCTCCTACAATCCTCAAGGCACGCTGCCGCGCCTGGCCAGTGTGGGTTGCAGGCGCTACTATTGTGGATCTGCTGGGTTCCCCCTCCTAATTCACCGCCACTCGACGAGCAATATCTGGGTCAGTCTACAGGAGCACATTGCCGGCACCTGAGCAGCAAGGACGACGGGCTTGAGATACCTCACATATCAATACTTGGGCGTAACGAGTTGAGAACACACCGTAGCTGTACATACCCGTGACCGCAGCTTAGATACTGTACGTATGAATCGACCAACCTTGTCCAGGTCGCCTCTCCATCCTGGCATACCAGAGGCCACCTTGACTCTACTTTCCCCCAACTTCTTCGTCTCCGTTTGATCTTCTCCGACCTGCCTCTCTCACCAGATATGGAGGCCGACTGAACATCGCGATGCGCGCTATAGTTCCAGATGTGTGAAGCAAGAGGTCCGGCTGGGACACGACAGAGGTACATGTACTGTTATGACAATAGAACAATGTGAAGACGGTATCCTCTAAACTCTACCACTTGACCTCATGCACGAGGACGACGCGCGTGCTCTCGCCCTGCCATCCGCGGTCACCACTCGCCGTGATGAGGAAGCGCGATGTAGCATCGACGACTTGGGTCAGCTGCTACCTCTTCTCCTCCACCCATTTTGAATACGAGACGACTCACTCATACTCGAGATTGTCCCCCCATGATGGCCGGCAATGATACGGAACGGTGGCCGCGAGCTCTTCTTCTTCACTGGCTCCTCCGGCTCGTAGTACTCGACCGTGTTCCATAGCCGAATGTTGTCCGTGCTCGCGGTTGCGACGTGTTTGCCGTCAGGGAAGGCGACGATGCACGATACGGGTCCCGAGTCGGACGGCGTGCGCAGGGTTCGGAGTACACTCGTGGCCGTGGAGGAAGTCTTGCGCACATCCCAAATATCGATTGTGCCATTACGCCGGCCCGCAAGCACCTGGTTCCCGTCGCCGAGCCAGACGGCCTGTCGTCAACCCTCTTCCTACCCCAGGTACTCACGCTCATGCACCATGGCGGTGCGCGGTCGCCGGGCACGAGGCGGCCAATGACACCACCCTCACGTCGGTCAAACAGCGTCACCTGTCCATCCATGCTTGATGTGAGGAGGATGTCGTTTGACATTGTCTTGTACACCGTCGGTGTGAGGAGGGGTATGCTCGCCGCCGCTCCTGAGACGTGCTTGGCTGTGGGCCGGGCCGCGCTGGGCGCCGAGGGTTGGGGGACAGGTGCAGGGGTAACACTCGCACTCGCACTTGGCGGATTTGCTCCTGGCAAAGCAAGCCCCAGAGCCTGTAACGCGGGGGTGGCTGGCTTGCTCTCGTCTTCACCGTCGGCGTCGTCATCGAATAAGCTGTCGGCGTCGTCGTCCTCGCCTGCCGCATCCTTTTCCGACTCAGCCACTGCAGGTTTGTCGCCATTGTCCAGCCCGTTCGCCTCGTTCATCTCCTTGGTCTCCGGCTTCTCTTCGGCCATGACGGCGTCCCCATCGGGCTCACGGTCCGCCTTGAAGAACCCCGGTCCAACATTGACGCTCACGTGCGGGAGCGCGTCGCCGTTAGCCCCCACCTTCTCCGGCACCTTGTCCGTGTCCTGAGTAATGGGTCGAAGGGAGAGGGAGCTGATCTGCGCGCCGTGCGTTGGGTACGAACGCACAATCTGTCCCGAGTTGAGGTCCCATTCCTTCGGTCAGCCGGCTCCCCCGGCCACGTACCTTGACCCCGCCATCCCACGAGCCAGACAGCAACCCGCGCTCTCCAGGAAGCAGTTGGAGTGCGCTAACGACGTTTGTATGTCCTTTGAGCGAGTGCACGAGGTGACCCGGCCGGTGTCGCAATGTGTAGAGGTTGATCGGCCCGCTCTGGCTCCCAGCCAGTGCCCAGAGCGCATCGCCCTCACACGCGAGCGAGTACACGGGCTCTGTGCGCTTCATGGGCGGCGCTCCCTCCTCGACCTCGCACGACCACCAGCCGCGTCCCACACCTGCCTTGTGCACGCCCTCGCCGAGTCCGACAATGCTGCGCTGCTGCGCCGTCATGATCTGCCCACCGTTGACGGAGGCCCAGAAATCGTACGCACGCACATGCCCGTCTTGGCCGCCCGTGAGGAGATAGGACAGGCATGTGGACGTTGCTATCGAATGCACTGCCGTTGGGAGGGGGATGCCGACAACCGTCTCGATCGTGAGGTTTGATGGCGGCCAGGGCTGGGATGGCACGAAGAGCGAGCGCCGCGCCTGGTGCGGCGGCGTCGGGGGACGCGTCTCCGAGCGCAGACTCTCTGCTTTTGATGGCTGGGTGGATGCTGCGTCAGTGACGCCAGAGGGGTTACTCACGTTCCGCTGTTGGTGCTGCGATCGTCAGTCGCGCCTGGTCCTCTTCGTCTCCAGCTGCGTCGTCGTCATCATCCTCATCCTCATCCTCGTCTTCTTCTTCCTCGTCTTCTTCTTCTTCTTCTTCCTCGTCATCTTCCCCGTCTTCGTCTTCTTCCCCCTCAGCGTTGTCCTCGTCCTCGTCCATTTCCTGCTCGTCGTCGAATCTGAGTCAACAAGAAACCACCTCCACACCCACTGGTTGCCGGTATCTTCGCGCATCTCCTCCTTCTATCAGCTATGCCCCAGCTCTACCTACATCCTCGTCCTCGTCCTCGTCTTCAAAGTGGTCGTCTTCCTCGTCGTCGCTGCGCATTGTTGATGGAAAGTATATGGGTAATGGTGCGGATCCAAATATCGCCTCAGCAACCTCCACCCTCCACCCTTCCCCTGCTCCCCCATCTGCATCTGAATCCACACAGCATCACCATCACTCCGTCGTATCGCTCCATCCACCATGTCCGGCACCGGCCCCCGCGAGGCCATCTTGTGCGCATCTCTGCTGCCCAGCTAACCCAGTCCCACGCGCATGAACCTGACCCTCACCAAGGGTCGGCTCAAGGGTGCGCAGACGGGCCACTCTCTCCTTGCCAAGAAGCGTGACGCCCTCACCACCCGTTTCCGCCAGATCCTCAAGAAGGTCGACGAGGCCAAGCGTTCCATGGGTCGTGTTCTCCAGCTCGCGTCGTTCTCCCTGGCAGAGGTGACGTACACTGCCGGTGACATCGGATACCAGGTCCAGGAGAGTGTGCGCAAGGCGACCTACACCGTCAAGGCGAAGCAGGAGAACGTGTCGGGTGTTGTACTGCCTGCGTTTGAGGGAGTGCGCAAGGATGGCACTGGTGAGTCGGGGCCTGGGCAATGCTGGCGGTAAATCCCGGACGCGAGCAAGCAGTGGTGGGGTGGGCCCATCACGTTTAGCCGGATGCCAGATTGACGGCCAGACTTCAACCTCACAGGCCTGTCGCGTGGTGGCCAGCAGATCCAGCGCAGTCGAGACACATACATCAAAGCGGTGGACACTCTTGTGGAGCTCGCATCGCTGCAGACGGCCTTTACGATTCTCGACGAGGTCATCCGCGCGACTAACCGCCGCGTGAATGCGATCGAGCACGTCGTGATTCCCCGCCTCGAGAACACGATCAAGTACATCAACTCGGAGCTGGACGAGATGGACCGGTGAGTGTCTGTGGCGCACAGCTGTGAAGAACGCGCGTGGCAGAAATGAGATGAGGTTGTATTTCTGACGCACACTAACGGCAGTGAGGAGTTCTTCCGTCTCAAGAAGGTACAGGGCAAGAAGAAGCGCGACGCAGCCGCGGCCGACGCCGCGCGGGCCGAGAAGAATGCTGCCGTCGACGAGTCGGTGGTGGCCAAAGACGACGGGATTGGGGGTGGCATGGCGGGTGGTGCGGACATGCTCGACGCCGACAAGGACGACGATGTCATTTTCTAGATGTTATGTTATTAGTTTATGCTGTGGGCTGTGAGCTGTGGTCTGGGGCTGTGGGAGATGAGCGTCGGCACCTATGATGTCGGCTTCTACGTGGCCAGCATCGATGGTGAGCGGCACTGAGGGCAGGTCATGTGGATTGGGAGCCGGAGTGACATGCTGTGCGTCATCGTATGGGTGTTTGTATTGCGTCCTAATCTCCCTATTAATACTGGAACCTTGGTACTAGCCGTAGATTGGCCTATTCGAGCCACCATTAGCAGACATGTCAACAACGCGACTTGCCTTTTATTCTCAATTTACAACATCATGGAAGAATCATTCTTTGACAAGGAAAAGGACCGCCTCTTGAAGGAGATTGCGACGGTGGGTACGGGTGCGCCTCCGTGGTCCATGGTCTGTGGCCCGTGGCCCACGACCCATGGTCCAGCCGCGTCTTCCAATCCCTCCATCCCCCTCCCCTCACCTTCCCCATCCCCCTCCCCTCACCTTCCCCTTCCCCCTCCGCCCTCGTCCCCTCGGTCCTCATCCCCTCGGCGCTCATCCCCATTTCTCCCCGGCCTGCCTTGCTCTCCACGATCCTTGCTCTCCTCGCTCCCAATGTAACACTAACCCCAGGGAATGGAGGAGCTCATCTCCACGACAAACGCGTACAACCGCAAGTTGGAGGAGGCGTACGGCGTCGGGGCCGAGTTTAGCACAGTCGCAGATCTGTGGGGCACCTTCGTCGCTGGCGTCACGGGGCATAAGGTCGGTCTCTGTCTCTGTTATGAGGTGAGCTGACAATAGAGCGACTTGCAGGACCAGGGCGTGCCGGGGACTGGGGGGACGACGTTGGGCGCGAGCACAAGATGATGGTGCGTCGAGACGCACATCCAACTAACGGCAGATCATACCACTCGCTCCACACGCACCTTACTACACACATACTCACACCCAGGCCCGCACAACACAAATGCACTTGTACGCTAGAATGTTGGATTAGGCATGCATTTCTATGGAAACGAGTGCTCGCATGCGTGCACGTGGCCAGAAGGCTACAGCAGGCGGACGCTCACAGGTCGTACTAGGCAACCTTACTCGGTCTTGGCGGCCAGCTCGCGCTGCTTCTTCTTGAGGGCGCGCTTGCGGATCTTCACGTGCATCGAGTGGACGAAGCCGACAGCAAAGTTCTCCGCAAGGTGGCCTCCGAAGCTGATGGCATAGTCCATAACCGCGTGGGCGGGGTACGGCGTGCTCTCGTACATGCGGCCCTGTGCGCCACGCTCGGCGCCAATCGCCCCAAGGGTCGACTTGACAAACGTCTGGGCCGTGGGGACGGTGAGCGACGGCTTGCGAATCTTGGACATGTTTGACACAACAAACGCGGGGAAGACCATGGTGCACACGACGCCCTTGCTCTGGACCTCGGCCGCGAGTGCCGTGTTCCACGTCCTGAGCCCGCCCTTGGTGCACGAGTACGCGGCAAGCATGGGCGAGGGGATGCGGCCGCTGAGCGAGCCAATGGTCATGCAGAGCGACTGGGGCGCTGTTCCGGGCGTCGAGCGTGCGACGAGGAGGGGCATGACGGCGCGCGTAAGCTGAAGCGTCCAAGCAATGTTGGTCTGGACAATGTTGTCGATCTCGGCGGGGTCTGTCTCGTGGAAGTCAACGGGCATGTCGTGGCTCGCACCGACGTTGTTGATCAGGACGCCGGTGTCGACCGTGCGCGCCACGTCCGCAATCCGCTTCACGGCCGCGTGCAAGTCGGACGGGTCAGCAGCATCGGCGACGACTGAGAGCGCGCGGATCTTGTGCGCCGCCTCGAGCTCGCGCGCAAGGTCGTCCAGCGCGTTCTGGCGACGGCCGACCAGGATCAGGCCAAAGCCCTCGGCCGCCAGCTGGCGCGCAAACTCAAGCCCGATGCCCGAAGTGCAACCCGTCACGATCGCGTACGTAGTTCCCTTGGCTGCCTTGAAACGCTTCAGCGGCACGCCCGAGCCGACCGTGATCGACAAGAGGAAGCGGCCGAGCGACGACGCATAGGCCATGAGCGTGAGGGCACCGACGAACGCCAGGAAGAACGTCGAGATCGGCACTTCGAGGGCTGGGTCAGCACTATCTGAGAGGAAAACAAACTGATCTGGCTGCCAAGGATGTTGTACTTGTAGTGCTCGTGCATGGTCGGTGGGGATGTGGAGAACCAAAAGTTGGTTGACGCGTCATGCGCCAAGATGGTGGGGACATGGCTGCGTCACGTGACGCTGGCTTGGCCCGACCGTCAGGTTATGGATAACGTGCGAGCCGACGCGGCCAGGGTGGTACATAGATGCATACAGGGTGAACGGTAGTGTAAGGGAGCGGAATGCAGAGCAACGGAGTGTGTTGTGTTTGGGGTGAGGCCGCACCCCGGGACATGGGCTATCATGTGTCCTCCGGCTTGAGCCCGGACGTGTCGATGGCGCCGCCGTTGGCCATCTCTCGCCGGCGGAGCAGACTGAGGATGAGCGACATGCCCTTTCGCGACTGGTGTCAGCTTCTGCCTCTGCATCTCCTTCGCTCTTCTCCACATTAGAGCTCGCCAACCTCGCCAGCCACGCACATGTTCGGTATTGCCCTCAAACCTGCCGATGCCATACGACTCAATCTTGTTCCGCAGAATCTGTGACCACGAACCCCCGAACTGTGACCGCACCTCAGCAGTGGTGTGATGCAGTGTTGATCTGAGGTCAGCGAGTCTCTCTTTCTGGGCCAGGCAACATCCCGGTCGCCAGCCTCCAGCGAGCTCGGACTTACGCATTCGGGCCCGCACACAGCTCACCCCCTTCAACGACATGCATGAACTTCTTGAAGCTCAGATTCGCCTGCCAAACTCGCAAGCGCGGCTGCTCCAGGTACGCAGCCATTAGCTCGCTGGCCACATGTTGTGTCGGCGGCCCGGCGGCCTCGGCGTCTTTGGGATCAACTCCCCATCCAGGAGGATCGACGACGCTCTCCTCCAGCACCCAAGCGTCGAGGCCGCGTCCGCCTGATGCTTTGGCCACGGGGAGGAACTTGGATGCCCATTGGGGAACAATGCCCCGCTTGAGGATTAGACGAACGGTCTTGACGCGCCCCGTGTTCGGGTCTACTGTGCGTTCGAGGACGTCGACAGATAGGACGTGGCGTGCAAACGGGTTGGGATAGCGTAGGAAGAACGCAAGGAGGGGCGTGGGAGTAGGTTCAGGGCTGAGGTTAGCAGGAGGCACAAAGGCGTGGAAGGAAACAGTGTGTGAGAACGCTCAGAGAACTGAGAGGTCGATGGGTTGCATCAAGAGGCTTAGGAGGTCGAGGGTCGGTGGGGCACATTATGGGGCCAGGAATATGTTGAAGAAGGATGCCCGATGCAGAGGACGGACTGACGGGGCGATGGGGCACCTGCAAAGCCATTGCACGAATGGCGCGCACGGCATAGACTGCGGGGGCATGACTCGGGCATGGTAGAGGAAGGCGGAGAAGAGCGGGAAGGAGCGGAGGTCACATCGCAGGGCGTCCCACGCCACGACAACATACTCCAACGATGGCGAAAACCACCCGCCACAGTCCAACTCACTATGAATGTGTTTTGCGATAAAACCGGACCATGATGGGTTATCGGCGCCGCATATGTCGATGGGAAATGGTGTGTATGAGGATGAGACCGAGGGCTGGTCATCAACTTGTCTCAACTTTTGATTCCGCCTCCACCAGCCCCTCCACCACCCACACGCCGCTCAGTTAAACAGGAACTGCGCTGACGTCACTCTCACCCCTTGTTCCACTTTTGTTCAGCCCTGTGCCCTAGTGAAACACATGCATCGTGCGACACTACAACAGGCCACTGCGTCACCACATTAGAATCATGACATGCTCGTCGCTGCACGTGGGTCCGCTGGCTCCGATGGGCGGTGCACAAAGCGACAGTCTCAGCCTCGGTCTCGGCCTCGGCGCTGACGCTGAGTCCGGCGCAGCGATCGGCTGGATACATGTATTGGCCGCCAACTCGGCGCAAAACTCTCGCCTACACCCTCCCCATGCCCATAGCGCTCATCGCCCGCTCGTCGGCGAGGACCTGTGACCGCTCCTTGGGCTCTGTCGCAAGTGAGATCTCGTACAGTTCGTCGACGCTCTCGGTCACGCCGGCCAGTTGCTCCTCGATGAAGTCCATGACAGGCTTGCACAGCGCGAGGTTGTACGGCTGAGCCTGGTACTGCTGGATCTCGCGAAGGATCTCGGCCGTAAGGCCTCGCTTGAAGAAGTTGATGAGCATTGGCCTCTCCTTCTCACCGCCATTGCTCGTCGCGCTGCTTGTTGACGCCACCAGCGTGCTGCTGTTGCTCGGTGCCACGCCGTTCGAGACGGTCGTTGAGATGCTCGTCATGCTCGGTGCCATACTACCGCTGCGCCCGAGCATCCCGTCCATTCCTGACGAGGCTGACCCGGCGCGCGTTATCCCAGATGTCATGCTGGCCGTCCTCCCCATCCCTGTCGAGCGCACGACGTTACCGTTCGCGTCAACCACTGGCTGAGGGACAAAGTCACGGTTGCCGTCCTCGATGAACACGAGCATGGACAGGTAAAAGCCCAGGAACGGGACGCACGGGGGGTTGATCGTCTTGAGCATCTCCTTGTGCTTCTGGAAGTTGCGCGTCGAGCTCATAAGCTCCTCGAGCATCGCAAAGTCCCGCATCGTCTTCTCGCTCTGAGGCTCCCATGATTTACGCAAACGCTGGACCGAGCTTGCGACGAGGCCGGCACACACCGCCGACATGGACGAAAAGTTGTTCAGTTCCTTGCACTCGACACACGTGCGCACGAGGTGCTTGATGATGGCCGCACGCTGCTTGACGTCCTTGGTTTGCACGATGATCTTCTGGATCAGGAGCGAGAGCGCGTTCGAAGAGCTGATTGCCTTGCTAAGGTTCGGCGCAGTCACGTCCGAGTCTTCCTTCTGCCACGTCTTGTTGAGGAACTCTGGTGGTCTAATCTTGACGAAATGACCAGACTCGATGATGGTCAGCTGCCGGGCCAGCTCCAGTGGCTGGATGTCGAGCAATGTTAGCGGCTTGCCTGGCAGTACACGAGGCTGGATTGGAGGCTGAGGCGCTGGTCCGCCCATTACAATGCGGCTCTTGGCCGTCGCCTCGCCACGTCGC